>CM038671.1:28765943-31165943 GCA_021605145.1 Aegilops bicornis | reverse complement strand
TTTGAGAAGCGGCAAATTTTTAGATCATCAGCTCCAGCTCGATGATGAGATCACCAGCAGAACCCCTCATCGATTTTTCTAGTAGATCGCCGGCAAGCTCCGTCGAGTTTTAGAGTTCCTCGCCAAAGAAGAAGGTACAGGGAATTGTAAATCTTAACCCTGAACAGATGTCAACAAATATTATTCAATTGCTTGATGCAATTGCTCGATTTTGCCAGTAGATCTCTGGCAAGCTCCATCAAGTTTTAGAGTTCCTCACCAAAGAAGAAGGTACAGGAATTCTAAATCTTCATCCTGTCTGAGCGTCAACAAATATTTTTCAATTGCTTGATGCAGTGTAGACTTCTTTTGATTAGCCATTATTCAAAACCGAAAAGATTGTTTGAGGATGAAGTGGTTGTGTGCTCCTGTAACTAGAATCAGAAATTGACAGCAAGTGCTTGTCCCCCGCTGTTGTAACTATAACCAAGATGAATATACTCTTTCTTTCAAGATAAGAAAAGTATGGCGCACCTAGCACGCCATTAGTAATTTTTACTAATGGCGCACCATTTTTTTTAAATATTTTTTAAAATTTTTTCAATTTTTTTTTTCAATTTTTTCTTAATCTCAGTTCACTATGGCTTAATCCCGGGTCAATATGCTTAATCTCAGGTCAAATCGCACTCCGTGGTCAAACTTCCCGAAAGGTCACCCATCCTCACACTACTCCAGCCCAAGCACGCTTAACTACAGAGTTCTATCCAACCCCAAAGCAACAGCTCACTTCACGGGCACTTGTTGATATATCTAGCATATCAATCTGTTATACCTTATTGATGTCTAGGACTTTGTTCATGTTAATGACTATGATGAAATTTTGAAAAATATTTCAAACTTCTCGATCATATTACGTATCATTTTTGAAAAAATTTAAAAAAATTTGAAATTAGTAATTTTGAAATTAGTAATTTTTTTGTTACTAGTGGCGCACCACATCCACGGTGCGCCACTAGTAAGTTTGAAATTTTTTGAAATTTTTTGCCGCTAGATCTTGAAAGCCCCGTAACTTTTTTTCTGTTAGGTTTTTGGGGATTTTGAAAATGTTTAACGGGGATTTTAAATTTGGATGTAACTTTTTGAGTAGATGATTTTTCATATAAAAAACTTTTTCATCCGAGTTCGTATGCAAAAGTTATGCCCATTTTACAAATTTCTAGAGATTTTGCAAATGAAGTCGAAATTCATATTTGCAAATTTTCCCAACAACTAGACCACATATCACATGGGAAACTCATTTTCTTTTATTTTTTTGACATTTTCATCATTTTCTTTTATTTTATATAAAACTGAAAAGGCGATCCACCGGGGGGGGGGTGCATTCGGTGGGAGGTGGCCAAGTTACTAATGGCGCACCGTGGGAGTGGTGCTTGCCATTAGTAGTTGAACTAGTAATGGCGCACCACCCACGGTGCGCCATTAGTAACAGCCACCTTCCACCGGCACGCATCGTGGAAGGTGGAAGGTGGCCAGAGTTACTAATGGCGCACTGGGGTGGTGCGCCATTACTAGTTCAACTAGTAATGGCGCACCACTCCCACGGTGCGCCATTAGTAGTTTTGAAAAAAAAAGTGATATTTTTTTGATTTTTTTTTAAAAAAAACTTAGTAATGGCGCACCAGTGGAAAGTGCGCCATTACTAGTTAAAACTAGTAATGGCGCACCACTCCGAGGTGTGCCATTAGTAACAAATTTTTTTTTTTTTTTTTTACAATTTTACAAAACTACTAATGGCGCATTTACGGATGTGGTGCGCCATTACTATAAACATTAGTAATGGCGCACTATGCATCGGTGCGCCATTAGTAACCAATTTTCATTTATGTTTTTTTTCCAAACTACTAATGGCGCACCACACCCCCGGTGCGCCATTAGTAATATATTACTAATGGCGCACCGAGACATGGTGCGCCATTAGAATATAGTAATGGTGCACCACATCACAGGTGCGCCATTAGTAGCCATTCCATCTATAGCCCTTTTTGTAGTAGTGGTACCTCTATTAGTTTTTTGTTGGTTGTAAGATGGTTGAGAGTGAGAGTTCCAGTCTTGTCGCAGCAGAGAACATCCATTCCTGCCATTTCCTCAATTGCTGACATCCTTTTGGTGATGGCGCCCTGCAAAGTTACGAAAAAATTTAGTTATATAAGAGCAGTGACACTCATGATGTCATCCATTTTCAACACATTTATGTCTTTGTAATAACCCTCAATTCTTATTTTCATTCTTTATTTGCACAAACTAAAGTAAAGATAAATTGGATGAATGCCTAAAGTTTATCATAGTTTATGACTCTGCTTCTCAACTTACGCGTCACAGTGAGCTCAAGTTGTGTCATCGCCACCACTACAATGATGTTTGGTGTTGATCTCAACATGAGTCATCGACAAGATGATGATTGGGAACTTCAAGAACTAGAAGAACAAGAAGAACCAGATTTAAATTAGCTTCCTCAAGAAGAGCAATATATGAATTGGATTCCTCAAGAAGAAAAAGAAGAACCAGATTTAAATTGGCTTCGAAGAAGAACAAGATATGAGTTGGACTCCTCAATAAGAACAAGAAGAACCAGACTTACATTTCATTCCTCAAGAACAAGTACCAGATCTGAATTGGATCCCTCAAGAAGAACAAGAAGAACAAGTACCATATCTGAATTTGTTTCCTCAAGAAGAAGAAGTACAACTTGAAGGTGTTGAGCATCCAAAAAGCAGAGAACTGACAAATAAGGAGAGATTTGGTGGTTATTTTGCTCTCAAAGTAATCAAGAACAAAGATGGACAAGTAGTGAAAACAGACAAGAAGCTCCCTACCGACCTACTGAAAACAAGCCTAAGCACTGCTAGCAGAATATGGAGAAGAGCAAATTGCACGAGGGGAGGAAGTTGATGTCTCGAACAAAAAGAAAAGTAGAGTCGGCCGTAAGCCAAAAGATCTAGACATGCTGAGGATGGCGACAATCCCACTGAATATGCGGAGGACATTTTGAAGTCTATCAAGGTGTCTCTGGGTGTAAGCTGCACGACCATACATGGAAGGTTCATGTTGGGTGAGTTGAGGAACAGGACTAACAAACTGAGGCCCACAAAAAAGCCAGCCAACAAGATAGAGAGATTGAGGTTTTGCATTTCTATGGCTGATGAGAATTGGCTGAGAACTCCCTGGCCTCATTTTCGGGAATTAGATGACATAGTCTACATGGATGAGAAATGGTTCAATCTGACACAGGAGGAGAACGACTACTTGCTGCTTCCCGAAGAACCTGGTCTCTTACGCACCTTGCATCATAAGCATAGCATCACGAAGGTGATGTTTCTTGCGGCCGTGGCTAAACCAAGATATGGCAAAGATGCTGTCATCACATTTGATGGAAATATAGGCATTTGAGCCTTTGTCACAGAGTCTCCGGCTCAAAGAAGGAGTGAAAATAGAGAAAGAGGGACACTTGAACTCAAATCATTGAAAGTTACAAGAGATGTAATGAGGCTCTTTATTGGTGAGAAACTGATTCCATCTATCCATGGCCTGTGGCCTGATGAAGATGAAGAACGGACCATCTTTATCCAGCAAGATAATGCTACACCGCATCTTAAGCCTAGTGACGAGGTTTTCCAATGGGTCGTAGAACAGACCGGTCTGGATATCAAGTTGATGCAAGAACCTACAAATAGCCCGAACTGAATATTCTTGATCTACGCTTCTTGAGTCTCTCCAACAGACACCGATTGCAGAGCACCTCAAAGCATAAGGGAATTGATAGAAGGCATGTAGGAAGAATATCAAAACTATGATGTCAACACGTAAGCTAGAAGCTTCGTGACACTTCAATCATGCATGAGAGAGATTATGACAGAAAAAGGAGGGATTGGCTACAAGATTCCTCACATGCAAAAAGAGCACCGGCAACAAGAAGGAAGGCTTCCTATCGCTCTCTCTTTAAACGTTGAGCTAGTTGAGCAAACCTTAGCACCTATAGCAGCAACAGACCTCGAGGCAATAGAAGCAGCACCTTTGAAGCAGAGAAAGAGAAAGAGGAGCAGCGACACCCTCCAAGCAGAGAAAGGGAAAGAAGACCAGCAACATCCTCCAAGCAACAGTACCCTACAAGCAGTAGCAGCACCACCACCACCTTCGAAGCATAGAAAGAGAAATAAGGGCAGCACCCTCCAAGCAAAGAAAGGAAAGAAGCATAGAAACGGAAAGAAGACCAGTAGCATCCTCCAAGCAGTAGTACCCTCCAAGCGGCACCACCTTGAAGCGAGAAAGAGAAAGAAGAGCAGCATCACCCTCCAAGCAAAGAAAGGAAAAGAAGCTGTGAAAGGGAAAGGAGCAATTCCGTGCGTCCTGCAAAGGTTGTGTTCAGCAGGATAATGGAAGCAGTTAGCAGGCCAAGAATGTGTTAAATTTCACACAATCATTTACATTGTTGATGACCGGGAAGAGCATAGGATACGAGCATAGGATAAGAGCACAGATTGTGTGTAAACTACAACAGATTTTATTACTGTATGTGAAAAGGAAAGGATGATGCAATTTTTTATTAGCAACATGGCAATCTCTGTGTCAATAACTATGTGGTTCAACTTGTATGATTGTGTGAGCATGAATTTGGAGTAATACTTATTTCTTCTAGAAACACATCACTGGTAAGATGCATGACATTATGAAAGTGACAATTCAAGCTAAACAACATTTACGTTGTTTTATAAATGGATTTAGTCATTCTGCACAACTCGCTATTAATCTACACTGATTATTGGACATAATACTCCAAAATATCAACCTTGAAATCCATACACTTGTTGCAAAGAGAGCAGCGGATAGATTTCTTGGAAATGAACACACTTGAAATTAAACCTTACTCCATACGAAGCACTGCAGTGGGTGTGGCAAGACCAAGAGCACATGGGCAAGCAATTACCTGCACATGAAGATCAATACTGTTAACTGTTCGTAAAGTAGGGCACATTGTAGGCAACTAAGGCAAGGAGAAGATAAATTAGAAAAATAAAAAAACAATCCTGAGCCCAGAACTATGGAGTATGGTCTAACAAGAACACTTACTAAAAAACACTAGACCCTAAATTTTCTAGAGTCATTTGTCCTAACTGGTTTTAGATGGTGGTTATGTATTCTGGGGTTTCTAAGAATGTGAACAATCATTGGTGTAAAGGATGTTAGACAGAGTGAGAACCTGCAAATTTTCTGCCAAAGAGATAACCATTTGTGTCATGAACAAAACAGGGAGAGATATATCAATCCATCTCGTCTTTTTGGTATAGGTTACAAATGATCATACTCTCTGATGCAAATTTTCAGCTCCTCATTTTATCAGGTATTCATTCACTACATCTACGAAATGTTGCACATGGATTTTCCAGAGTTATTTTCAGCTCCTAAATATATCAATCCATTGGAGTATTATTTTCCATAGTTTTAGAGTTCAGAGTTCAGACCGCACTCAAGATAGTGCATTTCGATGGTGGTCATTGACGCAAACATGGGCTTCACAGCAACAATTCTGCTGCATAGGTCGTCATGCCAGCGGTTCGACCTCCCCATGCCACGGCACATCAACCCCATCATTGACGCCTGCATTCTCTGGTCCATGCAACAATCCCTGTGCATTCCTGGCTGACGCTCAAGTGGCAATGAGCAGAATCCACAAAATGGAGGCAGAGGCATGGCCCAGCGAACCTGCAGACGCAAATTATCTTAATCTCTACCACTAGTGTGCAGTTTGAGTTGAGCAGGGGGAGGTGTGAGCTTACGGCTTCCAGAGGGATGTTGGGCGGAGGCGCTCGGCATGAGGAAGAGAATGACGAGGAGGGGGTCGTCGACGCCGCCCTTCCCGAAGAGCGCACGGCACCGGGGCGAGGGACGGGAATCTAGTAGAATCCATGGAGGAGCACCACCGGGCCGGCGGCGCGTCCTTGCTCCGCGACGTCGAGGGCGACGTCGGACGCTCCTCTCCTCACGTACTGCCTCTCCAGGCCACCGCCCGCAGATCCGCTCGCAGCTCAACCACCGGCGCCCAGCAAAAATCGAACCATGAGATGGTGGGGAACGAGGAGGGGGATGAGGCGGCGGCATGGCAGCGTGGTTCATGGGAGGAAGGCAGCATGGGGTGGGGGAGGCAGGAAGGCGGCGTGGGGCGGTGTCGGTGTTAAAACTGGCGGATCTCGGGTAGGGGGTCCCGATCTATACGTCTAAGGCTGATGGTAACAGGATGCAAGGGACACAATGTTTACCCAGGTTCGGGCCCTCTCGATGGAGGTAAAACCCTACTTCCTGCTTGATTTATATTGATGATATGAGTAGTACAGGAGTTGATCTACCACGAGATCGTAGAGGATAAACCCTAGAAGCTAGCCTATGATGATTATGATCGTCCCTCTAAGGACTAAACTCTCCGGTTTATATATAGACACCGGAGAGGGCCAGGGTTTACATGGAGTCGGTTACAAAGAAGGAAATATAATATCCGGATCTCCAAGATTGTCTTCCACGCAAAGGAGAGTCCCATCCGGACACGGGACGGAGTCTCGAGTCTTGTATCTTCACGCTCCAATAGTCCGGACAAACTATATAGTCCGGCTGTCCGGATACCCCCTAATCCAGGACTCCCTCAGTAGCCCCTGAACCAGGCTTCAATGACGATGAGTCCGGTAGCGTGGTTCGTCTTGACATTACAAGGCGGGTTCCATCTCCGAATACTCCAAAGTAATTATCGAACACTTAAACCGTGTCCGGATCTGCAAGATGATCTTCACATACCACCGTAGAGAGAATGATATTTCACAAATGTAATCCGCTGACAACTTTTAGACAACGTGACATGACACTATGATCGGGTCATTATTCAGACCGTTTTCCCATAACCAGCCATAGCGCATATTGCGAGGCGGTTTCCTTGACACGTCTTGTCAAAGCAGAGATCATGTCCCCTTATCACGGGATTCCCATCAATACGGGTATGGGTAACCCAACCGCACCGCTAATTGCCGCGAGTGGGGAACGAGGGGTTCCACCAGACAAGTGGGGAGGTGCAAAAGCTTTTACCGCCTCTATAAACAGATAAGGTCTCTTCCTTTTTACCCACACCTTTTCCTTCCGCTAGTCCACTCCCCTCTGTTCGAGCCCTAGCGCCCAAGCACTCTTCTTCTCCACCGAAGAGAGGTTCTCCGAAGATGTCCGGATCTGGAGCATGAGGCAAATGGATGGCCTCTACCGTCCACGAGAAGGATATCAAAAGGCTCCGAGAGGACGGTACCTGGCCAAGAAGATCGGCCACCGTCTTCCGCCAGCGGGACAGATCGTCCCTACTCCGGAGCCCCACGAGAGGGTCGTGTTTCTTCCTCATTTTGTCCGTGGGCTCGGGTTTCCCCTTCACCCATTCGTTCGCGGTATCATGTATTATTACGGGATTGATTTTCATGATCTGTCCCCCAATTCTTTCCTTAATATCTCGACGTTCATCGTCGTGTGTGAGGCTTTTCTCCGAATTTCGCCTCACTTAGGCCTATGGCTAAAGATTTTCAATGTGAAGCCCAAGGTGGTGAGTGGCGAGCACGCCGAGTGCGGCGGCGCCATGGTGAGCAAGATGCCCAAGGTTGTATGGCCGACGGGTGGCTTCAATGACTCCGTCAAGGAGTGGCAGCAGCAGTGGTTCTATATCACCGAACCGCGCGGAAAAAGTGGGCTGTTGCTCCTGAGTTCAAGATCCGGAGCCCCACTGCGGCTCACGTCTTGGCCCGAGAAGGGCCTGAACTGGTCCTCATCCGATGAGCTGTCACTGCTCCAAACGCGCGTCCAGAGTGTGGTTGACAAGGATGTCAAACTCGTCAACGTAGTCCAGGTGATGTTAGTTCGCCTGGTTCTCCCTTGCCAGCGTCGAGCCTGCAATTTGGGGGAATACGACCCAAGCGAGCACCAGACCCTACGGGAGCTCTATGGTTCCTCCCACAAGGATATCTGGAAGGTGCTCTTTAAGTTTGGCAAATCATGGCCGGGCTCCGCCGAGGATCGTGGGTATCAAATATTCCACTC
The DNA here is from genome assembly GCA_021605145.1 of Aegilops bicornis. Lineage (NCBI taxonomy): Eukaryota > Viridiplantae > Streptophyta > Magnoliopsida > Poales > Poaceae > Aegilops > Aegilops bicornis. The sequence goes on along the minus strand of CM038671.1, from coordinate 31,157,855 downwards.
TACAAGTCCGGTAAGTCATTGCTGTGCTCTGTCCATCCATGCTTCAGTTGGCATGTCCTGAGGGAGACGCTTTTTATCATGCTTTACCATAACCCCGGGGATGGATAAAAAAGGTGGAGTGGATACACTGTCCTACCCCGCTGCCGGAGGAACCGGCCGGACCTCTTCTGACGAAGATGCTGGTCCCAGAGCCTTACGAGGCACCGAAGAAATAGGCTTCCAAGAAGGCCAAGAAGACCCGGAGTGGCCTCCTTCGTCGCGATGCTTCAGACGCAAAATCCGAAGAGTCCAACGACCATCCCTCTTCCGAAGACGAAGAGAAGAGGAAGACGAGTCCCCCGCAGGGGGTGGGAAGAAAAGGACGGCTTCCTCATCCCTGGAGGCTGAATCGCCAAAGAGGGGGAAAGGTTCCCTCCAAGAGGCATCCACCACGGCTGCTGATAGCAGCTCGGAGTGGGATCCCAGGGTCCAGCCCCTGGAAAAGTCGTAAGTATACGAAATTCGAACACGCATACGCGCCCGGGGTTGTTAGGATGTAGTAGTTTTAACCGTCGCCATATTTTGTGCAGCCCGGCGAGGTCCCACGCTAGACAGTCCTCATCGGAGGATTCACTGAGCTCAGATGCCCTGGCGAGCGAGACGCCTCCAGAGGCCCCTTCCCCGAAGCCTAGGCGCAACACCGAGGTGTCGCCTCAGTGGGACCTGGACCAGGGGGGCATATCCCTGGGGCCGGACACACGGGAGCAGCGGCTCCCAGGCGTGTTGACGGCGGGGGCGATCTTAGGTTCGGACCGCAGCCAGACACGGTCCTGGAGAGCTTTAAAGCTCCAGGATCGGGCGAACAACCACCTTTGACGGGGGGAGGCTGACCTACTCCACCAGTAACCTCTGTCCGAGTAGAGCTGCCGGGTGACCTATCGACAACGCTAAGGAGCGCCTCTATCGTCGATGAACATCGGACCCTTATGGGTGCGGTGATTGAAAAGATTTAGTCCGCCGAGCCCGGACTGAATGAGTCCTGCCTTGGCCTTATAAAGGGCTTTGAAGTATGTCTTTAGAAACCTTTTGGAGATTGTCACAGTGTGAGTAGTAGCCCCTGATGCACTGTCCGGCGAAAGAGAGAGAAAGCCGTACGGGGAATCAAATCATCCGCTTTGCAGGAGACTCAGTTAATGACGTGTATCCCTTTGTTTGAAAACAGGCGTCTGCAGAGACGACCACCGCTCATAATGCAGAGGTGTCCGGACTAAAGCAGATTCTGGAACGGGCCGAAGAGGAACTTGGCCATGTGAAGAAGCAATTGGAGGACAAGCAAGGTATGTCAAAACCTTGTCCTAAATTCGGCACGAATGAGTAGTTGTGCCTGATGAAAAATATTTGTATTGTATGCTCTAGGGGCGAGTGCCGAATTTGAGGCACTGAAGAAGGCTGTGGCCGAAGCCAACGAGAAGGCCACCGCTGAGCAGGCTCTTTGTGAGAAACACGAGGCCAGGGTCATTGAAGTTGAGCGAGAGCTTCAGGAGGCTGTGAAGAAAAGTGAGGCCTTGGAGCAGAGTTTAGCAGGGAAAGAATCCGAACTCGCCCAAGCTCTCCAAGCTGCGGAGGATACTCGGGAAGAAGCCCGAGGTGCTCTGAAGGACATTCAGGAGGCACGGAAGGTTGCGGCTGGTAAGGCCTTTTGTACTCAAGGCCATTTTTTTATAGTAATGGGGGCTCTAAGCGGCAAGATGAATTCTTGTTTCTCCAGGTGTGTTTGTGGACCTGCCACGAAGCATATCAGATGCTGCCCAATTCTACCGTACCGAGGAGAAGAAGTCTGCGGAGAAGGATTTCTGGTCGCAGTATTTGGCGCCGAATTATCCGGTGCCCTTTATCGATCAGCTAAAGCAGCTCGTCGAACTGCACCAGGCGGCCGAACTAGCCATGAAGGACTTGGTTGTCCGGCTGTGGCCCGCAGAGCCAATTCCAAGCAGTTACTTCGGACTCGTGAAGCGGATTGTTGGTGCTTGCCCTCGGCTCAATGTCATTAAGCGATTGGTTTGCATAGAGGGTGCACGCACGGCGTTTGCCCGTGCAAAGGTGCACTGGGGGAAGCTTGATGCTAGGAAGCTGATGACTGAGGAACCACCGGAGGGTAAGGAGCATCGCAAGCCCGAGTTATACTATGAAGGTGTCCTGAAAGGAGCCCGCCTTGTGGCGGATCAGTGTACCAAAGACACTATATTTCCCTGAAGGCAGTCGTGCCATTCTTTGTAATGTGGGATAATGGCACTTTTATTATTTATTGCATGTTTGTGTGAATGTTTGTTCTTCCTGTGCGGCCGTTTAGTGTATATAAAACCTAAGAGTTGGCGGTCGCTTCGCCCTTTACGTGAAAAGAAATGCAGGGGTGTTGGGACATACTGAACACTCTTTATCCCATTGTTGGGTCCTTTTAAGGAGGTGTTCCTCACCACGAACCAGGCAATCAGACTATAGGGCTTTATCACTCTCACTTAGCCATAGGAATTCGAGTATGGTGGGCGCAGCCCCTGGTATTCGAAAGACCGTACTAGGGGCTCTATTGGCGCCTGATCGGGAGACCGATACGTCGCACTGTGCATTTATAATGGCGTTGTGTGGAATAAATCTTTAGAGATTTTATAACCTCTCGAACAGCTGACCAGCTCTCGGCGTAACATGACAGTCAGTTTTCGGCTTTCTCTACTGAGATGCTCGTTCGGAAGAACCGGGACACAATCGCCGTAGTTCTCCCAGCGCTACCTTAGCCGATAGAGCGGAACGTAAGGTACCAAAACATGGGAGCCGGGCAAACCCAACTAATGACCCAAGACATGATTCGGAGCTGATGCATATAATGCTATAAGTTCGGGGTGCCGAGCGACCGGAAAGGTGGCTGGACTTTGTTACCGTATTATGAGTATTATGAAGCCCCTGGCATAGTGGGGCATAATACGATGTATGGGTGCCGTTTATGGCAAGAAGTGGCGTTAATGAAGAATGACAGTCGGTAAGTGTTATTTGAATCTACACACTGTAGTAGGATGACATGTCTATGCATATGAGTACGGTTTATGATTATGAAAAGAGGTGTTTTTGGCGGAACCTGTCGTGGCCGTACTGGAGGAGGTTGTGTGTGGATCTGAAGTGAATCCAGACTGCCTCCTTTGGGGGGGATTTACTTATGTGTTCCTGCCCTTGTGTGTCCGAGCTGATTCCACGTCGTCAGTCCAATTCTGCGCCAAAGTTAATCTGTAAAGACAAATGCTTGAAGGCAGCTGCATGTCCTCTTGTGGTTGAACCACGGGTGCCTGATCGGAGCCTGGCTGAACCAAGTTATCATGCCGTAAAAATAGCGCGGACTCCTCAGTTGGTGTTCGGGTAGTTGGCTGCCGAATCAAAATTTGATAAACAGGCATGCCTCGCTAATCCAACAGATTTATGATTTCCACTCTAAGGGTGGGGTTCGGCCCTGCCCATAGTTGTGACTATGTCACGCGGGACTGGCCTAATGTTGTACCCCGTTGAATATAGCCAACGCGGCTTGTCCCGGTAGTATGTGGTAATCATCAGTATAAGGGGACAAGCGAAGACTTATTCTTGGCGTGGTATTTGTTTGGTGATCCGAAGACAACCGTTAGAGTGGTGTGCCAATAAAACTTAGCCTTTGCACCTGGCATCTTTTAGAAGATGTTATTGATAGTTTTATGCCCGCGGGGGCTCGTGTAAGATGTAGCCCCCGGACTATTGGGTCGATAGTGAGTGCAATTAAATTGCTATGGTTGATGTTGTCCGGACGGTCGATGTGATCGATGAAGATCAGCCGTACTTTTGTACTGTGGAGGATCTTCTTTTGACTTCGCCATGTTTGATTGGTTTTTCGTTGTTGGAAACCTCCCTTCATTGTTTTCGGCGCACGACCGACCGTTTTGTTTTGAGGATCCGACATTCTCTATTTGTATGCTTGGTCGTCCTTCTAGGGGTACCATAAATTTCACATGGTTGATTGAGTATGCTGCTCAGGCCGGATGGGCTTGAGCTGTTCTTTTTCCGCTGACCGGACTGGGGGTTGTTGAATTCGGTACCGACTTCTTTGACTTGACGCTTATGACGCTTGCGTCGAGGTTTGTGGATGCTGCCTCGCATTTCCTGCGTATTGTCCCGGACCGTGGTATATTGGCGCCGGGGTGTGGGCTTTAGGTTCTCCTTCTTAGGTTGAGGTAGCGAATTGTGCCTTGGGTACCTTTTGGTGGGGCGGTCGAGTCCGTATTACTCGGTGGCCAGGACCCTGGTCCATCTGACTGTGAGCAATTCTTGGTCGGCTTTGAGCTGCTGTTGTTTCTTTTGCAGGCTTTTCGCCATGGCCATGAGCCGTCGCTTAAAGCGAACTTGCTCCACGGGGTCTTCAGGCACGCCGAATTCTTCGTTGCCGAGGCTCACCTCGTCTTCGGAGGGGGGCATGTAGTTGTCCCTTTCCAAGTATCCGCCCGCCGCCTGTCCGGCCTGCTCGAAGGCAGGCTGGTCAGGATTGTATTCATCTTTGGCACCGTATGGATTGTTTTTGACTGCTGTGCCGGTATTGTTGTGGCGGAGCTTGAGGCGGCGCTGATGACGTTCATACTTTGCTCTCTTCCTTGATAGGTTATCCTCGATTGCCTCATCGCAATTGGTTTCTATCGGAGTGTCCACCATATATATATCATATGAGGAGGTGGCCGTCCATCGCCCCCTGGGCGGTGGTTCATGTTCTTCTCCTGCATCGTCGTCCATACCGTCGATGTCTTTAAAGTCGAGGTCAAGCACGTCGGTTAAATCATCGACTGTGGCAATGAAGTGGGTGGTGGGTGGGCAATGAATTCCTTCGTCGCCTGCTTCCCACTTGAGTCGGACATAGTTCGGCCAAGAGCCTCCTGACAAAGAGAGAGACTTTAACGAGTTCAGCACATCGCCAAAGGGCGAGTGCTGGAAGATATCCGCAGCGGTGAACTCCATTACCGGAGCCCCACCAGATTCGGCGGGCTCGGGAGTGCGCAGACTGGAACCTGCAGCCGGATACGAGTCTGGGGGTCCGGTGTCACAGGCTTCCTTGGGGGTGAGGCCTGTGTTCGGCTCTACCGCCGATGAGTGTGCGGCCTCTGGGACGGGGTCCATCCACCCGTCCTCGGGCGACTCAATCTGCTCCGGATTTAGGTCCGAGGCTGCTGCAGGGGCGATATCCCAAGCATTGTCCGACAGTAGGTCTAAGCCGTGCTCATCGTGACTGTCCGGTGCTCCTGGAACATGCCCGAATCCATTGAAGATCAAGTCTCCGCGGATATCGGCCGTGTAGTTCAAGTTTCCGAACCTGACCTGGTGGCCAGGGGCGTAGCTGTCGATCTGGTCCAGATGGCCAAGCGAATTGACCTGCAGTGCGAAGCCGCCGAACACGAAGATCTGTCCGGGGAGAAAAGTCTCACCCTGGACATATAAGTTGTCGATCTACTATTTTGCAATCTTTTACTTTCAGATCTACAAACCAAAAACACAAAAATATTTACTTTATCTTTTATTTAGTTTTATCTATCTCTATGAGATCTCACCTTTGCAAGTGACCGTGAAGGGATTGACAACCCCTTTGTCGCGTTGGGTGCAAGAGTTTGATTGTTTGTGCAAGTATTGGTGATTTGTGCGTTCTTCTCCTACTGTATTGATACCTTGGTTCTCTAATTGAAGGAAATACTTATCTCTACTTTGCTGCATCACCCTTTCCTCTTCAAGGGAAAAACTAACCCAAGCTCAAGTAGTAGCAGGAAGAATTTCTGTCGTTGTTGCCGGGGAGATCTACGCCAAGTCCAGACATACCAAGTACCCATCATAAAACTCTCATCTCTTGCATTACATTATTCGCCATTTGCCTCTCATTTTCCTCCCCCCCCCCCACTTCTAAAATGATGTTCGAAAAGTTTTTCCTTTTCTTTTTCCTTTCTTCCGTTCGTCCTTTCACTTGCTTTTGGTTTGCTCATTTGCTAGATTGATTTGTTGCCATCATGTCTGAATCTGGGGAGATTATCATTGAAAAGGATGGTAGTAACGATGAGGGAAACTTTGATAATTTTGCTAATACTAATCCTAATGAAGAATCTACTATCTTGCACACCAAAAAACTCCGAATAGGTAGTGGCAATATTATTGGAAAAGGGGTTATTTAAGATTTGTTTACTTGTGCCGGTGCGCTACCCACATTAGGTGGATCTATTCTCCATAAAACTAATAGTTTTGTGGATGCTATATCTTTTCTTGTCGTTGAACTTGAAAGAACATTTGTTCATATGCATCCATGCATACAAAGGATTTTTCTAGATTTCTCCAATAGTGAGCATTCTTTTGTTAAGCGCGCCGCCACTATATGTCTAGCCCATGAGTTTATATTTATTATGAAAGAAGCTAGTGATTTTTTTGCATTATAAAGTAGGTGGTGGTCGTCCTCCCATAGAGGGGATTCCCTTTAACCAAGAAGAAATAATGTGTTTGCAATCTCTTGATCATGTGGCTTATAATGAAAATTTGAGAAAAAGGGTCGCTACCGATGTTTTAGTTGATAAAATATTTGAAGTTAATGATAACTTTGCTATTCAAAACAATGGATTGGGTTTCTCTCTTGGAAATAAGCTCATGACTTTTCACCAAAACAACGCTTATAATGATGAGTTGATCATACAATATGAGGGGCCGAAGGAGGAACCAATTCCTCCTGAGCTTTATCTTAGGGATCCTTATCCCATTAAATTTAGCCCTTTTGATTACTTTTGCTTACCACAAAGAAAACTTGCCACTGAACGAAGGGAGTATGAGATGAGCTTTCGATATTTGTCTTATTATTACTATGACAATACCTAGATCTATGTTTTTATGCCTAGATAAGGTCGTCAAACAATAGCGCTTGTTGGGAGGCAACCCAATTTAATTTTTGTATTTTTTTTGTTTTGCTACTGTTCTTGAACAAAATACACATTATTAACTCTGTAGTAATTGTGTTTTGGTGTTTAATTAGTGTTTGTGCCAAGTAAGACCTTTGTGATAGCTTACGGTGATAGTTGATTTGATCTTGCTGAAAAACAGAAACTTTTGCGCCCAGTCCCAGAATTTTTTAAAATCACAAAAGCCTGATACAATTCTGAATTTTTTACACACGATTGATATACAAATTGCCTCTATTGTCCTAAATTTTTAGAAATTTTGGAGTTACAGAAGTATACAAAGTATCCAGATTACTACAGACTATTCTGTTTTTGATAGATTCTATTTTGTATGTGTTGTTTGCTTATTTTGATGAATCTATGGATAGTATTGGGGGTATGAACCATGGAAAAGTTGGAATACCGTAGATATTACACCAATATAAATAAATAATGAGTTCACAACAGTACCAAAAGTGGTGATTTATTTTCTTATACTAACAGAGCTTATGAGATTTTCTGTTGAGTTTTGTGTTGTGAAGTTTCCAAGTTTTAGGTAAAGATTTGATGGACTATGGAATAAGGAGTGACAAGAGACTAAGCTTGGGGATGCCCAAGGCACCCCAAGGTAATATTGAACGACAAACAAGCGCCTAAGCTTGGGGATGCCCTAGAAGGCATCCCCTCTTTCGTCTTCGTCTATCGGTAACTTTCCTTGAGGCTATATTTTTATTCACCACATAATATGTGTTTTTCTTGGAGCGTCTTGTATGATATGAGTCTTTACTTTTTAGTTTGCCACAATCATCCTCGCTGTACACACCTTTTGAGAGGGACACGCATGAATCTTGATTTATAGAATACTCTATGTGCTTCACTTATATCTTTTGAGCCAGGAAATCTTGCTCTAGTGCTTCACTTATATCTTTTTAGAAACCTGGCGGTGGTTTTATTTTGTATAAATTATTGAACTCTCATGCTTCACTTATATTATTTTAAGAGTCTCTAAACAGCATGGTAATTTGCTTTGGTTATGAATTTAGTCCTAATATGATAGACATCCAAGAGGGATATAATAAAAACTTTCATATAAAGTGCATTGAATACTATGATAAGTTTGATTCCTTATAATTGTTTTGAGATATGAAGATGGTGATATTAGTGTCATGCTAGTGAGTAATTGTGGATTGTAGAAATACTTGTGTTAAAGTTTGTGATTTCCGTAGCATGCACGTATGGTGAACCGTTATGTGATGAAGTTGGAGCATGATTTATTTATTGATTGTCTTCCTTATGAGTGGCGGTCGGGGAGAGCGATGGTCTTTTCCTACCAATCTATCCCCTAGGAGCATGCGCGTAGTATTTTTTTTCGGTGACTAATAGATTTTTGCAATAAGTATGTGAGTTCTTTATGACTAATGTTGAGTCCATGGATTATACACACTCTCACCCTTCCACCATTGCTATCCTCTCTAGTACCGCGCAACTTTTGCTGGTGCCATACGCCCACCTATTACCTTCCTCAAAACAGCCACCATACCTACCTATTATGGCATTTCCATAGCCATTCCAAGATATATTGCCATGCAACTTTCCACCATTCCGTTTTATTACGACACGCACCATCATTGTCATATTGCTTTGCATGATCATGTAGTTGACATTGTATTTGTGGAAAAGCCACCTTCAATAATTCTTTCATACATGTCACTCTTGAGTCATTGCACATCCCAAAGAGACCAACGGAGGCATTCATATAGAGTCATATTTTTTTTTTCAAGTATCGAGTTGTAATTCTTGAGTTTTAAGTAAATAAAAGTGTGATGATCTTCATTATTAGAGCATTGTCCCATGTGAGAAAAAAATAAAAGAGGCCAAAGAAGCCCACAAAAAATAAGAGGCCAAGAAGCCCACCAAAATAAAAAAATGAGAGAAAAGAGAGAAGGGGCAATGTTACTATCCTTTTTCCACACTTGTGCTTCAAAGTAGCACCATGATATTCATGATAGAGAGTCTCCTATATTGTCACTTTCATATACTAGTGGAAATTTTTCATTATAGAACTTGACTTGTATATTCCAATGATGGGCTTCCTCAAATTGTCCTAGGTCTTCATGAGCAAGCGAGTTGGATGCACACCCACTTAGTTTCTTTTTGAGCTTTCATAAACTTATAGCTCTAGTGCATCCGTTGCATGGAAATCCCTACTCACTCACATTCATATCTATTGATGGGCATCTCCATACCCCGTTGATGTGATACTATCTCCTTGTCTTCTCCACAACCACCATATTCTATTCCACCTATAGTGATATGTCCATGGCTCACGCTCATGTATTGCATGAAAGTTGAAAATGTTTGAGAACATCAAAAGTATGAAACAATTGCTTGGCTTGTCATCGGGGTTGTGCATAATTTCAATATTTTGTGTGATGAAGATGGAGCATAGCCAAACTATATGATTTTGTAGGGATAAGCTTTCTTTGGCCATTTTATTTTCAGAAGACATAATTGCCTTGTTAGTATGCTTGAAGTATTATTGTTTTTATGTCAATATTAAACTTTTGTTTTGAATCTTATGGATCTGAACAATCATGCCACAATAAAGAAAAATTACATGGATAAATATGTTAGGTAGCATTCCACATAATCATGCTAGAAAAGGTGTTTGAAATTATCATTGATCAAACTTGTGCACCTGCTAGCATTCACACTTCATAAATTCTTTCTTTTATCATTTACCTACTAGAGGACGAGCAGGAATTAAGCTTGGGGATGCTTGATACGTCTTGAACGTATCTATAATTTTTTATTGTTCCATGCTATTATATTGTCTATTCTGGATGTTTTATATGCATTAATATGCAATTTTATATTATTTGTGGGACTAACCTATTAACCTAGAGCCGAGTGCTAATTCCTTGTTTTTGAGCTTCACAAAAAAGGAATACCAAACGGAGTCCAAACGGAATAAAACCTTCGCGATGATTTTTTTGAACCAGAAGACACCCAGGAGACTTGGAGTGCAAATACGAAGCGGCCACGAAGCGGCCACAAAGGTGCAGGGTGCGCCCCCTACCTTGTGGGCCCCTTAGTCACATATATACTCAAACCACCAGAAGTACCCATGAAAACACTTTTTCACCGCCGCAACCTTCTGTTCCCGTGAGATCCCATCTTGGGGCCTTTTCCGGCATCCTGCCGGAGGGGGGTTTCGATCACGGAGGGCATCTACATCAACCTATTACCCTTCCGATAAAGCGTAACCTACAGGTCCATAGCTAGTAGCTAGATGGCTTCTTCTCTCTCTTTGATTCTCAAGACCATTTTCTCCTCGATGTTCTTGGAGATCTATCCGATGTAATCTTCTTTTGCGGTGTGTTTGTCGAGATCCGATGAATGCTGGATTTATGATCAGCTTATATATGAATATTATTTGAATATTCTCTTAATTCTTTTATGCATGATTTGATATCTTTGCAAGTCTCTTCAAACTATTGGTTTGGTTTGGCTAACTAGATTGGGTTTTCTTGCAATGGGAAAAGTGCTTAGCTTTGGGTTCAATCTTGCGGTGTCCTCACCCAGTGACAAAGTAGGGGTAACGAGGCACGTATTGTATTGTTGCCATCTAGAATAAAAATATGGGTTTTATATCATATTGCTTGAGTTTATTTCTCTACATCATGTAATCTTACTTAAAGCGTTACTCTATTCTTCATGAACTTAATACTCGCAGGCACGAGTCGGTCGATATGTGGAGTAATAGTAGTAGATGCAGGAAGGAGTTGGTCTACTTGACACGGATGTGATGCCTATATTACATAATCATTGCCTTGGATATCGTCATAACTTTGCGCATTTCTATCAATTGCTCCACAGTAATTTGTTCACCCACCATATTATTTGCTATCATGAGAGAAGCCTCTAGTGAAACTTATGGCCCTCGGGTTTATTTTTCATCATATAAGTTTCCGATCTACTATTTTGCAATCTTTTACATTTCAGATCTGTAAACCAAAAACCCAAAAATATTTACTTTATCTTTTGTTTAGTTTTATTTATCTCTATGAGATCTCACATTTGCAAGTGACCGTGAAGGGATTGACAACCCCTTTATCACGTTGGGTGCAAGTGTTTGATTGTTTGTGCATGTATTGGTGATTTGCGTGTTCTTCTTCTACTGGATTGATACCTTGGTTCTCTAACTGAGGGAAATACTTATCTCTATTTTGCTGCATCACCCTTTCCTCTTCAAGGGAAAAACCAACGTAAGCTCAAGAAGTAGCAATCATCCCACGTATGACTGGGTATGAGGGGTGCAGACAGTCCGGACAGATGGGTTTGGTAGGAAGGATCCGTTCGGGTTGGAGTTTTCAGTACGGGCTGTTTCTGGGCTGTCCGCCTGGGCATATAGGTGGAAATAGGAGAGACGATTGGAGATCGTCTATTCCTTCGTCATTGCTTTCATTTCAATTCGGGGACTCCGTTACCCCGAGTTCACTCATTTGATCGACAAATCGAGCTAGGAGCTAGCAATCCGGTCTAGTTCAGCCAATCCTCACCGTGATCCCTAACAGAGTCCCTCCTGGGCGATTGGGCGCCTGGTATGAAAAGCCGGAAGTCGACCTATTGTCTTGCGTGTCACGCTGGAAGTCAGCCTCCCTTGGAAGCTTGTCGTGCATCACCCCTGCCTACGAGGGTACACATGGACGAGTTTGCTTAAGACCAATAGACATCAACATCGGGGGAGAACCAAGAACACGGTGTCACCACGGTGCACTCATGGTAGTAGACTGGGTCTGACGATGATGCACTCCTTAAACTACCCGCTTATGTGATGCTCCTTTTGCTGCCACCGGTGCCCGGTTCGTTCCCGGTGACAGCATTGAGCTCTTGCAACATGGCCACCATTTCCATCATCGTTTTTTTGACCGCCTCAATGCGGCCATCTTCCTTCAATACTTCTCATCCTTCCATTTGTCATCCGAAATCCCCTCAGGCCTCCCATGAGGCTTGTGAGGTGGCGAACAAACTGCGTCGGTGATGGCGTGGGCTGGGCAGGAACGGGAACAATGGCAGACGGAAAACAAAATGCGAAAGGGAAGGGCTAGGAAATGGGGAAAGTGAAAAAGAAATTTGGTTGTTTCCATGATAGGGCTTGCCCGCCACCAAAATCCGACTGGCGGAAGTATGAAGTCCAGTACAGGCTCACAAAAGGAAGCTAAAGGAGTAAAGCTAAAAAATGCCACAGACAGCGAAAAACGGGCTACGATGACTAAAAATCTAGCCTATTATTATTTTGTCATCCAAATCGATTGAAGATAACCCGTGTTGCCATCTCCTAACAGTTGCACTCAGTAACCAAAACCTTCCTGGAGTCCGCATGAGTGAGTAATGACCACGTACGGATCCAAGCAGTGGCTCTGTATATAACCTGCAGAAAGTTGATAATTTTTTTCCATTAAAGATCACATCATTTCTGCAGTTTCATATATCCCAAACTAGTGCAGATATTCCTACACGAATATGTCCCGTAATATTTGAATTCACTCCATTTAGTCACGTCCCAGATAACGTGTTAATACTAGCTAGAGGGTTAACGTTGAAGACTGTATGTATCGTACACCATAGAAGTTTGGCTAACAGACAATCGAGAAAGAGGTGTTGTATAGTTTCATCCTTGTCGCCAAAGCAACACCCATCTTCGCTTTACCAAGTTATCCTTTGTTAAGATCACTTTCTTGTGGACAAACCACATGAAATTTTTAATTCTAAGCAGGACTTTAATCTTTCAGATATGAAGTGATCTCGGAATTGGCCCATAATTAATTAAATCCAAGTACATAGATTTCATCATGAAACTGACGTTCCTAGATAGTTTCTAGTAAATGGCATCTGGCTTGTTAGAAAGTTGAACATCCATCAACCTGCGGACCAAATGCATCCAAGAGTTTCAACGTTCCCCCATCAGAGACCTCCTGAATTGGATATTAAGAGGGACCGATTGTAATACTGCAGCGACATAAGCTTTCTTATGTTATGCAATATTATATGAAGTGGGATATTGTAAGGCTAAGTGCTATACATTTTATTGGATCCGGCCGACAAATTTGCCGCTATTGGAGCCGTGGTTGACTGGTGTTTACTTGTTGACACCCCAATAACCCTATTGGGAGCGCTGGTGGAGTTGCTCTTAAAATTAATCATGCACTTTTTTCTCGTCGGCATGTATCTTAATTTTTTTTAAGGTTTTGAAACAAAAACATGGCACCACTATATGATGCCGTGTGTGCAGTACTTTGTTTTAACAAAAATAGGTTCTCAGTTGCTTTGCTTAACTTCAGTTCGAATCAACAGTAGAGCAGGCAAGCAAAGTAGCTGAGAACATGTTGTGTTTAAACTTGTACAAATATGATGCCAGTGTGTGCAGAACTTTGTTTTAACTTTTAACCTGTCCTGGTGCGAATTGGTGTAAGCACCGGAGATGGTTGAGTGCGTGCTTGATCCTTAACAGTAATGCAGGCGGTTTAGCAGCCTGGGAGTATAGTAGTGCAGCACACCAGTTCGGAATAAACCATTTGTGATAGGTCTTATGGCCCTAACAGAACCTAAGGGTTTACTACATGGAAAGATTTGAAGCATAGCACAGCAATAGTTCGAAATAAACCATCAGATGTTTCAGTTATCAAATGTTTGGTAAACCCAAGTATTGCGAGATTTTAGCGTTGAACCACTGCTGCTTTCGAAACGCGACGCGGTTGGGGAACTTTCAGCTGGCCTTCCTTCCTCCGACTGTCCACATGCATGGCTACTTGATCTGTCTCCGATTATCACGCTTGGCTAACTAAAGCTTGCCTGGCTGGTACGCGGTTGGTGAAACCAAAGTAGCTTTGGATGCGGTTGGCGAAATTTCGCCTCGTACTAGAGGATAAATAAATTACAAGATTTGTAGCTTTGGACGAGGTTGGGGACATAGAGATTCGACATGCCAGGCTCCTTGAAGCTCGTTAACTGGCACTTGTTGATTCTGACAGGATTGTTAACAAGGTTTTGGACAAGTTGCAACTACTATATTCTTCATTTTTCGAGAAACTAGCAACTACTATATGCATGTAACAGAAGACCTGGTTGGAATACAAAGTCTTCATTCCTTTGAGATCGGACAAGGCTACCCATAAATTATTCTGGAAAAATATGATATTGGTGGGGCAGTACGCTAAGTGATGCTATAAGAGTTAAAGAGTTGTTGTGCAGTGTGATCACATGATCAAGTGGAAATGTTCATATTGCAGTGATCAAACCGAAAAAGGGATCAAAATGACGTGATACTCTGTATGTGATAGAAGTTAGCTTCAGCTAGCTTTACAAGATAACAGTGGTGAGAAAGGAGGGAGTTCCCACTCTTATAGAGCAGACAATCGTAAAAACTTTGTGATTTGATTAGTGCTGTTTATGTGCAGTTTAATTTGGTTTTGAGATTATATATATTGACCAGATCTACACCTTCAGTATATTATAGTCAGTTTGTAAACTTGAATTGGTATCATTTTCTCGTGCACTTCATCTATACAGCCACAGCGACTCGAACACTAGTCAAGTCAACCTAGTTTGTTTTCAGATTGAAGATAACATATTCTCGGCCAGCCCACTCTGTTCACCTTCCTCTATTTAAGAGATGCTAGATGGGATCCGCATCTTCATTTCCGACATTTCCCTACCTGCAGCTGCTCTCTCCAGGTATGTTAAGAGTTCCCCTTCCCCTCTTGCTTTGTAATTTCTTCTACTTTTCCTCTTGAAGCGATATTGACATGGAAAGAGTTGCCCGGGTAATATGTGAAGTACTCCCTCCGTCCGGAAATACTCGTCGGAGGACTGGATGTATCTAGATGTATTTTAGTTCTAGATACATTCATTTTTATGCATTTCTTCGACAAGTATTTCCGGACGGAGGGAGTACATGCTTCATGTCAAACTACCTGATGTTTTAGCTACTGGCCTAGCATTCAACAAATAAATTTGTACTACTTCTATGTATTGCCTATAAATGCTTAGTGTAGATTTTAGAACTATTATGTGGTGCCATAGACTGCGTGAGTGCATAAATTGTTTCCATCATGCATGTCTTCTTCAAACACTCTGTCTCGTTCCTTTTATTTATAAAAAGTAATAAAAGACTGTAAACACATAGCCTCTGTGAAAGGCAGGCAGCAAAACAAGTGTTTTGCGCGGGTCTTAGCTAAACTCCACGCTTTAGATTTTAGTTCCCACATGAGAAATGGAAGCATAGAGGAGATGTTCATTAAAAATTTCCAATGACACAAACATCACAGTGGAAAGAATAACCTTAAGATGCCCAACCACCAAACTCTAACCGATGATGCCTCTCCAAGTATTTAACCGCTGTCCAAAGCCCAAGGGAGTAGCGACACCCGAAGAAGGTGGGCAGTTGACTCCAGGTCCTGCTTGCAAAGGGTGCAAAGGCTGGTTGTATGTGTGGCGATAGTTTTGTATTTTTAGAATAGTAGATGATTTCAGGGCTATATTGGCAACACTATTGTTTGTGAAAATCTAATATGAGATTCTTTTTTACCAGAGGCTGCCCTGAAAAGGTAAAAGGATAACAACGTACAAGGTTATAATTATTGGAAAAAATGTCATTATCAAAGGCAACATCGTCGTCAGAGGCAACAAGTATCACATTTCAGTTGTTAACAATAATTACAGATGATTTTTCCAGTGACAAACTGGTCGGTAGTGGTGGCTATGGAAAAGTTTATAAGGTACATATGGTTAATCATATTATGTTGGATCATCATATTTTGTTGTATGTAATCACGCATGGTGCCTGTATCTCTAATAAGAAACTCCCCATTCTATATGAACAGGGAGTGCTAAATAATGGGGAAGAAATCGCTGTAAAGAAGCTTTTCCCCATCCAAGACCTTGATGATAAGGAATTTGATAATGAATTTGGAAACCTTATGAGTGTTCAGCATACAAATATTGTACGACTGCGTCATTACTGCTACGAGACAACACGCAAACATATCAGGCAGAATGGAAAATATTTTCTTGCTGATGTAACAGACCGAGCTCTGTGCTTCGAATATATGCAGGGAGGAAGCCTTTCAGAGCATATTTCCGGTATGGTGGTTCTCTACCTCAATTCTGTGAATTAATTTTTAGCTTGTTATCACAATGATCCCAGCATGTTATGCATATATAATAAATGAACACTCTTCTCTCTTCATGCAGACGAGTCATGCAAATACGATTGGCCCATCACATACAAAATAATTCAAGGGACTTGTGAAGGTCTGCACTACCTTCATAAAGGGCGAGGAGCAAATAATTATATTTATCATCTGGATTTAAAACCTGAGAATATATTGTTGGATGAAAATCTTGTGCCCAAAATTGGAGACTTTGGTTTGTCGAGGCTGTTTGGTGATTCAAGGACCCACGAAACAAGCATGACAAAAGGAACACGGTAAAAGCATGGTTCATGTGATGCAAGTCCTGTTTACAAATCCTCGGTAAGCACACAATGTACTTAAATATTGCACTAACTAATGTGTACTGCATTCGGTGCTTATGCTGTTGTGCAGTGGGTTCATGCCACCAGAATACATAGATCATAACAAGGTGACACCGAAGAATGACGTGTTCAGCCTTGGGGTTATAATTTTCTACATGCTGGCGGGAAAACAGCGCTACGGTGATTACAGAGACATGCTTCTTCGTCAGAACTATTCATCTAAAATTCGTCAAGATTTTATCGAGGATGTAAGAAAATTTTGGTCCTTCTGCAGACTGTTGTTCCTTACTCCTAATTTTGATTCATGGGGTACACATGCATTACACGTCTTTACATATATTGCAATCTGGCAGATACTAGAATACTGGGAGGAAAAGATGGAAGAAACCATGGGCTATAGGTGGGACGAAACAGACGTCCTAGGAGTAACAACATGTATCGAAATAGCAATGCGTTGTGTGCACAACGACCGGGACCGCAGGCCTTCTACGTCAGTGATCATCGAGGAACTGAAGAAGCTAGATGCCCAGATTGAGAAAATGCTAGAGAAAGATCCAAAGCCAGAAATGAGTGTGGTGCCACTCGAAGAACTCAGAGAGCTGGTAATTAATATAACCCTTCATACTCAAGGCCATTAATCTAGATCCAGTATTGCATACTCTATTACTGTCCAAACCAAATTTGCGCCTATCTTTTACATGTGTACAGTCTAATTAACATATCTTATGTACCTTTACTTTTCTATAGGAAATCAGTGTCAATGAAAGAAGGCACACTGATCCAGGACAATATATTGTTGTGGACCCGTCCAAGGAGCTCCGCTTCCCTTTCAACCCATTAAACCCAAAGAGAAAAGTACCATGCATCATGCAGCTCATCAACAAGGCGGCCAGCTCCATTGCCTTTAGCATAAACATGGACAGAAACAAGTACCTAGCAGTGCCAAACTGCGGAATTTTGCCACTTGGTTCCAAGTGCTACATCGCCCTGACTTTGCAAGCACCGCCGAATATGGAGTGGCATGATAAGGCCATAGTGGAGGCCACAAGAGTGCCCGAGGGATTCACATCCGATAAAATCTCTCCAGACTTTCTCAAGAAAGCCAGCTCCGTGGATGTGGTGACGTTGCCGATTGTTTATGTGGCTTTGTAGAAGCTTCTACCAGTATAGGAACAAGTAGCATCCTGTCTATCCTATATATGTTCAGGACAGCTAAAACTATATTTTAGAGTATTTGTTTACTTCTACATCAGTTTTGTGGACTGGTCCATAATTTATGTGTTCTCTATCATTTGAACAAATGCATTGTAATATTATGGTTGCTGACTAAGAATAATATTATGGTTGCTATTTGTAATATTCAAAATATGCCCTCGATGCTTCTTCTTTCTGGCACAATTGTTTTTTTACTGGTTACCACTACCAATATTCGTTTTCTTTTATTCTTCAGTTATAATGCTTAAACACACACATGAGGGAAGGATTACTAAGTGGTGGAGCTTGCTTTCAATTTTCAGATACAATCTTCGTAACACTTTCAAGCTTTCAATTTTTGTGTCGGCCAAATATTTTTCCGGTCGGGCCCGCAGCCAACACACAGTAAAATTCCTATCCCTGTCAGCCCGTAGCCCACACAGAAATAAGGAACATGGCGCGCACGGCCCACCCCCGAAAACGCAAATGTGGCACGAATTTTTTGCTACTTCCCGCGGCGAAGCCTATTTTCAGGCATGTTGAGTCAGTTTGGATGGTGTCCTCGGCTCCATGCCAGGCAAAGAATGATGCCTGGGTGTAGCCTGAAAATAGAATCGGTTGTGCCTGGCCAGGCATGCTATGGATGTGGTGTTTGCTTTGTTTCCTGGCCTGAGAGAACTAGTACTCTGTTTTGAATTGCAATGAAAAAGAAGCTGTGAACCACTCCTAACCCTCCTCCGCCTAGGGTTCCTGCGCCGCCGCCGGCAGCTCCCCAGCCTGTGAGTCAGCGGCCGCCCAGCCCGCGCCGTCAGCGCCTCTCCCTCTTCCCGCCCCTCCCCTTCCCGTACCCCAGCGTCGCCTCCCGGGCGAGGCGGCCGCCTTCCGCCGCTCCCCTCCGGGCTCTCTCCTCACATCTCCTTCCTCCCGCCCTTGCGCCGCCGGCCTCGGCTGCGTGGTCTTTGGCGGCGGCTGCCCTTCCCGTGGGCGGCCCCCAATGCCCGGCCGGTGGGGGCGGCGGTGCTCCTCGGCCAGCGTTGGTGTGGCCCATTGGCGGTGATGCCGCGTGCCGCAGTGGTGCACGGCAAGCGGTGCGGCCGTTGGCCGTCAGGGCGGTGATGGCGCTGGTGGCGGCGCCCGCCCAGCCAGATCTGGGCCCTTTTGGGCCCCATCTGGGTTTGGGTTGGCCGGTGGCTCGGTGTTCCGCGGCGTCGTTTCCTGGTGATGGCATGGTGGCGGCGGTCTTGGGTGGTAAGGATTTCGTCGGTCGGCGAGCTGCAACGTGGCGACAGGATTGTCCGGGTCCAAGTGGACCCGGCCGAGGTCGAGGGCAAGTCCTCATCGCCGCGTCCGGTCGGCTCCGCTGCAGCGGTGGAGGTTGTCCCCTCCCCCCGTCCGAGTTGTGCTCGCTCCCGTGGCCGGGGTCTCCTTTCCTAAGCTAGGCCTCGTGTTGGCAGCTCCAGAGAGGTGGCGGGGGTGTCCGGTTACCGTGGTGGCACAGGCTGGTGGGCAGCTGTTGTGGTGGTGCATCTCGAAGTGCCTCGGGTGATGGTGGTGGTTGTGGATCAGGAGAAATCCTTGTCGGCTTGTCCGGCACCGACCCGGTGACGCTTGCGGGCGCCATTGCACCCTCCTGAGGGGCGTCGGATATATCTCTTCCCCACCATCCCTCGCGTCGGGAAACCCTAGAACTTGTTCGGCAACAATGGCGGCGTGGTCGCATTCCTTCTTGAAGGTGTTGCTTGGTGCGAGGCGCTTCGAGATGCTGGGAGCGCGGTGGCACTTCGTCGGAGGGTGCAGCGGTTGCCGGTCTTCCTTTCGTCGTTGATCTTCCGGTGTCGGCATTCATTTCTCTTTCATTTTCTTTTGTTTTCTTTAGGGCTTTTATGTGCTGCGGCCCAGTGTCAATATATGAATGTATCGGAAATTTTTTCTTGTGCGCTTGCTGAGTGCTGAACGTGGAGAAAACCAGGTGTGGTTTCACATGCCTGAACCAGGGAGAAAATCAGCGCATCTACCAAACAGACCCAGGCAGCAGGCATGCTCTAGGCAGCCGCCCAAGCCAGGTTAGCGTAGTTTTTTTAGATGAACAGGGAGGTCTCCCTCCCCGGCTCCATTACTGAGCATGAAGCTACAGAAAGTATCATCCAGTCATACATCAGCTCACTTAGAGGAGCAGTTCAACCTTAACAGGAACTAAGAGAGAAAAAGGAAAACCGGATTACAGGTCTCCTAGCAGATCAAACGGCACGCAGGCCCGAACTCAGAGCAGCGGAAATCAAATAGAAATCTCCACGAGCTTTATGCTGCTCCCATCCCGTGGATCTTCTAAACTTGAAAGGCGGCTGAAGCAGCTTGAGGAGACCAAGCTGGCGGCGTCGACACGGGCTGCCCAACACGCTTTTGCTCTTGAGCCTCCTGTTTCCTTGGAGAATAAATCGATCGCCTTCAGAGATCTTCAGCTTGTCCCATTTGTGCACAACCCCATCATTTGCAGATTCTTCCAGCCTCAGCCATTCGTTATCCGCAGAGGCTGCCTCAAGTGCTCTGTTAGCTCCGCCAGGAAATTCTCCAGGCGAACTTTGCCACACGTGGGTGCCAAGATCGCCCAGAACTTGAGGGTCCTGAGGACCAGTCTCCAGATCTGCGAAATCGATGTCCAAATGATGTTGTTAAAGATGATACAGTTCCTATACTTCCACAAACACCAAAGGACAGCCGAAGAAACTATGTTCAGGGCCGAGTTCTTTTTATTAGAGACCCAGAATCTGGCTATAGATTCATACCCTATCCCTATCCGAGTCTGAAAGTGATCAGCCACTAATAACCAGATGTTTTTAGCTACTATGCAATCAAAAAACAAGTGCGAGTTAGTTTCTTGATCCGAGCAGAAGACACAGTCAAGGGGTTTAGTGATGTGCCTTTTACGCAGGTTGTCTCTGGTCATTTGCTTGTTATAAGAAAAAAGCCACAAGAAAACATGAATTTTTGGAGGTACATAAAGCTTCCACACCCACGGATGAAAACTGGCTGCACCCCACGGAAATTAATCACATGATACAGGGAGCTTGAAGAGTAAACCCCTTTACTTTCAAGCTGCCATATCAGTGAATCAGTATCATCACAGAGGGCAATGTTCCTAGCACATTCAACCAGGTGGTACCATTGCGCCATAAGTTTGTCATCAAAGTTCCTTCTGAAGGTTAGTTTGAGCGTTTCCCCATCCAGACTTCTTTAATAGTCTTAGTTTGCTCATTACAAACTAAGTAAATAGGCCAAAATTGGGTAGCTAGAGGGGAAGTCCCAAACCAAGTATCTTCCCAGAACCTAACCTTCTCACCATTGCCTACTTTCCATCTAAACCCAAACTTCATATTTTGGATGATGGATTGGAACCCCTTCCAAAATCTAGAAGAGTTTGGAGTGGGATTGACAACAAACAGGTTAGGTTTCCCTGACAAGTATTTTCGTTCTATAATGGCTTTCCAAGGTTTATCTCCTTCTTCATAAAATCTTTTGACCCAAGAGCCTAAAAGGCAAGTGTTCACCTCTTGGAGGTTTGGGATACCAAGGCCTCCAAACTCCTTTTTCATACAAATCATTTTCCAACTAGCCAGGTGAAGCTTCCTATGCCCTTCAAAATCATTCCACAGGCAGTTAGCCATTTGTGAATTGATCATGTTAATAGCCCATTTTGGGAATTTGAAGAAGGACAACAAATATATGGGGATCTTTGGCAGACAGGCTGGATAAGCACAAGCCTGCCTTTGTAGGAAAGCAGCTTTCCTCTCCATCCAGCAATCCTCTTCATGATCTTATCTATGAGGGGCTGTATATCCTCTCTTCTAAGTTTCTCATAGTGAAGGGGGATCCCTAGATACTTAATGGGGAAAGCACCTTCAGTACATCCTAGGGTTTGAATAAAGCACACTGTTTCCCCCATTTCCATATTAATGGGGATCAGCTCACTTTACTATAGTTGATTCTCATGCCAGAAACCTGTTCAAAACAGCTTAGAATCATCTTAAGATTTGAAGCATGTTGCAGGTTTTTGTCTAGAAAGAGGATGGTATCATCTCGCATCTGCAGCAAATGATCCCTCCAGGGCATGCCTCTGGACAAAGCCCTGAGATCATTCCTTGGCTAGCTGCTTTCATCAGCATTCTGGTGAGTGCATCGACTACAAAGTTAAACAACAGCGGGGAGATGGGGTCTCCCTGCCTAAGCCCTTTTCCTGCGAGAAAGAAATCACTCTCACTGTTGTTTACTTTGACACCAATGGACCCCCCATGGGTAATCTTCTTAATCCACGGTGTCCATCTCTCCCCAATGCCTCTAAACTTAAGAAGATCTTCTAGGAAATCTAGGTTAACTTTGTCAAAGGCTTTTTCATAGTATAGCTTCAGCACTAGACCTTGCCTTTTACTAGAGTGAATTGAGTGCAGCACCTCATGAGCTGTGACCACACTTTCTAGGATATACCTGCCTTTTAGAAAGGCAGATTGGTTTACTAGCTACCGATCATTTGCAAGATTTTAGATAGTCTATTGGTGAGGACTTTGGTGAAAATCTTAAAGCTACAATTCAAAAGGCTGATGGGTCTAAATTTCTTCATGGAAGAAGCATCAGCTTCTTTGGGGATCAGGGTCAACATAGCAAAGTTAAGTCTGTGAATACTAAGCTCCCCTCTATGGAAGTCAGAGAACATATCCATCAGATCATTCTTTACTAGCTCCCAGAAGTTTTGGTAGAAGAAGAAAGGAATCCCATCAGGCCCTGGGGCTCCATCAGATTAGGAGTCAAAAACAGCCTGCTTGACTTCCTCCTCTGAAAAAGGAGATTCTAGGATATTGTTTTCCTCAGGAGTTACTTTTTCTCCCTCAGAAAAAAAGTTTGGGTTCATCCTAAAGCCGTTTCTATTCTCTTTTCTGAACAAATCTTTATAATAGTCACTTGCAATTTTGAGCATCTTAGAGTTATCAGTGACAGGGCCTTCAGGGCCATCCAGAGAGTGGATGACTGTTTTCCTCCTTCTCTGGTTGGCCACTGCATTGAAGTAAGCAGTGTTCCTGTCACCTTCCTTGATCTCTCTATCCCTAGATCTCTGTTTAGCCTTAACTTCCTCTTGGAGCCAGATTTTCTGAAGCTCAGAGTGGATGAATCTAATTCTAGAAAATTCAGCTTCAGAGAGGGTTATGGTTTCAGAATTGACATCTAACTTATCAAATTCCTCTAGGAGGATCTTTTTATACCTTTTAAGTTGAGCTTCTTCATTAGAGCTCCATCCCTTAGTGATTTTCCTGAGCTTCCTAATTTTAATCTGCCAACTCTCAACATGTGAGGGGGCATTTGTAAGCTCATTCCAAATGCTGGTAACTAGATTGGTGAAGTCCTCCCTCAGGAGCCACCACTTCTCCATTTTATAGTTGCTGCATTTAGGAGCTTGATTAAGACCAGACTCCCAAATTATAGGGGCATGGACACTTCCACACCTAGGCAAGGCCCTACAGGATGCTAGGGGGAAAATCATGTCTAACTCAGTGTTACAGAAAAGTCTATCTATTGTGGACATGATTAGATCCACTTGATTATTTGCCCAGCTGAATTTCCTGCTGGATAGCTTGATCTCAAGCAAGCTCCAGATTTCAATCCAGGCATTAAAGTTATCACTCCATCTATGATTAATGTTCCCGTTACTTTTATCCTTGGCATATCTCACCAAGTTAAAATCACCCCCTATTAGGGTGGGGAGGGGGTCCTCTAGGAATCAGGAATGTAGCTCAGAGATAAAGCTCTCCTTCCCTTCTTCATAGGAAGAACCATAGACAGTAATGACTCTAAAGGGGTTATTAGTGTTTTTCATTTTAATAACACAACTAACAGAAAATTCTAGATTGGACCAAGATATAATGTCAAAGACATCCAGGTCCACTCCCATCAGGATGCCTCCAGCAGAGCCTTTGGAAGGTAAGTGATGCCAGGAAACCAGGTTAGCGTAGTCGAGGACGCAATCCAAACTGACCCGTTATCCCACCGCTCCGCCATCTGAATAAGGCAAATCCCCGATCCCCAATCTCCCGAATCCACCTTGTGCCCCAAATCTCTCGTCGCGTCCGACCTCTCAGTATCGGCCGACCACTGCCCCATCCCTCTCACAACGCCCCGAGCTCACCGGAGCGCCTCCCCATCCACATCGGAGCTCCGCCTCATCCCCCGTCCGAGGCGGCGCTCCTACCGCAGCCTCCGCATCTCACTCCTCCATCCCCACAGATCTGCTGTGTGCTCCTTTGCATCACCGTCGTCCTGCACTGTCTGCCGCGTGCTCCGACCCTCCCCACAACCTCCTCTGCACCAGCCCGTTGCTGGCTTTGGCCATTTCCCCTGCATCTCCGGTACCGCCCACAGCCAGCTCTCCGCACGGTGCTATCTCCTTCAAACTGTAAATCCGCGCGCGTTAACTACTGCGTACAATTTATTTGGGTACTAATGTTTCCAAATGTTGCTCTTTCGTATAGTATTTTATATACGAATTGGCTTGGTAAACTTCTTTTTCAAGCCTATGTAGTAAATACCATCTTTTAAAAAGCATCAGTAGGAACATAATTTCTTTCCACTTTGCATTAGCAAGTTTTGTCTCTAAACTGTTTTTGTCTAACGTTGGGACAAATATTGCATAGAGGATTAGATTTATTTTTCTCTTTAGCTGGTGATGGAGGACGGCTTCACCGCGCCGCAGCCTCCATTTGATTGCTACCTCCACCCTGATGGAGTACTGAGTCCCTTCGATTGCTACCTCCACCCTGATGGAGTACTCAATCCCTTCGATTGCTACCTCCACCCTGATGGAGTACTCAATCCCTTCGATTGCTACCTCCACCCTGATGGAGTACTGAATCCCTTCGATTGCTACCTCCACCCTGATGGAGTAATGAATCAAGATGAGCCGAGAGAAGAAGGTAAAAATCTGATTTTTCAGTGTTGTGGTAGCAATGCTAAGTACTTGACTGAACATAAACTTGCGGATTGAGCAGCATCTTTCACCAGGAGAATCACAAGATCATGCTTGTAAACTACTGAATTAGGAGATAAAGACTGAAATTTGTGCTGATATTAGTACTTGAAACAGATACTAATCCCCTGATAATCACTACTAGCTAGTACAGTCCATTACTAGTTTGTTCTTGACCAGCACCATAAGAAAAATGGCATACTACTGCTCCTTGTAGAGAGTACTGCATAATTTTGGTTCTAGTTCAAAATTGTACTAAGTGATTGATTTCTTTAACTCTGAGAAATCCAACGTGGATGATCACTTGTAGTGAATGTCGTCCTTGTTGTAGTGGATACTGGCATGCAAGCTAGTTGATGTGAGCAGGCGCCAGGCAGTGTGGAACTGTGGACGAGAATTGTAATTGGCTTTAAATGGACATGCGGCACTCACAAACTTTCGTTTTCGTTAAGAGGACAACCGGTATAGTTCCACATAAATATGTGGCATTCAGTCTGAATTTTGTTTACCATTCTATTTCCTCCTTTCGATCTTAACAATTTATTTAGTAATTTGTCTACCCAGTACAATATATTAGAAGTTGCATTGCAAGTACTGTTGGGGAACGTTGCAGAAAATTAAAATTTTTCCTACGGTTTCACCAAGATCCATCTATGAGTTCATCTAAGCAACGAGTCATGGCAGAGAGATTGCATCTACATACCACTTGTAGATCGCGTGCGGAAGCGTTCACTAGAACGTGGATGATGGAGTCGTACTCGCCGTGATCCAAATCACCGATGACCGAGTGCGAGCAGACGGCACCTCCACGTTCAACACACGTGCGGGCGGACGGCGTCTCCTCCTTCTTGATCCAGCAAGGGAAGGAGAGGTTGAAGAAGATGGCTCCAGCAGCAGCACGACGGCGTGGTGGTGGTGGAGCAGCGATACTCGGCAAGGCTTCGCCAAGCTTCGTGACGGAGGAGGAAGAGGTGTAGCAGGGAGGGAGGCGCGGAACTTCAGGTTGCGGCTGCCCCTCCCTCCCTTTATATAGGCCGAGGCGCCGGCCCTGAGATCTGATCTCCCGGGGCGGCGGGGGTGGAGTGCCCCCAAGGCAGGTGGGCGCCCCCCCACCCTAGGGTTTCAACCCTAGGCGCAGGGTGGGCCAAGGCGCACCAGCCCACTATGGGCTGGTTCCCTCCCACGTCAGCCCATGGGGCCCTCCGGATGGGTGGCCCCACCGGTGGACCCCGGGACCCTTCCGGTGGTCCGGTACAATCTGGGTGACCCGAAACTTTCCCGATGGCCGAAACAACACTTCCTATATATAATTCTTTACCTCCGGGCCATTCCAGAACTCCTCGTGACGTCCAGGATCTCATCCGGGACTCCAAATAACATTCGGTTTACTGCATACTCATATTCATACAACCCTAGCGTCACCGAACCTTAAGTGTGTAGACCCTACGGGTTCGGGAGACACGTAGACATGACCGAGACGGCTCTCGGGCAATAACCAACAGCGGGATCTGGATACCCATGTTGGCTCCCACATGCTCCTCGATGATCTCATCGGATGAACCACGATGTCGAGGATTCAAACAACCCGTATACAATTCCCTTTGTCAATCGGTATGTTACTTGCACGAGATTCGATCTTGGTATCCCAATACCTCATTCAATCTCGTTACCGGCAAGTCACTTTACTAAATCAGTAATGCATGATCCCGTGACCGGACACTTGGTCACTTTGAGCTCATTATGATGATGCACTACCGAGTGAGCCCAGTGATACCTCTCCGTAACACGGAGTGACAAATCCGATCTCGATCCGTGTCAACCCAATGACACTTTCGGAGATACCTGTAGTGCACCTTTATAGTCACCCGATTACGTTGTGACGTTTGGTATACCCAAAGCACTCCTACGGTATCCGGGAGTTACACGATCTCATGGTCTAAGGAAGAGATACTTGACATTGGAAAAGCTCTAGCAAAAAGCGAACTACACGATCTTGTGCTATGCTTAGGATTGGGTCTTGTCCATCACATCATTCTCCTAATGATGTGATCCCGTTATCAATGACATCCAATGTCCATAGTCAGGAAACCATGACTATCTATTGATCAACGAGCTAGTCCACTAGAGGCTCACTAGGGACATATTGTGGTCTATGTATTCACACGTGTATTACGATTTCCGGATAATACAATTATAGCATGAATAAAAGAAAATTATCATGAACAAGGAAATATAATAATAATCCTTTTATTATTGCCTCTAGGGCATATTTCCAATAGTCTCCCAGTTGCACTAGAGTCAATAATCTAGTTACATTGTGATGAATCGAACACCCATAGAGTTCTGGTGTTGATCATGTTTTGCCCGAGGAAGAGGTTTAGACAAGGGATCTGTGACATTCAGATCTGTATGCACTTTGCAAATTTCTATGTCTCCATCTTGAACATTTTCACGGATGGAGTTGAAGCGACGCTTGATGTGCCTGGTCTTCTTGTGAAACCTGGGCTCCTTGGCAAGTGCAATAGCTTCAGTGTTGTCACAGATGAGTTTGATCGGCCCCGACGCATTGGGTATGACTCCTAGGTCGGTGATGAACTCCTTCACCCATATTGCTTCATGTGCTGCCTCCGAGGCTGCCATGTACTCCGCTTCACATGTAGATCCCGCCACGGCCTCTGCTTGGTACTGCACCAGCTTCTTGCTCCACCATTCAACATATACACGTATCCGGTTTGTGACTTAGAGTCATCTAGATCTGTGTCGAAGCTAGCATCGGCGTAACCCTTCTGACGAGCTCTTCGTCACCTCCATAAACGAGAAACATGTCCTTTGTCCTTTTCGTGTACTTCAGGATATTCTTGACCGCTGTCCAGTGTTCCTTGCCGGGATTACTTTGGTACCTTCCTACCAAACTTATGGCAAGGTTTACATCAGGTCTGGTACACAGCATGGCATACATAATAGATCCTATGGCCGAGGCATAGGGGATGACGCTCATCTCTTCTTTATCTTTTGCCATGGTCGGGCATTGAACCGAGCTCAATCTCACACCTTGCGATCTGAGGCAAGAACCCTTTCTTGGACTGATCCATTTTGAACTTCTTCAAAATCTTATCAAGGTATGTGCTTTGTGAAAGACCTATGAGGCGTCTCGATCTATCTCTATAGATCTTGATGCCTAATATATAAGCAGCTTCTCCAAGGTCCTTCATTGAAAAACTTTTATTCAAGTAGGCCTTAATGCTGTCCAAGAGTTCTATATCATTTCCCATCAAAAGTATGTCATCTACATATAATATGAGAAATGCTACAGAGCTCCCACTCACTTTCTTGTAAACGCAGGCTTCTCCATAAGTCTGCATAAACCCAAACGCTTTGATCATCTCATCAAAGCAAATGTTCCAACTCCGAGATGCTTGCACCAGCCCATAAATGGATCGCTGGAGCTTGCTTACTTTGATAGCATTCTTAGGATCGACAAAACCTTCCGGCTGCATCATATACAGCTCTTCCTTAAGATAACCATTAAGAGACGCTGTTTTGACGTCCATCTGCCATATCTCATAATCATAGTATGCGGCAATTGCTAACATGATCCGGACGGACTTAAGCTTCGCTACGGGAGAGAAAGTCTCATCGTAGTCAATCCCTTGAACTTGCCGATAACCCTTAGAGACAAGTCGACCTTTATAGATGGTGATATTACCATCCGCGTCCGTCTTCTTCTTAAAGATCCATTTATTTTCTATCGCTCTCCGATCATCGGGCAAGTATGTCAAAGTCCATACTTTTTTTTCATACATGGATCCTATCTCGGATTGCATGGCTTCAAGCCATTTGTTGGAATCTGGGCCCACCATCGCTTCTTCATAGTTCGAAGGTTCACTGTTGTGTAACAACATGATTTCCAGGACAGGGTTGCCATACCACTCTGGTGTGGAACGTGTCCTTGTGGACCCTCTGAAGTTCAGTAGCAACTTGATCCGAAGTACCTTGATCATCATCATTAATTTCCTCTCCAAGAGGGTGTAGGCACCACAGAACATTTTCTGAGCTGCACTACTTTCCGTTTCAAGAGGTATTACTTCATCGAGTTCTACTTTCCTCACTATTACTACTTTCGAGAGAATCTCTTTTTCAAGAAAGGATCCGTTCTTGGCAACAAAGATCTTGCCTTCGGATCTAAGGTAGAAGGTATACCCAATGGTTTCCTTAGGGTATCCTATGAAGACGCATTTTTCCGACTTGGGTTCGAGCTTTTCAGGTTGAAGTTTCTTGACATAAGCATCGCATCCCCAAACTTTTCGAAACGACAGCTTAGGTTTCTTCCCAAACCATAATTCATACGGTGTCGTCTCAGCGGATTTAGGCGGTGCCCTATTTAAAGTGAATGTAGCTGTCTCTAGAGCGTATCCCCAAAATGATAGCGGTAAATCGGTAAGAGACATCATAGATCGCACCATATCCAAAGAGAGTGCGATTACGATGTTCGGACACACCGTTACGCCGAGGTGTTCCAGCGGCGTGAGTTGTGAAACGATTCCACATTTCCTTAAGTGTGTACCAAATTCGTGACTTAAATATTCTCCTCCACGATCCGATCGTAAGAATTTTATCTTTCGGTCACGTTGATTCTCTACCTCATTCTGAAATTCCTTGAACTTTTCAAAGGTCTCAGACTTGTGTTTCATTAAGTAGACATACCCATATCTACTCAAGTCATCAGTGAGAGTGAGAACATAACGATATCCTCCGCGAGCCTCAACGCTCATTGGACCACACACATCGGTATGTATGATTTCCAATAAGTTGGTTGCTCGCTCCATTGTCCCGGAGAATGGAGTCTTGGTCATTTTGCCCATGAGGCATGGTTCGCATGTGTCAAATGATTCATAATCGAGAGACTCTAAAAGTCCATCGAATGGAGCTTCTTCATGCGCTTGACACCAATGTGACCAAGGAGGCAGTGCCACAAGTATGTGGGACTATCGTTATCAACTTTACATCTTTTGGTATTCACACTATGAATATGTGTAATATTACGTTCGAGATTCATTAAGAATAAACCATTGACCATCGGAGCATAACCATAAAACATATCTCTCATATAAATAGAACAACCATTATTCTCGGATTTAAATGAGTAGCCATCTCGCATTAAGCGAGATCCATACACAATGTTCATGCTCAAACTTGGCACTAAATAACAATTATTGAGGTTTAAAACTAATCCCGTAGGTAAATGTAGAGGTAGCGTGCCGACGGCGATCACATCGACCTTGGAACCATTCCCGACGCGATCGTCACCTTGTCCTTCGCCATTCTCCGTTTATTCCGCAGCTCCTCATGAGTTACAAATATGAGCAACGGCACTGGTATCAAATACCCAGGAGTTACTACGAGTACAGGTAAGGTACACATCAATTACATGTATATCAAATATACCTTTAGTGTTGCCGGCCTTCTTGTCTGCTAAGTATTTGGGGCAGTTCCGCTTCCAGTGGCCCTTCCTTTTGCAATAAAAGCACTCTGTCTCAGGCTTGGGTCCATTCTTTGACTTCTTCCCGGCAACTTGCTTACCGGGCGCGGCAACATCCTTGCCGTCCTTCTTGAAGTTCTTCTTACCCTTGCCCTTTTTGAACTTAGTGGTTGTATTGACCATCAACACTTGATGTTCTTTCTTGATTTCAACCTCTGCTGACTTCAGCATTGAAAATACTTAGGAATGGTCTTCACCATCCCCTGCATATTGTAGTTCATCACAAAGCTCTTGTAGCTTGGTGGGAGCGACCAAGGATTCTGTCAATGACCGCCTCGTCCGGAGGTTAATGTCCATTTGGGACAGACGGTTGTGCAACACAGACATTTTGAGTATGTGCTCCTTGTGAACTGTTTTCCTCCATCTTACAACTATAGAACTTGTCGGAGACTTCATATCTCTCGACCGGGCATGAGCTTGGAAAACCATTTTCAGCTCCTCGAACATCTCATATGCTCCGTGTTGCTCAAAACGCTTTTGGAGCCCCGGTTCTAAGCTGTAAAGCATGCCGCTTGAACGAGGGAGTAATCATCAAGACGAGACTGCCAAGCATTCATAATGTCTTGGTTCTGCAGGATGGGTGCATCACCTAGCGGTGCTTCTAGGACATATTGTTTTTGGATGCTATGAGGATGATCCTCAGGTTCCGGACCCAGTCCGAATAGTTGCTGCCATCGTTTTTCAGCTTGGTTTTCTCTAGGAACGCGTTGAAGTTCATGGTGACATGAGCGTTGGCCATTTGATCTACAAGACATTTTGCAAAGATTTTAGACTAATGTTCATGATAATTAAGTTCATCTAATCAAATTATTTAATGAACTCCCACTCAGATTTGACATCCCTCTAGTCATCTAAGTGTTACATGATCCGAGTCGACTAGGCCGTGTCCGATCATCACGTGAGATGGACTAGTCATCGTCGGTGAACATCTCCATGTTGATCGTATCTTCCATACGACTCATGTTCGACCTTTCGGTCTCTTGTGTTCCGAGGCCATGTCAGTACATGCTAGGCTCGTCAAGTTAACCCTAAGTGTTTATGCATGTGTAAAACTATCTTACACCCGTTGTATGTGAACGTAAGGATCGATCACACCCGATCATCACGTGGTGCTTCGAAACGACGAACTTTAGCAACGGTGCACAGTTAGGGGGAACACTTTCTTGAAATTATTATAAGGGATCATCTTATTTACTACCGTCGTTCTAAGTAAAGAAGATGCATAAAACATAATAAACATCACATGCAATTATATAAAGTAGTGACATGATATGGCCAATATCATATAGCTCCTTTGGTCTTCATCTTCGGGGCTCCATGATCATCTTGTCACCGGCATGACACCATGATCTCCATCATCGTGTCTCCATGAAGTTGCTCGCCAACTATTACTTCTACTACTATGGATAACACGTTTAGCAATAAAGTAAAGTAATTTACATGGCGTTGAATCAATGACTCGCATGGTCATACAATAATTAAGACAACTCCTATGGCTCCTGCCGGTTGTCATACTCATCGACATGCAAGTCGTGATTCCTATTACAAGAACATGATCTCATACATCACAATATATCATTCATCATTCATCACAACTTCTGGCCATATCACATCACATGACAATTGCTGCAAAAACAAGTTAGACGTCCTCTAACTGTTGTTGCATCTTTTTCGTGGCTGCAATTGGGTTCTAGAAAGAACGTTTTCTTACCTACGAATAACCACAATGTGATTTTGTCAACTTCTATTTACCCTTCATAAGGACCCTTTTCATCTAATCAGCTCCAACTAAAGTAGGAGAGACAGACACCCGCTAGCCACCTTATGCAACTAGTGCATGTCAGTCGGTGGAACCTGTCTCACGTAAGCGTACGTGTAAGGTCGGTCCGGGCCGCTTCAACCAACAATACCGCTGAAGCAAGAAAAGACTAGTAGCGGCAGACAAGTTGACAAGATCTACGCCCACAACAAAATTGTGTTCTACTCGTGCAATAGAGAACTACGCATAGACCTAGCTCATGATGCCCTTTGTTGGGGAGCGTTGCGGAAAATTAAAATTTTTCCTACGGTTTCACCAAGATCCATCTATGAGTTCATCTAAGCAACGAGTCATGGGAGAGAGATTGCATCTACATACCACTTGTAGATCGCGTGCGGAAGCGTTCACTAGAACGTGGATGATGGAGTCGTACTCGCCGTGATCCAAATCACCGATGACCGAGTGCCGAACGGACGGCACCTCCGCGTTCAACACATGTACGGAGCGGACGACGTCTCCTCCTTCTTGATCCAGCAAGGCGGAAGGGAGGTTGAAGAAGATGGCTCCAGCAGCAGCACACCGGCGTGGTGGTGGTGGAGCAGCAGTACTCCGGCAGGGCTTTGCCAAGCTAGTGACGGAGGAGGAAGAGGTGTAGCAGCGGGAAGGAGGCGCCAGAACTTCAGGTTGCGGCTGCCCCCTCCCCCCTCAATTTATATAGGCTCCGGGGGGGGGGCCTGGAGATCTGATCTCCCAAGGGGGGGCGGCGGCCAGGGGGGTGGAGTGCCCCCCAAGGCAAGTGGGGCGCCCCCCCCACCCTAGGGTTTCAACCCTAGGCGCAGGGGGTGGGCCAAGGGGAGCGCACCAGCCCACTATGGGCTGGTTCCCCTCCCCACTTCAGCCCATGGGGCCCTCCGGGATGGGTGGCCCCACCCGGTGGACCCCCGGGACCCTTCCGGTGGTCTCGGTACAATACCGGGTGGCCCCGAAACTTTCCCGATGGCCGAAACAACACTTCCTATATATAATTCTTTACCTCCGGACCATTCCGGAACTCCTCGTAACGTCCGGGATCTCATGCGGGAGTCCGAACAACATTCGGTTTACTGCATACTCATATTCATACAACCCTAGCGTCACCGAACCTTAAGTGTGTAGACCCTACGGGTTCGGGAGACACGTAGACATGACCGAGCCGGTTCTCGGGCAATAACCAACAGCGGGATATGGATACCCATGTTGGCTCCCACATGCTCCTCGATGATCTCATCGGATGAACCACGATGTCGAGGATTCAAACAACCCCGTATACAATTCCCTTTGTCAATCGATATGTTACTTGCCCGAGATTCGATCGTCGGTATCCCAATACCTCGTTCAATCTCGTTACCGGCAAGTCACTTTACTCATACCGTAATGCATGATCCCGTGACCAGGCACTTGGTCACTTTGATCTCATTATGATGATGCACTACCGAGTGGGCCCAGTGATACCTCTCCGTAACAGGGAGTGACAAATCCCAGTCTCGATCCGTGTCAACCCAACAGACACTTTCGGAGATACCTGTAGTGCACCTTTATAGTCACCCGATTCACGTTGTGGCGTTTGGTATACCCAAAGCACTCCTACGGTATCCGGGAGTTACACGATCTCATGGTCTAAGGAAGAGATACTTGACATTGGAAAAGCTCTAGCAAAATGAACTACACGATCTTGTGCTATGCTTAGGATTGGGTCTTGTCCATCACATCATTCTCCTAATGATGAGATCCCTTTAACAATAACAACAAATGTCCATAGTCATTAAAAAAAGACTATCTATTGATCAACGAGCTAGTCAACTAGAGGCTCACTAGGGACATATTGTGGTCTATGTATTCACACATGTATTACGATTTCCGGATAATACAATTATAGCATGAATAAAAGACAATGATCATGAACAAGGAAATATAATAATAATCCTTTTATTATTGCCTCTAGGGCATATTTCCAACAAGTACAAGGAACATCATCAGTGCAACAAAGCGGTTGCAGCAAGAAGTCGAGGTTATCACTTGGCGGCAAGAGATTGGATAATATTCTTCCAAATTAAGAGGTACTATTTCCTACTGCAGGACAAACAAATAATTAGATGATGCTTTGGTTTCTTAGTATTATCTGTTATGGTGTGTGGCAATGATGAAGAGCTTACCAATTATTTTGTAAATTGCAAATGTGTAGACTTCATCGCTTCCGTATTCTTATGGTTTATGCTCTTGAAATTAAATGTTGGTAAACACTTGTTTGAGGTCTGATTTTTCTTGCAGTTCATCTATATTAGGAGCCAAATTCAAGGTTCAGGATCTAAAAGCGATGTATGAGCCCTTGCTCTAATAGAAGTATGGTCTTCTCCTTTATTTTCATCATCTTCTCCAAAGTAATATCATGAATAATTTTCTGTCAAGTTGTCTCCTATGATTGTGGCACTTCATACCATGTTATTTCTAGTGTGCTCAAGATCATGATATCTGGATTGAGCTAGTAGCTGCTACGTTGGTTTAGTTTGAATGCGACTACTCTTTCTGTTTTGTTGAGATCTTTTGCAGAACACAATAAATGGTTCTCTTGTTTTGTTTGTCCAAACCTTTTGGTTGCGATGAGGTGCGGCTTCCATTTGAAGATGACCTTGTGTGCTTCCTCGAAATGAGGCAAGCTGGCCTTCTTCACGTTCTTCATCCAATCACGGATCTTCCAGTCCATGGAATAAGCTCTTTTTCTCTATGTAACATTACAAAAAAATCATCATCGGTTTTGTTGAGCAGATGCTGAAGCATCATTGATGTTGATGTATGAAAATATAATGAGCTGGCGAACAACACTTTTGAAAGATAAGTACATTCCTTTTCTTGTTAGTTTGATATATGAAAATGTTTTGATTGGATTCATTTGGAATTATGAGCCCCTTTTCTCTGACTTTTTCCTTGTAGCTTCTTTCTTATGTTAAATGACAATGGCAGTGCTGCAAATGAGATTTTGGTTTTATTTTTCACCGTGGGGAGAGGATCCCCACCTGAATTTGTATAGATATCAAAAAGGTGCAGGCCCCAGATAGTTATAGCAGTAGTGGCAGGGGGCCATTACAACGAGGAAGGCACGAGAGGGGTGAGAGTGGTGGGGACAATCCTACTTATACATTACACTCTCCACTGTGCACACATTGTGGTGTAAAAGGAGGCACCATTTTGTAGCATTCTTGAGTTTAGCAAACAAAGAGGAAGGCAAGCCAATGATACAGGGCCACCTTGATACCTGTGACTGGTGACTGAGAACTAGATTTAAGGAGGCATGAACTGAGAACTGGATTTAAGGAGGCATGAAAGGCCCTCTGCTACAATCAAGAATAAGTAGGAGGAAATAGGATCTCCATGCCGGATACCTCTTGTTGGTTTGAAAGATTCAAGCCTCTCACCATTGAACAGAACCAAGAAAGATACCGATGAAACCATGCCCATCATAGTGTCTATCCACTGACCTGCAAAAGCAAGCTTTGCCATGATGGCTCTCAAATATGACCATTCCAATCAATTGTAAGCCTTCATCTTAACCAACTTCAACGCACAAAAAGAATTTGATTTCGACCTGGACCGTTTCATGAAGTGCAGACATTCATAAGCGTAGATAATGTAGTCTGTTATCAATCTTTCTGGGACAAAGGTTAATTCTTCCTCAGAGATTATGTCAGATGAGATAAGTTTGAGTCTGTTTGCTACCACCTTGGAGGCTATCTCGTAAAGGACATTGCATCACTAGTGCAGAACCGGGATTTAGCACCGGTTCGTAAGGGCCTTTAGTGCCGGTTCTACAACCAGCACTAAAGAGTGGTGACTAAAGCCCCCCCCTACTACCGGTTCGGCACGAACCGGCGCTAAAGTGCCACCACGTGGCACGAGCCAGACCCGGGTGCTGGTAGACCATTAGTACCGGTTGGTAACACCAACCGGTACTAAATGTTTGGTGGGGAGGATTGGTTTTATTTTTTATTTTCCATTAATTTTGTGTTTTTCATTTAATTATTTTTTGTTTGCTGGTATTTTATGATACTACATATTGTACACGTTATGCATATATATAAATAGATTTTCTCGTAGAACCGCATATACATATATATATATATATATATATATATATATATATATATATATATATATATATATATATATATATATACAATTTCTCCTACTTGTTGCCTTGGTGCCTTCGGAGCACGATGACAAGTGGTTCATCGGGGCGGTAGCGGGTAATAGTATTCTCCTTTGGGATCTATGACCTGGTCGAGCAAAAATCTCGTTATTTCCTCTTGAAGTGCTAGTATGCGCTCCGTTGGTAGGAGCTGCTCCTGCACCTCTCTGAACTGTTAAGGAGATCAATATGCATGTGTATTAGTTATGTGACTAGATATCGATAATGGTGTAAAAATTTATGAATAGTGTTCTGACAAATGTACCCAATCCTGTCTTTGAGATCTGCTCCTTTCGGACGCCATCATGCGAATGTTCTCGCAAACGTAGTATGCACACAGATCAGTCCCCGACGCCTGCTTCAGGGCCTTTACGAGAATGGAACTGAATCAGATAATGATTAATCAAGCATGATAATTAACTAATGGTATTGAAACAAGAATTAAAAAGATGGTAGCTAGCACTACTTAATTACTTACCTTTGGTCGATAGCAAAATAGTTTTTTTGTCCATTTGCCTGGAGTCACCTTGATGAACTTTGCCCAAGCCCTGCTCGCCGGCAAACAAAATTAATAAAGGGGTTATTAAATAGTTCATATCAGGAAATGACGAACTAAATAGGCCTCGATATAGTTAATAATGATTGAAATTACCTGTTGACTATCCCAAACAAGATGGTGTAGTCACTTTATTTTTTAAGTAGTGAGTCCAGTACTTCAACTTTTTCTTCTTCAACTTTAATGTCTAACAAGATCCAGTGGAAACTGCATGCACACACCTTTGCATGTCTTAATTAAGCGGGCATGTGCATAACACTAATCAACTACCGTAAACCCTATACACTTAATTATTAACATCTAGCTAGCTAGTAAGCAAAAACAGAATTTGTAGTACAAGACAGTGTGACTCACAGGAAGTTGTAAGGAAGTAGTATATCTTCATTGGTATTGAGGCGCTTGAAGAACTCTAGCATGCTTTCCTCTAAACTTGCTCGACAACTTGGAATATTTCTTGTG
Organism: Aegilops bicornis; assembly: GCA_021605145.1. NCBI lineage: Eukaryota > Viridiplantae > Streptophyta > Magnoliopsida > Poales > Poaceae > Aegilops > Aegilops bicornis. The sequence goes on along the minus strand of CM038671.1, from coordinate 31,120,650 downwards.
TACCTATTAATGGTATTTGGGTCAATGAACCCAATGCCATAGCGTCCAGATTTTTTCATTTCATACATCTTCATCCTACATATAATACCACAGAAAAGAATATAGTGAGGATAATTACATGTAATGATTGATCAAAATGATCACTACAGCTAGCTTGAGACTTAAATTACAGAAAGAAATCACTTACAGACAATAGCAACTGACGATAGATTTGTCGAGTGCGTCTTGATTGTATAACCGAAATAGTTTTGAATACTCAACGGACACAGCTTTCTCATGGAAGTAATGCTCCTCCTTGACATTCACCATGAGGGACTCTCGATTGGAAATCTTGGTAATGTTCATGTACCATTGATGCAATTCATACATTCTCGTTGGGAGGTTCTCGATCTCGTCTGGCTCGACCAAAGGTTGGTCCCGGACATATTGCCGTTTTATTTCCTCCTCTCTAAGCGGAGACATGGTCTCGATTTCGAGGAGTTGTCCAACAGTGATCTTGAGCATTTCAGCCTGCATTATATGCTCCTCGGTTATTACCACATCGCCCAGCTGGGGAACGTTAATGGTTTGCCCACAATAATATTGGGCGCGCGTACTCTCATGTGTTGTTGGCACAACAAGCGGGGGATCGATTGCACCGCCTGTTCTCCCAACTGGGGAACGGTTTTCCCACATTTTTTGCCAGCTGCTTGTTGGCTCGAGCTCGAGCTCGCTTCCTTCTTTAGTCATGCTTGATGTAGTTTCCTGAGTTGGCGCTCATAGTCTTAGTCAACAGGCTTGGGAGCTGGTTTTCTTGCCATATGAATAAAGTGGTCCATAACTTTCTCAGGCACTTTCTCCCCTGGCGGCGGTGCCGGTTTTAGTCCAAAATGGGCGTCCGCTTGGGCCCGCACTATGGCTGCGTTTTGCTCCTCGGTCATGTCGTAAGGCCTCTGAGGAAGAAGAGCGAGGCTTGGACCATATTTATATCGCTTGTCCCCGCCTGTACTTCCTGTACTACCTCGACTCATACCGCTACGCACCATAGCTGCGGAGTGTCTCTTATGCGATTGCTGAGACGGCGGAGACGGCTGACATGGCTGAGTTGGAGCAGGAGGAGTGTCCTGATGCTGTGCCGGACTTGAAGCAGGAGGTGTGGCCTGACACGGTGTCGGACTTGAAACAGGAGGAGTGGCCTGACGCTGTGCTAGACTTGAAGCAGGAGTCTGCTCACGCGTTCGTGGACTTGGAGGAGGTGGCGGATTTCGAGGAGGAGTCGGCTCACGCGTTCGTGGACTTGGAGGAGCAGGAGTCTGCTGACTCGATGGAGGACTTCGAGGAGGAGTCGGCAGACGCGGTGTCGGTGAACTTCGAAAGATGATGCAATCCTTTCTCCATAGGATGATACGATGTATGGCATCTCCCAGTGTGCGCTCGTCGTCACCTCCAGGAATGTCAAGCTGTAGCCCCGAATATGGGTCCACCACTTCATCAACCAAGACACGAGCATAGCACACTGGAATCGGGTTGCAATGGAAGGTTGCTTCGGGGGTAATTGTAAAAGCAACGGCGTCCGCCACCTTCATGGATATGTTCTTCATTTTGGAGTGTAGCTCATAGTTAGTGTTCTCTATGATGTCATCCATGTGGTATGTATCCAGCAGGTGTCGCCTGGGCGGAACCAACGCTACTTTTGGCATTGATGGGACGGTGCTATCCAATGCTGGACGATCATCCGCTTTCTTTGCTGCCGCTGCCGAGACCCCCTTTCTGGCTAAGTGAGTCGATCTGTTCTTGCTGCTGGAATTTGAGTGCCAAGTCCGCGTGCCTTGCTTCTAGGCCTTGAAGGCGTTCTGCGTACTGCTTCCTCTGCTCCTCCTTAGCTTCCTCTTCTTCTCCTCCTCCATCTTATTTCTTGCACGGGTCCTGTAGTCGTCGTTCCATTCCGAAAAGCCCTCATATCAGGGAATAACGCCCTTGCCTCGTGTTCTTCCCGGGTGTTCAGGATTTACCAGGGCGCGCGTAAGCTCGTCGTTATCTTTGTTGGGCATGAACAACCCCTTTCGAGCATCTTCTATTACGTCAAGTAACTTTTGTTCGGCTCTTTTTAGACTTGCCTTCTACGAAACCAGGCTGTCTTCGGGTCCAACGCCCCCCATGCGTATAGAACCAAGTTCTGCACCTGGGGGGCCAGCTCCTAGTAACCCGAGTGACCTCTGCATCCTCCATCTCTTGCTTAGACTTATCCCACTTTGGCATTGCCACCGCGTAGCCACCTGGACCCAACCAATGGAACTGCGTCTCCTTGTTTTTTCTCGACCGTTCCTTAGATAATTCCGATTCCTTGAATTACACGAAAGCGGGCCAGTGTTCTCTTTGCTTCTCCAGTGTTCCCTTGAATTCTGGAGTCTTCCTTTCTACAGCGATGTAGTTGGCCCATACAGTTTTCTTGTGGGTGTTGAATGCAATTGCCATCTCTTAAGAGCAGCGTCCTTGACTTTCTGCACATCTGCATCAGTGAAATAATCTGGTAGGGTGAAATGTTCCATTAGAGATTCCCAAAGCTTTTGTTTTGCTCTGTCGTCGACCCAAGTAACATCTGGACGTTTAGTTTTTGGCTCTTTCCATTCTTGAATGGAGATTGGGAGTTAGTCCTTCACAAGAACTCCGCACTGACGAGTCCACTTGTTCGCAATATTCTTAGGCGTGAGGGGTTCGCCATTAGCTTTGATGGAGTCGATGTTGTACTTTACACCCTCCTTGAACTTTTTGCCCGGGCCTCGCTTTGTCCTGCTGTCTGTAGAAGCAGATTTGCTCGATCCGGAGAGCTGAAAGAAGAAAGATTGATTCGTTAATATATCTTCAAATAAAAAAAACATGTGATGATCACCAGATGCATGCTTATATAAATATACCTCACCGGTAGTCTTTGTTATTTCAAGATCAACATTGTCTGCGTCATCATAATCATAATCATAATCATAGTTCATGACTTCATTAGCTCGGTCGTCGAGATCGAATATCTTATTATCACCCTCCCCGGTATTGTTCAGATATTGGGAGCCGTCATCTGCTTCATTCAGATCATCAAGCTTGCGAGGGCTGCGTATGATCTCGAACAATTCCTCTTCTCTCTCTCTCTGCCAGTATTGTCCGCCATAGCTTTTACTTAACTAATACAGAAGAAATATAAAACAATTTAGTATTCAAATTACAATGCATGGATGCAATCATTAAGGAAAAATTGAATCATATAGTACATAATATGCATCGTCTCGATTAATATATAATCTCGAATACATCGTCTCGAATAATATATATAATCTCAAATACATCGTCTCGAATAATATATATAATCTCGAATACATCGTCTCGAATATTATATATCAAATACATCACTGGCTAGGTACCTAATAAAGATCGAATACTACAGAAGAATCTAGGCCACTCGCGGTTCCTGGGGCGCGGGCGGTGGAACCCAAAGCGAAGGAACCATCACATGATCATATCTCCGGTCATCTGCCGAAAGAACCTGCCAAGTATTGGAGAAACCTGACGGCCATAGCAGCCATGTAGCGATGGGCGTGCTCGTCCTCCTTCCTGACACGGCGATGCACCACCTCCGGTGGGGCTGGCTCCCTCTGCACCGATTGTGGCCCACGCGAACGCCACCAAAGGAGATCAGGGTCGACGACGGGACCCGAGGCCGGGTTCCTCACCAAGCGGCGTGCCCCTCCAGGTAGCACCTCCCAGTGCCAGCCCGGCGGAGCCCAGTCCAGGACATGGGTAAGCCGGATGTCGTCGCGAACGGGTCGACGGCGAGGATGCGGGCCGGGCATCGTCGAGAACAAATACTATATGCCCGCAAAAATTAACATTTTTTAAATGATTGGATTGTGATAACTAAAATTGTATATGCAAATTCTAACAATTTGACATTAACCTAATTCATCCAACTAAAACTAATTCTAAAATTTCTAACATTTCTATATATATAACTAACATTTCTAATATTTCTATAACTACAAAACAGAAAAATTGCTAACATTTCTATAAATATTTCTATAAATAAAAAACAGAAAAAATTTATAACATTTCTATATAACTAACATTTCTAATATTTCTATAACTAAAATACAGAAAATTTCTAACATTTCTATAACTAAAAAACAGAAAAATTTATATAACTAAAATTTATAACTAAAAAACTAATGTGTGTGTGGACATGGCGGCCGGGGCAGGAGCTCACCGGCGAGGCGCGGTGACGGGGGGCGGCGACAGGGACGGAGATGGGCGGTGACGACGGGGATGGGGACGGGGCAGCGACGGGACGGGACGGGCCGAGCGGGCACGACGGGACGACGGGCGAGGCGGCGACGGGCGGGCGCGCAGCGGCGGGACGACGGGACGGGACGGCAGGCGGCGACGGGACGGGGACGGACGCCGACGGGGACGGCGACGGGGGCGGCGACGAGGGGCGGCGGCGACGGGGCAGAGGAGAAAGAAGCAGAGGGAGAGATGAGAAACTGAATTTTTTTGAAGTGCTTTCTTATATAGAACACCCCTTTAGTACCGGTTGGAGCCACCAACCGGTACTAAAGGTCTATTTAGCCAGCCAGCGTCGGAAGCGCCCCTTTAGTACTGGGTGCTGGCACCAACCGGTACTAAAGACCCACCCTTTAGTACCAGTTGGAGCCACGACCCGTTACTAAAGGGTCTGCGTTGCCAGGCGAGGGGCGCAGAAGTTTAGTCCCACCTCGCTAGTTGAGGAGCACCAAGACCAGTTTATAAGCGCCGGTGCGGGCACTGCGTTGAGCTCCTCTCAAAAGCAGGCCTTCTGGGCCTACCTCGCCTACTCTGCCTGTGGGCCTACTGGGCTTGAGGGCCTGCATCCTGGCCCAAATACAGGTTGGGTTTCTAGTCGTATGCAGGCCGCTCTGGCCTTGTAGGTGGGCTTTTTTATTTTCTTATTTTTTTTGCTTTATTTATTTTTGGTTTGTTTATTTTTGAGTTGTTTTTTGTTGTATTTAGAGTTTCTTTGTGAATATTTTTGCTTTAGGTACAAAACATTACAAACTTTCTGTTAGTGCCGGTAGTTTTCAAATTTGAATAGTTTAATTTTGAATTATTTGAAATTTGTGTGAATCACTAGTTTGTGAATAACTTAACTTTGAAAATAAATTTTTTAGTGATTCCTTTTTCTTATGTTTAATATTAGTGTGTTTTATCATTATATTCAATTTGGTAATGTTTAGGTTATTTAAAAAATGAAATGCCTTTGTAATGTATGAGTTTTAAATCAAACTCGATACTTCGAAAGAGATTTTTCATTTTGTACACGAAGTGCATCCAGTTTTTGCGGTAACCCTCTCTACTTTCTTGCACATGCTATGTGGGTGAAATTATGATACCATGCCAACTTTCAACCTTTTCTGAGTTCATTTGAAATGCTTTTCAATTTCAGGGTCATTTAGCTGAAAAAATCAGTAAATGCATGAAAGAATTTGTTTGCACATAAAATTTCTTCGTGTTTCAAATGCAAAAACACATAACTACCCTAACTATTACAGAGATACCCTCCTGGGTGTGAAACACAGAAGAAACTGATGATAGTGAAGCCGATCACATCCCAGATATTTGGGTGTGAAACTTTTTTTTCGCGTGGCCATGGAAAATCTTCATTATTTAACGGGATGCTTGGGTCAATATTCACTGTGAATGGAGCAATTTCATCAAACTTTTAATCTTCTGACATGTCTGTCTTGTCATCCACTCCCACGATGTTTCTTTTCCCTGAAAGAACTATGTGGCGCTTTGGCTCATCGTATGATCCATTCGCTTCCTTATCTTTTCTTTTTCTCTACCTGGTAGACATGTCTTTCACATAAAAAACCTGCGCCACATCACTGGCTAGGACGAATGGTTCGTCTGCATACGCAAGATTGTTGAGATCCACTCTTTTCATTCTGTACTGCGGGTCTTCCGTTACCCCGCCTCGTGTCATATTGACCCATTTGCACCAAAACAAAGGGACCTTCAAACCACCTCCATAGTTAAGTTCCCATATGTCCTCTATGTAACCATAATATGTTTCCTTTCTCGTGTTGGTTGTTGCATCAAAGCGGACACCACTGTTTTGGTTCCTGCTCTTCTTATCTTGGGCGATCATGTAAAATGTATTCCCATTTATCTCGTACCCTTTGAAAGTCATTATATTCAAAGATGGTAACTGGGACAGCGAGTACAGGTCATCTTCAATATCGCCATAATTTATGGCACGTTTCTGCAACTGCTACGTCTTGAGCTTGCGTTGGTTTTCCTTGAAGAGGAAAGGGTGATGCAGCAATAGTAGCGTAAGTATTTCCCTCAGTTTTTGAGAACAAAGGTATCAATCCAGTAGGAGGCTCCTCAAAAGTCCGACACACCTACACAAACAAACAAAGAACTCGCAACCAACGCAATAAACGGGTTGTCAATCCCTTCACGGCCACTTGCGAAAGTGAGATCTGATAGAGATAGTATGATAAGATAAATATATTTTTGGTATTTTATAATATAGATGCAAAACATAAAGATGCATATAAAAGTAGATTGAAAGCTTATATGATAAAAGATAGACCCGGGGGCCATAGGTTTCACTAGTGGCTTCTCTCAAGATAGCATAAGTATTACGGTGGGTGAACAAATTACGGTCGAGCAATTGATAGAAAAGCGAATAATTATGAGATTATCTAGGCATGATCATGTATATAGGCATCACGTCCGCGACAAGTAGACCGACTCCTGCCTGCATCTACTACTATTACTCCACACATCGACCGCTGTCCAAAGATGCATCTAGAGTATTAAGTTCATAAGAACAGAGTAAAGATTTAATTTAAGAAAGAAGACATTATGAAGAGGGATAAACACTTGCAATATGATATAAACCCCATCTATTTATCCTCGATGTCAACAATACAAAACGTGACTTGCAACCCTTTACATCCTTTGGGTAAGGACACCGCAAGATTGAACCCAAAGCTAAGCACTTCTCCCATGGCAAGAAAGATCAATCTAGTAGGCCAAACCAAACTGATAATTCAAGAGACTTGCAAAGATAACTCAATCATACATAAAAGAATTCAGAGGAGATTCAAATATTTCTCATAGATAAACTTGATCATAAACCCACAATTCATCGGATCTCGACAAACACACCACAAAAAGAGTTTACATCGAATAGATCTCCACAAGAGAGGGGGAGAACATTGTATTGAGATCCAAAAAGAGAGCAAAAGCCATCTAGCTAATAACTATGGACCCGAAGGTCTGTGGTAAACTACTCACAACTCATCGGAGGGGCTATGGTGTTGATGTAGAAGCCCTCTGTGGTTGATTCCCCCTCCGGCGGAGCGCCGGCAAAGGCTCCAAGATGGGATCTCGCGGATACAGAAGGTTACGGTGGTGGAAATTGTGTCTCGTTGGCTCCCTGAATGTTTTCAGGGTACGTAGGTATATATAGGGGGAAGAAGTACGTCGGTGGCCGCCTGTGGGGCCCAGGAGATAGGGGCGCGCCCAGAGGGGGTGGGCGCGCCCTCCTGTCTCCTGGCCGCCTCGCAAGCTTCTTGACTTGCACTCCAAGTTCTCCGGATCACGTTCGTTCCAAAAATCACGCTCCCGAAGGTTTCATTCTGTTTGGACTCCGTTTGATATTCCTTTTCTTCGAAATACTGGAATAGGAAAAAAAACAGCAATACGGGTTGGGCCTCTGGTTAGTAGGTTAGTCCCAAAAATGATATAAATGTGTAAAATAAAGCCCATAAACATCCGAAAGGGGTAATATAATAGCATGGAACAATAAAAAATTATAGATACGTTGGACGTATCAAGCATCCCCAAGCTTAATTCCTGCTCGTCCTCGAGTAGGTAAATGATAAAAACAGAATTTTTTATGTGGAATGCTACCTAACATAATTCTCAATGTAATTTTCTTTATTGTGGCATGAATGTTCAGATCCAAATGATTCAAGATAAGAGCTTATAAAACATAAAAATAATAATGCTTCAAAGCGTACTAGCAAACAATCATGTCCTATCAAAATAGCCTAGCCAAAGAAAGCTTATCCCTACAAAATCATATAGTTAGGCCATGCTTCATTTTCATTACACAAAATACTCCCATCATGCACAACCCCTGTTTCAGCCAACCAATTGGTTCATACTTTTTAACGCGCTTCAGCTTTTTCAACTCTTACACAATACATGAGCGCAAGCCATGGACATAGCACTATGGTGGTATAAGGTGGTGGTTGTGAGGACAAAAAGAGGGAGAAGATAGTCTCACATCAACTAGGCGTATCAACGGGCTATGGAGATGCCCATCAATAGATATCAATGTGAGTGAGTAGGGATTGCCATGCAACGGATGCACTAGAGCTATAAATATATGAAAGCTCAACAAAAAAAAACTAAGTGGGTGTGGATCCAACTTGCTTGCTCACGAAGACCTAGGGCATTTTGAGGAAGCTCGTCATTGGACTATACAAGCCAAGTTCTATAATGAAAAATTCCCACTTAGTATATGAAAGTGACAACATAGGAGACTCTCTATCATGAAGATCATGGTGCTACTTTGAAGCACAAGTGTGGAAAAGAGATAGTAGCATTGTCCCTTCTCTCTTTTTCTCTCATTTTATTTTTTTTCTTTTTTTTCTTTGGCCTTTCTTTCTTTTTTTGGCCTTTCTCTTTTTTTTTCTTCTTTTTTTCTTTAAAGTCCGAAGTCTCATGCTGACTTGTGGGGGAATCATAATCTTCATCATCCTTTCCTCACTGAGACAATGCTCTAATAATGAAGATCATCACACTTTTATTGATTTACAACTCAAGAATTACAACTCAAAGCTAGAACAAGATATGACTCTATATGAATGCCTCCGGCGGTGTACCAGGATATGCAATGAATGAAGAGTGATATGTATGAAAATTATGAAGGTGGCCTTGCCACAAATACGATGTCAACTACATGATCATGCAAAAAAGCAATATGACAATGATGGAACGTGTCATAATAAACGGAACGGTGGAAAGTTGCATGGCAATGTATCTCGGAATGGCTATGGAAATGCCATAATAGGTAGGTATGGTGGCTGTTTTGAGGAAGTTAAATAATCGGTGCATGATACCGGCGAAAGTTGCGCGGTATAATAGAGGCTAGCAAACTGGAAGGATGAGTGTGCGTATATCCATGGACTCAAAAGTCTACTTGCCCTCAAAGCAAAGTACTACTACGCATGCTCCTAGCGGAAGGGTTGGTACGAGTTAACCATCTCGCGATCCCAACCTCCACTCATAAGGAAGGCAATTAAAAGAGCACCTCATGCAACAAATTTGTCACACAACTTTACCATACGTGCATGCTACGGGACTTGCCAACTTCAACACAAGTATTTCTCAATTTAATAATTACCCACTAGCATGACTCTAACATTACTACCTTTATATCTCAAAACAATTATCAATCATCAAATTGATCATAGCATCCAATTCGCTTCCTATGATAGTTTTTAGTATACCCAACTTTGGATGCCTACCATTCTAGGACCAATTTTATAACCATAGAAAATACCATGCTGTTCTAAAAGACTCTCAAAATAATATAAGTGAAGCATGAGAGACTAGCAATTTCTTCACAATTAAGCCACCGCCGTGCTCTAAAAGATATAAGTGAAGCACTAGAGCAAAAACTATCGAGCTCAAAAGATATAAGTGAAGCACATAGAGTATTCTAGCAAATTCTAATCAAGTGGGATTCTCCCAAAAGGTGTGTACAGTAAGGATGATTGTGGTAAACTAAAAAGCAAAGACTAATATAATACACGACGCTCCAAGCAAAACACATATCATGTGGCGAGTAAAAATATAGCTCCAAGTAAAATTACCAATGAACGAAGACGAAAGAGGGGATGCCTTCCCGGAACATCCCCAAGCCTAGGCTTTTGGCTATTCTTGAATATCTTGGGGTGCCATGGGCATCCCCAAGCTTAGGCTCTTGCCACTCCTTATTCCATAGTCCATCAAAGCTTTACCCAAAACTTGAAAACTTCACAACACAAAACTCAACAGGAAATCTTATAAGCTCCGTTAGTGAAAGAAAACAAAACCACAACATAAGGTACTGTAATGAACTCATTCTTTATTTATTTTGGTGTTAAACCTACTGTATTCCAACTTTTCTATGGTTTATAAACTATTTTACTAGCCATAGATGCATCAAAATAAGCAAACAACACAAGAAAAACAGAATCTGTCAAAAACAGAACAGTCTGTAGCAATCTGTAACTAACGCAAACTTCTGGAACTGTAAAACTCCTACCAAAATAGTAAGTTCAATAAAATTGGTCTATTGGTCAGCAGCAAAAAGAATCAACGCAAAATAACATTTCTGTGATTTAACAAAACTAATTTCGTGCGTGCAAAGTTTCTGTTTTTCAGCAGAATCAAATTAACTATCACCATAGGTTATCCTATAGGTTTTACTTGTCACAAACACTAATTAAAACATAAAAACACATCTAAACAGAAGGTAGATGCAACATTTATTACTAAACAGAAACAAAAACAAAAAACACAAATAAAATTGGGTTGCCTCCCAACTAGCGCTATCGTTTAACGCCCCTAGCTAGGCATAAAAGCGAAAATAGATCTAAGTAGTGTCATGTTTGGCACTCAATTCATAAGTAGATCGCATGATAGATTCATAAGGTAATTTAATTTTCTTTCTTGGAAAGTGCTCCATGCCTTTCCTTAATGAAAATTGGAATCTAATATTCGCTTCCTTCATATCAATAATCGCGCAAATCGTTCTAAGGAAAGGTCTACCAAGAATAATAGGGCAAGAAAGATTGCAATCTATATCAAGAACGATAAAATCTATGAGCACCAAATTTCTATTTGCAACAATGAGAACATCATGTATCCTTCCCATTGGCTTTTTAATGATGGAATCCGCAAGGTGCAAATTTAAAGAGCAATCATCAAGATCATGGAAAACTAGAATATCACATAAAGTTTTCGGAATCATGGAAACACTAGCGCCCAAATCACACAAAGCAAAACACTCATGATCTTTAATTTTAATCTTTATAGTAGGTTCCCACTCATCATTAAGTTTTTTAGGTATAGAAACTTCCAAATTAAGTTTTTCATCATAAGATTGCATCAAGGCATGAACGATATGTTTGGTAAAAGCTTTATTTTGACTATAAGCATGAGGAGAATTAACAACGGATTGCAACAAGGAAATACAACCTTCTAAAGAACAATTATCATAATCAAATTCCTTGAAATCTGAGATAGTGGGTTCAATGCTATTTAAAGTCGTGACCTCTCCAATCCCACTTTTACCAAATTTAGCATCAAAATCTAAAATATCCAAATTATTGGGACGCCTTCTATTTAAAGTTGACTCATCTCCAGTCCCACTATTATTAAGATTCATATTGAAAAACAAAGATCTAATAGGGGACACATCAATAATTTTAAGATCTTCATCATTATTTTCATTGAAACTAGAAGAACACGCCTTTACAAAGCAATCTTTCTTAGCACACAATCTAGCGGTTCTTTCCTTGCACTCATCAATGGAAATTCTCATTGCTTTGAGAGACTCATTGATATCATGCTTAGAAGGAGAAGATCTAAGTTTAAGAGAATCAACATCAAGCGAAAGTCTATCAACGTTCCTAGCCAAATCATCAACTTTAAGCAATTTTTCTTCAAGCAAAACATTAAAATTCTTTTGAGAAATCATAAATTCTTTCACACTATTCTCATAATCAGAGGGCATCTCATTAAAATTACCATAAGAATTATTGCAGGAATTTCCATAATTATTAGAGGAATTACTAGGGAACGGTCTAGAATTAAAGTTTCCTCTATAAGCATTGTTTCCAAAACTATTCCTACCAACAAAATTCACATCCATAGATTCATTATTATTCTCAATCAAAGTAGACAAAGGCATATCATTGGGATCAATAGGAGTATTTCTAGTAGCAAACAACTTCATAAGTTCATCCATCTTTCGACTCAAAACATTGATTTCTTCTATAGCATGCACTTTTTTACTAGAAGATCTTTCGGTGTGCCATTGAGAATAATTAGCCATAATATTATCAAGAAGTTTTGTAGCATCTCCTAACGTGATTTCTATAAACGTGCCCCAGCGGCCGAATCTAAAAGATTTCTAGAAGCAAAGTTCAAACCGCATAAAATTTTGTATGATCATCCATAAATTCAAACCATGAGTAGGGCAATTGCGAATCATCAATTTCATTATTTCCCAAGATTGGGCAACATGCTCATGATCAAGTTGTTTAAAATTCATAATATCGTTCCTAAGAGTTATAATCTTAGCGGGAGGAAAATACTTAGAGATAAAAGCATCTTTGCACTTCTTCCAAGAATCAATACTATTTTTAGGCAAAGACGAAAACCAAACTTTAGCACAATCTCTAAGTGAAAACGGAAATAACTTCAATTTAACAATATCATTGTCCTTATCTTTCTTCTTTTGCATATCACACAAATCAACAAAGTTGTTTAGATGAGTAGCGGCATCTTTACTAGGAAGGCCGGCGAATTGGTCTTTCATAACAAGATTCAGCAAAGTAGTATTGATTTCACAAGACTCAACATCATTAAGAGGAGCAATCAGAGTACTAAGGAAATCATTATTATTGGTATTGGAGAAATCACAAAATTTGGTATTATCTTGCACCATGGCAACAAGTAATCCAACACACAAGCAAACAGAAAAAGGCAAGCGAGGAAGAGAGAGAAGATTGGAAAAGAGAGGGCGAATAACACGACAAGGGTGAAGTGGGGGAGAGGAAAACGAGAGGCAAATGGCAAATAATGTAAATGCGAGGGAGATGAGTTGTGATGGGTACTTGGTATGTCTTAACTTGAGCGAAGACTTCCCCGGCAACGGCGCCATAGATCCTTCTTTCTACGTCTTGAGCTTGCGTTGGTTTTCCTTGAAGAGGAAAGGGTGATGCAGCAATAGTAGCGTAAGTATTTCCCTCAGTTTTTGAGAACCAAGGTATCAATCCAGTAGGAGGCTCCTCAAAAGTCCCACAGACCTACACAAACAAACAAAGAACTCGCAACCAACGAAATAAAGGGGTTGTCAATCCCTTCACGGCCACTTGCGAAAGTGAGATCTGATAGAGATAGTATGATAAGATAAATATATTTTTGTTATTTTACAATATAGATGAAAAAGTAAAGATGCAAATAAAAGTAGATTGAAAGATTATATGATAAAAGATAGACCCGGGGGCCATATTTTTCACTAGTGGCTTCTCTCATGATAGCATAAGTATTACGGTGGGTGAACAAATTACGGTCGAGCAATTGATAGAAAAGTGAATAATTATGAGGTTATCTAGGCATGATCATGTATATAGGCATCACGTCCATGACAAGTAGACCGACTCCTGCCTGCATCTACTACTATTACTCCACACATCGACCGTTGTCCAGCATGCATCTAGAATATTAAGTTCATAAGAACAGAGTAACGCATTAAGAAAGATGACATGATGTAGAGGGATAAACTCATGCAATATGATATAAACCCCATCTTTTTATCCTCGATGGCAACAATACAATATGTGCCATGCAACCCTTTCTGTCACTGGGTAAGGACATCGCAAGATTGAACCCAAAGCCAAGCACTTCTCCCATGGCAAGAAAGATCAATCTAGTAGGCCAAACCAAACTGATATTTTGAAGAGACTTGCAAAGATAACTCAATCATACATAAAAGAATTCAGAGGAGATTCGAACATTTCTCATAGATAAACTCGATCATAAACCCAGAATTCATCAGATCTCGACAAACACACTGCAATAAGAGTTTACATCAAATAGATCTCCACAAGAGAGGGGGAGAACATTGTATTGAGAGCCAAAAAGAGAGAAGAAGCCATTTAGCTGATAACCATGGACCCGAAGGTCTGTGGTAAACTACTCACAACTCATCGAAGGGGCTATGGTGTTGATGTAGAAGCCCTCCGTGGTCGATTCCCTCCCGTGGTTACCGCCAAGGCTCCAAGATGGGATCTCACGAATACAGAAGGTTACGGTGGTGGAAATTGTGTTTCGTTGGCTTCCTGGATGTTTTCGGGGTACGTAGGTATATATAGCAGGAAGAAGTACGTCGGTGGCTGCCTGTGGGGCACAGGAGATAGGGGGCGCACCCAAAGCGGGTGGACGCGCCCTCCTGTCTCCTGGCAGCCTCGCAAGCTTCTTGACTTGCACTCCAAGTTCTCTGGATCACGCGCATTCCAAAAATCACGCTCCCGAAGGTTTCATTCCGTTTGGACTCCGTTTGATATTCCTTTTCTTCAAAATACCGAAATAGGCAAAAAAACAGCAATACGGGCTGGGCCTCCGGTTAGTAGGTTAGTCCCAAAAATGATATATATGTGTAAAATAAAGCCCATAAACATCCAAAAGGGGTAATATAATAGCATGGAACGATCAAAAATTATAGATACGCCGGAGACATATCAGCAACCAACCGGCGAAAGTCCTCGTTTGTTCACGTGTAATACAGTCGTCAGACTGCTCCGGGTGTTTGGAGTGTAGAAAATTCTTGTGTTCCTCCATATACGGAGCCACAAAGGCGGAATTCTGTAGAACTGTGTAGTGTGCTTCAGTGAGAGAATGCCCATCCATACATATTATTTGGTCCCCTCCTAGCGTGCCTTTTCCATCAAATCTGCCCTTGTGCCGCAATTCAGGGACACCAATCGGCTTAAGGTCAAGAATAAAGTCAATACAAAACTCAATGACCTCCTCATTTTCATGGCCCTTCGAGATGCTTCCTTCTGGCCTAGCACAGTTATGGACATATTTCTTCAAGACTCCCATGAACCTCTCAAAGGGGAACATATTGTGTAGAAATACAGGACCCAAAACGTTAATCTCTTCAAGAAGGTGAACTAGGACGCGTGCGTCATGATGTTGAAGAAGGATGCTGGGAACACCAACTCGAAAATGACAAGCCATTGCACCAAATCATTCTGTAACCTTGGTATGATTTCTGGATCGATTACCTTCTGAGAGATTGCATTGAGGAATGCACATAGCTTCATAATGGCTAATCGAACGTTTTTCGGTAGAAGCCCCCTCAATGCAACCGGAAGTAGTTGCGTCATAATCATGTGGCAGTCATGAGACTTTAGGTTCTGGAACTTTTTCTCTATCATATTTATTATTCCCTTTATATTCGGTGAGAAGCCAGACGGTACCTTCATGCTGAGCAGGCATTCAAAGAAGATTTCCTTCTCTTCTTTGGTAAGAGCGTAGCTGGCCTGACCCTGATGTATGCCGTGCATACGTTGCTGGTCCTCCCGTGCCTCTGGTATATCTTTTGTCTTCCGATACATGCCCAAGAAGCCAAGCAGGGTCACGCAAAGATTCTTTGTCACATGCATCACGTCGATTGCAGAGCGGACCTCTAGGTCTTTCCAATATGGCAGGTCCCAAAATATAGATTTCTTCTTCCACATGGGTGCGCGTCCGTCAGCGTCCTTCGGAACAGGTTTTCCGCCAGGACCCTTTTCAAAGATTACCTTAAAATCCTTGACCATATCATGTACATCAGCACCAGTACGGTGGCGAGGCTTCGACCGGTGATCCGCCTCACCTTTGAAATGCTTGCCCATCTTTCTTACGGGATGCCTGCTCGGAAGAAATCGACGATGTCCCAGGTACACATTCGTCCTACAACTATCCAAATATATACTGTCGGTATCATCCAAACAGTGCGTGCATCCGCGGTATCCCTTGTTTGTCTGTCCTGAAAGGTTACTGAGAGCAGGCCAATCATTGATGGTCACGAACAGCAACGCCTTTAGGTCAAATTCTTCCTGTTTGTGCTCATCCCACGCACGTACACCTTTTCCATTCCACAGCTGTAATAGTTCTTCAACTAATGGCCTTAGGTACACATCAATGTCGTTGCCGGGTTGCTTAGGGCTATGGATGAGCACTGGCATCATAATTGACTTCCGCTTCATGCACCACCAAGGAGGAAGGTTATACAAACATAGAGTCACAGGCCACGTGCTATGGTTGCTGCTCTGCTCCCCAAAAGGATTAATGCCATCTGCGCTTAGACCAAACCATACGTTCCTTGGGTCACCTGCAAACTCCTCCTTGTACTTTCTCTCGATTTTTCTCCACTGCGACCCGTCAGCGGGTACTCTCAATTTTCCGTCTTTATTACGGTCTTCTCCGTGCCATCACATCGCCTTCGCATGCTCTTTGTTTAGGAACAAACGTTTCAACCGTGGTATTATAGGAGCATACCACATCACCTTGGCAGGAATCTTCTTCCTGGGGTGCTCACCCTCGACATCACCAGGGTCATCGCGTCTGATCTTATAACGCAATGCACCGCATACCGGGCAAGCGTTCAAATCCTCGTACTCGCCGCGGTAGAGGATGCTATCATTAGGGCATACATGTATCTTCTGCACCTCTAACACTAGAGGGCAGACAGACTTCTTTGCTTCATACGTACTCTCGGTTAATTCGTTGTCCTTTGGAAGCATATTCTTTATCATTACCAGCAACTTTCCAGATCAATTGTCAGATACACCATTCTCTGCATTCCATTGCAGCAATTCCAGTGTGGTGCCCAACTTTTTTTGTCAGCTTCGCAATTCGGGTACAACAATTTCTTGTGATCCTATAACATGCGCTGCAACTTCTTCTTCTCCAAATCACTTGTGCAGTTTCTCTTTGCATCGGCAATGGCCTGACCTAGATCATCAGCGGGCTCATCTGATGCGTCTTCTTCAGCTTCTTCCCGCATTGCCGGCTCAGCTTCTTCCCCCATTGTTGTATCATTGTATTCAGGGAACCCATGGCCAGGATAGCTGTCGTCGTCCTCTTCTTCTTCATTGTCTTCCATCATATCCCCTCTTTCTCCGTGCTTGGTCCAAACATTATAGAGGGGCATGAAACCGGACTCAAATAGGTGGACGTGAATGGTTCTTGACGTAGAGTAATTGTGACCATTTTTACAGCCAGCACATGGACAAGGCATAAAACCATCCGCCCGCTTGTTTGCCTCAGCGGCAAGCATAAAAGTATGCATGCCATTAATGAACTCGGGAGAGCATCGGTCATCATACATCCATTGTCGGCTTATCTTCATTACACAACACCGAAAAGACCAAATTAATACAAGTTCATACATATATATAGTTCATACAACACTTAAATGCAACAAACAAATAACTCTCTATCTAAAGCATTTAAATGCAACAACAAATGCGATCAAGATTGCAACTAAGGTAACAATTGATCCAACAGCATAATGATACCAAGCCTCACTATCAATGGCATATTTTCTAATCTTTCTAATCTTCAATCGCATTTTCTCCATCTTGATCTTGTGATCATCGACGACATTGGCAACATGCAACACCAATTCCATCTTCTCCCCCTCAATTCTTTTCAATTTTTCTTTCAAATATTCGTTTTCTCTTTCAACTAAATTTAACCTCTCGACAATAGGGTCGGTTGGAATTTCCGATTCACATACCTCCTAGATAAAAATATCTATGTCAACTTGATGGGCATAATTTGTCATAAACACGAAATGCAACAACTAGTTTTAAAAGAGAATATACCACATCTGAATTATAACAAGGACGAGGTCCGACGGGGACGGATATCAAAACCATGGCACTATGTATAACAAACAACGTACGGGTAAGATAATTATACGAGTAACTATATATCCAAATCACACAAACATCAATTTGGTAATGTAAAACATTCATGACCAAGAGCCTCACCACAAGGTGGTGCCAGCGACGGGACGGTGCGGGCGATTGACGATGGTTATGACGGAGATTTAGAAGGCACTAAGTAAACCACACCTACATATGCAAACTAAGTGTTATTTTTGACCTCAAATTGCATATATATCAAATACTAGCACATATAATTCCTCCCAAATTACTAAACTCACAAATTAATCACTATACAAGGCATTGCAAGAGCTAATCTAGCAATGAGAGATGAAAGGACAAAGTTGCTAACCTTTGTGATCATTTGAATGGATGGGGGCCTTCAAATCTTGACAAATTTTGGGCAAAATGTGTGATGACCTCGAGGAAGAGGGGAAGAACAGAGGAGGAGAGGGGAAAGGGGAAGAACAGAGCGAGCTCGGGTAGACGAAGGGTTTATGTAGGACGACCTTCAGTACCTGTTCGTAACACAAATCGGTACTAAAGGTGCTGGAGGGGCCCCAGACTGACAACATCCTGCCACCACTCACTTTAGTACCGGTTCGTGGCACGAACCGGTGCTAAAGGTTCGCCACGAACCGGTACTAATGAGAGCGGCCGGCTAGCCATTGGAACCAGCACTAATGGACACATTAGTGCCGGCTCAAAATCAAACCGGCAATAATGTGCTTCACATTTGACCCTTTTTCTACTAGTGCATAAACTGGTGGGCCTAAACTGGGACAAAACTGTGGGGTTTGTTACCTCGGGAATCAATACTAAGACAGTGTCGTTAATACAATCTGGGCTTTTCTCTCCATGCAGTATCCTCAAAATAATCTTTGTGACCTCATCTTCACATATGTCCCAATGGCGCTGATAAAAGTGAGCAGGGAAACCGAGAAACCGTATGGTCCCGGCGCTTTGGTTGGGAACATATGGAAAACAGCAACTTTAACCTCCTCATTGGTGTATGGTGCACAAATGGTCGTGTTCATCACCGCTGTCACCTTTCGGGGGACATGATCTAGGACAGCTTCCATGTTCCTTACACCCTTCGAAGAGTAAGATAAAATTCGTTGGCCATCTCCTTCAACTCTAATGGATCCACTGATACGTCTCCAACGTATATATAATTTTTGATTGTTCCATGCTATTATATTACCCCTTTTGTATGTTTTATGGGATTTATTTTACACATTTATATCATTTTGGGACTAACCTACTTACCGGAGGCCCAGCCCGTATTGCTGTTTTTTTGCCTATTTCAGTATTTCGAAGAAAAGGAATATCAAACGGAGTCCAAACGGAATGAAACCTTCGGGAGCGTGATTTTTGGAACGAACGTGATCCAGAGGACTTGGAGTGCAAGCCAAGAAGCTGCCGAGGAGGCCACGAGGGTGGAGGGCGCGCCCACCCCCTGGGCGTGCCCCCTATCTCGTGGGCCCCTCGGGCGGCCACCGACCTACTTCTTCTTCCTATATATACCCACGTACCCCGAAAACATCCAGGGAGCCAACAAAAAACAATTTCCACCGCGATAACCTTCTGTATCCGCGATCCCATCTTGGAGCCTTCGCCGGCGCTCCGCCGGAGGGGGAATAGACCACAGAGGGCTTCTACATCAACACCATAGCCCTTCCGATGAGTTGTGAGTAGTTTACCACAGACCTTCGGGTCCATAGTTATTAGCTAGATGGCTTCTTCTCTCTTTTTGGATCTCAATACCATGTTCTCCCCCTCTCTTGTGGAGATCTATTCGATGTAACTCTTTTTGCGGTGTGTTTGTCGAGATCCAATGAATTGTGGGTTTATGATCAAGTTTATCTATGAGCAATATTTGAATCTCCTCTGAATTCTTTTATGTATGATTGAGTTATCTTTGCAAGTCTCTTCGAATTATCAGTTTGGTTTGGCCTACTAGATTGATCTTTCTTGCCATGGGAGAAGTGCTTAGCTTTGTGTTCAATCTTGCGGTGTCCTTACCCAGTGACAGCAAGGGTTGCAAGGCACGTATTGTATTGCTGCCATCGAGGATAAAAAGATGGGGTTTATATCATATTGCGTCAGTTTATCCCACTACATCATGTCATCTTTCTTAATGTGTTACTCTGTTCTTATAAACTTAATACTCTAGATGCATGTTGGATAGCGGTCGATGTGTGGAGTAATAGTAGTAGATGCAGGCAGGAGTCAGTCTACTTGTCGCGGACGTGATGCCTATATACATGATCATGCCTAGATAATCTCATAATTATTCGCTTTTCTATCAATTGTTCGACATTAATTTGTTCACCCACCGTAATACTTATGCTATCTTGAGAGAAGCCACTAGTGAAACCTATGGCCCCTGGGTCTATCTTTTATCATATAAGCTTTAAGTCTACTTTTATTTGCATCTTTACTTTTCCAATCTATATTATAAAATACCAAAAATATATTTATCTTATCATACTATCTCTATCAGATCTCACTTTCGCAAGTGGTCGTGAAGGGATTGACAACCCCTTTATTGCGTTGGTTGCGAGTTCTTTGTTTGTTTGTGTAGGTGCGTGGGACTTTTGAGGAGCCTCCTACTGGATTGATACCTTGGTTCTCAAAACCTGCGGGAAATACTTACGCTACTATTGCTGCATCACCCTTTCCTCTTGAAGGAAAACCAACGCAAGCTCAAGACGTAGCTAGAAGGATTTCTGGCGCCGTTGTCGGGGAGGTCTTCGCTCAAGTCAAGACATACCAAGTACCCATCACAAACTCATCTCCCTCGCATTTACATTATTTGCCATTTGCCTCTCATTTTCCTCTCCCCCACTTCACCCTTGCCGTTTTATTCTCCCTCTCGTTCCCAATCTCCTCTCTCTTTCGCTTGTCTTTTTCTGTTTGCTTGTGTGTTGGATTACTTGTTGCCATGGCGCAAGATAATACCAAATTATGTGATTTCTCCAATATCAATAATAATGATTTCCTTAGTACTCCGATTGCTCCTCTTAATGATGTTGAGTCTTGTGAAATCAATACCGCTTTCTTGAATCTTGTTATGAAAGATCAATTCGCCGGCCTTCCTAGTGAAGATGCCGCTACTCATCTAAACAACTTTGTTGATTTGTGTGATATGCAAAAGAAGAAAGATACGGATAATGATATTGTTAAATTGAAGTTATCTCCATTTTCACTTAGAGATCGTTCTAAAGTTTGGTTTTCGTCTTTGCCTAAAAATAGTATTGATTATTGGAACAAGTGCAAAGATGCTTTTATCTCTAAATATTTTCCTCCCGCTAAGATTATCACTCTTAGGAACGATATTATGAATTTTAAACAACCTGATCATGAGCATGTTGCCCAATCTTGGGAAAGAATGAAATTGATGATTCGCAATTGCCCTAATCATGGTTTGAATTTATGGATGATCATACAAAAAATTTATGCCGGTTTGAACTTTGTTTGTAGAAATCTGTTAGATTCAGCCGCGGGAGGCACGTTTGTCGAAATCAACGTTAGGAGATGCTACAAAACTTCTTGATAATATTATGGCTAATTATTCTCAATGGCACACTGAAAGATCTTCTAGTAAAAAATTGCATGCTATAGAAGAAATCAATGTTTTGAGTGGAAAGATGGATGAACTTATGAAATTATTTGCTATTAAGAGTGATCCTTTTGATCCCAATGATATGCCTTTGTCTACTTTGCTTGAGAATAATAATGAATCTATGGATGTGAATTTTTGTTGGTAGGAATAGTTTCGGTAAAGATGCTTATAGAGGAAACTATAATCCTAGACCGTTCCCTAGTAATTCCTCTAATAATTATGGAAATTCCTACAATTATTCTTATGGTAATTTTAATAAGGTGCCCTCTGATTTTGAGAATAGTGTGAAAGAATTTATGATTTCTCAAAAGAATTTTAATGCCTTGCTTGAAGAAAAATTGCTTAAAGTTGATGATTTGGCTAGGAAGTTTGATAGACTTTCGCTTGATGTTGATTCTCTTAAACTTAGATCTACTCCTCCTAAGCATGATATCAATGAGTTTCTCAAAGCCATGAGAATTTCCATTGATGAGTGCAAGGAAAGAACCGCTAGATTGCGTGCTAAGAAAGATTGCTTTGTAAAGGCGTGTTCTTCTAGTTTCAATGAAAATAATGATGAAGATCTTAAAGTTATTGATGTGTCCCCTATTAGATCTTTGTTTTGCAATATGAATCTTAATAATAATGGGACTGGAGATGAGTCAACTTTAAATAGAAGGCGTCCCAATAATTCGGAGATTCTAGATTTTGATGCTAAATTTGGTAAAAGTGGGATTGGAGAGGTCATGACTTTAAATAGCATTGAACCCACTATCTCGGATTTCAAGGAATTTGATTATGATTATTGTTCTCTAGACGGTTGTATTTCCTTGTTGCAATCCGTTGTTAATTCTCCTCATGCTTATAGTCAAAATAAAGCTTTTACCAAACATATCGTTGATGCCTTGATGTAATCTTATGATAAAAAACTTAATTTGGAAGTTTCTATACCTAGAAAACTTAATGATGAGTGGGAACCTACTATAAAGATTATAATTAAAGATCATGAGTGTTTTGCTTTGTGTGATTTGGGGCTAGTGTTTCCACGATTCCGAAAACTTTATGTGATATTCTTGGTTTCCATGATCTTGATGATTGCTCTTTAAATTTGCACCTTGTGGATTCCACCATTAAAAAGCCAATGGGAAGGATCCATGATGTTCTCATTGTTGCAAATAGAAATTTGGTGCTCGTACATTTTATCGTTCTTGATATAGATTGCAATCTTTCTTGCCCTATTATTCTTGGTAGACCTTTCCTTAGAACGATTGGCACGATTATTGATATGAAGGAAGGGAATATTAGATTCCAATTTTCATTAAGGAAAGGCATGGAGCACTTTCCAAGAAAAAAAATTAAATTACCTTATGAATCTATCATACGAGCTACTTATGAATTGAGTGCCAAAGATGGCACTACTTAGATCTATTTTCGCTTTTATGCCTAGCTAGGGGTGAGGGAGTCCTGGATTAGGGGGTGTCCGGATGGACGGACTATAACCTTTGGCCGGACTCCTGGACTATGAAGATACAAGATTGAAGACTTCGTCCCGTGTCCGGATGGGACTTTCCTTGGCGTGGTAGGAAAGCTTGGCGATACGGATATGTGGATCTCCTCCCATTGTAACCGACTCTATGTAACCCTAACCCTCTCCAGTGTCTATATAAACCGGAGGGTTTTAGTCCATAGGACGAACCACAATCATACCATAGGCTAGCTTCTAGGGTTTAGCCTCTCTGATCTCGTGGTAGATCTACTCTTGTACTACCCATATCATCAATATTAATCAAGAAGGAGTAGGGTTCTACCTCCATCGAGAGGGCCCGAACCTGGGTAAAAACATCGTGTCCCTTGTCTCCTGTTACCATACGCCTAGACGCACAGTTCGGGACCCCCTACCCGAGATCCGCCGGTTTGACACCGACATTGGTGCTTTCATTGAGAGTTCCTACGTATGCGTCATCTTTAGGCCCGATGGCTCCTCCGATCGTCAACAACGATGCGGTCCAGGCGATTTTTCTCCCGGACAGATCTTCGTGATTCGGCGGCTTTGCATTGCGGGCCAATTAAGCAGCCATCTGGAGCAGATCGAAAGCTACGCCCCTGGCCATCAGGTCAGATTTGGAAGTTTGAACTACACGGCTGATGTCCGCGGAGACTTGATCTTCGACGGGTTCGAGCCACAGCCCAGCGCGCCGCACTGTCACGATGGGCATGATCTAGCTCTGCCGCCGAACAGTGCCCTGGAGGCTGCACCAGTGTCCACTCTAACCCTTAGCTCGGAGCCGACTGCGCCAATCGAGGACGGGTGGCTGGACACCGCCTCGGGGGCTGCAATCTCTACGGCGATAGAGCCGAACACCATACTTGTCCTTTGCGAAGCTCGTGACTCCAAAGTGCCGGACTCCTCTCTGAACTCCGAACCTTACACACCCCTGCCAATCGAATCCGATTGGGCGCCGATCATGGAGTTCACCGCCGTGGACATCTTTCAGCATTCGCCCTTCGGCGACATTCTGAATTCACTAAAGTCTCTCTATTTATCAGGAGAGCTCTGGCCGGACTATGGTCAGCATGGTTGGGATGCGGACGACAAAGAAATTCAAAGCCCACCCACCACCCACTTCGTAGCCACTGTCGATGATTTAACCGACATGCTCGACTTTGACTCCGATGACATCGACGGTATGGACGCCGATGCAGGAGACAACCAAGAACCAGCGCCTACAGGGCACTGGAAGGCCACCTCGTCATATGACATATACATGGTGGACACCCCAAAATAAGGGAACGGCGATGGAACAACGGAGGATGACCCCTCCAAGAAGCAGCCTAAGCGTCGGCGTCGTGGCGCGCTCTAAATCCCGCCAAAGCAAAAGCAGCGATTCCGCACGGGAGACAATAACACCCAGACAGTGCGAAGACAACCCCTCCAAAGAGGATTTAGCACACGAGGATGGAGAAGCCAGCCCTCATGAGAGAGCGGCAGACAGAGAGGTAGAGGACGATAATTACATGCCTCCCTCCGAAGACGAGGCAAGCCTCGACAACGACGAATTTGTCGTGCCTGAGGATCCCGTCGAACAAGAGTGTTTAAAACACAGGCTTATGGCCACGGTGAGCAGCCTCAAGAAAAAACAGCAACAACTTAGAGCTGACCAAGACTTGCTAGCCGACAGATGGACTGAATGTCCTTGCGGCTGAAGAGTACGAACTCGAACGCCCCTCCAAGAGCTACCCAAAACGCAGGCTGCTACCCCGATTAGAGGAGGAAGCACCTAGACCTACATCACCAGCGCATGATGCAGCCGACCGGCCACCTCGTGGCCGCGACAGAGAGGCCTCTCGGCCCTCCACTCAAGCCGCACCCCGGCGTCGCTCAAAGAATACCAAGGCACGGGGAAATGCGCCAGACCTGCGAGATATATTGGAGGACAGGGCAAGGCAAACAAGATCGATCTATGGATCGCGTGGGCGCCCCACGACACGTGACGATAACCGTCATGCCGGATATGGTAAATCCAGCCGGGCCGAACACAGCAGACAAAGCTCATTTGAGCTACGTCGTGATATAGCCCAATATGTAGGCGCCGACACCCACTATGCTTCATAGATGAAGTAATGGATCATCAAATCCCGAGGGTTTCAAACCCGTAAACATCGAATCATACAATGGCACAACAAATCCGGCGGTATGGATCGAGGATTATCTCCTTCATATCCACATGGCCCGCGGCGATGATCTACACGCCATCAAATACCTCCCACTCAATCTTAAAGAACCATCCCGGCATTGGCTTAACAGCTTGCCAGTAGAATCAATTGGTTGTTGGGAGGACCTGGAAGCTGCATTCCTCGACAACTTCCAGGGCACCTATGTGCGACCACCAGACGCTGATGACCTAAGCCACATAATTCAGCAGCCAGAGGAATCGGCCAGACAATTCTGGACACGGGTCTTAACCAAGAAAAATCAAATAGTCGACTGTCCGGATGCAGAGGCCCTTGTAGCCTTCAAGCATAACACCCGTGACGACTGGCTTGCTCGGCACCTAGGACAGGAAAAGCCGAAATCCATGGCAGCCCTCACAACACTCATGACCCGCTTTTGCGCGGGAGAAGATAGCTGGCTAGCTCGTCGTAATAACATGACCAAAAGCCCTGGTAATTCGGATACCAAGGACAGCATTGGCAGGTCGCGTCGCAACAAGCAAAAGCGTCGCATTAACGGCGACAATGCTGAGGATACGGCAGTTAATGCTGGATTCAGAGGCTCTAAACCCGGTCAGTGGAAAAAGCCATTCAAAAGAAATACTCCGGGCCCGTCCAATTTGGACCGAATACTCGATCGCTCGTGCCTACGGCACCCCCGAAAAACCAACCAACCACACCAACAGGGATTGTTGGGTGTTCAAGCAGGCAGGCAAGTTAAACACCGAAAACAGTGACAAGGGGCTGCATAGCGATGACGAGGAGGAGCCCCAGCCGCCGAACAATAGGGGACAGAAAGGCTTCCCCCCACAAGTGCGGACGGTGAATGATATACGCAACCCACATACCCAAAAGGGAGCGGAAGCGTGCACTCAGGGACGTATATGCTTTGGAGCCAGTCGCCCCAACGTTCAACTCATGGTCCTCCTGCCCGATCACTTTTGATCGAAGGGATCACCCCACTAGCATCCGCCATGGCGGATTCACCGCATTGGTTCTAGACCCAATCATTGACGGATTTCACCTCAATAGAGTCCTTATGGACGGCGTCAGCAACCTGAACATGCTTTATCAGGATACAGTGTTAAAATTGGTCATAGAGCCCTCAAGAATTAAACCCACAAAGACGACCTTTAAAGGCGTCATACCACGTGTAGAGGCCAACTGTACAGGCTCAGTTACACTTGAGGTGGTCTTCGGATCCCCGGATAATTTCCGAAGCGAGGAGTTAATCTTCGACATAGTCCCGTTCCGCAGTGGCTATCACGCACTGCTCGAACGAACCGCATTTGCAAAGTTCAATGCGGTGCCACACTACGCATACCTCAAACTCAAGATGCTAGGCCCACGAGGAGTCATTACGGTCAAAGGAAACACTGAACGCTCTCTCCGAACGGAGGAGCATACGGCGGCCCTCGCGGCGGAAGTACAAAGCAGCCTCTCAAGGCAATTCTCCAGTCCAGCCATTAAACGTCCGGACACCGTCAAGCGCGCCCGGAGTAATCTACAACAAGACCGCCTGGCACGCTCCGAGCATCGCCAGCAGCAATGCGGCCCCAACCCCAGCCCTCGCGAAATTGCGAAACCAGTACTACGCGTACATAACTACGCTCTGGAAATACCATGGGCATAGGGGGAGGGACACGACCACGGCATGCCCAAAATGCGGCTCAACCGCACCTGGGGCTCCTGATTTTGTCATTCTTTTTTTTCTTACTTTCAGGACTCCACTTTACGGAAGGCCTGTCCGGCAGTACAATCGCCGAACAGACGATGCAACAGCTAGGGAAGCAGAAAGCTACGTCGAGTGTCCAGGTGGTCTCTATAACGAGCAGTATACTTGTTCACATATCATCCCGCAGCTCGCCCCTGGAGGGGGACATGTTAAATAGTCCCATCTCTTGCTTATCGCACTATTTGTATCATTCTGCTTTTACCGCAGACTTTTCGAATAAACAATACATAGCTTTTGTCTATTATTGCATTCCTTATTTTATAAATATATGTTCAGTTATGACATTATGCAACCGTACACTTTGGTACGTACGGCCAATACACCAGCGGCTTACGTACCCCAGAATATGGTGTGAGAAGTCCGAACACTCTCATGAGTGCGGCACCCCGAACTTATAGCATTATATGCATCGGCTCCAAATCATGTCTTGGGTCAATAGTTGGGTTTGCCCGGCTCCCATGTTTTGGTACCTTACGTTCCGTTATATCGTCGACTAAGGTAGCACTGGGAGAACCACTTCGATTGTGCCCCGGTTGAGCTGGGCTAAGCACCTAAGTGGAGAAAGCTAAAACTAACTGTCATGATAGGACGAGAGCTGGTCGCTGTTCGAGAGGTTTTCGAGTCCCTAAAGACTTATGCCGCTTAGAGCGAGGAGTCGGCTTTGTCTGGCCTAGGCGTGGATAGCGCCCCGAACTCGGTCTTCCGAATACTAGGGGCTTCGCCGAAATTTAAAATTATAGAATTCTATGGCTAAGTGAGAGTGTTCAAGCATTATAATCCAATTGCCTTGTTCGTTGTGTTGAGCGCCTCCCTCGAAGGACCCAATAATGGGAAAAAGAGCGCTCAAGTTTATCCCGAACACCCCAGCACTCGTGGCATGGGGCAGAAGCCGACGACTCGCCATCTCTCAAATTTAATAAACGGCCGCACAAAAGGTAATATTTTAAATTCTAAAGTGTTGCTTAGCGCATATGAACAAGTTTTCAGCGTACAGGATCACAAAATGTGAGTTTACTCAACAATTACATCTTTGGAGCACTCATCCGCTATAAGGCGGGCACCCTTCAGGACGCCCTCATAATACATCTCGGGCTTGCGATGCTCCTTGCCCGGCGGGGGTCCGTCCGTCACAAGCTTCTCAGCGTCCATCTTGCCCCAGTGCACTTTAGCACGGGCAAGGGCCCTACGGGCACCTTCGATGCATACGGAGCGCTTGATGACTTCAAGCCTCGGACAGGCATCCACCAGCCGCCTTACCAGCCCGAAGTAGCTCCCAGGCATGGCTTCCCCAGGCCACAGCCGGACTACGAGACCCTTCATGGCCTGTTCGGACACCTTATGGAGCTCGACCAGCTGCTTCAGCTGGTCGCTCAAGGGCACCGGGTGTCCGGCCTCAGCATACTGAGACCAGAACAACTTCTCCGTCGAGCTCCCCTCTTTGGCTCGGTAGAATACGGCAGCGTCGGACACACTCCGAGGAAGATCTGCGAATGCTCCTGGAGAGCTCCGGACTCGTGTAAGTAACAAGTATTTCACTTTCACGTGCTTGCTTTGCATAAAGAATGCCTTACCCGCCGCTATCTTCTTCATCGCCTCAATTTCCTGGAGGGCTTTTTGGGCTTCGGCCTTGGCAGATTTGGCGCTCTCAAGCGCCGAGGCGAGCTCGGACTCTCGAGTATTTGAGTCAAGCTCCAAACTCTCGTGTTTTTCCACGAGAGCCTGGAGCTCTTACTGCACCTCCGCCACCGGCGCCTCCTGCTTTTCTCGCTGGGTACACTCCACGGCCGCATTTTCTTCGGCCTTGGACAGCGTTTCCTTCAGGGTCGCGACCTGGGTTGTGGCCCCTGTAATACTCACATTGGTCCTGTCATGTTTTGCAACCACATCATTTTTATATACTTACATAAGGTATTACTTACCTTCCTTGTCCTCGAGCTGCTTCTTGGCAAGGCCGAGCTCGTTCTTGGACCGCTCGAGGCTCTGCTTCAATGCATTGACCTCCATGATCGGTCTGGCAGAGGTCAGCAAAGACACTGCATTCCCATATTGACATGCTTATGTTAGACTCCTGCGTATATCTTTTTGATCCTCAGTTCGGCTTTTCTTTCCGAACACCAAACTAAGCATCAGGGGCTACTGTCTATGCGGTAATATTTTTACATATCTTAAATACATACCTCAAAGCCTGTTAGAAGGCTGGCACAAGCTTCAGTCAGCCCGCTCTTGGCGGACTGAACCTTCTGGATCACCACACTCATAATAGTGCGGTGCTCCTCGTCGATGGAGGCGCCGTTAAGCACCTCCAGCAGATTATCCAGTGCCTCCGGTTGGACGGAGGTCACCGGCGTCGTAGGCTTGCCCTTCTTAGTAGGGGGTCGCCTACCGGACACCGAAAACGTTGAAGGTTCCGGTGTGGTGTCCGGCCCAGGGCCGGACTTAGAGCCCTTCGGGGTTTTATCCCCTTTGCGCCTAGAGTCCGGGAGGTCGCCTTGCGCCGCCTCCAGGACCACCCCCTCCTGGCTTGGACCCTTTTGGGACTCCACCTCGGCATCGTCCGTAGGACAAGGGGAGGTAGCGATCGAAGCGAAAGGCTATTCACATCCGACGAATCGGGGATCCGCCGACGGTTGCCGAGCTGGGCCGCGGGCGGACTGCATGATTACATTCGGCATTAGAAGATACTGTGCAGTAAAGGAACGCCATGAGTTATTCTGGTATCCGGATACTTACGATTTTGCCAGGGGCTTGGCCCTGGATGGCCACTCCTCTTCGCCGTAGTCGGCGTTGGTGGAGTAGTTCGGAGGAAGGGTCCTTCCCTTCTTGGACCCTCCGGCTCCCCTAGTTGGGGCAGCCTTCCTTTTCATTCCTCCCCCCACTGGAGGGGGAGAGGCTTCTTCTTCCTCCTCCTCGTCTTCGGAGGAGGAGTGCGCCTTGGAGTCATCGGACGATGAATCCGGCACCACCGGGCGCCGGGAACTCAAAACTCTTTCGAGTTCCCGTGGCCTTCTTCTCCGGCACCACGTAAGGTGCCGGGACCAGCAGCCCCGTCAAGTGGGCGTCTGCTGGATCTTCGGGCAAAGGAGCCGGACAGTCGATCTGTCCGGTCTTCTTCTGCCATTCCTGTCAAAGGAACGGGAGCTTAGATCCCGCATAGAGTTAAACTATGAAAAACAAGTATCCCGTAAAGGGTAAAATAAGCTTACTACGCTGGCTTGGCGCTTCGCGCGGAATCCGCGATCCTCGGTGATGGGAGGGGGAACCTCGGCGCCCTTGAATAGCATCTTCCAGGCATCCTCGTGCATTGTGTCAAAGAGCCTGGTCAGAGTTTGGTGCTGGGCCGGGTTGAACTCCCATAAGTTAAAGGCCCGTCGTTGACACGGGAGGATCCGGCGGATGAGCATGACCTGGACTACCTTGACGAGTTTAACCTCTTTGTTCACCATGTCTTGGACGCAGGTTTGGAGTCCGGTCCGCTCTTCCGAATTATCCCACGACAGGCCCTTCTCTTTCCAGGAGGTGAGCCGTGTGGGGATGCCAGATCGGAATTCGGGGGCCGCTTCCCATTCAGGGTCACGCCCACTACCTTCGGCTTAACATTGAAGGTCTTCAGCCATAAGCCGAAGTGGGGCTTGATGCGGAGGAAAGCCTCGCACACGACGATAAACGCCGAGATGTTGAGGACGAAGTTCGGGGCCAGATCATGGAAATCCAGGCCGTAGTAGAACATGAGCCCCCGGACAAATGAGTGAAGTGGGAAACCTAGTCCGCGGAGGAAATGGGTGAGGAACACCACCCTCTCATGGGGCCTGGGGGTGGGGATGAGCTGCCCCTTGTCTGGGAGCCGGTGCGCGATGTCGTTAGACAAGTATCCGGCATCCCTCAGTTTCTTGATGTGTCCCTCCGTGATGGAGGAGACCATCCACTTGCCTCCCACTCCGGACATGACTGGAGAAGGTTGAGGCGGGATGTGCGGACTTGGGCGCTGGAGCTCCAGTGCGCGAAAATGGATAAGCAAAGGAGGAAGAAGGAGTAGATGGAAGAGGTGGATCCTTATCCCCTTATATGGGCGGACGAAACTATGTGCCCCCACCAGCCTGGTAAAACTCGCTTATCTCCCACGGTTGGGTTACCCACGCCCGTATTGATGAGAATCCCGGAATAAGGGGACACGATCTCTACTTCAACAAGACGTGCCAAGGAAACCGCCTCGCTAAGTGCGCTGAGGTGGGACAGTAAAAACGATTCGAATAAAGGCTTGGCTGTGGTGTGATGTTACGCTGCGAGATACGTCAGAAGATTGGATTTGTGTAAATTTTATTCTCTCTACGGTGGTATGTGGAACTTATTTTCCAGAGCCGGACACTATCCTTGTGTTCAAAATCTTCTATGAAGTATTCGGAGGAGGAACCCGCCTTGCAATGCCGAAGACATTCTGCGCGTCGGACTCGTCGTCATTGAAGCCTGGTTCAGGGGCTACTGAGGGAGTCCTGGATTAGGGGGTGTCCGGATGGCCGGACTATAACCTTTGGTCGGACTCCTGGACTATGAAGATACAAGATTGAAGACTTCGTCCCGTGTCCGGATGGGACTTTCCTTGGCGTGGAAGACAAGCTTGGCAATACGGATATGTGGATCATCTCCCATTGTAACCGACTCTATGTAACCCTAACCCTCTCCGGTGTCTATATAAACCGGAGGGTTTTAGTCCGTAGGACGAACAACAATCATACCATAGGCTAGCTTTTTGGGTTTAGCCTCTCTGATCTCGTGGTAGATCTACTCTTGTACTACCCATATCATCAATATTAATCAAGCAGGAGTAGGGTTTTACCTCCATCGAGAGGGCCCGAACCTGGGTAAAAACATTGTGTCCCTTGTCTCCTGTTACCATCCGCCTAGACGCACAGTTCGGGACCCCCTACCCGAGATCCGCCGGTTTTGACACCGACAAGGGGCTTTAAACGATAGCGCTAGTTGGGAGGCAACACAATTTTATTTGTGTTTATGTTTTTGTGTCTGTTTAGTAATAAATTTTTCATCTACCTTCTGTTTAGATGTGTTTTTATGTTTTAATTAGTGTTTGTGCCAAGTAGAACCTATAGGATAACCTATGGTGATAGTTAATTTGATTCTGCTGAAAAACAGAAACTTTGCGCGCACGAAATTAGTTTTGTTAAATCACAGAAATGCGCTTTTGCATTGATTATTTTTGCTTCTGATCAATAGAAAAATTTTCCAGGACTTCCTATTTTGGTAGGATTTTTAGAGTTCCAGAAGTTTGCTTTAGTTCCAGATTGCTACAGACTGTTCTGTTTTTGGCAGATTCTGTTTTTCGTGTGTTGTTTGCTTATTTTGATGCATCTATGGCTAGTATTAAGTGGTGTGAACCATAGAGAACTTGGAATACAGTAGGTTTAACACCAATATAAATAAAGAATGAGTTCATTGCAGTACCTTATGTGGTGGTTTTGTTTTCTTTCACTAACGTAGCTTATGAGATTTCCTGTTGAGTTTTGTGTTGTGAAGTTTTCAAGTTTTGGGTAAAGCTTTTATGGAATATGGAATAAAGGGTGGCGAGAGACTAAGCTTGGGGATGTCCAAGGCACCCCAAGATATTCAAGAATAGCCAAAAGCCTAAGATTGGGGATGCCCCGGGAAGGCATCCCCTCTTTCGTCTTCGTTCATTGGTAAGTTTACTTGGAGCTATATTTTTATTCTCCACATGATATGTGTTTTGCTTGGAGCGTCGTGTATGATATTAGTATTTGCTTTTTAGTTTACCACAATCATCCTTGCTGTACACACCTTTTGGGAGAAGCCCACTTGATTGGAATTTATTAGAATATGCTATGTGCTTCACTTATATCTTTTGAGCTAAATAGTTTTTGCTCTAATACTTCACTTATATCTTTTAGATCACGGCGGTGGCTTAATTTTGTAGAAATTGCTAGTCTCTCATGCTTCACTTATATTATTTTGAGAGTCTTTTAGAACATCATGGTGTTTTCTATGGTTATAAAATTGGTCCTAGAATGGTAGGCATCCAAGTTGGGTATAATAAAAAGTATCATAGGAAGTGAATTGGATGCTATGATCATGATATTTGATAATTGTTTTGAGATATGGAGGTAGTGATATTAAAGTCATGCTATGATCATGCTATTTTATGCTATGATTATGAATTTAAATCACTAGTAGAAAAAGGGCCTATAGTCCCGGTTCATAAGGGTCGGTACTAATACCCTCACCCTTTAGTCCCGGTTCTATCCAGAACCGGGACAGATGGGCCTCCACGTGGCCTGTCCCAGCCCGAGCGGGAGGGCCTTTGGTCCCGGTTGGTGGCACCAACCGGGACCAATAGGCATCCACGTCAGCATTTCTTTGGCTCTGGTTTTGTTTTTTTTTAAAAGAGGGGGGTTTGGGGGTTTTGGGGGTTAATTTAGGTGTTTCATATATTGTGCTATAGCTAGCTAATTAATAGAGAAAAGTGTCCTCTCTTTTGTCCATGCTTGGTCGACGCTGCGTACTATACATACGTATAGAGAGGACTAACTAGACATGCTAGCTAGCTAGTAATTAAGC
Source organism: Aegilops bicornis (assembly GCA_021605145.1). NCBI lineage: Eukaryota > Viridiplantae > Streptophyta > Magnoliopsida > Poales > Poaceae > Aegilops > Aegilops bicornis. The sequence continues at coordinate 31,087,277 of CM038671.1, read as the reverse complement.
AAATGTAAGATCGTCATGAACATATATATGCATACAGAGAGAAGTGATATCGACCACCTCTCCTTCTCCGAGAGATTGGTCGAACAAGTTCTCGTGATATCTATCCGACACTACCGCTACATATATACAATAATTATCTTTTACAATACGGACGTGGTCCACATGGTATTCCCGTCTTCAGCGATCACATAGTCAAGAAAGAATGCCGCCAATTCCTCTTGAATTGCTCGCATGCGATCTGGTGCTAGGAGTTCATCCCGCTGCCCGAAACATCTAATTTTAAGAAAGGGTCACTACATATATATATATATATATATATATATATATATATATATATATATATGAATTAATGAAACTCAACACAAATGATGGTAATAAAATAAAATTGTGAATATTTTTATTTACACACTTCAAATTGTTTGTCGGAGTAGCCCCTCTCACAGTCGTGTGGCGGATGGACTCATAAACGTAGTATCCACGTAAATCATTCCCTTGTTCCTGCCACAACCACTTTACAAGAAACAGAGGTCAATCAAACTGAGAATTAGCAAGCACATGCTAAATGGTATTGATGAAACTAGCGCTTGAATCACTAGGAGATGCGCGTGGAATATGCTACTATATAGTACTTACTTTCGGTGTCTAAATTGCAGCTTCTTCGGTAGTCCCGAGCTTTTTGGTGAATTTTCCCCAAGCCCTGCCATACAAAGAAAACAATTACTTGATATCAGAAATGAACAAAGTTGCTGATATGGTGGATAATGATTGATTTAACTTACTTCTCGAGCATTTCAGTCATTTCCGCATACTCCTCGGGATCTTTTCGTCTCGAGTCTAAGACAGTTACTACTCCTGCTCAAGCTTAATCTCTAGGAGAATATAGTGGAACCTGCGCGCATGCATAACTCATCAATATTACATTTCTATAACCTGGACTAAATAAGGGAAACCGAATATGCCACAAGACAGTAACACTCACGTGTAGTTGTAAGGAAAGAGTATTGTATTTTTTTGTTCATTTATTTCCAACGATCGTAGCAAGTTGGCCTCGGTTCCCTTGGCACGATATTTAACCTCATTTGCATCGATGAGATATGTGTTAATGAACCCAATATCACCCACTTGTTTTTTCTTCATTTCTGCAATCTTCAATCTGCATAATATAGTGATGATATTTATAAATACATGCAATGAAAGAGCTGAGTTATATAGAGATACTTAATGATGTAAGTAGTACTACTTACAGACGATGGCAGGTGACCGTTGCTTTATCAAGGGCCAATTGATTGAAAAACTGATAGAACTCCTCAAATGGAATAGGCAGTTCAATTCCAAGGAGGTCATGCTCCTTTTAACTCTCAAATACAAAGTATTCCTCCCTCGCACTCTTTGCAGGTTTTCATGTACCAATCATGCAATCTTCGCATCATCGTTGTTAGAGAGCTTTCATCTTTGACGAGAGGCTTCCCGTACTCGTATCTTTGTATCTGCACCTCCAAGAAATCAAATTGTACATCGTCGGGCAAGTAATCTTCAGGATTGCCATAACCGGCACCATCCTCGGATCGACGATGTCGCTAGCGGTGCACCTTGAGCGGGGGCACGATTCCTTCGCTTGTTCGCCGAGCTGGGCAATTTGTTTCCCAGCTCGTCGTTCTTTCATCCTTTGATCATCGACAGTACTTCCCGATCTCTCCGCCTCGGCAAATGCCTTTCCAATAATGCGCTCATAGTTGCCTTTTGGCGGAGACTTGGGTGGTTTTGTCGGGCAGCAGAGTGCGCTTCGCTTTGACCGGATCTACCTTCTCCTCCGGAGGTGGATGTCTCTTTGCTTTCAACCCTTGAAACCAGTCATCCACTTCGATGCTGCGCGATCTTCGCGTTTTCCTCCTCGCTCCTCTCGTGCAGTAACTTCTCCGAGTCTTCAGAGATGGACCGAATATGTATCTCCTCCCGCCTTTGGCTGTACTGCTAGACGCCCGGCAGAAAGGCGGAGCGGATGTCTTCTTTCCTTGCTTACGAGGCGGAGGAGAAGGACTACGACGCCGGAGCATCCGGAGCGGGCGGCGGGTCTCTTCCGCCCTTGCCGACGAGGCGGAGAAGGAGGAGGCTGGCTGCCCGGACGCGCCGGTGCAAAGCGGAGAAGGAGACGGAGTGCCGCCACGCCCGGAGAAGGAGCCGGCCGAGTGCCTTGATCGCCACTCACGGGAGGAGGAGGCGGTGGAGGAGGCGGAGTGCCCTGACTCACGGGAGGAGGAGGAGGAGGCGGTGGAGGAGGCGGAGTGCCCCGACTCACGGGAGGAGGAGGAGGAGGCGGAGGCGCCCAGTTTGGATTGTTGTTGAGATCCTTCCGCCACAGGCATGGAGTCTTCAGAGCAGAACCCAGCCTATACTCGCCTTGATCGGTAGGGTGGTCATGCCGGAGCTCCTCAAATCCTTCGGTTATTTCTTCGTCCATCACCTTAGCATATCCTTCCCGAATCGGCCGGCAGTGAAAAGTTGAGTCGGGTTTAGTGGGATAAACAGAGCCAACAGCCGCCGTGACCTTTAAATTGCTCCATTGCGCCATAAGGTGGCAACTTTCAGCATCTGTGATAGCATCCACGGGATAGCTGGCAGGAGCCGTCAAGGCATGTTGCTCGCTGAAGCAGCTCGGTGGAAGCCACGCTGCTTCTCCGCCGAGATGGCGGGGTAGCGGAAGCTTCGCAGGTCGCTTGTTGTGATCGGCTGCTTCTCGTTCCTCTTTTCGCTCCTCTAGCCCCATTACCCTTTCGTGCAGCGTCTGCATTAGGCTCTGCTCCAGCTTTCTTCCTCCTCTCATGGGTTTTGTAACCCCTGCGTCCGGAAATCCAGCCTTCCACGAAAGGGAGCCTGGCGTGCCTCGTGTCCGGTGGTGCTCGTGGATTCCCGAGGGCCATTGTGAGCTCGTCCTTCTCCCTGTCTGGAACGAACTTCCCTTGCTGCACTGCTTCGATATAATGCTTAAGCCTCTTGACTGGTATGTCCAATTGTTCGTCTGTCCAAATGCAATTCCCCGTTATAGGGTCCAAGGATCCGCCGCCCGAAGAACCAAGTCCGCAACGGTCTGGCCAGTTCATTGTCTCGGTTCGATCCCTTTATCAAGCAGATCATTCTCATCCTTGGCCCACTTAGGCGGGCTATGAGGTAGCCACGACCCCGTGCGATGATGAAGCTTCTTCTTCGCAGCATTTCTCTTGTTTGTCGCTGACATCTTTTTACTCTTTTCCGATGTCTTGTAGGCCACAAATGCGGGCCAGTCATCTCTGATCTTCTCATATTTGCCCGTGAATTCTGGTGTCTCAATTTTTTCGACATACGTATTGAGGTCTTTCTTCCAATTCCTGAATAGTTCTGCCATCTTCTTAAGAGCAAAAGACTTGATTAATGGCTCTATTACTGGCTTCTCCGGATCATCCTCTGGCGGTAGGGTAAAATTTGACTTCAGCTCAGTCCAAAGATCATTTTCTGCATATCATTGACACAAGACACCTCGGGGTCTTCGTTCTTAGGCTTATACCATTGGTGGATGCTGATCGATCTTGTCCGTAACTGTAACCCCGCACCGAGCAACAAATGCCTTCTTTGTCCGGTAGGGTTCAATCGGTTGGTCGTCGCGCGCGATTTGTATGATCTCAAACTTTTCATCCGAGCTCAACTTTTCTTGGGCCTCGTCTCTTTACGAAGTTGTGCTCGATCCGGAGGGCTAGAAAAAGAACAAAGACGAGAGTTAATTAATATGTGTACATATATACCAAAACAAAGACGAGAGCTAGTCACCAGGCTTAACTAATATATATACCTGGCCGGACTCGGTTTGGTGATCACCGAGCCGTCGTCACGGTCTACTTCTTCACCCTCTCCTTCTTGCACCGGCATTGGGTCATCGGAGCCATGTAAATCATAGCCAGCTGCTTCTTCACCCTCTCCTTCCAGACCATCGTTGTCGACGTTGAGAAACATCATCGAGGAGACGGCATCACTTCCGTGTGCGATTATGTCCCTCAACAACGCTTCTTGTGCTTCGTCTCGGGGTGTCCATAGTTTCTACAAATATTTACAACATGGCAATTATTATTCAAACATGACAGATATGGATATATTAGTGCCAACGTAGAACTAGCTACCTAATCACAATAAGGAATCATATTAGTGGCCTCGACGCTACTTCTCTAGGGTTTGGGGTGGCCTCGACAACGTAATATCGACCCCCCCCCCACGTGTTGAAGCTATCGGGAGGGGGTCGGCGTTGAACAGTACATCTATGTCCCACAAGTGACGTGGGCATCGACGCCCGCGGTAGGGTAGAGGGTCGTGGATCGCCGAGCGGTCGAGGTCAAGGGTCGAAGATCGCCGAGGGTCGGGAGGTTGCCTAGTGTCAAAGGATTCAACAAAACCATGTCTTCATCATTAGGCGAAAATGTAGGTGCATGATGGTGCGAAGCTCTCAAAGTTGTTTTGGAGCGGAGTCCCGAGATAGGATAATTAAGCTTTTTGGTACAAAGTTCAGCAAAAGGCAAATTATCCTATCCTGACTCCATTCCGTAACAACTTGGGAGGACTTCTGCACCATCATGCCATGGTTACTTCCGCTAATGATGAAGCAATGGATTTCTTCAATACTTTGACACTATCGGTACTTCTATCGGAAAAGGAAGAAAAGAGGAAGAAGGAAGAAGAAGAAGAAAAAAAAGAAGAAAAAAAAAGAGGAGAAGAAGAAAAGAATAGAGGAGAAGAAGAAAAAATAGAAAAAATTCTATTTTTTCTTCTTCTCCTCTATTCCTTTCTTCTTCTCCTCTTCTTTTTCTTCTTTTTCCTCTCATTCTTTTTCTTCTTCTTCTTCCTTCTTCCTTCGGATCCTAGAACCCTCGAACCCTCGACCCTAGAACCCTCGAACCCTAGAACCTCGAACCCTCGACCCTAGAACCCTCGAACCCTCAAACCCTTGTGCCTCGAAACCTCGACCGGCCTCGACGACCCTCGACCCTCAAAACATTGACCCTCGACCGGCCTCGGCGACCCTCGACCCCTCCGTGACCCTCTCGACCCTCTAGCCTAGCTCCCGACCGTCGACCCCTCAGCGATCCTCGACACCCTCGTTCCCGATAAAAAAGAAGAAGAAGAAGAAGAAGAAGAAGAAGAAGAAGAAGAAGAAATGAGAAGAAAAAGAAGAAGAAGAAAGAAGAAGAAAAATAGAAGAAAAAAGAGAGGAGAAGAAGAAGGAAGAGGAGAAGAAGAAGAAAAATAGAATTTTTTCTTCTTCTCCTCTATTCCTTCTTCTTCTCCTTTTTCTTCTACTTCCTCTTCTTATTTTTTCTCCTCTTCTTCTCCTTCTTCCTTCTTCCTATTTTATTCTTTTTCCTTATTTTCCTTCTTCCTCGACGACCCTAACTCTAAACAAGTACAACTTCCTCGACGTCCCGCCTCTCTCTAATGAACAAAATAAAATCTATGAATAAAAAAATATCATATTCTATGAACAAAAAAACATCATATTCCATCCACATCGATCCATGCATACATCATATATATGATCATATCTATGAACAAAAAAATTCATATGATCATCTATGAACAAAAAAAATCACATATATCCATACATCAATATATATACATTTATGAAAAAATCATGAACATTTATGAAAAAAAAACATGGCGGCGGCGGGGCAGGGCAGGTGCGCGCTGGGGCTCATCAGGCGGAGGCGACGGCGAGGTCGCGCGACGGGCGGCGGGAGGCGGAGGCGACGGGCGAGGTCGGGAGGCGGAGGCGACGGCGAGGTCGGGAGGCAGGGCGGCGAAGGCGAGGTCGGTGAGGTCGGCGAGGTCGCGGAGGCAGGGGCGGCCAGAGGGCGCGCGACGGGCTGGACGGCGACGACGAGGCAGGGCGACGGCGTTAGCAGATGCGGCGCGGCGACGACGGCAAGCAGACGGCGGCGACGACGGGCGGCAGGCAGGCGGCGACGACGGCGCGGCGACGGCGGCGACAAGGGCGACAGCGATGGTGACGACGGCGTATGACGGGCCGGGCGGCGTGGCAGCTCAAGGCGTTAGAGGGGAAAATGCGCGATGAATATGAAATTTCCCAAGTGCTTTCTTATATAGCAAGGGCATTAGTCCCGGTTGGTGCCATGATCTGGGACTAATGCCCCCTTTAGTCCCGTTGGTGCCACCAACCGGGACCAAACAAATTTCAGCAGCCCAAAGGGCGGGAAGCGGCGACCTTTGGTCCCGGTTGGTGGCACCAACCGACTAAATGCATTCGTCCCGGGTCATGGCACCACCCGGGACTAAACCACCCTTTAGTCCCGGTTGGTGCCACCAACCGGGACCAAAGGCCTGTGCTGCCCCGAACCCAAATATTTAGTCCCACCTCACTAGTTGAAGGGCGCACTTTGGTTTATAAGCGGTGTGCCTCCCTTTCGAGCTCCTCTCTAATGCAGGCTTTCGGGCCTAATCTTGCTACTGCCTGTGGGCCTATTGGGCCTCTGCGGGCCTGAATCCTGGCCCATGTAGGGTTTCTAGTCGTACTCAGGCCCTGGGAGCCGTGGTGGCACTTTTTTTTGCTTTATATTTTATTTCTTTTTGCTTTTAGTTTTAGAAAAAATATAAACTTTCTATTAGTGCCATTAGTTTTAAAATTTGAAAACACTTTTTTGTTTTCTTTGTTGCTTTATTTATTTTATTTTGTTTCTACTTACAACAAAATACTTATTGTTGCTATTTTTATTTTTTCAAGTTTTTTGTTTTGTTTTCTGCATTATTTATTTTCTTTTGGTTTTTTGCTTTATTTTTTAATTCTTTTTTGCTTTTAGGTCAGCAAAATTATAAACTTTCTGTTAGTGCTTTTAGTTTTAGAAAAAATATAAACTTTCTGTTTGTGCCATTAGTTTTAAAATTCAAAAACACTTTTTTTGTTTTCTGTGTTGCTTTGTTTATTTTATTTTGTTTCTACTTACAACAAAATGCTTAGTGTTTGTATTATTATTTTTTACAAGTTTTTTTGTTTTGTTTCCTGCATTATTAATTTTCTTTTGGTTTTTTGCTTCATTTTTTAATTCTTTTTTGCTTTTAGGTCAGCAAAATTATAAACTTTCTGTTAGTGCCATTTGTTTTAGAACAATTATAAACTTTCTGTTTGTGCCATTAGTTTTATAAAATTTGAATTCTTTGAAATTTGTGTGAATCACAAGTTTGTGAGCTCAACAAGGCGTAGAGGGACGGGCTTATAAACCGGTGTGAGCGCCCTTCGGTTGGCGTAGGTTTTCAAATTCATAGTTTTCAAATGAACTCTGAAAAAGTTGGCATAGCATGTTCATGAACAAAACGGACAATGGTATCATACTCGTGTGTTACAAAGTTGGCATGGTATCATCATAATAGTTGCGGGAGAAAGTCTTCACTTTTTCTTCGCTTGTGTCGTTTGCTTATTGCGCCGTAACCATGGATAATCTTCATCGTTTATCGTGGTGCTTGGGTCAGCCTTGACTTTGAAGGGGGAATTTCATGAAACTTTTCATACTCTTGTAAATGTCATCTTGCCCTCCACTCCCGTGGATGTCCCTTTTTCTGAAAGAACTATGTGGCGCTTTGGCTCATTGTATGATGTATTCGCTTCCTTATCTTTTCTTTTCCTCGGTCCGTAGACATGTCCTTCACATAGATAACCTGTGCCACATCATTGGCTAGGACGAGCACGGTTCGTCAGTGTACCCAAGATTTTTCAGATCCACTGTTGTCATTCCGTCTTTCGTGGGTCTACCTGCACTCGCCTCGACAGATTGACCCACTTGCACTTAAACAAAGGGACCTTAAAATCTACTCCGTGAGTCAAGTTCCCATATGTCTACTATGTAACCATAATATGTGTCATTTCCCTTGTCGGTTGCATCAAAGCGGACACCGCTGTTTTGTTTTGTTCTCTTTTCATCTTGGTCAATCGTGTAAAATGTATTCCCATTTATCTCGTATCCTTTCCAAATCATTACAGTCGAAGTAAACAGTGCGTGCATGCGTGGTATCCCTTGTTTGTCTGTCCTGAAAGGTTACTGAGAGCGGGCCAATCGTTGATTGTCACGAACAGCAACGCCTTTAGGTCAAATTCCTCCTTTTTGTGCTCATCCCACGTACGTACACCGTTTCCATTCCACAGCTGTAAAAGTTCCTCAACTAATGGCCTTAGGTACACATCAATGTCGTTGCCGGGTTGCTTAGGGCCTTGCATGAGAACTGGCATCATAACGAAATTCCGCTTCATGCACATCCAAGGAGGAAGGTTATACATACATAGAGTCACGGGCCAGGTGCTGTGATTGCTGCTCTGCTCCCCGAAGAGATTAATGCCATCCGCGCTTAAAGCAAACCATACGTTCCTTGGGTCCTTTGCAAACTCACCCCAGTACTTTCTCTCGATTTTTTCTCCATCATGCGACCCGTCGGGTGCTCTCAACTTCCGCCTTTCTTACGGTCCTCACTGTGCCATCGCATCAACTTGGCATGCTCTCCGTTTACGAACAGACGTTTCAACCGTGGTATTATAGGAGCATACCACATCACCTTCGCAGAACCCTCTTCACAGGAGGCTCGCCGTCAACATCACCGAGGTCATCTCGTCGATCTTATATCAGAATGCACCGCATACCGGGCATGCGTTCAGATCCTTGTAGGCACCACGGTAGAGGATGCGATCATTAGGGCATGCATGTATCTTCTCCACCTCCAATCCCTAGAGGGCATACGACCTTCTTTGCTGCGTATGTCTTGTCGGGCAATTCGTTATCCTTTGGAAGCTTCTTCTTCATTATTTTCAGTAGCTTCTCAAATCCTTTATCGAGCACAGCATTTTCTGCCTTCCACCGCAGCAATTCGAGTACGGCACCGAGCTTTGTGTTGCCATCTTCGCAATTGGGGTACAACCCTTTTTGTGATCCTCTAACATGCGATCGAACTTCAGCTTCTCGTTTGACTTTTCGCATTGTGTCCTTGCATCGACAATGACCCGGCGGAGATCATCATCATGGGGCACATCGTCTGGTTCATCTTGATCTTCAGCAGCTTCGCCGTTCTTGACACCATCGTGCACATCGTCAGTGCAACTTGATGTTCAAGAGCATCACCGTATTCAGGGGGCACATAGTTGTCATCGTACTCTTCTTCCTTGCCGTCTTCCATCATAACCCCTATTTCTTCATGCCTCGTCCAAACATTATAGTGTGGCATGAAACCCTTGTAAAGCAGGTGGGTGTGAAGGATTTTCCGGTCAGAGTAAGACTTCGTCTTCCCACATATAGGGCATGGAAAACACATAAAACCATTCTGCTTGTTTTCCTCAGCCACTTCGAGAAAAGCATGCACGCCCTTAATGTACTCGGAGGTGTGTCTGTCACCGTACATCCATTGCCGGTTCATCTACGTGCATTATATATAATTAAGTGTGTCAAAATCATTACGTAACATCATGAATAGATAATTAAGTGACCAAATTAATAGAAGTTCATCATCACATAAAAACCAAAGTACAGACATAGTTCTCATCTAACAACATAAAGCTCTGCAAAGCATCTAAATTAATTAAACCATACATTGAATCTATGTAAAACATTTCAATGTGAAAACAAATACGATCATAATCGCAACCAAGGTAACAACTGATCCAACGGCATAATGATACCAAGCCTCGGTATGAATGGCATATTTTCTAATCTTTCTCATCTTCAAGCGCATTGCATCCATCTTGATCTTGTGATCATTGACGACATCCGCAACATGCAACTCCAATATCATCTTCTCCTCCTCAAGTTTTTTTATTTTTACCTTCAAGAAATTGTTTTCTTCTTCAACTAAATTTAACCTCTCGACAATAGGGTCGGTTGGAATTTCCGGTTCAACAACCTCCTAGATAAATAAAATCTATGTCACGTTGGTGGCATAATTTTCATAAACAATAAATGAACCAATAGTTATGAAAAGATAATATATACCACATCCGAATCATAGATGTGACGAGGGACGACGGGCGGATACCAAAACCATCGCACTATATAAGATGCAATAATAAAAGTAAGAAAATAATACAAGTAAGAATATTTTTCCTTTCGTAGAAGAAGATAAGAACAAGAGGCTCACCACGGTGGTGCTTGGCGATGAGATCGGCGCTGGTGATCGACGGCGGTGAAGACGGGACGGGCGTGACGGACCGCTAAACCTAGACAAATATTGAGGAAAATGGAGGTTAGAGGTCGAGCTTGAGAGGAGAAAGCTTAAGTAGTGTGGCTCGGGCATTCCATCGAACACCTTGTGTGCATAGGAGGTGAGCTAGAGCACCACCAAGCCCCCTCCCCCTCGGCCAGAAAAAACAGAGCAGTGTGCTCCGCTCTTGCGCGAGGGGCTATATATAGGCAACACTATTGGTCCCGGTTGGTGGCATGAGCCGGGACTAATGGGAAGCCTTTGGTCTCGGTTCATGGCACCAACCGGGACCAAAAGTGGTGGGCCAGGTGCGAGGCCCATTGGTCCCGGTTCGTCCCACCAACCGGGACCAAAAGGTCCGGACGAACCGGGACCAATGGCCCACGTGGCCCGGCCGGCCCCCTGGGCTCACGAACTGGGATAAATGCTCACATTAGTCCCGGTTCTGGATTGAACCGGGACTAATGGGCAAAACAGGCCCCAACGATAGCCCCTTTTTCTACTAGTGAATAATGCTTGTGTTGAAGTTAGCAAGTCCCGTAGCATGCACGTATGGTTAAAGTTGTGTAACAAATTTGAAACATGAAGTGTCCTTGGATTGTGCATCCTTATGAGTAGTGGTCGGGGACGAGCGATGGTATTTTCCTACCAATCTATCCCTCTAGGAGCATGCGCGTAGTGCTTGGTTTTTGATGACTTCTAAATTTTTGCAATAAGTATGTGAGTTCTTTTGACTAATGTTGAGTCCATGGATTATATGCACTTTTACCTTTCCATCATTGCTAGCCTCTTCGGTACCGTGCATTGCCCTTTCTCACCTTGAAAGTTGGTGCAAACTTCACCGGTGCATCCAAACCTCGTGATATGATACGCTCTATCACACATAAACCTCCTTATATCTTCCTCAAAACAGCCACCATACCTACCTATTATGACATTTCCATAGCCATTCCGAGATATATTGCCATGCAACTTTCCACCGTTCCATTTATCATCATGACACGCATTACTTTTGTCATATTGCCATTGCATGTTCATGTAGTTTACATCGTATTTGTGGCAAGGCCACCATGCATAATTATTCATACATGTCACTCTTGATTCATTGCACCATCCCGGTACACCACCGGAGGCATTCCTATAGAGTCATATCTTTTTCTAGTTTCGAGTTGTAACTCAAGTGTTGTAAATCAATAAAAGTGTGATGATCATCATTATTAGAGCATTGTCCCAAAGAGAAAAAAAGAAGAAAAAAAGAAAGGCCAAAAAGAAAAAAAAGAAAGGCCAAAGAAAAAAGAAAAAAAGAAAAAGAAGAAGAGAAAAAGAAAAAAAAAGAAAATAAATAAAAGGGGCAATGTTACTATCACTTTTTCCACACTTGTGATTCAAAGTAGCACCATGTTCTTCATATAGCGAGTCTCATATATTGTGCTTCAAAGTAGCACCATGTTCTTCATATACAGAGTCTCATATGTTGTCACTTCCATATACTAGTGGAAATTTTTCATTATAGAACTTGGCTTGTATATTCCTACGATGGGCTTCCTCAAAATGCCCTAGGTCTTCGTGAGCAAGCAAGTTGGATGCATACCCATGCTACGTCTTGAGCTTGCGTTGGTTTTCCTCGAAGAGGAGAGGGTGATGCAGCAAAGTGTAGCATAAGTATTTCCCTCAGTTTTGATAACCAAGGTATCAATCCAGTAGGAGGCTCCTCAAAAGTCTCACGCACCTACACAAACAAACTGAGAACTCGCAACCAACGCAATAAAGGGGTTGTCAATCCCTTCCACTGGTAGAAAAAGGGCCTATTGTCCCGGTTGGTAAGGGCCTTTAGTCCCGGTTCCTGAACCGGGACTAAAGGGTCGGTACTAATGCCCTGGCCCTTTAGTCCCAGTTCAGTCCAGAACCGGGACAGATGGGCCTCCACGTGGCCTGTAAGGCCGAGCCCAGTAGAGGGGTTTGGTCCCGGTTGGTGGCACCAACCGGGACCAATAGGCATCCACACGTCAGCATTTCTGTGGCTTGGGTTTTTGTTTTTTTTAAAGGGGGGGGGGGTTGGGGGTTTTGGGGGGTTAATTTAGGTGTTTCATATATTGTGTTAGCTAGCTAATTAATAGAGAGAAGTGCCCTCTCTTTTGTCCGTGCTTGGTCGACGCTACGTACTATACATACGTATAGAGAGGACTAGCTAGACACGCTTAGCTAGCTAGTAAGCAAACGAAGGAAAGCAGAAGATCGTCATGAACATATATGCATACAGAGAGAAGTGATATCGACCACCTCCCTTCTCGAGAGATTGGTCGAACAACAAGTTCTCGTATATCTATCCGACACTACCGGCTACATATATACAATAATTATCTTTTACAAATATAATCTCCTAACATACGGACGCTGTGGTCCACATAGTATTCTCCGTCTTGGTGATCACGTGGTCAAGAAAGAATGCCGCCAATTCCTCTTGAATTGCTCGCATGCGATCTGGTGCTAGGAGTTCATCCCGCATCCGAAACATCTAATTTTAAGAAGGGGGTCAATACATACATACATACATATATATATATATATATATATATGAATTAATGGAACTCAACACAAATGATGGTAATAAAATAAAATTGTGAATATTGTTATTTACGCACTTCATATTGTTCGTCAGAGTAGCCCCGCTCACAGGTCATGTGGCGGATGAACTCGCAAACGTAGTATCCACAGAAATCATTCCCTTGTTCCTTCCACAACCACTTTACAAGAAATAGAGGTCAATCAAACTCACAAGCAAGAATGCGAAATGGTATTGATGAAACTAGCGCTTGAATCACTAGGAGATGCGTGGAACATGCTACTATAGTACTTACTTTCGGGTGTCTAAATTCCAGCTTCTTCGGCAGTCCCGGAGCTTTTTTGGTGAATTTTCTCCAAACCCTGCCATACAAAGAAAACAATTACTTGATATCAGAAATGAACAAAGTTGCTGATATGGTGGATAATGATCGATTTAACTTACTACTCGAGCATTTGAGTCATGTCCGCATACTCCTTGGGATCTTTTCGTCTCGAGTCTAAGACTGTTACTACTCCCTGCTCAAGCTTAATCTCTAGGAGAATATAGTGGAACCTGCGCACGCATGCATAACTCATCAATTACATTACTATAACCTAGACTAATAAGGGAAACTGAATATGCCACAAGACAGTAACACTCACTTGAAGTTGTATAAGGAAAGTGTATTATATCTTTGTGTTCATTTATTACCAACGATAGTAGCAAGTTGGCCTCGGTATCTTCGGCATGATATTTAACCTCAGTTGCATCTATGAGATATGTGTTAATGAACCCAATATCTCCCACTTGTATTTTATTCAATTCGGCGATCTTCAATCTGCATAATATAGTGAGGATAATTATAAATACATGCAATGAAAGAGCTGAGCTATACAGAGAGACTTAATGACAGAAGTATTACTACATACAGAAAGTAGCAGGTGACCGTTGCTTTATCGAGGGCCAATTGATTGAAAAACTGAAAGAACTCCTCAAATGGAACAGGCAACAGTTCAATTCCAACGAGGTCATGCTCCTTTTTAACTCTCACATACAAAGAACTCCTCCTCCCAGACTCTCTGCAGGTTTTCATGTACCAACCATGCAATCTTCGCATCATCATTGATAGAGATCTTTCATCTTTGATGAGAGGCTTCCCGTACTCGTATCTTTGTATCTGCACCTCCAAGAAATCATAATGTACATCGTAGTACAGGTAATCTCCAAGATTGCTATAACCGGGCACCATCCTCGGATCGACGATGTCGCTAGTAGGCACCTTGAGCGGGGGGCACGATTGCTTCTCTTGTTCGCCGAGCTAGGCAATTTGTTTCCCAGCTCGTCGTTCTTTCATCCTTTGATCACTGACAGTACTTCCCGACCGCTCCGCTTCGGCAAATGCCTTTCCAATAATGTGCTCATTGTTGCCTTTCGGCGGAGACTTGGGTTTTTTTGTCAGGGCAGCCAGAGTGCGCTTCACTTTCACCGGATCTACCTTCTCCTCCGGAGATGGATGTCGCTGTGCTTTCAACCCTTGAAACCAGTCCTTCACTTTGGTTCGCGCGATCTTCGCGTTCTCCTCCGGGGTCATCTCGTATAGTAACTCCTCTAGAGTCTTCAGAGAAGGGCCGAATCTGTATGTCCTCCCGCTTTTGGCTGTACTGCTAGACGCCGGCAGAGCAGACGGAGCGGATGTCTTCTTTCCTTGCTTACGAGGCGGAGGAGAAGGACTACGACGCGCCGGAGCAGCCGGAGCGGCGGCGGTCTCTTCCGCCCTTGCTGACGAGGCGGAGAAGGAGGAGGCTGGCTGCTCGGTAGCCACGGGCGCAGGCGGAGTGCCGCCACGCCCGGAGAAGGAGTCGGCCGAGTGCCCTGATGGTCACTCGCCGGAGGAGGAGGCGGTGGAGGAGGCGGAGTGCCCTGACTCGCCGGAGGAGGAGGAGGAGGAGGAGGAGGCGTCCAGTTCAAAAGGTTGATGAGATCCTTCTGCCATAGGCATGGAGTCTTCAGAGCAGAACCCAGCCGAGTCTCCCCTTCACCGGTAGGGTGGTCAAGCCGGAGGTCCTCAAATCCCTCCATTATTTAATCCACCATCACCCTAGCATATCCTTCTGGAATCGGCCGGCAGTGAAAAGTTGCGCCGGGTTCAGTAGGATAAACAGAGCCAACAGCCGCCTTGACCTTCAAATTCATCCATTGCATCATAAGGTGGCAATTTTGAGACTCCGTGATAGAATCCACGGGATAGCTGGTAGCAGCCGTCAAGGCATGCTCCGGCTGAAGCAGCTCGATGGAAGCCACGCTGCTTCTCCGCTGAAATGGCGGGGTATCTTAGGGGGAAGCTTCGGCAGGTCGTTTGCTACGATTTGCATCTCGTTCCTCTATCGCTTGTACCCTTGCGTGCAGCGCCTGCAGTTCGGTCTGCTGCACTTTCTTCCTCCTCTCTTGGCATTTGTAACCGCATGTGTCCGGAAACCCAGCCTTTCGTGAAACGGAGCCTGGCGTGCCTCGTGTCCGTCCAGGGTGCTCAGGATTCCCGAGGGCCATTCTGAGCTCGTCGTTCTCTCTGTCTGGAACGAACGTCCCTTGTTGCGCTGCTTCGATATATTGCTGAAGCCTCATGACTGGTATGTCCAATTGATCGTCCGTCCAAATGCACTTCCCTGATACAGGGTCCAAGGTTCCGCCAGCCCCGAAGAACCAAGTCCAAAGAACGGTCCGCCAGTTCATTGTCTCTGGTTTGATCCCTTTATCAAGCAGATCATTCTCGGCCTTGGCCCACTTAGGCCGGGCTACGAGGTAGCCACCTGACCCCGTGCGATGGTGAAGCTTCTTCTTCGCAGCATTTTGCTTGTTTGTCGCTGACATCTTTTTACTCTTTTCCGATGTCTTGTGGGCCACAAATGCGGGCCAGTCATCTCTGATCTTCTCATGTTTGCCCTTGAATTCTGGTGTCTCTTTTTTATCGACAAACCTATTCATGTCTTTCTTCCACCTCCTGAATAGGTCCGCCATCTTCTTAAGAGCAAAAGACTTGATTAATTGCTCTTTAACTAGCTTCTCCGGATCATCCTCTGGCGGTAGGGTGAAATTTGACTTCAGCTCAGTCCAAAGATCATTTTTCTGCATATCATTGACATAAGACACCTCAGGGTCTTCGTTCTTAGGCTTATACCATTGGTGGATGCTGATGGGGATCTTGTCCCTAACCAGAACCCCGCACTGAGTAACAAATGCGTTCTTTGTCCGGATGGGTTCAATCGGTTGGCCGTCGCGCGCGATTGCTATGATCTCAAACCATTCATCCGAGCTCAACTTTTTTTTCGGGCCTCGTCTCTTTACCGAAGTTGTGCTCGATCCGGAGGGCTAGAAAAAAGAACAAAGACGAGAGTTAAATAATATGTGTACATACCAAGACAATGAATGCATCAATTAGCTAGACAACATAGTCTTAACTAATATATATACCTGGCCGGACTCGGTTCGATCACCGGAGCCGTCCTCACGGTCTACTTCTTGCACCGGCATTGGGTCACCGGAGCCATCATAATCATAGCCAGCTACTTCTTCACCCTCTCCTTCCAGACCATGGTGTCGTTGAGAAACATCAACGAGCAGACGGCATCACTTCCTTCTGCGATTATGTCCCTCAACAACGCTTCTTGTGCTTCGTCTCGGGGGGTGTCCATAGTTTCTACAAATATTTACAACATGGCAATTATTATTCAAACATGACAGATGGATATATTAGTGGCAAACGTAGAACTAGCTAGCTAATCACAATAAGGAATCATATTAATTAGTGGCCTCGACGTTGCTTCTCTAGGGTTTCAAAAATGGCCTCGACAACGATTCAAGGGTTAGGGTTGGCCACGAGAACGCTTCAAGGATGGGGTAATATCGACCCCCCCCCCACGTGTTGAAGCTATCGGGAGGGGGTATATCGACAACGATGACATACGTACATGGGAAAATAATATGCTTATTTTTTCCTTCTTAAAAATACATGAAGTAGTATTGCTTGTTTTTTTAAAATAATGTTCAAATAGAAATTTAAAAAAAAAAGAATGAGACGTCGGCGTTGGCGTTGAACACTACATCTCTGTCCCACAAGTGACGTGGGCATCGACGCCCACGTCACTTGTGGGACGTGGATGTAGTGTCCGTCACTGACGGCCACATGTATCTCACACCGACGATACTTGCTATTTAATTAGGGTTTCCTCTACCGCTCGGCGACCCTCGACGACCCTCGTTCCCGATAAAAAAAAAGAGGAAGAAGAAGAAAAAAAAATAGGAGAAGAAAGAATAGAGGAGTTCTCCTCTTCTTTTTTTAACCTCTTCTTCCTCTCATGTTCGACGACCCTCGACCCCGATAACATTTTTCCCCGATAACATTTTTTTCTCCGAGAGAGTTAGTGTTCCCGAGTGAACCGGAGGGGGACATTGGTCATATCGGATTCGTCATACTTTGTACGAATGTTCTATATACATATATCCATCGATATCATTCCATACATACATAGACATCTACATTATATATGAACAAAAAAAATCAAAATTCATCATACATACATCTACAGTATATATGAAAAAAAATTATAAACTTTCTCCCCAACTCATACATGCATACATATATTTTGTAAAGGAGCTATATTTTGCAAAGGAGCAGGGGAAGGAAGGAAGGGGGAGGATGGGGCGGTAGCTACCTCTCCCGGCGGGATCAGGGAGGAGACGCGGGCGGCCGGGTCGGGGGCGACGGCGACGAAGACGGGCTCGGGGTCGGCGAGGGCGAGGGCGACGGCGGGGCGCACTCAGGCGGCGGACGGCTCGAGGCGCAGGGGTGCTCGAGGCGGCGGACGGGCGGCCGACGATGGCGAGCAGGCGCGCTGGGCGGCGGACGGGCTCGGGGCGCAGGGCGTGAGGCAGAACGCTGGGGCGACGGACGGTGTCGGCGTGGGCTCGGGGGCGGGGCAGGGGCAACGGCGGCGACGGTGAGGCGCAGAGAGGGGTTGCCTGGCGGCGTCATCGGGGCGGGATCGAAGAAACTGAACCAAAATTTTCACAAGTGTTGTATATATAAACCGAGCATTGGTCCCGGTTTGTGGCTCAAACCGGGACCAATGCCCCCTTTAGTCCCGGTTGGTGCCAACAACCGGGACCAAAGGCCTCTTTTCAGCAGCCCAAAGGGCGGGAAGCGGCGGCCTTTGGTCCCGGTTGGTGGCACCAACCTGGACTAAAGGAGGCATTGGTCCCGGTTTTTGCCACGAACCGGGACCAAAGCCTTTGGTCCTGGTTGGTGCCACAAACCGGGACCAAAGGCCTTGCGCTGGCGCGGTGGTGGGATTTTTAGTCCCACCTCGCTAGCTGAAGAGCTCCCGCACATGTTTATAAGCCCTGCTCTGTGTTCCCTTTCGAACTCCTCGAGGCTGGCGGCTTACGGGCCTAATCGGGCACTGCAATGCACTGGGCCCTCTTAGGCTGCTGCGGGCCTGAATCCTGGCCCATGGTTGGGTTTCTAGTCGTATTCAGGCCGTGCAGGCCCAGTAGGTAGCATTTTTTTCTTTTCTGCTATTTATTTTTTCATTTCTACTTAGAACTAAATACTTATAGTTTTTTAGTGATTTCTTTTTTCTTTTAGGTCACAAAAATTATAAGCTTTCTGTTAGTGCCATTAGTTTTCAAATTTGAAAACACTTTTTTTATTTTTTTTGTTTTTTTGTTGCTTTATTTATTTTATTTTGTTTCTACTTACAACAAAATACTTATTGTTGCTATTTTTATTTATTTTTTCATTTTTTTGTTTTGTTTTCTGTATTATTTATTTTCTTCTGTTTTTTGCTTTATTTCTTAATTCTTTTTGCTTTTAGGTGAAAATTATAAACTTTTAATTGTTTTCCAGTTTTTAATTCTTTTGTTTTGTTTCTACTTACAACAAAATTATAAACTTTCTGTTACTGCCATTAGTTTTCAAAAAAATGAACATAGATGCACCTATAGAGAAAATTCGACCTAAATTAATAGTTTTAAAATGAACTCAAAAGTTGGCATAGCATGTGCATGTACAAAACGGACAATGGTATCATACTAAATGCATTACAAAGTTGGCATGGTATCATCATAATAGTTGCGGAGAAAGTCTTCACTTTTTCTTCGCTTGTGTCATTTGCTTATTGTGCCGTAACCATGGATAATCTTCATCGTTTATCGTGATGCTTGGTCAGCCTTAACTTTAAAAGGAGGAATTTCATGAAACTTTTCATACTCTTGAGACATGTCTGTCTTGCCCTCCACTCCTGTGGATGTCCCTTTTTCCTGAAAGAACTATGTGGCGCTTTGGCTCATCGTATGATGTATTCGCTTTCTTATCTTTTCTTTTTCTCGGTCTTGTAGACATGTCCTTCACATAGATAACCTGTGCCACATCATTGGCTAGGACGAACGGTTCGTCAGTGTGCCCAAGATTTTTCAGATCCACTGTTGTCATTCCGCATCGTGGGTCTACTGCATTCTCGCCTCCCCGACAGATCAATTGACCCATTTGCACTTAAACAAAGGGACCTTAAAATCATGTCCGTAGTCAAGTTCCCATATGTCCACTATGTAACCATAATATGTGTCATTTCCCCTCTCGGTTGTTGCATCAAAGCAGACACCGCTATTTTGGTTGGTGCTCTTTTGATCTTGGTCAATCGTGTAAAATGTATTCCCATTTATCTCGTATCATGTGTAAATCAATACAGTCAAAGATGGTCCCCTGGACAACAAGTACATCTCATCACAAACAGTCTTGTCACCTCTAAGACGTGTTTCCAACCAACTGCTGAAAGTCCTGATGTGTTCACATGTAATCCAGTCCTCGCACTGCTCCGGGTGTTTGGGGCGTAGACTGTTCTTGTGTTCATCGACATACGGGGTCACCAAGGTAGAGTTCTGTAAATTGTGTAGTGTGCTTGAGACCAAGAATATCCGTCCCTGCATATTATTGAGTCCCTTCCAAGCGTGCCTTTTCCAGTCAGTCTCCCCACATACCGCGATTTAGGGAGACCTATCTTCTTAAGGCCAGGAATAAAGTCAACACAAAACCTGATGACATCCTATGTTTGATTGCCCATGGAGATGCTTCCTTCTGGCCTAGCGCGGTTACAGACATATTTATTTAGGGCTCCCATGAGCCTCTCAAAGCATATTGTGTAGAAATACGGGCCCTAGAATGACAATCTCGTCGACTATATGAACTAGGACGTGCGTCATTATATTGAAGAAGGATGGTGGGAACACCAGCTCGAAACTGACAAGACATTGCGCCACATCACTCCTTAGCGTTGGTACGATTTCTAGATCGATCACCTTCTGAGATATTGCATTGAGGAATGCACATAGCTTCACAATGGCTAATTGGACGTTTTACGGTAGAAGCCCCTCAATGCAACCGAAAGCGCTTGCGTCATAATCATGTGGCGATCATCGACTTTAGGTTCGGAACTTTTTCTCTAGCATATTTATTACTCCCTTTATATTCGACGAGAAGCCACCGGGACCTTCATCTTGAAAGCAGACATTCAAAGAAGATTTCTTTCTCTTCTTTCGTAAGAGCGTAGCTGGCAGGACCTTCATAGTGCTTCGGAGGCATGCCCTCTTTTTCGTGCAAGCGTTGCAGGTCCTCCCGTGCCTCAGGTGTATCTTTTGTCTTCCCATACACGCCCAAGAAGCCTAGCAGGTTCACGCAAAGGTTCTTCGTCACGTGCATCACATGATCGAAGAGCGGACCTCTAGGTCTTTCCAGTAGGGTAGGTCCCAAAATATAAATTTCTTCTTCCACATGGGTGCGTGTTTCTCAGCGTCATTCGGAACAGCTAGTCCGCCGGGACCCTTTCCAAAGATTACGTGTAAATCATTGACCATAGCAAGTACGTGATCACCGGTACGCATGGTGGCTTCTTCCGATGATCTTCCTCGCCTTTGAAATGCTTGCCTTTCTTTCGACATTGATGGTTGGTCGAAAGAAATCGACGATGGCCCAGGTACACATTCTTCCTGCAGCTTCCCACGTATATACTATCGGTGTCAAGTAAACAGTGCGTGCATGCGTGGTATCCCTTGTTTGTCTGTCCCGAAAGGTTACTGAGAGGGGCCAATCATTGATGGTCACGAATAGCAACGCCTTCAGGTTAAATTCCTCCTCTCTGTGCTCATCCCACGTACGTACACCGTTTCCATTCCATAGCTGTAAAAGTTCTTCAACTAATGGCCTTAGGTACACATCAATTTCGTTGTTGGTTGCTTAGGGCCTTGGATGAGAACTGCATCATAATGAACTTCCGCTTCATGCACATCCAAGGAGGAAGGTTATACATACATAGAGTCACGGGCGAGTGCTGTGATTGCTGCTCTGCTCCCGAAAGGATTAATGCCATCCACGCTTAAAGCAAACCATACGTTCCTTGGGTCCTTTGCAAACTCATCCCGATACTTTCTCTCGATTTTTCTCCATCGCGACCCGTCGGGTGCTCTCAACTTCCCGTCTTTCTTACGGTCCTCACTATGCCATCGCATCAACTTGGCATGCTCTCCGTTTCTGAATAGACGTTTCAACCGTGGTATTATAGGAGCACACCACATCACCTTCGCAGGAACCCTCTTCCTGGGAGGCTCGCTGTCAACATCACCAGGGTCATCTCGTCTGATCTTATACCGCAATGCACTGCATACCGGGCATGCGTTCAAATCCTCGTACGCACCGCGGTAGAGGATGCAGTCATTAGGGCATGCATGTATCTTCTGCACCTCCAATCCTAGAGGGCATACGACCTTCTTTGCTGCGTATGTACTGTCGGGCAATTCGTTATCCTTTGGAAGCTTCTTCTTCACTATTTTCAGTAGCTTCTCAAATCCTTTGTCAGGCACAGCATTCTCTGCCTTCCACTGCAGCAATTCCAGTACGGTACCGAGCTTTTTGTTGCCATCTTCGCAATTGGGGTACAACCCTTTTTTGTGATCCTCTAACATGCGATCGAACTTCAGCTTCTCCTTTTGACTTTCGCATTGCGTCCTTTCATCGACAATGACCCGTGGAGATCATCATCATCGGGCACATCGTTTGGTTCCTCTTGATCTTCAAGACTTCACCCGTTGCAGCATCATTGGGCACATCGTCTGGTTCCTCTTGATCTTCACCAGCTCCCCCCATTGCAGCATCACCGTATTCAGGGGGCACGTAGTTGTCATCGTACTCTTCTTCTTCGCCGTCTTCCATCATAATCCTTATTTCTCTGTGCCTCGTCCAAACATTATAGTGTGGCATGAAACCCTTGTAAAGCAGGTGGGTGTGAAGGATTTTCCGGTCAGAGTAAGACTTCGTATTCCCACATTTAATGCATGGACAACACATAAAACCATTCTGCTAGTTTGCCTTAGCCGCTTCGAGAAACTCATGCACGCCCTTAATGTACTCGGAGGTGTGTCTTTCACCGTACATCCATTGCCGGTTCATCTGCGTGCATTATATATAATTAAGTGTGTCAAAAAGCATTACAGAACATCATGAATAGATAATTAAGTGACCAAATTAATAGAAGTTCATCATCACATAAAAACCAAAGTACATACATAGTTCTCATCTAACAACATAAAGCTCTGCAAAGCATCTAAATTAATTAAACCATACATTGAAACTATGTAAAACATTTCAATGTGAAAACAAATACGATCATAATCGCAACCAAGGTAACAACTGATCCAACGGCATAATGATACCAAGCCTCGGTATGAATGGCATATTTTCTAATCTTTCTCATCTTCAAGCGCATTGCATCCATCTTGATCTTGTGATCATTGACGACATCCGCAACATGCAACTCCAATATCATCCTCTCCTCCTCAAGTTTTTTTATTTTTTCCTTCAAGAAATTGTTTTCTTCTTCAACTAAATTTAACCTCTCGACAATAGGGTCGGTTGGAATTTCCGGTTCAACAACCTCCTAGGAAAATAAAATCTATGTCACGTTGGTCGGCATAATTTTCATAAACAATAAATGAACCAATAGTTATGAAAAGATAATATATACCACATCCGAATCATAGATGTGACGAGGGCCGACGGGACTGATACCAAAACCATCGCACTATATAAGATGCAATAATAAAAGTAAGAAAATAATACAAGTAAGAATATTTTTTCTTTCAGAAAGAAGATAAGAACAAGAGGCTCACCACGTTGGTGCCGGCGATGAGATCGGCGCAGGTGATCGACGGTGGTGAAGACGGGGACGGGGCGTGACGGACCGCTAAACCTAGACAAATATTGAGGAAAATGGAGCTTGGAGGTCGAGGTTGGAGAGGAGAAAGCTTAAGTAGTGTGGCTCGGGCATTTCATCGAACACCTCATGTGCATAGGAGGTGAGCTAGAGCACCACAAAGCCCCCCCTCGCCGACTAGAGAAAAACAGAGCACTGGAGTTCTCTGCTCGCGGGCGAGGGGTACATATAGGCAACACTATTGGTCCCGGTTCATGGCATGAACCAGGACTAAAGGGAAGCCATTGGTCCCGGTTCATGCCACCAACCGGGACCAATGATGGTGGGCCAGGAGCCAGGCCCATTGGTCCCAGTTCATCCCACCAACCGGGACCAACGGTCCAGACGAACCGGGACCAATGGCCCACGTGGCCCGGCCGGCCCCCTAGGCTCACGAACCAGGTCCAATGCCCCATCGGTCCCGGTTCTAGACTGAACCGGGACTAATGGGCTGACCCGGCCTGGACCATTGCCCCCTTTTCTACTAGTGTTCATGGCCACTTGCGAAAGTGAGATCTAATAAAGATAGTATGATAAGATAAATATTTTTTTGGTATTTTATAATATAGATGCAAAAAGTAAAGTTGCAAATAAAAGTAGAGTGAAAGCAAATATGATAAGAGATAGACCCGGGGCCATAGGTTTCACTAGAGGCTTCTCTCGAGATAGCATAAGTATTACGGTGGGTGAACAAATTACTGTCGAGCAATTGATAGAAAAGCGCATAGTTATGAGATTATCTAGGCATGATCATGTATATAGGCATCACGTCCATAACAAGTAGACCGACTCACCTGCATCTACTACTATTACTCCACACATCGACCGACTCCTGCCTGCATCTAGAGTATTAAGTTCATAAGAACAGAGTAACGCATTAAGCAAGATGACATGATGTAGAGGAATAAACTCATGCAATATGATATAAATCCCATCTTGTTATCCTCGATGGCAACAATACAATATGTGCCTTGCAACCCTTTCTGTCACTGGGTAAGGACACCGCAAGATTGAACCAAAAGCTAAGCACTTCTCCCATGGCAAGACAGACCAATCTAGTAGGCCAAACCAAACTGATAATTCGAAGAGACTTGCAAAGATAACTCAATCATACATAAAAGAGAGAATAAGCCATCTAGCTAATAACTATGGACCCGTAGGTCTGTGGTAAACTACTCACAACTCATCGGAAGGGCAAGGATGTTGATGTAGAAGCCCTCCGTGGTTGATTCCCCCTCCGGCAGGGTGCCGGCGAAGGCTCCAAGATGAGATCTCACGGATACAGAAGGTTACGGCGGTGGAAATTGGGTTTCGTGGTGCTCCTGGATGTTTTCGGGGTACTTAGGTATATATAGGAGGAAGAAGTACGTCGGTGGCCGCCTGAGGGGCCCACGAGACAGGGGGCGCGCCCTACAGGGGGGGGGGCGCGGCCTCCTATCTCGTGGCTTCCTCGGAAGCTTCTTGACTTGCACTCCAAGCACTCTGGATCATGTTCATACCAAAAATTACGCTCCCGAAGGTTTTATTCCGTTTGGAATCCGTTTCATATTCCTTTTCTTCGAAATACTAAAATGGCAAAAAAAAACAGCAATATGGGCTGGGCCTGTGGTTAGTAGGTTAGTCCCAAAAATGATATAAATGTGTAAAATAAAGCCCATAAACATCCAAAAGGGGTAATATAATAGCATGGAACAATAAAAAATTATAGATACGTTGGAGACGTATCAAGCATCCCCAAGCTTAATTCTTGCTCGTCCTCGAGTAGGTAAATGATAAAAGGAGAATTTTTGATGTGGAATGCTACCTAGCATAATTTATAATGTAATTTTCTTTATTGTGGCATGAATGTTCAGATCCAAATGAATACAAAATAAAAGTTCATATTGATAAAAGAAATAGTAACACTTCAAGCATACTAATCAAAGTAATCATGTCTTCTCAAAATAACATGGCAAAAGAAAGTTCATCCCTACAAAATCATATAGTTAGGCTATGCTTCATTTTCGACACACAAAGATGTTCCCAACTTCTATACCCCCGATGACAAGCCAGGCAATTGTTTCATACTTAAATAATCTCAAACTTTTTCAACCTTCACGCAATACATGAGCGTGAGCCATGGGCATAGCACTATGGGTGGAATAGAATATGATGATGGGGATTGTGTGGAGAAGACAAAAAAGGAGAAAGTCTCATATTGACGAGGATAATCAACGGGCTATGGAGATGCCCATCAATTGATTTCAACATGAGGAGTAGGGATTGCCATGCAACGGATGCACTAGAGCTATAAATAAATGCTCAACAAAGGAAAACTAGTGGGTGTGCATCCAACTTGCTTGCTCATGAAGACCTAGGGCATTTGAGGAAGCCCATCGTAGGAATATACAAGCCAAGTTCTACAATGAAAAATTCCCACTAGTATGAAAAAAACAAGTTATGAGGGTCACTATATGAAAAACGTGGTGCTACTTTGAAGCACAATATATGAGACTCACTACATGGAGAACAAGGTGCTACTTTGAAGCACAAGTGTGGAAAAAGAGATAGTAACATTGCCCTTTTTATTTATTTTCTTCTTTTTTTTCTTTTTCTTATTTTTTTATTTTTTTCTTTTTATTCCTTTTTTGGGCCTTTTTTTTTCTTTTTGGCCTTTCTTCTTTTTTTTGGGCAATGCTCTAATAATGATGATCATCACACTTCTATTGATTACAACATAAGAATTACTACTCGAAACTAGAACAAGATATGACTCTATATGAATGCCTCCGTGATGTCTTTGGGATGGTGCAATGAATCAAGAGTGACATGTATGAAAAATAATGCATGGTGGATTTGCCACAAATACGATGTCAACTACATGATCATGCAATGGCAATATGACAAAAGTAAAGTATGTCATGATGATGATGAGCGGAACGGTGGAAAGTTGCATGGCAATATATCTCGGAATGGCTATGGAAATGCCATAATAGGTAGGTATGGTGGCTATTTTGAGGAAGATATAAGGAGGTTTATGTGTGATAGAGTGTATCGTATCACGGGGTTTGGATGCACCGCTAAGTTTGCACCAACTCTCAAGGTGAGAAAGGGCAATGCACGGCATCAAGAGGCTAGCAAAGGTGGAAAGGTAAAAGTGCATATAATCCATGGACTCAATATTAGTCAAAAGAACTCATATACTTATTGCAAAAATTTAGAAGTCATCAAAAATCAAGTACTACGTGCATGCTCCTAGGGGATAGATTGGTAGGAAAAGACCATCGCCGTCTCCCCGACCGCCACTCATAAGGATGCACAGGCCAGGTACGTTTCATGTTTCAAATTTGTTACACAACTTTAACCATACATGCATGCTACGGGACTTGCTAACTTCAACACAAGCATTCTTTAAATTCATAATCACCCAACGAGCATGACTTTGATATCACTACCTCCATATCTCAAAACAATTATCAAGTATCAAGTTGATCATAGCATCCAATTCACTTCCTATGATAGTTTTTATTATACTCAACTTGGATGCTCATCATTCTAGGACCAACTTTATACTGAAAAAGGGTTGCCCCATGCTTTATATTATAAAGCAACGACCACATGATACAAATGCTGGGGCCTCAGCACAAGCAAGCCCAAAAGAAACAAAAAAAGGAACTGAAGAGAAAATAATGCCAACAACGGCAGATCAACGAAAATGATGAGGACCCGCAACCGCCGCGCCCACCGGATAATACCACCACGCTCCTAGCACTCCGGACCGCCGCATACCAAACAACACCCTCAAGAAGGATCGCGACAATGACAACACTGTTGCACGGACATGTCCTAGGGTTTCCCCCGGTACGCGAGGGGTGAGGTGGAAGGGGTATGACCGACGCCCTTCAGGAAGGCACGGTGGCACCCACGAGCATCACCGCGTCGGTGCCGGCCCTGCTAACAAGGATTTCTCCCGACCACCAACCAACCACGACCCCAGACGATCCATCCCGCGCCACCAAACACACCGCCCACCAACTTGCGCCACCACGGTCGAGCAGTCTCCATCGCCGTCTCACCATGGCAAACGAAACGGGAATGACGGAAACAAGACGACGCAACCGGGAACCAGGAGCGGCAACCTCAGCTGCCTCGCGGGAGGGGACATCCTCCACCACCCCCGGCGGGATCCGCCCCTGACGCAGCACAGGGGCAAACCGGGCCACCCCTGGCCCAGCCGAGCCCGAAACGGACTCGCGAAGCCCCCGTCGCCGCGCTGCAGAACGCGATCCACCGTCGCCAGCACCCCCCGCACGAGTCACGCACCCGACCCGCCTGAGACGCCGCAAGCAGACCAGGCCAGGCCCGCCCAGACCTAGATCGAGCCCACAAGGGCCTAGATCTGGGCCGAGAAGGCCTGCCGCTAGCCACCGCGTCACCCCGCCGCCAAGCGGCCGCGCCACCACCCGCACGCCACCCAGCACTACGCCGCCAAGGGAGCCGCGCCGCCGCCGGATCCATTGTCGCCGAGGAGCACCCCCGCCGGCCGCCATCCACCCGAGCCGAGGCGCCATGCGGGGGGGAAAGGCCGGGGCCGCCGCCGCCGGCACCACGCGGGCAAGGCCCGGTGGCCCAGGACGATGGCGGCAGAAGGGGAGGAGGGGGAGGGGGCTGGGAGGGGCGACGAGAGCCCCCGGTCGCCCCGCTCGGGGAGGCGACGCGGGGGGAGGAGGGAGGTACTCTAGGACCAACTTTATGAGCATAGCAAATACCATGCTGTTCTAAAAGACTCAAAATAATATAAGTGAAGTATGAGAGACTAGCAGTTTCTTCAAAATTAAGACACCACCGTGCTCTAAAAGATATAAGTGAAGCACTAGAGCAAAAACTATCAAGCTCAAAAGATATAAGTGAAGCACATAGAGTATTCTAGCAAATTCTAATCAAATAGGCTTCTCCCAAAAGGTGTGTACAGCAAGGATGATTGTGGCAAACTAAAAAACAAAGTCTAATATAATACACGACGCTCCAAGCAAAACACATATCATGTGGCAAATAAAAATATAGCTCCAAGTAAAGTTACCAATGAACGAAGATTTAAAGAGGGATGCCTTCCGGGCATCCCCAATCTTAGGCTTTTGGCTATTCTTGAATATCTTCGGGTGCCTTGGGCATCCCCAAGCTTAGGCTCTTGCCACCCTTTATTCCATAGTCCATAAAAGCTTTACCCAAAACTTGAAAACTTCACAACACAAAACTCAACAGGAAATCTTATAAGCTCCGTTAGTGGAAGAAAACAAAACCACCACATAAGGTACTGCAATGAACTCATTCTTTATTTATTTTGGTGTTAAACCTACTGTATTCCAACTTCTTTATGGTCCATAGACTGAATTACTAGCCATAGATGCATTGA
Source organism: Aegilops bicornis (assembly GCA_021605145.1). Taxonomy (NCBI): domain Eukaryota; kingdom Viridiplantae; phylum Streptophyta; class Magnoliopsida; order Poales; family Poaceae; genus Aegilops; species Aegilops bicornis. Next base: position 31,058,842 of record CM038671.1, on the reverse strand, counting down.
AATAAGCAAACAACCCACAAAAAATAGAAACTGTCAAAAACAGAACAGTCTGTAGCAATCTATAACTAACGCAAACTTCTGGAACTCTAAAAGTCCTACCAAAATAGGAAGTCCTGGAAAATTTGTCTATTGAACAGCAGCAAAAAGAATCAACACAAAACCACGTTCTTGTGGTTTAACAAAATCTCTCCCTAATAATAAAGCACGGATTGATTCTGTCGGGTTCACCGTCACGGCAGGTATACAAAATAGTCCTTGTTATTTGAGGTAATTAACCCACAGTACTAATTTGAGTGGTCAACGGTGAAAAAAATGTTTCGTTCGCACGGGCTCTCCTCCTCGATTGCCTACAGGTACGGCACCACCGCCGCCGCCGCCGCCACCATGCGCCTCCTCCCCTGCCAATCCTCCGCCACGCGCCTCCGCCCCTGCTGCTCCGCCTCCATGCCGGGACGGCGTACTAGCCCTTGCCGCTTGCGGGCGTGCGGAGATAGAGAACCTCAATGGGCACGCGAGAGCTGACACGGGGGCGGGTCTCGGCACTGACCCAACCCGTCCGGGCGTCCAGGCTTCCCCCACCCCCACTGCCGCCCTTCGACGCTGCGGGGGCGCGTCTAGGCAGTGATCCAGCCAAGGTTCTTCCACCGCCAGCCCCGCATCTCCCGGGGGGTGCCGCGTACGACGGGGCGCAGGCAGCTAACGGATCCGCGTACCCGGCCGAGCACGCATCGTTGAACGGGACCTCCGGCGAGGCGGCGGTTTACTAGGCCACGGGGGAACGGCGCCGCCGCCCCCGAGATGGCCAAGCCCATGGTCCCCGAGCAGTGGTACGAGGATGCTAATGCTGTCGGGGCAGAAGCCTTCTCTATCTGGTTTCGTTGCCTGCCTGTTATTTTGTTTCTAATATGTTGTTTCTTGCTCTTCCACAGTTGTGGCTTCGGTGGAAGAGGCTAGATTATGGCATGTTGTCACCATGGATTGCTTAGACTTCGATGCTTGGACCACACTTATTGAAGAGAGGGAGAGGATTGCTGAGGTGACATTGAAACTGTTGCCTTACCATACAGTGCATTGTTCCCCTTTTGGCAACTTGATGTATGGATGTGTCATAATTTTCAGCAGCTTATCCTCTTTTTGTTCCCACATGTGTTACATATATATTTCTTTGTTCATATGCAATTGATTTGTATCTTGTGGACCACAAAGTTATGCTAATCTTTGTTATGCATGGATGGTCACTCACTCCCTTGTTTTGATTAGCACATTTTCTTTCTACATTCCTCTGTCTTGTAAGATCCCAGTATATTTTCTGATTGACTTCATGGGCCTTGTTCCCTGTAGTAGTTTCATCCTTGTCCTACTGTAATCTTGTCAATCTGCCCTTATTCGTGTTTTAATGAAAAACAATAGATATAATTTGATCTGTTTGGCTAATAAAATAAAATGGATTTATAATGATAAACAAGTTTATGCTAATGTCATATTTTTTGTGTATACCTGCTTAGAGCAACATATTGAAAATACGGAAAGTGTATGATGCATTCCTTGCGGAGTTCCCTCTATACTTTGGCTATTGGAAGAATATGCAGATCATGAAGGCCGTCTAGATGATGTCAATAAAGTTTTTGAGGTGTATGAACAGGCAGTTCTTGCAGTTACTTATTCAGTGGACATATGGTGTAATAATTGTCAGTTTGCGATTTCAACATATAATGACCCAGATGTCATCAGAAGGTAGCAATTGAATACCCAAACTATTTTGATGAAGTTTGTAACTTCTTTTTGTGTCTTGACTTTTGTTAACTACTGCATAGTCTGCATTTTAGGCTGTATATATATATATATATATATATATATATATATATATATATATATATATATATATATATCCTATTCCCGCTTCTTCTATTCAGGACATCATTCCCGTACTCTTTCTTTTTTAAGGAAAAAAGGGCTATAGTATCGTATTTTTAATGCTCTCTAATTCTACCAGAATTCCTATAAGAATTTGTTAGGAGTAAATTCCTTGAACTGATTGATCCATGGCCTTAGGGCGGAATCCCTTTTTGACTCTGTACCCTTGATTCCACTATGATTATTGATCAATAGTAGAATAATCCCTTCATAGAAATAGGAGACATAATTTAGATGGATATAGTAAGTCTCGCTTGGGCTGCTTTAATGGTAGTCTTTACATTTTCTCTTTCACTAGTAGTATGGGGAAGGAGTGGACTCTAGGGATACTACTAATTGATTAAGTAATCAAATTGTTGTATCAATTCTTTTCTTTAATGGATCATTTTGCATTAATCATTTTGTCAAACGTTATTCTTTAATCTTTTTCTTTAGTTTTGTTTCACTCCTGTAAGAAACTCTTGTATTGTAAGTTGTAATGTAAGAAAGAGCCATTATACCAATTCAGAATTTCTACTAGAAATGACGAATGGTTAAAAAAAGTTCTATACATAACAAAATTAGACTTTCTTCCACGGAACTATTCACGGCATATCACACATTTTCCATTTCCTTTTACTTTTTACTATAGTCTATTCTTAATATTATTTTTCTTTCCTTCCATGGATTCTTTGGTCAAGAATTGTCTTAGATTTTTTTATTTTGACCTGATTGAAATTAAGTGGATGCAATGAAAAAAGAAATTGAATTAGACTACTATATATATATATATATATATATATATATACAGGAATACATGACGAGAAGTGATTTTACAATACTTAGCACCTGAACAGGAATGCTTGATGAAATGCTTTATAATATAGCAGTGTATTTTCACAGTCCTTGTGATAGTGTAGCCCATGGAAATATTTCATATATTCAAATTTTGGCTTAGGCAATGTGTTCTTAGACTCCATGCATGTCTATTAGTTGTAATGACAAATCTCTCTCCATGAAGTACATCACCTGGTTGGCCTTTTTCTTTTTGTAGCAGCTATAATTTGCACTCCCTTCATCCGGGTTTGTAGGGCGTGCACAGGTTTTTAGGTCCTCAACATGCTATATGCCACCGAAAGCATGTCTAGAAACTTCATTCGAATACAAATCCAATGGTATAGTTTTGGTGGCATATACACATGTTTCGTTAGTCAAATTGTCGAGGGCGTAAAAAATCCGCTCATGCCCTATAAACCTGGATAGAGGGAGTATACGTATTTTCATATAGCCAATATTAGTAATTTAGTGCATTAACTAAGTGGCCAATTTGGAGATCACATGTTTGTGCTATACAAAGTACTGAAGTCTAGATCTATCAAGAAAAATACAGTCCTCCTTCGATGCAAATGTAGCTGTCACTGTTTGATCATACAAGACATCATTCATTTAGTGTTTATGGAACTATCTAATGTGTTTGTTGTCTGGGGGATTGATTATTTCGTTCTTTCGTCAGTAACTAAACCCACTATTTTTTAACACAGACTTTTTGATCGGGTTTTGGCATATGATACTTTGTGGGATGAGTACATCAAGTATGAAGAGTCACTTCAAGCATAGAGTCATCTAGCTGTGGTATACAAAAGAATATCAGAGCAGCCTATACAACAGCTTGATCGGTACTTCATTGACATTATTTATGCATTTAAGTACTTAAGTATGTTTTCTTGTCAATTGCCACTTCTAATTATATTATGACTTATCTACTACGCCGTCCAAAAATAGTACATTGTGCAGGCATCACCATGAAATTATTTGATCTGGCCCGTGTTGTGTCGGCTCTGATTCAGTTGCAATTGAGTTTGTGTTGTTATCGCGGAAGAATATTGGTCTCACTTATGGTGACTAGATTAGCTAAATAATGATCAATGACTAGCTATTTATGCTAACTGCCTGCATGCTTGGGGGAATGTAGATGACTGTCATTTTCTATGTGTTTACTCTGCTTATTATCTACATTTATAATGTTCTTCGCACGAGCATGATTTTCTATGTTGTGATAATAAGAGAGTAAATTGTAGGGCCTTCCACGATGGTTGATCTACATTGATGGAGATGATTGTTTAATCAGGGTGTTGTGAATGTGATTTCTCTGAATGCATTCATTTTGCCAATAGGCGATGTTTTAGGAAAAGATCAGAGTGCACAGTGGAACTGTTTACGTGGAAACATCCATTTGGGAATACATAGAGTGGTTTTATTAGTAGAAGCAATGTAAAAAAAAGATAGAGGGCAATATGGGGCCAAGAACTTCTTTTCCAAAAAAATTAGCCACTGTTATTTTTTACCTCTCATCAGTTCATTCACACATTTACAAGGATTTGTTTATGTAGGGACCCGAACTTGGATTGGTGACAAGCTTCTCTCACACATTTACTTGGAGTTTGTATAATACACACAACTTGGATCGATTGAACCAGCCAATAGCTGGAAATCGTAATTAGAATCAGGGAATTTGTATTAAGGCCTATAGATCACAGTTCTTCCTGACCTTCGGCGTAGTGCTGAAAATCCAGTATAGATTTCGTGATATATCAGGTATAGTGGTTTGAACCAGCTCATGCTTCAGTCCAAGTGTTTGCCGTACGCCTTCCTTAAAGGGCTTAGTTTAATCAGTAGTGGTCCTATCACGGGTGTCACATTCATTTTGACCTATCCGGGAGACCCTATCTGATTAAGAGATCCATGCGATGCCAGAATCCGTCACTAAAGCACTACAGGGAGGTAAGTTGTAGTGATATTTCACATGCTACGCTTGCATCAACAAAACATGCATGTGTATTGACTGCACTTTCCACTGTGTTTCTGATGGAGCAGGAAACAAATGAGACATTGCCATTCACAACTGTTTAAAGGATAAGTGGCAACACAGACGGGCTAGCATGTTGACATAGATGTCATATTGGGTTATCGAGTTTTTTCCCGTTGCAACGCACGGGCACTTTTGCTAGTTATATTCGTGCGGAAAGTTTCTGTTTTTCAGCAGAATCAAATCAACTATCAACGTAGGTTATCCTATAGGTTCTACTTGGCACAAACACTAATTAAAAGATAAAAACACATCTAAACAGAAGGTAGATGCAAGATTTATTACTAAACAGGAGCAAAAACAAAAAATATAAAGAAAATTGGGTTGCCTCCCAACTAGCACTATCGTTTAATGCCCCTAGCTAGGCATAAAAAGCAAAGATAGATCTAACGAGTGCCATCTTTGGCACTAAATTCATAAGTAGCACGCACGATAGATTCATAAGGCAATTTGACTTTTTTTCTTGGAAAGTGCTCCATGCCTTTCTTTAAGGGAAGTTGGAATCTAATGTTCCCTTCCTTCATATCAATAATCGCACCAATCATTCTAAGAAAGGTCTACCAAGAATAATAGGGCAAGAAAGATTGCAATCTATATCAAGAACGATAAAATCTACGGGCACCAAATTTCTATTTGCAGCAATAAGAACATCATTGATCCTTCCCATAGGCTTTTTAATGGTGGAATCCGCAAGGTGCAAATTTAAAGAGCAATCTTCAAGATCATGGAAACCTAGAATATCACATAAAGTTTTCGGAATCGTGGAAAAACTAGCACCCAAATCACAGAAAGCAACCCACTCATCATTAAGTTTCCTAGGTATAGAAACTTCCAAATTAAGTTTTTTCATCATAAGATTGCATCAAGGCATCGACAATATGTTTGGTAAAAGCTTTGTTTTGACTATAAGCATGAGGAGAATTAACAACGGATTGCAACAAGGAAATACAACCTTTTAAAGAGCAATTATCATAGTCAAATTCCTTGAAATCCGAGATAGTAGGTTCAATATTATTAGAAGTTGAGGATTCTCCATTCTCTCTTTTACCAAATTTAGCATTAAGATCTAAAGACTCCGAATTTTCGGGATGCCTTCTAGGCAAAGTTGATTCATCATCACTCCCATAATCATCAAAATTTATATTGCAAAACATAGATCTAATCGGAGACGCATCAATAACTTTAAGATCCTCATCATTGTTTTCACGGAAACTAGAAGAACACGCTTTTATAAAGCTTTCTTTTTTAGCACGCAATCTAGCGGTTCTTTCCTTGCACTCGTCAATGGAAATTCTCATTACTTTGAGAGAGTCATTGATGTCATGCTTGGGAGGAGAAGATCTAACTTTAAGAGAATCAACATCAAGCGAAAGTCTATCAACGTTCCTAGCCAAATCATCAACTTTGAGCAATTTTTCTTCAAGCAAAGCATTAAAATTCTTTTGAGAAATCATAAATTCTTACACACTATTCTCAAAATCAGAGGGCATCTTATTAAAATTACCATAAGAATTATTGTAGGAATTTCCATAATTGTTAGAGGGATTACTAGGGAACGATCTAGCATTAAAATTTCCTCTATAACCATTGTTTCCAAAACTATTCCTACCAACAAAATTCACATCCATAGATTCATTAGTATTCTCAATCAAGGAAGACAAAGGCATATCATTGGGATCAAGAGGACTATTTTTAGTACAAAACATTTTGATAAGTTCATCCATCTTTCCACTCAAAACATTAATTTCTTCTATAGCATGCACTTTTTTACTAGAAGATCTTTCAGTGTGCCATTGAGAATAATTAGCCATAATATTATCAAGCAACTTTGTAGCATCTCCTAACGTAATTTCCATAAACGTGCCTCCCGCGGAAGAATCTAAGAGATTTCTAGAAGCAAAGTTCAAACCGGCATAAAATTTTGTATGATCATCCATAAATTCAAACCATGAGTAGGGCAATCGCGAAGCATCAATTTCATTCTTTCCCAAGATTGGGCAACATGCTCATGATCAAGTTGTTTAAAATTCATAATATCGTTACTAAGAGTGATGCTCTTAGCGGGAGGAAAATACTTAGAGATAAAAGCATCTTTGCACTTGTTCCAAGAATCGATACTATTTTTAGGCAAAGACGAAAACCAAACTTTAGCACGATCTCTAAGTGAAAACAGAAATAGCTTCAATTTGACAATATTGTTATCCATATCTTTCTTCTTTTGCATATCACACAAATCAACAAAATTGTTTAGATGAGTAGCGACATCTTCACTAGGAAGGCCGGCAAATTGATCTTTCATAACAAGATTCAGCAAAGCGATATTGATTTCACGAGACTCAACATCATTAATAGGAGCAATCGGAGTACTAAGGAAATCATTATTATTCGTATTCGAGAAATCACACAATTTGGTATTATCTTGTGCCATGGCAACAAGTAATCCAACAAGCAAACAAAACAACGGCATGCGAAAAGAGAGGAGGAGATTGGGAAAGAGAGGGCGAATAAAACGGCAAGGGTGAAGTGGGGGAGAGGAAAACGAGAGGCAAATGGCGAATAATGTAAATGCGAGGGAGATGGGTTTGTGATGGTTACTTGGTATGTCTTGACTTGAGCGAAGACCTCCCCGGCAACGGCGCCAGAAATCTGTAACATCCCAAATTTCCTATTTGGAATGTTTTACAATTATAGCTAAGCATCCTATGCATCCTGTTTGAATTTGAATGCCATTTGGAGTTTCAGAGAAATCTTGAGTTTTGAATTTGAATTCAAACTTTGGCATGTGGGAAACATTTCAAAAACTAAGCCTGATAAATACTTGATCAAAAGTATGAGAGGAGTAAACATGACACTCCAAAACTATCAGAGAAACACATTCCCAAAAGATTTGGATTCAAATCTGAATTTTATTTGAATTTGAAAAAAATGGATTTTTATAAAGTTTGGATTTTGCCTCTGGAAAAATGTTCAAATGAAAGGGAATATTCCCCTGATCATTTTGGTATATATATACCCTATATAAAATATTTATAGTTATTGTTTTAATTCTGTTTTTGTTTGGCTAAAATAAATTTAAAAAAGGAATACCCCCCCCAGGCGCCCGGCCAGACTGCCCAGCCACAAGACCTCCCTCACTGGCCCAATGGCCCACTGCCAATCGCCAGCCCACCGACAGACCACCCCTCGCCGAAAGCCCTCCGCTTGGCCGACCGCTCCCCTCTCTCCCTCTCATCACCAGCGGGGCCCGCCCCATCTTCTTCCTCGCCCACGCCTCGCCGACCGCTGAGATCGCGGATCCCGAAGGATCCGGGATTCGATCGCCCCGATCGCCCCGAAGCCGTCAGGGCCACAGCTATAAAAGCCGACCCTCCGCACCCCATTCCCCCTAGCCTCATGGAGCCCTCTCCCTCTCTCTCCCGAGCACGCCGGAGACCGAGCTCTCGCCGCCGCCAAAGTCGCCGCCCCGACGCCTAGCCCTCCCCGACCACCCCGACCCCACCAAACCCCTCCCCGAGCTCCCCGCACCAAGACGGGCGACTCCTGGACCTCCCGGCCTTTCGAAGCCCTCGCCGCCTCTCGCCGCCATTGGCCCGCCGTCGGACGCTTGATGCGTCATGCCGAAAACTCCCCGTCCGATCTCAAATGAGCGGCTAGGATTAGACCCCGAAGGGGTACGTTTTTTTAAAAAAAAGACCGGCCCAGTTCGTCCGGTTTATTAGTTAGGGTTTTTAGTTATTTAGCCGGCCCGTTTTTAGTTTTAACCACTAGGCCCGTTTAGGCTATTTGACGCACAGGGCACAGTTTAGGCCCATTAGGCCTTTTTCTTTTATTTTGATTTTCTGTTTTAGCAGAATAGTTTCTGTTTTGAAAATTTGATATCTTTTATTCTGTTTATTATTTTTAGATGATTCTTTTTTTGTTGGTTTGCAAATTTTATGTAGCTTCTGTAGAATATATATTTAGATATGTTAAAATTAATTAAAAATGCTTTAATTTAGTTTTAGTCAGAATAGTAAATCTGCTATAACTTGAGTTAGAGAAATTATTTTTGCATGATCCTTTTTGTCCCAACTTTATTTTGGCATTGCCAAACCATAGAAATTAACTTGGGTATTTTAGGATTTATAAATAAATAGTTTTAAGCAGAATCTTGTTAATCCTAATTAATTTGCTAGCTACTGTTTTCCTATTAAATTAATTAGTAAATAAATTTATTTTTAACTTGTGATTGATTATTCTAGGATAGTTTCTGTCACTTTATAGGATGAACTTTTATTTATAATTAATAAAAGTTTTATTTTATTTTTCTTAATAGAAATTGAATTAGGCCTAATAGGAGTTTTATAATAGCTTTTAAATTAATTCTTTTTGCTCCTAGTTGCTTAGTGAATTCTTTTCTGTTAAGTTAACCTAAAAGCATGATTAGGTTATGTTAGAAAATTTTTGTTATATAAAAACTATTTCTAGCTATTGTTTGAAGTAGGAAACTTGAGTTGATTTTCTTTGAGTTTCCCCTTTTGATTTTGACTTGGTTGTTTTGGTGTGTTATGTTACTTTTGTTATGCTATTGTGTTATGTGATCCTATTGCTATATGCTTATTGTGCTTATTGTTTGTCTCGGTAGAGTTTCCGGAGTGCGAAGCTTGCTACTACGAGTCCTTAGCTCACGAAGATCGTCAGCAAGGCAAGTTTTGATCATGTTATTTCTATACCTATGTTTTTGTGCATTAGTAATTGTCACCACCCCACCATGCATGCAGTAGTGAAATTTTGAAGTTATTAAACTTGAGTAGTATCATGTGGTAGGATGAACCAATCCCCTTGTTACCATGACCCCGGGACGAAGTAGTTTACTTTGCTATGCTCGTGAAGCGGGTTTTGGGTTGAGTGAAATTCATAAGCAAGATGTGAGAGTCAATGATGATGACAACCCCATGAACTACAATGATCAAGATGGACTTGAAATTCACTCTTTGGGTGGAGGACGGTGACGGGCACCCTGGAGAACCAAGTGGTGGCCGAGATGCATGGAGAAGTGCCATGACATCTTGCGGAAAGCTTCACCCAGTCACGAAGAGAAGGATGGATGCCCCATGACCGGAAGCTTACCTGTGCAGCCGCAAGCCATTATGGGCTCTGGCTGGGTTGACCCTAGTAGTGACGCTGGCTGGACGGTACTACAAGATGTAGAAGAACGGTAGGATTGGATGGGTACCGGCAAGAGCCGGAAGAACTCTTTGGAAGACCCTGTTTCATTCGTCCCGTCTTCAAACGCCATGAAGTGCGAAGACTTTAAAGGAGGAATGATTCTTGCGAGGAAAGTCATAAACCTCTGCAGAGTTAAAGATCTAATCGATTAGCCGTGTCCCCGGTTACGGACAATTTGAGCCTCTGGAACTTGGAAGTATTCGGAATTCTCAACACTAAAACTAATGAATTAATTTGAGGGGTTTATGACTTAATAATTTGGGAACGATATTTTGGTTGGCGGAACCATCTCAATAACTACCAACAATTTGTAGTAATTTTTGCAAATAAGTCCACTGTAGTAGGATAAAATTGGCTTTTCGCAAAATGATGAAACTTAGAGCCCCACAGCCAAAATGCATATAGTGTTAGTAATTTTATTATTGTTACTCTTCATGACTTGCCAGCTTATTCAAAAAGCTGACCTACATGGCTGCAACGTCTTATGTTGCAGAGGTATATTCCGATCAGAGTGAGGCTACGCTTGTGCTTAGCGATTGTCCTTTGGAGTCGGATGGACTCGCTTTACTTGACGCTTCCGCAGCATTAGTAGTTTATTTCTCATGAGTTGGCCTTGAGCAGAATTTATTCCCTTGTAATAAAGACTCTATATGAGAATCGTGTAATAAAATTCAGGTGTGATTGAACTTTGATTACTTTATCGATGTACTGTGAGTACCAGATGATCTTGGGATGGTATGCAGAATACGAGACTTGACCGATTTTGGGTCAGGTCGCTACATGATGATGGTATCGAGCACACGCTGACCGTAGGATCGTAACCCCTCGGATCGGAAAGCCATAGGAAGAGACCATTTACTTTAAATCCTTTCCATTCCGTAATTCTCCCCTGTTCAATTCTGACTCTTCTCCTATTTTCAACATTCTAGATGGCCGTCGAGTTCACCCCAGTTTTGCTACCGGAGTTTTGCCAGCCCGATGAGATGATGCCCTTCGGAAGGAAGCTGGCGATGCCCTTCGGAAGGAAGCTGGTCCAGATGGTGAAGAAACTGAAGATAGCTCTGCCCTCGATCACCGGGAAGCCAACCAATGCACTTCCGACGGACACCCGCTACAGGATTGAAGTGCATATCCTGTGGAGAACCTTCGGAGGACACACGGAGCCTATTGACTTTGAGTTCACCGAGTTCAACTGGATCATCGGAAGGGACGTGGCGATCTATCAAGCACTTGGACATCTCCGAGAGGAGTATGAGGCCGAGCTCGATCCCTCAGACCTCGCCATGGTTTCTCGCAGGGCAAGGAATGGAGATATCATCCGTACCGTCGAGTACGACTCCATTCTCTCTTATGTCCAGGACTTGGAGTGTCTCCTCAAGAAACGGGAGATTCAGACTCGCCGTAACTCAAAGACACACCGGAGGCTTTTGTTCCGTGAACTGGAACTGGAGGAGAAGGCACGCGCAGACTTCCTTGGCCATGAGGAAGAAATCACGGACTTCATGGAGAAAGTCGACGACCTGAAGATGAAGCTTGCCGCAATAGAGGAAAAGATGGACTTGGGAGAGGACCTTTATCCGAGTGGAGATGAAGGACCCCTCGTGAGCAATGATCGTGGATTATGAAGGGAGTACCACTGAAGGAAGCCACAAGAGGAGGCGCCACTGATGAGGACTTTTTAGTCGACCACCATGTTATCTTTTACTTTTTCGTCGATCAGTTAGGCCGGTATTTTCGATTAGTCATGAGCTTTTGTAATCGAGTTTGAACCATGTTTGAGTGGAATGAATAAATGATTGGTGTGTTTATGTTTGTGCATTCATACGGGTAGTGTTATTCCTCATAGACCATTGTTCTATTCTAAATTTCTCATCCACTCCAAAACACCAGATGCCTCCGAGACGTGACACTGGTTTCCCGCCGGAGCTCACCCAGCTGCTTCCAAGAGCAGAATGCACTCATGCAGCTCCTCATCCGTAATCGTAACAACAACACCAAGAATCCACCGCCACCACCCCTGTGGACAACTTGACTCGATTCACGAGGTTGAATCCGCCAAGATTCTCTAGTAGCACTGAGCCGATTGTGGCTGATGATTGGCTCCGCAAAGTCGGAAGAGAGCTAATCACTGTTGGATGCACTGATGCAGAGAAGGTGCGCTTTGCCGCGCATCAACTTGATGGACCTGCAGTTTCTTGGTGGGAGAACTACACCGCCACTTATCTCATTGGTGCCATCACATGGGATCAATTCCTGGAGGCCTTCCGCACCGCTCATGTCTCAGCCGGAGCCATGAGTCTGAAGAAGCGTGAGTTCCGCAACTTACGCCAGGGGAACCGTACTGTGGCACGGTACATGGATGAATTCAGCAAGCTCGCTCGCTATGCCCCTGATGATGTGGCCACAGATGCCGCAAAGCAGGAGAAGTTCCTTGAGGGACTCAATGATGAACTGGGCATGCAGCTTATGGTGGCTACCTTCGCCAACTACCGAGGGCTGGTAGACAAGGCCATCATACTTGAAGGCAAGCAGCAGAGATCGAAGTCGCAAGCGGAAGTACAGCCAGGGGAAGCACAACTCGGGAGCCCAGCAGAAGCCCCGTTATGCACCATACTCAGGAGGGCACACCCATCATAACCATGGAGGTCATAACCATGGAGGAAATGGGAACAACCGCAGCCAGGACAACAAGTCAGGCCATGGCAATGGCAATGGAAACGGTAATGGCAATCAGCATCGTTACGCCCGGCTCATTCAAGGATCTGAGCCACATCACCGCTTCAAGTGCCGAAGACAGGGCACTATGCCACCGACTGCCCGGAGGCCAAGCAGAGGAATGGAAACGGCAATGGAGGCTCAGCGAAGAAGCCCAATCCGTTCCCTCGTGCTCAGGTGAACCACATCGACGTGGAGGACGTCTATGATCAGCCAGACACTGTGGTTGGTAAGTTTTTATTGAATTCACGTTCAGTTTTGGTACTCTTTGATTCTGGTGCAACGCATTCATTCATATCAAGGGTAGTTGTGGAAAAGTACGGGTTGCCCACTAAAACCCTTAGAAGCCCCCTTCGTGTCAGTTCCGCAGGAGGAGGAATGATGGCAGGTTTAGGCTGTCATGCAACCCTCAACATCGGGAACCATAAATTTCCCGCAGACCTCATAGTGTTGGAAACCCAGACCTTGGATGTAATCCTAGGCATGGATTGGTTGTCAAAGTTTGAAGGAACATAGACTGCGTGCCATAAGTCTATTCTGCTCACCACCCCGAGCGTAAGAAGATTAAGTATGTAGCCAGCACAGCCAGATGAAGAATCGGTGCATTCCCTCACAGGAGTTGTTCAGAAGAAGTGCGATGGTGCAAGAATTTCCCGATGTGTTTCCGGAGGAATTACCAGAATGCCACCGACGGGACATTGAGTTTCGATTGAGCTATTGCGGCACAGCCCCAATATCCAAGAGACCTTATCGGATGCCATGAATGAGTTGAAAGAGATCAAGGATCAAATTAATGAGTTATTGGAGAAAGGATATATTCGTCCAAGCTCATCACCTTGGGGAGCCCCAGTTCTTTTGGTAGAGAAGAAGGATGGAAGCTTGAGGATGGTTGTGGATTATCGTGCATTGAACGAGGTGACCATCAAGAACAAGTACCCTCTGCCGATGATTAATGATCTGTTTGATCAGCTAGTTGGAGCCAAGGTATTCTCTAAGATCGATCTTCGATCGGTATCATCGATTGAAGATCCGTGAAAAGGATATACCCAAAACAGCATTCACCACTGTGTATGGTTTATATGAGTATACCGTCATGTCATTTGGATTGACTAATGCTCCTGCATACTTCATGAACTTGATGAACAAGGTATTTATGGAGTATCTAGACAAGTTTGTCGTGGTGTTCATCGATGATATATTGATTTTCTCCAAGAGCGAGGAAGAGCATAAGGAACATTTGTGTCTAGTTCTGGAGAAACTTCGAGAACCTCGGTTGTATGCCAAGTTCAGCAAATGGGAATTTTGGCTGAAGGAAGTTGGATTCCTCGGACATGTTATTTCAGGAGAAGGAATAGCAGTTGATCCCGCCAAGGTGGACTCAGTCACCGATTGGCGGTCACCCACCTCGATCAAGGAGATCCGCAGCTTTTCGGACTCGCAGGATATTATCGGAGGTTTATTGAGAACTTCTCGAAGATTGCCAAGCCCATGACTGAGCTGTTGAAGAAGGAAGCCAAGTATGTTTGGACCAAGGAATGTGAAGCCAGTTTTCAGGAATTGAAGAAACGTTTGGTCACAGCCCCAGTGTTGATTTTGCTGGACATACACAAGGAATACCAGGTTTATTGTGACGCTTCTCGTCAAGGACTCGGAGGAGTACTAATGCAGGAAGGTAAGGTTGTAGCTTATGCCTCCAGACAGCTACGACCTCATGAGATGAATTATGCCACACACGATTTGGAGTTAGCAGCCGTAGTGCATGCACTCAAGACCTGGAGACATTTCCTCATCGGAAACCGTTGTGATGTTTACACAGATCACAAGAGCTTGAAGTATATTTTCACGCATGAAGGAATTGAACCTCGAGCGGAGGAGATGGCTAGAGTTGATCAAGGACTATGACATGAGATTGCATTACCACCCAGGTAAGGCTAATGTTGTAGCAGATGCTTTGAGCCGTAAGAGTTATGTGAATACTCTTACAGCAGGAGGATTACCCCAGGAGTTAGTCGATGACCTCAGAGATCTCCGACTGGAGATAGTTCCGAGAGGATTTGTGGCAACTCTGGAAGTTCAGTCCACTTTGACCGAAAGGATTCGTGAAGCCCAGAAGTCGGACAAGGAAATTGATGAGATAAAGCAAAAGATGGAGGAAGGAAAAGCTAAAGGATTCCGTAAGGATGAACACGGAACTATATGGTTTGAGGATCGTATTTATGTGCCCAATGATCCCGAGCTCAGGAAGCTAATTCTTCAGGAGGCTCATGATTCACCATACTCGATTCACCCCGGCAACACCAAGATGTACCTGGATTTGAAGCAAAGTTTCTGGATGTGTATGAAGAAGGATATTGCCGAGTACGTAGCGATATGATGTTTGTCAACGTGTAAAGGCAGAACATCGAAGCCAGCAGGGTTACTTCAACCCTTGCCGATTCCGATTGGAAATGGGAGAAACTTGGTATGGATTTCATCACAGGATTACCCAGACCCGCTCAGTTATGATTCCATCTAGGTAGTGGTTGATCGCTTGACCAAGGTAGCTCACTTCATTCCCGTGAAGACTACCTATACCAGTGCTAAGTTGGCCAAGATATACATGACCAGGATCGTATGTCTGCATGGAGTTCCGAGGAAAATCGTGTCAGATAGAGGAACACAGTTTACCTCAATGTTTTGGAAGCAGTTGCATGAAACTTTGGGTACGAGGCTGGAATTCAAGATGCAGCTTTTCATCCGCAGATGATGGATGCACCGAGAGAGTCAATCAGATTACGGAGGACATGTTGAGAGCTTGTGTGCTAGACTATGGGTCTAGCTGGGATGATAATTTGCCATACGCAGAATTCTCATACAACAACAGTTATCAATCGATCGAAGATGGCCCCTTTGAAGCTCTATACGGAAGGAGGTGCAACACCATTGCCGTGGGATAGTGTTGGAGATCGATCACTTTTCAGTTCCGATCTTATCAAGGATTCGAAGAGAAAGTCAAGCTGATTCGAGACAGGCTCAAGATAGCACAATCGAGACAGTAAGAGTTATGCCGATGAAGCGCAAGGAAGTCACTTACGAAGTGGGAGACCGAGCATATCTTCGTGTGTCTCCACTTCGTGGAATCAAGAGGTTTGGAGTCAAGGAAAGTTAGCACCCGATTCATTGGCCCCTACAAAATCCTCGAGCGTCGTGGAGAGGTTGCTTACAAGTTGGAATTGCCGGAAGGATTGTCCGGAGTTCATGATGTCTTCCATGTTTCTCACCAAGAAGTGTCATGCCGACATGGCCGATGTTCCGTTGAGGGACACAAGGTGCCCCTAGAGGCCATACAGCTTGACAAAGTGATCTGACCTACAAGGAGAAACCCGTCAGAATTCTCGAGACTGCAAGCGAGTCACCCGCAAAGCAAGGTCCTCAAATTTTGCAAGGTGCTGTGGAGTCACCACACCGAGGAAGAAGCCACACAGGGAGCGCCAAGAAGACCTTCTTCGAGATCACCCGCAACTATTTGATAGACAACACGAATCTCGAGGGCGAGATTCATCTTAAGGTGGGTAGGTTTGTAACATCCCAAATTTCCTATTTGTAATGTTTTACAATTATAGCTAAGCATCCTATGCATCCTGTTTGAATTTGAATGCCATTTGGAGTTTCAGAGAAATCTTGAGTTTTGAATTTGAATTCAAACTTTGGCATGTGGGAAACATTTCAAAAACTAAGCCTGATAAATACTTGATCAAAAGTATGAGAGGAGTAAACATGACACTCCAAAATATCAGAGAAAAACATTGCCAAAAGATTTGGATTCAAATCTGAATTTTATTTGAATTTGAAAAAATGGATTTTTATAAAGTTTGAATTTTGCCTCTGGAAAAATGTTCAAATGAAAGGAATATTCCTGATCATTTTGGTATATATATACCCTATATAAAATATTTATAGTTATTGTTTTAATTCTGTTTTGTTTTGCTAAAATAAATTTTAAAAAAGGGAATACCCCCTCGCCAGCCAGCCCCCTGCCCAGCCAACAGACCTCCCTGCTGGCCCAGCCCAGCCCACTGGCCAATCACAGCCAGCCAGCCGACTGCAGACCACCCCTCGCCCAAAGCCCTCCGCTTTGGCCGACCGCTCCCCTCTCTCTCTCTCTCTCATCGACCAGCGGGGCCCCATATTCTTCCTCGCCCACGCCTCGCCCTTTGAGATCGCCGGATCCCGAAGCGATCCGGGATTCGATCGCCCGATCGCCCCCCCAAGCCGTCCGAGGCCTGGCTATAAAGCCGACCCTCCGCACCCCATTCCCCTAGCCTCGCCGGAGCCCTCTTCCTCTCCCTCCCGAGCACGCCGGAGACCCAGCTCTCGCCGCCAAAGTCGCCCGCCGTCGGCGCCTAGCCCTCCCGACCACCCCGACCCCACCAAACCCCTCCCGAGCTCCCCACCCAAGACGGGCGACTCCCTGGACCTCCCCGACGCTCGAAGCCCTCGCCGCACTCTCGCCGCCGCCGCCGCCGCCGTCGGCCGCCGGTACGTCGCCGGAAAACCCCCCCCCCCCCCCCCCCCCCCCGTCCGATCTCAAATGAGCGGCTAGGATTAGACCCCGAAGGGGTACGTTTTTTTTTTTTAAAAAGACCGGCCCGGTTCGTCCGGTTTATTAGTTAGGGTTTTTAGTTATTTAGCCGGCCCGTTTTTAGTTTTAACCACTAGGCCCATTTAGGCTATTTGGCCTTACAGGCACGATTTAGGCCCATTAGGCCTTTTTCTTTTATTTTGATTTTCTGTTTTAGCAGAATAGTTTCTGCTTTGAAAATTTGATATCTTTTATTCTGTTTATTATTTTAGATGATTCTTTTTTTTTTGGTATGCAAAATTTATGTAGCTTCTTTAGAATATATATTTAGATATTTTAAAATTAATTAAAAATGCTATAATTTAGTTTTAGTCAGAATAGTAAATCTGCTATAACTTGAGTTAGAGAAATTATTTTTGCATGATCCTTTTTGTCCCAACCTTATTTTGGCATTGCCAAACCATAGAAATTAACTTGGGTATTTTAGGATTTATAAATAAATAGTTTTAAGCAGAATCTTGTTAATCCTAATTAATTTGCTAGCTACTGTTTTCCTATTAAATTAATTAGTAAATAAATTTATTTTTAACTTGTGATTGATTATTCTAGGATAGTTTCTGTCACTTTATAGGATGAACTTTTATTTATAATTAATAAAAGTTTTATTTTATTTTTCTTAATAGAAATTGAATTAGGCCTAATAGGAGTTTTATAATAGCTTTTAAATTAATTCTTTTTGCTCCTGGTTGCTTAGTGAATTCTTTTCTGTTAAGTTAACCTAAAACCATGATTAGGTTATGTTAGAAAATTTTTGTTATAAAAAAACTATTTCTACCAATAGTATGAAGTAGGAAACTTGAGTTGATTTTCTTTGAGTTTCCCTTTTGATTTTGACTTGGTTGTTTTGGTGTGTTATGTTACTTTTGTTATGCTATTGTGTTATGTGATCCTATTGCTATATGCTTATTGTGCTTATTGTTTGTCTCGGTAGAGTTTCCGGAGTGCGAAGCTTGCTACTACGAGTCCTTAGCTCACGAAGATCGTCAGCAAGGCAAGTTTTGATCATGTTATTTCTATACCTATGTTTTTGTGCATTAGTAATTGTCAACACCCCACCATGCATGCAGTAGTGAAATTTTGAAGTTATTAAACTTGAGTAGTATCATGGGGTAGGATGAACCAATCCCCTTGTTACCATGACCCCGGGACGAAGTAGTTTACTTTGCTATGCTCGTAGACGGGTTTTGGGTTGAGTGAAATTCATAAGCAAGATGTGAGAGTCAATGATGATGACAACCCCATGAACTACAATGATCAAGATGGACTTCGGAAAATCACTCTTTGGGTGGAGGATTTGTTGACGGGCACCCAGAGAACCCAGTGGTGGCGGGATGCATGGAGAAGTGCCATGACATCTTGCGGAAAGCTTCACCCGATCCACGAAGAGAAGGATGGATGCCCCATGACCGGAAGCTTACCTGTGCAGCCGCAAGCCATTATGGGCTCTGGCTAGGTTGACCCTAGTAGTGACGCTGGCTGGACGGTACTACAAGATGTAGAAGAACGGTAGGATTGGATGGGTACCGGCAGTAGCCAGAAGAACTCTTTGGAAGACCCTGTTTCATTCGTCCCATCTTCAAACACCATGAAGTGCGAAGACTTTAAAGGAGGGAATGATTCTTGCGGGGAAAGTGCGCAAACCTCTGCAGAGTTAAAGATCTAATCGATTAGCCGTGTCCCCGGTTACGGACATTTTGAGCCTCTGGAACTTGGAAGTATTCGGAATTCTCAACACTAAAACTAATGAATTAATTTGAGGGGTTTATGACTTAATAATTTGGGAACGAGATTTTGGTTGGCGGAACCATCTCAATAACTACCAACAATTTGTAGTAATTTTTGCAAATAAGTCCACTGTAGTAGGATAAAATTGGCTTTTCGCAAAATGATGAAACTTAGAGCCCCATGCCCAAAATGCATATAGTGTTAGTAATTTTATTATTGTTACTCTTCATGACTTGCCAGCTTATTCAAAAAGCTGACC
This sequence comes from Aegilops bicornis, assembly GCA_021605145.1. Classification (NCBI taxonomy): domain Eukaryota; kingdom Viridiplantae; phylum Streptophyta; class Magnoliopsida; order Poales; family Poaceae; genus Aegilops; species Aegilops bicornis. Next base: position 31,039,555 of record CM038671.1, on the reverse strand, counting down.
TACATGGCTGCAACGTCTTATGTTGCGAGAGGTATATTCCGATCGGGGAGTGAGGCTACGCTCCGCTTGGCGATTTCCCTTTGGAGTCGGATGGACTCGCTTTACTTGACGCTTCCGCAGCATTAGTAGTTTATTTCTCATGAGTTGGCCTTGAGCCGAATTTATTCCCTTGTAATAAAGACTCTATATGAGAATCGTGTAATAAAATTCAGGTGTGATTGAACTTTGATTACTTTATCGATGTACTGTGAGTACCAGCATGATCTTGGGATGGTACAGACACAGAGACTTGACCGATTTTGGGTAAGGTCGCTACAAAATCTTTCTTGCTACGTCTTGAGCTTGCGTTGGTTTTCCTCGAAGAGGAGAGGGTGATGCAGCAAAGTGTAGCATAAGTATTTCCCTCAGTTTTGATAACCAAGGTATCAATCCAGTAGGACGCTCCTCAAAAGTCTCACGCACCTACACAAACAACCGAGAACTCACAACCAAGCGCAATAAAGGGGTTGTCAATCCCTTCACGGCCACTTCATGCGAAAGTGAGATCTAATAAAGATAGTATGATAAGATAAATATATTTTTGGTATTTTATAATATAGATGCAAAAAGTAAAGATGCAAATAAAAGTAGATTGAAAGCAAATATGATAAGAGATAGACCCGGGGGCCATAGGTTTCACTAGAGACTTCTCTCGAGATAGCATAAGTATTATGGTGGGTGAACAAATTACTGTCGAGCAATTGATAAAAAAGCGCATAGTTATGAGATTATCTAGGCATGATCATGTATATAGGCATCACGTCCATAACAAGTAGACCGACTCCTGCCTGCATATACTACTATTACTCCACACATCGACCGACTCCTGCCTGCATCTAGAGTATTAAGTTCATAAGAACAGAGTAACGCATTAAGCAAGATGACATGATGTAGAGGGATAAACTCATGCAATATGATATAAACCCCATCTTGTTATCCTCGATGGCAACAATACAATACGTGCCTTGCAACCCTTTCTATCACTGGGTAAGGACACCGCAAGATTGAACCCTTTCTACCAATCTAGTAGGCCAAACTAAACTGATAATTCGAAGAGACTTGCAAAGATAACTCAATCATACATAATAGAATCCAGAGAAGATTCAAATATTATTCATAGATAAACTTGATCATAAACCCACAATTCATCGGATCTCGACAAACACACCGCAAAAAGAGTTTACATCGAACAGATCTCCATAAGAGAGGGGGAGAACATTGTATTGAGATCCAAAAAGAGAGAAGAAGCCATCTAGCTAATAACTATGGACCCGTAGGTCTGTGGTAAACTACTCAGAACACATCGGAGGGGCAAGGATGTTGATGTAGAAGCCCTCCGTGGTTGATTCCCCCTCCGGCAGAGTGCTGGCGAAGGCTCCAAGATGAGATCTCGCGGATACAGAAGATTACGGCGGTGGAAATTGTGTTTCGTGGTGCTCCTGGATGTTTTCGGGGTACGTAGGTATATATAGGAGGAAGAAGTACGTCGGTGGCCGCCCGAGGGGCCCACGAGACAGGGGCGCGCCCTACGGGGGGGCATGGCCTCGTATCTCGTGGCTTCCTCGGAAGCTTCTTGACTTGCACTCCAAGCTCTCCGGATCACGTTCGTTCCAAAAATCACGCTCCCGAAGGTTTCATTCCGTTTGGACTCCGTTTGATATTCCTTTTCTTCGAAATACTGAAATAGGCAAAAAACAGCAATATGGGTTGGGCCTCCGGTTAGTAGGTTAGTCCCAAAAATGATATAAATGTGTAAAATAAAGCCCATAAACATCCAAAAGGGGTAATATAATAGCATGGAACAATAAAAAATTATAGATACGTTGGAGACGTATCAACCCACTAGTTTTCTTTTGTTGAGCTTTCATTCATTTATAGCTCTAGTGGATCCGTTGCATGGCAATCCCTGCTCCTCATGTTGACATCAATTGATGGGCATCTCCATAGCCCGTTGATTATCCTCGTCAATGTGAGACTTTCTCCTTTTTTGTATTCTCCACACAATCCCCATCATCATATTCCATTCCACCCATAGTGCTATATCCATGGCTCACGCTCATGTATTGCGTGAAAGTTGAAAAAGTTTGAGACTATTGAAGTACAAAACAATTGCTTGGCTTGTCATTGGGGGTGTACAATTTGGGAACATTTTTGTGTGAAGAAAATGAAGCATAGCCTAACTATATTATTTTGTAGTGATGAACTTTCTTTAGCCATGTTATTTTGAGAAGACATGATTGCTTTGATTAGTATGCTTGAGGTATTACTATTTCTTTTGTCAATATGAACTTTTATTTTGAATCATTTGGATCTGAACATTCATGCCACAATAAAGAAAATTACATTGAGAATTATGCTAAGTAGCATTCCACATCAAACATTCTGTTTTTATCATTTACCTACTCGAGGACGAGCAGGAATTAAGCTTGGGGATGCTTGATACGTCTCCAACGTATCTATAATTTTTTATTGTTCCATGCTATTATATTACCCCTTTTGGATGTTTATGGGCTTTATTTTACACATTTATATTATTTTTGGGACTAACCTACTAACCGGAGGCCCAACCCGTATTGTTGTTTTTTTGCCTATTTCAGTATTTCGAAGAAAAGGAACATAAAACGGAGTCCAAACGGAATGAAACCTCCGGGAGCGTGATTTTTGGAACGAACGTGATCCAGAGGACTTGGAGTGTGATGTCTACTACACAACCTTCTTCTTGTAGACGTTGTTGGGCCTGCAAGTGCACAGGTTTGTAGGACAGTAGCAAATTTCCCTCAAGTGGATGACCTAAGGTTTATCAATCCGTGCGAGGCATAGGATGAAGATGGTCTCTCTCAAACAACCCTGCAGCCAAATTACAAAGAGTCTCTTGTGTCCCCAACACACCCAATACAATGATAAATTGTATAGGTGCACTAGTTCGGCGAAGAGATGGTGATACAAGTGCAATATGGATGGTAGATACAGGTAATTGTAATCTGAAAACATAAAAACAGCAAGGTAACAAATAATAAAAGTTAGCATAAACGGTATTGCAATGATAGGAAACAAGGCCTAGGGTTCATACTTTCACTAGTGCAAGTTCTCTCAACAATAATAACATAGATACATCATATAACAATCCCTCAACATGCAACAAAGAGTCACTTCAAAGTCACCAATAGCGGAGAACAAACGAAGAGATTATGGTAGGGTACGAAACCACCTCAAAGTTATTCTTTCCAATCAATCCGTTGGGCTATTCCTATAAGTGTCACAAACAGCCCTAGAGTTCATACTAGAATAACACCTTAAGATACAAATCAACCAAAACCCTATTGTCACCTAGATACTCCAATGTCACCTCAAGTATCCGTGGGCATGATTATACGATATGCATCAAACAATCTCAATTCATCTATTCAAACCAACACATAGAACCTCAAAGAGTGCCCCAAAGTTTCTGCCGGAGAATCACCACAAAAACGTGTGCCAATCCCTATGCATAGGTTCATGGGCAGAACCCGCAAGTTGATCACCAAAACATACATCAAGTGGCACGTGATATCCCATTGTCACCACAGATAAACACGGCAAGACATACATCAAGTGTTCTCATAAAAGACTCAATCCGATAAGATAACTTCAAAGGGGAAACTCAATTCATCACAAGAGAGTAGAGGGGGAGAAGAAACATAAGATCCAACTATAATAGCAAAGCTCGCGATACATCAAGATCGTTTCAAATCAAGAACACGAGAGAGAGAGAGAGATCAAACACATAGCTACTGGTACATACCCTCAGCCCCGAGGGTGAACTACTCCCTCCTCATCATTGAGAGCGCGGGGATGATGAAGATGGCCACCGGTGAAGGTTCCCCCCTCCGGCAGGGTGCCGGAACAGGGTCCCGATTGGTTTTTCGTGGCTCTAAAGGTTTTGCGGCGGCGGAACTCCCGATCTAATCTCTGTTCTGGAAGTTTTAGGGTACGCAGGTATATATGGGTGAAAGGAGTACGTCGGTGGAGCTACGGGGGCCTCACGAGGCAGGGGGCGCGCCCTAGGGGGTGGGCGCGCCCCCCACCCTCGTGGGCAGCCCGTATCTCCCTTGACGTGCACTCCAAGTTCCCTAGGTTGCTTTCCTTCCGAAAATAACTTCTCCAGTTGATTTTGTTCCGTTTTGACTCCGTCTGGTATTCCTTTTCCTCGAAATACTGAAATAGGCAAAAAAACAGCAAATCTGGGTTGGGCCTCCGGTTAATAGGTTAGTCCCAAAAGTAATATAAAAGTGGAAAATAAAGCCCAATATTGCCCAAAACAGTAGATAATATAGCATGGAGCAATCAAAAATTATAGATACGTTGGAGACGTATCAAGCATCCCCAAGCTTAATTCCTGCTCGTCCTCGAGTAGGTAAATGATAAAAAAGATAATTTTTGATGTGGAATGCTACTTGGCATAATTTCATTGTAATTCTTCTTAATTGTGATATGAATATCCAGATTTGAAAGATTCAAGACAAAAGTTCATATTGACAAAAAAATAATAATACTTCAAGCTTACTAACTAAGCAATTATGTCTTCTCAAAATAGCATGGCAAAAGAAAGTTCATCCCTACAAAATCATATAGTTAGGCTATGCTTCATTTTCGTCACACAAAGATGTTCCCAACTTCTATACCCCGATGACAAGCCAAGCAATTGTTTCATACTTAAATAATCTCAAACTTTTTCAACCTTCACGCAATACATGAGCATGAGCCATGGATATAGCACTATGGGTGGAATAGAATATGATGATGGGGATTGTGTGGAGAAGAAAAAAAAGGAGAAAGTCTCACATTGACGAGGATAATCAATGGGCTATGAAGATGCCCATCAATTGATGTCAACATGAGGAGTAGGGATTGCCATGCAACGGATGCACTAGAGCTATGAATGCTCAACAAAAGAAAACTAGTGGCTGTGCATCCAACTTGCTTGCTCATGAAGACCTAGGGCATTTGAGGAAGCCCATCGTAGGAATATACAAGCCAAGTTCTATAATGAAAAATTCCCACTAGTATGAAAAAGACAACTTATGAGACTCACTATATGAAAAACATGGTGCTACTTTGAAGCACAATATATGAGACTCACTACATGAAAACAAGGTGCTACTTTGAAGCACAAGTGTGGTAAGAGGATAGTAACATTGCCCTTTTTATTTTTATTTTTATTTTTTTGGGCCTTTCTTTTTTCTTTTTGGCCTTTCTCTTTTTTTTGGCAATGATCTAATAATGATGGTCATCACACTTCTGTTGATTACAACATAAGGATTACAACTCAAAACTAGAACAAGGTATGACTCTATATGAATGCCTCCGGCGGTGTACCGGGATGGTGCAATGAATCAAGAGTGACATGTATGAAAAATAATGCATGGTGGCTTTGCCACAAATACGATGTCAACTACATGATCATGCAATGGCAATATGACAAAAGTAAAGTATGTCATGATGATGAACAGAACAGTGGAAAGTTGCATGGCAATATATCTCGGAATGGCTATGGAAATGCCATAATAGGTAGGTATGGTGGCTGTTTTGAGGAAGATATAAGGAGGTTTATGCGTGATAGAGCGTATCATATCACGGGGTTTGGATTTACCGGCGAAGTTTGCACCAACTCTCAAGGTGAGAAAGGGCAATGCACGGTACCGAAGAGGCTAGCAAAGGCAGAAAGGTAAAAGGGCGTATAATCCATGGACTCAACATTAGTCAAAAGAACTCACATACTTATTGCAAAAATTTAGAAGTCATCAAAAATCAAGTACTACGTGCATGCTCCTAGGGGGATAGATTGGTAGGAAAAGACCATCGCTCGTCCCCGACCGCCACTCATAAGGATGCGCATGCCAGGTCCACTTCATGTTTCAAATTTGTTACACAACTTTAACCATACGTGCATGCTACGGGACTTGCTAACTTCAACACAAGCATTCTTTAAATTCATAATCACCCAACTAGCATGACTTTAATATCACTACCTCCAAATCTCAAAACAATTATCAAGTATCAAACTTCTCTTAGTATTCAACACACTCATAAGAATCCTTACAAATCTTGTATGCTTAGCATATTAGAATTAAGCACATTACCATGCTATTTAAGACTCTCAAAATAATATAAGTGAATCATGAGAGTTCATCTATTTCTTAAAAATAATACTACCACCATGCTCTAAAAGATATAAGTGAAGGACTAGAGCAAATGACAAACTACTCCGAAAGATATAAGTGAAGATCAATGAGTAGTCGAATAATTATGCAACTATATGAAGACTCTCTCTCATTTAAGAATTTCAGATCTTGGTATTGTATCCAAACATAAATCAAAACAAAATAAATGACATGACGCTCCAAGCAAAACACATATCATGTGGTGAATAAAAATATAGCTGCAAGTAAAGTTACCGATGAACGAAGACGAAAGAGGGGATGCCTTCCGGGGCATCCCCAAGCTTAGACGCTTGGTTATCCTTGAATATTACCTTGGGGTGCCTTGGGAATCCCCAAGCATAGGCTCTTTCCACTCCTTATTCCATAGTCCATCGAATCTTTACCCAAAACTTGAAAACTTCACAACACAAAACTTAACAGAAAACTCGTGAGCTTCGTTAGCGAAAGAAAACAAAACACCACTTCAAGGTACTGTAATGAACTCATTCTTTATTTATATTTGTGTTCAACCTAGTGTATTCCAACTTCTCTATGGTTTATAAACTATTTTACTAGCCATAGATTCATCAAAATAAGCAAACAACACACGAAAAACAGAATCTGTCAAAAACAGAACAGTCTGTAGTAATCTGTAACTAACGCAAACTTATGGAACTCCAAAAATTCTAAAATAAATTGTTGGACCTGAGGAATTTGTCTAGTAATCATTTTCAAAACGAATCAACTAAATAGCACTCTCCAGTAAAAAGTTCTAGCTAAACTCGTGAGCGCTAAACTTTCTGTTTTTTACAGCATGATCATAAAGACTTCACCCAAGTCTTCCCAAAGGTTCTACTTGGCACAAACACTAATTAAAACATAAAACCACATCTAAACAGAAGCTAGATGGATTATTTATTACTAAACAGAACCAAAAAGAAAGAAACTAAAATAAAATTGGGTTGCCTCCCAACATGCGCTATCGTTTAACGCCCCTAGCTAGGCATGATGATTTCAATGATGCTCACATAAAAGATAAGAATTGAAACATAAAGAGAGCATCATGAAGAATATGACTAGCACATTTAAGTCTAACCCACTTCCTATGCATAGGGATTTTGTGAGCAAACAACTTATGGGAACAATAATCAACTAGCATAGGAAGACAAAACAAGCATAACTTCAAAACTTTAAGCACATAGAGAGGAAACTTGATATTATTGCAATTCCTACAAGCATATATTCCTCCCTCATAATAATTTTCAGTAGCATCATGAATGAATTCAACAATATAACCAGCACCTAAAACATTCTTTTCATGATCTACAAGCATAGAAATTTTATTACTCTCCACACAAGCAAAATTCATCTTTTCAATAGTAGTGGGAGCAAACTCAATAAAATAACTATCATATTATTGAGAATTAAGATCAAGATGACAAGTTTCATGGTTATCATTATTTTTTAAAGCATACGTGTCATCACAATAATCATCATAGATAGGAGGCATGCTTTCATCATAGCTACTTTGCATATCAAAACTTGAGAGGCTAAAAATATCATCATTATTAAACATAGCATCCCCAAGCTTGGGACAAACATTAATTGCAGCAAATATATTCTCAAATATGTCATCCTCGTCAAACATAGCTTCCCCAAGCTTGGGCCTTTTCATACCATAAGCATAATCACTCTCATCATTAATAGTATGGATAGCACCAATAGTATAGCAATTATTATATTCTTCCAAGAAAGTGCCACAAAGATTTTCAAGATCATAATAAGTATCATTATCTTCCAAATCATAATCATCACCACAAGCAACTCATCTTCATTTTCATGAGGCACAACAATAATAGGAGCAACTTTAGTTGGGAGAGATACCTTTTTACCTCTCTTCCTTATTCTTTTCTTCTTCTTCACCTCATGTGTGGGTTCAATCATATTTTTGGAGCTCCTTATTAATGAGATTGGTTGGATAGAAGACTCCTCATTACCTAATTCATCGTAAGAAATAATAGGAGGATATTGGGAAGTCTCTTCCCTTTCATTAGTATTCTCTTCATCCTCTATTTGTTTTCTTTTCTTTATGTAATTGGCAATATAAGGATTTTCAATACAATTCACCGCACAATACATATAAATCTTCTCTAGATCAAAATCAAGAAATCTATCAACATTAAATTTTGGAATACCCTCAGTTATACGTTTCATTTCTTCATAACCCAAAAGAAGGCTAAGTTCTTTATGATGCTCAAGGGTAATCAAATTATCACAATATTTGGACACGACTTGATCATGAAACAAATAGCATTGGAGCTTTAAATGACCATGTTCATTGGAAAGTTCACAAGGGGCATGAAAAATATTGAATCTTTCAGCACATTCATCTAGCTCTTCTTGCAACAATTTGGTTTCTAAGTACTTATGCCTCCTGCAATATATATCTTCTTTATTTGGTGTGTCAATGCAAACATGCACTCCACAAAAGTTAACATGCTTATGAGAGATATTTTCATCATGACCAGAGCAATCATCATTAGTACTATGGCTGCTCAAGGAGTTTATACTAACAACATTGCAATCATTCTCATCATTCAAAGATTTAGTACCAACCATTTTAAAGCATTCTTCTTCTAGCAATTGAGCACAATTTTCCTTTCCATCATTCTCACGAAAGATATTAAAAAGATGAAGCATATGAGACAAACTCAATTCCATTTTTTTGTAGTTTTCTTTTATAAACTAGACTAGTGCTAAAACAAGAAACAAAAAGATTCGATTGCAAGATCTAAAGATATACCTTCACTTACCTAGCCTCCCCGGCAACGGCGCCAGAAAAGAGCTTGATGTCTACTACACAACCTTCTTCTTGTAGACGTTGTTGGGCCTGCAAGTGCACAGGTTTGTAGGACAGTAGCAAATTTCCCTCAAGTGGATGACCTAAGGTTTATCAATCCGTGGGAGGCGTAGGATGAAGATGGTCTCTTTCAAACAACCCTGCAACCAAATAACAAAGAGTCTCTTGTGTCCCCAACACACCCAATACAATGGTAAATTGTACAGGTGCACTAGTTCGGCGAAGAGATGGTGATACAAGTGCAATATGGATGGTAGATACAGGTAATTGTAATCTAAAAATATAAAAACAGCAAGGTAACAAATAATAAAAGTTAGCATAAACGGTATTGCAATGATAGGAAACAAGGCCTAGGGTTCATACTTTCACTAGTGCAAGTTCTCTCAACAATAATAACATAGATACATCATATAACAATCCCTCAACATGCAACAAAGAGTCACTCCAAAGTCACTAATAGAGGAGAACAAACGAAGAGATTATGGTAGGGTACGAAACCACCTCAAAGTTATTCTTTCCAATCAATCCGTTGGGCTATTCCTATAAGTGTCACAAACAGCCCTAGAGTTCATACTAGAATAACACCTTAAGATACAAATCAACCAAAACCCTAATGTCACCTAAATACTCCAATGTCACCTCAACTATCCGTGGGCATGATTATACGATATGCATCACACAATCTCAATTCATCTATTCAAACCAACACATAGAACCTCAAAGAGTGCCCCAAAGTTTCTGCCGGAAAATCACCACAAAAACGTGTGCCAACCCCTATGCATAGGTTCATGGGGCGGAAACCGCAAGTTGATCGCCAAAACATACATCAAGTGGCACGTGATATCCCATTGTCACCACAGATAAACACGGCAAGACATACATCAAGTGTTCTCATAAAAGACTCAATCCGATAAGATAACTTCAAAGGAGAAACTCAATTCATCACAAGAGAGTAGAGGGGGAGAAGAAACATAAGATCCAACTATAATAGCAAAGCTCGCGATACATCAAGATCGTGTCAAATCAAGAACACGAGAGAGAGAGATCAAACACATCGGTACTGGTACATACCCTCAGCCCCGAGGGTGAACTACTCCGTCCTCGTCATTGAGAGCGCTGAGATGATGAAGATGGCCACCGGCAAGGGTCCCCCCCCCCTCCGGTAGGGTGCCGGAACAGGGTCCCGATTGGTTTTTGGTGGCTCTGGAGGTTTTGCGGCGGTGGAACTCCCGATCTAATCTCTGTTCTGGAAGTTTTAGGGTACGTAGGTATATATGGGTGAAAGGAGTACGTCGGTGGAGCTACGGGGGCCACACGAGGCAGGGGGGCGCGCCCCCCACCCTTGTGGGCAGCCCATATCTCCCCTGACGTGCACTCCAAGTTCCCTGGGTTGCTTTCCTTCCAAAAATAACTTATCCAGTTGATTTCGTTCCGTTTTGACTCCGTCTGGTATTCCTTTTCCTCGAAATACTGAAATAGGCAAAAAACAGCAAATCTGGGCTGGGCCTCCGGTTAATAGGTTAGCCCCAAAAGTAATATAAAAGTGGAAAATAAAGCCCAATATTGCCCAAAACAGTAGATAATATAGCCTTGAGTAATCAAAAATTATAGATACGTTGGAGACGTATCAGAGTGCAAGCCAAGAGGCTGCCGAGGAGGGCACGTGGGTGGAGGGCGCACCCACCCCCCCCCCCCCCCCAGGGCGTGCCCCCCTATCTCGTGGGCCCCTCGGGCGGCCACCGACCTACTTCTTCCTCCTATCACTACTGGAATCAGCTACTTTGCCATCTGCCAGCTCTTTGCCGTCAGCTAGCAGACGGCAAAGAAGCTCTTTGCCATCAGCTACCCAAAAGCAGACGGCAAAGAATTGGCTGATGGCAAAGACTTTCTTTGCCATCACCGCTTTGTCATCCGCTAGCAGACGGCAAGATTCTTTGCCGCTAGCAGACGGCAAAGAGGGAGGGGGCCCACCGACGAGCTGCTTAATAAAAACTTGACGGCCCTTCTTTGTCGCCCGCTAGCAGACGGCAAAGAGCAAAAAAGCGGACGACAAAGGGGGCGGACGGCAAAGATTTAACATATCTAACGGCCGCGCCCCACCCCGCCCCTCTCTCTCTGTTTCTCTCCCTGCTCTTCACACGCGCGCCGCCGCCCCCACCACTCGCCGCCGCCCGGTCGCCCCACCACCCCGCCGCCCCACCGGCCCTCGCCTGTCACACCGCCGCCCCAAGACCGCCCACCACCCGGCGCCCCACTGCCCCCGCCTGTCAGCCTTGCCTCGGCTGCCTTGGCGCCACTGCCTGCCCAGCCGCCGCCCGCCGCCTGCCTCCTCCACCGCCACCTCCTCCACCAGCCCTGCCCCAGGTGAGCTCTACCTCCTCTTTTTTTTCCTTTTTTTCTGTTTTTTAGTTTTAGGTTTATGTTTAGTTTAGATTTAGTTTTAGTTTTAGTTTTAGGTTTAGTTTTAGGTTTAGATTTAGTTTTAGTTTTAGTTTAGTTTTAGGTTTAGATTTAGTTTTTTCCTTTTTTATGTTTTTTTAGTTTTAGGTTTATGTTTAGTTTAGATTTAGTTTTAGTTTTAGTTTTAGTTTTAGATTTAGGTTTAGTTTTAGGTTTAGTTTAGTTTTAGGAAAGAAGAAGAAGAAGAAAAAAAGAGGAGAGGAGGAGAAGAAGAAGAGGAAAAAGGAAAGGAAGAAGAAGAAGAGGAGGAGGAGGAGGAGAAGAAAAAAGAAGAAGAGGAAGAAGAAGAAGAAAAAAGACGAGAGGAGGAGAAGAAGAAGAGGAAAAAGGAAAGGAGGAGGAGGAAGAAGAAGACGAAGAACCAGAAGAAGAAGAAGAAGAAGGAAAAAAGGAAGAAAAGGAAGAAAAGGAAGAAGAGGAAGAAGAAGAAAAGGAAAAAAGAGGGGGAAAATCCGACCCGACACGGCACCCCGACCCCGACCCGGCACCCCGACACGACACCCCGACCCCGAGACCCCGACCCCGACCCCGACCCCGACACCCCGACCCCGAGCCTGACCCGACACCCCGACCCCGACACCGACACGGCACCCCGACCCCGACCCGGCACCCCGACCCGACACCCCGACCCCGAGACCCCGACCCCGACACCGACACGACACCCCGACCCCCGACACCTCCCGAAAAGGAGTTCTTTGGCCTTCCAGAGGCCGACGGGGTCATATATTTGTGAATTATTAGTTAGGTCATATATTTTTCGATTTTGTTATGAAAAACATCATATATAATTGTGTTGATCGGGTAGTTTTAAATGTACAGTTGTTTCATCGCTACGAGGTTTGGTGTTCGACGACCTCGCCGTGCGCTTGATTTAGCTCTGCTTCTTCGTTCATGGGTGAGCACAAATGACATGTCCTCCTCCCCCATTAATTATTTGATCTATTCTGATGAAACTTGATAGCTAGCTATATGTGTCTTGAATCATCAGTATGCGTAACCAATATGTGTCTCCCGTTTGAAAGCGTCATAGTTATAAATATGCATGCATTTGCATATTTATAACCTTGATTCTTTCGAATTGTCCAACGCTATCCATGGACAGCCCGAGTATGTGTATATTGGGTTCGTTTTCCCACATGCTTTGCTCCGGATCCGACGCATAAATTTAAATCGATTACCTCCCTGTTGTTCTCCGGGTACACATCCTCTCTGTTTTTTGCAGAGATGTGTATCAGGAGAACAGCGGGGAGGTGCTGCCGAAATTTTGCGTCGGATCCGGAGCATAGCATGGGAAAATGAACCCAATATACACATATACGGGTTGGATTAGGACCTATCATTACCTATTAGAGTGTATGTTGCATGGACGTAATAAAATTGACAAAGTAGATCAACTGATGAATATATACATGGTGAATTACATATATAATTGTTGTGTGTCCAGTAGCTCTGAAAGTCAAGAAGAGTGATCGTGCGTGGATATATACCGGTCACACTAGTCAGAACAAATGGAGCGTTGAATGGTTCAGAAAAACCAAGGGGTTTGTGCAAGCCGCATTTGCAAATGGCCAGAAGAAAACCTGGTGCCCCTGTTTCCAGTGCGGCAATTGGGAAAAGAGGACAGAGGCTGAAATGGGCAAAACACCTGCAGAAGAGTGGTTTTACGCCCGATTATACGGTGTGGACATTTCATGGTGAGTCTGCCCAACGTGACCGAGCTGAGGTGGATCATCGTCACACCGACGAGCATGGTACCGGGATGGAAAACATGGTGCAAGACTATGATGATGCTCGGGATTCGGACGAGGAGATGGAGGAATCTGCAAAGGCCTTCAATGAAATGTTGGAGTCTTCAAAACGTCCACTCCACGAGCACACTGAGCTTTGTCAGTTGGATGCCATCTCACAAGTAATGGCTCTGAAGGCTCAGTTCAACTTGGGCGAGAAGAATGCTATGACGCAATTATGACAAGATTTGGACGCTTTCTACCCAAAGGCCATGTAATGCCTGCAAACCTGTACCAGTCGGACAAAATCCTCCGTGCACTAAAGATGCCCTATGAGAAGATACATGCCTGTGAGAAAGGATGTGCCTTATTTAGGCTTGACTATGCGGACTTGAACTATTGTCCCATTTGCAAGTATTCCATGTATATTGTGGTAGATAACGGTATGGGTGAGAAGACATAGACCAAAATCCCCCTTATTGTTCTTCGGTATATGCCAATTGTACCAAGACTTCAACGTCTTTTCATGGTCGAAGAGACGGCCAGACAGATGACATGGCACAAAACAGGCAAAAGAACCGAACTAGATACAGATGGGAATCTGATGGTACACACATCGGATGGTGTTGCGTGGAAAAAGTTTGATGAATTACATGCTGACAAAGCGGCAGATCTGAGGCATCCTCGAGTCGGCATCAGCACGGATGGGTTCAGTGTGTTTGGTATGACGACAGCCCAATACAGTTGTTGTCCTGTATTTGTCTTTCCACTCAATCTCCCCCCGGACAGATTATGCAAAGAAAGAACATTTTCCTGACGTTGATAATTCCAGGCCCAACTATCCGGGGAAAAATATGAATGTGTACATGCAGCCGCTTAAGGACGAATTGCAAGAAGCCTGGGATAATGGGTTCAAGACATACGACGCCTATAGCAAACGGAACTTCATAATGTGTGTCTGGTACATGTACTCGACGCATGACTTGCCGGCGTATGCGCTATTCGTTGGATGGTGTGTGCATGGAAGGTTCCCGTGCCCCACATGCAAGGGAGCTCTTGGGTTTCGTTGGCTTCAGGCCGGTCGCAAGTTTTCTTGCTTTGACATGCATAGACAGTTCCTGGATCCTCGCCATATGTTCAGGAAAGACAAGAAGAACTTCATCAGAGGTAGAGTTGTCAAAAACTCTGCACCACCTGCATTGACAGGCCAATAGACCCTGGATCAGTTAAACGCTCTCGAGCCAGATCCACAGCGTCGTGGTACTTCAAGGGGTATAATACTAAGCACGCGTGGACTCACAAAACATGCTTATGGGATCTGCCTTACTTCAAAGACCTCCTTTGCCCACACAACATCGACGTGATGCACATCGAGAATAATATCGCCGAGGCACTTTTTGGTACATTGTTCGCATAGATGGGAAGTCAAAGGATAATACTAAGGCTAGAGTCGATCTGGAGGCGCTATGTGATAGGCCGTTACAAAACATGAAAGAACCGAAAGGAAAGCAGAACTGGACAAAGCCAAAGGCATGGTTCAATCTTGGAAGGCCATCTATGAGGGAAATTATCTTGTGGGTGCAGCAGCAGTTGATGTTCCCCGATGGGTATGCAGCGAATCTAAAAAGGGGAGCGACTCTTGATAAATTGAAGATATTTGGTCTCAAGAGTCATGATTGGCACATATGGATTGAGCGGGTAATGCCGGTGATGTTGCGTGGCTTCATCCCTGAGGATGAATGGCTAGTACTGGCAGAACTCAGCTATTTCTTCCGTCTTCTTTGTGTGAAAGAAAGAATTATCGCCTAGCGTGCTAGAAGAAATGGAAGAGTTGGCGCCGGAGTTGATCTGCAAGTTAGAGAAGATCTTTCCACCGGGCTTCTTTAATCCAATGCAGCATTTGATTTTGCATCTCCCGACCGAGGCAAGATTGGGGCGTGCAAAATCGTTGGTGCTACCAAACTGAGAGGATGCAGAAGACGCTTCGAGTAAAAGGAAAAAATAAACATAGAATTGAAGCATCGATGGCTGAGGCATTCATCACAGAGGAGGCGGCAAACTTCGTAACAGCACACTACGAAGCCAAAAATCGTCATTTGCATAATCCGAAGCCTCGGTACAATGCTGACGGCCCTAAAAAGGGTGGATCCAACCTCAGCCTATTCAAAGAGAATCTCGCACCAGCTAGTGTTTCACATCCAGTATCTTTGGATAACAAAGAATGGCAGACCATTTCGTTGTATATCTTCAACAACCTGATAGAAGTGCGGCCGTACATCGAGTAAGTTCTTGGTACATTGTTTCGCAACTTCTATTTCCTTTGAACTGCTCTTATTCCTGGATATGTCATACAGTTGATACGTCGCCATATTCTCGTATGGAGCGGAGATCCAAAAGGATTCCGTTGAAGAGTATGAGCTTCTCGCAAAGCAAGGAGGCGGCTATCCCGGTTTCATCTCTTGGTTCAAACAAACGGTAATTTCTATTAGACAATTCCATTTCATTCGCTAATTTGTGCGTAATGCAACAATCCTTTCATATTAAACTTGTAGGCTAATTCAGAGTCTATTGACGCCTTTAATTGAGACAAGTCGCTAATGGTTTTGACTATAAGGTCCGTTCATTTGACAAGTACGACATCAACGGGTATCGCTTTCGTACCTATGGCAAAGAGCTATCTATGGCCGACCGAAAGTCTACAAATTGTTGTGTATCTGCTATCGGCGAAGGAGGTAGCGAGTATTATGGGAGAGTTGAAGCAATTTATGAACTTCTGTTCTATGGTGAAAACCCACCGAATGTCGTAGTCTTCAAATGTTATTGGTTTCAGCCGAAGGAGACTAGAAGGACTCATGAACATATAGGGCTAGTTGAAATCAACCAAAGCACCCATTTAGATGTTCCTGATGTCTATATTACGGCTCAACAGGCGACCCAAGTATTCTATCTACCGTGGGCCTGCCAAACTAATCCAAATCTAAAAGGTTGGGATGTCGTTTATGAAGTGCCGCCACGTGCTAGACTTTCTCCCCCAAAGGTTGAGTTTTATTAACCTCACATTAAACCATGGACATATGAAGGAGAATTCTTCCAAGAGACACGTCTTTCCAAAAAGAGTTTCAAGAACCGCTATACTTCACCCCAAAACATTGAAGTAGACAGCGACAGTGAATCCGACATCACCCCAGAGGAGGAACAAGAAGAGGTTACTGCTGCGGATGACCTGTCAATGCTTGACCGATTACGTCAAGGTGGCCTTGCACATGTTGATGCCAATGAACCCTATGAGCCCATCATTGATTATAGTGATGATGATGATTATGCATTTATTGATGATACTGATCGAGATTATTAGTAGTGTCAGGTATTCAATTTTTTTATGTTGTACTTGATGATGATACACTTAAGTGATATACATATTATTATTCATGTTGGTACTTTTTTTATGTTGTACTAATTTCGTTTATTCTTTGTCATGGCAGGTGTTGAAAGATGGTGGGCGCTGGTCGGGAGCGCGCCGAGGCCCCTTCTTCGTCGGAGCATGGTGCGAGGTCTTCCATTCCACACGCACCTCTCCGCCGAGCGTTGCTGGACAGTATGGCGACACCGTCGGGCCCTTCTTCGTCGACCGCGGTGCCCAGCAGGGGACGAGGTAAGAAGAAGAGAGGAGGTGGAGCACGTGGTCGCGGGAGAGGAGGTAGGGTGACTCTTACGGCGCCTTACTCGCTGCCGCCCCCAGCTGTTTCACCCGAGCATGTGACTGCTAGGGTGGACTCGTCTGAGGAGGAGGCTACACCGACTCCGGTCCACGAGCCTCCGGTCCACGGGTCTTCGGCCCACGAGCCTCGGGTCGACGGGCCTTCGGCCCATGAGAGTTGGGCCCACGAGACCCCGGAGGAGCACACGTCTGGATGGGGTACTTGGTCGGGTCAGCCTGAGGAGCCGAGTGGCCATGCTGATGATGGCGGGGAGCCGACTGATTTTGAGGAGGAGGGGGGCAACGTCTACCAGCGTGGTGCTACACGGCTCCCGTCCGTGCCGGCGACCCGCGAGCAGAGGTGGTTGATTTTCCCTGATGGGGAGAGGTAAGTGCATTTAATCTTTTTGTACCTTCTGCATTCACATTTCTTCAAATAACTAATGCGTTGGCCTTGTCATGCTGCAGGGGTTGGGACCACCATGAAAGTGTCCGCCGGCCCAACTCCGTCCTTGGAGTTCTGATTCGGCAAAACTTCCCGGGGTTTGTCACGTTGCCTGGTGAGGGTCGGCTTCGAGAGGTTGGATTGAGTTGGGAGCACTACTTGGCTGTTGCCCGCCCGGGTGAGATTATCGACGGTGTCTTGTGCAAGACGAGGGCGACGTGGTGATCGAAAGTTCTGGTAATTTCTCCTTTACACAATTAAAAATCTTCAACTAGCTAGTTATTAATTGTACTAATCAATATTGTCTCATTTGATTGCGGACATTCTACAGGTGTGAGGAGGGATATGAGGAGGAGGCGGAAGATGTTATCGACAAGGAGTGCAAGCGCCTACTTCAGAACTTACGGCATGAGGTTCGGGTGCAGGCTATTCGAGACTACTACGCCGGGCGTGGTATCAAGAAGCCCAAGCATGAGTGTCGTGATAAGTTCTTGAGTAAGGAGCAGTACATGAAGGTAATTCTTAAGGCCTTGTACTTACTTCCTTCATTTAGTAATTCATAGCCATAGCGCTGAAGTTTCTATTTGCTAACTTAGGCCCCTCCGAGATGGTGTGCGGATCGGATGGATTGTTGGGAGTTGTTGGTCAATGCGTGGTGCTCAAAAGAATGGCGGGCCACCCACAATGAGGCCAAGGACAAACGTGCCCAAATGGAAGGTGCGCCACACCACCAAGGCAGCTCCAACTTATTTCGACGCAGGCGGAACTGGGTATGTGGTTTGCTTCATGATTCATGCAATTCATTCATCATGCTAGCTTTAGCCCTTTAATTACTAATTTACTTTGTTTCTCTCTTTCGCACGCTACAATAAGGCGGATAAGGTGCAGAGGTGTACGACCAGTATGCCATGGCCCATACCGCCCTTACAAGAAAGTCAAGGCATTCTCTGCGTCGACCTCGATGATCCAAAGAACTTCACCAACATCTCCGCCCACGACAAGCTTGTGCAATATAGAGATCGTGGGAAGGCGAGGAAAGGGAGGACTTTAACCCGAGCCGAGGTCCCATTGATACAGAGCTCTTGATGATATCTGGTGGCGGGAGGTCCCATGGCTCCATAGCCATGGGAGATGGACTTATCCGTTGTCCTACACTCTCCCGGAGATCAAAGGCGCGCCGATCGAGCTCCGCTCCTGAGATAAGGCCTCGTGAACGGCCAGTCCAACTCGCCTTCAAGGTTAGTTATACGTACTCGGCTATCTTTCTCCATTACATTGTGTGCGCTTCCATCAATGATTACAAATGGTCATGTGAGTGGTGTTGCAGGCTGCTATACAGAGTGAGAGAGATAGAACGGAGAAACTTTTGGCGGAGGTGGCGGAGAGGCAGCGGGAGTTGGAGGAGAGGACGACAAAGATGTTGGAGGAGGAGAGGGCATGGAATGACATGCAGGCAAGGGCCATGTACGAGCTCCTTGTGGTAAGTTTCTTCTGCAGATTACTTGCTAGTCTTAACATTTGAGTCTCATTACTAACTAGTATGACTCTGTTGTGAAAACCAAATGTGCGATGCAGTGCGAGAAGTCCGGTCAGACCGCTCCGCCGATGCCAGTAATTGCTCCTGGGAGCACGATGAGTTTAATTTGAATGGACATTACTTGCTAGTGTTAACATTTGAGTGCCATAATGCTAATGAGACATTGGAAATGATCTTTGGTGCAGCTTAACTCCAGAAACGCATCGCACGATCCTTCTCCAGCTACCGGCACGAGCCAGCCCGCTCCTACACCTCCCTGATCACGGTAAGTTTCTCTAGTGTTTTGCTTAACAAATGCATTTAGACCTAGACTTAGCTTTATTTCCTCCAATATGCTTACCATAATGACCTAGAGTTAGCTTCTTTTCCTCCAAAATGACTTAATAAGCTTACTGACCTCATAAACCATCCATTTTTACCTAAGTTAGCTCTAAAACGATATGTACTTAGCTTACTTATGTCAAAAATTGCATAATTAGCTTAGTTAGCTCATAAACGATCCGTTTTACCTAAGTTAGCTCTAAAATGACGCATTTTACCTTAGTTAGCTTACAAGTGATCCAATTTATCCAAGTTAGCTCTAAAATGACCCATTTTACGTAGATTAGCTCCTAAATGATCCATTTTACCTACGTTAGCTTTAAAATGAGCCATTTCACCTAGGTTAGCTCCAAAATGACCCATTTCACCTAGGTTAGCTCCAAAATGGCCCATTTCACCTAAGTTAGCTCAAAAACGATCCATTTCACCTTAGTTAGCTAAAAAACGTGGCATTTCACCTTAGTTAGCTCATAAACGACCCATTTCAACTAAGTTAGCTCCAAAATGATCCATTTCACCTAGGTTAGCTCATAAACGACCCATTTCACCTAGGTTAGCTCATAAACGACCCATTTCACCTAGGTTAACTCATAAACGACCCATTTCACCTAGGTTAGCTCATGAACGACCCATTTCACCTAGGTTAGCTCATAAACGACCTATTTCACCTAGGTTAGCTCATAAACGACCCATTTCACCTAGGTTAGCTCATAAACGATCCATTTCACCTAGGTTAGCTCATAAACGATCCATTTCACCTAACTTAGCTCAAAAAAGATCCATTTCACCTAGGTTAGCTCATAAACGACCCATTTCACCTAGGTTAGCTCATAAACGACCCATTTCACCTAGGTTAGCTCATAAACGACCCATTTCACCTAGGTTAGCTCATAAACGACCCATTTCACCTAGGTTAGCTCATAAACGACCTATTTCACCTATGTTAGCTCATAAACGACCCATTTCACCTAGGTTAGCTCATAAACGATCCATTTCACCTAGGTTAGCTCATAAAAGATCCATTTCACCTAACTTAGCTCATAAACGATCCATTTCACCTAAGATAGCTCATAAATGATCCATTTCACCTAGGTTAGCTAATAAACGATCCATTTCACCTAAGTTAGCTCATAAACGATCCATTTCAACTAATTTAGCTCATAAATGATCCAGTTCACCTAAGTTAGCTAATAAATGGCATATACTTCTTGTTCTAGTCTTCTTCTTCTTCTTCTATTCTTTTTCTTCTAGTCTAATTCTTCTTCTAGTCTTCTTTTTCTAACTTTCTTATTTGTCATTTTGCAGGTTTCATTCACTTCACGGAAGCCAGCTTCCTATGATGGATTGCTTGTTTTTTCCTTTGATGCACTTCTTGTATTCTGCTCGCTTGCTATGATGGAATCAACTTGCTATGATGAAACTAGATTGCTATGATAAAAATTTGCATATTGTAATATGTATGGATCGATGGAACTATGTGCAACCTACTATGTATGTATGGATGGATATATATGTGCTGGATATTTATTATGTTGGATATATATGTGCTGGATATTTATTGTGAAAGAGTCCTGTGATATATTTGTTGTGATAATTGTTGGATATAAGAAAAACAGAATAAAAAAGAGGCGGTGCAGGCTTTTTGCCGTCCGCGACAGACGGCAAAGGGGGCACGTGGCGCCCACCTGTGCTTCCTGAGAGATGGGTCATTTGGCAAATTTGCCTACCGTGGCGGACGACAAAGCTAAGCTGATGGCAAAGACTTTGCCTTTGCCGTCCGCCGTGGCGTATAAAGAAAAACAGCGGGCGCTGACGCATTGTTGACGTCAACTGGCGGACGGCAAAGAGGCGCTCAAATATGCCGTCCGCTGGCGGACAGCAAAGGCCGTCGTTAGCCGCCTAATGGACTAACGCTGGCGGACGTCCAGTATTTTGTCGTCCCTCCTCTTTGCCGTCCGCCATAAAAAGCAGACGGCAAAGGACCTGTTTGCCGACCCTGTCTTTGTCGTCCCTCTTTGACGTCCGCCGCTGACGGCAAAGCTCATTGTCGTCCGCCGTCTGTGCCTTTGTCGTCCGCCGTGGCAGACGGCAAAATACTGGATTCATGTAGTGTATATATACCCACGTACCCCGAAAACATAAAGGGAGACAACAAAAAACAATTTCCACCGCCGTAACCTTCTGTATCCGCGAGATCCCATCTTGGAGCCTTCGCCGGCGCTCCGCCGGAGGGGGAATCGACCATGGAGGGCTTCTACATCAACACCATATCCCTTCCGATGAGTTGTGAGTAGTTTACCATAGACCTTCGGGTCCATAGTTATTAGCTAGATGGCTTCTTCTCTCTTTTTGGATCTCAATACCATGTTCCCCCCCTCTCTTGCGGAGATCTATTCGATTTAACTCTTTCTGCGGTGTGTTTGTCGAGATCCGATGAATTGTGGGTTTATGATCAAGTTTATCTATGAGCAATATTTGAATCTCCTCTTAATTCTTTTATGTATGATTGAGTTATCTTTGCAAGTCTCTTCGAATTATCAATTTGGTTTGGCCTACTAGATTGATCTTTCTTGCCATGGGAGAAGTGTTTAACTTTGGGTTCAATCTTGCAGTGTCCTTACCCAGTGACAGCAGGGGTTGCAAGGCACGTATTATATTGTTGCCATCGAGGATAAAAAGATGGGGTTTATATCATATTGCATGAGTTTATCCCTCTACATCATGTCATCTTTCTTAATGTGTTACTCTGTTCTTATAAACTTAATACTCTAGATGCATGCTGGATAGCGGTCGATGTTTGGAGTAATAGTAGTAGATGCAGGCAGGAGTCGGTCAACATGTCACGGACGTGATGCCTATATACATGATCATGCCTAGATAATCTCATAATTATTCACTTTTCTATCAATTGCTCGACAGTAATTTGTTCACCCACCGTAATACTTATACTATCTTGAGAGAAGCCACTAGTGAAACCTATGGCCCCCGGGTCTATCTTTTATCATATAAGCTTCCAGTCTACTTTTATTTGCATATTTACTTTTTCAATCTATATTATAAAATACCAAAAATATATTTATTTTATCATACTATCTCTATCAGATCTCACTTTCCCAAGTGGCCGTGAAGGGATTGACAACCCCTTTATTGCGTTGGTTGCGAGTTCTTTGTTTGTTTGTGTAGGTGCGTGTGACTTTTGAGGAGCCTCCTACTGGATTGATACCTTGGTTCTCAAAAACTGCGAGAAATACTTATGCTACTATAGCTGCATCACCCTTTCCTCCTCAAGGAAAACCAACGCAAGCTCAAGAAGTAGCATCCACCATCTACTTCAACTCTGCGCGAACAGAGCCGGCAGCGCTGGTGTTGCGCCTTAAGAGCATCTCCAACAGCTGCACTAAAAGACGCGCGCGTGGGACGTTTTTGCGCGCTCCAGCGGTGGCGGCAAACTAGCGCGCGTAGGAAACGGTTGCGCGCGCGGGAAAAGGCGGCAGCTCTCGCGCTAGATTTGGCGCACCGCGTCCGGCGCGCCTATAAAACTGCAGCGCCCTCTGCCGCTCCCTCTACTGCTTTCTCTCCTCGCCCCTAACACGAAACCACCGCGCCACCATGTTGCCTCGCCGCCGGGGAGGTTTGGGCTACCGCGGCGTCCACGTGCGTCCGTCCGGCACCTACTCCGCCTCGATTCGGTCGGGCGGCGGCGTGCGCCTCCGCCTCGGAACCTTTGACACCACCTAGATGGCGCCCGCGCATACGACACTGCGGCGTCGCGCCTCCAGCGGTCCCGTTTGGACATTAACTTCACCAACGTGGCGACGCGAGAGCGGGCACAGGAGTTGGCGCTTTTCCTGCGGCTTATCACTAACGAGGTATGTCGCAAAAATCGGAGGCGGGAGCATCGTCTTAGCCTGGCTGAGATGGACGAGGAAGCCATGGCGCTACGGAGGCAACGCTTCCCACAAGACATCATCAATGAGGAACAGTTCTTCGCCGAGAGGAGGGCGGAGAGGGAGGAGCGGAGGAAGGAGCGAGCCGCCTATCGCAAGGACAAGCGAACGCGGAAGGCGGTCACTAAATACAACATCGCGCTAGGAGATGTGTCGTCCTGGGAATCCCGCGACGAGCGGTTCCTTGATGCCTATGCTCGGACGTCGGAGGAGGACATCACCGATGCTGAGTTCGAGTCGGAGAATGACGAGTAGTAGTAGTTTTTCGTTTTATTTTGTATCGTAGAAGCAGGCTATATGACGAACTAGAACTATATATCGTTGGACAAGCTTAGAGCATCTCCAGCCGTTGGCCCCCCAGGGGGTGCCTAAAATCGCCGCCTGGGGCGAGCCGGCGCAAAAAAAACGACCTGGGGCCGAGTTGCCCCCTAGTCCCCGTCCCCAGGGCCGCCCCCAAGTGCATCTAATTTTTCCAAAAAAAAATGTTCGGCGAAGTTCGGTTAAACATGGCTAAATTTCGGCAAACTTTGGCATATATTACATGTTCACGACGCGTTTACATGACAAATATAACTAAAAAAAGAAATCGCTAAACACGGAGTAGTCGCCGTCCTCGCCGACGTCGTCGTCGTCGGCCCTCTCCTCCTTGACGCGGCCGTCCCGGCTGCACCCCTGCCCGGCGTCGCCATGGCAGACAGGTGCCGGCGGCGCGTCGTCGTCACTGTCGTCGAGGACGATGACTCCTCCTTCTTCATGGGCCCGGCGGCGCTGCTCGAAGCGCCGCAGTGCGGCGACCTGGCGCTCCCTCTCCATCCTGAGGAAGTCCTTGCGCGCCCATTTCAGGGCCGCATCATCGTCGAGCGCCACCTCGTCGGGCTCCATCTTCACGGCGGGGAGTCCCGCCTCCGTTTTCTCTGTCGCGAGCCCGAGCTCCGTCTTCGGCTTGACGAACCGCGGAGGAGCCGACGAAGGGGCACGCCGGCTGCCTTCGTTGATGACGATGCCGGTGTTGCGAGTGCGCCGGCCGAGCGGCGTCTCCGCCGCGGGCTCGGTCTTGACGCCGAGCAGCGCCGGAGAGCCGGAGGAGTGGGAAGAAGATTGCGTCGAAGAGGAGGAAGACGATGAAGAGACGAAACTCCTGGGCAGCCATTGCCCGGCTGTGACGCCCCCGATTCAATCGTACACTAATCATGCACGCAAATGTGTACGATCAAGATCAGGGACTCACGGGAAGATATCACAACACAACTCTACAAATAAAATAAGTCATACAAGCATCATAATACAAGCCAGGGGCCTCGAGGGCTCGAATACAAGTGCTCGATCATAGACGAGTCAGCGGAAGCAACACTATCTGTTGGGGATATAACTACTGAGTGTGAACCGCCCCGGAAGGGCCGGTTTACCCTCGACCATGATTCAGGCCCACGGAGGAGGCCTGGAGCCCAGAGGCGAATTAAGGTCCAGTTATGTAAACCGCCTCAGTATTGTAACTTGTGTTGTATGTTAAGAAATAAGAGACCGAGCCGGACGCTTGTATGAGCCGGATCGGGACTCAGAGACCGGCCAAGGCGTCAACCCGTGTATATAAGGGGACGACCAGGCGAAGTTAGGGACAGAGAATTCGAGGCTAAGGCAAAGCTATTGCTCCCTAGTCGCCAAATCAGATCAATCACATCACAACCGGGCGTAGGTTTTACCTTCATCGAAGGGGCCGAACCAAGATAATCCCGTGTCTTGTGTCCGCTTTAACCCCTCTAGGTTAACCCGTACGATGGCCCTACGACTAAGTCCTTTCATGAGGACATCTGCCGTGACAATTCCACGACAGTTGGCGCCCACCGTGGGGCTATCGCACGATGGTTTGATGGTCTTAGAGGGCAAGTTCAAGGACTCGAAGGCTATGCAAAGGCCGGATGACTAAGAGTCGTCAGCGGCAAGCTCTACATCGACGATGCGGACTGGGACCCCGAGGCCGGCTCAGTTGAGTACGGGTACCGGGTCCCCTTTGGCGGCATACACGTGTTCATCGGCAAGATCGGCGAGCCAGGGCCTGGGCCGGACGCCTGCACTGATCTCATAGAGACGGCTCAGCAGGCGAAGAAGAGTCCTGCCCTGTCTAAACCGGCGGTCAAGCATGTTTTCGTGGGAGTCGTCCACGGAGGCTACGAGGACGGATCAGCATCTGGTGACGAAACTGTTGTCTACTCTGGCGACGAATCATCGGCCGGAGAAACCGAGTCTCTATACCAGCTGCAGGATGGCCAGATCGGGGGTTGTTCCGACGGTGAGAGTATTCCGGACCCCTTCGATCTACCCAGCCGGGTTGGGATCTTCATGACCGGTACGCAGGCGGCGCTTCACTTCTGACGCATCAAGGGCGCCTCGGTCGCCGGGTTCAACAGCGGTGATGGCAGCCGGGGAAGGAGGCCCTGGGCGCCCGCCGGCTCAAGTTTTGTCAGAACTTTTCGACGCATTGGCTGCGCTCATGGCGGAAGCTAATCCACCGGATCAGGACCTGCACAACGCGGAGATTGCAAAGGTGAAGGAACAGATCACTAATGCTAAAGCGGACCTGGTAGCCGCGGACGTAAGGATGGCGGCGGAACGAGCCACTTTGGATGCGCAGGCTTATAGGCTCAGGCTGGACCAGAGCGCGTCACAGGAAGTCATGAAAAGGAAGTACAGGTCCCGTTTACCTTCAGTTTTTGAGGGTAGGGAGCTTTTCAATACCCCAGGGGCAGGGACCAATAATCCGCCGCCGTTGGTAAACCGGCCGGAAGCGCCTGGGGCACCTGGGACGGCCGCGCCGGTTCAGCTCCGTGTGATAGATCTACCTCGCCATCATACCGGCGCGCCCCAGGTCGTGCAGACACCTCCGGGTCACTACTCCAACCCGATGGATAACCTCGTGGCGGCTGCGGCACGATTGGAGGCGATCCCAATCGAAGGCGATTCACCACAGGCGGTAGAGACACGCCGGGTTAAGGAGCTCCTCAGACGGCCCCGCTCGAAGAAGCATATTCATACAGTCGGGATCGGGTCCACTCCACCCCCCGCCCAAGCCGGAGCTATAGCCGACGCGTTGACGAACCGGCCGTGTCAAGTAATGCGCAGCGTGGTCCGCCCCATGGCGGCAATCCAGCGGGCGGCTTTGAGGATGCTCAAGTAGTAGTGGACCGCGCCAGGGCACGTCGGGAGGCCGAGTTAGCAGCACAAGCAGAGGATCACCCGCCCGTGCCGGTTCATCCCGCCGTCTTTGAACCAGGGGTCACGTCTGGCTCTTTGGGGGTGCCTTGCCTCCTCCCCGCTTTACGCAACGTGCGCTTGCCTAAGGACTTCAAGGGGCCACGCAAGGTGCCAAATTATACTGCCGATTTGGCTCCGGAGGCATGGATAGAAAGCTATGAGATGGCCATGGAGATGCTGGATGTGGATGAAGCCGCATGTGCGAAGTACTTCACAATGATGCTGGAAGGTACGGCCCGGACTTGGTTGAAAAACTTGCCACCCAACTCTATCAGCTCATGGACCCAGTTGCGAACCCGGTTCATTCAAAATTTCAAAGACACCTGTAAACAGCCCATGTCTGTGGTGGATTTAGCAGCTTGTGTCCAGGCGGAGGGAGAATCCACAACCCATTGGGTGCACCGCGTTTCGGAAGTTTTACATTCTTCAGACCGGATCAACCCTGATTCCGCAATCTTAACCTTGGAAGCCAATTGCCGGTTCGAGCCATTGAAATTGAAGCTGGGTCGCATGAAGCGTTTTTGCCATGACATGGGCACTTTAATGGGCGTTTTGGTAAAGTACGCTGATTCTGATAGTACCAAGGATCCCGAATCGGAGAATGATGAAGTAGGGAAGGGAAAACAGAATGGCAACTCCAGGGGCCAAGCGGATCATTCGGCAGCAATGGAGGGAACAAGCGTAGTTTAACGACAACATGGGTTTTGTGGCCAACACCAACGCCAGCAGGACAAGGGTCAGCGCCAGGGCAGGCAATCAAACCGGGGCGGTCACAATCCGGATCGTTTGAATTTTATATTGAATCAACCTTGTCCGAAGCATGGGACGAAGGAGGCACCGGCGAACCACCTTTGGAAGGACTGTTACATTATGAAGGAATTCAAAAACTCCAACTCTTTCCGGTATGATCAAGGGCCCGGTGGCGGTTCAGGGTCCGCCCCGGGTTACGGTGGAGGAAATTCCGGCCCAGGATTCGGTGGTAATCCGGGCGGGCAAGGCAATCAGAATAATCCAAGTAATCGTAACAGTCGTAACAATCGTAACCAAGGGGCTACAATCAACAACAGCAGCAGTCGGGTTATCAAAGTAACCCAAAGCAGTTGAACGGTGGTCGCGATTACGTGTTTACCACCAGCTTGGACAGACGAGACCGAAAACTTCGAGCGGGCGGTTGTTGTTGAACTGCTGCGCCAGCATTACCTCGCTGGTCCGAGCAACCGATCGTGTGGGCGAGAGGACCATCCTCCCGGTTTACAATCCGGGTCGATTAGCTCCGTGGTGGCACCCCAAGTAGGAGGGTACAAGTTTACCAAGGTTCTTATGGACGGAGGAAGCAGCATCAACATCCTGTACTACGAGACCTTCCGGCGTATGGGGTTGACGGATAGGCATCTTAGGCCGTCCAGCACAGTGTTTCACAGAGTGGTGCCTGGCAAGTCGGCGTACCCGGTCGGTAAGATAGCTCTGGAGGTGACCTTTGGGGACGAGCATGACTCCCGATCGGAAACATTGACGTTCGAGGTGGTGAAAATTCAAAGCCCTTACCACGCTCTCTTTGGGCGACCGGCTTATGCTAAGTTTATGGCACGGCCCTGTTATGTTTACTTACAGCTGAAAATGCCGGGTCACAAAGGAACGATAACGGTTCATGGGAGCCGCCGGATTGCTTTGGAGTGCGAGGAAGGTGATGCGGCTTACGCAGAGTCGGTTTGTGCCACGGAAGAGCTAAAGTATTATAAAGACAATGTTGATCCGGCGGATATGACCCCTTTGAAAAAGCCAACTACGGAGCATGATCCGGACTTGAAGTTCAAATTGGCGGCTGAGACGAAGCTCGTTGATTTTGTGCCCGGCGATTCGTCCAAGCAGTTCACCATCAGTGCCAACTTGGATCCTAAATAGGAAAGCGCTCATCGAAGTTCATCCGTGAGAATCGGGACATTTTTGCATGGAAGCCTTCTGACATGCCAGGTGTACCGAGGGAACTCACTGAGCACACTCTTAATGTTGACCCAAAATACAAACCGGTAAAGCAGTTTCTTCGCCGGTTTAATGAGGAAAGGCGCAAGGCCATCGGAGAAGAAGTTGCTAGGCTCTTGGCAGCAGGGTTTATCGTCGAAGTTTTTCATCCAGAGTGGCTTGCCAATCCGGTGTTGGTTCTTAAGAAGAATGGCACTTGGCGCATGTGTGTGGATTACACAGATCTTAACAAAGCCTGTCCAGCAGACCCTTTCGCCCTCCCCCGCATTGACCAGATTATTGATGCTACGGCGGGTTGTGAGCGTTTGAGCTTTTTGGACGCATACTCCGGTTATCATCAGATTAAGATGGCAGTTAAGGACCAGGAGAAGACGGCGTTTATCACCCCTTTGGAGCCTTCTCGCTATGTATCTATGCCTTTTGGACTCAAGAGCCTAAGCGACTTATCGCCGCTATGCTCAGAGTTGTTTGCACAAACAGATCGGCCGTAATGTGCATGCTTATGTGGATGATATCGTGGTTAAATCAAAGAAGAAGGAAACCTTGATTGAGGACCTAAAGGAAACCTTTGACAATTTGCGGGTGTACAAGATGATGCTCAACCCGGCCAAGTGCGTTTTTGGTGTTCCGGCAGGCAAGCTGTTAGGTTTTCTCGTGTCCAACAGGGGGATTGAAGCTAATACGGAAAAAATTACGGCTATCACCTCCTTGGCTAAACCGAAGTGCATCAATGACGTCCAGCGTTTGGTAGGTCGGATTGCTGCGCTAAGCCGGTTTATCAGCCGTCTAGGCGAGAAGGCTATTCCTTTGTACCAGATGCTGAAGAAGACGGATCAATTCGCCTGGAGCTCAGCTGCTGACGAGGCATTGGAGGATTTAAAGCGGCAGCTGGCCAACCCGCCTGTTCTTGCCGCCCCTATTGACAAGGAGCCGCTCCTGTTATATGTTGCTGCTAATGCCAGGCGATAAGTGTGGCCATTGTGGTGCAGCGCAAGGAGGTGGAAGGAGTATCCGGTTCAGCGGCGGTTTATTACATCAGCGAGGTTCTAATCGAATCAAAACAAAGATATCCGCATTGGCATAAGCTAGTATAAGGAGTTTTTAAGGCAAGCCGGAAGCTGAAGAAGAAATTCCATGGTCACCCCATCACAGTGGTCAGTTCGGCTCCCTTGGGTGATATTATACAGAACCGGGAAGCGACTGGTCGGATTGCTAAGTGGGCTATCGAACTTGGGCCGCACGGGTTAAGGTATGTGCCTCGGACGGCCGTCAAATCTCAGGCACTTGTGGATTTCATTAATGATTGGACGGAGTTGCAAGCGCCAGAAGAGAAGCCGGATCATACCTATTGGACCATCCACTTTGATGGATCCAGGCAATTGGAGGGCTCGGGGGCTGGAGTCGTGTTAACTTCCCCACGAGGTGACAAATTCTGTTACGTTCTCCGCCTAATGTTCCCTTGTACTAACAATGCAGCTGAGTATGAAGCTTTGCTCCATGGTCTTCGGATGGCTAAGGAAATGAATCTCACCGGTTAAATGCTTTGGTGACTCGGACTTGGTGGCCCAGCAAGTATCAGGTACTTGGGACTCCAAAGATCCACTCATGGCTGCATATCGTCGGGAGGTGGACGTTGTTGCAGGATATTTCAAGGGGTATCAGGTGGACCATGTGGACCGTCGGAAGAACGAAGCGGCTGATGCTTTAAGCCGGCTGGGCTCTCAGCGTAAACCGGTCCCGCCCAACGTTTTCCTTGATGTACTGCACAATCCGTCAGTCAAGCTTCCTGATGAAATTGATTTGGCTATCCCTGATCCGGAGGCTCAGTTGGTGGCGGCCCTGCATGTCATTCCGGATTGGACGCTCCCTTATTTGGCATACATGAACCGGGGCGAGTTACCAGAAGATGAGACGTTGGCCCGGCAGATAGTTCGGCGGTCTAAGTCTATGACCATTGTTAATGGCGAGTTGCACCGTTGCAGTGTGTCAGGGGCATTTCAGCGCTGTGTGTCCCCTGAAGAAGGCTGTGAGATATTGCGTGAGATCCATGAAGGGGATTGTGGTCACCACGCCGGTTCAAAGTCCTTGGTAGCTAAAGCGTTCCGCCATGGTTTCTATTGGCTGACTGCCCACGCTGATGCGGAGGATCTGGTCAGACGATGTGATGGTTGCGAAAAGTTCTCCAGGCGTGCTCATGTACCAGCCCAAGAATTGAGGATGATTCCAATTACTTGGCCGTTTGCGACTTGGGGGCTGGATATGGTTGGACCTTTCAAAAGATCCAAGGACAAAAAGACCCACCTATTGGTGGCGGTTGATAAGTTTACCAAGTGGGTTGAGGCAGCTCGTTAGCAAGTGTGATGCGCCACGGCGTGTTCAGTTCATCAAAAGGTGATTTTCGGTTTGGGTTTCCACACAAAGTATCATTACGGACAATGGCACCAATTTGTCCAAAGGAGCTATGAAGGAATTTTGTGAGCGAGAGCACATCCGCTTGATGTTTCTTCCGTAGCCCACCCGCAATCCAATGGTCAAGCGGAACGAGCTAATCAGGAGATCTTGAAAGGTATCAAACCCCGGCTTATGGTCCCTTTAGAGAGGACGCCGGGTTGTTGGGTGGAAGAGCTACCATCGGTGATATGGAGTATAAACACTACCCCCAACCGATCCACCCGATACACGCCGTTCTTTATGGTCTATGGAGCGGAGGCAGTCCTTCCCAGCGATATCCGTCACGACTCGCCTCGAGTGGCGGCCTATGTTGAGGGAGATAGCGAGGCAGCACGGCAAGACGATTTGGATCGACTGGATGAAGAGCGCGATATGGCAGCCGCTCGGTCGACGGTTTATCAGCAGGATCTCCGTCGGTATCACAGCCGGCGGGTTAAAACCAGAACCTTTCAGGAAGGAGACTTAGTGCTGCGGCTCATTCAAGACCAGAAAGATATGCACAAGCTATCCCCACCTTGGGAGGGGCCTTTTGTGGTCAGCAAGAATCTATACAACGGGTCCTACTATCCGATTGATGTTCGAGAGCGAAAGGACTCACGCCGCGTCGAGGAGGAGACCAACAGGCCATGGAACATAGCTCATCTTCGGCCTTATTATGCCTGAGCCATTGGCTCCACTTATGTACGTATCAAGACAATGTATATATTATGAATAAAGGCAATAAACCGGATCCTCGGCTAAAGCGGGGTATCTGTTCTGTATAAAAGTCCGGTTTAGATACATGGAGATGCTATCGTGAAGCGGTCTCCGGTTTAAACCTTGGCCTTGCTTTGAAATTTTTGTCACTTGGGGGCTTGGTCGTGTCCGAACCAATGCAACACCTCTTGACAGGCGTAAGCCACCAGATCACTTGGGGACATGGTCACGCCCCGAACCAATCCACGCCTCTTGGTCGGCCTAAGGCCATAGAATCACTTGGGGGCTTGGTCGAACCCGAACCAATGCAATGCCACTTGATCGGCGTAATGCCACGAGGTCGGTTGGGGACCTGGCTGACTTGAACCATCGCTACACCTTATAGGGAGCTTGGTCTTGTCCGACCATGGTAACACCATCTGATCCGGCTCAATGAAGCCTCTTCTTGCAAGCAGTCTTTGTCATTGTTTTGCTTTCATGTTTTTCCTATGAATAATTTGGCTTTGGTTTGTTTTTTTAAACCCTCTTTCAACCGGATTCAAGTTTTCAGAATTTGGTCCGTTTTTCAATCCGGCGATTGAGTGTTCCGGTTTGATTTTGCTGTTAAACATCCCATTATGGAGTAACAGGGGGCTTATCATGCCCGACACGATTTACACGGTAAATCGGTATTATGCACACAGGGTTTGTTCTTCTTTGACGGTGATGGTTTATCAAAGCCTCCGCTTCAGGATTGGCTAAAGCCAACGGTGTGCCCAACACGGGCAGAGGCGTAAGCCGCCATGGCGGTTTAGGAATTTGTGATTGCAGGCAAAATATGTTGAAGGATTCACTACTTCAAAACCAAAGTATCCAGCACCACCATACAAAAGGTTACAGACTGAGGATGTACGGCATTGTTCAAAGCAAAGTGCTGACTATCCTATTACAAAGCCCTTTGGCGGCCCGGCGTTTCATATGGTGTTATGCCTTAAGCTTCGGAGGTGTCTCCGGCTTGACGAACTACGCTGCTTCGCCGGGTTGACGCGAGGTAGAGGGGGCGCCTGACGCCGGTTCAGCTTCTTCTGCCTCCTCACCCAAAGCCCGGAAGTCATTGGTAGACCAATCAATCCGGGTTAAGGCCTAAAAGACAGCTTCTTAACTTATCAGCTCAGCCGGATCAATGTCGGGGGCATAAGTGTGCTTACGGATTGGGGGTACAAGGCTCTGCACTTCAGGGATGACAAATTCCACCCGCTTGTTGTTGGCGTCATAAAAAGAACGGTGAACCGCCAGGTTGGCTTCAGCTGCCAGTTGACTCGCCACCGGACGCATCTCCTTCGTTATCCATTTCAGGGCGTCGTTATCAAAGGCCTCACCGTTTTCTTGAGCGCTGGGAAAACCTTTAGCTATGTCCGCCGGATCAAGATCAGCTATCCACGCCTTGGCGCGCGTCAGAGCTAGTAGGGTACCAGCCCGGGCCGCGGATCGCTTCAACTCTTCAAGCTGCCCCGGAATCATGGACAGCCGGTCCAGTGTCTCTCTGATCAGGGACGGCGCCGTGTTGTCATATGATGTGGCACATATGACTCGCTGGGCGCCGGTATACAGCTGCTCAATCAGTGTATAGGCGGCCTTCAGTTTCTTCCGCACATCAGAGCCCATATGCCCAATACGCTTGCCTGCACCGGTGTCAGATAGCTCAGGTTAAACCGGCGGAAATATCAAAATTGAGAGTCAGTGCAAAATTTTCTTACCAAAGATAGCGGAAGTCATAGCATGTATTTGGCGCTTGAGTCTGGTAAGTTCTTCCGTCACCGGTTTAAGGGCCGCTTCAGCTTCTTCCGCCCGCTTTATTAAACCGGCTTTCTCGGTGTCCCAGTTGACCCGCTCGGATTTATACCACTCCTTCAGCTGTTCCATGGTGGTCAAGGCAGTTTTTAGCTCATCCTTGGCTTTGGTGGCTTCCGCCATTTGAGTTTCCAGATTGGCTCGAAGGTCCTTGAGTTGCACAGTTTGCTGGTATATTTCATTCTGATAACAAAAGGAGCATGTTAGTTGTTTCATTATACAAGTCCCAAGCTCAATACAAGTATTCAACTTGGCACTTGGGGGCTAATGGCTAGATGATCTCAGTTTGCTATGAAGAGGTACACCTTAAGTCCCGGTTTAGCTTTACAAAGTTAAACCGACCCTTGGGGGCTACTATACAGTTAGAGTACAAGAAAGGTCAACTCATTACCTCATAGCGGTCCTTCATGCGATTTACTAGACCGGCTTCAAAGTCACGGCTTGTGTAAAGCCGGTTCGTAGTTTAATGAAGTTCTTGGGCAAAGAAATTGTCGTAAGCTGACATATCAGTCTTCCCCTTGTCTTTGCTCATAGTAGTGGAACCTTCCTTGATGCTGTGCTTTGTTAAAGCGACCGGTTGGCTAGGAGTAGTGTAGCCAGTACCTGTCACAATAACATCGTCATTTTCAGCGGTCTTCTTTGGGCTTGATGTCGCCTTTGCTCGCTCGGCGGTTCATCAATCACGACCCGCCTGGTGGACGGGTTTGATGGAGCAGGCTGCGTAGGTTTCCACTTGGATCTCCGGTTCAACTTCTGGCCCGGGTCGCCAGATGATCGTCTTTGTACAACTCGCCAGAGCTATCTTTGGTGGCTTCAGGATTGTCGTGGGTTTGTTCTGGGGTCTTTTTCGGATCAGCATCTGCAGTAGGGTCAAGGGTTTTCGCTTTCTTACTCAAGCGAGCCTTGGTGCTGCAATATTCATAATGGAATTTAAGACAAATTGGACAAAGCAATTGTAAACAGAATTGACGGGACAGCGGTTGCGTACCCTGCAGCAACTTTAAGCGGAGGCAGTTGCGTGGTTGATGAACCGCCGGACGAACCGGAAGAAGCCTGATAATTTGGGTCAGATGGATTGAGAGGACATCGGAAGAAACCTTTTAAGGGATAACGCTTTTCAGGAGAGCAAGTCACCTCTGGGCGACGCTTCCGGTTTGGTGTGTCTGGTAAACCGGAGGAGGTAATCCGTTGGCCACTATGCCGGGTCGTGCGGCGTTCTTCAGCTTGCTGTGTCTTCAAAGAAAGGTTTGGATTTAAGTAAGCACAGGAATGATATTTTTTCACTTTCCGGATGGCGCGCCGAATTCTTTTAACCGGCACAAGGTCGGAGTCAGAAGAAAGAAGGATTACCTCGACAGGGTCGGCGTGGCTGGCTTCAGCATCATCCTGGGAAGTAAAGTTGTCAGTAAAAGGAATACAAAGGGATAAATCATAAGAAGAAACATAAGAAGGAGAGCCGGTTTACGGCGACTCCCTCGTAAGGATATCGAGTTTTACCTCAGCTTCAGATTCTTCATCTTTCGGCCGATCAGGAGACCCGGCGGTTTTCTTACCAGCCTTTTTGGTAGCCTTGGACTTTATACGCGGAGCACGGGCCGGTTTAGTCCGCCTCCAGAAGGAGCTGTCAGCCTGCGAGGTAGCAAGGATTAGTGAATATCAACAAGGTATTAAAAGCCCGAAAAAGGGGCGAGCAAAGCCTTACCGCAGGCGGCGGATTGGCAACACAGAACGGAGCCAGTCCGGTTAGGCTGCAGACGGAGATTGGTTCATCAAGCATCTTCTTCACAGCCTCTGTGACCTCAAATTCAGTTATTGGTAACTCATGACGCCTTTGAGGGTCTTTGAGGCTGCCAAAGATACTGCAGCATCAATCCGGCCGGGCGGCTCAAGGGCAAGATGCCCCAAGAAACCCAAAGCAGCGCACAAGGTCCACACCAGTTAGTCCATTGGCCATCGAGCTCGGAGTTTTATGATCCGAGGGCAAAGTTTTTCCGTTCCGGGCGGTTAAGCCGTAAAGGTAGCGGATGGTTGTTCTTTGAGCGGTGAGGATGGTAACCCGCAAGGGATTCTCGCTGGCAGGAGCGGTGTTCCGGCAGTAGAACCAGGTTTGGTTCCAATCCTTTGGATGGCTGTGGTGTTTGGCGTGGGGAAAGTCCGCTTCCTTCCTTTTCTGGATTGAAACGCCGCCTAGTTCCATGTTGGGACCATCAGAAAATTCTGTGCGACGGTTCAAATGGAAAAAATCCCGGAACAACTCCACAGATGGTTCTTCTTGAAGATAGACTTCACAGAAGACTTGAAAGTTGCATATGTTCGACACAGAATTCGGGCCGATATCCTGTGGATGGAGTTGCAAACTGGCAAGGACATCCCGGAAAAATTTTGAACCGGGCGGGCAGAACCCCCGGTCTAAGTGCTGCATCAACACAATTACTTCTCCCTCTTGTGGCTCGGGAGGAAACTCGCCATCCGAAACACGCCACTGGAGGACATTTTTTGGAGCCAAACCGCCAGTGGTGACATAGCCGTTGAGTTACGCTTTCAGTGATTTTTTGACCGACCCAATTGCAGTTGAGAATTGAGGAGCCATTCCGGAGGACTAAGCTGCGAAAGAAAGGAAGAAACGGTTCACCATTAACGGTTCAGGCATATCATATATGGTTAAACCGGCGATTCAGCAGCTGACTTCCCATTCCGGTTTAACTAAGGACTAATGGAGTGGCGGATTAGCTATCAAAAGTTAAACCGCCGAATAAGGCAGAATTGAAAAATTTACTAAGTGTGGACAGAAACAGGTTTCACATGCGAATGGAAATAATCTAGATCTACCGAAGTTCCAGTAAGAAAAACCTTCACGACCTATGCAGAGAGCAGGAGGGTTTGGGTAGTCTAAAACTCAAGGATCTACGAAAAAAGGAAGATGCGTGAAGGGTTAAATGGACAGCGGTGCAGTCACCCGCACAGGATGTACGGTACGACCGGATCGCATGGCCATGGCGTAGCAGGTGTGAAGAACACGAGATGAACTGCGGGATGAACAAGATCTACAGATGGGATCTAGGGTTCGGAAAAGGACCTTACCGGATAAGCGAAGCCGAGGAGGAGCGCCGGAATACTCTGATACGGTCAGGTCGATGCGGCGGCCCGGCGTTGACGCGTCGTTCGAAGGTCGGAGGCGACGGCGGAGCTTCAAGGCTGGAGCATCGCGAGGAAGAAGAAGAAGAAGAAGAAGAGACAGGAGGCGGCCGGTCTATTTATAAGGAGCCGGAGCAATCAACGGGCGCGAGAATCGAGGAGTCAAAAGCGGCGGACGGTGCAGCGGCCGCCTCGATTTCCGGAATGGCATTAAATGCAGGGAATCTTACTGTTTGGATTTCTTTATTAAAGATGACGCCAGACGCTCGACACGCGGATCGAAAGATGACATCACGGCGGTTCAAGCAGCTGGCGGTTTACAAAATGTGAAAAGAGATCAAGAGTTTCCTGAAGGTGTGAAGATTAACATGAACCAGTTCAAGTCAATCTGGGGCCTAATGTTGGGGATATAACTACTGAGTGTGAACCGCCCCGGAAGGGCCGGTTTACCCTCGACCATGATTCAGGCCCACGGAGGAGGCCTGGAGCCCAGAGGCGAATTAAGGTCCAGTTATGTAAACCGCCTCAGATTGTAACTTGTGTTGTAAGTTAAGAAATAAGAGACCGAGCCGGACGCTTGTATGAGCCGGATCGGGACTCAAGACCGCCAAGGCCAACCCGTATATAAGGGACGACCCGTGGCGAAGTTAGGGACGAACAATTCGAGGCTAAGGCAAAGCTATTGCTCCCTAGTCACCAAATCGGATCAATCACATCACAATCGGACGTAGGTTTTACCTTCATCAAGGGGCCGAACCAAAGATAATCCCGTGTCTTGTGTCCGCTTTAACCCCTCTAGGTTAACCCGTACGATGGCCCTACGACTAAGTCCTTTCATGAGGACATCTGCCGTGACAATTCCACGACACTATCTGAGTACAGACATAAGTTAAACAAGTTGCCATAAGATGGCTAGCACAAACTGGGATACAGATCGAAAGAGGAGCAGGCCTCACCGCCTCGATCCTCCTAGGTTACTCCCGGTCGCCGCCGGGCTGCACGTAGTACTAGGCGCCTGCAGTAGTAGTCGTCTTAGGCGGCGGCGTCTGGCTCCTGGGCTCCATCGTCTGGTTGCAGCAATCGAGTAGAGATAGGGGGAAAAGGGAGCCAAGGCAACCGTGAGTACTCATCCAAAGTACTCGCAAGCAAGGAGCTACACTACATATGCATGGATATATGTGTAAAGGGCCATATCAGTGGACTGAACTGCGGAATGCCAGAATAAGAGGGGGATAGCTAGTCTTATCGAAGACTACGCTTCGACTCCGGTCTTGCAATGCATGTAAGAGGACAAACGAAGTCCTCCAAGTAACATCATATAGCAATAATCCTACCCGGCAATCCCCTGCTCATAACCCCGAGCGAGAGCGACCACCGTTGTATCTGCACTTGGAAGGGTGTGTTTTATCAAGTATCCGGTTCTAGTTGTCATAAGCTCAAGGTACAACTCCAAGTCGTCCTGTTACATCAAGATCACGGCTATTCGAATAGATTAACTTCCCTGCAGGGGTGCACCATCTTACCCAGCACGCTTGATCCCATTTGGCCGGACACACTTTCCGGGTCATGCCCGGCCGCGGAAGATCAACACGTCGCAGCCCCACCTAGGCACAACAGAGAGGCCAACACTCCGGTCTAAACCTAAGCGCCAAGCAGGGTCCGGGGCCCATCGCCTCGAGCACACCAAGACGCTATGACGTCTGTGCCGGAAGGAGACCTAGCCCAAGAAAGGCGTTCAGTCCAATCCGGCCAAGGCCGCTCCGTCAGCCGACGTCTGAAGTATTTCGGCCGATACCACGACGCGGGATACCCATAACTACTCCCAGCCAGAGATGGTTAGTGCGTATAAGCTCAGAGCCAACTCAGATCAAATACCAAGACCTCGTTAAGCGTGTTAAGTAACCGCGAACGCCGAACAGGGCTGTGCCCACCTCTCTCCTAGGCGGTCTCAACCTGCCTGCCTGCCTCCGGGCCACAAAGATCCACTCATGGTGCTCCATCACCGACCCGACTTTAGTCTCCACATGTATCATGTATAAGTATATAGTATATACCCGTGATCAACTCCCGAGTGATCACGGCCCGATAGTATAGCACTCAAGCATTTTGACAAGAAAGTAGGCCATGATGAATGTACTAGCATCCTATACTAAGCATATAGGATTGCAGTGTAAGGTAACAATGTGGTTACAAGGACAAAGCTATGCAAAGAAAGATAGGAGTATCTCGAAAACAAGAACATGCTATGCTACTCTAATGCAAGCAAGATAGAGAAGAGTAGGCGATATCCGGTGATCAAGGGGCTTGCCTGGTTGCTCGCAAGAGAGAGGGGTCGCCAACACCGTAGTCGAATCAAGCTACCGCAAAGGCCGGTCTCGTAGTCTCAATGAGAGAAGAGGGGAAGAAACAATGAATACAAAGTAAACAGATGCATATCGATGCATGACATGCCAAGAAGCGATGCTAGGCGTGTTCTAACGTGGTATGAGGGGTACTGGTTATAGAAACATCCGGAAAGTAATCCCGGTGTTTTTGGGTTTTCAGCAGGAGCCGAGGGGAAAAGTTGCAGGTCTGATAGGTTAGGGGTGTGTGGTGGACGAACGACTGCGTGCATCTTAATTCGGCCTCTGGCCTGCTCGAGTAACTTTCATGTTGAAAATATTTTAATCCGAGTTACGGATTAAAAGATATGATTTTTAAAAGATTTTATTAATTTCTGGAATTTAATTAATTAATTAATTAATTCGAAAAAATGTATTTATGACGTCAGCATGATGTCATGCTGACGTCAGCAGTCAACAGGGTTGACTGAGTCAACCCTGACAGGTGGGTCCCGTTCGTCATACACTGTTATCTAATTAACCTAATCAGATTTAATTAACAGTAGTTAATTAAGTTAATTAGTTATTAGGTTTAATTAATCAGGATTAATTAGATTAACTAATTACTTAATTAATTAATTAATTAATTAATTAATTAATTTGTTTTATTTAATTTTCATTTTCATTTATTTTAAAACCATTCGTGGGGTGGGGCCCCCATGTCATCGGCCCTAGGGGGCCAAACGGGCGGGCATGCGGGGTGGCCTGCCTCGGGCGCGACCTGTGGGATGCGGGCGGGCGCCACTGATCCACGGCTGGCAGTGGAGGGGGGGCCCGACAAGGAGCCGGGCGAGGCGGTTCCCGGTGGGCTTTGGCCCCAAGGGGCTAGATGGTCTGTCGCCGAGGCGCAGGCGGAAGTAGGCGGAGGGGGATGCGGGCGTGGACGCGGGCGTGAGCGTCGGCGGGCGTCGCCGGGGGGGGAGCGACGGGGAGGTGCGGGGGGGGGAAGGGCGCCGTCGTCGGGGAAAGCGAGGGGGGAAGGGCGCCATTGCTTGGGAAAGAGAGGGGAAGGTTACAGCGTGGGCTGGGCGGTGAGCACGGCCGAGAGGGGAAGAGCCGCCGGGCGAGGGGAGGAGAGGGAAGCGGGCGTGGCGGCGGGACGGACGGCGTGGAGCCGTGGACGGGAGGCCCGGGCGACGGGCAAGGCGCACGGGAGGGGAGAGAGAGCGAGGGGCCCAGGGCGTAGCTCACAAAGGTGCGCTGGGTCTAGGAGGCGGGCGCGGTGGCGCTGATGGCGTCCCCATGAGGAGGAAGTTAGGGGATGCGGTCGCCGGCGTCGGAGGAAGATCCGCGGCGAAGGCGGTCGGGGCGACCCTGCGGCGGGTGCCCAGCAGCTGCACGGTGTGGAGGAGGGGTTCGAGGCGGCGAGGGCGCAGGGGAGGAGGGCGCCATGTTAAGCGGCGGGGGCCGCCGGCGATGAGGGGAGGACGAGGGGGGACCGGCCCGATCCAGATCGGGCGGGGGCAGGGGGAAGGGGATCGGGGAGGGGCGAGTGAGGCGCGGGGGGTGGTCGGCTAGGGTTTTCCACCATGGAGGGGTTGAGGTGGCAGCTGGGCCGGGCCAGGGGAGGAGGCTGGGCCAGGTGTGAGGGGGCCAGGTGGGGAGGGGCTGGCCCAATTGGGCCAGTGGGGTTTCCTTCCCCTTTTCGTTTTCTTTTTCTTTTCTTATTTTCTTCTTTTCTGTTTTTAGCTTATTTAAAATGTCAAAGCATTTTACAAAATTTTGTGCACCCCACCATAATTAGGTTTGTTATTTTAGACAACCCCCGAACATTTTAGTTTTAGTTTTTGAAACTTTTTATTGTTTGCTTTTGTTTTGAATTTGTTTTAGACCGGGTTCGAATCAACGTGAGGTAAGTCACAGTAACCGGGGTGATTACTGTTCCTTAATCATCCGGGTGTTACAAATCTCCTCCACTACAAGAAATCTCGTCCCGAGATTTAGGAGGTAGCAGGAAAAAGTGCGGGGTATTCATCTCGAAGACGATCCTCGCGTTCCTGTGTGGCTTCGTCTTGAGTGATTCGACCACTGGACTTTGAGGAACTTGATCGCCTTCTGTCGTGTGCGGCGTTCAGCTTGGTCGAGAATGTGGACCGGATGCTCTTTATAGGAGAGGTCATGTTGCAATTCGAGCACTTCATGGTCCACTGCTCGGATTGGGTCCTTGAAGCAGCGTCGGAGTTGTGACACGTGGAACACATCGTGAACCTGAGAAAGGTTCGACGGAAGCTCCAGCTTGATATGCCACTTTTCCACGCCTTTTCCAGAATAGTGAATGGGCCAATATAGCGAGGAGCTAACTTGCCCTTGATCCCAAGCGGTGACCACCCTTCATTGGTGTAACGCGAAGATAGGCCTTTTCGCCAAAGTTGATAGACCATGTCTTTTGTGATGACGGTCATAATTACTCTTTTGACGTGGATCGAGCAGTCTTGAGATTCTCGCGAATAATGCGGACTTGTTCTTCGCATGTTGGATAATATCCGGACCAAGAGTGGACGTTCCCGATTCTGTCCGATTCGAGAGGGTTCGGCACTTTCGTCCATATAACACTTCAAGGGGCCATCTTCGCACTAGCTTGATAGCTATTATTATAAGAGAACTCAGCATACGGAGAGATTCCTCCCATTTCTTGCCAAGGAGAGACACAAGCTTCGAAGCATGTCTTCGAGAATTTGGTTGACACGCTCAACTTGCCCTTGAGACTCATGGATGAAACACAAGATCTTGAAAGATAAATGAGTGCCCATAGCTTCTTGAAAACTTGCCCGTAATCTTGAAGTGAATAAGCTGCCACGGTCCGAATCGATAACCAAAGGAATACCGTGAAGTGAAACAATTCGACATATAGAGCGTTGCAAGCTGACTAGCGGTGATCGCTTTCTTTAACCACCGTAAAATGTGCAACTTTAGAAAGCCGGTCAATGACGACAAGAATAGCATCATTACCTTTCTGCGATTTGGGAAATCCAGTGACGAAGTCCATTTCAACATGGTCCCATTTCCATTCCGGAATAGAGATAGGTTGCAGAGTTCCAGCAGGCCTTTGATGTTCTGCTTTGATACGACGGCAAACGTCACACTCAGCAACATAGCGAGCAATGTCCTGCTTCATATTAGACCACCAGAATCTCTGACGAATGTCTTGATACATCTTTGTACTACCGGGATGGATACATAGAGGCGTATCATGAGCTTCTTTCATAACCTTCTCGAGTCATATTCAGGTTTTCCTTCTTACACGGCACCACTAGGCGGCCTTTGAAGTACAAAGCGCCATCATCAGCAATAGTGAAGGACGAGGGATTTCCTTTTTTGATGTCTTGCTTAATCTTGTAGACTTCAGAGTCAAATCCCTGCATGGTCTTTATGGTGCCCACGAGATCGGGTTCAACAGCCAGGGTATAGAGGGAACCCTGGGGAACAACTCGGAGATTCATCTTATGGAACTCCGGAGGAGGGGAGCGAAAGTGCGCCCGAGGCACAATATGGAGGTTCAGTTTCAATTCTTCAACAAGTGAGGGCTGAACTTTGTGAACTCAAGGTGGTTGCAGAAGACTTGCGACTCAAGGCATCAGCCATTACATTAGCCTTGCTCAAGGCGTATAAGAAATACCCAAATCAAAGTCTGCAGTCTCCATCCATCTCTCACGACGGAGGTTCAGGTCTGGCCGAGTAAAATGATACTTCAGACTTTGGTGGTCGGTGAAGATCTCGCAACGACACGAGAAGGTAATGTCGCCACTGCTTCAGTGCATGAATGACAGCAGCAAGTTCGAGGTCGTGAACTGGGTAGTTCTCTTCGTGAGGGCGCAATTTTCGAGAGGCATAAGCAACCACTTTGCACTCTTGCATTAGGACACCGCCTAAACCTTGACGAGAAGCGTCGCAGTAAATGACGAAGTCCTTCTTAGTATCAGGAGGAGCTAGTACTGGGGCAGAAGTCAACTTGTCCTTGAGTGCCTGGAAACTTTCCTGACATTTATCTCATCCATTGGAATTTGACGCCCTTATGCAACAAAGTTAGTCGGAGGCTGGCAATCTTGGAGAAGTTCTCATTTAATCGACGGCAATAGTCAAGCGAGACCGAGAAAACTTCCGACTTGCTTAACGCTCTTCTGAGGAGTCCAATCGAGAATAGCCTGAACTCTTTCGTGGTTGACGGCAATACCATCCTTAGAGATGACATGCCCAAGATAGGTTACTTCGGAAGCCGTAATTCACACTTGGAGAACTTGGCATATAGTCGATGCTCTCGTAGCTTTTCCAAAGACAAGACGAAGATGTTCAAGATGTTATTCTTCATTCTTGGAGAATATCAGATATCATCCAGATAAACCACAACGAACTTGTCGAGGTAATCCATGAATATATAGTTCATCAAAGCGAGAAGGTGGCCGGAGCATTGGTTAAGCCGAAGACATGACGGTGTACTCGTAAGAACCATAACGAGTCACAAATGCGGTCTTGGGGATATCCTCCTCACGAACACGGATCTGGTGGTAACCCAACCTCAAGTCGAAGTTTCGAGAACACCGACGAACCAGCCAGTTGATCATAAAGATCATTGATCCGAGGAAGAGGATTCTTATTCTGAATGTTAGCTTGTTTTATAGGACGGTAGTCTTGGACCAATCGGTTTGTCCCATCCTTCTTCTTGACAAAGAGAGAAGGTGCTCCCCAAGGAGAGCAACTTGGGCGAATGAAACCGCTTTGAAGAGATTTGTCGATTTCCTCCTTTAGCTCAAGGAGTTCATGCGGCGGCATCTTGTAGGGTCGCTTGGCTATAGGAGTGGTGCCTGGTTTCAAGTCGATGACGAATTCGACAGCCCTAGCGTGGGGAATCCTGGAAGTTCTTCAGAAAGACGCCTTGGAAATCGCAAACGACAGTGAATGTTTTCAATTCCTCGAGGTGCGGCGCTCAATGCATTCAATGCATAGAGCCTTGCCTCGGCATCTTGAACTGCATTTGAGCATTGTAGCCGACTATTTCATCGAAGGGTGTAGCAGATGGACGGTCTTAGTGGCGCAAACGATCGACGCCGTATGCGCTTTCAACCAATCCATCCCCAAAATGAGGTCGATGTTAGACGTCTTCAGGATAATGGGGGAGGCATAGAATTCCAGCCCATCGATTTCCACGGGACGCCGACGCCAACCATAGAGGTTTGACATTGTCCCAAGGGGGTTTTTACCACTACCGAAGAGTTCATCTCCTCACACTTAACGTCGTGCTTGTATGCAAAGTCTTCAGACATGAATGAATGCGATGCTCCTGAATTGAATAAAACAGATGCCGCATCGAATTTACGAGGAGTGTACCCATCACAAAGAGTGTGCTGGTCTTGAGCTTCGCTCAGATCAACGTGGTTGGCCCGAGCTTGACCATAAGACTTGGCAAAGTGTTGTTGCGGTCCGGGTGTTTCCACGGCCAGCCGGAAGGGCCACCGATTACGGTTCTGGTTGCATTCTCTAGCACGGTGCCCTGGTTGTCCGCACCTGAAGCATAAGCCATTATTGGGAGTGGGAACAGGAGCCCGGGGTGGTGGAGCTGGAAGCTTCGGCTGCTTAGTTGTAGGCAGACGAGGTGTAGCATAGTTCAGCCTTGAAGCAGGTGCATTCGG
Source organism: Aegilops bicornis (assembly GCA_021605145.1). NCBI lineage: Eukaryota > Viridiplantae > Streptophyta > Magnoliopsida > Poales > Poaceae > Aegilops > Aegilops bicornis. The sequence continues at coordinate 30,994,997 of CM038671.1, read as the reverse complement.
CTGGTACATACTGTTGGGGATCCATATCTTGCGCTTCTGCGAGGACGGGCCCGAAGATGAGCCCGTGTCACGGTTATACCGTTAGAGCTCGCTGGTATTCCTGCAGCACTAGCTTCGACATTGATAGCCTTGTTCACCGTGGTGGCGAAATCAGCAAAGTCGCGGCACTAGAAGTGCGAGCTTGATGTCAACTTGAAGGCCGCCACGGAACTTCTCTTGTCTGCGTGCATCGCTTGCAATATCCTCTTCAAAGATAGCGAGACAAGTCCAGAACTCTCGCCGATAGGCTTCAACAGCCTTGTTGCCTTGGGTGAGGTTATGAACTCACGCTTCTTCCGGTCCATGACCCCTTGAGGGATGAAGCGGGCACGGAAGGCAACTGGAAGTCCGGCCAGTGATGAGTGTTCCAATCGGCGAGTACGCCGGTGGCTGTCCCACCATTGAGCTGCGGGTCCCTTCAGAAGAAGGAAGCAAAGGTGACATAGTCGGTGGGCTACATCAGCAGACTCCATCTCATAGGTGATGTCACTTGAGCCGCCATCAAGATCCAAAGGCTGGGTTGAGCTGCGGTACACGCTGGGGTTCGCGTATGAAATCTCGCAGAGTTGTCCCTGCTTGGGTGCCGGGTTCATATTGGGGCGAGGAAATCGAGCCATCATGTTCTCCATGAACTGGCGATTCATCTCGAGCTGTTGGATCATACCAGCCATGTACTCAAAGCGGTGGTGGGAAGTTGGCACCACGACACGACCTGCTGGCCTAACCATCCCGCTATTATATAACAGGTAGTTCAAAGATTTGAGAAATTAAGCAAGAGATGGAATCATTCATGATGAAACATGCATAATTAAAGCAGCATGATGGGGAACTACATAGTAGTTGGCATATCTTACAAAAGGAATCATGCATAGAGTTCGATACATAGAGTCCAAAGACATAGACTACTACATCATAGGCGGCACGCAGCTCGCTGGCGAATACATCAAACACTAACAAGCAAGTTCACATCGGGCCCCACGCGGCATCATGGAGGTAGTCAGAGCTCGAAAGTCGATAGTGCAAAGCGGATAGTCCTCCACGCTGCTGACTGGGGGCCGCATGGATACTCGGTGCTGAATTCGACGTCTGTGTGGCGTAAGAGGGCCAAGTGCGGGAGAGTAGCCTCCCACGCCCGCCAACCGACACTGGGGCATCACGGTCCCGACCGGGTAGATCGCAGAATCGCGGCAGCCTCTCCGATCGGACAAAGGGTGCATCAGCCAGAGCACGGTAGAGGTGCCGACGGGTGATGTACAACTCGTGGCGAAGAGCTCGGTTAGCTTGATCTAGCCCATCGCGATGCGTAACAAAGTTCGATGGTAGAAGGGCTCTCTGCGACAAAGTGGAGTAGGCAGCAGCAGTAGTAACTCTCCTCACCAACATCGACGCGATAGCAATGTGCCTCAAGGGGAGGTGTTCAACTCTCGATACTGCAGACGAAGACGTGTCGAGCAGCATAAGCAGCATCGTGGACTGCCATATCGATAGTCACTCCAACACCATGTGCGGTGTGCGACAAGAGTAGACCTGCACTCCCGAGAGTAGAGGTGGACGATGGCGCTGCATCGCTCTGGTTATAGTCCCGTACTCCTCATAGACGGTGTACTGTGGTGCCAGCGATAACCCAGATAGGTCATCATCTCGGCTAGCACCGCAGGTGATCCCGAGGCACCAATGGCCGCCGTGGTGGCGCATTTACCTGCCTCGTGGGTTCCATCCGAAAACAAAGACGCTTCAAAGGAGTCAAATGACAAAGGTGGAAATTGCTCAAATACAATTCCAAGAACAACTAAGGCTATATCCAACTTTGGGGTGAATGCGGTCACGGGATCCTAGTGATAGTTAGTAAAATAGTTTAACCCGAGTAGAAGAGAGTTCAGAGCCCCAGAGTAAAGGTCGAGGAGTAAAAGATCCTAGTACCACCCGATGGCGACGTGGGCCCGTAAGGCACACAGCCAAGTTAGTAAAAGTTTTGCAATGTCTAGACTCGACTTCGGCCAAGGAGTTGGAAGGGGGATTCCTACAGCAAATGGCTCGATACCAATTAATCTCAGACGCCCCGATTCAATCGTGACACTAATCATGCACGCAAATGTGTACGATCAAGATCGTGGACTCACGGAAGATATCACAACACAACTCTACAAATAAAATAAGTCATACAAGCATCATAATACAAGCCAGGGCCTCGAGGGCTCGAATACAAGTGCTCGATCATAGACGAGTCAGCGGAAGCAACACTATCTCGAAAGTACGTACATAAGTTAAACAAGTTGCCATAAGATGGCTAGCACAAACCGGGATACAGATCGAAGAGGAGCAGGCCTCCCGCCTCGGGATCCTCCTAGGTTACTCCCGGTGGTCGCTGCCGGGCTGCACGTAGTACCAGGGCGCCTCCGCAGTAGTAGTCGCCATAGGCGGCGTGCGCCTGCCCCTGGCTCCATCGTCCTGATTGCAACAATCGAGTAGAGATAGGGGGAAAAGGGGAACAAGGCAACCGTGAGTACTCATCCAAAGTACTGCAAAGCAAGGAGCTACACTACATATGCATGGATATATGTGTAAAGGGCCATATCAAGGACCGAATCGCAGAATGCCGTAATAAGAGGGGATAGCTAGTCTTAACGAAGACTACGCTCGACTCCGGTCTTGCAATGCATGTAAGAGGACAAACGGAAGTCCTCCAAGTAACATCATATAGCAATAATCCTACCCGCAATCCCCGCTCATAACCCCGAGCGAGAGCGACCACCGGCCAGTATCTCGCACTTGGAAGGGTGTGTTTTATCAAGTATCCGGTTCTAGTTGTCATAAGCTCAAGGTACAACTCCAAGTCGCCTTGTTATCGAAGATCACGGCTATCCGAATAGATTAACTTCACCTGCAGGGTGCACCATCTTACCCAAAGACGCTTGATCCCATTTGGCCGACACACTTTCCGGTCATGCCCGCCGTGGAAGATCAACACGCCGCAGCCCCACCTAGGCACACAGAGAGGCCAACACGCCGGTCTAAACCTAAGCGCCAGAGGGGTCTGGGCCCATCGCCTCGAAAGCACACCTCGCACGCTATGTGACGCTGTCGGAAGGCGCTCTAGCCCAAAGAAAGCGCTCCATTAATCCAAGGCGCTGCTCACGTCCGACGCCGACGTCTCAAGTACTTCGGCCGATACCACGACGCCGATACCCATAACTACTCCCCAGAGATGGTTAGTGCGTATAATCTCGTAGCCAACTCAGAACAAATACCAATACCTCTTTAAGAGAGTTAAGTAACCGCGAACGCCGAACAGGCCAAAGCCCACCTCTCTCCTAGGCGGTCTCAACTCTGCCTGCCGCCTCCGCCACAAAGATCCACTCGCTGGTGCTCCATCACCAATTCGACTTTTAGTCTCCACATGTATCATGTATAAGTATAGTATATACCCGTGATCAACTCCCCGAGTGATCACTACCGATAGTATAGCAACGCGCATCGGACAAGAAAGTAGGCCATAGATGAATGTACTAGCATCCTATACTAAGCATATAGGATTGCGTGTAAGGTAACAATGTGGTTACAAGGACAAAGCTATGCAAAGAAAGATAGGAGTATCTCAAAACAAAGTAATATGCTATGCTACTCTAATGCAAGCAAGATAGAGAAGAGTAGGCGATATCTCCGGTGATCAAGGGGGCTTGCCTGGTTGCTTCCGCAAGAGAGAGAATTAAATCAACACCGTAGTCGAACTGCCACCGCAGCTACGGGTCTCAGAAGTTCACCGTGAGAGAAGAGGGGAAGAAACAATGAATACAAAGTAAACAGATGCATATCGATGCATGACATGCCAAGAAGCGATGCTAGGCGTGTCTAACGTGGTATGAGGGGGTATCTGTTATGGGGGAAACATCCGGAAAGTAATCCTTGTTTTGGGTTTTCAAAGGAGCCGAGGGGAAAAGTTGCAGGTTTGATAGGTTAGGTGTGTGGTGGACGAACGGATCATGAATCGGATTCGCCTCGTCGCTCGAGTAACTTTCATGTTGAAAATATTTTAATCCGAAAGTTACGGATTAAAAGATATGATTTTAAAAGATTTTATTAATTTCTCGAATTTAATTAATTAATTAATTAATTCGAAAAAATGTATTTATGACGTCAAAGATGATGTCATGCCGACGTCGGTAGTCAACAGGGTTGACTGAGTCAACCCCGGCTGTGTGGGTCCTGCTCGTCATACACCATATATCTAATTAACCTAATTAGATTTAATTAATAAAGAGTTAATTAAGTAAATTAGTTATTAGGTTTAATTAATCAGGATTAATTAGATTAACTAATTACTTAATTAATTAATTAATTAATTAATTAATTAATTTGTTTTATTTAATTTTCATTTTCTGTTTATTTTTAAAACCATTCGGTGGGGGTGGGGCCCCCATGTCATCGGCCCCAGGGGGCCAAACGGGCGTATGGCGTGCAAGTGGCCTGCTCGGCGCCACCTGTGGATGCGGGCGTGGGCGCCACTCGATCTCAATGGCCAAGGCGGAGGGGGGTCTGACGAGGAGCCGGCGAGGCGGTTCCCGCTGGGCTTCGTCTCAAGGGCTAGATGGGTCCGGTCACGAGGCGGCGAAGTAGGAGGAGGGGATGCGGGCGTGACGCGGGCGTGAGCGCCATGGCGGGCCGGTGGGGAGCGACGGGAGGTCCGGGAAGGGCGCTGCTGTCGGGAAAGAGAGGGGGAAGGGCGCCATTGCCGGGAAAGAGAGGGGGGAAGGGCGCCTGTGCCGGGGAAAGAGAGGGGGGACACAGCTGTGGCTGCATGAGCACGGCCGAAGGGGAAGAGCCGCCACGAGTAGGGGAGAGAGGGAAGCGTGGGAAGGCGTGGGCGGACGGCGTGGAGCCGGGCGACGGGAGGCCCGGGGCGATGGCGGCAGACGGAGGGGAGAGAGAGGGAGCGAGGGGGCCCGAGGGCGAGGCTCCCAAAGGTGCGCTGAGGTCTAGGAGGCGGGCGCGGTGGCGCTTGATGGCGTCCCATGAGGAGTGAGTTAGGATGCGGTCGCCACGGAGGAAGATCCCATGAGGCGGGGGGCGGCTGGGACCACCTGGCGGAGTGGCCCATGGGCGACAGTGGAGGAGGGGTTCCCGGCGGCGAGGGCGCAGGAGGAGGGCGCCAGTTGGGAGGCGGGCCAAGATGAGGAGAGGACGAGGGGACCGCCCGATCCAGACGGGCAAGGGGTGGAAGGGATCGGGAGGCGAAGTGAGGCGCTGTGGTGGTCGGCTCGGGTTTTCCCGCCGGGGGCGGGGTTAAGTGGCCGGCCGGCGGGGCCAGGTGTGCGGGGGCCTGGGGGGGTGGGGCTGGCCCAATTGGGCCAGTGGGGTTTCCTTCCCCTTTTCGTTTTCTTTTTCTTTTCTTATTTTCTTCTTTTCTGTCTTTAGCTTATTTAAAATGTCAAAGCATTTTACAAAATTTTGTGCACCCCACCATAATTAGGTTTGTTATTTTAGACAACCCCAACATTTTAGTTTTAGTTTTTGAAACTTTTTATTGTTTGCTTTTGTTTTGAATTTGTTTTAGACCGGGTTCGAATCAACGTGAGGTAAGTCACAGTAACCGGGGTGATTACTGTTCCTTAATCATCCGGGTGTTACACCGGCGCGTCGGCGGCGGGCCGGGGCCGGGGCCGCCGAGGGAGGGTATGTTAGTGGCGACTTGTTGTCGCCCTCAAGGTGGGCCAACACGCCGAAGCGCAGGCGTGGCCGGGAGGCCCCACCAATCGCGGCGTTCATCGTTTCTTTTTTCGCCCACCATCGACGCCCGTTGGTGGGCGCCACCGCCTCTGATGGCGCTTTCAATCGCCGCCCATGCCGAGTGGTTGTTGGCGGCGTACTAAGGGAGGGTGCGCTGCTCATCGGTGAGGGAGGCGCGCGCGAGCTCGACCTCGTCGGCGAAGTAGGCGGTCAAGGCCAGCGTCGAACGACGGAACGGGCACTCCCCACTGTTGGTCGAGCCGCCACCCGGACGGCCGGGCGCATGTCCAGCGGCGCCGGGATGTTGGCCTCGAACAGGAGCCACGACTCTTGTTCGCGGAGCAAGCGGCGGCGGAAGCCGTTGGCCGCCGCCTCGTCGCCGGGGAAGCGTTTGGCCATTGGGGGAGGGAGGGCTCGGAGGCGGCGCACGGTAGAGGGAAAGGGAGGGCTCGGCGGCGGCGGTGCACGGCAGAGGGAGAGGAAGAGGGCTCGGCGGCGAGGGCTGGTGTAGCCTGAGGCGAGGGAGGGCGCCGCTTATATAGCCGTGTTCGTATGTACGCTGCGGGCGGAGGGAGGCGACGCCGCCTGCGGACGCCGCCACCGTGAGGAATCAATGGCAAGGTCGACCGCGGCGGCAGACGGCAGCCTTGGCATTGATTCCCGCGAACCGAGCCGATGAGGGCGACAAAGCGCCTCCTCGGCCGACTCAAGCGGCTCCGCGTTGCTTGCCAGCGCCAAAACCACTTCGCCCGGCGCCTCGAGCCCCCAGTAGCCGGGTTCGGCTCGGGTCCGCGGCGCTGATTTCGCCCAGCCGCAAAAATCGGGCTCTGACGCGACTAGGCTGCCGCGCCGGCGCAAAAAAAGCGCCTGGGGAGGCCGTTCTGGAGACGCGGCTGGAGATGCTCTTAGATGTATGCATTTTGCATCGTAGAAACAACCTATATGCCGAACTGTCTCCATATTTGTATGCTCGAAACCAAATACGAGTCGTCAAGGAAAAAAATAAAATATAGCACGCCTGCTGGAGCGGTTCGGCGCCGCTTTATTATTTTGGCGGCCGTCATTTGCCAGCCGCCGCCAAGACAAAACCTGTCTCACCCGGTGCTGTATTTGAATTTTTTGCGCGCCGCGCATCGCGCGCCGGTTGGGGATGCTCTAACCGAAAGAAAAGCGCCTTGCAAATCGATAGATCCGTCGTAATCCATAGCCGTGGCAATCGCAGCCTACAGCGAACTTGTTGGCGATCACAGCAGGCAAGCAAGCAACGGCCACCTTTGAATTCGCCAAAGAGGAAGAAAAGCCTAGAACCGGCATCGGGTTCTTGTCTAGTCTCGTCAATCGATCAGCCGTTCTGCTAGGCCTCCGTCCGTGGTTCGATTTCCTACACATTGACGCCAATGCGTTGGCGTCCGAGGCGTGTGTGGCATTTTGTGTTGATCCAACAGCGGAAGTAGGCGGGCACTGTTGAGGTGCGCCTGTTCGTCCACATGAGGCTCCGGCAGATCGAGCGATCTCCGCTCCATCTCGTCGTCAGGGTCCCCCGGTGCCGGCGGGGCCGGAGTGAAAGCGGCGAGCCATACCTGGCTTGGGAGAATATCGTACGAAAACCAATATTTGATGAAAACTCTGGTTTTTTAAAAAGAGGACGACTCTTGCCTCTGCATCTGGACGATGCATGCAGCCACTTATTTAATTATTCACACAAGACTTTACGAAGTCATACAACAGTAAGACTAAAGTCACCGTCTAGGCAGCATGTGTCGCTACTCCTATCCAATTGATGAAGTGATGCTGATAGTCTGGCCTAATACCAAACAGACCTCGCAGCCAAACCTAACATCTAAGATCTGAGGTCCCAACCAAGATGCCTGCTGGGTATGAGGCCGCCACAGCCACCTGCCACCACTCCATTTTCTGTGTTGTACTGTTGCATCTACCTTGCCCGGTCTAGCTGCCGTCGACGCCACCACGACGCCGCCGTCGCACGCACGGGCTTTGCCCGGAACCGACCATCGGCAGCGGCGGAGGGGGAGAAGGGCGTTGGAGGGAAACTAGGCGGCGGCGGCGGCGGCGGCTGATCCCTCCCGAGCTGCCCGCGTGGGAGGCAACGCGAAAGGGCGCTGGAAGGAGTTGACCGCTGGGATAACTTACTTGAAATCATTAATGAAGACAAACCATATTTTAAAGTTTCAAAAAAATCTGAAAAAAATATGGGATGTTAAGAAGGTGATGTTTTATTGCTACATAAATTTTCAAGTTAAAAAACATTACAAGATGTGAGCTATGAAAAAGAAAAATTCAGCCCTAAATAGTGATATTACTATTCAACACTATTCAACACTGATTTTGTCTTTTTCCATAGCTCACACCTCGTAATGTATTTTAACTTGAAATTTTGTGGGGCAATGAAACATCATCCCCTTAACATCTTGCATTTTTTTTTTCAATTTTTTTTAAAACTTCAAAAAAAAAATCTTGTGGTTTTCACCGAATGTTAGTTTCCGTATAGATATTCTCCCGTCTGGCTTTTGGCAGGTAGATAAGGCAGCAGTGATGTGGATCGGGAATAGGAGCCGTGGACCTCACGCACTGCCCGCCGGTTACTGCATGGAAAACGTAGGTCCGGCGCGCGAGTGCGTAGGGCAGTCTACAGAAGCGGGTGGCCGTGCGTTTCTTTCTCTACTTGGCTCATCATGTGACTCTGCACGAATGGTAAAAGATGGATAAAATACGTTGGGAGCCCCTGACGTTCTTCTTCTTTTGCATGGGGAAAGTTGGGTTAATATGTTCCTTTTGCCAGCGGAATTCTATTGAACAAGCTTGATCAATGCAATCCTTTCCATTCGAAAAAAAAAGTGTTCATTTTGCCCAAATGATAACGGATGTGTACCACGTTTTCTTATAGATTACTCCGTCTGTAAATAAATGTAAGTCGTTTTGACAGTTTAATTTAATGTCTTACACATTTGTAAGCGGAGGAAGGTATCAAGCAATTTGGATTTTATTTTTTTGAGGTAATGGGCACCTACACCCTTTCATTCATTCATAATTAGTTCATTATAGATAATGGTCCTAATTACATCAGGGAACTCATTAATCCAGGAAGACCTTTTTTTTAACTTGAAGGGTTCCGTTTGACCAAGCACTATATTTGAGTTATCAAACAGTTTTGCTGTCCTAGTCGACTGAGACTTTGTGTGGATTAGTGTGGTCTGCTGATGGTGTTCTGTAGTACATGATGATGATGATTGCTTGCTCTGATTATTGTATGATTGTCTTTTCGTGCGACGATGTGATGTTTTGCAACTGCAATGCTGCATTAGTTTTCCTACCAGGGCATGTTGCTCTCTCTCTCTCTCTCTCTCTCTCTCTCTCTCTCAAGAATTGCTTTTCATTTTAGCTAATTCTCAATTATCAGTTCCCTGAGAATTTTCTTAGCTCTAAGTCAACGTTTACGACCAACTATCTAGCATTGCGATTCATTTTAAATTTATATTTTTCGAGACAAACACTACAATTTCTTATACTAGTGGATAAATAAATTACTGAAACTTGGTGGGCATTTTTTCCGCATGAAAATTGCAAAATCGAATGAGATTTAGAGGCAATACTTTTTATTTTGTTTTGGATAACTTCTTATAACATGGTGGACCGTTTTAATATTTGTCTGAAGAAAATGGTAAAATAGAGTCAGAATTGGCATATACACTCCCAATGTTTTTAACTCTTCTTTTACTTTAACTCCCATTTTTATTCGCTAGTGAGCCCTACTTGAGCTCCTTGTCATGGTGCTACCCAGGAATCATCGCCCAAATGTCCTCGCGCTGATGAGCCTGTCCTCCCCGATCTTTTGCTCCTCTTTGGCCCCGACCCCTTCTAGGCCACCATTCGAAGTTGATTTGTCGGAATTTGCATGATATCGTACGGAAACAGTGATATTTGATACAGAAATTCACATGTTTGAGAGATTTTTAAACTTTGGTTTGTGAAATTGACGAAATGCGGGTTTGTGGTTACTAAATGCATGTTCTGAAAGTGAAATGCATGTTATCAAAGTCAAATACAAAACTGGAAATTTCAATTTTTAAGTTGATGGAAACTATTTTCTTGAAATGGTTCACTTGTTTGAACGAATGAAATTCGTGTTTTGTTTATGAAATAACTGAACTCAAAATTTTAATACAGTTAAGCATGTTCTCAAATAATTGAAACTAAAATATGTTATGAAATTGAAAGTTGAAATCACCCTTTTTATTAGTGAAATATGAAACTGAAATTGGTATATTTGCACTAAAATAATTTAAATGGAGGAGATCGTTTTTTGAATAGTGAAATCTTTTTGTGAGAAAGTGAAATCATTCGGAAGAGTCAACTAAACTCTTCTTTTGAAAAGTGAAATATGTTCTCAAATAATTGAGATGGATGAAGTCATTTTTTGAATATGAAATCTTATCTGGAATAAGTGAAATCATTCTTTGCAACGCTAAAATCTTCTCTGAAATAATTGAACATATATTTTGAAAAAGCGAAATATGGTTTGAAGTAACTGAAAGGGGGAAGTCAATTTTTGAAACTATGAAATATGTTCTGAAATTATAGAACCGTTGAATTCGTATTTGAAATAGCGAAATCTTCTCCAAAATCATTTGAAAAGTGAAATATGTTCCTAAAATAATTGAAATAGATTAGCACAACTTTTGAAATATGTCATGAAATAATTGAAATGGACGAGCTCGTAAACTGAGACGGTCACAGTAATATGTGTGCGTGAATATTTGAAACAGTCACCACCCACCAGAAAATTATTGTGTCAGTCATTAAAATATATATTTTATTTTTGAAAAATCTTATAATCATTTTTTAAAATAAATAATATACTAATCATTTATTATTTTATATGGTAAATGAAATACTACCTCTGTTCCTAAATGTAAGTCTTTTTAGAGATTCCACTACAGACTATATACGGAGTAAAATGAGTGAATCTAAACTTTAAAATACGTCTATATACATCCGTGTGTAGTCCATAGTGAAATCTCTGAAAAGACTTATATTTAGGAACGGAAACGGTTTTGTCCTCTGACGTGTGTCTCCGGCTGAATCCACCGTTTCTGCTCGCTGGTCATTGGATAACACACACCACTAAACAACACCTAAAAATGCATCTGAAAATACCAACTTAAAAGTGCGTAGGCAAGTATGAAAACGTTGTTGGCAAGATCGAATTGCTCCCCTGGATCTTATGGTTGGTGCTTCTGCTTTCGCAAACGCCTACTGTAGGAGGAATACACTGACCGTAGCACTCCTACTCAGCAGCACATGCACGCCTCTGCGGATCCAATGGTGAAAACTAGACGCAACACATGACTCTGGAGCAAAGCAATGTTTCGTTTTCACCGGAGGAGCACAAAAGAAGCATGAAAAATCTGTTATTCCAGCTTTGCGGCGCCATGATAAGCGTGGACCCCTGACCGGCCCTCTGCACTTCGGCAGATTCAGTTGACACGGCTGGCAATTGACGCATTAATTAGTTGGTTGTTCGTTAGCTACCCTGATCTACTAGAAGGTGCTCCCTTCATTCCACAATGTAATGCGCCCATATTTTTTGAGATTTAAATTTGATCATAAATTTAACCAATGAGATCGACTGTGACCGGAGCAAAAATTATACCACTCTCCCGTTACAGTCCGTCTTGTTGATTAAATTTATAGTCAAATTTAAATCTTAGGAAACACGAACGCACTATAATTTAAAACGGAGGTAGCAGTAGTAGCAAATATGCTCTCGATCCACCTCGTCTTGGTAAAGGATCCGACCGGAGGCGGGGGCACCAGTCCCAGTCCAGAATGATCATTGCCAAATCTAACATGCATGGGCAAGCAGAGCAGAATCATCAATGTAATCATCTGGTGCACTCGCTCCTCGCTTCTCCCGGTTGTTTCCAGTGATTGAATGGGCGACATTTCCACCTAGTAGGTTTTTCATTTTGACAAAGTTTCCAGCACCATGTTAGCTGTGCTCCAGTGTGGTGGGTGGAGCGTCCAGTGGACCAAGGTAACTCGCTCCACACGTAGATGCGCAGCGCAGCGGCGCGTCGAAATTCTGTACGTAGTGTAGTACACAGACGCGCGAATACACAATGCTTCCCCACACACTGCACACATCGCGCGCCAGTACAGCGCCCGGGCCGGGTGGTCCGCTCACTGGTCCAATCAACGAACGCGAACGCAGCCGGCAGTGAGGGGTGGCCGGCGGTGCACCGCAGCAAGCACGGGTGCCGCGCGTTAACTGAAAAGTGCCGCGCAAATCGATAGATCCGTCGTGATCCACAGCCGTGGCAATGGCAGCCTGCAGTGAACTTGTTGGCGGTCACAGCAAGGAGTGAGTTGCAAAAAACATCGACATTGAAGGCTAGGGTTGCAGAAACCACACTTCTACGGTTTTGTGCCAAAAACTACTATTTCTGAGCCTAATTTGCAAAAAACACTAGTCGGTGGTTTAGAACGTTTTGAGCATGATTATGACAGATGGGTCCCGCTGGACAGGATGGCATGGCAAATAAAAAAGTTGATCACATCCTTATATTATTTTATTTTGCAAAAAGACCCCCAAAAAGCAATCGGGTCCCCCGTCTCCTCCCACCAGTCCGGTGGTGGATGTCGGCGGCCACTCCTCCTCAGGCGCGACGGCCACTGCAGCCGCTTGCTCACGGCGAGGGAATAGGGGAGGTCCGGCGTTGTCGGGGACGCGTGCCACCGCAGCGCCATTCCCAGGCTGGCGCCGACGAGGAGCACGGGAGGTTACTGACGTCCGGCAGCAACGACGGGGGCAACACGACGGCGGGAGCTCCTCCTCCAGCCCCGATGAGCACGGCTAGAGCCCGGCGGTAGAGCTAGGGAGCGCGGCGACGGCGGTGGCTGACTATGCGGTGACCGAAGGCGCCGATTCCAACTGCCCCGGCGGCCTCGGCCCACACGCCGGCGAGTTCGAGCACGCCGCCTGCGTAGGTCGCTGCTGCTGCTGGCCCTCTGTTGTGGATGACCCTTTTTTAAATGACCTTATCCTCTTAGGACTTTTTACACTTTAGTCCATGCTATTCTATCTATTTGTGATCTGTTATGTCATGCCACATCACCCTATCCAGTGGGACCGATATGTCATAATCGTGCTCAAAACGGCCAAAACCGCCGATTAGTGTTTTTTGCAAAAAAAACTAGGCTCAGAATTAGTGGTTTTTGATACAAAATCATAGAAGTATGGTTTCTGCAACCCTAGCCTTCAATGTTGATGCTTTGTGCAATTCACTCCACAGCAAGCAAGCAAGCAAGCAAGCAACGGCCACCTTTGAATTCGCCAAAGAGGAAGAAAAGCCTCGAACCGGCATCGGGTGCTTGTCTAGTCTCGTCAATCGATCAGCCGTTATCTGCTCGTCGCAGCGACATGAGCACGCCATGACGAAGCGACCGCATGGCGCCGCCACGGGCTGATCTCCTTCCTCCAACCTCCCCTGCCTCCGGCGGCCCGGATCTGGAAGCTCCGCCGCCCGTCTCTTGCTTTTGCCGTGCTCGAAAGCAGCTCGTGTGGAAGCTGCGCGGAAGGCCGCGTCATGGCGGCCCCATGTCCGCGACGGCCGCGCCACATCGCCGGCCCGCTTCGCCGCCACCGCTCGCCATCGCTGCCGCTTTCCTCGCCGGACGCAAGGCTGGCCCCGTCGCAGGGCGCTGCCTTCTACCGACCAACCAACCTCCGCCGCCTCCGTCCACCTTGTCGGGGTCCTCGCGCTCCACTGCACTTCACCGGCGACGCCACACCGCCAGCCTCGACCACGCGCATGCCATCGCCCGGCTGCCGGCTCCGGTTGAGAACAATGCCGGCAGGTCTCTGCCGCGTTCCCCAAGGTCGCTGGCTTCCGCCCGGCTGCAAAGGCGAGCTTCTTGGCTCACCGTCCGTCACCCCGCTTGCTTTTGCCGGTGCCGCCGACCACCACTGAAGCCACCGGCGTTCCCCGCCCCACCGCCGGGCCGATCAGCGGATCTGGATCCCGTCTCGACCGCTCCGGCCAGTTTCGGCTCAACGCATGTCTCCGTTGCTCCATCATCCATGGCGAGGGGGAGTGGCGGCTTCTCTGACGCAGCTTCAGCTCCTCTCGCCATTGCGGCGAAAGGTCTCGTCGTTCAGCGCCTCCGGTGCGTCCGGGCCGGGAAATTGGCGAGGATGCTTCGACCGGTGGCGGCGTCAGCAGTTCCTATGGCTCCATGCGAGAATGCTTTGGGAGGTTGGCAGCTCGTCTCGAGAGGGCGCCGCTCGGCTCCTGCTGCTTTTCGTCACCTTGCTGTCAATGTGCGGAGTCCCCCTCCGGCGTGGCTGAGAGACAGGTGTTTTCGGTGCCTTTGTCGAGGTCACCGAGCATACTCTTGTAGGGATCCAATTCGATGCACGGATTGTCTTCGATCCGGCCACATCGCCCGCTTCTGCCATGCTGAGAAGCATGCCCATGCTTCGCCACTCCAATGTCCTGCTCCATCACCTGCATCCATCGATGATGTCTCCATGACAGATGTGCAGGTCCAACCTATCTCGACTGAGCAAGTTGGGTTGGCGGAGGAGACCGAGCTACTTCGCATCGAGCTTCGTGATTGCCTAGTGCGAGCGGGAATGTTTTGGGGAGGGCGGAGGCCGCTCTCGCCAAACTAGAGGTGGTGCCGGATGTGTCTTCGCTGCTGAGCTTGATTGGGGTTGTGCCCGATGTGTCCCTTGCCGCAAGAGATTCAGTTGGTTCTGGCGATGGGAAGCATGCATGTATGGTGATCTCTCCCTCGTGCTACATCCCTGTCGGTTGTCGTTACTCGCCGTGCCGATTGCTTCGGGAGTGAAGTTGTTGTCGAGGTCGTGGCTCCGGTCTTTGCAGATTATGCCCGAGCTCCGAGAAGGTTTGTGGGGAGCCTACTTACCTATTTCGATGGTGCTTCCCTAAGGAGATGGGGCCGCTTGGAGGAACTTGGTGATGTCGATTATGACCTCTCCGCCCGTCGTTGGAGCCCATTCTGCACGCCTCGACTTTGCGGACTGTGGAGGTTTGGCTGCTACTATTGCTCTCTCACCCGAGGTTGTTGACCAGGTGGCGTCTGCGGTGATGAGGTAGGTGCTTTGGCACCTAACTCGAGGTGACGGCCCATCCGGTCGCCCATCTTTGACCGTGATGCTATGATGGCACGTATTGACGAGGTAGTCTTTCCGAAAAGCTTGGCCGCTTGCTCGCCTCCTTGGAGGTAGCTTCTCCCGGTCCGGCAAGGCGATTGCTTGTTTCCTAGCGGAGGAGGTTTCTACGGGCAAAATAAAGAAGGTGAAGAAGGCTCTCGTGACCATAGGCAAGAAGAGTGGTGTCATTGGTAAGGCGTCACGTCTGCTTAATGGACGATACTCAGTCCCATTGTCCTCCATCTCCGTGGATTTGGTGGCGTTTAATGTATGCAACCTTGGTTTTGTTGGGGTTTCTCTCGAGGCATAGAAGTGTGAGGGTTCATGATTGTTACATGTTATGTGTATTTGTCGGGTTGATCGTGGGGTTATGGAGTTTGGTTCTTAGCGAGTAGTCCGCATGTGGTCTATATGTATTGGTTTTCGCCCGGTTTTCCGTTAATTAACTGGGCAATTCTCTTCTTCTTAATTAATCGATGAGGCAAATCTTTTGCCTCCGTTTTGAAAAAAAAATCGATCAGCCGTTCTGCTAGGCCGTCGGCCTCCATCCGTGGTTCCATTTCCAACCAACCGATGGACACGAATGCGTTGGCGTCCGAGGCGAGGTGTGTGTGGCATTTTGTGTTGATCCAACAGCGGGAGTAGGCGGGCACTCTTGAAGTGCGCCTGTTCCTCCACATGAGGTCCTCCCCGGAGCCGGCGGGGCCGCGGTGAAAGCGGCGAGCGATGCCTGGGCCTTTTGGCAGGTAGATGAGGCAGCCTGAGCAGGGATGTGGGTCCGGAATAGGAGCCGTGGACCTCACGCCCTGCCCGCCGGCCGAACGAAAGTTGCTATTCCGATCCGGCGCGCGAGTGCGTAGGGCAGTCTACAGGAGCGGGTGGCCGTGGGTGCATGTCAACAAGCTATGCGTCTGCATGAATTTCTCTCTCTCTCTCTCTCTACAAGTCGTTTTGGCAGTTTAATTTAAGGAATAAGTATATTTTTCGTCCTCAAACTCTTCCAAGAGTTTAAAAATCGTTCCTCAATTTAAAACCGGATAGATTTCGAGTTTCGTCCCTCAACTATCAGAACCGGATAGTTTTCGTCCCTCACACCACTTCAGGCGGTTTTCGCCCGCATGAACAGTAAATTTTTTAAAAGGCAAAATAGTCAAAAAAATCAGAAAATTTGTGGGATCAAAGTTTCTCGGGTGCGCAAGGTGCGTGAAATTTTTTGTGCTATTTAGACATTCCAGGAGATCGTGACAAAGGAAAAACCATAAATATGTACGTCAGTAAACAGTAAATTAGAAAACAAATTCAAAAAAATATGAAAATTGTTGACATACAAGATGCTCGCATGCTCAATGTGCCTGCAAAATTTCATGGTGTTTGAACATTGTGGGAGCTCGTGGCAAAAAAAACAAAAATTGGCTAGGAAAGAAACTTTGAAAAAGTTCACTATTTTGTTTTTTTGCTAGAGCTCTTCCGCTCCCAAGTCCAGTGCCTCTGCTCCGGCTGTTGTCCAGTACGTGTTCTTGTTTTTCCTGTTAGAGGTCCTGCCACAGTTCCTTGTTCTAGTGTTTGACCTACACATGTTAGGATCAACCTCATATATACATCTTCATCTACTGTCTGCTCGAGAGATGATCGGTTCTAGCTCATATATGCAGATGTTATTTACCTTCACTTTGTCGAATCGCATGACTTGTTTTATCACTGCTATACTAGTCATGCTTTGTCTAGTATTTCTGTTAAAAAATCATTCCGTAAATTGCTCATATTTCCAACAACCCAAAAACCTTATTATAGGCAATTTACCCCAAGTGGTTTTGCTGCTTCCATGAGACCTTCTATGTTTGAGGGTATCCACTATAAGAGGTGGCGCGTGAGAGCAGTCTTATGGTTTCAAACCATGAGTTGCTATGACGTCACTCTTGGCAAACCTGAAGGAGAGCAAGATGCCCAACAGGCACAAGCTTTTCAGAAAATGGATACCTTGTTTAAGCCTGCTCTCTTGAGTGTTCTTGGTGAGAACATAGTTGATGCTTATGTGTCAATTGATAATGGAAAAAATATGTGGGACGCACTCAAGGCCAAGTTTGGGGTCTCGGATGTCGCAATCGAAGTTGTACATCATGGAGCAATTCTATGACTACAGGATGACTGAAGAGCGCTCTGTGGTTGAGCAAGCTCGTGAGATACAGTCATTTGCTTGAGAACTTGAGCACTTCAATTATATCCTACCGGACAAGTTTATTGCCGGAGGTATCATCACTAAGCTTCCTCCCACGTGGAGGAACTTTGCTACCTCACTGAAGCATAAGACGCAGGAGTTTTCCGTTCCGGATCTCATTGGTACTCTTGATGTGGAAGAAAAGGCGAGAGCAAAGGACAACCATGCTCGAGGTATTGAGGGAGGTTCTAGTGCCAATCTGCATGCAGAAGAAGAACTTCCAGCCCCACAAGTTCAAGAACAAGGGCAAGTTTGATGGTAAAGCAAAGTTTGATTGGAAGAACAAGGTTGTGCAGCACACGAACTTCAAGAAAAAGAATGACAAGAAGAAAGGTGTTTGTCATGTGTGTGGGGATCCTGATCATTGGGATCCAAGTTTCCCTAATCGCTATGACAAGCGTCATCCTGGGAAAGGCGGCAACACCGCTAATGTTGTCATCGGAGACACTGACATGAAGGATGTTGGGTATGGTATATTTCCCACGATTATTTCAGTATGTCATTCTCCTGATTGGTTGATTGACATGGGTGCTAATGTGCATGTATGCGGTGATATTTCCATGTTTTCGTCTTATCAGACTGCAGGGACTTCCACCGTGCTGATGGGCAACGGTTCAAGTTCTTCTGTTCGTGGTGTTGGCACGGTCGATCTAAAGTTTACTTCGGGGAAGATCGTGCGGCTGAAGAACGTGCATTATGCCCTCTCCGTCAATAAAAATCTTGTTAGCGGATTTCTTCTGTGTAGAGATGGCTACAAGCTTGTCTTTGAGTCGAATAAATTTGTAATTTCCATGTATGGAACCTTTGTTGGTAAAGGCTATGAGTCAGGAGGCCTGTTCTGTTTATCCTTATCAGACATTCGCAATAAAGTTGCTAATCATATTTGCAACAATAGTGAATCAAATGTGTGGCATTCACGTCTTTGTCATGTTAACTTTGGTTGCATGTCGCGACTAGCGAAGTTGAACTTAATCCCTAGTTTCACCACCGTCAAGGGATCCAAGTGTCAAGTGCGTGTACAAGCTAAGCAACCTTGTAAGTCTCATGTGACTGCGGAAACGAGAAATCTTGCACCACTAGAACTCATATATTCAGATCTATGTGAAATGAATGGTGTTTTGACAAAAGGTGGAAAGAAATATTTCATGACTATAATTGACGACTCCACTAGATATTGTCGTGTGTATCTTCTGAAATCTAAGGATGAGGCTTTGTACTTTTTCAAGATCTATAAAGCTGAAGTGGAAAACCAACTTGATCGAAAAATCAAGAGGCTTAGGTCCCACTGGTGGAGAGTATTTTTCCAATGAATTTGATGCTTTTGTGCGGAACATGGTATAATCCATGAGAGGACGCCTCCCTATTCACCTCAGTCAAATGGGGTGGCCGAAAGAAAGAACCGTACTCTAACTGATTTGGTTAACGCCATGTTAGACACATCGGGTCTCTCCAAGGCATGGTGGGGGAGGCGATATTGGCTGCATGTCATATCCTAAACCGAGTTCCCACAAAGAACAAAGAGATAACTCCATTCGAGGAATGGGAGAAGAAAAGGTTAAAGCTCTCTTATCTACGAACCTGGGGTTGTTTGGCGAAAGTCAATGTGTCAATTCCAAAGAAGCGGAAGCTGGGACCAAAAACTGTGGATTGTGTTTTCCTGGGATATGCTTTTCATAGCATTGGTTATAGATTCTTGGTTGTAAAATCTGAGGTACCTGACATGCATGTCGGTACGATCATGGAGTCGTATGATGCGACTTTCTTTGAAGATATCTTTCCCATGAAGGATATGGCTACCTCATCTAATCAGGAGATGCCTAGTTCAACGAATCGTGAACCGATTACAATTCTTGAACCTGCCATTTCGATGGAACACTTTGAAAGTCCTGTGGAGGAGAACAACAAAGTTCCTACTAGGAGCAAGAGACAGAGGACCCCAAAGTCCTTTGGTGATGATTTTCTTGTGTATCTCATAGAAGACACTCCCAGTTCTATTTCAGAGGCCTATGCATCTGAAGATGCTGACTAGTGGAAGGAAGAAGTTCGTAGCGAGATGGATTCCATCTTGGCGAATGAAACTTGGGAGATAACTGATCGTCCTTATGGGTGCAAACCTATAGGATGCAAATGGGTATTCAAGAAGAAGCTTAGGCCTGATGGTACTATTGAAAAGTACAAGGCTCGGCTTGTGGTTAAGGGTTATACCCAAAAGGAAGGTGAAGACTTCTTTGATACTTACTCACCTGTGGCTCGACTGACCACTATTCGAGTTCTTCTTTCACTAGCCGCCTCACATGGTCTTCTCGTTCATCAAATGGATGTTAAGACTGCTTTCCTAAATGGAGAGTTGGACGAGGAAATTTATATGGAACAACCAGATGGGTTTGTAATAGATGGTCGAAGGAAAGTGCAAGTTGTCAAGTCTTTGTATGGACTCAAGCAAGCACCCAAACAGTGGCATGAGAAGTTCGAAAGAACTTTAACAGCTGCAGGCTTTGTTGTGAACGAAACTAAAAAATGTGTGTACCATCGCCATGGTGGGGGCGAGGGAGTTATGCTTTCCTTATATCTCGATGACATACTGATTTTTGGAACAAATCCGAATGTTATTAAGGAGGTCAAGGATTTCCTATCTCGTTGTTTTGAGATGAAGGATTTAGGAGTGGCTGATGTCATTCTGAACATCAAGTTGTTGAGACACAATGATGGTGGGATTACATTGCTTCAATCTCAGTATGTGGAAAAGATCTTGAGTCGCTTTGGCTATAGTGACTGCAAGCCCTCTCCAACACCATATAATGCCAGTGTGTTGCTTCGAAAGAATCGAAGAATTGCTAGAGACCAATTAAAATATTCTCAGATTATTGGCTCGCTTATGTACTTAGCCAGTGCTACAAGACCTGACATCTCTTTTGCTATCAGCAAACTGAGCCGCTTTGTCTCAAAACCAGGAGATGTGCCTTGGAAAGCTCTAGAGAGAGTTTTGCGTTATTTGAAAGGCACTGCGAATTATGGAATTCACTACACCGGGCACCCAAAGGTGCTTGAAGGGTATAGTGACTGAAACTAGATCTCAGATGCTGATGAGATAAATGCCACGAGCGGATATGTATTCACTCATGGAGGTGGCGCTGTTTCCTGGAAGTCTTGCAAGTAGACCATCTTAACAAGGTCAACAATGGAAGCAGAACTCACAGATCTAGATACAGCTACGGTCGAAGCAGATTGGCTTCGCCGGCTCTTGAATGACTTGCCGGTTGTTGAGAAACCTGTATCGGGTATCCTTATGAACTGCGACAATCAAATAGTGATCACAAAAGTGAACAGCTCAAAGGATAACATGAAGTCATCAAGACATGTTCAGAGAAGGTTAAAGTCTGTCAGAAAAATGAGAAACTCCAGAGTTATTGCATTGGATTATATCCAAACGTCTAAAAATCTAGCAGATCCTTTCACTAAGGGTCTATCACGTAATGTGATAGATAATGCATCGAGGGAGATGGGTATGAGACCCACAATATGAGTTGTTCACAGTGGTAACCTATTCTTTGTGATCGATGATCCTGTGAATTAGATGTGGAAGACAAGCTATTGGTCAACTGGGAGGAGAGTACCCATACTATTAAAAATACCACTCCATTAAGATGCAATACTCTCCTAATCTGCATGGCAGGTTGATGTATATCTTAATGTGTTCTAAGTGGCTATTTGAAGCAGAGATGTTGTCCTGTAGAACATCTTTTAAAGAACGCACCTATATGAGTCTGATTGTTAAACGTTGCAATCTATGAGAGTAGGGTTCTCTCTAGTAAACTCATCAAAGGTCTCAGAGTATGACGCATAAACTCCACCCGCGAGGAAGACCCACGGTAGCCACGTACCGGTCAAGGCTTTATGTGAAGCTAGATTCGCAGAAAACTTGCAGTTCAAGGCCCAGTCCACTGTTCAAGTTGCTTACTAGTGTAGCATAGAGTTCTAGGTGGAAGTTCAACTTAATAGACTCCACCTGCAGGCATTATATAAAACAGTGTTTAGGAACCAAAGGAAAATTTCGTGTGCCTCTCGGATCTGGTGGGGGATTGCTGGAATTTTTGTCTATTTGGGCCTAGCCCAATAGCAGTTTCAGAAATTCCTAATAAATCCTAGAGGCACACACAGTCCATTCATGCAAGGCAAGAGGTGGAACTATAGTTTAGTCCCACATTGCTAGTTTAGAGGGAGTTGGACCTCTTTATAAGGGAGGCTCTTTCCCCACTTGTATGAGCATGAGAACAAGAGGGACATCCACGCGTGCTCCTCGTCCGCCG
This sequence comes from Aegilops bicornis, assembly GCA_021605145.1. Classification (NCBI taxonomy): domain Eukaryota; kingdom Viridiplantae; phylum Streptophyta; class Magnoliopsida; order Poales; family Poaceae; genus Aegilops; species Aegilops bicornis. Next base: position 30,973,513 of record CM038671.1, on the reverse strand, counting down.
CCCGCCTCGCCATGCCTTGCCTCGTCACGACGTGTCGCACCGCGGGTTGCGGGAATGAGCCAGGCCGATGTTAAATTTTTGCCACGCACGACGGGTATACGAAAGGTCACGCGGGAGCTGAAACGTTTTTCGTAATGGACACTGAATCCGAACGGGGTGCCTCTTCGGCTGAAGTCCATTCGAATCGTCTCCCTCTATTCGTTTCACCTCCCGTCGCTGCCCTCTCGCCTCCTTCTCTTGCACCTATAAAAGGGAGGTCGCTCCTCTCAGAGAGATGCACCAAAACTTCTCCTTCCTCTCGCCACTGGTTCCAATCTCTGAGCTGCTGCTGTCTTCCTCATCCCGGCATACGGCATGCACCGCGAGTCGGGACAGTAGGCCTCCAAAACCGCACCTCTTTGAGTCCTTTACGGGAGAAGGGTGATAAGGTTTTTGGGGAGCGCTCTGCGCGACTACTGACTTCTTCGTCACGGACGCCCCGGACTCCAACGACTACTTCCCCGACGATGACTACTTCCCCGACATCAACAACCTCCTCGACGACATGGAGGACACCGAACCCAAGTCCAGTGCCTCTGCTCCGGCTGTTGTCCAGTATGTGTTCTTGTTTTTCCTGTTAGAGGTCCTGCCACGGTTCCTTGTTCTAGTGTTTGACCTACACATGTTAGGATCTACCTCATATATGCATCTTCATCTACTGTCTGCTCGACAGATGATCGGTTCTAGCTCATATATGCAGATCTTATTTACCTTCACTTTGTCAAATCGCATGACTTGTTTTATCACTGCTATACTAGTCATGCTTTATCTAATATTTCTGTTAATAAAATCATTCGGTAAATTGCTCATATTTCGAACAACCCAAAAACCTTATTATAGGCAATTTACCCCAAGTGGTTTTGCTGCTTCCATGAGACCTCCTATGTTTGAGGGTATCCACTATAAGAGGTGGCGCGTGAGAGAAGTCTTATGGTTTCAAACCATTAGTTGCTATGATGACACTCTTGGCAACCTGAAGGAGAGCAAGATGCCCAACAGGCACAAGCTTTTCAGAAAATGGATACCTTGTTTAAGCCTGCTCTCTTGAGTGTTCTTGGTGAGAACATAGTTGATGCTTATGCATCAATTGATAATGGAAAAGATATGTGGGGCCTTTTCGAGGCCAAGTTTGGGGTCTCGGATGCGGTAATCGAGCTGTACATCATGGAGCAATTCTATGACTACAGATGGTGAAGAGCGCTCTGTGGTTGAGCAAGCTCGTGAGATACAGTCATTTGCTAGAGAACTTGAGCACTTCAATTATATCCTACCGGACAAGTTTATTGCCGGAGGTATCATCACTAAGCTTCCTCCCACGTGGAGGAACTTTGCTACCTCACTGAAGCATAAGAGGCAGGAGTTTTCCGTTTCGGATCTCATTGGTACTCTTGATGTGGAAGAAAAGGCGAGAGCAAAGTACAACCGTGCTTGAGGTATTGAGGGAGGTTCTAGTGCCAATCTGGTAAAGAAGAAGAACTTCCAGCCCCACAAGTTCAAGAACAAGGGCAAGTTTGATGGTAAAGCAAAGTTTGATGGGAAGAACAAGGTTGTCCAGCACACGAACTTCAAGAAGAAGAATGACAAGAAGAAAGGTGTTTGTCATGTGTGTGGGGATCCTCATCATTTTGCTCCAAGTTGCCCTAATCGCTATGACAAGCGTCATCTTGGGAAAGGCGGCAACACCGCTAATGTTGTCATCGGAGACACTGACATGAAGGATGCTGGGTATGGTATATTTCCCACTATTATTTCAGTATGTCATTCTCCTGATTGGTTGATTGACACGGGTGCTAATGTGCATGTATTCGGTGATATTTCCATGTTTTCGTCTTATCAGACCGCAGGGACTTCCACCGTGCTGATGGGCAACGGTTCAAGTGCTTCTGTTCATGGTGTTGGCACGGTCGACCTGAAGTTTACTTCGGGGAAGATCGTGCGGCTGAAGAATGTTCATTATGCCCCCTCCGTCAATAAAAATCTTGTTAGCGGATCTCTTCTGTGTAGAGATGGCTAGAAGCTTGTCTTTGAGTCGAATAAATTTGTAATTTCCAAGTATGGAACCTTTGTTGGTAAAGGCTATGAGTCAGGAGGCCTGTTCTGTTTATCCTTATCAGACGTTCGCAATAAAGTTGTTAATCATATTTGCAACAATAGTGAATCAAATGTGTGGCATTCACGTCTTTGTCATGTTAACTTTGGTTGCATGTCGCGACTAGCGAAGTTGAACTTAATCCCTAGTTTCACCACCGTCAAGGGATCCAAGTGTCAAGTGTGTGTACAAGCTAAGCAACCTCATAAGTCTCATGTGACTGTGGAAACGAGAAATCTTGCACAACTAGAACTCATGCATTCACATCTATGTGAAATGAATGGTGTTTTGACAAAAGGTGGAAAGAAATATTTCATGACTTTAATTGACGACTCCACTAGATACTGCCGTGTGTATCTTCTGAAATCTAAGGATGAGGCTTTGTACTTTTTCAAGATCTATAAAGCTGAAGTGGAAAACCAACTTGATCGAAAAATCAAGAGGCTTAGGTCCGACCGTGGTGGAGAGTATTTTTCCAATGAATTTGATGATTTTTGTGCGGAACATGGTATAATCCATGAGAGGACGCCTCCCTATTCGCCTCAGTCAAATGGGGTGGCCGAAAGAAAGAACCGTACTCTAACTTATTTGGTTAACGCCATGTTAGACACATCGGGTCTCTCCAAGGCATGGTGGGGGGAGGCGATATTGACTGCATGTCATATCCTAAACCGAGTTCCCATAAAGAACAAAGAGATAACTATATTCAAGGAATGGGAGAAGAAAAGGTTAAAGCTCTCTTATCTACGAACCTGGGGTTGTTTGGCGAAAGTCAATGTGTCAATTCCAAAGAAGCGGAAGCTGGGACCAAAAACTGTGGATTGTGTTTTCACGGGATATGCTTTTCATAGCATTGGTTATAGATTCTTGGTTGTAAAATCTGAGGTACCTGACATGCATGTCGGTACGATCATGGAGTCGTATGATGCGACTTTCTTTGAAGATATCTTTCCCATGAAGGATATGGCTACCTCATCGAATCAGGAGATGCCTAGTTCATCGAATCAGGAACCAGATACAATTACTGAACCTGCCATTTCGATGGAACACTTTGAAAGTCCTGTGGAGGAGAACAACAAAGTTCCTACTAGGGGCAAGAGACAGAGGACCCCAAAGTCCTTTGGTGATGATTTTCTTGTGTATCTCATAGATGACACTCCCAGTTCTATTTCAGAGGCCTATGCATCTGAAGATGCTGACTACTGGAAGGAAGCAGTTCGTAGCGAGATGGATTCCATCTTGGCGAATGAAACTTGGGAGATAACTGATCGTCCTTATGGGCGCAAACCTATTGGATGCAAATGGGTATTCAAAAAGAAGCTTAGGCCTGATGGTACTATTGAAAAGTACAAGGCTCGGCTCGTGGCTAAGGGTTATACCCAAAAGGAAGGTGAATATTTCTTTGATACTTACTCACCTGTGGCTCGACTGACCACTATTCGAGTTCTACTTTCACTAGCTGCCTCACATGGTCTTCTTGTTCATCAAATGGATGTTAAGACTGCTTTCCTAAATGGAGAGTTGGACGAGGAAATTTATATGGAACAACCAGATGGGTTTGTAGTAGATGATCAGGAAGGCAAAGTGTGCAAGCTGCTGAAGTCTTTGTATGGACTCAAGCATGCACCCAAAAAGTGGCATGAGAAGTGTTGGGGAACGTTGCATAAAATAAAAAATTTCCTACGTGCACCAAGATCCATCTATGAGTTCATCTAGCAACGAGTGAGAGATGCATCTACATACCCTTTGTAGATCGCGTGCGGAAGCGTTCAAGAGAACGGGGTTGAGGGAGTCGTTCTCGTCGTGATCCAAATCACCGGAGATCCTAGCGCCGAACAGACGGCACCTCCGCGTTCAACACACGTACGGTCAGCGTGACGTCTCCTCCGTCTTGATCCAGCAAGGGGGAAGGAGAGGTTGATGAAGATCCAGCAGCACGACGGCGTGGTGGTGGATGCAGCAGTCACCGCAGCAGGGCTTCGCCGAGCTTCTGCGAGAGGGAGAGGTGTAGCAGGGGAGAGGGAGGCGCCAAGATGCAGGGTGCGGCTGCCCTCCCTCCCCCTCCTTTATATAGGCCCCCAGGGGGGGCGCCGGCCCTGGAGATCCAATACCCAAGGGGGGCGGTGGCCAAGGGGGGAGACTTGCCCCCCAAGGCAAGTGGGGTGCCCCCCCACCCTAGGGTTTCCAACCCTAGGCGCGGGGGGGGGGGGGGCAAGTGGGGGGCGCACCAGCCCACCAGGGGCTGGTTCCCTCCCACTTCAGCCCACGGGGCCCTCCGGGATAGGTGGCCCCACCCGGTGGACCCCCGGGACCCTTCCGGTAAATTCTCCCGATGGCCGAAATAGCACTTCCTATATGTAATTCTTTACCTCCGGACCATTCCGGAACTCCTCGTGACGTCCGGGATCTCATCCGAGACTCCGAACAACATTCGGTTTGCTGCATACTCATATTCATACAACCCTAGCGTCACCGAACCTTAAGTGTGTAGACCCTACGGGTTCGGGAGACAGGCAGACATGACCGGGACTGCTCTCCGGTCAGTAACCAACAGCGGGATCTGGATACCCATGTTGGCCCCCACATGCTCCTCGATGATCTCATCGGATGAACCACGATGTCGAGGATTCAAGCAACCCCGTATACAATTCCCTTTGTCGACGGTATGTTACTTGCCCGAGATTCGATCGTCGGTATCCCAATACCTCGTTCAATCTCGTTCTGGCAAGTTACTTTACTCGTACCGTAATGCATGATCCCGTGACCAGACACTTGGTCACTTTGAGCTCATTATGATGATTCACTACCGAGTGGGCCCAGTGATACCTCTCCGAAATACGGCGTGACAAATCCCAGTCTCGATCCGTGTCAACCCAATGAATACTTTCAGAGATACCGTAGTGCACCTTTATAGTCACCCAAAGGCGTTGTGACGCTTTGGTACACCCAAAGCACTCCTACGGTATCCGGAGTTACACGATCTCATGGTCTAAGGAAGAGATACTTGACATTGGAAAAGCTCTAGCAAAACGAACTACACGATCTTGTGCTATGGTTAGGATTGGGTCTTGTCCATCACATCATTCTCCTAATGATGTGATCCCGTTATCAATGACATCCAATGTCCATAGTCAGGAAACCATGACTATCTATTGATCACCGAGCTAGTCAACTAGAGGCTCACTAGGGACATGTTGTGGTCTATCTATTCACACGTGTATTACGATTTCCGGATAATACAATTATAGCATGAATAAAAGACAATTATCACGAACAAGGAAATATAATAATAATCCTTTTATTATTGCCTCTAGGGCATATTTCCAACAGTCTCCCACTTGCACTAGAGTCAATAATCTAGTTACATTGTGATGAATCGAACACCCATAGAGTTCTCGTGTTCATCATGTTTTGCCCATGAAGAGAAAGTTTAGTCAACGGATCTGCGACATTCAGATCCGTATGCACTTTGCAAATTTCTATGTCTCCATCTTGAACATTTTCACGAATGGAGTTGAAGCGACGCTTGATGTGCCTGGTCTTCTTGTGAAACCTGGGCTCCTTGGCAAGTGCAATAGCTCCAGTGTTGTCACAGAAGAGTTTGATTGGCCCCGACGCATTGGGTATGACTCCTAGGTCGGTGATGAACTCATTCACCCAAATTGCATCGTGCGCTGCCTCCGAGGCTGCCATGTACTCCACTTCACACGTAGATCCCGCCCCGACTCTCTGCTTGCAGCTGCACCAGCTTACTGCTCCACCATTCAACATATACACGTATCTGGTTTGTGACTTAGAGTCATCTAGATCTGTGTCGAAGCTAGCATCGACGTAACCCTTTACGACGAGCTCTTCGTCACCTCCATAAACGAGAAACATGTCCTTAGTCCTTTTCAGGTACTTCAGGATATTCTCGACCGTTGTCCAAAGTGTTCCTTGCGGGATTACTTTGGTACCTTCCTACCAAACTTACGGCAAGGTTTACATCAGGTCCGGTACACAGCATGGCATACATAATAGAACCTATGGCTGATGCATAGGGGATGACACTCATCTCTTCTATATCTTCTCGTCAGGTGGGACATTGAGCCGAGCTCAATTTCACACCTTGTAATACTGAGCAAGAACCCTTTGTTGGACTGATCCATTTTGAACTTCTTCAATATCTTATCAAGGTATGTGCTTTGTGAAAGACCTATGAGGCGTCTCGATCTATCTCTATAGATCTTGATGCCTAATATATAAGCAGCTTCTCCAAGGTCCTTCATCGAAAAACTTTTATTCAAGTAGGCCTTAATGCTGTCCAAGAGTTCTATATCATTTCCCATCAAAAGTATGTCATCTACATATAATATGAGAAATGCTACAGAGCTCCCACTCACTTTCTTGTAAACACAGGCTTCTCCATAAGTCTGCATAAACCCAAACGCTTTGATCATCTCATCAAAGCGAATGTTCCAACTCCGAGATGCTTGCACCAGCCCATAAATGGATCGCTGGAGCTTGCATACCTTGTTAGCATTCTTAGGGTCGACAAAACCTTCCAGCTGCATCATATACGCTTCTTCCTTAAGACAGCCGTTAAGGAATGCCGTTTTGACGTCCATTTGCCATATCTCATAATCATAGTATGCGACAATTGCTAACATGATTCGGACGGACTTGACTTCGCTACGGGAGAGAAAGTCTCATCGTAGTCAATCCCTTGAACTTGCCGATAACCTTTAGCGACAAGTCGAGCTTTATAGATGGTAACATTACCATCCGCGTCCTTCTTCTTCTTAAAGATCCATTTGTTTTCTATCGCCGATCATCGGGCAAGTCTGTCAAAGTCCATACTTTGTTTTCATACATGGATCCTATCTCGGATTGCATGGCTTCAAGCCATTTGTTGGAATCTGGGCCCGCCATCGCTTCTTCATAGTTCGAAGGTTCACCGTTGTCTAACAACATGATTTCGAAGACAGGGTTGCCATACCACTGGGTGTGGAACGTGTCCTTGTGGACCTACGAAGTTCAAGAGTAACTTGATCCGAAGTACCTTGATCATCATCATTAATTTCCTCTCCGATTCGGTGCGGGCACCACAGAACATTTTCCCTAACTGCACTACTTTCCGGTTCAAGAGGTAGTACTTCATCGAGTTCTACTTTCCTCCCACTTACTCCTTTCGAGAGAAACTCTTTTTCAAGAAAGGATTCGTTCTTGGCAACAAAGATCTTGCCTTCGGATCTAAGGTAGAAGGTATACCCAATGGTTTCCTTAGGGTATCCTATGAAGGCGCATTTTTCCGACTTGGGTTCGAGCTTTTCAGGTTGAAGTTTCTTGACATAAGCATCGCATCCCCAAACTTTTAGAAACGACAGTTTAGGTTTCTTCCCAAACCATAATTCATACGGTGTCGTCTCAACGGATCTAGACGGTGCCCTATTTAAAGTGAATGTAGCTGTCTCTAGAGCGTATCCCCAAAATGATAGCGGTAAATCAGTAAGAGACATCGTAGATCGCACCATATCCAATAGAGTGCGATTACGACGTTCTGACACACCGTTCTGTTGAGGTGTTCCAAAGCGGCGTGAGTTGTGAAACGATTCCACATTTTCTTAAGTGTGTACCAAATTCGTGACTTAAATATTCTCCTCCACGATCTGATCGTAAGAACTTTATTTTTCGGTCACGTTGATTCTCTACCTCATTCTGAAATTCCTTGAACTTTTAAAAGGTCTCAGACTTGTGTTTCATCAAGTAGACATACCCATATCTACTCAAGTCATCAGTGAGAGTGAGAACATAACGATATCCTCCGTGAGCCTCAACGCTCATTGGACCGCACACATCGGTATGTATGATTTCCAATAAGTTGGTTGCTCACTCCATTGTTCCGGAGAACGGAGTCTTGGTCATTTTGCCCATAAGGCATGGTTCGCATGTGTCAAATGATTCATAATCGAGAGACTCTAAAAGTCCATCAGAATGGAGCTTCTTCATGCGCTTGACACCAATGTGACCAAGGCGGCAGTGCCACAAGTATGTGGGACTAGCGTTATCAACTTTACATCTTTTGGTATTCACACTATGAATATGTGTAATATTACGTTCGAGATTCATTAAGAATAAACCATTGACCATCGAAGCATGACCATAAAACATATCTCTCGTATAAATAGAACAAACATTATTCTCGGATTTAAATGAGTAGCCATCTCGTATTAAACGAGATCCTGATACAATGTTCATGCTCAAACTTGGCACTAAATAACAATTATTGAGGTTTAAAACTAATCCTGTAGGTAAATGTAGAGGTAGCGTGTCGACGGCGATCACATCGACCTTGGAACCATTCCCGACGCCAAGATCGTCACCTCGTCCTTTGCCGCCTCCGTTTATTCCGCAGCTCCTGCCGTGAGTTACAAATATGAGCAACGGCACCGGTATCAAATACCCGTGGAGTTACTACTAATCGGTAAGGTACACATCAATTACATGTATATCAAATATACCTTTAGTGTTGCCGGCCTTCTTGTCCTCTAAGTATTTGGGGCAGTTCCGCTTCGATGGCCCTTCCCTTTGCAATAAAAGCACTCTGTCTCGTGCTTGGGTCCATTCTTTGACTTCTTCCCCGGCAACTTGCTTACCGGCGGCAACATCCTTGTCATCCTTCTTGAAGTTCTTCTTACCCTTGCCCTTCTTGAACTTAGTGGTTTTATTAACCATCAACACTTGATGTTCTTTCTTGATTTCAACCTCTGCTGACTTCAGCATTGAGAATACTTCAGGAATAGTTTTCACCATCCCATGCATATTGTAGTTCATCACAAAGCTCTTATAGCTCGGTGGGAGCGACTGAAGGATTCTGTCAATGACCGCCTCGTCCGGGAGGTTAATGTCCAGATGGGACAGGCGGTTGTGCAACCCAGACATTTTGAGTATGTGCTCACTGACGTAACTATTTTCCTCCATCTTACAACTATAGAACTTGTCGGAGACTTCATATCTCTCGACCGGGCATGAGCTTGGAAAACCCTGTTCAGCTCCTCGAAGCGATCAGAGGCTCCGTGTTGCTCAAAATGCTGTTGGCGCCCCGGTTCTAAGTCAGAAGCATGCCGCACTGAACGAGGGAGTAATCATCGACGCGAGACTGCCAAGCATTCATAATGTCTTGGTTCTTCGATGGGTGCTTCACCTAGCGGTGCTTCTAGGACATATTGTTTCTTGGCTGCTATGAGGATGATCCTCAGGTTCCGGACCCAGTCCGAATAGTTGCTGCCATCGTCTTTTAGCTTGGTTTTCTCTAGGAACGCGTTGAAGTTGATGGTGACATGAGCGTTGGCCATTTGATCTACAAGACATTTTGCAAAGATTTTAGACTAATGTTCATGATAATTAAGTTCATCTAATCAAATTATTTAATGAACTCCCACTCAGATTTGACATCCCTCTAGTCATCTAAGTGTTACATGATCCGAGTCGACTAGGCCGTGTCCGATCATCACGTGAGACAGACTAGTCATCGTCGGTGAACATCTCCATGTTGATCGTATCTTCCATACGACTCATGTTCGACCTTTCGCTCTCTTGTGTTCTGAGGCCATGTCTGTACATGCTAGGCTCGTCAAGTTAACCTAAGTGTTTTGCATGTGTAAAACTGTCTTACACCCGTTGTATGTGAACGTAAGGATCTATCACACCCGATCATCACGTGGTGCTTCGAAACGACAAACTTTAGCAACGGTGCATAGTTAGGGGGAACACTTTCTTGAAATTATTATAAGGGATCATCTTATTTACTACCGCCGTTCTAAGTAAACAAGATGCATAAAACATAATAAACATCACATGCAATTATATAAAGTAGTGACATGATATGGCCAATTCATACAGCTCCTTTGATCTTCATCTTAGGGGCTCCATGATCATCTTGTCACCGGCATGACACCATGATCTCCATCATCGTGTCTCCATGAAGTTGCTCGCCAACTATTACTTCTACTACTATGGCTAACACGTTTAGCAATAAAGTAAAGTAATTTACATGGCGTTGAATCAATGACACGCATGTCATACAATAATTAAGACAACTCCTATGGCTCCTGCCGTTGTCATACTCATCGACATGCAAGTCGTGATTCCTATTACAAGAACATGATCTCATACATCACAATATATCATTCATCATTCATCACAACTTCGTGCCATATCACATCACATGACAATTGCTGCAAAAACAAGTTAGACGTCCTCTAATTGTTGTTGCATCTTTTACGTGGCTGCAATTGGGTTCTAGCAAGAACGTTTTCTTACCTACGAATAACCACAACGTGATTTGTCAACTTCTATTTACCCTTCATAAGGACCCTTTTAAATGAATCCGCTCCAACTAAAGTGTGAGAGACAGATACCCGCTAGCCACCTTATGCAACTAGTGCATGTCGATTCGGTGGAACCTGTCTCACGTAAAGCGTCACGTATAAAGGTCGGTCCGGGCCGCTTCATCCCACAATACCGCTGAAGCAAAATAAGACTAGTAGCGGCAAGAAAGTTGACAACATCTATGCCCACAACAAATTGTGTTCTACTCGTGCAAAAGAGAACTACGCATAGACCTAGCTCTGATACCACTGTTGGGGAACGTTGCATAAAATAAAAAATTCATACGTTCACCAAGATCCATCTATGAGTTCATCTAGCAACGAGTGAGAGATGCATCTACATACCCTTTGTAGATCGCGTGCGGAAGCGTTCAAGAGAACGGAGTTGCGGGAGTCATTCTCGTCGTGAACCAAATCACCGCAGATCCTAGCGCCGAACGGAGGGCACCTCCGCGTTCAACATACGTACGGTCAGCGTGACGTCTCCTCCGTCTTGATCCAGCAAGGGGAAAGGAGAGGTTGATGAAGATCCAGTAGCACGACGGCGTGGTGGTGGATGCAGCAGTCACCGCAAAGACGGAACTTCTCCCGTGCTCAAGGCATCGGGCTTGCAATATCCTCTTCAAAGATAGCGAGACAAGTCCAAGAACTCTCGCCGATAGGCTTCAACAGTCTTGTTGCCTTGGGTGAGGTTATGAACTCACGCTTCTTCCGGTCCATGACCCCTTGAGGGATGAAACGGGCACGGAAGGCAGCCTGGAAGTCTGGCCAGGTGATGAGTGTTCCAACTGGCAGAGTACGCCGGTGGCTGTCCCACCATTGAGCTGCGGGCCCCTTCAGGAAGGATGCAAAGGTGACATAGCTGGCGGGGGCTACATCAGCAGACTCCATCTCATAGGTGATGTCACGAGCTGATCCATCAAGATTCCAGCGGCTGGGTTGAGCTGCGGTACACGCTGGGGTTCAGACGTATGAAATCCTGTAGAGTTGTCCCGTTTGGGTGCTGGTTCATATTGGGGCGAGGAAACTGAGCCATCATGTTCTCCATGAACTGGCGATTCATCTCGAGCTGTTGGATCATACCAGCCATGTACTCAGGCGGTGGTTGGAAGTTGGCACCACGACCACGACCTGCTGGCCTAACCATCCTGCTATTATATAACAGGGGTAGTTCAGCATTTGAGAAATTAAGGAAGAGACAGGAATCATTCATGATGAAACATGCATAATGAAAGCAGCATGATGGGAACTACATAGTAGTTGGCATATCTTACAAAAGGAACCAGGCATAGAGTTCGATACATAGAGTCCAGTACATAGACTACTACATCATAGGCGGCACGCAGCTCATGACGAATACATCAAACACTAACAAGCAAGTCTACATCGGTCCCCACGCGATCATGCGGAGGTAGTCAGTAGCCTGAAAAGTCGATAGTGCGGCAGCGGATAGTCCTCCACGCCGGTGACACAGGGGCCGCGGATACTCTGGTGCTGAATCCGGCGTCGAGGTGGCGAGAAAAGGGCCAAGTGCTGGAGAGTAGCCTCCACGTCGCCAACCAAACACCTGAGGCATCACGTCTGGCTGGGTAGATCGCAGAACGCGCAGCTCTCCGGATCGGACAAAGGGTGCATTAGCGTCGAGCACGGTAGAGGTGCCGACGGGTGATGTACAACTTCGTTCGAAGAGCTCGGTTAGCTCGATCCAGCCCATCGGCATGCGAGAACAATGTTACGATGGTGGAAGGGCTCTCTGGTGACAATGGAGTAGGCAGCGGTGTAGTAACCCTCCTCACCAACATCGACGCGATAGCAATGTGCCTCAAGGGGAGGTGTCCAACTCTCGATACTACTGCGAAGACGTGTCGAGCAGCATAAGCAGCATCGTGGACTGCCATATCGATAGTCACTCCAACACAATGTGCGGTGTGCAAAGACAAGAGTGGACTCGTACTCCAGAGTAGAGGTGGACGATGGCGCTGCATCGCTTCCCGGTTATAGTCCCGGTACTCCTCATAGACGGTGTAATCAGGTGCCAGCGATAACCCAGATAGGTCATCATCTCGGCTAGCACCGCAGGTGATCCCGAGGCACCAATGGCCGTCGTGTGGCGCACGACCTGCCTCGTGGGTTCCATCTGAAAACAAAAACGTTTCAAAGGAGTCAAATGACAGTGTGGAATTGCTCAAATACAATTCCAAGAACAACTAAGGCTATATCCAACTTTGGGGTGAATGCGGTCACGGGATCCTAGTGATAGTTAGTAAAATTGTTTAACCCGAGTAGAAGAGAGTTCAGAGTCCCAGAGTAAAGGTCGAGGAGTAAAGATCCTAGTACCACCCAATGGCGACGTGGGCCCGTAAGGCACACGTACCAAGTTAGTAAAAGTTTTGCAATGTCTAGACTCGACTTCGCCAAGGAGTGTGGAAGGATTCCTACAGGCAGTCGGCTCTGATACCAACTTGTGACGCCCTCGATTCAATCGTACACTAATCATGCACGCAAATGTGTACGATCAAGATCAAGGACTCACGGGAAGATATCACAACACAACTCTACAAAATAAAATAAGTCATACAAGCATCATAATACAAGCCAGGGGCCTCGAGGGCTCGAATACAAGTGCTCGATCATAGACGAGTCAGCGGAAGCAACAATATCTGAGTACGCATATAAGTTAAACAAGTTTTGCCTTAAGAAGGCTAGCACAAACCGGGATACAGATCGAAGAGGAGCAGGCCTCCTGCCACGGGATCCTCCTAGGTCACTCTCGGTCGCCGTCGGCCGGCTGCTGCACGTAGTAGTAGGCACCTCCAGTAGTAGTCGTCATAGGCGCGACGCTCGCCTCTGGCTCCATCGTCTGATTGCAGCAATCGAGTAGAGGTAGGGGAAAAGGGGAACAAAGGCAACCGTGAGTACTCATCCAAAGTACTGCAGCAAGGAGCTACACTACATATGCATGGATATATGTGTAAAGGCCATATCAGTGGACTGAACTGCAGAATGCCAGAATAAGAGGGGGATAGCTAGTCTTAACGAAGACTACGCTTCTGGACACCTGTCTTGCCACAGGTATGAGGGGACAATCTGAAGTCCTCCAAGTAACATCATATAGCAATAATCCTACCCGGCGATCCCCTGCTCATGTCCCTGAGTGAGAGCGACCACCTGTTGTATCTGGCACTTGGAAGGGTGTGTTTTATCAAGTATCCGGTTCTAGTTGTCATAAGCTCAAGGTACAACTCCAAGTCGTCCTGTTACCGAAGATCACGGCTATCCGAATAGATTAACTTCCTGCAGGGTGCACCATCTTACCCAAAGATGCTTGATCCCATTTGGCCGACACACTTTCTGGGTCATGCCCGCCGCGGAAGATCAACACGCCGCAGCCCACCTAGGCACAACAGAGAGGCCAAGACGCCGGTCTAAACCTAAGCGCCGCAGGGTGCAGGCCCATCGCCTCGAGCACACACGCTATGCGCGTGACGCTGGCCGAAGCAGACCTAGCCCATCAGCGTTCAGTCCAATCCGTGCGCGCCGCTCCGTCACGACGTCTGAAGTACTTGCCGATACCACGACGCCAGATACCCATAACTACTCCCGCGTAGATGGTTAGTGCGTATAAGCTCAGAGCCAACTCAGATCAAATACCAAGACCTCGTTAAGCGTGTTAAGTAAATCATGAACGCCGAACAGGCCAGGCCACCTCTCTCCTAGGCGGTCTCAACCTGCCTGCCGCCTCCGCCTCAAAGATCCACTCATGGGTGCTCCATCAGCCGACACTACTTTAGTCTCACATGTATCATGTATAAGTATATAGTATATACCCGTGATCAACTCCCGAGTTATCACGGCCCGATAGTATAGCACGGCAGACGGACAAGAATGTAGGGCCACAGATGAAAGTACTAGCATCCTATACTAAGCATATAGGATTGCGGTAAGGTAACAAATGTGGTTACAAGGACAAAGCTATGCAACAAGTATAGGAGTATCTGAAACAAAGTAACATGCTATACTATTCTAATGCAAGTAGTGTAGATAAGAGTAGGCGATATCCGGTGATCAAGGGGGCTTGCCTGGTTGCTCGGCAAGGGAGAGGGGTCACAACACCGTAGTCGAATCGCCGCCAGCAGCTTGGTCTCGTAGTCTACCAGAGAGAAGAGGGGGAAGAAACAATGAATACAAGGTAAACAGATGCATATCGATGCATGACATGCCAAGAAGCGATGCTAGGCGTGCCCTAACGCGGTATGGGGGTTACTGGTTAAGGGGGGGGAAACATCCGGGGAAGTTTTCCCGGTTCGGACGTCTGTCAGACAGATGAACCGGAGAGGAAAGTTTGCAGGTTCGATAGGTTAGAGGCGTGGCGATTTAACGGATCAAGCGTATCCGGATTCGTCTCGCTGCTCGAAAGTAACTTTCATGTTGAAAATATTTTAATCCGAGTTACGGATTAAAAGATATGATTTTTAAAAGATTTTATTAATTTCTGGAATTTAATTAATTATTTAATTAATTTGAAAATGTATTTATGACGTCAGCATGATGTCATGCCGACGTCAAGTCAGCGTGGTTGACTGAGTCAACCTGACAGTGGGTCCCGCATGTCATTCTCTGTTATCTAATTAACCTAATCAAATTTAATTAACATTAGTTAATTAGGTTAATTAGTGATTAGGTTTAATTAATCAGAATTAATTAGTTTAATCAATTACTTAATTAATTAATTAATTAATTAATTACTTAATTAGTTTTATTTAATTTTCACTTTTCTGTTTATTAATAAAACCATGCGGTGGGGGTGGGGCCCCCATGTCATAGGCCCTGTGGGGCCAAACCGTCAAGGGGTGCGGGGTGGTGCCGTGCGAGGCCGAACGGGCTGGCCTGACGCAGCCATGGCGTGGGCGCCCGACGGGCGCGCGCGTGGAGGCCGAGGCCACGACGTCGGCCGGAGGGGGCCACTGGCGAGGTTGGCCGGGCGAGCGCCGGTGAGGCGACCGAGTGGTGGACGGGCCGGCAGCGGGCCGAGCGGGGAGGAGCGGGCGAAGCGCCGCGCGGTGGTCGGGACGGCCGCCGCGAGCGAGAGGTGGTCGAGGAGTGGGCGATGACGGCCGCAGCCGGGGGCACCGGAGGTTGGTCATGGCGTCAGCAAGGCCGCCGGGGGGCACGTCGGGAAGGGCCGGGGTTCGGTGGCCGGGGGGGCGAGGGCGCCGTTCGGCGAGGGGGGAGGAGAGGGAAACGGGGGGGGGGGGCGGCGTGGCCGCAGACATTCGGAGCCGGAGACGGAGCTCCGGGCGACGGCGTCGTTCGGGAGGGGGAGAGGGGAACGACGGGGGAGAGGCGCAGCTCACAGGGGGGGCCGTGGGGTCTAGGCGGCGGGCGCGGTGGAGCGTGATGGCGTCCGGCGAGGAGGGAGCCGGGGAAGCGGTCGCCGGCGTCGGGGAAGGATTCCGGTGAGGCGGGGGAGGTCGGGTCGACCAGGCGGGGCTAGCGCCCAGCGATGGGGCGACGGAGGGAAGGAGGGGTCCAGGCGGTGGAGAGGCGCAGGGGGGCGAGGCGATCGGTTGGGGCGGCGGGGCCATGATGAGGAGGAGGAGGGGACCCGGCCCGATCTGGATCAAGGGAGGAGAGAAAGGGGATCGGGGTGGGGGAGAGTGAGGCGCGCGGGGGGGGGGTCGGCTAGGGTTAGCCGATTCGGGGGAGGGGAGATAAGTGGGGTCGGGCCGGGCCGTGGGAGGGGGCTGGGCCAGTGGGGGTTCGGGGCTGGTGGCCATGGTGGGAGGGCTGGCCCAAATGGGCGATGGGGTTCCTTCCCCCACCTCTTTTGATTTATTTTCTTTTATTATTTTTCTTTTTCTGCTTTCTGTTTTAGTTTAATTAAAATGCCAAAACATTTTACAAAATTTTGTGCACCCCACCATAATTAGGTTTGCTATTTTAGACAACCCCCGAACATTTTATTTTTAGTTTTGAAACTTTTTATCTTTGTTTTTGTTTTGAATTTATTTGTAGACCGGGTTCGAATAAGCGGGAGGTTAGCCACAAGAATCGAGGTGATCACCGTTGCTTAATCATCCGGTGTTACAAATCTCCTCCACTACAAGAAATCTCGTCCGAGATTTTAGGAGGTAGAAGGAAAGAGTGCGGGATATTCATCTCAGAGACGATCCTCGCGTTCCTGTGTGGCCGTCTTGAGTGATTCGACCATCGGACTTTGAGGAACTTGATCGCTTTCCGACGCGTGTGCGGCGTTCAGCTTGGTCGAGAATGCGGACCGGATGCTCTTTATAGGAGAGGTCCTGTTGCAATTCGAGCACTTCATGGTCCACCGCCGGATTGGGTCTTTGAAGCAGCGTCGGAGTTGGGACACGTGGAACACATCGTGAACCTGAGAAAGGTTCGACGGAAGCTCCAGTTGGTAAGCCACTTTTCCACGCCTTTCCAGAATAGTGAATGGGCCAATATAGCGAGGAGCTAGCTTGCCCTTGATCCTGAAGCGGTGAGCACCCTTCATTGGTGTAACGCGAAGATAGGCCTTTTCGCCAGGTTGATAGACCATGTCTTTGTGATGACGGTCATAATTACTCTTTTGACGAGATTGAGCAGTCTTGAGATTCTCGCGAATAATGCGGACTTGTTCTTCGGCATGTTGGATAATATCCGGACCGAAGAGTGGACGCTCCCCGCTTCGACCAGTTCGTAGGGGTTCGGCACTTTCGTCCATATAACACTTCAAGGGGCCATCTTCGCACTAGTTTGATAGCTATTATTATAAGAGAACTCAGCATACGGAGAGATTCCTCCCATTTCTTGTCAAGGAAGCGACACAAGCTCGAAGCATGTCTTCGAGAATTTGGTTGACACGCTCAACTTGCCCTTGTGATCATGCGGATGAAACGCAAGATCTTGAAAAGATAAATGAGTACCCATAGCTTCTTGAAAACTTGCCCGTAATCTTGAAGTGAATAAGCTGCCACGGTCCAAACCGATAACCAAAGTGGAATACCATGAAGTGAAACAATTCTCGACATATAGAGCGCGTTGCAAGCTGACTAGCGATGATCGTTTCTTTGACCGCCAGAAAATGTGCAACTTTAGAAAGCCGGTCAATGACGACAAGAATAGCATCATTACCTTTCTGCGATTTGGGGAATCCAATGACGAAGTCCATTTCAACATGGTCCCATTTCCATTCGTGAATAGAGATAGGCTGCAGAGTTCCGAGGCCTTTGATGTTCTGCTTTGATACGACGACAAACGTCACACTCGAAACATAGCGAGCAATGTCTTGCTTCATATTAGACCACCGTAATCTCGATTTAATGTCTTGATACATCTTTGTACTGCCAGATGGATACATAGAGGCGTATCATGAGCTTCTTTCATAACCTTCTCGAGTCATATTCAGGTTTTCCTTCTTACACGGCACCACTAGGCGGCCTTTGAAGTACAAGGCGCCATCATCGTAATAGTGAAGGATGAGGATTTCCTTTTTGATGTCTTGCCTAATCTTGTAGACTTGAGTCAAATCTGCATTGTCTTTATGGTGCCCACGAGATCGGGTTCAACAGCCAGGTATAGAGGGAACCTGGGGAACAACACGGAGATTCATCTTATGAACTCCGGAGGAGGGGGAGCGAGTGCACCCGGAGGAACAATATGGAGGTTCAGCTTTTCAATTCTTCAACAAGTGAGGGCTGAACTGGTGAACTGAAGGTGGTTGCAGAAGACTTGCGGCTCAAGGCATCAGCCATTACATTAGCCTTGCTCGGGCGTATAGGAAATACCCAAATCAAAGTTCAGAATCGTCTCCATCCATCTCTGGCGACGGAGGTTCAGGTCTGGCTGAGTAAACAGATACTTCAGACTTTGGTGGTCGGTGAAGATCTCGCAACGATTACCGAGAAGGTAATGTCGCCATCGCTTCAGATGCATGAATGACAAAGAAGAAGCTCGAGGTCGTGAACTGGGTAGTTCTCTTCGTGAGGGCTTAATGGCGAGAGGCATAAGCAAGCACTTTGCGTTCTTGCATTAGGACACCGCCTAATCCTTGACGGAAGCGCCGCAAAGAAATGACGAAGTCCTTCTTAGTATTAGGAGGAGCTAGCACCGCGAAGTCAACTTGTCTTTGAGTGCTCGGAAACTTTCCCGACACTTATCTCGTCCATTGGAACTTGACGCCTTATGCAACAAAGTTAGTCGGTGACTGGCAATCTTGGAGAAGTTCTCGACTTAATCGACGGCAATAGTCAAGTAGACCGAGAAAACTTCCGACTTGCTTAACGTTCTTCGGAGGAGTCCAATCGAGAATAGCCTGAACTCGTTCAGGTTGACGGCAATACCATCCTTAGAGATGACATGTCCAAGATAGGTTACTTCGGAAGCCGTAATTCACACTTGGAGAACTTGGCATATAGTTGATGCTCTCGTGGCTTTTCCAAAGACAAGACGAAGATGTTCAAGATGTTCTTCTTCATTCTTGGAAAAGATCAGATATCATCCAGATAAACCACGACGAACTTGTCGAGGTAATCCATGAATATATAGTTCATCAAAGCGAGAGAAGGTGGCTGGAGCATTGGTTAAGCCGAAGACATGACGGTGTACTCGTATGAACCATAACGAGTCACAAATGCGGTTTTGGGGATATCCTCCTCGCGAACACGGATCTGGTGGTAACCCAACCTCAAGTCGAAGTTTCGAGAACACCGACGAACCAGCCACTTGATCATAAAGATCATTGATCCGAGGAAGAGGATACTTATTCTGAATGGTAGCTTGATTTATAGGACGGTAGTCTTGGACCAATCGGTTTGTCCCATCCTTCTTCTTGACAAAGAGAGAAGGTGCTCCCCAAGGTGAGCAACTTGGGCGAATGAAGCCGCTTTGAAGAGATTTGTCGATTTCCTCCTTTAGCTCAAGGAGTTCATGCGGCGGCATCTTGTAGGGTCGCTTGGCTATAGGAGTGGTGCCTGGTTTCAAGTCGATGATGAATTCGACAGCTCTAGCAGGGGGAATCCCGGGAAGTTCTTCAGGAAAGACGTCCTGGAAGTCGCGAACGACAGGAATGTTCTCAATACCCTCGAGGGGTGCGGCGTTCAATGCATTCAATGCATAGAGCCTTGCCTCGGCATCTTGAACCAGACGAGCATTGTAGCTTACTATTTCATCAGAAGGGTGTAGCAGATGGACGGTCTTAGTGGCGCAAACGATTGACGCCGTATGCGCTTTCAACCAATCCATCCCCAGAATGAGGTCGATGTTAGACGTCTTCAGGATAATGGGGGAGGCATAGAATTCCAGCCCTTCGATTTCCACGGGACGTCGACGCCAACCATGGAGGTTTGACATTGTCCCAATGGGGTTTTTACCACTACCGAAGAGTTCATCTCTTCACACTTAACGTCGTGCTTGTATGCAAAGTCTTCAGACATGAATGAATGCGATGCTCCTGAATCGAATAAAACAGATGCAGGTACTGAATTTACGAGGAGTGTACCCATCACAGTAGCAGGCTGGTCTTGAGCTTCGTTCAGATCAACGTGGTTGGCCTGAGCTTGCCCATAAGACTTGGCAGTGTTGTTGCGGTTCCACGGCCAGCTGCTGGAAGGGCCAGCTGATTCTGGTTCTGGTTGCATTCTCTAGCACGGTGCCCTGGTTGTCCGCACCTGAAGCACAAACCATTATTGGGGGTGGGAACAGGAGCTTGGGGTGGTGGAGCTGGAAGCTTCGGCTGCTTAGTTGTAGGCAGACGAGGTGTAGCATAGTTCTGCCTTGAAGCAGGTGCATTCGGCTGGTACATACTGTTGGGAATCCATATCTTGCGCTTCTGCGAGGACGGGCCGAAGATGAGCCCGTGTCACGGTTGCCATACCGTTAGAGCTCTGGTATTCCTGCAGACCAGTTTCGACATTGATAGCTTTGTTCACCAAGGTGACGAAATCAGCAAAGTCGTGCACTAGAAGTGCGAGCTTGATGTCAGCTTGAAGACCGTCACGGAACTTCTCCTGTCTGCGTGCATCAGTTGCAATATCGTCTTCAGCAAAGCGAGACAAGTCCAAGAACTCTCGCTGATAGGCTTCAACAGTCTTGTTGCCTTGGGTGAGGTTGCGGAACTCACGCTTCTTCCGTCCATGACCCCTTGAGGGATGAAGCGGCACGGAAGGCAGCCTGGAAGTCCGCCAGTGATGAGTGTTCCAACTGGCAGAAATCTGCCGGTGGCTGTCCCACCATTGAGCTGCGGGTCCCTTCAGAAGAAGGATGCAAAGGTGACATAGCCGGGCAGGGCTACATCAAAGACTCCATCTCATAGGTGATGTCACGGAGCTACCATCAAGATCCAAATGGCCGGGTTGAGCTGCGGTACACGCTGGGGTTCGGGACGTATGAAATCCTGTAGAGAGTTGTCCCGTTTGGGTGCCGGGTTCATATTGGGGCGAGGAAACTGAGCCATCATGTTCTCCATGAACTGGCGATTCATCTCGAGCTGTTGGATCATACCAGCCATGTACTCAAAGCGGTGGTTGGAAGTTGGCACCACGACCACGACTGCTGGCCTAACCATCCTGCTATTATATAACAGGGTAGTTCAAGCATTTGAGAAATTAAGCAGAGACAGAATCATTCATGATGAAACATGCATAATGAAAGCGAGATGATGGGAACTACATAGTAGTTGGCATATCTTACAAAAGGAACCAGGCATAGAGTTCGATACATAGAGTCCAAGACATAGACTACTACATCATAGGCGGCACGCAGGCTCATGGGCGAATACATCAAACACTAACAAGCAAGTCTACATCAGTCCCACGCTGCATCATGGAGGTAGTCAGAGCCCTAAAGCTGATAGTGCGGCAGCGGATAGTCCTCCACGTCAGTGACCTGGGGGCCGCGGATACTCTGGTGCTGAATCCGACGTCCAGGTGGCAGGAAAGGGCCAAGTGCGGGAGAGTAGCCTCCCACGTCTGGCCAACCGACACCCTGGGGCATCACGGTCCTGGCTGGGTAGATCGCAGAACGCGGCAGCTCTCCGGATCGGACAAAGGGGTGCATTAGCGTCAGAGCACGGTAGAGTTGCTGACGGGTGATGTACAACTCGTTGCGAAGAGCTCGGTTAGCTCGATCCAGCCCATCGCGATGCGTAACAATGTTACGATGGTGGAAGGGCTCTCTGGTGACAAAGTGGAGTAGGCAGCAAGGTAGTAACCCTCCTCACCAACATCGACGCGATAGCAATGTGCTCGAAGGGGAGGTGTCCAACTCTCGATACTGCAGACGAAGACGTGTCGAGCGGCATAAGCGACATCGTGGACTGCCATATCGATAGTCACTCCAACACCATGTGCGGTGTGCGACAAGATGGTGGACTCGTACTCCGAGAGTAGAGGTGGACGATGGCGCGGCATCGCTCCTGGTTATAGTCCTGGTACTCCTCATAGACGGTGTACTCGGGGTGCCGCCGATAACCCGGATAGGTCATCATCTCGGCTAGCACCGCAGTGATCCCGAGGCACCAATGGCCGTCGTGTGGCGCATTTACCTGCCTCGTGGGTTCCATCTCGAAAACAAAAACGTTTCAAAGGAGTCAAATGACGGTGGAATTGCTCAAATACAATTCCAAGAACAACTAAGGCTATATCCAACTTTGGGGTGAATGCGGTCACGGGATCCTAGTGATAGTTAGTAAAATTGTTTAACCCGAGTAGAAGAGAGTTCGTAGTCCCGCAGTAAAGGTCGAGGAGTAAAGATCCTAGTACCACCCAATGGCGGCGTGGGCCCGTAAGGCACATGCCAAGTTAGTAAAAGTTTTGCAATGTCTAGACTCGACTTCGCCAAGGAGTGTGGAAGGGGATTCCTACAGCAATCGGCTCGATACCAACTTGTGACGCCTTGATTCAATCGTACACTAATCATGCACGCAAATGAGAACGATCAAGATCAAGGACTCACGGGAAGATATCACAACACAACTCTACAAATAAAATGAGTCATACAAGCATCATACTACAAGCCAGGGGCCTCGAGGGCTCGAATACAAGTGCTCGATCATAGACGAGTCAGCGGAAGCAACAATATCTGAGTACAGACATAAGTTAAACAAGTTTTGCCTTAAGAAGGCTAGCACAAACTGGGATACAGATCGAAAGAGGAGCAGGCCTCCTGCCTGGGATCCTCCTAGGTCACTCCCCGGTCGTCGGGCCGGGTCGCACGTAGTAGTAGGCACCTCCAGAGTAGTAGTCGTCATAGGCGGCGGCTCGCTCTGGCTCCATCGTCGATTGCAGCAATCGAGTAGAGGTAGGGGGAAAAGGGGAACAAGGCAACCGTGAGTACTCATCCAAAGTACTGCAAGCAAGGAGCTACACTACATATGCATGGATATATGTGTAAAGGCCATATCGGTGGACCTGAATCAGAATGCTAGAATAAGAGGGGGATAGCTAGTCTTAACGAAGACTACGCTCGGACACCTGTCTTGCCACGGTATGAGGGGACAATCAAGTCCTCCAAGTAACATCATATAGCAATAATCCTACCCGCGATCCTCGCTCATGTCCCCGAGTGAGAGCGACCACCTGTTGTATCTTGCACTTGTAAGGGTGTGTTTTTTCTAGTTTCCGGTTCTAGTTGTCATTAGCTCTAGGTACAACTCCAAGTCGCCCCTGCATCAAGATCACGGCTATCCGAATAGATTAACTTCCTGCAGGGTGCACCATCTTACCCAAAGACGCTTGATCCCATTTGGCGGACACACTTTCTGGGTCATGCCCGGCCGCGGAAGATCAACACGCCGCAGCCCCACCTAGGCACAACAGAGAGGCCAAAGACGCCGGTCTAAACCTAAGCGCCAGGGTCTGGGCCCATCGCCTGAAAGCACACCTGCACGCTATGTGACGCTGGCCGAAGCAGACCTAGCCCATCAGGCGTTCCAGTCCAATCCGGCCGCCCGGCCCCTGACGTCTCAAGTACTTGGTGATACCACGACGCCGGATACCCATAACTACTCCCCGTAGATGGTTAGTGCGTATAAGCTCAGAGCCAACTCAGATCAAATACCAAGACCTCGTTAAGCGTGTTAAGTAACCGCATGAGCGCCGAGCAGGCCAGGCCCACCTCTCTCCTAGGCGGTCTCAACCTGCCCTGTCGCCTCCGCCTCAAAGATCCACTCATGGTGCTCCATCACCAACCCGACTTTAGTCTCACATGTATCATGTATAAGTATATAGTATATACCCGTGATCAACTCCCGAGTGATCACGGCCCGATAGTATAGCACGGCAGACGGACAAGAATGTAGGGCCACAGATGAAAGTACTAGCATCCTATACTAATCATATAGGATTGCGGTGTAAGGTAACAATGTGGTTACAAGGATAAAGCTATGCAACAAAGATAGGAGTATCTCAAAACAAGTAACATGCTATACTATTCTAATGCAAGCAGTGTAGATAAGAGTAGGCGATATCTAGTGATCAAGGGGGCTTGCCCGGTTGCTCCGGGCAAGGAGAGGGGTCACAACACCGTAGTCGAACTAACCGGCCAAAGCAGCAGCTTGGCCTCAGTAGTCTACCGAGAGAAGAGGGGAAGAAACAATGAATACAAGGTAAACAGATGCATATCGATGCATGACATGCCAAGAAGCGATGCTAGGCGTGCCCTAACGGTATGGGGGTTATCGTTAAGGGGAAACATCCGGGAAGTTTTCCGGCTCCGGACGTCTGTCGATGTGATGAACCGAGAGGAAAGTTTGCAGGTTCGATAGGTTAGAGGCGTGGCGGACGAACGGACCGCGTATCCGGATTCGCCTCGCTGCTCGAGTAACTTTCATGTTGAAAATATTTTAATCCGAAAGTTCACGGATTAAAAGATATGATTTTAAAAGATTTTATTAATTTACGGAATTTAACTAATTATTTAATTAATTCGAAAATGTATTTATGACGTCGGCATGATGTCATGCCGACGTCAAGATCAACAGGGTTGACTGAGTCAACCCTGACAGGTGGGTCCCGCATGTCATTCTCTGTTATCTAATTAACCTAATCAAATTTAATTAACATTAGTTAATTAGGTTAATTAGTGATTAGGTTTAATTAATTAGTTTAATTAATTACTTAATTAATTAATTAATTAATTAATTACTTACTTAATTAGTTTTATTTAATTTTCACTTTTCTGTTTATTAATAAAACCATGCGGTGGGGGTGGGGCCCCCATGTCATAGGCCCCAGGGGGCCAAACGGGCGTCTTGGGGTGCGGGTGGTGCCGTGCCGAGGCCGAACGGGCTGGCCCGACGCAGCCATGGCGTAGCGCCTGACGGCGCGCGTGGAGGCCGAGGCCACGACGTCGGCCGGAGGGGCCGATCCACGGCGAGGTTGGCCGGGTGCGAGCGCCGGTGGGCGACCGAGTGGTGGACGGCAGCTGGGCCGGAGCGGCGGGGAGGAGGCGAAGCGCCGTGGGGCCGCGCGGTGGTCGGGACGGCCATGGCGAGAGGTGGTCGGGAGCGGGCGCACGACGGCAGTGGAAAGCGGCACCGAGAGGTTGGGGCCAGCCCGTGCCAGCCGGGGGCACGCCGGAAGGGCCGGGGTTCGGTGGCCGGGCGAGGCGCCGTTCAGCGAGGAGGAGAGGGAACGGGGGCGGCGTGGCGGAGGGTCGGAGCCGAGACGGAGCTCGGGCGACGTCGTTCGGGAGGAGAGGAACGACGGGGAGAGGCGCTCAGAGGGGCCGTGGGGTCTAGGCGGCGCGGTGGAGCGTGATGGCTTCCGGCGAGGAGGGGCCTGGAAGCGGTCGCCAGCGTCGGGAAGGAATCCGGTGAGGCGGGGAGGTCGGGGTCGACCACGCGGCGAAGCGCCTGGGGCGCACGGAGGGAAGGAGGGGGTCCGGGCGGTGGAGAGGGGCGCAGGGGGGCGGAGGCGACCGGTTGGGGCGGCGGGGGCCGCCGGCGATGAGGGGAGGACGAGGGGGACCGGCCCGATCTGGATCGGGCGGGGAGGGAGAGAAAGGGGATCGGGGTGGGGGAGAGTGAGGCGCGCGGGGGGGGGGGTCGGCTAGGGTTAGCCGATTCGGGGGAGGGGAGATAAGTGGGGTCGGGCCGGGCCGTGGGAGGGGGCTGGGCCAGGTGGGGGGGTTCGGGGGGGGGCCTGGCTGGCCATGGTGGGGGAGGGCTGGCCCAAATGGGCCAGTGGGGGTTCCTTCCCCCACCTCTTTTGTTTTATTTTCTTTTATTATTTTTCTTTTTCTGCTTTCTGTTTTAGTTTAATTAAAATGCCAAAACATTTTACAAAATTTTGTGCACCCCACCATAATTAGGTTTGCTATTTTAGATAACCCCCGAACATTTTATTTTTAGTTTTTGAAACTTTTTATCTTTGTTTTTGTTTTGAATTTATTTGTAGACAGGGTTCGAATAAACGGGAGGTTAGCCACAGTAACCGAGGTGATCACTGTTGCTTAATCATCCAGGTGTTACACAAGTGGGGGGTGCACCAGCCCACCAAGCGCTGGTTCCCTCCCACTTCAGCCCACGGGGCCCTCCGGGATAGGTGGCCCCACCCGGTGGACCCCCGGGACCTTTCCGGTGGTCCCGGTACAATTACTGATAACCCCTAAATTCTCCGATGGCCGAAATAGCACTTCCTATATATAATTCTTTACCTCCGGACCATTCCGGAACTCCTCGTGACGTCCGGGATCTCATCCGGGACTCCGAACAAAATACGCTTTGCTGCATACTCATATTTATACAAATCTAGCGTCACCGAACCTTAAGTGTAGACCCTACGGGTTCGGAGACACGTGAACATGACCGAGACGGCTCTCCGGTCAATAACCAACATGGGATCTGGATACCCATGTTGGCTCCCACATGCTCCTCGATGATCTCATCGGATGAACCACGATGTCGAGGATTCAAGCAATCCAAGATACAATTCCCTTTGTCGACGGTATGTTACTTGCCCGAGATTCGATCGTCGGTATCCCAATACCTCGTTCAATCTCAAGCATCGCAAGTTACTTTACTCGCATCAGTAATGCATGATCCCGTGACGGACACTTGGTCACTTTGAGCTCATTATGATGATGCACTACCGAGTGGGCCCGGTGATACCTCTCTCGAAATACAGAGTGACAAATCCGATCTCGATCCATGTCAACCCAACAGATACTTCCGGAGATACCGTAGTGCACCTTTATAGTCACCCGATTACGTTGTGACGTTTGGTACACCCAAAGCACTCCTACGGTATCCGGGAGTTACACGATCTCATGGTCTAAGGAAGAGATACTTGACATTGGAAAAGCTCTAGCAAAATGAACTACACGATCTTGGCTATGCTTAGGATTGAGTCTTGTCCATTACATCATTCTCCTAATGATGTGATCCCGTTATCAATGACATCCAATGTCCATAGTCAGGAAACCATGACTATCTATTGATCACCGAGCTAGTCAACTAGAGGCTCACTAGGGACATGTTGTGGTCTATCTATTCACACGTGTATTACGATTTCCGGATAATACAATTATAGCATGAATAAAAGACAATTATCACGAACAAGGAAATATAATAATAATCCTTTTATTATTGCCTCTAGGGCATATTTCCAATAAGAAGTTCGAAAGAACTTTAACAGCTGCAGGCTTTGTTGTGAACGAAGCTAAAAAATGTGTGTACAATCGCCATGGTGGGGTCGAGGGAGTTATGCTTTGCTTATATGTTGATGACATACCGATTTTCAGAACAAATCTGAATGTTATTAAGGAGGTCAAGGATTTCCTACCTCGTTGTTTTGAGATGAAGGATTTAGGAGTGGCTGATGTCATTCTAAACATCAAGTTGTTGAGAGACAATGATGGTGGGATTACATTGCTTCAATCTCACTATGTGAAAAAGATCTTGAGTCGCTTTGGCTATAGTGACTACAAGCCCTCTCCAACACCATATGACGCCAGTGTGTTGCTTCGAAAGAATCGAAGAATTGCTAGAGACCAATTGAAATATTCTCAGATTATTGGCTCGCATATGTACTTAGCCAGTGCTACAAGACCTGATATCTCTTTTGCTGTCAGCAAACTGAGCTGCCTTGTCTCAAAACCAGGAGATGTGCATTGGAAAGCTCTAGAGAGAGTTTTGCATTATTTGACACGCACTGCGAATTATGAAATTCACTACACCGGGCACCCAAAGGTGCTTGAAGGGTATAGTGACTCAAACTAGATCTCAGATGCTGATGAGGTAAAGGCCACGATCGGATATGTATTCACTCATGGAGGTGGCGCTGTTTCCTGGATGTCTTGCAAGCAGACCATCTTAACAAGGTCAACAATGGAAGCAGAACTCACAGCACTAGATACAACTACGGTCGAAGCAGATTGGCTTCGCCGTCTCTTGAATGACTTGCCGGTTGTTGAGAAACCTATACCGGGTATCCTTTTGAACTGCGACAATCAAACTGTGATCACGAAAGTGAACAGCTCAAAGGATAACATGAAGTCATCAAGACATGTTCAGAGAAGGTTAAAGTCTGTCAGAAAAATGAGAAACTCCGGAGTTATTGCATTGGATTATATCCAAACGTCTAAAAGTCTGGCAGATCCTTTCACTAAGGGTCTATCCCCGTAATGTGATAGATAATGCATCGAGGGAGATGGGTATGAGACCCATAATATGAGTTGTTCACAATGGTAACCTATTCTTTGTGATCGGTGATCCTGTGAATTAGATGTGAAAGACAAGCTGTTGGTCAACTGGGAGGAGAGTACCCTTACTATTAAAAATACCACTCCATGAAGATGCAATACTCTCCTAATCGGCATGGCAGGTTGATGTATATTTTAATGTGTTCTAAGTGGCTCTTTGAAGCAGAGATGTTGTCCTGCAGAACATCTTTTGAAGAACGCACCTATATGAGTCTGATTGTTAAACGTCGCAATCTATGAGAGTAGGGTTCTCTCTAGTAAACTCATGAAAGGTCTCGGAGTATGACGCATAAGCTCCACCCGCGAGGAAGACCCACGGTAGCTATGTACCGGTCAAGGCTTTATGTGAAGCTAGATTCGCAGAAAACTTGTAGTTCAAGGTCCAGTCACTGTTCAAGTTGCTTACTAGTGTAGCATAGAGTTCTAGGTGGAAGTTCAACTTAACAGTCTCCACTGCAGTACCGGTATATAAAACAGTGTTTTGGAACCAAAGGAAAATTTTGTGTACCTCTGGGATCTGGTGGGGGATTGCTGGAATTTTTGTCTATTTGGGCCTAGCCCAATAGCAGTTTCAGAAATTCCTAATAAATCCTAGAGGCACACGCAGTTCATTCGTGCAAGGCAAGAGGTGAAACTAAAATTTAGTCCCACATTGCTTGTTTAGAGGGAGTTGGACCTCTTTACAAGGGAGGCTCTTTCCCCACTTGTATGAGCATGAGAATAAGAGGGACATCCACGCGCGCTCCTCGTCCGCCGCCCGCCTCACCACGCCACGCCTCGTCACGACGCGTCGCGCCGCGGGTTGCGGGGATGAGCCGAGCCGATGTTAAATTTTTGCCACGCACGACGGGTATACGAAAGGTCACGCGGGAGCTGAAACGTTTTTCATAATGGACACTGAATCCGAACGGGGTGCCTCTTCGGCTGAAGTCCGTTCGCTTCGTGTCCTTCTCTCTTGTTTCGCCTCCCGTCGCTGCCGTCTCGCCTCCTTCTCTTGCGCATATAAAAGGGAGGTCACTCCTCTCAGAGAGATGCATCAGAACTTCTCCTTCCTCTCGCCACTGGTTCCAATCTCTAAGCTGCTGCTGTCTTCCTCATCCCGGCTTGCGGCATGTACCGTGAGTCAGGACAGTAGGCCTCCGAAACCGCACCTCTTTGAGTCCTGTACGGGAGAAGGGTGATAATGTTTTTGGGGAGCGCTCTGCGCGACTACTGACTTCTTCGTCACGGACGCCCCGGACTCCGACGAATACTTCCCCAACGTCGACATCCCTCCACGACGACATGGAGGACACCGACCCCAAGTCCAGTGTCTCTGCTCCGGCTGCTGTCTAGTAGGTGTTCTTGTTTTTCCTGTTAGAGGTCCTGCCACAGTTCCTTGTTCTAGTGTTTGACCTACACATGTTAGGATCTACCTCATATATGCATCTTCATCTACTGTCTGCTCGAGAGATGATCGGTTCTAGCCCATATACACAGATGTTATTTACCTTCACTTTGTCAAATCGCATGACTTGTTTTATCACTACTATACTAGTCATGCTTTATCTAGTATTTCTGTTAATAAAATCATTTGGTAAATTGCTCATATTTCCAACATGTGGAGCCCTTCGTGACCGCTGCGAGCCTGCACTTTGGCAGATCCAATTGACGAGGCTGGCAGTTGACGCATTAATTGGTTCCTTGTTCGTTACTAACTGCCCTGCCCGGTCTATAATTGGTACTCCCTCCGTTTTAAAATAGTTGACTCAACTTTGTACTAATTTTAAAATTAGTATAAAGTTTAATCATTTATTTTGAAGCGGAGTACTTGGTAAAGATCTTGCTACAGACCTAGTGAAAGCAATGACCGGCAAAGATCCTCCCAATATCCACCTCGTCTCGATAAAAGATGAGAATGAAGCGCAGCGGCCAGCCGAAAATGACCGTTGCGAAATCTAGCAACCAACATGGCCAGAATGACCATTGCAATCTTTTCTGACAACATTTCCCATCCCCAGGTAGTACTTACTAGTCTAGTAGAGTCTCATTTTTGTTTGACGGTCTTCCCAGCTCCATGTTGGTTAATTATGCTCCGGCGTGGCGGGTCGAGTGGATCAACGGTAACCCCTGTTAGGATTTAATTAATATTGTAATTAATGAGATAATCCTCCCTTGTATAACTGAACATGTGTTGCCAATCCGGCAAGCGTCACGACGGTTTCCTCGCTCCCCATCGAGTGGACGCGCCCCTTTGCTCGCGCCCCTCCCATTGTATATAAGGATGGGCTTGATCATCAATGAAATTGATACTGATTGGATTCATTTTACAATCTGTCTATTAACACGTTATCAGCACTTCGCTCTCCGCTGAGAGAATAAATCACCGCGGTTACGCACGAAGAACGACTCGGCAGTCCCGGCGTGGAAGCCCTCGGCGGCTCGGCGCCAGCGCGGAACGGGACGACGACCATTGCCGTGCGTGGAAACCGCAACGGCCATGGCGCGAGTGCAGCCGACGCGTCACAGGGACGACGCTGGGTGGCGGTGTTGGTGCACGGCCGCCACGCAGCGACATGGCACAGGCCACAGAGAGAAGAAAAGAGAAGATCAGCGGCAATTGCGACGATGAGGATGGCCACGTCCGGCGCATGGCGGCGTGGTACAGCGCGGGGCGGCGCAGTCTCGCTCCTCCCGGTGCCGCCGCGGCGCAACCATGGGCGGCGACAACGCGATGCCTGGCGAGACGCGGCTGCCTGCTAGAAGAGAGGCACCAGATAAGACATGCATGTAGCCATGTACCAGTACAGGAATTCAATCAGGAGCGAGAATCACTTCATCGAAGATTGAACCCCGCACATGCACCTGAAGAATGGATGAAGCGTACTACAAGTAAGAACTACTTACGATTAATTTGTGTTTTCATGTAGTACATGGGACGACAGGAGCCGCAGGATCCATGGTACTTCGGCGTCCACGACCACGACGGTCTCCGTACCAGTGTAGGCGGAGGCAGACCGTGCGCCCTCAACCATGGAGACGGCGGATAACGTGGCCCGGCTCGCATCCTAGTGGCGTGGCAGACTGTGGACGGTGAGAGGGCCGGCCGCGGCGTCTCTGCATCAACCAACAGCGACTGCGCACGGTTTCAGGTGTCGAGACGCGGTTCTAAGACAACACAGCACGGCGTGGTCGGCCACCGGAGCGTGGCGGCAAGTTGCGTCGGCGAAGACGGTTGGCGCACGGCTGAGGCCTTCTGGGCCAACCAATATTTTAAATAGCGCGCTACAAAATATAGCGAGACCCTTCTCTAAATGCTACACAAGTTATAGCGCGCTAATAGCGTGCTATATTTTAAAATAGCGTTTGAAAAAAAATCAAATATATCTAGAAATAAAGTATTTAAGCAACTAAATTTTTCATAGGAGCAAGCAATATGTGCATAAGGGCCAAATCCAGCACATAAAAGGGGGTGCGAAAGGGATGAGAAGAGAACTAGGGTTAGCCGGTTAGGTCTCATGGGAGAATCTGATAAAAGGAGTGAGAAAGCTAGTAGTCGTGGGTTGGTTTTGGCCTGCTGGGCTGTGCTTATTTCAGTTTTGCATGGTCGGCACGTTGTAACGTTACAACGTTACAACGTTATAGCATGTGTAGCGCGCTAATTAGGCGATTAGCGCCGTAGCGTCCAATTTTGCCAAAACGTAACGTCTCCCTTCCAAATATGCTATAACCGCGTTATAACGGCAAAATAGCGTGCTATTTAAAATATTGGGGCCAACGCACGGGCCGGTCCACGCGCAAGGCGAGGATGGGGCCACGACCTCCTGGTCCGGCTCTCCAGATCGCAGGTGGTGACTGGCTGACTGCCAACAGCGGCGCACGGCGCAGCGGTGGTTCTGCCTGGCACAGGGCGGTGCCATGCTGTAGCACGACGCTACGCGGTGTCGGGAGGGAAAGTGGGCTATAGCCCCATGCCTCGTTTCCGGCAGGAAATAAAAAAAAATAGAAAACAAAGTGGGTTATGCAACTGGTTTGGGCTGTGCAGATTCAGCCCATGGTCTGTTTTTCTTTTCTGTTTAGCTTTTAGCTATGCAGTTTTTCTTTATACTATGTGTGTTTACCGTAACTATGGTATGTTACTGTATTATAAAGCACATTCATGCATCCACATGTTTGATTAGGCAATTTTATGATTGCTATATGTTAATGATGTTTAAAAGTTAATTTACTACACAGTAAATTAATTATGCATGATGATTTCATGTTGGATATGCTAGAAATATCCAAGAGAGTTTTGCTGAGTTTGCCGTAGATGGCAACAGTTATCAATCATCGAACCTGGTCGATGTAAAGATTAACCTGGTAACCCGGGATCTCAGTGCCCACATAACCACACCTACTCAGGGGCTCCGGCTATAGTCGCTATAGGGAAGAATGTTGCATTGCACTTCACTACACCATGATCTAAAAAATAGAGTATCCGGTACTCTAGAGCTCTTTTGAGGAGCAATATGATCAATATAGGGTGATGATGATGCGTGAAGTGCACAGGAAATGGACGCCCGTCCAATTCCGTGACTTGGAGTCTATGGTAGCATAAACTCTTATGCTCATCAGATCAACTAGTAGTTGAGATTATGCAATATTGCAGTTCTGGATGTAATCTCATCGCGGAATGCTCTTTACTTTCAATCCTTTTATGAGGATTTTTCACATAATAGTTTCATCAATGGTGAAGGAAAGTGGAGACATGATGAGAAGAACATATGAATGGATCACAAAATGGAAAAAGTCATTTCTTGGAGAATGACAAAGCTAGCAGCTCCGTAGGTTGCTATGGTGTGGCCATATGACTAACATTGAAAGAAAATCTGATACTTTCAAGCATTTGGTGGGTCTGGAAGTGCAATTGCTATGGTGTGGCCATATGACTAACATTGAAAGAAAATCTGATACTTTCAAGCATTTGGTGTGTCTGGAAGTGCAATCAATTGGCACGAGCAACAGGGCTCATGGGAAAAGAAATGTTGGAAGCCATGCCCAGACTCAGCAAAACGAAGTTCCACTACTTAGTGTCGATGACATGATAGTGGACTTCGCTACCAATGATATTCAATGTATGTATTTCTATATGAGCTCAATCATATCTTGAAATTGGTTTCTTTCTCTATAGAAGCCTATTGGAATAATCCAATTGAGAAGAAAATGTGCTAGTAGCAACCGGGTCTACTAACATGATACTAGGGAGATTAAGTATTTCCAGACTCTTGAGAAGAGTAGTGGAAAGATCATGACAATTATTCGTCGTGATGGTGTAATTGTTGGTTCTGGTCAAGCCATAACTGCACTCCCTAGGGGTACTATATGATAATCAAGGATGCATTCATGCATCAAGATTCTACTCGTACTTTGCTGAGTTATAAGGATATCCACAGTGGTTTCGATTTTGAAACTCGTATAGTGAGTGAGTTTGGAAGCCTACTCATGACTCAACAAAAAGGGTTTGAATGAAATCCTAGAGTAAAGGTCTTCTCTATCTTTTGGATTAATATACTATATATACATTAAATTGGATACGCATTTGGCATACAAGATAATTTTCTAGAATCTTGATAAGTTCAAGATATGGCATGGTTGCCTGGGTCTTCCTGGTATTGGGATGTAAGAAAATTATTGATGGTTCTACTACACACAATCTAATGGTGTGAATTTTCCAAATTCATTGGATTATGTATGCACGATAAGTGTAGACTGGAAAATTGATCACAAGGCCATCATATCTAAAGATAAAGGATGAGCTAGTAGATTTCCTTGTACAGGAGATGCATTTGATCCAATTCAACCATTATATGGAATATTGAGATATTTCATACTACTTTTGGATGCATCAGCGAGATGGTCCAATGTGTGTCTTACTTCTATAAGGAACCATGCTTTTACAAAGCTTATTGCTCAAATCATTAATTTGAGAGCAAATCATCCCGAGCACGGGATAAAATCCATCAGACTGGATAATGCTGCGAAATTTAGTTCGTGAGCATTTGATGATTACTGCCTAGATTGAGGCATAACTGTGGAGCATATTGGTACTTTGTGTACATACCCATATTGGTCTTGTGGAATCACTTGTCAAGAGGATAAGTTGATAGCAAGATAGCTCCTACAGAATTGTAATCTCCCAACATCTAGTTGGGGACATTGCAGTTTTACGTACTGCATACACAAATTCGACGAACTGCATATTATATGGTCTCCCGGTTGCAGTTAGTACGTGGAAATGAGTAAGTATTTCCCATCTGCAATAATTCGGTTGTGTTGGATACATACCGATTTCACCACCGCAGCATACATATATGGGCCCTCATAGAGAAATGGGGCTATGTGAGGTACAATTCTCCGTCAATCATAAAATAGCTGAAGTCCTTAGAAGGGGACTTGTTTATGGCATTAGGGGAGATAATAACCACATTGAATGCCGAGAAATAGAATGGGATGTGAATAGACATCTAGTCCTTAGGTACACGTACGAATGAGTCTGAACTGGAGGTTCAGAAGATTATCAATTTGCAAAGTATCACAAATAGTCTGCCAGTTGCATTTACTGAGTATAATGGTGTCACAAATTAAAATGTTCCCATAGTGAATGTGCCAGAGAGAGTGGATGTGACCTATAGGTCTACTCGGCCACCCATGTGGGGGAGGAATCTGGACACAAGAGGACAAGGCTTCACGGAAGCGTCCGGGGGAATGAGGAATCCTCAAACAGTAAGTGCATGTCAACTTCATGTTGACATTCAACCTAGGGTTGAAGGACACCAGAAGGATGTTGGACACATCCAGGACCCAGCACGAGTGTGCATACAAATTTCTGTGCTGGGACATCGGAAGATCTTGACTCAACTGTTGTGGGAAATCACAAAGAGTCAAAAGGTAATGATGAAATCTCCACTATGGATATGGATTCAGGAGAATCATATAATAAAGACTACATTATGTCGACATTTATTTATCCTCGGAAATTGCAAAAGACCTTGGATTGGATCTAGAACCTAAGTCCATGCATGGTTGAGTGTCTAAAATGCTCTAGTTGATCCAAAGGAAGGCAACAATTGAGGATGCACTCGCTCTCAAGAAGAGGGGGTATTGACCTGATCAGTAATATCCACTCCTCTGAATTTGTTCCCTGGGGGAGCAAATGGGTATTTTTGTTCATGTGATGAACGAAAAAATGAGGTGGTGAGACATGAAGCGAGGCTTGTAGCATAGGGGTTCACGCAGAAACCTTTCATCGTTTAAGATGAAACATATTCTCCTGTTGTGAGTGGAATAACATTCCGATATTTGATATCACTGGCAGTGAATAATGAATTTGTTTATCAAACTGATGGATGTTGTGACTTCTTAGTTGTATGAGTCACTTGATTCAGATATCTCTATGATAATTTTTTATGGAATGAAGATTCTGAATTTATTCACAACATGTATTGTGAAAGCTTCAAAGGTCATTTTATGACTTGAAGTAGTCGGCAAGGATGTGGTATAACCGACTGAGTGAGTTCCTTTATTAGAAGGTTACTCAAACGTAGATGATTATTCATGTGTGTTCATCAAGAAATCCAAACACTAGTAGAATAAGGGCCTATTGTCCCGGTTGGTAAGGGCCTTTAGTCCCGGTTCCTGAACCGGGACTAAAGGGTCGGTACTAATACCCTGGCCCTTTAGTCCTGGTTCTATCCAGAACCGAGACTGATGGTCCTCCACGTGGCTGTCTGCCGAGCCCAGGCAGAGGGCCTTTGGTCCGGTTGGTGGCACCAACCGGGACCAATAGGCATCCACGCCACAAGATTTCTATGGCTGTGGTTTTGTTTTTTTAAAAGGGGGGGTTGGGGGTTTTGGGGGTTAATTTAGGTGTTTCATATATTGTGCTATAGCTAGCTAATTAATAGAGAAAAGTGTCCTCTCTTTTGTCCGTGCTTGGTCGACGCTACGCACTATACATAATTATAGAGAGGACTAGCTAGACACGCTAGCTAGCTAGTAATTAAGCAAAATGTAAGATCGTCATGAACATATATGCATACAGAGAAGTGATATCGACCACCTCTCCTTCCCCGAGAGATTGGTCGAACAACAAGTTCTCGTGATATCTATCCGACACTACCGGCTACATATATACAATAATTATCTTTTACAATACGGACGCGTGGTCCACATAGTATTCTCCGTCTTCAGCGATCACGTGGTCAAGAAAGAATGCCGCCAATTCCTCTTGAATTGCTCGCATGCGATCTGGTGCTAGGAGTTCATCCCGCATCCTAAACATCTAATTTTAAGAAGGGGTCAATACATACATACATATATATATATATATATATATATATA
This sequence comes from Aegilops bicornis, assembly GCA_021605145.1. NCBI lineage: Eukaryota > Viridiplantae > Streptophyta > Magnoliopsida > Poales > Poaceae > Aegilops > Aegilops bicornis. The sequence goes on along the minus strand of CM038671.1, from coordinate 30,936,952 downwards.
TATATATATATATATATATATATATATATATATATATATATGAATGAATGAAACTCAACACAAATGATGGTAATAAAATAAAATTGTGAATATTGTTATTTACGTACTTCATATTGTTTGTCAGAGTAGCCCGCTCACAGGTCGTGTGGCGGATGGACTCGCAAATGTAGTATCCACAGAAATCATTCCCTTGTTCCTGCCACAACCACTTTACAAGAAATAGAGGTCAATCAAACTGATAATTAGCAAGCATGCTAAATGGTATTGATGAAACTAGCGCTTGAATCACTAGGAGATGCGTGGAATATGCTACTATATAGTACTTACTTTCGGTGCCTAAATTGCAGCTTCTTCGGTAGTCCCGAGCTTTTTGGTGAATTTTCTCCAAGCCCTGCCATACAAAGAAAACAATTACTTGATATCGTAAATGAACAAAGTTGCTGATATGGTGGATAATGATCGATTTAACTTACTTCTCGAGCATTTCAGTCATGTCCAGATACTCCTTGGGATCTTTTCGCTTGGAGTCTAAGACAGTTACTACTCCCTTCTCAAGCTTAATCTCTAGGAGAATATAGTGGTAGCTGCGCACACATGCATAACTCATCAATATTACATTACTATAACCTGGACTAATAAGGAAACCGAATATGCCACAAGACAAGAACACTCACTTGAAGTTGTAAGGAAAGAGTATTATATCTTTGTGTTCATTTATTTCCAACGATCGTAGTAAGTTGGCCTCGGTTTCTTGGGCACGATATTGAACCTCAGTTGCATCTATGAGATACGTGTTAATGAACCCAATATCTCCCACTTGTCTTTTCTTCAATTCGCGATCTTCAATCTGCATAATATAGTGAGGATAATTATAAATACATGCAATGAAAGGGCTGAGTTATATAGAGAGACTTAATGATGTAAGTAGTACTACTTACAGACGAGTAGCAGGTGACCGTTGCTTTATCGATGGCCAATTGATTGAAAACTGATAGAACTCCTCAAATGGAATAGGCAACAGTTCAATTCCAAGGAGGTCATGCTCCTTTTAACTCTCACATACAAAGTACTCCTCCCTCGGACTCTTTGCAGGTTTGCATGTATCAATCATGCAATCTTCGTGATCATCGTTGATAGAGAACTTTCATCTTTGACGAGAGGCTTCCCGTACTCGTATCTTTGTATCTGCACCTCCAAGAAATCATAATGTACATCGTCGGGCAGGTAATCTGCAGGATTGCCATAACCGGCACCATCCTCGGATCGACGATGTCGCTAGCGTGCACCTTGAGCGGGGGCACGGTTGCTTAAGCTTGTTCGCCGAGCTGGGCAATTTGTTTCCCAGCTCGTCGTTCTTTCATCCTTTGATCACTTTTAGTACTTCCCGACCTCTCCGCTTCGCAAATGCCTTTCCAATAATGCGCTCATAGTTGCCTTTCACGGAGACTTGGGTGGTTTTGTCGAGCAGCCAGAGTGCGCTTAGCTTTCACCGGATCTACCTTCTCCTCCCGGAGGTGGATGTCTCTTTGCTTTCAACCCTTGAAACCAGTCATCCACTTCGTCTGCGCGATCTTCCCGTTTTCCTCCTCGCTTCCTCTCATACGGTAACTTCTCCGAGTCTTCGTGAGAAGGACCGAATCAGATCTCCTCCCGCCTTTGGCTGTACTGCTAGACACCGCAGAAAGCAGACGGAGCGGATGTCTTCTTTCCTTGCTTACGAGGCAGAGGAGAAGGACTACGACGCGCCGGAGCAACCGAAGCGGCGACGGGTCTCTTCCGCCCTTGCTGACGAGGAGGAGAAGGAGGAGGCTGGCTGCTGGGGCGCACTGGCGCAGGCGGAGAAGGAGGCGGAGTGCCGCCACGCCACGGAGAAGGAGCCGCCGAGTGCCCCGATCGTCACTCACCAGAGGAGGAGGCGGTGGAGGAGGCGGAGTGTCTTGACTCACGGAGGAGGAGGAGGAGGCGGAGGCGCCCAGTTCAAGGTTGATGAGATCCTTCCGCCATAGGCATGGAGTCCTCGAGCGTAACCCAGCCGATACTCCCCTTCACCGGTAGGGTGGTCAAGCCGGAGGTCCTCAAATCCTCCGTTATTTCATCGACCATCAACTTAGCATATCCTTCTCGAATCGGCCGCGGTGAAAAGTTGAGTCGGGTTTAGTAGGATAAACAGAGCCAACAGCCGCCTTGACCTTCAAATTGCTCCATTGCGCCATAAGGTGGCAATTTTCAGCATCCGTGATAGCATCCACAGGATAGCTGGCAGGAGCCGTCAAGGCATGCTCTAGCTGAAGCAGCTCGGTGGAAGCCACGCTGCTTCTCCGCTGAGATGGCGGGGTAGCTTTGGGGAAGCTTCGCAGGTCGCTTGCTGCGATCCGCTTCTCGTTCCTCTAGCCCCATTACCCTTTCGTGCAGCGCCGCAGCTTGGCTCGCTTCCGCTTTCTTCCTCCTCTCACGGGTTTTGTAACCCCTGCGTCCGAAATCCAGCCTTCCACGAACGGAGCTGGCGTGCCTCGTGTCCGGCCCTGTGGTGCTCGTGGATTCCCGAGGGCCATTGTGAGCTCGTCCTTCTCCCTGTCTGGAACGAACGTCCCTTGCTGCGCTGCTTCGATATATTGCTGAAGCCTCTTGACTGGTATGTCCAATTGATCGTCCGTCCAAATGCACTTCCCTGTTATAGGGTCCAAGGTTACGCCAGCCCCGAAGAACCAAGTCCAGCAACGGTCTGGCCAGTTCATTGTCTCTGGTTCGATCCCTTTATCAAGCAGATCATTCTCATCCTTGGCCCACTTAGGCCGGGCTACGAGGTAGCCACCTGACCCCGTGTGATGGTGAAGCTTCTTCTTCGCAGCATTTCTCTTGTTTGTCGCCGACATCTTTTTACTCTTTTCCGATGTCTTGTGGGCCACAAATGCGGGCCAGTCATCTCTGATCTTCTCATATTTGCGCTTGAATTCTGGTGTCTCATTTTTTTCGACATACCTATTGAGGTCTTTCTTCCAATTCCTGAATAGGTCTGCCATCTTCTTCAGAGCAAAAGACTTGATTAATGGCTCTATAACTGGCTTCTCCGGATCATCCTCCGGAGGTAGGGTGAAATTTGACTTTAGCTCAGTCCAAAGATCATTTTTCTGCATATCATTGACATAAGACACCTCAGGGTCTTCGCTCTTAGGCTTATACCATTGGTGGATGCTGATCGGGATCTTGTCCCTAACCGTAACCCCGCACCGAGCAACAAATGCCTTCTTTGTCCGGTAGGGTTCAATCGGTTGGTCGTCAGCGATTTGTATGATCTCAAACTTTTCATCCGAGCTCAACTTTTTCTTTGGGCCTCGTCTCTTTACCGAAGTTGTGCTCGATCCGGAGGGCTAGAAAAAAGAACAAAGACGAGAGTTAATTAATATGTGTACATACCAAAACAATGAATGCATCAATTAGCTAGTCAGCACAGGCTTAACTAATATATATACCTGGCCGGACTCGGTTTGGTGATCACCGGAGCCGTCCTCACGGTCTACTTCTTCGCCCTCTCCTTCTTTGTCACGTCCAAGATGCGATCCTATCCTAAAGGAACTCGAAGGTCCCACCAAGGATAGAAGCGCATCTTGAAGACGCTTTTGCAAGGTGGATATCATTACATCAACATTACATAATAGATGGGGATACATACATAAGGCACAAATGCCACAAGAATACATCAACATCATATACAAGATCAACATCCGACTACGGATGAATCATAAATGTAAACTCAAACGACATCCACCTCGCTAGCCCAAAGGCCGCCGACCGAACCTATCCCCGATCGAAGAAGAAGCAGAAGGAGAACTCCAACACAAGCAAACATCGCTCTCGCGTCATGATCATCGTGATAACCTGTACACAAGAATCGGTGTTGTAGTAATCTGTGAGCCACGAGGACTAAGCAATCCCATTTAAATGGGTATCAAGACTAACTAAGATTAATGGGTTTGGAAGAGGTAAAGTGGTGAGGTTGCAGCAGCTGCTAAGCATATTTGGTTGCTAACATAAGCAAATGAGAGCGAGAAGAGAAACAAAGGAATGGTCACAACTAGTAATGATCAAGAAGTGATCCTGTACTCCTACTTACGCCGACATAACCCGTAAAACCGTGTTCTCCTCTCGATCAACCCCAAAAGAGACACTCACTACGCATACGCACGGTTGGTGTATTTTAGAAGAGTTTGCTTCAAGTTTACTACAACCGGATATTAACAAATTCCCATCTGCCACATAAATCAGGCACGGCTCTCGAAAGTTTATACCCCGCAGGATGTCCCAACTTAGCCCATGATAAGCTCTCGCGATCAACGAAGGATATTCCTTCTCCCGGAAGACCCGATCAGTCTCGGAATCCGGCTACAAGACATTTCGACAGCAATAAAACAAGACCAGCAAGACCTCCGCCCGGCGACACCTTGATAGTAGCCGCACAGATCTCGTCTCGTGCCACGACCGGATGAGCAGTCCGCATAACTAAAAACCAGACCCCAAGTTTCCTTGAGGGGGCGCCAGTAAAGGGTTTCTAGTTTGGACCAACACTTAGACAAGCATTGGCCCGGGGCTGAATAAAGATGACCCTTGGGTTAATTACTCCCAAGAGAAATGTAGGTGGTGATGAGGCAAATGGTAAAACCAATGTTGGGCCTTCTTTGGAGGAGTCTTATTCAAAGCGAACTGTCAAGGGGTCCCATAAATCACCCGACCGCGTTAGGGACGCAAAATCCGGGAACATAATACCGATATGACGGAAACTAGGGCGGCAAGAGTGGAACAAAACACTGTGCATAAGGCCGAGCCTTCCACCCTTTACCAAGTATATAGATGCATTAATTAAATAAGATGTATTGTGATATCCCAACAAGTAAACATGTTCCAGCAAGGAACAACATCTACATGTTCCAACAAGGAACAAACTTCATCCTCACCTGCAACTAGCAACGCTATAAGAGGGGTTGAGCAAAGCGGTAACATAGCCAAACAATGGTTTGCTAGGAAGGGTGCAAAAGGTTAGAGGCTGACATGGCAATTTGGGATGGCTTGATAAACAGGTAATAGGTAGCGCAGGATAGCGATAGAACGAAGTAACTAGCATAGCAATGATAGTAATGAGATCCAAGGTGACGGTCATCTTGTCTGAAATCCCGCAAGGAAGAAGCCGAACCAAGCGAAGACGAACGAATCCTCACGATCGCAACGAACCGGTAACTAACAAGAAGAAGCACACAACATAGTAAACACACCACACATAGACAAGACATGATGCACAACAAACATGATGCATGACAAATCTAGATGAAGCTACTCATGGCAAGAGATGATGCAAACAAGGGCAACACATCAAAGCAAGTTTAAATGAGGCCTAAGCAACATATAACAATTCGTAAGTCCTCATATGCAAATTTCGAAATTGGTCCAGATCTGAATAAACCTTATGTTCAAGTTTTTAAACAGCAAGTTAAAATGCACCACGATGATCTACACGAAATTCTAGTCAATTTACATATAAAGTTCATTAGATTCGGAGCTACGGCCTAGAAGATATGAGCAAAACAAGTTAAACATGGCATTGATGTAAAATGCATACAAACATCAAGAAAACACCTCAAAACATGGATGCAACATGATAATACGAAACTACATGCAAAAACAAGCAAGTTTCATATAGAGCACACTCAAAACGGAGCAACGGTTCAACACATACACTCTATACAAGTCATGACAACAATCTGTCCCAAACAGCAACTAGACATATTGCAAGCACCGAAACAACAAGCTACAGCATCTTAACAAGAAAACAAATGGCATGGACATGATGTACAGGTAAAGCATGACAAAACATGAACACTGAGCTATTTCCAGAAATCACTAGAACATGCTCAAAAGGACATGGCAAGATTACAAATAATAACAGGTTCGCAGACTTAGCAGAATTCACAGGACATGGCAGAAATAACATCAGGTTAACATGTTTAGAGCTATGAAACAACATGTTACAGCAAGCTATCAAGTCAAACTAAAGCATGGCATGAATCTACTCAAAGCATATAACAAAAGTCACATAGTGACCATAAGCCAAAGGATCAGAAAATACAGTTGCAAGCATGTGAACATAGCAAAAACATAAACAGATTCAGACTTAGTGCAAAACTGGAGCATGGCATAAACAGATAACAAGTAGGCATGTTTACGAGCTCGATGCACTCACTATGAGGCATTGAATGACAAACTAAGCGTACAACCAGCAATTAGACATGGCATAGAAGCTAGACATGGTAAGAACAACAAAATAGCACGCAAGGATCAACTACAACTACCTTGGCAAAATTGAATAACATGTAAACAATCTGCCAGGAACATTTTATAGCAAAAGTAGAGCTCGATTGATTCATGCTATGGCACTCCATAATTAAAAACAAGGGCATGGATGGATAGAGCAAGACATGTATAACAAAACATCCTTAGTGAACATCTCTAGATTATGCACAGAATGACTGGTAGAAGCAGGTTAACATAGCATCATGATATAGCAGATTCAGACATGCAAAATAGCAACAGCAAGTACCCTACTTAACAAGCTTGGTGCACTCAGCACACAACTCAAAAAAATACATGGATAGCACCACTGTAAAGATGGCATGGCATAGATCAAAACTCATGTAGAAATCAACCTCATAGGATGCACACATCAATCATGGCAAAAATGACAAATCATCAAGTTATAACAGTTTCAGCAGATTAACATCATATAGCACTCTTGCAACGAAGATTCAGGCATCAAGATGAACTCAAATGAACATGATGCAATGGAATTTAATGATGTACTCATCGAGGCGAACAATTCGACATATCACACGCACGAAACGGAGCTATGGATGCAGAGATATGATGGCATGAACATGGCATGAAAATGTTGAAAACACTCGGGACTTAGTGGAATTTCGGGGTCAACCTCGTTCTCAGATCTGGATCGGGGTGGCGCGCGAACCGAGGTGGGCCGGGCTCTCGCCGGAGCTGGGCAGCGGGGTCGGGGAAGACCGGCGGCGGGGCGGCGAGGGCTGGCGGGCGAGGGCAGCGGCGAGGCGGCGGCCGGCTACGGGCGCGGACGGCGGGCGGCGAGGTTTCAGACCGGCGATCGGGCGGCGGCGCATCGTGGCGGCCGGACGGCAACGGGACGGCGCGCCTGGGCGAGGCGGTTCGGCAACGGCGGCGGCGGGCGACGGGCCAGCGGCGGGCGCTGGGCTCAAGCTGGCCTGCGATGGGCTCCGCGGGCCACGCTGGCGGAGGGCGGCGGCGAAAGCCACGTGGCGACACCGGGCGCGGGCGGCGGCGCTGACGGGCGGACACGTCTGGGCGACGGGTGGACGTGTCCGTCGGCGGGAGGAGGAAGAAGCTAGGGTTAGGGGGGATTTTCATCCGCGAATTTGGACGGAAGGCACATATTTATAGGTAGAGGAAGCTAGGAGAGTCCAAATGAGGTGCGGTTTTCGGCCACGCGATCGTGATCGAACGACTAAGAGCATGGAGTGGAGTTTGCTGGGTTTTGGGCCACTTTGGAAGGGGTGTTGGTCTGCACACAAAAGAGGCTTTTGCGGTTACCCGGTTAACCGTTGGAGTATCAAACGACCTCCAAATGGCACGAAACTTGACAGGCGGTCTACCGGTGGTATACCAAGGCCGCTATAAACCTCGGGTCATTCCGAGACCGCTTAACACCCGCATACCTAAAAGAGGTAAAAGGGGGCGCCGGGAGACATAGGAGCGCCGGATTAGAAAACGGACAACGGGGAAAATGCTCGGATACATGAGACGAACACGTATGCAAAATGAAATGCACATGATGACATGATATGAAATGCAGATGATGACATGGCAAAGTGCAACAGCAAGCACATGACATGGCAACGACGGCGAATAACTGACAAACACCTGACGCATCGAATCCGGGCCGTTACAACACTCCTCCACTAACAAGAGATCTCGTCCCGAGATCTTAGGACCGAGACGGAAGGGAAAAGGGATGAGTTGAAACAAGAACGCAAGAGAGAAGATGAACAAGGAATCGAGAGCACTCGATAAGAAGAGAGGAACGACGAGAATGACGAGAATCAAAAGCTCACGGAATCAGATAGACTATGAAACCACTCGTTCTAACCGGAGTGGTTAGAATGAGAAAAGAAACGGATAAGACTGAAAGGGTTTAAGCAGCACACCGGTTGAACAAGGAAAGAATAGAACATGAGCTTCAGAAGATGGAATGACACTTGACGAGATAAACAATGCAATGCCTCCGGAAGAATTGAAAGAATTTGAATGGAAAGAACTTAGAAGGAAGGATTGAACGGAGTTGTTGAGAAAATCAACAACGAAAAGAATAAGCTTGTTGTGGTCCTGTGGTAACATCTCAAGATCATAAGGTGATAACCGGCCACAAACGAAAATAATTGGATAGCTGAGAAGAACAAAGAAATGCAAAACTCCACTTCAAAGGAATACGGAGAATTGATTGCACTTCGAGAAGCAAGAAGTAAAGATACTTGAGCTCCACCAACAAAATCTTGATGAACTCTTGAAGAAAGAATTAAAACATGAAGAACCGCCATGAAGAACTCCGGTAACAAAAAGGATGATGAGATAGAATGAAGGATGAAAGAATAAGATTAAAGCTATGAAGATTTAGATGGAGGATTCAACGAGATGGCCGAGGAAATTTTGAACTCCTAAAAGAAAAGATGAAGACAATTGGAACTAGAATTTATTCATCAAGAACAAACTCAAGTAAGGGATTAATCACTTGGATGAAATAAGAATAAGATTTATTGTATGCTTATCCTTCATCAAATTAAATTGATGACAAGCAATGGACTTTACATACTACTTATTCTTCTTGAAAAAGGATTGAGAAGGGATAGCACAAAACTTGAGAAAGTCTTCATGAACCACCGGTAGGATTGAAGAGAACGAAAGGATTAAATGATAATCAAAGAAAAAGAATCTTGAATGAACCATCGTAAGAATTCGGAAATGACTGATGAAAGAGAAAGAATCACCGGGCATAATTAGAGAAGCACGGAGATACTTGAGGGAATTGAAATGCAAGAGAACAAAGAGATCGCGAACTGACAGAAGAATACTTGAATGAAGCAATCGGGATAGATAGAGAACGATAACTGGAATGATGGCCTTCGCAGAAAGAAGCGGAAAAAAACAACTTCTGACATACTCTGGATGGGTGAAAAGAATTTGCATGACTGGAAACAATTAGATAGGATAACATCGAGTTAGCACCATGAATCTCCGGGAGAACGGACAAGATTTAGAGGAAAAACTCTTCTTCAATCTTCAAATGACGACGAGAAACACCACCAAAATTACGGAGATACTCCGGGAGAACGAAAAACGAAGAGGTTGAGCCGACGATGAAAAAGATTTGGAATCGACCTTGGAAAGGTGTCTGACTGATGAAATTCATTCTTACGTCACACTTGAAAAGAATTAAGAATAACTCTGGGGGAATTAGAAGAGTCAGGTAAGTTCCTGGGAAAAGACCTGTGGCTTAGGGCCCACTAAAGGAAAGCACCGTTGGAAAGGGATGTTGAAGAGATAGATGATGCACCGGAACGATTGAAATATTAGAATGATGTGATAACCTCGAATTAATTCAAACATAGACGAGTCTCCTGAGATGTGTTGAACACTCCGGAAGGATAAATTGGCGAGAGGCGAACGAAAGGTGGAAAACACTTGATCCAAGGAAAAGAATGTGATCAACCCGAAAAATTGAATTGAGTGCACCGTAAAAAGAAAGAGATGAAGAATGACGAACGAGACGAGAATTCACCGTTGAAATAATTGAGGGAAGACGGAAGAGGCTCCGTCATTTAATGAAATTGATGGTCGGAAGAAAACTCGAACTCCGGGAATAATAGGGTGGGAGGCGGAAAACAAAGACAACTTGGAAGGGGGAACCGACGAATAACTTGAAGAGAAAAACACCAGTTGAAATCATTGAGGGAAGGAAGCAAAGACTTCGCACGAGTAGGATGGATACTCGATTACGGACTCCGGTTCCGAGAGGAAGGGAGGGTGGGTGGGAAAAACAAGGACAACTTCGGACAAGGAAAAACAACGACGTCGGAGGAAGAACTGAGGATTGAACTTGGCAAAGATGAAGATGGTCGAGTCGACTTGACGAGAAATGCACCGACAAAAGAGGATGGACAACTCACGTAAATTAACAACATGATCCTAAAGAAAAATTTGAAGGGGAAGAGGAGTAGTTCAAAACACCTACATCAAGATTCCTCACCAGAGCGATTTAAGGGACTGAGGAGTAAAAAGAATTCCTACTCTCCGATATAACTAGACTCTGAAAAACAGTTTATTCTAGACTCAACATCGGCCAAACTACACGATCAATCAAGGGGGCTCCTAAGGTCGGTCGAGGCTCTGATACCAACTTGTCACGCCCAAGATGCGACCCTATCCTAAAGGAACTCAAAGGTCCCACCAAGGATAGAAGCGCATCTTGAAGACGCTTTTGCAAGGTGGATATCATTACATCAACATTACATAATAGATGGGGATACATACATAAGGCACAAATGCCACAAGAATACATCAACATCATATACAAGATCAACATCCGACTACGGGTGAATCATAAATGTAAACTCAAACGACATCCACCACCGCTAGCCCAGTCACACCGAACCTATCCTCGATCGAAGAAGAAGCGTAAGGAGAACTCCAACACAAGCAAACATCGCTCTCGCGTCATGATCATCGTGATAACCTGTACCAAGAATCGGTGTTGTAGTAATCAGAGCCACGAGGACTCAAAGAATCCCATTACCATGGGTATCAAGACTAGCAAAGCTTAATGGGTAAGGAAGAGGTAAAGTGGTGAGGTTGCAGCAACGGCTAAGCATATATGGTGGCTAACATACGCAAATGAGAGCGAGAAGAGAAACAAAGGAACGGTCGTCAACTAGTAATGATCAAGAAGTGATCCTGAACTCCTACTTACGCCGACATAACCCAAGAAACCGTGTTCTCCTCTCGATCAACCCCGAAAAGAGACACTCACGGTTACGCACACGGTTGGTGTATTTTAGAAGAGTTTGCTTCAAGTTTACTACAACCAGATATTAACAAATTCCCATCTGCCACATAACCGCGGGCACGGCTCTCGAAAGTTTATACCCTGCAGGGTTGTCCCAACTTAGCCCATGATAAGCTCTCGCGATCAACGAAGGATATTGCTTCTCACCGGTAATACCAGATCAGTCTCGGATTCCCTGATACAAGTCTTTTCGACAGCAATAAAACAAGACCAAGAAGACCTCCCTTGCGTGCCGACACCCTAATAGTAGCCGCCAGATCTCGCCTCGTGCCACGACCGGATGAGCAGTCCGCATAACTAAAACCGCACCCCAAGTTTCCTTGAGGGGCGCCGCAAAGGGTTTCTAGTTTGGACCAACACTTAGATGAGCATTGGCCCGGGGCTGAATAAAGATGACCCTTGGGTTAATTACTCCCAAGGAAATGTAGGTGGTGGTGAGGCAAATGATAAAACCAATGTTGGGCCTTTGGAGGAGTCTTATTCAAAGAGAACTGTCTAGGGGGTCCCATAAATCACCCGACCGCGTTAGGGACGCAAAATCCGGGAACATAATACCGATATGACGTAAACTAGGGCGGCAAGAGTGGAACAAAACACCAGGCATAAGGCCGAGCCTTCCACCCTTTACCAAGTATATAGATGCATTAATTAAATAAGATATATTGTGATATCCCAACAAGTAAACATGTTCCAAAGAAGGAACAACATCTCCATGTTCCAACAAGGAACAAACTTCATCTTCACCTGCAACTAGCAACGCTATAAGAGGGGTTGAGCAAAGCGGTAACATAGCCAAACAATGGTTTGCTAGGAAGGGTGCAAAAGGTTAGAGGTCGACATGGCAATTTGGGATGGCTTGATAAACAAGTAATAGGTAGCGCAAAGATAGCGATAGAACGAAGCAACTAGCATAGCAATGATAGTAATGAGATCCAAGGTGACGGTCATCTTGCCTGAAATCCCGCAAAGAAGAAGAACGAGTCCATGAAGAAGATGAACGGATGAAGCCGAACCAAGCGAAGACGAACGAATCCTCACGATCGCAACGAACCGAACTAACAAGAAGAAGCACACAACATAGTAAACACACCACACATAGACAAGACATGATGCACAACAAACATGATGCATGACAAATCTAGATGAAGCTACTAATGGCAAGACATGATGCAAACAAGAGCAACACATCAAAGCAAGTTTAAATGAGGCCGGAAGCAACATATAACAATTCCGGTAAGTCCTCATATGCAAATTTCGAAATTGGTCCAGATCTGAATAAACCTTATGTTCAAGTTGTTAAACAGCAAGTTAAAATGCACCACGATGATCTACACGAAATTCTAGTCAATTTACATATAAAGTTCATTAGATTCGGAGCTACAGCCTAGAAGATATGAGCAAAACAAGTTAAACATGGCATTGATGCAAAATGCATACAAACATCAAGCAAACACCTCAAAACATGGATGCAACATGATAATACGAAACTTACATGCAAAAACAAGCAAGTTTCATATAGAGCACACTCAAAACGGAGCAACGGTTCAACACATACACTCTATACAAGTCATGACAACAATCTGTCCAAAACAGCAACTAGGCATATTGCAAGCACCGAAACAACAAGCTACAGCATCTTACCAAGAAAACAAAAGGCATTGACATGATATACAGGTAAAGCATGACAAAACATGAACACTGAGCTATTTCCAGAAATCACTAGAACATGCTCAAAATGACATGGCAAGATTGCAAATAATAACAGGTTCACAGACTTAGCAGAATTCACAGGACATGGCAGAAATAACATCAGGTTAACATGTTTAGAGCTATGAAACAACATGTTACAGCAAGCTATCAAGTCAAACTAGAGCATGGCATGAATCTACTCAAAGCATATAACAAAAGTCCCTTAGTGACCATAAGCCAAAGGGGATCAGAAAATACAGTTGCAAGCATGTGAACATAGCAAAAACATAAATAGATTCAGACTTAGTGCAAAACTGGAGCATGGCATAAACAGATAACAAGTAGGCATGTTTACCAGCTCGATGCACTCACTATGAGGCATTGAATGACAAACTAAGCGTACAACCGGCAATTAGACATGGCATAGAAGCTAGACATGGTAAGAACAACAACATAGCATGCAAGGATCAACTACAACAACCTTGGCAAAATTGAATAACATGTAAACAATCTGCCAGGAACATTTTATAGCAAAAGTAGAGCTCGATTGACTCAAGCTATGGCACTCCATAATTGCAAACAAGGGCATGGATGGGTAGAGCAAGACATGTGTAACAAAACATCCTTAGTGAACATCTCCAGATTAGCCATAGAATGACTTGTAGAAGCAGGTTAACATAGCATCATGATATAGCAGATTCAGACATGCAAAATAGCAACAGCAAGTACCCTACTTAACAAGCTTGGTGCACTCAGCACACAACTCACAAAAATACATGGATAGCACCACTTTAAAGATGTCATGGCATAGATCAAAACTCATGTAGAAATCAACCTCATAGGATGCACACATCAATCATGGCAAAAATGACAAATCATCAAGTTATAACAGTTTCAGCAGATTAACATCATATAGCACTCTTGCAACGAAGATTCAGGCATCAAGATGAACTCAAATGAACATGATGCAATGGAATGTAATGATGTACTCATCGAGACTAACAATTCGACATATCAGACGCACGAAACGGAGCTATGGATGCAGAGGTATGATGGCATAAACATGGCATGAAAATGTTGAAAACACTCGAGACTTGGTGGAATTTCGAAGTCAACCTCGCTTCGTGATCTCGATCGGGTGGCGCGCGAATCGAGGCGGGCTGGGTTTCGCCGGAGCTGGGCAGCGGGTCGGGAAGACCGCGGCGGGCGGCGAGGGCCGGGCGGCCGGGCGTAGGGCGCTGGCGAGGCGGCGGGCGCCATGGGCGCGTGACGGGCGTGGCGGCGAGGTTTGCCACGGCGACGGGCGGCGGCGGCGGCCGGTGGCGGCTGGACGGCGGCGGGACGGGCGCGCTACGGGCGTAGGCGGCCTCGGGCGACAAGCGGCGGGCGGCGGCGTACGGGCGGGGCGCTGGCTCGCTGGCCCGCAATGGGCTCCATGGTCGCGCTGGCGGAGGGCGGCGGCGCAGCCACGTGGCGGGCGGCCATCGGGCGCGGACGGCGGCGTTGGGACGGGCGGACACGTCCCGGCGGCGGGTGGACGTGTCCGTCGGGCGGAGTGAGGAAGAAGGTAGGGTTAGGGGGGATTTTCATCCGTGAATTTGGACGGAAGGCACATATTTATAGGTAGAGGGAGCTAGGAGAGTCCAAATGAGGTGCGGTTTTCGGCCACGCGATCGTGATCGAACGATCAAGAGCATGGAGGGGAGTTTGCTGGGTTTTGGGCCACTTTGAAGGGGTGTTGGGCTGCACACAAAGAGGCTTTCATGTTACCCGGTTAACCGTTGGAGTATCAAACGACCTCCAAATGGCACGAAACTTGACAGGCGGTCTACCGGTGGTATACCAAGGCCGCTTGGCAAACCTCGGGTCATTCCGAGACCGTTTAACACCCGCACACGAAAATAGGTAAAAGGGGGCACCGGGAGACATATAAGCACCGGATTGGAAAACGGACAACGGGGAAAATGCTCGATGCATGAGACGAACACGTATGCAAAATGAAATGCACATGATGACATGATATGAAATGCAGATGATGACATGGCAAAGTGCAACACGCAAGCACATGACATGGCAACGACGGCGAATAACTGACAAACACCGCGATCGAATCCGGGCGCATAACACTCCTCCACTAACAAGAGATCTCGTCCCGAGATCTTAGGACCGAGACGGAAGGGAAAAGGGATGAGCTGAAACAAGAACGCAAGAGAGAAGATGAACAAGGAGTCGAGAGCACTCGATAAGAAGAGAGGAACGACGAGAATGACGAGAATCAAAAGCTCACGGAATCAGATAGACTATGAAACCACTCGTTCTAACCGGAGTGGTTAGAATGAGAAAAGAAACGGATAAGACTGAAAGGATTTAAGCAGCACACCGGTTGAACAAGGAAAGAATAGAACATGAGCTTCAAGATGGAATGACACTTGACGAGATAAACAATGCAATGCCTCCTAAGAATTGAAAGAATTTGAATGGAAAGAACTTAGAAGGAAGAATTGAACGGAGTTGTTGAGAAAATCAACAACGAAAAGAATAAGCTTGTTGTGGTCCTGTGGTAACATCTCAAGATCATAAGGTGATAACCGGCCACAAACGGAAATAATTGGATAGCTGAGAAGAACAAAGAAATGCAAAACTCCACTTCAAAGGAATACGGAGAATTGATTGCACTTCGAGAAGAAAGAAGGAAAGATACTTGAGCTCCACCAACAAAATCTTGATGAACTCTTGAAGAAAGAATTAAAACATGAAGAACCGCCATGAAGAACTCCGGTAACAAAAGGATGATGAGATAGAATGAAGGATGAAAGAATAAGATTAAAGCTATGAAGATTTAGATGGAGGATTCCGACGAGATGGCCGAGGAAATTTTGAACTCCGGAAAAGAAAAGATGAAGACACTTGGAACTAGAATTTATTCATCAAGAACAAACTCCGAAGTAAGGGATTAATCACTTGGATGAAATAAGAATAAGATTTATTGTATGCTTATCCTTCATCAAATTAAATTGATGACAAGCAATGGACTTTACATACTACTTATTCTTCTTGAAAAAGGATTGAGAAGGGATAGCACAAAACTTGAGAAAGTCTTCATGAACCACCGTAGGATTGAAGAGAACGAAAGGATTAAATGATAATCAAAGAAAAGAATCTTGAATGAACCATCGTAGAATTCGGAAATGATCGATGAAAGAGAAAGAATCACCGGGCATAATTAGAGAAGCACGGAGATACTTGAGGGAATTGAAATGCAAGAGAACAAAGAGATCGCGAACTGACAGAAGAATACTTGAATGAAGCACCGGGATAGATAGAGAACGATAATCGAATGATGGCCTTCGCAGAAAGAAGCGGAAAAAACAACTTCGACATACTCCGGATGGGTGAAAAGAATTTGCATGACTGGAAACAATTAGATAGGATAACATCGAAGTTAGCACCATGAATCTCGGGAGAACGGACAAGATTTAGAGGAAAAACTCTTCTTCAATCTTCAAATGACGACAAGAAACACCACCAAAATTACGGAGATACTCCGGAGAACGAAAAACGAAGAGGTTGAGCCGACGATGAAAAAAGATTTGGAATCGACCTTGGAAAGGTGTCTGATCGATGAAATTCATTCTACGTCACACTTGAAAAGAATTAAGAATAACTCAGGAATTAGAAGAGTCGTGTAAGATCCTCGAAAAGACCTCGTGGCTTAGGGCCCACTAAAGGAAAGCACCGCTGGAAAGGGATGTTGAAGAGATAGATGATGCAATCGGAACGATTGAAATATTAGAATGATGTGATAACCTCGAATTAATTCAAACATAGACGAAGTCTCCGAGATGTGTTGAACACTCCTAAGGATAAATTGGCGAGAGGCGAACGAGCAGGGAAAACACTTGATCCAAGGAAAAGAATGTGATCAACCCGAAAAATTGAATTGAGTGCACCGTAAAAGAAAGAGATGAAGAATGACGAACGAGACGAGAATTCACCGGTTGAAATAATTGAGGGAAGACTGAAGAGGCTCCGTACGAATGAAATTGATGGTCGGAAGAAAACTCGAACTCCGGGAATAATAGGGTGGGAGGGCGGGAAAACAAAGACAACTTGGAAGGGGGAACCGACGAATAACTTGAAGAGAAAAACACCAGTTGAAATCATTGAGGAAAGGAAGCAAAGACTTCGCACGAGTAGGATGGATACTCGATTACGGACTCCGGTTCCGAGAGGAAGGGAGGGCGGGTGGGAAAAACAAGGACAACTTCGGACAAGGAAAAACAACGACGTCGGAGGAAGAACTGAGGATTGAACTTGGCAAAGATGAAGATGGTCGAGTCGACTTGACGAGAAATGCACCGGACAAAAGAGGATGGACAACTCACTAAATTAACAACATGATCCTAAAGAAAAATTTGAAGGGAAGAGGAGTAGTTCAAAACACCTACATCAAGATTCCTCACCAGAGCGATTTAAGGGACCGAGGAGTAAAAAGAATTCCTACTCCGATATAACTAGACTCTGAAAAACAGTTTATTCTAGACTCAACATCGCCAAACTACACGATCAATCAAGGGGCTCCTAAGGTCGACGAGGCTCGATACCAACTTATCACGCCTAAGATGCGACCCTATCCTAAAGGAACTCAAAGGTCCAACTAAGGATAGAAGCGCATCTTGAAGACGCTTTTGCAAGGTGGATATCATTACATCAACATTACATAATAGATGGGGATACATACATAAGGCACAAATGCCACAAGAATACATCAACATCATATACAAGATCAACATCCGACTACGGGTGAATCATAAAATGTAAACTCAAACGACATTCACCTCGCTAGCCCAGTCAGCCGACCGAACCTATCCCCGATCGAAGAAGAAGCGTATGAGAACTCCAACACAATCAAACATCGCCACGTGTCATGATCATCGTGATAACCTGTGGCTCGCAATCGTGTTGTAGTAATCAGGAGCCACGAGGACTCAAAGAATCCCATTACCATGGGTATCAAGACTAGCAAAGCTTAATGGGTAAGGAAGAGGTAAAGTGGTGAGGTTGCAGCAACGGCTAAGCATATATGGTGGCTAACATACGCAAATGAGAGCGAGAAGAGAAACAAAGGAACGGTCGTCAACTAGTAATGATCAAGAAGTGATCCCGAACTCCTACTTACGCCGACATAACCCGTAAACCGTGTTCTCCTCTCGATCAACCCCGAAAAGAGACACTCACGGTTACGCATACGGTTGGTGTATTTTAGAAGAGTTTGCTTCAAGTTTACTACAACCGGATACTAACAAATTCTATCTCGCAACATAACCGCGTGCACGGCTCTCGAAAGTTTATACCCTGCAGGGGTGTCCCAACTTAGCCCATGATAAGCTCTCGCGATCAACGAAGGATATTCCTTCTCCCCGGAAGACCCGATCAGTCTCGGAATCCCGGCTACAAGACATTTCGACAGCAATAAAACAAGACCAGCAAGACCTCCCGCAAGCCGACACCCTAATAGTAGCCGCAGATCTCGTCTCAGGCCACGACCGGATGAGCAGTCCGTACAACTAAAACCAGACCCCAAGTTTCCTTGAGGGGGCGCTGCAAAGGGCTCTAGTTTGGACCAACACTTAGATGAGCATTGGCCCGGGGGGGGGGGGGCTGAATAAAGATGACCCTTGGGTTAATTACTCCCAAGGGAAATGTAGGTGGTGGTGAGGCAAATGATAAAACCAATGTTGGGCCTTGCTGGAGGAGTCTTATTCAAAGCGAATCGTCAAGGGGGTCCCATAAATCACCCGACCGTTAGGGACGCAAAATCCGGGAACATA
The DNA here is from genome assembly GCA_021605145.1 of Aegilops bicornis. Taxonomy (NCBI): domain Eukaryota; kingdom Viridiplantae; phylum Streptophyta; class Magnoliopsida; order Poales; family Poaceae; genus Aegilops; species Aegilops bicornis. The sequence goes on along the minus strand of CM038671.1, from coordinate 30,918,286 downwards.
ATACCGATATGACGTAAACTAGGGCGGCAAGAGTGGAACAAAACACCGTGCATAAGGCCGAGCCTTCCACCCTTTACCAAGTATATAGATGCATTAATTAAATAAGATATATTGTGATATCCCCAACAAGTAAACATGTTCCAAAATAGGAACAACATCTCCATGTTCCAACAAGGAACAAACTTCATCTTCACCTGCAACTAGCAACGCTATAAGAGGGGCTGAGCAAAGCGGTAACATAGCCAAACAACGGTTTGCTAGGAAGGGTGCAAAAGGTTAGAGGCCGACATGGCAATTTGGGATGGCTTGATAAACAGTAATAGGTAGCGCGCATAGCGATAGAACGAAGCAACTAGCATAGCAATGATAGTAATGAGATCCAAGGTGACGGTCATCTTGCCTGAAATCCCGCAAAGAAGAAGAACGAGTCCATGAAGAAGATGAACGGATGAAGCCGAACCAAGCGAAGATTTAACGAATCCTCACGATCGCAACGAACCTGAACTAACAAGAAGAAGCACACAACATAGTAAACACACCACACATAGACAAGACATGATGCACAACAAACATGATGCATGACAAATCTAGATGAAGCTACTAATGGCAAGACATGATGCAAACAAGAGCAACACATCAAAGCAAGTTTAAATGAGGCCTAAGCAACATATAACAATTCCTAGAAGTCCTCATATGCAAATTTCGAAATTGGTCCAGATCTGAATAAACCTTATGTTCAAGTTGTTAAACAGCAAGTTAAAATGCACCACGATGATCTACACGAAATTCTAGTCAATTTACATATAAAGTTCATTAGATTCGGAGCTACAGCCTAGAAGATATGAGCAAAACAAGTTAAACATGGCATTGATGCAAAATGCATACAAACATCAAGCAAACACCTCAAAACATGGATGCAACATGATAATACGAAACTTACATGCAAAAACAAGCAAGATTCATATAGAGCACACTCAAAACGGAGCAACGGTTCAAGACATACACTATACAAGTCATGACAAAAATCTGTCCAAAACAGCAACTAGGCATATTGCAAGCACCGAAACAACAAGCTACATCATCTTAACAAGAAAACAAAAGGCATTGACATGATATACAGGTAAAGCATGACAAAACATGAACACTGAGCTATTTCCAGAAATCACTAGAACATGCTCAAAATGACATGGCAAGATTGCAAATAATAACAGGTTCACAGACTCACAGGACATGGCAGAAATAACATCAGGTTAACATGTTTAGAGCTATGAAACAACATGTTACAGCAAGCTATCAAGTCAAACTAGAGCATGGCATGAATCTACTCAAAGCATATAACAAAAGTCCCTTAGTGACCATAAGCCAAAGGGGATCAGAAAATACAGTTGCAAGCATGTGAACATAGCAAAAACATAAATAGATTCAGACTTAGTGCAAAACTGGAGCATGGCATAAACAGATAACAAGTAGGCATGTTTACCAGCTCGATGCACTCACTATGAGGCATTGAATGACAAACTAAGCGTACAACCAGCAATTAGACATGGCATAGAAGCTAGACATGGTAAGAACAACAACATAGCATGTAAGGATCAACTACAACAACCTTGGCAAAATTGAATAACATGTAAACAATCTGCCAGGAACATTTTATAGCAAAAGTAGAGCTCGATTGACTCAAGCTATGGCACTTCATAATTGCAAACAAGGGCATGGTTGGATAGAGCAAGACATGTGTAACAAAACATCCTTAGTGAACATCTCCAGATTATGCATAGAATGACTTGTAGAAGCAGGTTAACATAGCATCATGATATAGCAGATTCAGACATGCAAAATAGCAACAGCAAGTACCCTACTTAACAAGCTTGGTGCACTCAGCACAAAACTCACAAAAATACATGGATAGCACCACTGTAAAGATGTCATGGCATAGATCAAAACTCATGTAGAAATCAACCTCATAGGATGCACACATCAATCATGGAAAAAATGACAAATCATCAAGTTATAACAGTTTCAGCAGATTAACATCATATAGCACTCTTGCAAGATTCAGCCATCAAGATGAACTCAAATGAACATGATGCAATGGAATGTAATGATGTACTCATCGAGACGAACAATTCGACATATCTGACGCACGAAACGGAGCTATGGATGCAGAGAAATGATGGCATGAACATGGCATGAAAATGTTGAAAACACTCGGGACTTGGTGGAATTTCGAGGTCAACCTCGCTTCTCGTGATCTCGATCGGGTGGCGCGCGAACCGAGGCGGGCCGGGCTCTCACCGAGCTGGGCAGCGGGTCGGGAAGACCGGGCGGCGGGCGGCGAGGGCCGGGCGTTGGGCGTAGGGCGGCGCCGGCGAGGCGGCGCGTAGGCGCGGCGCGTGACGGCGTGGCGGCGAGGTCGGGCGGCCGGTGGCGGCCGGACGGCGGCGGGACGGCGCGCTTGCGGGCGTAGGCGGTTCTCGGCGACGGCGGCGGCGGCAGACGGGCCAGCGGCGGGCGCTGGCTCGCGGGTTCGCAATGGGTTTCCGGGCCGCTGGCGGAGGGCGGCGCGCAAGAGCCACGGGCGGGCGACATCGGCGCTGGGCGGCGGCGCGGGGACGGGCGGACACGTCCGGGCGGCGGGCGGACGTGTCCGTGCGGAGCGAGGAAGAAGCTAGGGTTAGGGGATTTTCATCCGTGAATTTGGACGGAAGGCACATATTTATAGGTAGAGGGAGCTAGGAGATTCCAAATGAGGTGCGGTTTTCGCCACGCGATCGTGATCGAACGATCGAGAGCATGGAGGGGAGTTTGCTGGGTTTTGGGCCACTTTGGAAGGGGTGTTGGTCTGCACACAAAAGAGGCTTTTGCGGTTACCCGGTTAACCGTTGGAGTATCAAACGACCTCCAAATGGCACGAAACTTGACAGGCGGTCTACCGGTGGTATGCCAAGGCCGCTTGGCAAACCTCGGGTCATTCCGAGACCGTTTAACACCCGCACACGAAAAGAGGTAAAAGGGGGCGCCGGGAGACATAGGAGCACCGGATTGGAAAACGGACAACGGGGAAAATGCTCGGATGCATGAGACGAACACGTATGCAAAATGAAATGCACATGATGACATGATATGAAATGCAGATGATGACATGGCAAAGTGCTACACGCAAGCACATGACATGGCAACGACGGCGAATAACTGACAAACACCGCGATCGAATCCGGGCGCTACAACACTCCTCCACTAACAAGAGATCTCGTCCCGAGATCTTAGGACCGAGACGGAAGGGAAAAGGGATGAGCTGAAACAAGAACGCAAGAGAGAAGATGAACAAGGAATCGAGAGCACTCGATAAGAAGAGAGGAACGACGAGAATGACGAGAATCAAAAGCTCACGGAATCAGATAGACTATGAAACTACCTGCTCTAACCGAGTGGTTAGAATGAGAAAAGAAACGGATAAGACCGAAAGGGTTTAAGCAGCACACCGTTGAACAAGGAAAGAATAGAACATGAGCTTCGTAAGATGGAATGACACTTGACGAGATAAACAATGCAATGCCTCCTAAGAATTGAAAGAATTTGAATGGAAAGAACTTAGAAGGAAGGATTGAACGGAGTTGTTGAGAAAATCAACAACTAAAAGAATAAGCTTGTTGTGGTCCCGTGGTAACATCTCAAGATCATAAGGTGATAACCGGCCACAAACGGAAATAATTGGATAGCTGAGAAGAACAAAGAAATGCAAAACTCCACTTCAAAGGAATACGGAGAATTGATTGCACTTCGAGAAGCAAGAAGGAAAGATACTTGAGCTCCACCAACAAAATCTTGATGAACTCTTGAAGAAAGAATTAAAACATGAAGAACCGCCATGAAGAACTCCGCAACAAAAAGGATGATGAGATAGAATGAAGGATGAAAGAATAAGATTAAAGCTATGAAGATTTAGATGGAGGATTTCGACGAGATGGCCGAGGAAATTTTGAACTCCTAAAAGAAAAGATGAAGACACTTGGAACTAGAATTTATTCATCAAGAACAAACTCCAAAGTAAGGGATTAATCACTTGGATGAAATAAGAATAAGATTTATTGTATGCTTATCCTTCATCAAATTAAATTAATGACAAGCAATGGACTTTACATACTACTTATTCTTCTTGAAAAAGGATTGAGAAGGGATAGCACAAAACTTGAGAAAGTCTTCATGAACCACCGGTAGGATTGAAGAGAACGAAAGGATTAAATGATAATCAAAGAAAAAGAATCTTGAATGAACCATCGTAAGAATTCGGAAATGACTGATGAAAGAGAAAGAATCACCGGGCATAATTAGAGAAGCACGGAGATACTTGAGGGAATTGAAATGCAAGAGAACAAAGAGATCGCGAACTGACAGAAGAATACTTGAATGAAGCACCGGGATAGATAGAGAACGATAACTGGAATGATGGCCTTCGCAGAAAGAAGCGGAAAAAAACAACTTCTGACATACTCCGGATGGGTGAAAAGAATTTGCATGACTGGAAACAATTAGATAGGATAACATCGAGTTAGCACCATGAATCTCCGGGAGAACGGACAAGATTTAGAGGAAAAACTCTTCTTCAATCTTCAAATGACGACGAGAAACACCACCAAAATTACGGAGATACTCCGGGAGAACGAAAAACGAAGAGGTTGAGCCGACGATGAAAAAGATTTGGAATCGACCTTGGAAAGGTGTCTGATCGATGAAATTCATTCTTACGCCACACTTGAAAAGAATTAAGAATAACTCCGGGAATTAGAAGAGTCGTGTAAGATCCTCGAAAAGACCCGTGGCTTAGGGCCCACTAAAGGAAAGCACCGCTGGAAAGGGATGTTGAAGAGATAGATGATGCAATCGAACGATTGAAATATTAGAATGATGTGATAACCTCAATTAATTCAAACATAGACGAAGTCTCCGAGATGTGTTGAACACTCCTAAGGATAAATTGGCGAGAGGCTAACGAAAGGTGGAAAACACTTGATCCAAGGAAAAGAATGTGATCAACCCGAAAAATTGAATTGAGTGCACCGTAAAAGAAAGAGATGAAGAATGACGAACGAGACGAGAATTCACCGTTGAAATAATTGAGGGAAGACCAAGAGGCTCCGCATTTAATGAAATTGATGGTCGGAAGAAAACTCGAACTCCGGGAATAATAGGGTGGGAGGGCGGAAAACAAAGACAACTTGGAAGGGGGAACCGATTTAATAACTTGAAGAGAAAAACACCAGTTGAAATCATTGAGGAAAGGAAGCAAAGACTTCGCACGAGTAGGATGGATACTGACACGGACTCCGTTCCGAGAGGAAGGAGGGCGGTGGGAAAAACAAGGACAACTTCGGACAAGGAAAACAACGACGCCGGAGGAAGAACTGAGGATTGAACTTGGCAAAGATGAAGATGGTCGAGTCGACTTGACGAGAAATGCACCGGACAAAAGAGGATGGACAACTCACGTAAATTAACAACATGATCCTAAAGAAAAATTTGAAGGGAAGAGGAGTAGTTCAAAACACCTACATCAAGATTCCTCACCAGAGCGATTTAAGGGACCGAGGAGTAAAAAGAATTCCTACTCCGATATAACTAGACTCTAAAAACAGTTTATTCTAGACTCAACATCGCCAAACTACACGATCAATCAAGGGGGCTCCTAAGGTCGGTCGAGGCTCGATACTAACTTGAACACGCCTAAGATGCTACCCTATCCTAAAGGAACTCAAAGGTCCCACCAAGGATAGAAGCGCATCTTGAAGACGCTTTGCAAGGTGGATATCATTACATCAACATTACATAATAGATGGGGATACATACATAAGGCACAAATGCCACAAGAATACATCAACATCATATACAAGATCAACATCCCACTACGGGTGAATCATAAATGTAAACTCAAACGACATCCACCTCGCTAGCCCAGTGTGTCACGACCGAACCTATCCCCGATCGAAGAAGAAGCGTATGAGAACTCCAACACAAGCAAACATCGCCTCGCGCCATGATCATCGTGATAACCTGTACTGCAACTGGTGTTGTAGTAATCAGAGCCACGAGGACTCAAAGAATCCCATTACCATGGGTATCAAGACTAGCAAAGCTTAATGGGTAAGGAAGAGGTAAAGTGGTGAGGTTGCAGCAACGGCTAAGCATATATGGTGGCTAACATACGCAAATGAGAGCGAGAAGAGAAACAAAGGAACGGTCACAACTAGTAATGATCAAGAAGTGATCCTGAACTCCTACTTACGCCGACATAACCCGTAAACCGTGTTCTCCTCTCGATCAACCCCGAAAAGAGACACTCACGTTACGCATTACACGGTTGGTGTATTTTAGAAGAGTTTGCTTCAAGTTTACTACAACCGGATATTAACAAATTCCCATCTGCCACATAACAACGGGCACGGCTCTCGAAAGTTTATACCCTTCAGGGGTGTCCCAAATTAGCCCATGATAAGCTCTCGCGATCAACGAAGGATATTCCTTCTCCCCGGGAAGACCCGATCAGTCTCGGAATCCTGCCACAAGACATTTCGACAAAGAATAAAACAAGACCAAGAAGACCTCCCAAGATGCCGACACCTCGATAGTAGCCGCCAGATCTCGCCTCGTGCCACGACCGGATGAGCAGTCCGCACAACTAAAAACCGCACCCCAAGTTTCCTTGAGGGGGCGCCAAAGGGTTTCTAGTTTGGACCAACACTTAGACAAGCATTGGCCCGGGGCTGAATAAAGAGGACCCTTGGGTTAATTACTCCCAAGGGAAATGTAGGTGGTGGTGAGGCAAATGATAAAACCAATGTTGGGCCTTGCTGGAGGAGTCTTATTCAAAGCGAACTGTCAAGGGGGTCCCATAAATCACACGACCGCGTTAGGGACGCAAAATCCGGGAACATAATACCGATATGACGGAAAATAGTGCGGCAACAGTGGAACAAAACACGCATAAGGCCGAGCCTTCCACCCTTTACCAAGTATATAGATGCATTAATTAAATAAGATATATTGTGATATCCCAACAAGTAAACATGTTCCAAGAAGGAACAACATCTCCATGTTCCAACAAGGAACAAACTTCATCTTCACCTGCAACTAGCAACGCTATAAGAGGGGTTGAGCAAAGCGGTAACATAGCCAAACAATGGTTTGCTAGGAAGGGTGCAAAAGGTTAGAGGCTGACATGGCAATTTGGGATGGCTTGATAAACAGGTAATAGGTAGCGCAGCATAGCGATAGAACGAAGCAACTAGCATAGCAATGATAGTAATGAGATCCAAGGTGACGGTCATCTTGCCTGAAATCCCGCAAAGAAGAAGAACGAGTCCATGAAGAAGATGAACGGATGAAGCCGAACCAAGCGAAGACGAACGAATCCTCACGATCGCAACGAACCGGGAACTAACAAGAAGAAGCACACAACATAGTAAACACACCACACATAGACAAGACATGATGCACAACAAACATGATGCATGACAAATCTAGATGAAGCTACTAATGGCAAGACATGATGCAAACAAGAGCAACACATCAAAGCAAGTTTAAATGAGGCCTAAGCAACATATAACAATTCCGGTAAGTCCTCATATGCAAATTTCGAAATTGATCCAGATCTGAATTAACCTTATGTTCAAGTTGTTAAACAGCAAGTTAAAATGCACCACGATGATCTACACGAAATTCTAGTCAATTTACATATAAAGTTCATTAGATTCGGAGCTACAGCCTAGAAGATATGAGCAAAACAAGTTAAACATGGCATTGATGCAAAATGCATACAAACATCAAGCAAACACCTCAAAACATGGATGCAACATGATAATACGAAACTTACATGCAAAAACAAGCAAGTTTCATATAGAGCACACTCAAAACGGAGCAACGGTTCAAGACATACACTCTATACAAGTCATGACAACAATCTGTCCAAAACAGCAACTAGGCATATTGCAAGCAATCAAACAACAAGCTACAGCATCTTAACAAGAAAACAAAAGCCATTGACATGATATACAGGTAAAGCATGACAAAACATGAACACTGAGCTATTTCCAGAAATCACTAGAACATGCTCAAAATGACATGGCAAGATTGCAAATAATAACAGGTTCACAGACTTAGCAGAATTCACAGGACATGGCAGAAATAACATCAGCTTAACATGTTTAGAGCTATGAAACAACATGTTACAGCAAGCTATCAAGTCAAACTAGAGCATGGCATGAATCTACTCAAAGCATATAACAAAAGTCCCTTAGTGACCATAAGCCAAAGGGGATCAGAAAATACAGTTGCAAGCATGTGAACATAGCAAAAACATAAATAGATTCAGACTTAGTGCAAAACTGGAGCATGGCATAAACAGATAACAAGTAGGCATGTTTACGAGCTCGATGCACTCACTATGAGGCATTGAATGACAAACTAAGCGTACAACCAGCAATTAGACATGGCATAGAAGCTAGACATGGTAAGAACAACAACATAGCATGCAAGGATCAACTACAACAACCTTGGCAAAATTGAATAACATGTAAACAATCTGCCAGGAACATTTTATAGCAAAAGTAGAGCTCGATTGACTCAAGCTATGGCACTCCATAATTGCAAACAAGGGCATGGGTGGATAGAGCAAGACATGTATAACAAAACATCCTTAGTGAACATCTCCAGATTATGCATAGAATGACTTGTAGAAGCAGGTTAACATAGCATCATGATATAGCAGATTCAGACATGCAAAATAGCAACAGCAAGTACCCTACTTAACAAGCTTGGTGCACTCAGCACACAACTCACAAAAATACATGGATAGCACCAATGTAAAGATGTCATGGCATAGATCAAAACTCATGTAGAAATCAACCTCATAGGATGCACACATCAATCATGGCAAAAATGACAAATCATCAAGTTATAACAGTTTCAGCAGATTAACATCATATAGCACTCTTGCAACGAAGATTCAGGCATCAAGATGAACTCAAATGAACATGATGCAATGGAATTTAATGGCGAACAATTCGACATATCAGACGCACGAAACGGTGCTACGGATGCAGAGATATGATGGCATGAACATGGCATGAAAATGTTGAAAACACTCTGGACTTGGTGGAATTTCGAGGTCAACCTCGTTCTCGATTCGATCGGGTGGCGCGCGAATCGAGGCGGGCCGGGTTTCGCCGGAGCTGGGCAGCGGGTCGGAAGACCGCCGCTGGGCGGCGAGGGCCGGGCGGCGGCGTAGGACGGCGCCGGGCGGCGGGCGGCGCGGCGCGCGCGACGGCGCGGGCGGCGAGGTCGGCGCCGGCGATCGGCGGCGGCGGCCGGTGGCGGCTGGACGGCGGCGGGACGGGCGCGCGCTGAAGCGTAGGCGGTTTCGGCGACCCGGCAATGGGCGACGGGCCAGCGGCGGGCGCGGGCTTGCGCTCGCAATGGGTTTCCGCGGGCCGCTGGCGGAGGGCGGCGGCAGCCACGTGGCGGGCGACATCGGCGCTGGGCGGCGGCGCGGGACGGTCGGACACGTCCCGGCGGGCGGTGGAGGTGTCCGTCGGCGGGAGGAGGAAGAAGCTAGGGTTAGGGGGGATTTTCATCCGTGAATTTGGACGGAAGGCACATATTTATAGGTAGATGGAGCTAGGAGAGTCCAAATGAGGTGCGGTTTTCGGCCACGCGATCGTGATCGAACGATCGAGAGCATGGAGGGGAGTTTGCTGGGTTTTGGGCCACTTTGGAAGGGGTGTTGGGCTGCACACAAAAGAGGCTTTTGCGGTTACCTGCTAACTGCTGGAGTATCAAACGACCTCCAAATGGCACGAACTTGACAGCGGTTCTACCAAGGCCGCTGGCAAACCTCGGGTCATTCCGAGACCGTTTAACACCCACACACGAAAAGAGGTAAAAGGGGGCGCCGGGAGACATAGGAGCACCGGATTGGAAAACGGACAACGGGGAAAATGCTCGGATGCATGAGACGAACACGTATGCAAAATGAAATGCACATGATGACATGATATGAAATGCAGATGATGACATGGCAAAGTGCAACACGCAAGCACATGACATGGCAACGACGGCGTAATAACCGCAAACACCTGGCGCATCGAATCCGGGGCGTTACAACACTCCTCCACTAACAAGAGATCTCGTCCCGAGATCTTAGGACCGAGACGGAAGGGAAAAGGGATGAGCTGAAACAAGAACGCAAGAGAGAAGATGAACAAGGAATCGAGAGCACTCGATAAGAAGAGAGGAACGACGAGAATGACGAGAATCAAAAGCTCACGGAATCGAGATAGACTATGAAACTACCTGCTCTAACCGGAGTGGTTAGAATGAGAAAAGAAACGGATAATACTGTAAGGTTTTAAGCATCTCACCTGTTTAACAAGGAAAGAATAGATCATGAGCTTCAGAAGATGGAATGACACTTGACGAGATAAACAATGCAATGCCTCCGTAAGATTTGAAAGAATTTGAATGGAAAGAACTTAGAAGGAAGGATTGAACGGAGTTGTTGAGAAAATCAACAACGAAAAGAATAAGCTTGTTGTGGTCCTGTGGTAACATCTCAAGATCATAAGGTGATAACCGGCCACAAACGGAAATAATTGGATAGCTGAGAAGAACAAAGAAATGCAAAACTCCACTTCAAAGGAATACGGAGAATTGATTGCACTTCGAGAAGCAAGAAGGAAAGATACTTGAGCTCCACCAACAAAATCTTGATGAACTCTTGAAGAAAGAATTAAAACATGAAGAACCGCCATGAAGAACTCCGTAACAAAAAGGATGATGAGATAGAATGAAGGATGAAAGAATAAGATTAAAGCTTGCGAAGATTTAGATGGAGGATTCCGACGAGATGGCCGAGGAAATTTTGAACTCCGGAAAAGAAAAGATGAAGACACTTGGAACTAGAATTTATTCATCAAGAACAAACTCCGAAGTAAGGGATTAATCACTTGGATGAAATAAGAATAAGATTTATTGTATGCTTATCCTTCATCAAATTAAATTGATGACAAGCAATGGACTTTACATACTACTTATTCTTCTTGAAAAAGGATTGAGAAGGGATAGCACAAAACTTGAGAAAGTCTTCATGAACCACCGGTAGGATTGAAGAGAACGAAAGGATTAAATGATAATCAAAGAAAAAGAATCTTGAATGAACCATCGTAAGAATTCGGAAATGACTGATGAAAGAGAAAGAATCACCGGGCATAATTAGAGAAGCACGGAGATACTTGAGGGAATTGAAATGCAAGAGAACAAAGAGATCGCGAACTGACAGAAGAATACTTGAATGAAGCACCGGGATAGATAGAGAACGATAACTGGAATGATGGCCTTCGCAGAAAAGAAGCGGAAAAAACAACTTCGACATACTCGGATGGGTGAAAAGAATTTGCATGATCGAAACAATTAGATAGGATAACATCGAAGTTAGCACCATGAATCTCCTGGAGAACGGACAAGATTTAGAGGAAAAACTCTTCTTCAATCTTCAAATGACGCACGAGAAACACCACCAAAATTACGGAGATACTCCGGAGAACGAAAACGAAGAGGTTGAGCCGACGATGAAAAAGATTTGGAATCGACCTTGGAAAGGTGTCTGACTGATGAAATTCATTCTTACGTCACACTTGAAAAGAATTAAGAATAACTCCGGGGGAATTAGAAGAGTCAGGTAAGATCCTGGGAAAAGACCTGTGGCTTAGGGCCCACTAAAGGAAAGCACCGTTGGAAAGGGATGTTGAAGAGATAGATGATGCACCGTAACGATTGAAATATTAGAATGATGTGATAACCTCAATTAATTCAAACATAGACGAAGTCTCCCGAGATGTGTTGAACACTCCTAAGGATAAATTGGCGAGAGGCGAACGAAAGCAGGAAAACACTTGATCCAAGGAAAAGAATGTGATCAACCCGAAAAATTGAATTGAGTGCACCGTAAAAAGAAAGAGATGAAGAATGACGAACGAGACGAGAATTCACCGTTGAAATAATTGAGGGAAGACTGAAGAGGCTCCGCATTTAATGAAATTGATGGTCGGAAGAAAACTCGAACTCCGGGAATAATAGGGTGGGAGGGCGGAAAACAAAGACAACTTGGAAGGGGGAACCGATTTAATAACTTGAAGAGAAAACACCATTGAAATCATTGAGGAAAGGAAGCAAAGACTTCGCATTTAGTAGGATGGATACTGACACGGACTCGGTTCCGAGAGGAAGGGAGGGCGGTGGGAAAAACAAGGACAACTTCGACAAGGAAAAACAACGACGCCGGAGGAAGAACCGAGGATTGAACTTGGCAAAGATGAAGATGGTCGAGTCGACTTGACGAGAAATGCACCGGACAAAAGAGGATGGACAACTCACGAAATTAACAACATGATCCTAAAGAAAAATTTGAAGGGGAAGAGGAGTAGTTCAAAACACCTACATCAAGATTCCTCACCAGAGCGACGAAGGGACTGAGGAGTAAAAAGAATTCCTACTCTCCGATATAACTAGACTCTGAAAAACAGTTTATTCTAGACTCAACATCGACCAAACTACACGATCAATCAAGGGGGCTCCTAAGGTCGGTCGAGGCTCTGATACCAACTTGTCACGCCCAAGATGCGACCCTATCCTAAAGGAACTCAAAGGTCCCACCAAGGATAGAAGCGCATCTTGAAGACGCTTTTGCAAGGTGGATATCATTACATCAACATTACATAATAGATGGGGATACATACATAAGGCACAAATGCCACAAGAATACATCAACATCATATACAAGATCAACATCCGACTACGGGTGAATCATAAACAGAAACTCAAACGACATCCACCCTGCTAGCCCAAAGTGCCGACCGGAACCTATCCCCGATCGAAGAAGAAGCGTATGAGAACTCCAACACAAGCAAACATCGCTCTCAAGGCCATGATCATCGTGATAACCTGTACCTGCAATCGGTGTTGTAGTAATCAGGAGCCACGAGGACTCAGAATCCCATTACCATGGGTATCAAGACTAGCAAAGCTTAATGGGTAAGGAAGAGGTAAAGTGGTGAGGTTGCAGCAACGGCTAAGCATATATGGTGGCTAACATAACGCAAATGAGAGCGAGAAGAGAAACAAAGGAACGGTCACAACTAGTAATGATCAAGAAGTGATCCTGAACTCCTACTTACGCCGACATAACCCGTAAAACCGTGTTCTCCTCTCGATCAACCCCGAAAAGTGACACTCACGTTTACGAACACGGTTGGTGTATTTTAGAAGAGTTTGCTTCAAGTTTACTATAAACGGATATTAACAAATTCCCATCTGCCACATAACCGCTGGCACGGCTCTCGAAAGTTTATACCCTTCAGGGTGTCCCAACTTAGCCCATGATAAGCTCTCGCGATCAACGAAGGATATTCCTTCTCCCGGAAGACCCGATCAGTCTCGGAATCCCGGCCACAAGACATTTCGACAAGCAATAAAACAAGACCAGCAAGACCTCCCGGCATGCCGACACCCCGATAGTAGCCGCCAGATCTCGCCTCGTGCCACGACCGGATGAGCAGTCCGCATAACTAAAAACCAGACCCCAAGTTTCCTTGAGGGGCGCTGCAAAGGGTTTCTAGTTTGGACCAACACTTAGACAAGCATTGGCCCGGGGCTGAATAAAGATGACCCTTGGGTTAATTACTCCCAAGGAAATGTAGGTGGTGGTGAGGCAAATGATAAAACCAATGTTGGGCCTTGCCGGAGGAGTCTTATTCAAAGCGAACTGTCAAGGGGTCCTATAAATCACCCGACCGCGTTAGGGACGCAAAATTCGGGAACATAATACCGATATGACGTAAACTAGGGCGGCAAGAGTGGAACAAAACACCAGGCATAAGGTCGAGCCTTCCACCCTTTACCAAGTATATAGATGCATTAATTAAATAAGATATATTGTGATATCCCAACAAGTAAACATGTTCCAGCAAGGAACAACATCTCCATGTTCCAACAAGGAACAAACTTCATCTTCACCTGCAACTAGCAACGCTATAAGAGGGGCTGAGCAAAGCGGTAACATAGCCAAACAATGGTTTGCTAGGAAGGGTGCAAAAGGTTAGAGGTCGACATGGCAATTTGGGATGGCTTGATAAATGTAATAGGTAGCGCAAAGATAGCGATAGAACGAAGCAACTAGCATAGCAATGATAGTAATGAGATCCAAGGTGACGGTCATCTTGCCTGAAATCCCGCAAAGAAGAAGAACGAGTCCATGAAGAAGATGAACGGATGAAGCCGAACCAAGCGAAGACGAATCTAATCCTCACGATCGCAACGAACCGGAACTAACAAGAAGAAGCACACAACATAGTAAACACACCACACATAGACAAGACATGATGCACAACAAACATGATGCATGACAAATCTAGATGAAGCTACTAATGGCAAGACATGATGCAAACAAGAGCAACACATCAAAGCAAGTTTAAATGAGGCCTAAGCAACATATAACAATTCAGGTAAGTCCTCATATGCAAATTTCGAAATTGGTCCAGATCTGAATAAACCTTATGTTCAAGTTGTTAAACAGCAAGTTAAAATGCACCACGATGATCTACACGAAATTCTAGTCAATTTACATATAAAGTTCATTAGATTCGGAGCTACATCCTAGAAGATATGAGCAAAACAAGTTAAACATGGCATTGATGCAAAATGCATACAAACATCAAGCAAACACCTCAAAACATGGATGCAACATGATAATACGAAACTTACATGCAAAAAACAAGCAAGTTTCATATAGAGCACACTCAAAACGGAGCAACGGTTCAAGACATACACTCTATACAAGTCATGACAACAATCTGTCCAAAACAGCAACTAGGCATATTGCAAGCACCGAAACAACAAGCTACAGCATCTTAACAAGAAAACAAAAGGCATTGACATGATATACAGGTAAAGCATGACAAAACATGAACACTGAGCTATTTCTAGAAATCACTAGAACATGCTCAAAATGACATGGCAAGATTGCAAATAATAACAGGTTCACAGACTTAGCAGAATTCACAGGACATGGTAGAAATAACATCAGGTTAACATGTTTAGAGCTATGAAACAACATGTTACAGCAAGCTATCAAGTCAAACTAGAGCATGGCATGAGTCTACTCAAAGCATATAACAAGAGTCCCTTAGTGACCATAAGCCAAAGGGGATCAGAAAATACAGTTGCAAGCATGTGAACATAGCAAAAACATAAATAGATTCAGACTTAGTGCAAAACTGGAGCATGGCATAAACAGATAACAAGTAGGCATGTTTACGAGCTCGATGCACTCACTATGAGGCATTGAATGACAAACTAAGCGTACAACCAGCAATTAGACATGGCATAGAAGCTAGACATGGTAAGAACAACAACATAGCATGCAAGGATCAACTACAACAACCTTGGCAAAATTGAATAACATGTAAACAATCTGCCAGGAACATTTTATAGCAAAAGTAGAGCTCGATTGACTCAAGCTATGGCACTCCATAATTGCAAACAAGGGCATGGATGGATAGAGCAAGACATGTATAACAAAACATCCTTAGTGAACATCTCCAGATTATGCATAGAATGACTTGTAGAAGCAGGTTAACATAGCATCATGATATAGCAGATTCAGACATGCAAAATAGCAACAGCAAGTACCCTACTTAACAAGCTTGGTGCACTCAGCACACAACTCACAAAAATACATGGATAGCACCACTGTAAAGATGTCATGGCATAGATCAAAACTCATGTAGAAATCAACCTCATAGGATGCACACATCAATCATGGCAAAAATGACAAATCATCAAGTTATAACAGTTTCAGCAGATTAACATCATATAGCACTCTTGCAACGAAGATTCAGGCATCAAGATGAACTCAAATGAACATGATGCAATGGAGTGTAATGATGTACTCATCGAGGCGAACAATTCGACATATCAGACGCACGAAACGGAGCTATGGATGCAGAGATATGATGGCATGAACATGGCATGAAAATGTTGAAAACACTCGGGACTTGGTGGAATTTCGAGGTCAACCTCGTTCTCAGATCTGGATCGGGGTGGCGCGCGAACCGAGGCGGGCTGGCTCGCCGGAGCTGGGCAGCGGGTCGGGAAGACCGGGCGGCGGGCGGCGAGGGCTGGGCGGGCGGGGAAGGGCGGCGCGGCGAGGCGGTACGGCGGCGCGGGCGCGGACGGTGGATGGCGAGGTTTGCCGCCGGCGACTGGCGGCGGCGGCCGGTGGCGGCTGGACGGCGGCGGGACGGGCGCGCTACCATGAAGCGTAGGCGGGTTCTCGGCGACGGCGGCGGCGGCGGGCACGGGCCAGCGGCGGCGCGCTGGCTCGCGGGCTCGCAATGGGTTTCCGCGGGCTGGCGGAGGGTGGCGGCGCAGCCACGTGGCGGGCGACATCGGGCGCTGGGCGGCGGCGCTGGGACGGGCGGACACGTCTGGCGGCGGTGGACGTGTCCGTCGGCGGGAGTGAGGAAGAAGCTATGGTTAGTGGATTTTCATCCGTGAATTTGGACGGAAGGCACATATTTATAGGTAGAGGGAGCTAGGAGATTCCAAATGAGGTGCGGTTTTCGCCACGCGATCGTGATCGAACGATCGAGAGCATGGAGGGGAGTTTGCTGGGTTTTGGGCCACTTTGAAGGGTGTTGGGCTGCACACAAAAGAGGCTTTCAGTTACCCGGTTAACTGCTGAGTATCAAACGACCTCCAAATGGCACGAAACTTGACAGCGGTTCATCGGTGGTATGCCAAGGCCGCTTGGCAAACCTCGGGTCATTCCGAGACCGCTTAACACCCGCATTACCTAAAAGAGGTAAAAGGGGCGCCGGAGACATAGGAGCACCGGATTGGAAAACGGACAACGGGAAAATGCTCGGATGCATGAGACGAACACGTATGCAAAATGAAATGCACATGATGACATGATATGAAATGCAGATGATGACATGGCAAAGTGCAACACGCAAGCACATGACATGGCAACGACGGCGAATAACAGACAAACACCTGGCGCATCGAATCCGGGCGCTACAACACTCCTCCACTAACAAGAGATCTCGTCCCGAGATGTTAGGACCGAGACGGAAGGGAAAAGGGATGAGCTGAAACAAGAACGCAAGAGAGAAGATGAACAAGGAATCGAGAGCACTCGATAAGAAGAGAGGAACGACGAGAATGACGAGAATCAAAAGCTCACGGAATCAGATAGACTATGAAACCACTCGTCCTAACCGGAGTGGTTAGAATGAGAAAAGAAACGGATAAGACTGAAAGGGTTTAAGCAGCACACCGGTTGAACAAGGAAAGAATAGAACATGAGCTTCAAGATGGAATGACACTTGACGAGATAAACAATGCAATGCCTCCTAAGAATTGAAAGAATTTGAATGGAAAGAACTTAGAAGGAAGGATTGAACGGAGTTGTTGAGAAAATCAACAACGAAAAGAATAAGCTTGTTGTGGTCCTGTGGTAACATCTCAAGATCATAAGGTGATAACCGGCCACAAACGGAAATAATTGGATAGCTGAGAAGAACAAAGAAATGCAAAACTCCACTTCAAAGGAATACGGAGAATTGATTGCACTTCGAGAAGCAAGAAGGAAAGATACTTGAGCTCCACCAACAAAATCTTGATGAACTCTTGAAGAAAGAATTAAAACATGAAGAACCGCCATGAAGAACTCCGGTAACAAAAAGGATGATGAGATAGAATGAAGGATGAAGGAATAAGATTAAAGCTATGAAGATTTAGATGGAGGATTCCGACGAGATGGCCGAGGAAATTTTGAACTCCTAAAAGAAAAGATGAAGACACTTGGAACTAGAATTTATTCATCAAGAACAAACTCAAGTAAGGGATTAATCACTTGGATGAAATAAGAATAAGATTTATTGTATGCTTATCCTTCATCAAATTAAATTGATGACAAGCAATGGACTTTACATACTACTTATTCTTCTTGAAAAAGGATTGAGAAGGGATAGCACAAAACTTGAGAAAGTCTTCATGAACCACCGGTAGGATTGAAGAGAACGAAAGGATTAAATGATAATCAAAGAAAAAGAATCTTGAATGAACCATCGTAAGAATTCGAAATGATCGATGAAAGAGAAAGAATCACCGGGCATAATTAGAGAAGCACGGAGATACTTGAGGAATTGAAATGCAAGAGAACAAAGAGATCGCGAACTGACAGAAGAATACTTGAATGAAGCACCGGGATAGATAGAGAACGATAACTGGAATGATGGCCTTCGCAGAAAGAAGCGGAAACAAACAACTTCTGACATACTCCGGATGGGTGAAAAGAATTTGCATGACTGGAAACAATTAGATAGGATAACATTGAGTTAGCACCATGAATCTCCGGGAGAACGGACAAGATTTAGAGGAAAAACTCTTCTTCAATCTTCAAATGACGATGAGAAACACCACCAAAATTACGGAGATACTCCGGGAGAACGAAAAACGAAGAGGTTGAGCCGACGATGAAAAAGATTTGGAATCGACCTTGGAAAGGTGTCTGACTGATGAAATTCATTCTTACGTCACACTTGAAAAGAATTAAGAATAACTCCGGGGGAATTAGAAGAGTCAGGTAAGATCCTGGGAAAAGACCTGTGGCTTAGGGCCCACTAAAGGAAAGCACCGTTGGAAAGGGATGTTGAAGAGATAGATGATGCACCGGAACGATTGAAATATTAGAATGATGTGATAACCTCGAATTAATTCAAACATAGACGAGTCTCCTGAGATGTGTTGAACACTCCGGAAGGATAAATTGGCGAGAGGCGAACGAGCAGGGAAAACACTTGATCCAAGGAAAAGAATGTGATCAACCCGAAAAATTGAATTGAGTGCACCGTAAAAGAAAGAGATGAAGAATGACGAACGAGACGAGAATTCACCGGTTGAAATAATTGAGGGAAGACGGAAGAGGCTCCGTACGAATGAAATTGATGGTCGGAAGAAAACTCGAACTCCGGGAATAATAGGGTGGGAGGGCGGGAAAACAAAGACAACTTGGAAGGGGGAACCGATTTAATAACTTGAAGAGAAAAACACCAGTTGAAATCATTGAGGAAAGGAAGCAAAGACTTCGCATCGAGTAGGATGGATACTCGACACGGACTCCTTCCGAGAGGAAGGGAGGGCGGTGGGAAAAACAAGGACAACTTCGGACAAGGAAAAACAACGACGTCGGAGGAAGAACTGAGGATTGAACTTGGCAAAGATGAAGATGGTCGAGTCGACTTGACGAGAAATGCACCGGACAAAAGAGGATGGACAACTCACGAAATTAACAACATGATCCTAAAGAAAAATTTGAAGGGGAAGAGGAGTAGTTCAAAACACCTACATCAAGATTCCTCACCAGAGCGATTTAAGGGACCGAGGAGTAAAAAGAATTCCTACTCCGATATAACTAGACTCAAAACAGTTTATTCTAGACTCAACATCGACCAAACTACACGATCAATCAAGGGGCTCCTAAGGTCGGTCGAGGCTCGATACCAACTTGTCACGCCTAAGATGCGACCCTATCCTAAAGGAACTCAAAGGTCCCACCAAGGATAGAAGCGCATCTTGAAGACGCTTTTGCAAGGTGGATATCATTACATCAACATTACATAATAGATGGGGATACATACATAAGGCACAAATGCCACAAGAATACATCAACATCATATACTTTATCAACATCCGACTACGGGTGAATCATAAATGTAAACTCAAACGACATCCACCTGCTAGCCCAGTCAGCCGACCGAACCTATCCCCGATCGAAGAAGAAGCGTAGGAGAACTCCAACACAAGCAAACATCGCTCTCGCGCCATGATCATCGTGACAACCTGTACCTGCAATCGGTGTTGTAGTAATCTGTGAGCCACGAGGACTCAAAGAATCCCATTACCATGGGTATCAAGACTAGCAAAGCTTAATGGGTAAGGAAGAGGTAAAGTGGTGAGGTTGCAGAACGGCTAAGCATATATGGTGGCTAACATACGCAAATGAGAGCGAGAAGAGAAACAAAGGAACGGTCGCCAACTAGTAATGATCAAGAAGTGATCCTGAACTCCTACTTACGCCGACATAACCCGGAAACCGTGTTCTCCTCTCGATCAACCCCGAAAAGAGACACTCACGATACGCATACGGTTGGTGTATTTTAGAAGAGTTTGCTTCAAGTTTACTACAACCGGATATTAACAAATTCCCATCTGCCACATAACCGCTGGCACGGCTCGAAAGTTTATACCTCGCAGGGTGTCCCAACTTAGCCCATGATAAGCTCTCGCGATCAACGGCGGATATTCCTTCTCCCGGAAGACCCGATCAGTCTCGGAATCCGGCCACAAGACATTTCGACAGAATAAAACAAGACCAGAAGACCTCCCAAGATGCCGACACCTCGATAGTAGCCGCCAGATCTCGCCTCGTGCCACGACCGGATGAGCAGTCCGCATAACTAAAACCAGACCCCAAGTTTCCTTGAGGGGCGCCAAAGGGTTTCTAGTTTGGACCAACACTTAGACAAGCATTGGCCCGGGGCTGAATAAAGATGACCCTTGGGTTAATTACTCCCAAGGGAAATGTAGGTGGTGGTGAGGCAAATGATAAAACCAATGTTGGGCCTTATTTGGAGGAGTCTTATTCAAAGCGAACTGTCAAGGGGTCCTATAAATCACCCGACTGCGTTAGGGACGCAAAATTCGGGAACATAATACCGATATGACGTAAACTAGGGCGGCAAGAGTGGAACAAAACACTGTGCATAAGGCCGAGCCTTCCACCCTTTACCAAGTATATAGATGCATTAATTAAATAAGATATATTGTGATATCCCAACAAGTAAACATGTTCCAAAGCAAGGAACAACATCTCCATGTTCCAACAAGGAACAAACTTCATCTTCACCTGCAACTAGCAACGCTATAAGAGGGGCTGAGCAAAGCGGTAACATAGCCAAACAATGGTTTGCTAGGAAGGGTGCAAAAGGTTAGAGGCCGACATGGCAATTTGGGATGGCTTGATAAATGTGTAATAGGTAGCGCAAAGATAGCGATAGAACGAAGCAACTAGCATAGAAATGATAGTAATGAGATCCAAGGTGACGGTCATCTTGCCTGAAATCCCGCAAAGAAGAAGAACGAGTCCATGAAGAAGATGAACGGATGAAGCCGAACCAAGCGAAGACGAATCTAATCCTCACGATCGCAACGAACCGAACTAACAAGAAGAAGCACACAACATAGTAAACACACCACACATAGACAAGACATGATGCACAACAAACATGATGCATGACAAATCTAGATGAAGCTACTAATGGCAAGACATGATGCAAACAAGAGCAACACATCAAAGCAAGTTTAAATGAGGCCGAAGCAACATATAACAATTCCCAAGTCCTCATATGCAAATTTCGAAATTGGTCCAGATCTGAATAAACCTTATGTTCAAGTTGTTAAACAGCAAGTTAAAATGCACCACGATGATCTACACGAAATTCTAGTCAATTTACATATAAAGTTCATTAGATTCGGAGCTACAGCCTAGAAGATATGAGCAAAACAAGTTAAACATGGCATTGATGCAAAATGCATACAAACATCAAGCAAACACCTCAAAACATGGATGCAACATGATAATACGAAACTTACATGCAAAAACAAGCAAGTTTCATATAGAGCACACTCAAAACGGAGCAACGGTTCAAGACATACACTCTATACAAGTCATGACAACAATCTGTCCAAATCAGCAACTAGGCATATTGCAAGCACCAAACAACAAGCTACAGCATCTTAACAAGAAAACAAAAGGCATTGACATGATATACAGGTAAAGCATGACAAAACATGAACACTGAGCTATTTCCAGAAATCACTAGAACATGCTCAAAATGACATGGCAAGATTGCAAATAATAACAGGTTCACAGACTTAGCAGAATTCACAGGACATGGCAGAAATAACATCAGGTTAACATGTTTAGAGCTATGAAACAACATGTTACAGCAAGCTATCAAGTCAAACTAGAGCATGGCATGAGTCTACTCAAAGCATATAACAAGAGTCCCTTAGTGACCATAAGCCAAAGGGGATCAGAAAATACAGTTGCAAGCATGTGAACATAGCAAAAACATAAATAGATTCAGACTTAGTGCAAAACTGGAGCATGGCATAAACAGATAACAAGTAGGCATGTTTACGAGCTCGATGCACTCACTATGAGGCACTGAATGACAAACTAAGCGTACAACCAGCAATTAGACATGGCATAGAAGCTAGACATGGTAAGAACAACAACATAGCATGCAAGGATCAACTACAACAACCTTGGCAAAATTGAATAACATGTAAACAATCTGCCAAGAACATTTTATAGCAAAAGTAGAGCTCGATTGACTCAAGCTATGGCACTCCATAATTGCAAACAAGGGCATGGATGGATAGAGCAAGACATGTATAACAAAACATCCTTAGTAAACATCTCCAGATTATGCATAGAATGACTTGTAGAAGCAGGTTAACATAGCATCATGATATAGCAGATTCAGACATGCAAAATAGCAACAGCAAGTACCCTACTTAACAAGCTTGGTGCACTCATCACACAACTCACAAAAATACATGGATAGCACCACTGTAAGGATGTCATGGCATAGATCAAAACTCATGTAGAAATCAACCTCATAGGATGCACACATCAATCATGGCAAAAATGACAAATCATCAAGTTATAACAGTTTCAGCAGATTAACATCATATGGCACTCTTGCAACGAAGATTCAGGCATCAAGATGAACTCAAATGAACATCATGCAATGGAATGTAATGATGTACTCATCGAGGCGAACAATTCGACATATCAGACGCATGAAACGGAGCTACGGATGCAGAGATATGATGGCATGAACATGGCATGAAAATGTTGAAAACACTCGGGACTTGGTGGAATTTCGAGGTCAACCTCGTTCTCAGATCTGGATCGGGGTGGCGCGCGAACCGAGGCGGGCCGGGCTCTCGCCGGAGCTGGGCAGCGGGGTCGGGGAAGACCGGCGGCGGGGCGGCGAGGGCCGGGGCGAGGGCGTAGGCGGCGCAGAGGCGGGCGCGGGCGCGACGGCGTGGCGGCGAGGTTTGCCAGCCGGCGATCGGGCGGCGGCGGCCATGGCGGCTGGACGGCGGCGGGACGGCGCGCTACCATGGGCGAGGCGGCTCGGCGACGGCGGCGGCGGGCAGACGGGCTAAAGCGGCGGGCGCTGGCTTGCGCTCGCAATGGTTTCCGGGTCACAAGGCGGAGGGCGGCGGCGCAGCACGTGGCGGGCGAAGCATCGGGCGCGGGGCGGCGGCGCGGGGACGGGCGGACACGTCCGGGCGGCGGGTGGACGTGTCCGTCGGCGGGAGGAGGAAGAAGCTAGGGTTAGGGGGGATTTTCATCCGTGAATTTGGACGGAAGGCACATATTTATAGGTAGAGGGAGCTAGGAGAGTCCAAATGAGGTGCGGTTTTCGGCCACGCGATCGTGATCGAACGATCGAGAGCATGGAGGGGAGTTTGCTGGGTTTTGGGCCACTTTGGAAGGGGTGTTGGGCTGCACACAAAAGAGGCTTTTGTGGTTACCCGGTTAACCGTTGGAGTATCAAACGACCTCCAAATGGCACGAAACTTGACAGGCGGTCTACCAAGGCCGCTTGGCAAACCTCGGGTCATTCCGAGACCGTTTAACACCCACACACGAAAAGAGGTAAAAGGGGGCGCCGGGAGACATAGGAGCACCGGATTGGAAAACGGACAACGGGGAAAATGCTCGGATGCATGAGACGAACACGTATGCAAAATGAAATGCACATGATGACATGATATGAAATGCAGATGATGACATGGCAAAGTGCAACACTTAAGCACATGACATGGCAACGACGGCGAATAACTGACAAACACCTGGCGCATCGAATCCGGGGCGTTACAACACTCCTCCACTAACAAGAGATCTCGTCCCGAGATCTTAGGACCGAGACGGAAGGGAAAAGGGATGAGCTGAAACAAGAACGCAAGAGAGAAGATGAACAAGGAATCGAGAGCACTCGATAAGAAGAGAGGAACGACGAGAATGACGAGAATCAAAAGCTCACGGAATCAGATAGACTATGAAACCACTCGTTCTAACCGGAGTGGTTAGAATGAGAAAAGAAACGGATAAGACTGAAAGGGTTTAAGCAGCACACCGTTGAACAAGGAAAGAATAGAACATGAGCTTCGTAAGATGGAATGACACTTGACGAGATAAACAATGCAATGCCTCCTAAGAATTGAAAGAATTTGAATGGAAAGAACTTAGAAGGAAGGATTGAACGGAGTTGTTGAGAAAATCAACAACGAAAAGAATAAGCTTGTTGTGGTCCTGTGGTAACATCTCAAGATCATAAGGTGATAACCGGCCACAAACGGAAATAATTGGATAGCTGAGAAGAACAAAGAAATGCAAAACTCCACTTCAAAGGAATACGGAGAATTGATTGCACTTCGAGAAGCAAGAAGGAAAGATACTTGAGCTCCACCAACAAAATCTTGATGAACTCTTGAAGAAAGAATTAAAACATGAAGAACCGCCATGAAGAACTCCGGTAACAAAAAGGATGATGAGATAGAATGAAGGATGAAAGAATAAGATTAAAGCTTGCGAAGATTTAGATGGAGGATTCCGACGAGATGGCCGAGGAAATTTTGAACTCCGGAAAAGAAAAGATGAAGACACTTGGAACTAGAATTTATTCATCAAGAACAAACTCAAGTAAGGGATTAATCACTTGGATGAAATAAGAATAAGATTTATTGTATGCTTATCCTTCATCAAATTAAATTGATGACAAGCAATGGACTTTACATACTACTTATTCTTCTTGAAAAAGGATTGAGAAGGGATAGCACAAAACTTGAGAAAGTCTTCATGAACCACCGGTAGGATTGAAGAGAACGAAAGGATTAAATGATAATCAAAGAAAAAGAATCTTGAATGAACCATCGTAAGAATTCGGAAATGATCGATGAAAGAGAAAGAATCACCGGGCATAATTAGAGAAGCACGGAGATACTTGAGGGAATTGAAATGCAAGAGAACAAAGAGATCGCGAACTGACAGAAGAATACTTGAATGAAGCACCGGGATAGATAGAGAACGATAATCGAATGATGGCCTTCGCAGAAAAGAAGCGAAAAAAACAACTTCGACATACTCCGGATGGGTGAAAAGAATTTGCATGATCGGAAACAATTAGATAGGATAACATCGAAGTTAGCACCATGAATCTCCGGAGAACGGACAAGATTTAGAGGAAAAACTCTTCTTCAATCTTCAAATGACGACGAAACACCACCAAAATTACGGAGATACTCCGGAGAACGAAAAACTAAGAGGTTGAGCCGACGATGAAAAAGATTTGGAATCGACCTTGGAAAGGTGTCTGATCGATGAAATTCATTCTTACGCCACACTTGAAAAGAATTAAGAATAACTCCGGGAATTAGAAGAGTCAGGTAAGATCCTGGGAAAAGACCTGTGGCTTAGGGCCCACTAAAGGAAAGCACCGTTGGAAAGGGATGTTGAAGAGATAGATGATGCACCGTAACGATTGAAATATTAGAATGATGTGATAACCTCGAATTAATTCAAACATAGACGAGTCTCCTGAGATGTGTTGAACACTCCGGAAGGATAAATTGGCGAGAGGCGAACGAAAGCAGGAAAACACTTGATCCAAGGAAAAGAATGTGATCAACCCGAAAAATTGAATTGAGTGCACCGTAAAAGAAAGAGATGAAGAATGACGAACGAGACGAGAATTCACCGTTGAAATAATTGAGGGAAGACCAAGAGGCTCCGTCATTTAATGAAATTGATGGTCGGAAGAAAACTCGAACACCGCGAATAATAGGGTGGGAGGGCGGGAAAACAAAGGCAACTTGGAAGGGGAACCGACGAATATCTTGAAGAGAAAACACCGGTTGAAAGCATTGAGGAAAGAAAGCAAAGACTTCGCATTTAGTAGGATGGATACTCGACACGGACTCCGTTCCGAGAGGAAGGGAGGGCGGTGGGAAAACAAGGACAACTTCGACAAGGAAAAACAACGACGTCGGAGGAAGAACTGAGGATTGAACTTGGCAAAGATGAAGATGGTCGAGTCGACTTGACGAGAAATGCACCGGACAAAAGAGGATGGACAACTCACGAAATTAACAACATGATCCTAAAGAAAAATTTGAAGGGGAAGAGGAGTAGTTCAAAACACCTACATCAAGATTCCTCACCAGAGCGATTTAAGGACCGAGGAGTAAAAAGAATTCCTACTCCGATATAACTAGACTCTGAAAAACAGTTTATTCTAGACTCAACATCGACCAAACTACACGATCAATCAAGGGGGCTCCTAAGGTCGGTCGAGGCTCTGATACCAACTTGTCACGCCCAAGATGCGACCCTATCCTAAAGGAACTCAAAGGTCCCACCAAGGATAGAAGCGCATCTTGAAGACGCTTTTGCAAGGTGGATATCATTACATCAACATTACATAATAGATGGGGATACATACATAAGGCACAAATGCCACAAGAATACATCAACATCATATACAAGATCAACATCCGACTACGGGTGAATCATAAATGTAAACTCAAACGACATCCACCTCGCTAGCCCAGGCTGCCGACCGAACCTATCCCCTCGATCGAAGAAGAAGCGTATGAGAACTCCAACACAAGCAAACATCGCTCTCGCGCCATGATCATCGTGATAACCTGTACTCAAGAATCGGTGTTGTAGTAATCTGTGAGCCACGAGGACTCAGAATCCCATTACCATGGGTATCAAGACTAGCAAAGCTTAATGGGTAAGGAAGAGGTAAAGTGGTGAGGTTGCAGCAACGGCTAAGCATATATGGTGGCTAACATACGCAAATGAGAGCGAGAAGAGAAACAAAGGAACGGTCGTCAACTAGTAATGATCAAGAAGTGATCCTGAACTCCTACTTACGCCGACATAACCTGTAAACCGTGTTCTCCTCTCGATCAACCCGAAAAGAGACACTCACGTTACGCATTACACGGTTGGTGTATTTTAGAAGAGTTTGCTTCAAGTTTACTACAACCGGATATTAACAAATTCCCATCTGCCACATAACCGCTGGCACGGCTCTCGAAAGTTTATACCTGCAGGGTGTCCCAACTTAGCCCATGATAAGCTCTCGCGATCAACGAAGGATATTCCTTCTCCCCGGAAGACCCGATCACCTCGGAATCCCGGCTACAAGACATTTCGACAAAGAATAAAACAAGACCAGAAGACCTCCCCATGCCGACACCTCGATAGTAGCCACAGATCTCGTCTCGTGCCACGACCGGATGAGCAGTCCGCATAACTAAAACCAGACCCCAAGTTTCCTTGAGGGGCGCTGCAAAGGGCTCTAGTTTGGACCAACACTTAGACAAGCATTGGCCCGGGGGGGCTGAATAAAGATGACCCTTGGGTTAATTACTCCCAAGGGAAATGTAGGTGGTGGTGAGGCAAATGATAAAACCAATGTTGGGCCTTGCTGGAGGAGTCTTATTCAAAGCGAACTGTCAAGGGGGTCCCATAAATCACCCGACCGCGTTAGGGACGCAAAATTCGGGAACATAATACCGATATGACGTAAACTAGGGCGGCAAGAGTGGAACAAAACACTGTGCATAAGGCCGAGCCTTCCACCCTTTACCAAGTATATAGATGCATTAATTAAATAAGATATATTGTGATATCCCAACAAGTAAACATGTTCCAAAGAAGGAACAACATCTCCATGTTCCAACAAGGAACAAACTTCATCTTCACCTGCAACTAGCAACGCTTATAAGAGGGGTTGAGCAAAGCGGTAACATAGCCAAACAATGGTTTGCTAGGAAGGGTGCAAAAGGTTAGAGGTCGACATGTCAATTTGGGATGGCTTGATAAAATGTGTAATAGGTAGCGCAAGATAGCGATAGAACGAAGCAACTAGCATAGCAATGATAGTAATGAGATCCAAGGTGACGGTCATCTTGCCTGAAATCCCGCAAAGAAGAAGAACGAGTCCATGAAGAAGATGAACGGATGAAGCCGAACCAAGCGAAGACGAACGAATCCTCACGATCGCAACGAACCGGGAACTAACAAGAAGAAGCACACAACATAATAAACACACCACACATAGACAAGACATGATGCACAACAAACATGATGCATGACAAATCTAGATGAAGCTACTAATGGCAAGACATGATGCAAACAAGAGCAACACATCAAAGCAAGTTTAAATGAGGCCGGAAGCAACATATAACAATTCCGGTAAGTCCTCATGCAAATTTCGAAATTGGTCCAGATCTGAATAAACCTTATGTTAAAGTTGTTAAACAGCAAGTTAAAATGCACCACGATGATCTACACGAAATTCTAGTCAATTTACATATAAAGTTCATTAGATTCGGAGCTACAAATTAGAAGATATGAGCAAAACAAGTTAAACATGGCATTGATGCAAAATGCATACAAACATCAAGCAAACACCTCAAAACATGGATGCAACATGATAATACGAAACTTAAATGCAAAAACAAGCAAGTTTCATATAGAGCACACTCAAAACGGAGCAACGGTTCAAGACATACACTCTATACAAGTCATGACAACAATCTGTCCAAAACAGCAACTAGGCATATTGCAAGCACCGAAACAACAAGCTACAGCATCTTAACAAGAAAACAAAAGGCATTGACATGATATACAGGTAAAGCATGACAAAACATGAACACTGAGCTATTTCCAGAAATCACTAGAACATGCTCAAAATGACATGGCAAGATTGCAAATAATAACAGGTTCACAGACTTAGCAGAATTCACAGGACATGGTAGAAATAACATCAGGTTAACATGTTTAGAGCTATGAAACAACATGTTACAGCAAGCTATGAAGTCAAACTAGAGCATGGCATGAATCTACTCAAAGCATATAACAAAAGTCCCTTAGTGACCATAAGCCAAAGGGGATCAGAAAATATAGTTGCAAGCATGTGAACATAGCAAAAACATAAATAGATTCAGACTTAGTGCAAAACTGGAGCATGGCATAAACAGATAACAAGTAGGCATGTTTACGAGCTCGATGCACTCACTATGAGGCATTGAATGACAAACTAAGCGTACAACCAGCAATTAGACATGGCATAGAAGCTAGACATGGTAAGAACAACAACATAGCATGCAAGGATCAACTACAACAACCTTGGCAAAATTGAATAACATGTAAACAATCTGCCAGGAACATTTTATAGCAAAAGTAGAGCTCGATTGACTCAAGCTATGGCACTCCATAATTGCAAACAAGTGCATGGATGGATAGAGCAAGACATGTATAACAAAACATCCTTAGTGAACATCTCCAGATTATGCATAGAATGACTTGTAGAAGCAGGTTAACATAGCATCATGATATAGCAGATTCAGACATGCAAAATAGCAACAGCAAGTACCCTACTTAACAAGCTTGGTGCACTCAGCACACAACTCACAAAAAATACATGGATAGCACCACTGTAAAGATGTCATGGCATAGATCAAAACTCATGTAGAAATCAACCTCATAGGATGCACACATCAATCATGGCAAAAATGACAAATCATCAAGTTATAACAGTTTCAGCAGATTAACATCAAATGGCACTCTTGCAACGAAGATTCAGGCATCAAGATGAACTCAAATGAACATCATGCAATGGAATGTAATGATGTACTCATCGAGGCGAACAATTCGACATATCAGACGCATGAAACGGAGCTATGGATGCAGAGATATGATGGCATGAACATGGCATGAAAATGTTGAAAACACTCGGGACTTGGTGGAATTTCGAGGTCAACCTCGTTCTCGTGATCTGGATCGGGTGGCGCGCGAACCGAGGCGGGCCGGCTCGCCAAGCTGGGCAGCGGGTCGGGGAAGACCGGCGGCGGGCGGCGAGGGTCGGGCGAGGGCGGCGCTGGCGAGGCGGCGCAAGGCGGGCGCGGACGGGCGGGCGTAGGTCGGCGCTGATCGGGCGGCGGCAGCGTGGCGGCTGGACGGCGGCGGGAGGCGCGCCATGGGCGTGGCGTTCGGGCGACGGGCGGCGGCGGCGACGCCAGCGGCGGGCGCGAAGGTTGCGCGCTGGCCCGCAATGGGTTTCCGGGTCGCTGGGCGGAGGGCGGCGCGGCGCACGTATGGCGGGCGACATCGGCGCTGGGCGGCGGCGTTGGGACGGGCGGACACGTCCGGCGGCGGTGGACGGTCCGTCGGCGAGCGAGGAAGAAGCTAGGGTTAGGGGGGATTTTCATCCGTGAATTTGGACGGAAGGCACATATTTATAGGTAGAGGGAGCTAGGAGAGTCCAAATGAGGTGCCGTTTTCGGCCACGCGATCGTGATCGAACGATCGAGAGCATGGAGGGGAGTTTTCTGGGTTTTGGGCCACTTTGGAAGGGGTGTTGGGCTGCACACAAAAGAGGCTTTTGTGGTTACCCGGTTAACCGTTGGAGTATCAAACGACCTCCAAATGGCACGAAACTTGACAGGCGGTCTACCGGTGGTATACCAAGGCCGCTTGGCAAACCTTGGGTCATTCGGAGACCGTTTAACACCCGCACACGAAAAGAGGTAAAAGGGGGCGCCGGGAGACATAGGAGCACCGGATTGGAAAACGGACAACGGGGAAAATGCTCGGATGCATGAGACGAACACGTATGCAAAATGAAATGCACATGATGACATGATATGAAATGCAGATGATGACATGGCAAAGTGCAACACGCAAGCACATGACATGGCAACGACGGCGAATAACTGACAAACACCTGGCGCATCGAATCCGGGGCGTTACATTCTTGCACCGGCATTGGGTCATCGGAGCCATGTAAATCATAGCCAGCTGCTTCTTCACCCTCTCCTTCCAGACCATCGTTGTCGTTTAGAAACATCAATGAGCAGACGGCATCACTTCCTTGTGCGATTATGTCCCTCAACAACGCTTCTTGTGCTTCGTCTCGGGGTGTCCATAGTTTCTACAAATATTTACAACATGGCAATTATTATTCAAACATGATGATATGGATATATTAATGGCAAACGAGAACTAGCTAGATAATCACAATAGGGAATCATATTAGTGGCCTCGACGCTGCTTCTCTAGGGTTTGGGGTGGCCTCGACAACGCTTCAAGGGTTAGGGGTGGCCTCGAGAACGCTTCAAGGAGGGTAATATCGACCCCCCACCACGTGTTGAAGCTATCGGGAGGGGTCGGCGTTGAACACTACATCTATGTCCCACAAGTGACGTGGGCATCGGCGCCCATGATAGGAGTAGAGGGTCGTGGATTCTTTGAGCGGTCGAGGTCAGTCGAGGATCGCCGAGGTCGGGAGGTTGCCTAGTGTCAAAGGATTCAACAAAACCATGTCTTCATCATTAAGTAAAAGTGCATGATGGTGAAGCTCTCCAAAGTTATTTTGGGCAGAGTCCCGAGATAGGATAATTCACTTTTTGGTACAAAGTTCAGCAAGAACCTTCCTAATATCGTTATTTGAAAGGCCTTTGCTGAAATTGCATAAAAGGCAAATTATCCTATCCGGACTCCATTCCGTAATCAACTTTGAGGACTTCGTACCATCATGCCATGGTTACTTCCGGCTAATGATGAAGCCATGGATTTCTTCAATACTTTGACACTAGGAACCCTCTCGACCCCTCGGCGATCCTCGACCCCTTGAACCCTTGACGACCATGGAACCCTCGACCCCTAGACTGAAGGAAATATGCCCTAGAGGCAATAATAAAGTTATTATTTATTTCCTTATACCATGATAAATGTTTATTATTCATGCTAGAATTGTATTAACCGGAAACATAATACATGTGTGAATACATAGACAAACAGATAGTCACTAGTATGCCTCTACTAGACTAGCTCATTAATCAAAGATGGTTGTGTTTCCTAACCATAGACATGTGTTGTCATTTGATTAATGGGATCACCTCATTAGGAGAATGATGTGATTGACATGACCCATTCCATTAGCTTAGCACTTGATCGTTTAGTATATTGCTAATGCTTTCTTCATGACCTATACATGTTCCTGTAACTATGAGATTATGCAACTCCTGCCACGGAGGAACACTTTGGTACTACCAAACGTCACAACGTGAATCGGGTGATTATAAAGGAGTACTACAGGTGTCTCCAAAGGTACTTGTTGGGTTGGCGTATTTCGAGATTAGGTTTTGTCACTCCGATTGTCGGAGAGGTATCTTCAGCCTTCTCGGTAATACACATCACTTAAGCCTTGCAAGCATTACAACTAATGAGTTAATTGTGAGATGATGTATTACGGAACGAGTAAAGAGACTTACCGTAATGAGATTGAACTAGGTATTGGATACCGACGATCGAATCTCGGGTAAGTAACATACCGAGGACAAAGGGAACAACGATGTCGTTATGCGGTTTGACCGATAAAGATCTTCGTAGAATATGTAGGAACCAATATGGGCATCCAGGTTCCGCTATAGGTTATTGACCGAGAATGGTTCTAGGTCATGTCTACATAGTTCTCGAACCCGTAGGGTCCGCACGCTTAACGTTTCGACGACAGTTCATAATGAGTTTATAAGTTTTGATGTACCGAAGGTTGTTCGGAGTCCCGGATGTGATCATGGACATGACGAGGAGTCTCGAAATGGTCGAGACATAAAGATTGATATATTGGAAGCCTATGATTGGACTTCTGAAAGTTTCCGAATGAAAACAGAAGTTAGGAACACCGGGGTTACCGGAACCCCCGGGGGTATATGGGCCTTAATGGGCCACAAGAGAGAAGAGGAAGGGCCGGCCAGGCCGCGCGCCTCCCCTCTAGTCCGAATAGGACAAGGAGAGGGGGCGGCGCCTTCCCTCTTCCCTCCCCAATCCTAATCCAACTAGGAAAGGGGGAGTCCTACTCCGGTGGGAGTAGGACTCCTCCAGCGCCTCCCCTAGGGCCGGCCGCACCCCTTGCTCCTTTATATACGGGGCAGGGGGCACCCCATGACACACAAGTTGATCTACAGATCGTTCCTTAGCCGTGTGCGGTGCCCCTCCACCATATTCCACTTCGTCATATCGCTATGAGCTTAGGCGAAGCCTCGCCGGAGAAGTCATATCGTCATGAGCTTAGGCGAAGCTCGCGTCGGTGGAGCATCATCATCGCCACCACGCCGTCAGGCCGACGGAACTCATCCCCGACACTTTGCTGGATCGGAGTCCGGGATCGCCATCGAGCTGAACGTGTGCGTAACTCGGAGGTGCCGTGACGCTCGGTGCTTGGATCGGTCGGATCGTGAAGACGCATTTACTACATCAACCGCGTTGTTATAACGCCTCGCTTTCGGTCTCACGAGGGTACGTGGACGTACACTCTCCCTCTCGCTGCTATGCCATCACCATGGTCCCGTGTGTGCGTAGGGAAATTTTTGAAATTACTACGCTCCCCAACAAAGGGCATCCGAGCCTGGTTTTATGCGCGTTGATGTCATATGCACGAGTAGAACACAAGTGAGTTGTGGGCGATATAAGTCATACCGCTTACCAAAGCATGTCATACTTTGGTTCAGCGGTATTGTGAGATGAAGCGCCCGGACCGACATTACGCCAGACGCTTACGCGAGACTGGTTTCACCGCCCGAGCACTCGTTGCTTAAAGGTGACCGCGGGTGTCTGCCTCTCTCACTTTAGTTGAACCGAGTGTGGCTACGCCTGGTCCTTGCGAAGGTTAAAACAGCACCAACTTGACAAACTATCGTTGTGGTTTTGATGCGTAGGTAAGAACGGTTCTTGCTCAGCCCGTAGCAGCCACGTAAAACTTGCAACAACAAAGTAGAGGACGCCTAACTTGTTTTTGCAGGGCATGTTGTGATGTGATGTGGTCAAGACGTGATGCTATATTTTATTGTATGAGATGATCATGTTTTGTAACCGAAGTTATCGGCAACTGGCAGGAGCCATATGGTTGTCGCTTTATTGTATGAAATGCAAACGCCATGTAATTGCTTTACTTTATGACTAAGTAGTAGCGATAGTTGTAGAAGCAATAGTTGGCGAGACGACAACGATGCTACGATGGAGATCAAGGTGTCGCGCCGGTGACGATGGTGATCATGACGGTGCTTCGGCGATGGAGATCACAAGCACAAGATGATGATGACCATATCATATCACTTATATTGATTGCATGTGATGTTTATCCTTTATGCATCTTATCTTGCTTTGATTGACGGTAGCATTATAAGATGATCTCTCACTAAAATTATCAAGAAGTGTTCTCCCGAGTATGCACCGCTATGCGAAAGTTCTTCGTACTTTGAGACACCACGTGATGATCGAGTGTGATAGGCTCTACGCTCAAATACAACGGGTGCAAAACAGTTGCGCACGCAGAATACTCAGTTAAACTTGACGAGCCTAGCATATAACAGATATGGCCTCGGAACACGGAGACCGAAAGGTCGAACGTGAATCATATAGTAGATATGATCAACATAGTGATGTTCACCATTGAAACTACTCCATCTCACGTGATGATCGGACATGGTTTAGTTGATTTGGATCACGTAATCACTTAGATAACTAGAGAGACGCCCTGCCTAAGTGGGAGTTTTTAATATGATTAATTAAACTTAAATTTATCATGAACTTAGTACCGATAGTATTTTGCTTGTCTATGTTTATCAGAGATAGATGGCTCGCTACCGTTGTTCCGCTGAATTTTAATGCGTTCCTTGAGAAAGCAAAGTTGAAAGATGATGGTAGCAATTACACGGACTGGGTCCGTAATTTGAGGATTATCCTCATTGCTGCACGTAAAAATTACGCCCCGGAAGCACCGCTGGGTGACAGTGCTCGTCAGGAGCCGAGCCGAAGTTGTGAACGTCTGGCGAGCAAAGCTGATGACTACTCGATAGTTCAGTGTGCCATGCTTTACGGCTTAGAACTGGTCTTCAACGACGCTTTTGAACGCTATGGAGCATATGAGATGTTCCAGAGTTGAAGTTAATATTTCAAGCAAATGCCCGGATTGAGAGATATGAAGTCTCCAATAAGTTCTATAGCTGCAAGATGGAGGAGAATAGTTCACAAGGAACATATACTCAAAATGTCCGGGTATAATAATCACTTGATTCAACTGGAGTTACTCTTCCGGATGATAGTGTCATTGATGTAATTCTCCAATCATCGCCACCAAGCTACAAGAGCTTCGTGATGAACTATAATATGCAAGGGATGACCAAAACAATTCCCGAGCTCTTCGCAATGCTAAAAGTCATGGAGGTGGAAATCAAGAAAGAGCATCAAGTGTTGATGGTCAACAAGACCACTAGTTTCAAGAAAAAGGGCAAAGGAAAGAAGAAGAAGGGGAACTTCAAAAAGAACAGCAAGAAAGTTGCTGCTCAAGAGAAGAAACCCAAGTCTGGACCTAAGCCTGAAACTGAGTGTTTTTACTGCAAGCAAACTGGACACTGGAAGCGGAACTGCCCCAAGTATTTGGCGGATAAGAAGGATGGCAAGGTGATCAAAGGTATATGTGATATACATGTTATTGATGTGTACCTTACTAATACTCGCAGAGTACTGGTATTTGATAATCGGTTACATTGCTAATATTTGCAACTCGAAACAGAACTACGGATTGCCGAAGATTGGCTAAGGACGAGGTGACGGCGCGAGTGGGAAATGGTTCCAAAGTCGATGTGATCGCGGTCGGCACGCTACCTCTACATCTACCATCGGGATTAGTTTTAGACCTAAATAATTGTTATTTGGTGCCGCCGTTGAGCATGAACATTATATCTGGATCTTGTTTAATGCGAGACGGTTATTCATTTAAGACAGAGAATAATGGTTGTTCTATTTATATGAATAATATCTTTTATGGTCATGCACCCTTGAAGAATGGTCTATTTTTATTGAATCTCGATAGTAGTAATACACATATTCATAGTGTTGAAACCAAAAGATGTAGAGTTGATAATGATAATGCAACTTATTTGTGGCACTGCCGTTTGGGTCATATCGGTGTAAAACGCATGAAGAAACTCCATACTGATGGGCTTCGAATCACTTGATTATGAATCATTTGGTACTTATGAACCATGCCTCATGGGCAAGATGACTAAAACGCCGTTCTCCTAACTATGGAGCGAGCAACTGATTTGTTGGAAATCGTATATACCGATGTTTGTGGTCCAATGAATGTTGAGGCACGCCAAGGGTATCAAGTTATTTTCTCACCTTCACATATGATTTGAGCAGATATGGGTATATCTACTTAATGAAACACAAATCTGAAACATTTGAAAAGTTCAAAGAATTTCAGAGTGAAGTGGAAAATCATCGTAACAAGAAAATAAAGTTTCTACGATCTGATCGTGGAGGAGAATATTTGAGTTACGAAGTTTGGTTTACATTTGAAACAATGTGGAATAGTTTTCAAGAACTCACGCCACCCGAACACCACAGAGAAATGGTGTGTCCGAACGTCATAATCGTACTTTACTTGATATGGTGCGATCTATGATGTCTCTTACTGATTTACCGCTATCGTTTTGGGGATATGCTTTAGAGACGGCCGCGTTCACGTTAAATAGGGCACCATCTAAATCCGTTGAGACGACACCGTATGAACTGTGGTTTGGCAAGAAACCAAAGTTGTCATTTCTTAAAGTTTGGGGCTGCGATGCTTATGTGAAGAAACTTCAACCAGATAAGCTCGAACC
This sequence comes from Aegilops bicornis, assembly GCA_021605145.1. Lineage (NCBI taxonomy): Eukaryota > Viridiplantae > Streptophyta > Magnoliopsida > Poales > Poaceae > Aegilops > Aegilops bicornis. Next base: position 30,881,344 of record CM038671.1, on the reverse strand, counting down.
CAAATCGGAGAAATGTGTCTTCATAGGATACCCAAAGGAGATCATGGGTACACCTTCTATCACAGATCTGAAGGCAAGATTTTCGTTGCTAAATTCGGATACTTTCTAGAGAAAGAGTTTCTATCGAAAGAAGTGAGTGGGAGGAAAGTAGAACTTGATGAGATAATCAGTATCTGCTCCCTTATTGGAAAATAGTTCATCACAAGAAACGGTTCCTGTGACAACTACACCAATTGGTGAGGAAACTAATGATGTTGATCATGAAACTTCAGATCAAGTTGTTACTCGAACTTCAGAGGTCAACCAGAATAAAATACGCACTGCAGTGGTACGGTAATCCTATTCTCGAAGTCATGTTGCTTGACCATGACGAACCTACAAACTATGAAGAAGCGATGGTGAGCCCAGATTCGCGAAATGGTCGGAAGCCATGAAATCTGAGATGGGATCCATGTATGAGAACAAAGTATGGACTTTGGTTGACTTGCCCGATGATCGGCAAGCCATTGAGAATAAATGGATCTTTAAGAAGAAGACCGACGCCGATGGTAATGTAATCGTTCACAAAGCTCGACTTGTTGCAAAAGGTTTTCGACAAGTTCAAGGGGTTGACTACGATGAGACTTTCTCACCCGTAACGATGCTTAAGTCTGTCCGAATCATGTTAGCAATTGCCGCATTTCATGATTATGAAATTTGGCAAATGGATGTAAAAACTGCATTCTTGAATGGATTTCTAGAAGAAGAGTTGTATATGATGCAACCAGAAGGTTTTGTCGATCCAAAGGGTACTAACAAAGTGTGCAAGCTCCAAATGATCAATTTATGGTCTGGTGCAAGCCTCTCGAGTTAGAATAAACGCTTTGATAGTGTGATCAAAGCATATGGTTTTATACGCACTTTTGGAGAAGCCTGTATTTACAAGAAAGTGAGTGGGAGCTCAGAGCATTTCCGATATTATATGTGGACGACATATTATTGATTGGAAATGATATAGAATTTCTGGATAGCATAAAAGGATACTTGAATAAAAGTTTTTCAATGAAAGACCTCGTGAAGCTGCTTACATATTGGGCATCAAGATCTATAGAGATAGAACAAGACGCTTAATTGGACTTTCACAAAGCACATACCTTGATAAAGTTTTGAAGAAGTTCAAAATGGATCGTGCAAAGAAAGGTTTTTTACCAGACATAAGGTGTAAGATAGAGTCGACTCAATGCCCGACCACAGCAGAAGATAGAGAGAAAATGAAAGATGTTCCCTATGCTTCAGCCATAGGCTCTATCATGTATGCAATGTCGTACCAGACCGACGTATGCTTAGTCTGTAAGCTTGGCAGGAAGGTACCAAAGTAATCCAGAGTGGATCATCGGACAGCGGTCAAGAACATCCTGAAATACCCGAAAAGGACTAAGGATATGTTTCTCGATATGGAGGTGACAAAGAGCTAGTCGTAAATGGTTACGCCGATGTAAGCTTTGACACCGATCCGGACGATTCTAAATCGCAAACCGGATACGTGTTTTTATTAAACGGTGGAGCTGCCGGTTGGTGCAGTTCTAAACAAAGCGTCGTATGGATCTACATGTGAAGCGGAGTACATAGCTGCTTCGAAGCACCAAATGAAGGAGTCTGGATGAAAGAGTTCATTTCCGATCTAGGTGTCATACCTAGTGCATCGGGACCGATGAAGATCTTCTCGTGACAATATGGTGCAATTGCCTTGGCAAAGGAATCCAGATTTCACAAGAGGACCAAGCATATCAAGAGACGCTTCAATTCCATTCGGGACCAAGTCCAAGTGGGAGACATAGAGATTTGCAAAATACATACGGATCTGAATGTTGAAGACCCGTTGACTAAGCCTCTTCCACGAGCAAAACATGATCAGCACCAAGACTCCATGGGTGTTAGAATCATTACTATGTAATCTAGATTATTGACTCTAGTGCAAGTGGGAGACTGAAGGAAATATGCCCTAGAGGCAATAATAAAGTTATTATTTATTTCCTTATACCATGATAAATGTTTATTATTCATGCTAGAATTGTATTAACCGGAAACATAATACATGTGTGAATACATAGACAAACAGATAGTCACTAGTATGCCTCTACTAGACTAGCTCATTAATCAAAGATGGTTGTGTTTCCTAACCATAGACATGTGTTGTCATTTGATTAATGGGATCACCTCATTAGGAGAATGATGTGATTGACATGACCCATTCCATTAGCTTAGCACTTGATCGTTTAGTATATTGCTAATGCTTTCTTCATGACCTATACATGTTCCTCGTAACTATGAGATTATGCAACTCCTGCCACCGGAGGAACACTTTGGGTACTACCAAACGTCACAACGTGAATCGGGTGATTATAAAGGAGTACTACAGTGTCTCCAAAGGTACTTGTTGGGTTGGCGATTTCGAGATTAGGTTTTGTCATCCGATTGTCGGAGAGGTATCTCTGGGCCTTCTCGGTAATACACATCACATAAGCCTTGCAAGCATTACAACTAATGAGTTAGTTGTAAGATGATGTATTACGGAACGAGTAAAGAGACTTACCAGTAACGAGATTGAACTAGGTATTGGATACCGACGATCGAATCTCGGGTAAGTAACATACCGAGGACAAAGGGAACAACGTATGTCGTTATGCGGTTTGACCGATAAAGATCTTCATAGAATATGTAGGAACCAATATGGGCATCCAGGTTCCGCTTATTGGTTATTGACCGAGAATGGTTCTAGGTCATGTCTACATAGTTCTCGAACCCGTAGGGTCCGCACGCTTAACGCTTCGGCGACAGCTCATAATGAGTTTATAAGTTTTGATGTACCAAGGTTGTTCGAGTCCCGGATGTGATCACGGACATGACGAGGAGTCTCGAAATGGTCGAGACATAAAGATTGATATACTGGAAGCCTATGTTTGGACTTGGAAGGGTTCCGGATGAAAACAGAAGTTATCGGAACACCGGGGTTACTGAACCCCGGGGGAATATGGGCCTTAATGGGCCACAAGAGAGAAGAGGAAGGGCCGGCCAGGCAGGCCGCGTGCCCCCTCCCCCCTCTAGTCCGAATAGGACAAGGAGAGGGGGGGCGGCGCCCCCTTCCCTCTTCCCCCTCCCCAATCCTAATCCAACTAGGAAAAGGGGGGGGGTCCTACTCCCGGTGGGAGTAGGACTCCTCCAGGCGCTCCTCCCCTAGGGCCGGCCGCACCCCCCCTTGCTCCTTTATATACGGGGGCAGGGGGGCACCCCATGACACACAAGTTGATCTACGGATCGCTCCTTAGCCGCAGGCGGTGCCCTCCACCATATTCCACTTCGGGTCATATCGCTATGAGCTTAGGCGAAGCCCCGCGCCGGAGAAGTCATATCGTCATGAGCTTAGGCGAAGCTCTGCGCCGGTGGAGCATCATCATCGCTACCACGCCGTCGTCTTGACGGAACTCATCCCCGACACTTTGCTGGATCGGAGTCCGGGATCGCCATCGAGCTGAACGTGTGCGTAACTCGGAGGTGCCGTGACGCTCGGTGCTTGGATCGGTCGGATCGTGAAGACGACGACTACATCACATCAACCGTTGTTATAACGCTCGCTTTCGGGTTCACGAGGGTACGTGGACGCACACTCTCCTCTCGTTGTTATGCCATCACCATGGTCCCGTAAAAGCGTAGGGAAATTTTTGAAATTACTACGCTCCCCAACATAGACGCACTCGAACCCACGATCCTCGACCCTAGAACCCTCGATCCCTCGACAACGCTTCAAGGGGTAATATCGACAACGCATTTAGATACATACACGGAAATTATCGTTATCGGGAGGTATATCGACCCCCCCCCCACGTATTGAAGTTATCGGGAGGGGGTATATGTACCCCCCCCCCTCCTCGTGTTGAAGTTATCGGGAAGGGTATATCGACGATGACAGAGGAGAAGATCAAAGAAAAAAAAAAGAAGAAAAAAAAGAGGAGAAGAAGAAAGGAATAGAGAAGAAGAAAAAAATAGAAAATATTCTATTTTTTCTTCTTCTCCACTATTCTTTTCTTCTTCTTCTCTTCTTCTTCTTTTTCCCTTCTTATTTATTTCTCCTCTTCTTCCTCTCCTCTTCTTCTCCTTTCTTCCTCTTCTTATTTTCCTTTTTCCTCTCCTTCTTTTTCTTCTTCTTCCTTCTTTCTAGCTAGATATATAAAACTTTTCAAAAAATGTAACTTTTGCATATAAAAAACTTTTTCTTCTTCTTCCTTCTTCCTTCTCTTCCTTACAAAACTTTTCTAAAAATGAAACTAACCTAAAATTAATGTACTAAATCAGAGAACATTAATATACTAAAATTAATGTATTTTTAAAACACCATGCATATTACAATTGAAAAATACATACATTCATAAAAAATATAAAACAAGCATATATATATGAAAAAATGAAAAGGAGGATGCCATGGCCGGACCAAGCTGCGGGCGAGGATGGCGGGTCGGGGCAGGCGCCGAATGACGGCGTAGGGCGGGCCGGGCGGCGCTGTCAAGGTGGCATGGGCGATGGCGACGGTGGTGGGCCGGGCGCAGCTGGCTGTCGGGCGGCAGGCGGCGCGCTGTCAGGGCGCGGGCGACGGCGAGGCGCTGGGCGACGGCGACGACGGGCACGGGCGAGGCGACGGCGACGGGCGACGGGCGGCGCTGTGGCAGCCTCAAGGCGTCGATGTGCTCAAGGCGTTGGGGGAAATCACAGGGAAATCTGAAATTTCCTAAGTGTTTTCTTATATAGCAAGTGCATTAGTCCCGTTCGTGGCACCAACCGACTAATGCCCCTTTAGTCCCGGTTGGTGCCACCAACCGACCAAAGGCCAATTTTCAAGAGCCCAAAGGGCGGGAAGCGGAGGCCTTGTCTCGCAGGCACCAACCGACCAAAGGGGCACTAGTCCCGCTGGTGCCACGAACCGGGACCAATGCCTTTAGTCCCGGTTGGTGCCACCAACCGACCAAAGGCCTTGTGCTGCCTCAAGGCCGAAAAGTTTAGTCCCACTCGCTAGTTGAGAGAGCTCGAGTGTGGTTTATAAGCGCCGCGCCCACCCTATCGAGCTCCTCTCAACCGCAGTGCTTTCGGGCCTAACCTTGCCATCTGTGCTCAGGCCTAATGGGCCTCCTGGGCATGAATCATGGCCCATTTTAGGGTTTCTAGTCGTATTCAGCCGTGGGGGCCCGAGGGTGGCACTTTTTTTGTTTTTTGTTTTCTTTGTTGCTTTATTTATTTTATTTTTTTCTACTTACTACATAATACTTAATGTTGCTATTTTTATTTTTTTCCAGTTTTTTGGTTTTGCTTTCTGCATTATTTATTTTTTGTTGTTTTTTGTTTTATTTTTTAATTCTTTTTGCTTTTAGTTTTAGAAAAATTATAAACTTTCTGTTAGTGCCATTAGTTTTCAAATTTAAAAACAGTTTTTTTGTTTTCTTTGTTGCTTTATATATTTTATTTTGTTTGTACTTACAACAAAATACTTATTGTTGCTATTTTTATTATTTTTCAGTTTTTTGTTATGTTTTCTGCATTATTTATTTTTTGTTGTTTTTTGCTTTATATTTTAATTCTTTTTTGCTTTTAGTTTTAGAAAAATTATAAACTTTCTGCTAGTGCCATTAGTTTTCAAATTTGAAAACACTTTTTGCTTTTATTTATTTATTTTATTTTGTTTCTACTTACAACAAAATACTTATTGTTGCTATTTTTATTTATTTTTTGAAGTTTTTTGTTTTGTTTTCTGCATTATTTATTTTCTTTTGGTTTTTGCTTTATTTTTAATTCTTTTTGCTTTTAGGTCAGCAAAATTATAAACTTTCTGTTTGTGCCATTAGTTTTCTTTGAAATTTGTGTGAATCACAAGTTTGTGAGCTCAACAAGGCGTGTAGAGGGACGGGCTTATAAACCGTGTGAGTACAAAACGGACAATGGTATCATACTGCTCTGTTACAAAGTTGGCATGGTATCATCATAATAGTTATGGAGAAAGTCTTCACTTTTTCTTCGCTTGTGTCGCTTTGCTTATTGCTACCGTAACCATGGATAATCTTCATCGCTTATCGTGATGCTTGGGTCAGCCTTGACTTTGAAGGGGGAATTTCATGAAACTTTTCATACTCTTCGCACATGTCCTGCCTTCGCCTCCACTCCTGTGGATGTCCCTTTTCCGAAAGAACTATGTGGCGCTTTGGCTCATTGTATGATGTATTCGCTTCCTTATTTTTTCTTTTCCTCGGTCCGTAGACATGTCCTTCACATAGATAACCTGTGCCACATCATTGCCTAGGACGAACGGTTCGTCAAGGTACCCAAGATTTTTCAGATCCACTGTTGTCATTCCGCATCGTGGGTCTACCTGCACTCGCCTCCTCGATGTATTGACCCACTTGCACTTAAACAAAGGGACCTTAAAATCTACTCCATAGTCAAGTTCCCATATGTCTACTATGTAACCATAATATGTGTCATTTCCCTTGTCGGTTGCTGCATCAAAGTGGACACCGCTGTTTTGGTTGGTGCTCTTTTCATCTTGTTCAATCGTGTAAAATGTATTCCCATTTATCTCAGATCCTTTCCAAATCATTACAATAAGATGGTCCCCTCGACAACAAGTACAGCTCATCACAAACAGTGTTGTCACCTCCGAGACGTGTTTCCAACCAACTGCTCAAAGTCCCGATGTGTTCACATGTAATCCAAATCGTCGACCGCCTCCCGGTGTTTGGAGCGCAGATCGTTCTTGTGTTCATCGACATACGGGTCACCAAGGTAGAGTTCTCAGAGAACTGCGGTAGTGTGCTTGAGACCAAGAATATCCGTCCCTCGCATATTATTGAGTCCCTTCCAAGCGTGCCTTTTCCACTCATTCTCCCCTCATACCGCGATTTAGGGAGACCTATCTTCTTAAGGCCAGGAATGAAGTCAACACAAAACCCGATGACATCCTCTCGCTTGATGGCCCATGGAGATGCTTCCTTCCGCCTAGCGCGATTACGTAACATATTTCTTTAGGACTCCCATGAACCTCTCAAAGGGGTACATATTGTGTAGAAATACGGGCCCCGTAATGACAATCTCCCCGACTAGATGAACTAGGACGTGCGTCATGATATTGAAGAAGGATGGTGGGAACACCAGCTCGAAATCGACAAGACATTGCGCCACATCACTCCTTAGCGTTGGTACGATTTCTGGATCGATCACCTTCTCGAGATATTGCATTGAGGAATGCACATAGCTTCACAATGGCTAATCGGATGTTTTTCGGTAGAAGCCCCTCAATGCAATCGGAAGCAGCTAAGCGCCATAATCACGTGGCAGTCATGAGACTTTAGGTTCGGAACTTTTTCTCCGCATATTTATTATTCCCTTTATATTCGACGAGAAGCCGCCGGGACCTTCATATCGAAAGGTGCATTCAAAGAAGATTTCTTTCTCTTCTTTCAGAAGAGCGTAGCTGGCAGGACCTTCATACCGCTTCGGAGGCATGCCCTCTTTTTTCGCAAGCAAGCGTTGCAGGTCCTCTCGTGCCTCGTGTGTATCTTTTGTCTTCCCATACACGCCAAGAAGCCTAGTAGGTTCACGCAAAGGTTCTTCGCCACGTGCATCACGCCGATCGAAGAGCGGACCTCTAGGTCTTTCCAGAGGGTAGGTCCCAAAATATAGATTTCTTCTTCCACATGGGTGCGTGATTCTCGGTGTCATTCGGAACAGCTAGTCCGCCGACCCTTTCCAAAGATTACGTGTAAATCATTGACCATAGCAAGTACGTGATCACCGCACGCATGGCGGGCTTCTTCCGTGATCTGCCTCGCCTTTGAAATGCTTGCCTTTCTTCGACATTGATGGTTGGTCGGAAGAAATCGACGGCGGCCTGTGTACACATTCTTCCCGCAGCTTCCTGTATATACTATCGGTGTCAAGTAAACAGTGCGTGCATGCGTGGTATCCCTTGTTTGTCCGTCCCGAATGGTTACCGAGAGCGGGCCAATCGTTGATGGTCACGAACAGCAACGCCTTTAGGTCAAATTCCTCCTTTTGTGCTCATCCCACGACGCACACCGCTTCCATTCCACAGCTGTAAAAGTTCTTCAACTAATGGCCTTAGGTACACATCAATGTCGCTGCCGGGTTGCTTAGGGCCTTGGATGAGAACTGGCATCATAATGAACTTCCGCTTCATGCACATCCAAGGAGGAAGGTTATACATACATAGAGTCACGGGCCAGTGCTGTCATTGCTGCTCTGCTCCCGAAAGGATTAATGCCATCCGCGCTTAAAGCAAACCATACGCTCCTTGGGTCCTTTGCAAACTCATCCCAAGACTTTCTCTCAATTTTTCTCCATCACGACCCGTCAACGGGTGCTCTCAACTTCCTGTCTTTCTTACGGCCCTCACCGTGCCATCGCATCAACTTGGCATGCTCTCCGCTTACGAACAGATGTTTCAACCGTGGTATTATAGGAGCATACCACATCACCTTCGCAGAACCCTCTTCCCGGAGGCTCGCCACAACATCACCAGTGGTCATCTCGTCTGATCTTATACCGCAATGCACCACATACCGCATGCTTTCAGATCCTTGTAGGCACCGCGTAGAGGATGCAATCATTAGGGCATGCATGTATCTTCTCCACCTCCAATCCTAGAGGGCATACGACCTTCTTTGCTGCGTATGTACCGTCGGGCAATTCGTTATCCTTTGGAAGCTTCTTCTTCATTATTTTCAGTAGCTTCTCAAATCCTTTATCGTGCACAAGATTCTCCGCCTTCCACCGCAGCAATTCGAGTACGGCACCGAGCTTTGTCTTGCCATCTTCGCAATTGGGGTACAACCCTTTTGTGATCCTCTAACATGCGATCGAACTTCAGCTTCTCCTTTTGACTTTCGTGATTGTGTCCTTGCATCGACAATGACCCGGCGGAGATCATCATCATCGGGCACATCGTCTGGTTCCTCTTGATCTTCAGCAGCTTCGCCTGCTCCAAAGACCATCGCAGCACATCGTCGGGTGCATCTTGATGTTCAAGAGCATCACCGTATTCAGGGGGCACATAGTTGTCATCGTACTCTTCTTCCTCGCCGCCTTCCATCATAACCCCTATTTCTCCGTGCCTTGTCCAAACATTATAGTGTGGCATGAAACCCTTGTAAAGCGGTGGGTGTGAAGGATTTTCCGGTCGAGTAAGACTTCAGATTCCCACATACAGGCATGGACAACACATAAAACCATTCTCGCTTGTTTGCCTCAGCCACTTCGAGAAAATCATGCACGCCCTTAATGTATTCGAGGTGTGTCTGCCACCGCATATCCATTGCCGGTTCATCTGCGTGCATTATATATAATTAAGTGTGTCAAAAATCATTACGTAACATCATGAATAGATAATTAAGTGACCAAATTAATAGAAGTTCATCATCACATAAAACCAAAGTACATACATAGTTCTCATCTAACAACATAAAGCTCTGCAGAGCATCTAAATTAATTAAACCATACATTGAAACTATGTAAAACATTTCAATGCGAAACAAATACGATCATAATCGCAACCAAGGTAACAACTGATCCAACGGCATAATGATACCAAGCCTCGGTATGGATGTCATATTTTCTAATCTTTCTCATCTTCAAGCGCATTGCATCCATCTTGATCTTGTGATCATCGACGACATCCGCAACATGCAACTCCAATATCATCTTCTCCTCCTCAAGTTTTTTTATTTTTCCTTCAAGAAATTGTTTTCTTCTTCAACTAAATTTAACCTCTCGACAATAGGGTCGGTTGGAATTTCCGGTTCAACAACCTCCTAGATAAATAAAATCTATGTCACGTTGGTCGGCATAATTTTCATAAACAATAAATGAACCAATAGTTATGAAAAGATAATATATACCACATCCGAATCATAGACAGATTTAGGGCCGACGGGCCGGATACCAAAACCATCGCACTATATAAGATGCAATAATAAAAGTAAGAAAATAATACAAGTATCTATCTAAACAAACAAGTAATAATATTTTTCCTTTCAGAAACAAGATAAGAACAAGAGGCTCACCACGGTGGTGCCGGCGATAAGATCGGGCGCGGTGATCGACGGGACGGGCGTGACGGACCGCTAAACCTAGATAAATATTGAGGAAAATGGAGCTTGGCGGTCGAGCTTGGAGAGGAGAAACCTTAAGTAGTGTGGCTCGGGCATTCCATCGAACACCTTGTGTGCATAGGAGGTGAGCTAGAGCACCACCAAGGCCTCTCCCTCGGCCAGAAAAAAAAAGCAGCAAAGGTGCTCGCTTGCGCTGAGGGGCTATATATAGGCAAGACCATTAGCCCCGGTTGGTGGCATGAACCGACTAAAGGGAAGCCTTTGGTCCCGGTTCATGCCACCAACCGGGACCAATGGTGGTGGGCCAGAGCCAGGACCATTGGTCCCGGTTCGTCCACCAACCAGACCAAAAGGTCCGGACGAACCGGGACCAATGGCCCACGTGGTCTGGCCGGCCCTCGGGCTCACGAACCGGGGCAAATAGCTCCATTGGTCCCGGTTCTGGATTGAACCGGGACTAATGGGCTGAACTGGCCTGGACGAAAGCCCTGTTTTCTACTAGTGAAAGAGGGATTTTGTACATTTTATGTGTATGTTGATGATCTAGTATCATTGGAGCTACACAAGAGACACGTGATACAATCATATCATCTTAAGACGGAGTGTAAGATATAAGATTTGGTTGAGACCAAACTTTGCTTGAGTTTGCAACTTGAGTGTATTCCTTCAGGAATACTTGTTCATCAGTCTACATTTATCCAAAAGATTGTTGAAAGTTCAACATGGATAAGTCATATCCATTAAAGAACTATGGTTTTGAGATCTCTGGATTACTGGAGATATGGACCATTAAGGCCTAATGGCAGTGATAAAGAGATATTTGGACTTGAGTTTCCATATCGCGGTGCAATGAGAGCATGGGTGTATCTAGCAAACTGCACCAGGCCTGGTATGTCATTAGTAGTGAATTTATCTGCTAGATACAATATATCACTGATTAAAAGGCATTGGGTTGGTGTGAAGAATATTTCTGGATATCTTCTAGACACCAAAATCTTGGTTTGTTTCATGAGAAAAATCAAGATATGACCATGGTTGGATATTGTGATGCCGGGCATATATCATATCCCCATAATCCCAGATCACGGACTGGTTTTTTCTTCTCAAATGGAGGCATTGGAAGTTGAGAAGAAAAACTTTAGCGGCTACATCCACTAGTCATTCCGAAATCATTGGTTTGTATGAAGCATCGCATAGATGTATGTGACCTCTCAGAATGACGAACTTTGTTGAAAGTTCAAGAGGGATTGGTTCATTGGAACTACCCACTATTATCTATGAAGATAATGTTGTTTGTATTACACAGATGCACACAGGTTATAAAGAGCAACATTACAATGTGTATTGCTCTGAAATTGTTTAGCTCCATGAGTTGCAAAGAAATTGGAAGCTAAATATCTTGCAAATAAAGTCATGTGATAATCTCAATGATTTGTTCACAAAGTATTTATCAAGTTCTTCATTCTAGAATTATGTTAATGAAGTTGGTATGATATGACTTTGTGAATGCAAGATACTGGAGGAGTGTACTCCCACATGATAACCTGTTCAAGATCCTTGGATCTTACATATTGTACTCTTTTCATTTATGAGTTTTCCTAAATGGTTTCTTATGAAAGGTTTTTAATGAGGCAATAGTAATACAAGCATTGCTATATGTCGTTTTCTTCTTATTTTCCCACTAGGTTTTTGGAAGGAGTTTTTCGGCATATTAGGCATATCTCCTCATATTTTTCCTACAGGGTTTTTGGAGAAGACTATTTCAAGGATGATCAGTCAGAAGGACAAGAGAGGATTAGAGGGGGTGTTAGGATTTAATTAATATTATAATTAATGAGATAATCCTTCCTTGTATAACTGAACATATGTTGCCAATCGGCAAGCGTCACGACGGTTTCCTCGCTCCCCATCGAGTGGACGCACCCTTCCGCTCGCGCCCCTCCCATTGTATATAAGGATTGATCATCAATGAAATTGATACTAATTGGGTCATTTTGCAATCTATCTATTAACAACCCCAACCCAAAGGTAGATTGATGCGCAGCGCGGCATGTACGTACATACTCCACGCATGCACGATGCCCCCCTACATGTACGCCACGCACATCGCGCGCCAGTACACCACCGCCCGTGTGGCCCATAGCGCGCCGGGGGCGGCCGGATGCAGGGCCTTCTCGTGTAGTTCCATGCGACACACTGGTGCAGTGCAACGCGAGCGGGGCCGGCGGTGAGGGGGTGGGTTGGGTACGTGGCCGGCGACGCACTGCAGCTAGCACTGGTGCGCCATAACTGAAAAGCGGCCCGTATTCCATGGAGATGGCCGCAGTAGCTGCGCACAGTGAAGTGGTTATAGGCCCTGTTTGAATACTCTAACTCGGTTAGAGGTTAGAGTTAGATTCTAACTCTGAACTAACTCTAACTAAAATGGTGTTTGGATGACAGGGTTAGACTGACAATAAATGTTTTTTCTCAATCATTTGGCTACTTTGGGCGAGCCCTGGCCGAGAGCTCTGCTGGCCGCAGACGGGGACGCGCCCGGCAAGGAGCCGCACTGGCTTATCGCGCAACCCGCCGGCCGAATCCGTCGTCCCTACGCAAGGAACCGCGCTGGCCGAGGCTGACGGGGACGGGCGGTGCAAGGTGCCGCGACTGCTTACCGGCAGGCGGACGGGCCGCGGGGAGACGAGGGGGTTGGAACGGAAGGATAGGGCGGGGCTGCTTACTGGTGGCGGATGGGAGCGCGGATACGGCGAGAAGTCTTCACGGGCGGTGCGAGAGGGAGGGACTAACCCAAATAAGCACCTCTTGGGTGGGTTAGTCTTTTTGATTGGGTTAGATGCATCTAACCCAAACTAACCCTCTTGTTTGGATATGTTTGGGTTAGTTGAGCCCAAACTAACCCAAACTAACTCTAACTCTGGGATCCAAACAGGGCCATAGTATCAGTCACAGCAACTCAGGTTCAGTTTGGTTCCCTTCCTCATCTTCATGCCTGGATAAAACACTAGCCTGGCCTCGGCCTGAGAAACTCAGAAAAACTGCCTGACAAGGCTAGACGTGTTTGGATCGTGTCCTCTGCATGGCCAGCTGTAACTACCTGTACCAATCTATAAACTATTGTTGGCCCACATCTATACATAGCTAGCCCCATAAAAAGATGTCATTAGCACCCCAGGCCAGGACCCACACCAGGCGTCCAATTCTCGGCGCCCGGGCCAGGCTAACGGCCTTGCCTGGTAACCCGGCCAGGTTAATCAAGATGGCAGATACTCCAGGCCAGGCTATCATCCATTATCCAGGACATCATCAAAACAACGTCCAGGCCAGAATCAGGCAAGCTCTAGGCAAGGCATAAAAAGATGAGGAAGTGAACCAAACTGACCCCCAGCCCGACCAGGCCGGCCACCTTTGCAACAACAAAGGTGGAAGAAAAGGCGCAAGCCGGCCTCGTGTGCTTGTCTAGTCCCGTCGATCAATTAGAGTAGGTTGCGCCTCCTTCCACGGTTCGATTTCCAACACCGTTAGACACGATACGTTGGCGCCAAGATATGTGTGGCTTTTGGTGGGTGAGTACACAACGGAAGTAGGCATGCACTGTTGATGTGCGCCTGTTCCACCACATGAGGTTCCATGTGTTTGTGGACGATGCGCGTCGGGGTCATGCATCGTAGGCGTGGCCGGAGTGAAGGCTGCACCCATCGCCTAGCTTTTGGCGGGTAGACAAGGCAGGGATCCATGCAGACGCAGAGAGGCAAACATACCGGGCGATCTGGCTCAGGAATAGGAACCGCGGATGGACGTGGACCTCACGCCCCATAAATGCTAGACACACGGACACCACAGGACAAGTTTCACGGACGGGCTGACCTGTCAGGTTTTAATTGGCAAAAGTTAACCTCTCCTCCTACTTAACCGTCCCCCATCCCCCTGATTTTAACTGGTGGGGTGGGCGACCAGGCCCGTAAAACTCCGTATTCTTTCGTTGATGTAGCAAAGCCGCCTCACGCCCTGCCCGTCCAAAACAGACGCCCGGCTTCGCGCCTAGAGACACAGACACGGGTGGTCGTCCGGCCCATGCGTATTGTCTTGGTGATTTTTTTCAAGTTCAGTGTTTCAAAAAAATAAAAATTCATTTCATCTGGTTTCCATCTTAAAACACTTTCAATGTTTTCAATAAATTCATTTTTTTAATTTCAAAAAAAATATTCAGAAACTAAAATAATGCTCATAAATTTAAAAGTTATTCAAGAATTATAAAAATTATCCGTGAGTTTAAATTTTATATTTTCAGAAAATTTTCAAAGTATTAAATATGTTCATGTATAAAAAAAGCATGTGAACTTAAAATTTGTTTGCAAATATGGAAAAAATATTTATGAATTTAAATATGTTCATAAATTTAAGAAAATACTCATTAATTTAAAGTCTGTCCCCAAACTAAATAAAATGTTCATAAATACCAAAAATATTCACGGATGAAAAATGGTAAAAAAACAAAAAAAAGAGCAGAAATCCTCAATTTCTGGATTTCTGGTGACGCTCAGCTTTCCTCAACTTATGAAATCCACATTGAGATGATGGGCCTACACGTGCATTTCAGCCCAATGGAGTTCTGTCCTGACGGAAATTAGGCCCTGAAACGTGTCGCCTGAACCATTCCGAGTCAGGCTGGTGGTGGTGTCCGAGTCGGACTCGAGCCGTGTCGCCTGAACCATTCATGAGTAGATGAGGCAGGGATCCCTCCATGCAGATGCAGGGAGGATACATACTGGGCTATCTGGCTCGGGAACAGGAACCGTGGACCGACATGGACCTCAGGCCCTGCCCGTCCAAAACAGGCGCCCGGCTTCGCGCCTTTGTGTTGGTGATTTTTTTTTTCACCTTCAGTTTTTCAACAAATTTTATTTTATTTCATCTGGCTTCCCTCTTAAAACACTTTGAATCTTTTCAATAAATTCATTTTTTGTAATAAACAAACATTCAGAAACTTAAATAATGTTCATAAATTTCAAAATAATTCATGAGTTTAAAGTTTTCTATTTTTATAAAATGTTCAAAAGAAATTAAATATATATGTTCATGTATAAAAAAATGTATGTGAACTTAATTTTTTTTGCAAATATGAAAAAATATTTATGAATTTAAATATGTTCATAGATTTAACAAAATACTCATGAATTTAAACTATGTCCCCAAACTACAAAAAAGGTTCATGAATACGAAAAAAATTACGAATGAAAAATGGTAAAAAAAACAACAACAATAAAGATCACAAATCCCCAATTTATAGATTTCTGGTGACGTTCAGCTTTTCCTATATAGTCCACATTGAGATGCTGGGCCTGCACGTGCATTTTAGCCCGATGGTGTTCTGTCCTGACCGAAATGAGCCCATACGAACGCTTCCCTGACGGAAATTAGGCCCTCAAACGTGTCACCTGAACCATTCCGAGTCAGGCTGGTGGTGGTATCCGAGTCGGACTCGAGCCGTATGTGTTCGCGAGCCGGAAGCCCGGCGGGATGTCACTATAAAGAATGGAACGCGCGGCGCGGGCCAACACGAGAATTGTACAGACGACGGATCCAAGACGACGATGGCGACGATCGGGTGGCCGGACCTCCCGCCCGAGCTGTTGGGCGACGTGCTCTCGCGCTTGCCGTCCTACCTCGAGCACGCCCGCGTCCGCGCCGTGTGCCGCTCCTGGCGCTCCAGCGCGTGGACGCAGCCGCCGCCGCCGCTGCTCCCGTGGGCCGGCCTCCGCAGCGGCGCCTTCCTCGACCTGGCCGAGGGTGCGCTTGACCGTCTGCCCGTCCCAGAAGCCGACGTCGTCCGCCGGGTCTCCACGGGCCGTCTGCTGTTCCTGGTGCGCCGTGACGGCGCGTGCTCCTTGATGGACCCTCACTCCGGGGACGCCACCCCTCAGCGCATCGAGCCTGAGTACCTCTGTGCCCGCCTCCAGTTCATCGACTTCTTACTGGTGCACCCTCGCTCCTCCGAGGACACGACGGCCCCTCGACAGATCACCCGCCTTGTCGTCGATAGCATCCGCAAGGTGGTCGTGTCCGATGACCTCGTCGCCGTCCTGATCAAGCTTTTGCAAGCGAGAAATATCGTCAGCATCTATACTCGTGGCGGAACAATGCGCATGGCGTGGGCGCCTCCTCCCGAGTTCCCCGGACGCGCCGTCGACATGGCGCTCTTCAAAGGGAAGCTTTACATCCTCGCGTCGGAAGTGCTGCGCCGCAGCTACGAGCTCCATGCCCTGGACATGGCAACTGGGGAATCCGTCCAATGCATACGTAGCAGCACGCCGCCAACAAGAGTCGACGAGGGCTACAACCGCGTACGTGAAGTCTACCTGGTCTCCTCCGGCGACCGCCTGCTCATGGTCGAACACACGATCGACCACATGACCTGTCGACAGACTTACTTGCCGTCTCAGTTTGAGGTCTTCGAGGCCGCCGACCTGGACCTGGGCGACGGCCGTGGACGGTGGAGGGAGGTTGACACGCTCCTGGGACGCGCCCTCTTCGTCAGCCAGGGATGCTCCGAGTCACTCCCGGCCAGCGGCATCGGAGCTAAGGAAGATTGCATCTACTTTATGAACGAACGTCAAAGGCTCGGTCCAAGGGCCAGGAACGCTACCATGAGGGAGCTCGAATCGGGGGTGTACAACATGAGAGATGGGACGACAATAACGCCGTTGCCACCGTTGGAGACGGCGACGGAAGCATCGGTGGACGGTCCATGGTCTCCCACTTGGCTTTTCCCACCGACGATTTGAGGTTTTGAGCCACTAGTTCGTAGTAGTCTACAGAGACCGTGGCCATGCGCATGACTCTGCCTCATCGAGTGGCGATCAACGCACAGATGATAAAAATAAACAAAATACACAAACTGGTTCCGACGCAAGCGATGATCGCTTTGTTTTGTTTTTTTTTTTAGATTTTCAAAATTTCTGTCGGAGCAAGTAAAGTGCTCGATAGATTATTATTATTATTCAGAACTCGCTGGCCTGTATTTACAAAAATCATCTGGTCGCGTGAACCAGAGAGAAAAATGAACTAACCTATGACTATGAGCTTCCATATTTAATCTCCTCCGTTCATGGCGGCACTCCCGCACAAGGAGAAGTTGAGGCCCAAAGGTGCCGAATGTAGCCCTTGTGCCATTTAGCACATACGTAAGCTTCGGCGACCTAAGTTAGACCCTGAATCATGTCAACATCTGTGTCCTTTTCTTTTACTACCTAAAAAAGAGAGGCAATCTCTTTGTTGCGGAAAAAACAAGATCATCAAAATGAAGTATCTCCGAAAAAAGAGTCAGGCGAGGTGAGCGCCGACTGGAACAAGACTTTTCATGTAGGGTATCACATTGAAGAAGTACACATCCTTCCAAGAGGCTCAAGTTCAACTAACCCATGAAGCCGGTATCTCAGCCTACTCAATTCAAAAGCATTTGTCAGCTCACGTGTCTGCAGATCGTAGAGGCAGAGCTTGACAGTGGACCGTAGCATCAACATCCCCGAAAGAAGAGCGATTGGGTGGCACGGGCCCATGCCATGCAATGTGTAATGCGGTTCCCACACGGAGCTGGCCCCGTCTTCCGCGAGCGCCCAGGCCATCATCAGCCGATGCACGTCACTAGTCTCATTGACGCGATAACCGGTTAGACACAACTTCCCGTGCAACACACTTAAGTTCAAGTGTTCAACATCTTTGTTGCCGCCGTCGATCCCGAGGTCTGACAGATCAGAAGGCAAATGGGTGACACTCAATGTGGGTGAAGCGGAGGAGGCAGTGTGGGTGCGGCACCAAGTCGGTATCGTCATTGGCATCGACGATCCAGTACACACCTCTATTCACAGATTGCGCGGTGACCCATGGATGGGTGTGGTACCACCAATCCGCCGTGATTTCCCTCCATTGAGGAGGAGCATGGTCGCCCACGGTGCACACCTCCACCCCGTTGTAGAATTTATTGTCTCTCAAACAAACGAAGAACTGGACTACCCTGTACATGCCACAGCGAAGATCATGGCCTAACCCAATGGAGCGTTGGGAAGGGGGGAAGTTGTCGTGGCTGCTCTCCGGCAGCGTCCCTGGTGGCGGGGTTGAAAAGTACACCTTGGTGTCTGTGGGGACAAGCACCAGGCCTTTACAATGGGGCCGGGGGAAGAAGCGAGCGAAGTGAAACCTGTCGGTAAAGTCCCTTCTGTGCATGCACGAGCAAGCCTCGGAGGCGCCTTGCTGCCATTGGGAGAACTCAATGTTTCCTTTGATGTCACGATCCAGGCAGTGTCGGGTGATGTGAAAAGATGGGCTCTGCTTCCATCTACGGGCGGATATCTTAAGGTGCCGTCGGACGAAGGAGGGGGCGCCTGATCGTATCAATCCATCGGACCAGCTCTGAACCGTTGATCTGTTCTCCATCCCAAGATCCGTATGACTCTTATTTTTCTTTTTACATGCACGGTCGGGTTAATCGCAACAATCAACACACCCACCTCGTGGCAGCCAAGTAAGAGAGTGCCCTTGTCTCTCCATCGATGGAATCCCCACCTACGCACAAGCACAACACGTACTCCTTCCTTGCCCGTCGCCCGCCTCGGATTCCGGCTCCGTTTTTTTTTTTTTGAATTAGATTCCGGCTCCGGTTGGTTCCAACACCTACGGCGTGGCGGCTTCCGCAGGCGGTGGCTGTCCTGTTTGCTGGGCTGGGCCTCAAGCTTAAGCTTCCCGTCTCCCAGCAGAGCAAAAACATCAAGGCCCAAAGGGGAGGCCACGACTGGGCCGCCCATTTAACGCGCGCGGTCACGACCGATGCACTGTGTGTCGTCCTGGCACCGTAGCAGTCCTTTTTAGGTGTTACTTTTAAATTCCGATTTTTCTGGAAAATACGGTTTTTTAATACAAGAGTGTTTTTTTGGAAAATTTGAGAAATTTTTGTAATTTCTGAAAACAGTGCGAGCATTTTTTAATTTATGAACAAATTTTGGAAACGCAAACATTTTATGAAATTCCCAAACTTGTTTGGTTTCCTTTCATGCTCTTTGTTTTCTGTCCGTTTGTTCGACCATGCAACAACGATTTGATAACCTGTCTTGTGGGGACTGTGTCTCTAGCCATTATTATCTGATGGCTCGTTCGGTTTACAGGATATCCAAATCACAGGGGTAGGAAAAGTAAATGGTTAGAATGAGATTCCAACTCAAATCCTTAGAAAATTTCCATGAGGTCTCACGTAATAATGATAAGAATCCTCCTCGGGAATGAAAAAAATAATCCTGCAAAGAATGAGGTCAATATAGACACAATGCTATGGAATCTAGCTTGTACCTCTGTTCTGTGAAACAAATTTTGCACAGGTGAAAAATTCCTGAGGATCAAAATCTTGTAAGAATCCTCTAGGAAAACCGCAAACCGAGTACGTACTCAGCTGGCTAATTATGTCTCTTCACCGGATGTTTACGATATAAATGAAAAAGAGGAATACGACTTGATGTAACTTCCAATTTTCTCATTGAGGACCTTGTTGACCCCTCTTCGAGAAAATGCACATTTTCCAGAATCAGATGAAGAGAGGAACGACTCAATCGTCCATTTCCTCTTACACAATCTCATTACAAACCATACAACTGGTATTACAACCTCAGGTGTACATCGAGCAAAAGGAATCAGTAATCGTGGCCGGCATCTGACAAAAAACCTTTTGTGTTATCCTCCATAGAGAGCCCGGACAAATGGTTGGAGATCAATAAAAAATAAATTTCAGGCCCTTAGTTCGCAGCAGCCAGAAATTCAGCTGGTTGAATTTGCACTATGAGACCTCCGTGCAAATGTTGCGGCTACAAGTAACGGGAAAGCGATAGTAGCATCACAGTGAACCTGGATTTCCAAAAGCTGGAATGTCAGATTACAATAATGATGATCATCAAATACTATGATGTATGACACCATTGCATAGCAAAATTATGTCTCTTGAAATCACTCGTACTGCCATAAACTCAGAATAGGCTGCAATATTATTCTACAGTGTACATGGGAAAATGATAAATCAAGATGGTCTAAATATTATATAAGCCAGCTCAGGATCATGCATGCAATTTTCTATAAACCAATTGCAGGACACATGAGCAGGTGCATCATGATCATTATACCCTAACACCTAAGGAAAATATTACCTAGTACTAGTATGCAAAACACAAAACAAAAATATCTCAAACTTGTGAACATCTATATATACCTTTACAGGCTTTGCTGAACCTTTGATCTTTCCCCATGAAACTGCTTCATCTGGCTGTGCTCCTGAGTCGCTTCCATCAAACTCTTGAGCTGTGTTGATATAGACTGCATAATCTGCACCATTGCGAAACATATTTGCATTGCATATGTGATGCTTTGGAAGGCCTCCACCAAGAATTATGGCCCCTGTCTTCCTTGGGCTTGCATGAATGGCTTCACCATTTATCAGCCTTATATCTGCAAACCATTCAAGCATTTGAAAACAAACACAAAGTAAGGATATCAAATAAAGTGGAACTTACCTTGTACAATGTCGATAATAAGACCAGGATTGCGAACTGCATGACAAAACAGCATGTCTCCGAGTGATCCATCAGTCAATGCTGGGCAGTATACAGGAATATTGTTCTGGTCGGTTTTAACGAGTCAGCACTTTGCAACTTCAGCCTTTGCACAAATAGTTCTTGAAAGTTAAGAATTTCAACACAGAAAAAACAACCCAGTGTGAAGCATATTCTCCATGGAATAAAGTGAAGGACAACCCAACAAGTGTAACAGCCAGCCAGCACCTCTACCATGCTTACATCTCCTAAACTGTGACCCACCACTTCAGACAAAATAAAAGTTTGGTTCAGGAATGATTACTATTTCTGGGTAAAATCATACTACTCAATACGGTAAAGAATTTTTTATGGTAAAACAAAACCAATATGAGAATCAAACTCAACAGAATTCTTAAGAAGAAACCCTAGTTGTATGATCAGCTGTTTACCAAACATAGTTATGCACAGACTTCCTAAATATGATCAGCATTTACACAAACACATGCCTGCAGACTTTTTGATAATTTGAATTTTTTGATAATTTAAAAAATAACGAAGAACTTTCAAAAGCATACTACCTTGTATGCCCAGTAAAGGTAGGAGCTTTCATCATTTATTTCTTTGCCAAGACGAGCAATCACTTTTGATGGTGTCCAGACATTCTGTAGGTAACAAGAAGTTGAAAGAAACATAAGTATGGTCAGCAGTGAAGCTTGTACAAAGAACTCACATTGTAGGAAATGCTGGATTATCTTTAATTAAACAATCAAATATCAACCGAGGTGCAACAATATCTGCGTAGACTTCAGCAACTTGTGCAGAAACTTATAAAGTGTACTTCACACATTAGGTTTGACAAGATTCTGTAGTCTGGATGTTTTATTCATGTATATATTGCTAGATGCATACATCTGAAAGAAAGGAAACTCATGGAGCCGGGTCACAATAAAGTTCGTGACTTTCATGTTATGTAGAATTTCAGTTGTTTTAATGTACTCTCCTATTCATGCATCCCCTGCAAATTACCAACTTTGCAGCTAATTTATGCATCAGAAGCTTCCATGTGCACTATAATGGGCCCGTGACACGTACAAGGAAGGGTAGCCATAATCCACGTTATCGGGGGATTTCGGTAACCAGGGACATACCGAACGAAAACAAAAACAGATTATTACCAGCTGTGTTTAAGCCAAGAGGAATGATTACCTCAGTAGATTGTTCTTGTAGCATCTGGTCAAAGAGTGGCATGATCCAGTTTTCAAACTTGCAATAGTTATCATTGGGAACCAACAGATTTCCTATCCGGTTAAGTCCTTTTGACCGTAGCAGTGCCCCAGGTAAAGAAAATTCACCTCGGTAAGTTGGTGCGAGGCATTTTATGAGGTCTTCCTCTATACCCCCAGCTGTTGTAACAATAACATCCACCTGAAGAATTTTGTGGAAAATATAGCATGGATTAGGAAATTAGTCATCAATGGCAATGCAGTTAGTGAAGTTAGTAATTAACAGGAACAAACATCTCTAGGAGACTAGGCATACTTGTGCTGCACAGATTCTTAAAATGATATTTAAAGCTGTTTTGCTTTCAGATTTGCAAACGTGACACAAGTTGGAGCACTTACCATGTGATGTTGAACCAGAAACCGTATAACATCCCGTATACCGGAAGAAACAAGGTTTGAAGTGAAACCAAGAAATATCTTGCACCTGACAGATTCTCTGTATTTCGGGTCAAGTTCAGCTTCATCACAGTCCTCGCTTGGCTTCTCATGCGACAAGCTCCAATCTAACTTGAATGTAGAAAATTACAGTGAGTGGAGGAAGTGTCAGTAGAATGTAAGGAGTAGCGAAAATCGGCATAAATTCTGGAAAAGAGTAATTTTCGGAAGCATGCATAGTGATATGACAGGCATTCCTTCATATAGATCATCTCCAGCTAATTTAATGCAAAGCACTTGGATTAAATAGGAGACGCGCACACATTCAGCTAGACTGTTCAGATACATCTAAAAGATTTTACTTTGGGGGAAAAAACACTTATCAGCTTCACCCTGGCATCGAAACGATATTATATCCAGCTATCTAAGTGCTCCAAATGGCGAAATAAATTACTACGGTGCTGGAGTATCTGCTTCACCTAACTAATCCCATGCTGAAAAGGGCTGAGGGAGAAAGGGAAAAAGCGGGCATACCATCTGATTGACGACGTCGATGGCGTCGCCGAGGTTGGAGGCCTGGAAGCCCGTGGAGGCGAGCGACCCAAGAAGGCCGTCGAGGCCGAGGCCGGCGTCGTTGAAGTCGGCGCCGGCGATTTTGGTGAACCGCGACTCGTCGAGGGACTCGGACGGCTTGAGCACGATGGCACGGACGCCCTCCATCTCCTTGCTAACAAGCTCGCTTGCCCTCATCCCGTCACCTCCCATCTCCTCCTCCTCGCCGCCTCCTTGCTGCTTCTAGAAAAGAGAAGGGGAGTACAATCAAAATCAAATCAAATCCCGTGCGCAGGCTAAGAAGTGCAAGGGAGCTCACCAGTACAGCCTTGTCGCCCAGAAGCATGGCGGCGGAAGGGAGAGGAGGGGAGAGGCGAAGGAGGCCAGCGGCGGCGGGGATCCGGCCGGCGTGGTGGAGAGAGGTCTGGCCTACTCGTCGGAGAGGGCGTCGGTCGGGGGCCGGCGGACTTGGAGCGGCGTGCGTCCGGGACGGTGTTTTGTGGGGAGCTCGGCGCGGTGGAGAGGGAGAGGCGCCGCCGGATTCCGGCTGGCCTGTACAGTTTCGCGGCGTGGCGTGGCGGCGGCTTCCGCAGGCAGGCGGTGGCTGTCCTGTTTGCTGGGCTGGGCCTCAAGCTTAAGCTTCCCGTCTCCCACAGCAAAAACATGAGATCAAGGCCCAAAGGGGAGTCCACGACTAGGCCGCCCATTTAAGGCCACACTACATACCGAATTAGTGCTCGCCTACGGGTGCCGAGGATGCAAAGTCTTTTGAGGCAGATGCGCAGTGGATGGCGATAACTAGGGTTAACACAGATCGATCCTTTAGTTAGATTAGACTGCTTTCTTTGACAAATCCACAAGGTACCGGAGATTTACCGTCGTGAACCAATGGCAGATCAGCTAGCTCGCAGGATTAGGAAGGTGAGAGAGGTGCAACTCCATCCAACCGTGTACTATGAAGGAGATTATGTGAAGGTGAGGGCTAGGGTTCTAACAGCAAAACCCTTGACCCGTTCATCCCGCTCACGGTGACTGGGGAAGGCACACACATGTTAATGGTGAGGTATGAAAAGATCCCGTTTTTCTATAAGGTTTGTGGTATGATGGGGCATAGTTATGATGAATGTGGCAATGGGGTTTGGAAGGAGGATGATTTTAAGTGGGGATCTTGGATGATTGCAAAGCGCAGAACTGTAAATTATAGCCAGCCGACTGGAGGGAGAGGTTTCTTCAGAGGAGATCGTGGCCGTGGGCGAGCTAGGAACCCAGGTCGTACACCGGCAGGTCAGGTGGCAAAGGTTCTGATCAGGATGCCACTAAATCAGATGGAATAGGAGCCACACAAGGTGCCAAAGGGCAAGCGCTGGAGCAACAGCTTTCTGAAACCAATCTGGGAAAAATGCACTACAAGAGATCTTCTCATGATAAAGTATCACAGCAGTCAGAGACGCTGGTGGATCACCAGTCATCTATGGAAAACTTGGGTGCTACGGTGGTGGCGCATGTGCCACCTTCAGGGGTCCCGCCCTTGCCCCCAGTCTATGTGTCACCAAGGAAGGATATAAAAGGCTGTGAAAGGCACAAGATGGAAAGGAGGATGGATAAAACAATCAGACTCAGGACAATACAGTTGCGATATCGACGGGCTCCTCCGAGGAGTGCCGCCGGGCACAATGAATATGATATGCTGGAACTGCCGAGGTGCGGGTAAAGCCTTGACAGTTCGTGAACTTCGTGATATGGCGAAGAAGTTTACCCCTACCGTACTTTGTATTGTCGAAACTCAATGATAAACCTTATGCAATAGATAGTAATGGTAGAAGTGGAGGTATTGGTATCTTTTGGAATAATACAATAAACATTGAGATTTTGGGTTACTCTATGTATCATGTGGATTGTAAGGTGGCTGACACGATCAATGAACCATGGTGCTTAACAGTGGCATATGGTGAAGCTCAAATACATTTTCGGCATCAAACGTGGGATGTACTTAAAAATATCAGTGGATCGAGCGAGCTTCCCTGGCTATGCATTGGAGATTTCAATGAAGTCTTACGTCGAGAAGAACATGAGGGGATAGGTCAGCGGAGCAATGCCCAAATACAAGGCTTCAGAGATATGGTTGACACTCGTATGTTAATGGACATTGGCTTTAAGGGCAGGTTTTGGACATTTGAGAAGAAGGTGGTAGGCGGCACATATACTCGAGTGAGGTCAGACAGAGCCCTGGGTAAAGCGGAGTGGAACGCTCGCTTTCCTTTGGCGAGTCTGAATCATCTTACTTCAGCTACTTCAGATCATGGTCCAATTCACTTGCAGCTAGATGGAGCAGCGGGAGTCTCTCGCCACCGCCGCTGTTCAGATATGAGATTGCTTGGGAAACACATGATAATCTGGAAGAGACGATAGTGGAGGCTTGGACGGCTAACTAGCCTTGTACAAGATGGAGGATATGAAACAGAAGTTGTCGTCTTTGTCGGGTAGGCTCAAGTCATGGAATGTAGATACTTTTGGGTCTGTTCGCAAGGAGATAAAAGCTTTGAAAAGGGAGCTGGGAAAGCTCCGGAGTGATCGGGCTAGAACAGGGCCGACTCATGTGGAAATCAAGATAAATGATCGGCTAGTGGAGCTAGCTGTATCACAGGGAAGAAATGTTGTGGAGGCAACGCTCGTGAATCAACTGGTTAGCTGAAGAGGACAGGAATACAAATTTTTTCATCTCCGAGCAAGCTTGAGGAGGAAGAAAAACATGATCAAAGCCCTTTCCAATTCCTTGGGCGTGATGGTTGAGGACCCGGAGGAGCTGAAGTTTATGGTGTCAAACTTTTATGAGGACTTGTATAGGTCCGAAGGGGTCTCTAATATGGATAGGGTTCTGGATCATGTGCCATGGAAGGTTATGACGCAAATGAATGAAATGTTAGGTGCAGCCTACAACAACGATAGCTTTGTTTCAAATGTTCCCTACAAAGTCACCGGGGCCGGATGGTTTTCCTGCACACTTCTATCAACGGCACTGGGACGTTTGCGGGGAAGAGGTCACTCGGGCGGTGTTGAGGATAGTAAGGGGGGAGGAGAGCCCTGAATGCATAAATGATACTTTTTTTATACTGATTCCCAAGGTAATGAATCCCACCCTTCTGACTCAGTTTAGACCCATCAGTTTGTGTAATGTTCTTTACAAAATAGCTTCGAAAGTGGTGGCTAACAGATTGAAGCAAATCCTTCCAGATATCATATCAGAGGAGCAATCCGCCTTTGTTCCAGGGAGGCTAATTACGGATAACATTATTTATGCTTATGAATGTTTGTATTTTATGAAGAAAAGCAGATCCAAGTCTAACAGCCTTGTGCACTAAAATTAGATATGATGAAAGCCTATGATAGGCTTGAGTGGGACTATCTGGAAGCAATTATGGTAAAATTGGGTTTTGCACAATCATGGATAAATACTGTTATGGGAATGATTAAATCTATTTCGTTCTCGGTTTTGTTCAATGGAGAGAAACTTGATCAATTTAAACCGTCCAGAGGTATTCGGCAGGGAGACCCGATCTCCCTTTATCTTTTCTTGATAGCAGCGGAGGGCCTTTCGTGCCTCTTAAAAAATAGTTCTCAGTCATCCAGCTTCGTGGGAGTAAAGGTGGCACAGACAGCTCCGGTTGTTAACCATCTTCTTTTTGCTGATGATAGCCTGCTACTGTTCAAGGCGAGCAATGAGGGGGCAGTGGAAGTGTCAAACCTGTTGAAAACTTACTGTAACGCATCATGACAGAAGGTAAACAACAAGAAATCCTCTATATTTTTCAACAAGGGATGCCCTCAGGTGATTCGTGATGGAATAAAGGGAACACTCAATGTTCATAACGAGCAACTTAGTGAGAGATACTTGGGGACGCCTACTGATGTGGGGATTTCAAGAAACGGAACGTTTAAATATTTGAGGGACAGGGTGTGGGAGAAGGTAAAAGGCTGGATGGAGAAATTATTATCCTATGGGGGTAAGGAAGTTCTTATCAAGGCAGTTGCTCAAGCTATCCCGGTCTATTCAATGACTTGCTTCAGATTATCGAGGGGAGTTTGTGAAAGCATATCTACAGTCATCCGTCAATTTTGGTGGGGAAGCAAGAGGAGAAAGAGGAAACCACGTTGGGTCTCGTGGGATGTGTGCACAAAACCGAAGTTTTTGGCAGGATTAGGCTTCCGTGACATGGAACTTTTCAACTTATCGCTTCTAGCCAGACATGCATGGAGGCTACTACAGGACCCAGCAACTCTCAGTGCAAGAATTTTGAAGGCGGTATACTACCCTTCCAGCAGTATGCTTGAGGCAAGTTTGGGCACTCACCCATCGCAGGTGTGGCGGGCAATCATAGATGGACGTGACATTTTAGCCCAAGGAATCATTAAGAGGATCGGAACGGGTGAGTCCACTAAAATTTGAGAAGAGAATCGGCTACCGAGGGATGGAGTTAAATGGCCAATGGCTGCTCTAGTTGACAATCCCCCTATTTTTGTTTCTGAGCTGATCAATGCTCCACTGGGGGAATGGCGGGAGGTTTTGGTTCGGGCTTCCTTTTTGCCTGTTGATGCGGAAGCAATATTGAAGATCCCTTTGTGTATCCGAAGGATCGTTGATTTCTGGGCGTGGGGAGCTGATAGACGGGGCAAGTTCTCCGTGGGCTCAGTATATAAGATGTTAATAAAGACGAAGACCTAGAGGGAAAACTGGCTGGAACATATCGAGGGCCCATCGGACACAAATGCTGAGGAGAGAAAGTGGACATTAATATGGCAGATGAGAGTCCCATCTAAACTTAAATTTTTTATGTGGCGTCTATGCCATGACTCGTTGCCAACTGCTGATATACTTAATCACCGCAATATGTCTACCACGGCAGTGTGTACAATATGTTCAGCAGGGGATAGTAGGAGGCATGCTTTGATAAACTGCACGATGGCGAGGTGCGTATGGGCGTTAGCGCCTGATGAAACTGTCGAACATATGTGTGTGTATGAGGATCTGAGTGCGAGGGAGTGGCTGAGCTTGATGAATGAAACTCTCTCTCAAAGTGAATTCACCAGGATGGTTGTGACTCTATGGCCTATTTGGAAGGCGAGGCCGAAAGTGATCGACGAAGATATCTACCAGAGCCCGCTGTCTACCCATAGCTTCATCAGTTCTTTCATTGCTGATTTGGAGATGATAGCAAATCCCGGGGTGGGTCAATTGACAAGGCAGAGTATAAGATCGTCAGCATGGGTGCCGCCCCCAGCAAATCATGCGAAATTCAACACTGACGCGGCTGTAATGAGAGACGGGAGCTACGCCGCGGTGGCTGTTGTTAGCCGTGACTCGGGAGTTATGTTTTTGGGAGCTTCGTGTATAACTGTCAGGCATATCGCAGATCCTGAGACGCTCGAGGCAATGGCAGTCCGTGAATCTCTATCTTTGGCAGATGACTTGTATACCCATAATATACACATAGCGAGGGATTGCAAGGCAGTAGTGGATGGAATTAAGCAAGGCTCTTCGGCAGCGTATGAAGCAATAGCACATGAAATCATGGAGCATGCGGCTTTATTTCCTTCTTGCAGTATAGTCCACGAGTCTAGGAGCTCGAATATCGAGGCTCACAACCTCGCCAAGCATGCTTTATCTCTAGGGTTTGGCCGCCATGTTTGGCTTGGTCACCCTGATGATTTTATTTTTGTACCACAGAACATTTTGATATAAATAAAGCTTGGCGAGTTTGTCTCAATAAATAAATAAATTTTAAGGCACACGGTTGAACTGTATGTCGTCCTGGCACTCACTGTAGCAGTCTTTTTTAGATGGTACTTTTAAATTTCGATTTTTCTGGAACATACAATTTTTTATATAAATGACAGTGTTTATTGGAAAATATGAACAGTTTTTGTAATTTCTGAATATTTTTTAGAAGGCGAGCATTTTTAATTTATGAACAAAATTTGAAAACACCAACACTTTATGAAATCCCCAAAAAATTTCGTTTTCCTTTCATGCTCTTGTTTTCCTTTCTGGTTGTTCAACGGTGAAGCAACGATTTGATAACCTATCTTGTGGGGAGCGTGCCTCATGGTCGAACACACGATCGATCACATGACCTATCAGCAGACATACTTGCCGTCTCAGTTTGAGGTCTTCGAGGCTGCCGACCTGGACCTGGGCGACAGCCGTGGACGGTGGAGGGAGGTTGACGCGCTCATGGGACGCGCCCTCTTCGTCAGCGAGGGATGCTCCGAGTCTCTCCCCGCCACCGCCAGCGCCATCGGAGCTACGGAAGATTGCATCTACTTTATGAGCGAGCGTCCAAGGATCGACCCAAGGGCCGGGAATGCTACCATGACGGAGCTCGAATCGGGGGTGTACAACATGAGAGATAGGGCGATGGTAGCGTCGTTGCCACCGTTGGAGTCGGAGACGACATGTTCAGTGGACGTCCATGCATGGTCTCCAACCTGATTGTTCCCACCGACGATTTGAGGCTTTGAGCTGGCGGTGGCAGGGAGCCGGGCGCGGTGAAGCCACTACTTTCACAAGATTGAAGCTAAAAGTTTGTACTAGTTTACAAAGACGTTGGCCATGCGCACGACTCTACCTCATCGAGTGGCGATCAAAGCACATATGCTAGAAATGAACAAAATACACAAACTAGTTCCGACGCAAGCGATGATCTTTTAGAATTTTCAGATTTTTTGTCGAAGCAACTAAAGTGCTTGATAGATTATTATTTTTCAGAACACGCTGGCCTGCATTTACAAAAATCATCTGGACGCCTGAACCAAACAGAAAAATGAACTAACCTATGACTATGAGCTTCCATATTTAATCTCATCCGTTCATGGTGGCACTCCCACATGAGGAGAAGTTGAGGCCCGGTGAGCGCCGACGGGAACAAGACTTTCCGTGTAGGGTATCACGTTGAAGAAGTACACAACCTTCCAAGCAGGCTCGAGTTCAACTAACCCATGACACTGGTATCTCAGCCTACTCAATTCACAAACATTTGTCAGCTCACGTGTCTGCAGATCGTAGAGGCAGAGCTTGACATTGGATCGTAACATCAGCGTGCCCGGAAGAAGAGCGATTGGCTGGCACGGGCCCATTCCGTGCAACGCGTAACGCGGTTCCCACATGGAGCTGGCCCCGTCTTCCACGAGCGCCCAGACCATCACCAGCCGATGCACGTCACTAGTCTCATTGACGCGATAACCGGTTAGACACAACTTCCCATGCAACACACTCATGTTCAAGTGTTCAACATCTTTGTTGCTGCCGTCGATCCCGAGGTCCGACAAATCAGAAGGCAAATGGGTGACGCTCAACGCCTCATCATCCAAGCTGAAGCGGAGGAGGCGGGGTGGGTGCAACTCTAGGTTGGTACTGACGTGGACGATCCAGTACACACCCCCATTCACAGATTGCGAGTTCACCCACGGATTAGCGTGGTATCACCTATCCGCCATGATTTCCCTCCATCGAGGAGCAGAGCCGCCCACGGTGCACACCTCCACCCCGTTGTAGAATTTATTGTCTCTCGAACGAATGAAGAACTTGTTAGAGATAATCACGATTAGGCACCTGAGTCCGGCACGGACTCGTAGCCCAAGCCGAGTCGGCTGTGTATAGGTAGATAGGTAATACTATATATACCTGTACGTGGTTCCCCCTGTAATCATCAGATTGAAAGCAATAAAACAACAGGACGACACGCCCTGTTTAGCCATCAAGTCGCCGCTGCATCTTTGTGTGTTTCGCCGTTTGTGTATCCAGCCGATCGATCAAGCAGCTTTGCTAGCTAGCTTTGGGTACTTGTGTCTTGCTGGAATCAATTGACTATTGTGTCAGCTAGCGGCTACTACGTACGTGATAGTCTTGACGGAAAGTACTCGTCGAGCCGACGTACGAGCCGGGCCTGTGCCAACAATTGGTATCAGAGCAAGGTTGATCTTCTAGTAACGGAGGATCATGGCGGACGACGAGAAGAACAAGCAGTTGGCGGAGTACTCCGGTGCGGCTAAAGTATTTGCTGCTCCGACGAAGTTCGTCGTACTCCACGATTTGATCGCGAGAACTTCGGGTCCGGAAGGCCCTCATGGAGTGTGGTCTCCGCGCCAACGAGCTATGGGACGTGGTCGACCCGTGAGGCGACGCGTTCAAGATGGAGGGAGCCGAGCACCGAAGGATCGGCGAGCAGCGTCGGCCGATTTACTCGGTGATGCCGATGGATGTCCTTCAACACCGATCGCCAAAGAAACGGGCGAAGGAAGCGTGGGATACCTTGAAGCTCATGTTCGAGGGACACACCCGTCAAGCAAGCCAATCTCCAAACTCTCCTAAGGAACTATGAGACTTTGGTCATGGGCGACAATGAGTCCGTGGATGCGTTAAGCTTCACGGGTGGCTACTCTCGTCAATCGGATCCGCGCTTGGTGAAAACCTTACGGAGACCTCGGTTGTCCGGCGGTTCTTCGCCGCAGCCCTCCCCGGTACCTGCAAATTGTCACGGCGATCGAAAGCGAAAGGCCGATCTCGAGACTCTCTCCATCGACGATCTCGTCGGACGCTACAAGGCTCACGACGAGCGTATGCGGTACAGTCTCGAGGATGGGAGGAATGATGAGAATGTCATGCTCACACGGGCTCAATGGCTGGCGCTGGACTCAAGGAGAGGTGGCGAGGGCTCTAGTAGCAACACTCGCCAAGATCGCGGCGCCAAAAGAACAAAGTAAGAAGAACGCCGCGACGGGCGCTCCGAAGAAGAAGAAGTTCGACAAGCGCAAGATCAAGTGTCACAACTGTGGCATCATGGGGCACTTCAAGTCGGAGTGCAAGAAACCACCGAAGGAGAAAGCTCTCATGGCCAAAGGAGGCGATGATGGAGACATGATGCTCATGGTCAAGTATGCGAGCTAATGGATGAGGATTGTCCAGCTCCAAAGGTGCCGCCATGAGGTTGTCACGCTCATAGAGGAGGCAGTTTATCTTCACGATAAGAAGAGGATGAACACGCCGAGGCACGTGTGGTACCTCGACACGGGCGCTTAGCAACCACATGACCGCGACAAGGACCAGTTTTCGAGCTCGGTGTTTCGATTGGGAGGCACGGTTCGGTTCGTTCGGTGACGGACGGACCGTTGACATCGCAGGGCGAGGTACTGTCCTGTTTGAATTGAAGAATGGCGGTCACAAGGTACTCACAGATGTGTACTATATTCCCAAGCTAAAGAGTAGCATCATAAGTCTTGGCCAGCTCGAGGAGCGTGGTTGCAAGATTGTGCTCGAAGATGGCTTTCTATGGGGGTATGATCGTCGAGGATGTTGATTATGAAGGTGCAGAGGTCACCGAACAGGCTCTACGTCCTCAACTTGGATCGTGTGGATCCGGTATGTCTCTGTCAAGCATGGACGACTCGGCATGGAAGTGGCACGCTGGCCACGGTCATCTAAATTTCCGTGCTCTTCGCAACTTGGACAAAAGGAGATGGTACGTGGTCTACCGTGCATCAATCATGTCGACCAAGTGTGCGACGGTTGTCTCATTGGGAAACAAAGGCGAGCCCTGCTCCCAAGAGAGGGAAACTTTAGAGCGAGTAAAGCTCTTGAGTTGGTCCACGGAGACTTGTGCGGACCGATTACACCGCCACCCCTGCCGGAAACAGATACTTCTTGCTCGTGGTCGATTTAATTTTAGCAGATTCATGTGGATTGTGTTGTTGAAGACGAAGGACCAAGCTTTGCAAGCCTTCAGGATTATAAAGATGGCGGCTGAAGTAGAATCTGAAGCCAAGTGAAGGCCCTCCGTGCGATCGGGGGTGAGTTCAAGTCTCTTGCATTCACAGAGTTTTGCGAAGCTCAAGGGATCAAGAGGTATCTTACGGCACCATATTCACCGCAGCAAAACGGTGTTGTGGAACGGAGGAATCAAACCGTGGTGGCAATGGCACGAAGCATGTTGAAAAGTAAAGGCATGCCGGGCAAGTTTTGGGGTGAGGCGCCGTTTATTTGCTGAACCGGGCTCCAACCAAGAGTGTGGTTGGGATGACGCCGTACGAAGCATGGTACGGACACAAGCCCACGGTTGATCATCTTCGCACTTTCGGGTGCGTGGCGCATGTGAAGACAAAGTGACCGGGCATACTAGCAAATTGGCGGATCGAAGTACTCCAATGGTGTTGGTTGGCTATGAAAAAGGTTCAAGGCATACCGCGTGCAACCCCTCTACCAACAAGGTGGTTGTGACGCGCGACGTGGTCTTCGAAGAAGCAAGGTCATGGAATTGGAACTCCGCCGAGCCGGTATACCCATCTTCCGATGAAATCTTCAACGTTGTTTACGATGATTACGAGCATGCAGACATTGGTGATCAACCGGAGACGTCGGCCGCGACAAACGGCGCGGACGGGGCGGCAGATAATGGAGACGCGCCAGCTACTCCCGCTGCGTCACACGCGCACGCGGGACAAGGAACAGTTGGTACGCGTGGAGGCTCTTCCCCCCAAAGCCCAGGTGGCTCGTCTACTAGGCTGGGAAGCCCATGTGGTGTGGAGGTTGGCCCACAAAGCCAACCAAGTGATGGTGAAGAGACACCAGTTGTGGCTGGTTCGCCCGCTGTACGTGCAGGAAAAGCACGGCCAGCTACGTCTAGTTCGCCCAAAGGACACGCCGCCAGCTCGGAAGAACCTCGATGCGCCGTAAATCGGAAGTGAGGCAGCTTCAGAGGATAGTTCTTCGCCTTGAATGAACAGGAGACAAGGGAACGTCCGCCGACACCAGACGTCTTCGACCGGTGGTGGATTTATATCCAAAGGAAGCACTTCCAAAAGTAAATCCTGTGAAAATTAAAAGAAGAGGACGATAGTGCATTAGCGTCGAGGAACCGACGAAATTTGAAGATGCAAATACGGAGGAGTGTTGGCGTCGTGCTATGGATGAGGAGTTGGGATCGATCCGAGACAACAATACATGGGAGCTCGTGGATCCACCCAACGACCATAAAATCATAGGGCTCAAGTGGGTGTACAAGGTCAAGAAAGATGCCAAGGAAACTTGGTGAAGCATAAGGCAAGGCTTGTAGCCAAAGGATACGTGCAAGAGCAAGGTGTAGACTTGAGGAAGTGTTCGCCTCTGTCACAAGGATGGAATCGGTGAGGCTAGTTATAGCTCTCGCGGCTCAAGAATCTTGGAGGCTACATCACATGGATGTAAAATCCGCTTTTTTGAACGGGGAGTTAAAAGAAGAAGTGTATGTGAAGCAACCACCGGGTTACATCAAAAAGGGAGAGGAGCACAAGGTGTTGAAACTACACAAGGCATTGTACGGGCTATGCCAAGCTCCTCGGGCGTGGAACATCAAGCTTGATCGTACACTAGTTTCTCTTGGTTTTGAGAAAAGTCCACTGGAGCATGCTATGTACAAGCGAGGTAAAGGCAAGGATCGTCTCCTAGTGGGCATCTATGTTGATGATCTCTTGATAACTGGAGCAGATGAGGAGGAAATTGCCAAATTCAAGCTACAAATGAAGGAGCTTTTTAAGATGAGTGATCTAGGGCTCTTGACTTACTATCTCGGATCGAGGTACAGCAAAAGCCGGAGGGAATCACGCTATGCCGTGGAGGCATATGCAAAGAAGATTCTTGAAAGCTGTAGGATGGAGGACTGCAATCCAAGTCTTGTTCCAATGGAGCCTCGACTTAAACTTAGCAAGAGGAGCCAAGCACCCTTGGTTGATGCAACGGAATATAGAAGTGTGGTCGGAAGCCTAAGGTATCTTGTGAATACACCCACTGACTTGGCCTATTCCGTTGGCGTAGTGAGTCGCTTCATGGAAGCACCCACGACGTAACATTGGACAGCTGTGAAACAAATACTGTGTACATCAAAGGGACAACTAACTTCGGTTGTGTCTATTTGAGAGAAAAGCGGAAGGAGATGGTGGAGCTACTTGGCTACAGTGATAGCGACTTGGCAGGAGATATTGACGACCGTAAAAGTACCTCGGCGTGGCATATTTCTTGGGAAGAAGCATTGTGAGTTGGCTATCACAAAAGCGTAAGGTGGTCGCATTATCATCCTGTGAAGCGGAGTATATTGCAGCTGCAACCGCGGCAGGTCAAGGTGTGTGGCTAGAAAGGCTACTCGGTGACCTCACCGACAAGGAACCGTATGAGTGGTGCTCTATGTTGACAACAAGTCTACGATTGCTCTGTGTAAGAATCCAGTGCATCATGATAGAAGTAAGCACATTGATATAAGGTATCATTACATACGAGACTGCGTGGAAGAAGGGAAGATTGAAGTCAACTACATTTGCACCGACGACCAGCTTGCGTACATCCCGACCAAGTCTTTGGGACGCATGAAGTTCACGGAGATGCGGGGAAGGATCGGCGCCCAAGCTGTGAAGTGAGGACATCGTGCTTAGGGGGTGATTGTTAGAGATAATCACGATTAGGCACCTGAGTCCGCACGGACTCAGAGCCCAAGCCGAGTCGGCTGTGTATAGGTAGATAGGTAATACTATATATACCTGCACGTGGTTCCCCCTGTAATCATCAGATTGAAAGCAATAAAACAACAGGGACGACACGCTCCTGTTTAGCCATCAAGTCGCCGCTGCATCTTTGTGTGTTTCGTCGTTTGTGTATCCAGCCGATCGATCAAGCAGCTTTGCTAGCTAGCTTTGGGTACTTGTGTCTTGCTGGAATCAATTGACTATTGTGTCAGCTAGCGGCTACTACGTACGTGATAGTCTTGACGGAAAGTACTCGTCGAGCCGACGTACGAGCCGGGCCTGTGCCAACAGAACTGGACTACTTTGTACATGCCCGTGCGAAGATCTCGGCCTAACCCAATGGAGCGGAGGGAAGGGGGCATGTTGCCGTGGCCACTCTCCGGCAGCGTGACGACGTCCCTGGTGGCGGGGTTCAAGAGGTACGCCTTTGTGTCTGTGGGGAAAACCACCAGGCCGTCACAATGGGGGAAGAAGCGAGGCAAGTGGAACTTGCCGGTAAAGTCCCCGCTGTGCACGAGCCATGCCTCGGAGGCGCCTTGCTGCCATTGGTAGAACCCGATGTTTCCTTTGTTGTCGCGATCCAGGCTATACCGGGGGATGAGCACAGATGGGTTCTGCTTCCATCTGTTGGCGGACATCTTGAGATGCCGTCGGACGAAGGAGGGGTCGGATATGGTTGCGCGCCAGGCCTTGCTGATGCACTTAAAACGGAGGAGAGACTTGACCGGCAGTCGGGTCAGGATCTCTGAAACGAGCTCGTCCGGCAGCTCGGGAGTCGGCGCCTCATTGCTTTTCTGCTCATTGGAAGTCATCATGGCGTAAGTGGAGGATGAAGCAAAAAACACAGAAGACAAAAGAAACAAACACTACGATGTAGTATTAGAGCTCGGGATAGGCGTGTATATATTCGCTGGTAATCGATGAGGTTTCCAACTTGAAGACTGGTATCCATGGCAGCCTCCGATTAGGTTTACACCCTGTTTTTGACGAGTTTTCTGAAGCAAAACATGGTTACACGGTGTTGGATTTGGATTGGATTTACGTGTGCGTGCGTAGCGCAGGATAAGTCTGTCACTACGGCGGTGACCGTGCGTGCCTGTGCATGACTTTTTCTCTACCACATGTGTGGAAAACTAAACTAGCAATGGAAACTCTCCACCTCAGATGACTGATCCTATCAATCCATCGGACTAGCTTTGAACCGTTGATTTGTTCTCCATCACCAGGGACGTAAAAGAAAAGAAAAAGATAACATAAAAGAAAAAATAACAAAAAATATAAATAAAGAACTAAAAAAGAAAAAGAAGAAAAAACAGGTAGAAAAAACAATGAAAAAAAAACTAGTTTAGGGGAGGTTCTAGAACCTTCACAAAACCGGTATGAGGAAGGACTCGGAATGGGCCGGCCCAAAAAAGACCACACGAACGAGGGGTGTACTTGCTAGGTCGTTTCATAGCGACCTACACGCAGAAGTTGATACGCTTATGAGACGTGCCCTCTTCGTTAGCGAGGGATGCTCCGAGTCACTCCCCACCAGCGGCATTGGAGCCACAGAATATTGCATCTAATTTATGAGTGAGCATCCAAGGCTAGGCCCAAGGGCCAAGAGCTCGAATCGGGCGTGTACAGCATGAGAGATGGGACAACAGTAGCGCTGTTGCTACCGTTGGAGACAGCGACGACATCGTCAGTGGACGGTCCATGGTCTTCAACCTCGTTTTTCCCACCGACAATTTGAGGTTTTGAGCTGGCGGTGGCAGGGAGCCGGGCGAGGTGAAAGCCACTAGTTTCAGAAGATTGAAGCTAAATAAAACTAGTTCGTAGTAGTTTACAAAGACGGTGGCCATGCGTGCAGGTAGCA
Source organism: Aegilops bicornis (assembly GCA_021605145.1). Taxonomy (NCBI): domain Eukaryota; kingdom Viridiplantae; phylum Streptophyta; class Magnoliopsida; order Poales; family Poaceae; genus Aegilops; species Aegilops bicornis. The sequence goes on along the minus strand of CM038671.1, from coordinate 30,844,020 downwards.
CTTTGTTGAGCGGGTGCACAGCTACATGCATGCACATGGCTCTGCCGCCCTCTGCCTCATCGAGTGGCGATCAAAGCACGGATGATAAAAATGAACAAAATACATAACTGGTTCCGCAAACGATGATCGCTTTGTTTTGTTTCTTAGAGTTTCTGTTAGAGCGAGCAAAAGTGGTCGAGTAGATTTCTTTTTTTGAGAAGTCCCTTACGTAGCAATATTTACCCGCATACAAAAGCCATCTGGTCGCATGAACCAAACAGGTCACTGACAGTGAAACAGAAAAACTAAAACAAACTAATAACCTATGACTAAAAGAGAAAAACGAACGTACCAGATGTACAGTGGCGGTGCCAAGATCCAAACCTTGTGATGTCAAGCTTCAAAATAAATACAAAATTTGAAAAATTAAGTACGAACATCAACGATCATATTTTATTCCAAACATATTTACCATAACAGCCCTTTGCATGCATATTTCGATATGTATAGTAGCATATATATGCATAATAGCATCAATACTAATAGACTGAAATACAACTGTTGTTGTCCCAAAATCAACGAGCTCGCCAAAAGAAATACTAAAGAAAAATCACTCTACTTATTTTTCCCCATTAGTTTTCTGCAAAGATCACTAACCTCTTTTAAATTGGAGTCTTCGATCATCATTGATATTTTTACTTGACTGTCACTTCTTGACAAATTTATCTGTTACCATGACCAGACTTGAGATCTAACAGTGACAAAACAAGCTTTTGCTAAGAGAAACAAAATTGGAATTTCTTAATATGAGATGATAATTGGATGAAAAAGAAGATCTTACAATCAAATAAAACGGAAAGGGCAACATCCTAGACTTCTGGTTTGCCCGCCGGTTGCCGGAGGTGCAGAGTGCAGTACGGCGAAGCAGTGGAGGTGGACTACTGCTTTGGTGCGCTCGCTGGTAGCCACAATTGCAGTGTTGCAGTCTGCGGAGAAACAGATAGTAGCGAAGCAGCGGAGGTGGCGGCGCTCCTCGCCACGGTGTTGTGCCAATTGGCCGGGATTACACGGGCAGGAGAAAATAAAGTAGTGCGTCATTTGAGGATCAACCAGTTAGGAAAGTTTAATTACGCTTCCTTTTGTTAAACGGGCCAGCCAGATCTCACGTAGCTTCTTTTTATTAATTAAATGGGCCAGCCAAATCTCACGCAATAGATAACAAGTGGTCTGTGATTAGCGGTGACATGCACATAGGCGGTGGTATGATTTGACAGAATCCTGCGTAGTCAAGCGACTACACAGTTTCAGTGTGGCTTCGCCACTGCAGATGTATATAGCCCTTTTCCATTTAGCACACACATAAGCTTTGCAGAAAAAATAAGCTCACTATAGTAAAAAGGGAAATAAAGTATCTCAAAAGAATAAATGGATAATAGACAAGCTAGTCTAAAACTGGCTATAGCCAGGGCGGGTGAGCACCTACTGGAACGAGACTTTCCGTGTAGGGTATCACATTGAAGTAGTTCACATTCTTCCAGGCAGGCTCATGTTTGCCTAACCCGCGATGCCGGTATCTCAGCTTGCCCAAGTCACACATGACTGACAGCACACGTGACTGCAGATCATAGCGGTAGAGCGTGCAGTGGAACCATAGAATCAACATGCCCGGAAGAAAAACGATTGGGTGCAACAGGCCCATGACATATGTGTAACGCGGTTCCCACATAGACCTTGCCCTGTCTTCTTCCACGAGCGCCCAGACTACCACTAGTCGATGCACGTCGTTAGGCTCCTTGACGCGATAGCCGGTTAGGCACAACTCCCCATGCAGCACACTCAAGTTGAAGTGTTCATCAACGTCATCATCGCTATCGTCGTCGTCTTCGGGGTCCGACAAATCAGAAGGCAAACATATGACACTGAAAACCTCGTTGTCCAAGCCGAAGCGGAGGAGGCTACGTGGGCATGGCTCTCGGTGGGCATCGTCGACGATCCAATACACACCTCCCTTGACAGATTGCGCGGTCACCAATGACAAGGGGTCGTACAACTGATCCGCCGCGATTTCTCTCCATCCCCATGCCGAATATGCCGGTTTTACAGTCTCTAGGACGGAAGAAGTACCGGACTATCTTGTACATGCCAGTGCGAGGATCACGGCCAAACCCAATGGGGCGGTGGAAGAGGCCAGGCACCTTGTTGCAGCCGCTCTCCGGCAACGTGATGACGTCTCTGATGGCGGGGTTGAGGAGGTACACCTTGGTGGCCGTGGGGACGAGCACCAAGCCGTCGCAGTGGCAGAAGCAACTAACCGAGCGAAACTCGCCGAGGAAGTCCCAAACGTGCACGAGCGGATCCTTGGAAGCGCCGAGCTGCCATCGGTGGAAGCTGATGCTGCCGGAGAAAGTAGTTGGAGAAAGCGGATGTTGCGGGATGATGAGCAAGGACGAGTTTCCCTCCCATCTAGACGAGGTGGATATCTTGAGGTGCGACCGAACGAAGAATGGGTTGGATATGGTTGCGCGCCAGGCCTTGCTGACGCACTTGAAGCGCAGGAGACACTTGACCGGCAGCCGGATGAGGATCTCTGAAACAAGCTCATCCGGTAGCTCGGGAGTCGGCGCCTTATACCTTTTCTGCTTATTGGAAGTCATCACGGCGTATGTGTGGACAATAATGAAAAAATAACACAGGAGAGAAAAGAAACAAAACGCTGCGATGTAGTAGAGCTCGCGATTGCTAGCAGTGGATACGGGTGTATATATTCTTTTCCGGTAGGGTTTATATATTCAGAACCAACATGAGGTTTCCCGACTTCTTTAAAAAGAAAACAAGGTTTAAACACTGATAGATTTGTAGCGCAGGGTAGTCTGTCAATACGGAGACGGTGACCGTGCGTGCCTGTGCATGACTTCTTTTCCACTTTTTTACCTGTCCTAAGAGCCTCTCCAATAGATAATGCATAGGTGCAAAAATAACTAAGTTATACATTCCCGAGGTCCAAAAACCCAGCTCCAATGAATGATAGATGCAAAAAACCAATGAAATATTTGGGGCTTCCTCTCTCGGTGTGGAAGCTTAGAAAGGTCGACTACCAGTACCTAGAGGACAAAGCGGCCTCTAAGTTGACCACTTGGGATGGCCAGAATATCACTGCCATTGGTTGATGTGCCCTTGTGAAGTCGGTGCTGTCTTCGCAGCTCGCCTTTCTCCATCACGCCGCTCATTGTGCCAACGTCCACTCTACACAACATAAACAAGCTCGAAAGAGCCTTTCTCTGGGAGGGCACGGACAAGACCACTGGTGCAAAATGCAAGGTGAATTGGGATGCGGTGTGCCGGCCAAAGGATCTTGGTGGCCTTGGCATACTTAACACGGAGAAATTTGCTCGGGCTCTTCGCTATGCTGGTTATGGTTTGAATGGAAAGAGCCCACCAAGCTTTGGGTGGGTATGGGAAACCCGTGCAACACGATGGACTACTCCTTGTTCTATGCCTCCACGTTAATCTTTGTTGGAAATGGAGCAAGGACGCCTTTTGGGATGCGCCATGGGTGAATGACCGCAAGCCTAGGGACATTGCACCTCTAATTTACGAGGCGTCCACGAGGAAAAATTGGAAGGTGCGCGAAGCTCTCAAAGAACGATGCGTGGGTCTCGAGAATATGCATCCCGGACTCTTTTTCGCTGAATCACTTACGTCAGTTTGTCACCCTCTGGACAACGCTTCATGGCTTCCATCTCGAGGAGGATGCCGAAGATGATATTGTATGGAAGCACACCGCTAGCGGGCAATACACGGCCGAGTCGGCATACAAAGCGCAATTCCTTGGCACAATCAAATCCCCTATGGAGCACACTGTGTGGAGGGCTTGGGCTCCCCCCAAAGTCAAGTTCTTCGCTTGGCTGGCTATTCAAAAAAGAATTTGGACGGCAGACAGATTGGAGAAGCGCGGATGGCCAAACTGTGGCCTTTGTACACTTTGCAAGCAGGAGCAAGAGTCTGTTGACCACCTTTTCTACAAATGTCGCTTCTCTATCCGCCTATGGGGATTAGTCAAGGACTGGCTGCAACTGGTGAGCATTGATACTTCCTCATGGCACCTCTTAAGCAACATCGAAGGGTGGTGGGTGGGCCTCTCCGATACATCTATCCCCAACAGGAAGGCGATGGCCTCGCTCACCATGCTAGTCGCCTGGACCATTTGGAACGAGAGGAATGCGCGAGTGTTTCGTCAGAAGAGTGCTCCATGACGGTTCTACTCGCCAACATTAAAAAGGAGGCCACGCTTTGGGTATCAGCGGTGCAACAAAGTTGGGATACTTGATGACGCGAGAGTAGTTGGTCACCTTTACTTTGGGTGTTGCGGTGCTGTCAGTGTTGTAACACGAACATAAATTCTATTCCTCTTATTTAATGAATGAGGCAAATCTTTTGCCTCTTTTCAAAAAAAAATAGATGCAAAAAAATTTACATCACTTTTTCCAAATGATGTAAAATACAACACCACCTCCAGGTAATGTAAAACAGCCGGGCACGCACCAACTGTCCAACTGCTTTCACTTCACTTTTCCCCACCGTGCGTCTTCTTCCTCACTCCACCCGTCGCATTGCCGCCGCCACCTGCCTGCCCATCGCACCACGCCGCCATCGACCAGGGGTAGATCCAACCGCCAACAACCCCCTCCCCCCGCCGCCACTCCTCTGTCGCCGCTCATCGTCGGACGCCTCGAATCGAGTCTGATTCAACACCGCCGTTGCCGCCCAATTCACCTAGGTGTTGGGGAACGTAGTAATTTCAAAAATTTCCCTACGCACACACAGGACCATGGTGATGGCATAGCAACGAGAGGGGAGAGAGTCTGTCCACGTACCCTCGTAGACCGTAAGCGGAAGCGTTATAACAACGCGGTTGATGTAGTCGACGTCTTCACGATCCGACCGATCCAAGTACCGAACGACGGCACCTCCGTGTTCAGCACACGCTCAGCTCGATGGCGATCCCGGGCTCCGATCCAGCAAAGCGTCGGGGATGAGTTCCACAAGACGACGGGCGTGGTGACGATGATGATGCTCCACCGACGCAGGGCTTCGCCTAAGCTCCGCGACGATATGACTTCATCGGCGCAGGGCTTCGCCTAAGCTCCGCGACAATATGACTGAAGTGGAATATGGTGGAGGGGGGGCACCGCACACGGCTAAGGAACGATCCGTAGATCAACTTGTGTGTCTTGGGGTGCCCCCCTGCCCCCGTATATAAAGGAGCAAGGGGGGGGTGCGGCCGGCCCTAGGGGAGGCGCGCCTGGAGGAGTCCTACTCCCACCGGGAGTAGGACTCCCCCTTCCTAGTTGGATTAGGATTTGGGGAGGAAGAGGGAAGGCGCCGCCACCTCTCCTTGTCCTATTCGGACTAGAGGGGAGGGGGCGCGACCTGCCTGGCCGGCCCTTCCTCTTCTCTCTTGTGGCCCATTAAGGCCCATATACCCCGGGGTTCCGTAACCCCGGTGTTCCGTAACTTCCTGTTTTCATCCGAACCCTTCCAAGTCCAAACATAGGCTTCCAATATATCAATCTTTATGTCTCGACCATTTCGAGACTCCTCGTCATGTCCGTGATCACATCCGGGACTCGAACAACCTTCGGTACATCAAAACTTATAAACTCATTATGAACTGTCATCGAAGCGTTAAGCGTGCGGACCCTACGGGTTCGAGAACTATGTAGACATGACCTAGAACCATTCTCGGTCAATAACCAATAGCGGAACCTGGATGCCCATATTGGTTCCTACATATTCTACGAAGATCTTTATCGGTCAAACCGCATAACGACATACGTTGTTCCCTTTGTCCTCGGTATGTTACTTACCCGAGATTCGATCGTCGGTATCCAATACCTAGTTCAATCTCGTTACGGTAAGTCTCTTTACTCGTTCCGTAATACATCATCTCACAACTAACTCATTAGTTGTAATGCTTGCAAGGCTTATGTGATGTGTATTACCGAGAAGGCCCAGAGATACCTGTCCGACAATCGGAGTGACAAAACCTAATCTCGAAATACGCCAACCCAACAAGTACCTTTGGAGACACCTGTAGTACTCCTTTATAATCACCCAGATTCGTTGTGACGCTTTGGTAGTACCAAAGTGTTCCTCCGTAAACGGAGTTGCATAATCTCATAGTTACAGGAACATGTATAGGTCATGAAGAAAGCATTAGCAATATACTAAACGATCAAGTGCTAAGCTAACGGAATGGGTCATGTCAATCACATCATTCTCCTAATGAGGTGATCCCATTAATCAAATGACAACACATGTCTATGGTTAGGAAACACAACCATCTTTGATTAATGAGCTAGTCTAGTAGAGGCATACTAGTGACTATCTGTTTGTCTATGTATTCACACATGTATTATGTTTCCGGTTAATACAATTCTAGCATGAATAATAAACATTTATCATGATATAAGGAAATAAATAATAACTTTATTATTGCCTCTAGGGCATATTTCCTTCACTAGGATGCCGCCCGGTTCTTCATCGCCAACCCCTCGCCCAACCCGCACCCCATCATCGCCCGCCGCTGCATGCCTCAAATCCAGCCCATTTTGTTACCCCGTCGCCGCCCGATTCGCCATCGCCAACCCCACGCCCAGCCCCCACCCCGCAGCCGCTCGCCACTGCACACCTCGGATCCGGCCCGATTCGCCACCTCCCCGTCGTCGCCATGCTGCCGAGGAAGCTGTCAAAGAGCAAGATGAAGTTCTTCAGCGCGTGGCCGAAGTCGTCCGGCAAGTTCGACGTCGAGTTCTTCGACGAGGGCCACCGCTTTTGTATTGGCACCATACCCCACAACCGACGAGGCCGCGTGTGCCTATGACATGGCAGCGTGGCGTGCCGGGAGGCCGAGAACGGACCTCAACTTCCCGTAGATTGAGAGTCGAGCGGCTGTGGAGTTTCTCGTGCCGCAGGATATTCAGATGACAGGGATGACAAAAAGCAAGAAGAAGAAGAAGAAGAAGAAGAAGAAGAAGACAGACATTCGCGTTGCTCCCGGCAAAAGCGATGAGGCGGTGATGGCGTGGTTCACAGGCGAGCATCTGGGGTTTGTCCAGGCCGAGCGCGAGTTCTTCTGGAAGCAAGAGGCCAAGCAGAAGAAGAAGAGGGTGAAGAAGGAGGACGAGGCCGGCCCCTCGAGGGTGATCCACGTTGAGTCTGAGTCGGAGGACTAGGTTGACTCGGAGGAGGACGATGACTCGGACAAGGGTGCGTTCTGGGAGCAGTTCAAGAGCTCCGATGAGGAGTAGTTTTATCTTCGATGTAGTTCAAGTAGTTGTATCATCTAGTAGTAGTCCTTCGAGTAGTAGTAATTTGATGGATGTAGTATTCTGAATTAGTTGTAGTAGTCGTTTAGTTTATGTTCTTAATTAGAACTATGTTTAATTATGTTTCAAATGAAGTAGTAGTTGAACTTGCTATGCTTGAATTATGTTTCAGATGAAGTAGTAGTTGAAGTTTCTAGTTTTACATCTTCACATTTGCATCATCTATTGGAGTTGGAGTTTTACATCACAAATATCCATCATCTGTTGGAGTTGGCTCTTTTTAGGGATGTAAAAAGCAACTTTTGATGATGTAAATTATACAACACACATTTTTTCATCTTCAAATTTGCATCATCTATTGGAGATGCTCTAAGCACATATGGTAAAATCAAATGAATTAATAACTGCAAGCGGATAATTCTGTTGGAGTGAAGTGATCCAACTGAATTATTTTTTTTTGAGTCAAAGTGATCCAATGGGTAATGCGAATCAGGGGAGAAAAAGTCCGGCATGAAATGCAATGTTGGCCCAATGGCAACGGTAGAGGTTTTCTTGTTCCTTATCATTTGTTTTTTATTTCCCTTTGCTTTACTTTTACTTCATTGAAGTTTGTTCCAACTTTTATTCTTCATTCGTGTTTATGTTATTTTACATTAATTTTTTTGAACATTTTCTCCAGAGTAATGGAACATATATCTGTAGTTGTATCAATTTTATCCAAATATACTAGGGAATTGCCCATGCGTTGCAACGGGGCATAATAATTCTAGTGGTTCAACGTTAAGTATGTCAACATAAATCAACATCAATCTTCTCCTTGACATAGTCAAAAAATGCTCTTCCTCGTTCACCCCCTTTACGATGCTGCTTCCAGTGCTTAATTCCCTTTTTGATGAGGCAGGTGTCTTCATTCTTGGCTTCCTGGATTTTCTAGTTTTTCATAGAATAGTGATATTAGGCCATCCAAATGATACGGAAATCGACCCAGAAAATAGCAAACGTGTTTAAGAATAAACTAAATCACACCCTCCTCTTGGTCTTTTCACCTCGCAACTTTGAGTGATCGCCCTTACATTAATATTTGCCTGCATAAACCAGATAGTACTACAAAAAGTAGGCAAGTCAATACCAAATCCACATCATGGAGACATTATTCAGCACTGGCAAAAGTACATATACATATCTAAATACACCAAGGGTATACATTCCATAGTCCATTTATCCAACAAATCGACTTTTAAAACACACTTTGCAGCATATGACCTTTCGCTTTCTCAAGATATTATTAGTTCAATCGAGGATTAGTGCTTTATAGCAAGTTGCCATGTAGACCATCGTTTTAACAAGGTCGCACTAAATATTGTGTTCAGCTGACAGCATTAAGGTAATCACCATGCAAACTATCTCCAATAAAATATGAGTGACCTGCTACATGCACTTGTATGTGACCCAGTCTAAATTTCCAAATTTACATACAACTGATTTCTTAAATTTTCTCAGTGTAACATTCTTCTGAAGAAATAAGAAAAATACACAACCATTAAGCACCATGAACAATGTATGATTTCACACAGTAGTTTAGGAAATGCAAAGCTCAGGTAACAAAGAAATAAAAATTCAGAGTATTAGGCTTGTATCATGAATTATGTTTGATACTATCAACACGTGAAGACACAAATTGGTGTTTTGCAAGAAAATTAAGCAGATCTGAAGGTAAAATAAAATCATCAATGCACATTGATAGCCAGCTGCCTGCAATTGTCACCTGCCAGAGTACCGATTTATATGTTCTTGTGTCCGCCATTGTGTGTCATTAGATAAAGCTTCATTCTCATACCTATCTTACTGTCGGATTTAGCACTACGACAAATACCAATGTGTAGTTTAGCCACGAACTTGGGGAAGGAGGGCTCCGGCATCAAGGTGAGGTTGGAGGCGGCATTGCCGAAGTTCTCGTTGAGGCCGGCGGTGAGCGTGCTGAGGAGGAGGTTGTCATCAACCTTGGTGCCGAGGTCGCGGAGCTCATCCGCCAACGTCTTCAGGTGGCGGCATTAGTCATCAATGGACTGTTCATCCTGGTGACAGTCAAAAAATTCCTACTGCAAAAAAACGCGGTGTTGAAGCTTGTTGTCGGTAAAGAGGCCATTCAACTTAACCCACATGGAGCGGGCGTCGTTGCCAACGCTCACGACCGTGTGAAACAGGTCCTTGGAGATGGTGGTGAAGAACCACCGGATGATCGTGATGTCGATCGCGGTCCACTCGGGGTCGTCCACCATGGCACGGGAGTCAACGGTGCCGTCAACATGATCCACGAGGTTGTTCTCGCGGAAGAGCAGCGAGAAGTACGTCTTCCACACAAAGTACGTGGAGTTGGAGGCATCGAGGACGTGGGTATGCGTGCGTGGACGTTGATGTCGCGGATTTCAGCAGGATCCACGGCGAAGGGGTTGGAGATGGACGAGGCGTTGGACGACATGGCGGCTAGGTTTGGGGGAAGGGGGCGGCGCGGCGGAGGAAGGGCGGCGCGGCGGTGGGAGTGGAGCGGCGCGGCGGGAGGGCAGCGCGGCGGGGAGGGGAGGACGCGCGGGGAGGGGAGGCGGGCGTGGGGAGGTGGTAGCAGCAGTGGCGTGGGGCGGCGGCGGCCCGAGGCGGCGGCGGCTAGGGTAGGCGGAAGCGAGAGGATCGACTTGCAATAGATACCATGTAGAAGTGATTTGGTGCTTCCATATCTCATTGATCGTGCACTAGACACATATATATAAGTACAAGGGGTGCGAGCGGTATCTTGTCTCCTAAGATACACGTACATATAGAAAAAAAAGATACTATAGATACTGCATACGAAACCCAGACCTACATACACGTACACATGTTCAACTCTATGGTCCTCCGCAAAATAGTCCAAGTACGACGCTGCCAGCCAAACGGACTCCCGCCGCTTAAGATTCTGGAGTTCTTGTTCCCAAGGGCGATGTCTACATGTCACCAGTGTCTTCGTCTACCTAGTCATCCTTCTTTTCCAGGACGACACTGGCGTATGCCCACACAAATACCACATGACTCGCACACCACGGCAACAGGTCTTGGCTCCAGCGGCGGCGACAACCATGGAGAATTAGGTTTAGTAAGAATGTGTTTGGTTCAAGAATGAAATGGAATGGGTCGGTTTCATTCCTATGTTTGGTTATGAGTATTAGATAGAATGGAATGATTATGTTCTGGTGTTTGGTTCGGGAGTTGGAATGGTATGATTTTCAACAACAGGATGAATAACTTTAACTCTTTGTATTTGTAGCAGCAGAGTATTCAAGTTCTGAGAAATATTTGAATTTTATTTGCAACACCAACAATTTATAAATATACTCAATCATATATCAAACATAAATCCACACTATTTTTCCATTTATCAAGACACATATATAGGTAAAAAAATCATTACCCAACAATTCACATACACATAAAGCAAAAATCATGAAAAATTAGATGTTGCTGATATACTAATTAGTCCAACATACGCACCAAGCAATTCCTATACTGCTGCTATACTCGTCTTCGTACTAGCCGATGTTGCTCTTTGTTGCTGCTGCTCAGCTGCCTGCTAGCCACTTCTTGCCCAGGCTCCGCTACTCTACTCCTCCACGATCGCCGCCGTCGAAGGCAGCCAAGGAATCGATGTGCCGCAAGCCGCCGCCGCTGAGGAGCGCCACCGGAAATCCATCTACCGCAAGCTAGGGAATCAATCCGCAACAGGGAGACGAGGGATGAGCCTGGGATGGCCAGATCAGGGACTGGAGGTGGAGCAGCGCTGCAGATCGAGAGAGGAGGAGTTGGCCGGCTGTGAGGGAAGGAAACTGGGCGGGGCGGTTGCGGCGCAGATGGAGGGAGTGAGAGGCGAGGGGGAGGCGGCGCACAAGGGAGGAGAGGCGATAGGATTGGGAGTGCGAGGAGAGAGCCGGTTCCGCGTCGTCCGCTCGTTTTGGAGGTCTCACCCGGTTCCACATCTGGGGCGAATATTCGGCCCGTGGGAACGAGGTGGTGATACTCCATCTACCAACTGAACACGAGAACCAGGCTCGGGAATGGGTCGGACCCGTGACATTCCAGTCCGTTCCAACAACTAAACACACCCTAAAGGAACTCAGAAGGAGGTACATAATGTTTATGGAACGGGCAGATGGGGGTGCTGATTCATGGTTGTGATTAACGGGGCCATGGAAAAAGAAAAAGAAGAGTCATGCGTATCGTCGGATGGAGAACCAATCGACGGCTCAGAGCTGGTCTGATGGATTAATAGGATCAGTCATCTGAGGTGGAGAGTTTCCCTTGCTAGTTTATTTTTCCACACATGTGGTAGAGAAAAAGTCATGCACAGGCACGCACGGTCACCGCCGTAGTGACAGACTTATCCTGCGCTACGCACACGTAAATCCGATCCAAATCCAACACCGTGTAATCTTGGTGCCATGATGACTTCCAATGAGGCGCCGACCCCCGAGCTGCCGGACGAGCTCGTTTCAAAGATCCTGACCCGACTGCCGGTCAAGTCTCTCCTCCGTTTTAAGTGCATCAGCAAGGCCTGGCGCGCAACCATATCCGACCCCTCCTGCGTCCGACGGCATCTCAAGATGTCCGCCGCCTGCAGATGGGAGCAGAACCCACCCTTCCTCATCACCCGGCACAGCCTGGATCACGACGGCAAAGGAGACATCGGGTTCTGCCAGTGGCAGCAAGGCACCTCCGAGGCTTGGCTTGTGCACAGCAGGGACTGTACTGGCTACTTCAACTTGGTTCTCTTCTTCCCTCATTGTGACGGTCTGGTGCTTGTCCCTACAGACACCACGGCGTACCTTTTCAACCCCGCCACCAGGGACGTCGTCACGCTGCCGGAGAACTCGCTGGTTTGTATTTACTTACGTAGCAATGTTTACGGGCTCAAGTCGCATGAACCAAAAAGAAAAAAGAACTAGCCTATGACTATGAGCTTCCATATTGGATATCCTTCCTTATTGGCGGATCATCAAACATGTCGCATAAATATAGAGATATTTTACGGTACATCATACTACCCAATATAACGGGTAGTATTAAACAGATCCAACGGTGTTGCTAATTTCTAATTAGGGGTAAATCTGTCCTTTATTCCAACCTTTAATTGTAATGATTAATCTGCGTACACGCGGTCGTCCCCAACCTTGAACATCCCGACGTCGCCAATAATCGCAGCCGGCCCAGCCTGCAGGCCGCTGCCGGCCGCCGGCCACCCCTAACCTCCTCATCCTAACACCACTTGCAGGCCCCCGCCCTCAGGGCCTCGATCATCTTGACGCTGCCTGCCATCCTCCAGGCACGCCCCCTCGTCTCCATGGCGGTGTGCGTCAGTAGGGCTCCAGGTTGGACTGGCAAGCTTATGTCGCTGAAGGCTCATGCATGTATGTAGTGATTGGTAAAATTCTCTACCCAGCAGCCAGAATAATCCATCACACACACACACACACACACACACACACACACACACTACTAATCCAGCACCCGCGCGCGCGCACACGCATCCAGTACTAAGCAGCACAGACACCCATGATCCATCTAGTACTCACACACGAATCAGCAAAGCACACAGGCCACAGTTACTAGAGGAGAGATAGAGGGGAGGGACTGAGCTACCTGCCTGAATCATGAGGGACGGGGGTCTACGAGGACGACGTCAGGCCGTTGGCGACGGTAAGCGTCGGTGGTGTCACAGGGAAGGAATCGATCCCCGAGCAGTGGCCCGGCCGTGGCCTATATGGTGTGGGGCTCCGTGTGATGGAGAAAGGCAGCTCCGGTGCATGAGTAGACGGCCGCCGAGCGGCATGGCGCGGCTGTGTTGAATTGCTGGGTCCGCCTGTGACTTCGGCGCCTCCTTGCCTGGCTGAGTTTTAACTGATTATTACCCAAAATACCCCTACCGTCTTAATATACTACCCAAACTGCGCTGTAGTATTGGTAAATCTGGGGCATTCGTCCGCTTAAATGGACGGCTAATATATCATGGATGTACCGTAAAATATCTCTAAATATAACCTTTTGAGGAGGAGTTGACGCGTGTATTTTGGCCCAAAGGTGCCGGATGTAGCCTTTTTGCCATTTCGAGTATCTACAGCCGGATTCGTAAATTCGACCCCTCAAACGTCCGCGGACATGTTCGGTGTGTTTGGGGGCATTGACCGGCCAGTTCTCAAAAAGCATCGTTCACATCCGTGTATCTTATATCCGATACCTATATTTATATTAAAGCATGCAACATGAATAAAACTGTGAAGATCATCAAACGGATATAGAATCAGACATAGAAATGCACATTTCGATCACCAAAAGATCACCAAAGTTCAGATAATCCAAATAAACGACGACAAGTTTAAACTACTTTACAAAAAATTGAAATTAAAGGTGGACACGGCGAGTCTTCGTCGCTTCCTTCCTGGGCCTTTGCACTTCCGGTCGCCGGTGCAGCTGTAGGCGTCCACGGCAGGGGGTGGATCATCGGAGTCGTTGGAGGTGGGGCCGTGGTCGCCATTGTCGTCGGATGAGCAGTCGGAGAGGACGATGAGCCCCTTCATCTGCTGACGGACATGTCAAATTGCCGCTTGAGCTTGGCCACTCGATCCGCCTCCCCCACTGCCTCCGGCGTGTCGTGCTCCGGCTGTTCAATGGCAAGCCGGAGTGCCTTGGCGTTCTTCCCCTGTAGCCGGTGAGCATCCTCTCCGTCGTCCTTAGCGACCGGCAATAGACTCAAGTGAGGAGCCGCTCGTCCTCGCCGGGCTTCGCTGGCAACCAGTGGCGCCCTACGTCAGCGCAGGAGCGGCGACAGTGCAGATCCGGAGCTGCCCCCGTGTCTACCTTGGACCGCTCCAGCACACTACGGAGGGCCAGCTCCTCTTCAACGTCGAGGTCGGAGCCCGAGTGGCTACCAGAGCTCGACATCTCGCCTGATGTCATCGGATTCGGTCAAAATCGAAGAGGAGAGGTGGGATGGAGCAAGAGAAGAGAGTGGAGTGAGAGCTAGGGTTCGTAGAGGGACATATTGGGGCTTTGTGGGGACGACGTGGGGTCAATGGTGGGCCCGTATGATGTGGCGGATGCACTCGCGTGCGCCCGGGCCGCCCCATATCTGCGCTATATCTGAGCTCGATATGAGGGGCACCGGACAGGTGGGATGTTTGAGAACGGTTTGAGGCGTCCAGATGGATTGTTTTTTACCTCAGTGATCGATCTGCTCACTCGTACGTTTGAAACAGGTTTGAGACACCTGACCGTAGATGCTCTTAGCACATGCATAAGCTTTCGCGACCTAAGTTAGACCCTGAAACATGTCGCTTAATTAACCATCGGAGATGCTAGATGGGCTTGTCTCAACCAAGCGACATCTTTGTCGTTTTCTTTTACTAGCTAAAAAGAGGGCTTATTCAGCAGCCGTCATCAGATAAATTTTTGTCCCCTCCCCTTTGGCTGGGGGGTGGGGGGGGGGGGGGGGCTGATCTTCGAGAGCTCTATGAATTTAGAGAGTTTTACTTCCTCTAAGATCCAATTGTTCGGATTTGATGAATTTATGTCAGTGTTCCAATTATTTTTGTTGGTTTGATTCATTGTGGAGGTGAAATCTTTCATCGACATCATGATAAAGATTTTGTGATCCGATGACCTGCATTTCTAGGCGATCATCCCTGACCCAACTGCATTCATCGATCAATGCTTCCCCTCTTTTTGGATGGGCGACTCAAGGCGCTTCCAAAAACCTTTACTGATAATGTTATGCAGGTAAAGAGTGACAACATCGCTGCTCTAGTCCAAATGCAGGCACTTTATCAGAGTCTTGGGAGTATCCCTTCTAGCAGAGATTGATTCCACGAAGAAGATATTTCCAAGAGATTTCATTGTAATTCTTAGTTGTATGGATTACTTTGTATTATTATTATCTTAGAATCATATCATTGTACATGCAATTGTTGTGAGTATGAATACAATTGCATGTGTTTCTAAAAAAAGCTAAAAAAAGCAATCTCTTTTGCAAAAAAAACTCACCATCTCAAAAGCTATCAGAGTCAGGCCATGTGAGCACCGACTGGAACAAGACTTTCCATGTAGGGTATGACGTTGCAGAAGTACACATGCTTCCAAGCAGGCTCAAGTTCGGCTGACCCATGACGCCGGTATCTCATCTTGATCAACTCACAAGCATTTTCCAGCTCACGTGACTGCAGATCATAGAGGCAGAGCTTGTGATTGAACCGTAGCATCAACGTGCCCGGAAGAAAAGCGATTGGGTGGCACGGTTCCATGACATACAACGTGTAACGCGTTTCCCACACGGAGCTCACCCCGTCTTCCATGAGCGCCCAGACCACCATCAGCCGATGCACGTCGTTAGGCTCATTGACGCGACAACCGGTTAGAGACAACTCCCCATGCAACACACTCAAGTTGAAGTGTTCATTGTCACCATCATTGTCATTGTCGTCATCTCCGAGGTCCGACAGATCAGAAGGCAAACTGATGAAGTTGAATGCCTCGTCGACCAAGTCGAAGCGTAGGAGGCCACGCGGGGGCGGCTTGAAGTTGGTATCGTCAACTATCCAGTACACACACCCCTTGACAGATTGCGTGGGCACCGATGACACAGGGGCGTACGGCTGATCCCCCGCGATTTCCCTCCATTGAGGAGGAGCAGGGCCGCCCACGGTACACACCTCCATCCCCATGCTGACGATCCCAGTTTTACAGCCTATCGAACCGAATAAGGACCGGACTACCTTGTACATGCCAGTGCGAGGATCACGGCCGAACCCAATGGGGTGGTGGATGAAGCTGGGCACATTGTTGTGACTGCTCTCCGGAAGCGTGAGGACGTCCCTAGTGGCCGGGTTGAAGAGGTACACCTTGGTGCCCGTGGGGACAAGCACCAGGCCGTCACAGTGGGAGAAGAAGCGAGCCAAGCGGAATAAGTCCCTGTCGTGCACGAGACGAGCCTCGGAGACGCCTTTCTGCCACTGGTAGAACCCGATGTTACCAGGGAAAATAGTGCCTTGGATGTCGCGGTCCAGGGTGTGCGGGGCGATGAGGAAGGACGGGTTCTGCTCCCATCTGCCGGCGGATATCTTGAGGTGCGACCGGACGAAGGAGGGGTCGGATATCGTTGTGCGCCAGGCCTTGCTGAGGCACTTGAAACGCAGGAGAGACTTGACGGGCAGTCGGGTCATAACCTCTAAAACAAGCTCGTCCGGCAGCTCGGGACTCGGCGCCTTATTTCTTTTCTGCTTATTATTGGAAGTCATCATGGCGTACATGGAGAAGGGGAAAACACAGAAGACAAAAGAAACAAACACTGAGATGTACTAGGTCTCGGGATTGCTAGTAGTAGTCGTGCGGATACGTGTGTATATATTCACAACGCACATGAGGTTCCATGGCAGCCTCGGATTAGGTTTGCCCTCTTTCAATACAAAAGAAGGTTTAAACAGTGTTGGATTTGGATTGGGTTTACGTGTGCGTAGCGCAGGGTAGTCTGGCACTGCCGCGGTGACCGTGCGTGCGTGTGCAGGACTTTTTTTGTACCATATGTCTCGAACACTATAAACTGGAGTAGTGATGAAAACCCTCCGCCTCATATGACTGATCCTATCAATCCATCGGACTAGCTCGGGCCGTTTGATGCAGAAAAAACAGACCGCCCCAGGGCAATCGGACGAGGCCGGTACTTATCGGAGGAGTTATGGAAGGCGTTAAAGGATGTAGAGTTCGACTCAACCCAGGATGCGCATCATGATGGGTCATCGACGAGAATAATTGAGTGGAGGGGACAGATGTATGAATCAAAAAATTAACAACGCGTGTGGAGAAACGTAGGGGAGATGGACGTACAGAGAAAAAAAATCAAGCATGTGAACGTAGGGCATAATGTGCTTTCAAGACTAACTTTGACCGCATGTTTTTTTTTTCGAAAAAACTTTCAATCTATTCATCTTCACTCATGGCAGTACAACGAACATCAAAAATAAGAATTACATCCGTAGACCACCTATCCACGACTACAAACACTGAAGCGAGCCGAAGACGCGCCACCGTCATCGGCCCTCCATCGCCGGAGTCGGGCACAACTTGTTGTAGTAGACAGTCAGGAAGTCATCGTGCTAAGGCCCCAACGGACCAGCACCCCAGAACAGCAACCGCATCCGATGAAAATAACGTAGATCGGAAGGATCCAAATCGAAGACACGCGAACGTAGATCGGAAGCAAATAGTTGTTTCTAAAAACAAAGCAAACAATTAGTGATATGTTTAAAATGGCCAAACAGTGTAATTGCACAATTTCAGTAGTGTATCCATGTAATGAGCTCACCTGCCCGCGGATATCCATGGGGAAAAAAATGCCATCTATATATGTGCCTCCGGTGGCGGAGCTTGAACCAAATTTCTGGTGGGACAATGGGTTAAGGAGGGAGGAAGTTATGAGGTTTGAGCTATTTTTACTGCACTTATGTCTCAAATATTATAAAACAGAAGGAGAATTCTCCATGCACTGGCAGGGTAATGGCCCAGGTTGGCCACCGTGCAGTTCCGCCAATGTATGTGTCCAACAAGCATGATATCCATGCCCCGCCAAAAAGAAGGACGGTATCCATGCCCCGCCAAAATAAAGGGTATCCACGAGTACTCGTATTGATGGATAATTTTGCTCGTGACGCTGCGAACTCTACACAACGCTAGAGCATTATGCAGACTTAGCATTGATTTTTTTTGAAAACGGGTGTTGATGATTGTGTTGCGGACGAGTTAGCTAGTCGTCCTGGGCTGTGACAGTAATTTGTATTTATTGATGACATGTGTAGTTCCATTATACATGTTCATTAACAAATAATTGTACTAGAGGCACAAAAAATCGACGGGTCCAAATTCTTTAGTCCATCAAGTTGTACAATGCAATGAACTAATCCATCATGCGAGCTCAGGCTAGTTGCACCTACATGGTGTTTCATGCTAGTAAATCACTCAGGGACAAGGCACATAATGAAGTGCAACTAGCCGAATGCCCTGTACTTCTGCGATCACGACCCTGTTTTTTTTCCAATATTTATTTTCAATCCCTTCACATGTTTTTTGATTGTTGGTTTTATGATAGCTAACAAATCTTTCCAGCTGGCCCCTTCACATGTTCATCTCCCTGTAGGCACCCGGCCTGGCAAAGAATAAAAGACTTTCATTGCGGTGATGGTGTGGGTGGTGCTGTCCTGATGTCATGTCGTCAAGTGATGAGCAACGTGTGGTGGATGACAGCACACCACATACTCCCTCCGTCCTTAAAAGAGTATACTTCCAACTTTGTTGGATGCTCAAACTATCTTAAAGTTTGACCGAGTTTGTGCAAAAATATATCAATGTTTGTGAAACCAAATAAGTTTATGATGAAAATATATTTTATCATGAATCTAATGCTACTAATTTGATGGCATAAATGTTATTGTATTATTGTATAAATACAGTCAAACTAAAAAAAATGCTTTTCAATAAAGTTGAAAGTACACTCTTTCAAGGACGGAGGGAGTGTTGGAAATATGCCCTAGAGGCAATAATAAAAGCATTATTATTATATTTCCTTGTTCATGATAATTGTCTTTTATTCATGTTATAACTGTATTATCCGGAAATCGTAATACACGTGTGAATACATAGACTACAATATGTCCCTAGTAAGCCTCTAGTTGACTAGCTCATTGGTCAACAGATAGTCATGGTTTCCTGACTATGGACATCAGATGTCGTTGACAACGGGATCACGTCATTAGGAGAATGACGTGATGGACAAGACCCAATCCTAAGCATAGCACAAGATCGTGTAGTTCGTTTTGCTAGAGCTTTCTCAATGTCAAGTATCTATTCCTTAGACCATGAGATCGTGTAACTCCCGGATACCGTATGAGTGCTTTGGGTGTACCAAAGCGTCCACAACGTAATCGGGTGACTATAAAGGTGCATTACAGGTATCTCCGAAAGTGTCTGCATTGGGTTGACACGGATCGAGACGAGGATTTGTCACTCCGTATTACGGAGAGGTATCACTAGGCCCACTCGGTAGTGCATCATCATAATGAGCTCAAAGTGACCAAGTGTCTGGTCACGTGATCATGCATTACGGTACGAGTAAAGTGACTTGCCGGTAACGAGACTGAACGAGGTATTGGGATACCGACGATCGAGTCTCGGGCAAGTAACATACCGTCTGACAAAGGGAATAGTATACGGGGTTGCTTGAATCCTCGACATCGTGGTTCATCCGATGACATCATCGAGGAGCATGTGGGAGCCAACATGGGTATCCAGATCCCGTTGTTGGTTATTGACCTGAGAGAGTCTCGGTCATGTCTGCTTGTCTCCCGAACCCGTAGGGTCTACACACTTAAGGTTCGGTGACGCTAGGGTTATTAGGAAGACTTGTATGTGATTACCGAATGTTGTTCGGAGTCCCGGATGAGATCCCGGACGTCACGAGGAGTTACGGAAGGGTCCGGAGGTAAAGATTTATATATGGGAAGTTGTCAAACGGACACCGGAAAAGTTTCGGGGCATATCGGTATTGTACCGGGGCCACCGGAAGGGTTCCGGAGGTCCACCGGGAGGGGCCACCCCTCTCGGGGAGCCACTTGGGTTGCGTGGGGAGGGAGCCAGCCCCTGGTGGGCTGGGCGCACCCCCTCCCTTGGGCCCTTGCGCCTAGGGTTGAGGGGGGAACCCTAGAGGCGCCCTGCTTGGGGCAAGTCCCCCTCCCTTGGCCGCCGCCCCCTCTAGATGCATCGAGAGGGGCCGGCCCCCTTCTCCCTTCCCCCTATAAATAGAGGGGTGAGGGGAGGGCAGCCGCACCACAAGCCAAGGTGCAGCCCTCCCTCCCCAACACCTCTCCTCCTCCGCTGTGTGCTCGGGCGGTTCAGCCGGAGATCTTGCTTCTCCACCATCATCACGCCTGGCCGTGCTGCCGGTGGAGCTGTCTTCCTCAACCTCTCCTTCCTCCTTGCTGGATCAAGACGGAGGAGACGTCACCCGTACCGTACATGTGTTGAACGCGGAGGTGCTGTACGTTCAGCACTTGGTCACCGGTGATCTGAATCACATTGAGTATGACTCCATCATCACCGCTCTCTCGTACGCTTCCGTACGCGATCTACAAGTGGTATGTAGATGAAAACTCACTCCCTTGACTCGTTGCTTAGATGAACTCATAGATGGATCTTGGTGAAACCGTAGGAAAATTTTTTAATTTTCTGCAACGTTCCCGAAAGTGGCATCATGAGCTAGGTCTATGCGTAGTTCTCTTTTGCACGAGTAGAACACAATTTTGTTGTGGGCGTAGATCTTGTCAACTTGCTTGCCGCTACTAGTCTTATCTTGCTTCAGCGGTATTGTGGGATGAAGCGGCCGGACCAACCTTACACGTACGCTTACGTGAGACCGGTTCCACCGACTAACATGCACTAGTTGCATAAGGTGGCTGGCGGGTGTCTGTCTCTCCCACTTTAGTTGAAGTGGATTCGATGAAAAGGGTCCTTATGAAGGGTAAATAGAAGTTGAAAAAATCACGTTGTGGTTATTCGTAGGTAAGATAACGTTCTTGCTAGAACCCAATTGCAGCCACGTAAAAGATGCAACAACAATTAGAGGACGTCTAACTTGTTTTTGCAGCAATTGTCATGTGATGTGATATGGCCAGAAGTTGTGATGAATGATGAATGATATATTGTGATGTATGAGATCATGTTCTTGTAATAGGAATCACGACTTGCATGTCGATGAGTATGACAACCGGCAGGAGCCATAGGAGTTGTCTTTATTTTGTATGACCTGCGTGTCATTGAAGAACGCCATGTAAACTACTTTACTTTTATTGCTAAACGCGTTAGTCATAGAAGTAGAAGTAGTCGTTGGCGTGACAACTTCATGAAGACACGATGACGGAGATCATGGTGTCATGCCGGTGACAAGATGATCATGGAGCCCCGAAGATGAAGATCAAAGGAGCTATATGATATTGACCATATCATGTCACTACTTTATATAATTGCATGTGATGTTTATTATGTTTTATGCATCTTGTTTACTTAGAACGACGGTAGTAAATAAGATGATCCCTTACAATAATTTCAAGAAGTGTTCTCCCCTAACTATGCACCGTTGCTAAAGTTAAATGCGTTTGAAGCACCACGTGATGATCGGGTGTGATAGATCCTTATGTTCACATACAACGGGTGTAAGACAGTTTTACACATGCAAAACACTTAGGGTTAACTTGACGAGCCTAGCATGTACGGACATGGCCTCGGAACACGGAGACCGAAAGGTCGAACACGAGTCGTATAGAAGATACGATCAACATGAGAATGTTCACCGACGATGACTAGTCCGTCTCACGTGATGATCGGACACGGCCTAGTCGACTCGGATCGTGTGACACTTAGATGACTAGAGGGATGTCAAATCTGAGTGGGAGTTCATTCAATAATTTGATTAAGATGAACTTAATTATCATGAACTTAGTCTAAAACTTTTTGCAAAATATATCTTGTAGATCAAATGGCCAATGCTCATGTCAACATGAACTTCAACACGTTCCTAGAGAAAACCAAGCTGAAAGATGATGGCAGCAACTATACGGACTGGGTCCGGAACCTGAGGATCATCCTCATAGCTGCCAAGAAGGCATATGTCCTAGAAGCACCGTTAGGTGACCCACCTGCTCTCCCAGCACTGCAAGACGATTTGAATGTTTGGCAGACACGTACTGATGATTACTCCCTCGTTCAGTGCGGCATGCTTTACAGCTTAGAACCGGGGCTCCAAAAGCGTTTTGAGCGACACGAAGCATATGAGATGTTCGAAGAACTGAAAATAGTTTTCTAAGCTCACGTCCGGGTCGAGAGATATGAAGTCTCCGACAAGTTCTATAGTTGTAAGATGGAGGAAAACAGTTCTATCAGTGAGCACATACTCAAAATGTCTGGGTTGCCACCGCTTTGTCCCATTTGGAGATTAACCTCCGGACGAGGCGGTCATTGCCAGAATCCTTGATCGCTCCCACCAAGCTACAAGAGCTTCGTGATGAACTACAATATGCAGGGGATGGTGAAGACCATTCCTGAAGTATTTTGAATGCTGAAGTCAGCAGAGGTTGAAATCAAGAAAGAACATCAAGTGTTGATGGTCAATAAGACCACTAAGTTTAAGAAGGGCAAGGGTAAGAAGAACTTCAAGAAGGACGGCAAAGATGTTGCGGCTACCGTAAGCCGATTCTTGCCGGAAGAAGTCAAAGAATGGACCCAAGCCCGAGGCGAGGTGCTTTTATTGCAAGGGGAAGGGTCACTGGAAGCGAAACTGCCCCAAATACTTAGCGGATAAGAAGGCCGGCAACACCAAAGGTATATTTGATATACATGTAATTGATGTGTACCTTACCAGTACTCGTAGTAACTCCTGGGTATTTGATACCGGTGCCGTTGCTCATATTTGTAACTCACAGCAGGAGCTGCGGAATAAGCGGAGACTGGCGAAGGACGAGGTGACGGCGCGCTGCCGGGAATGGTTCAGTCGATGTGATCACCGTCGCACGCTACCTCTACATTTACCTACGGGATTAGTTATGAACCTTAATAATTGTTATTTGGTGTCAAGTTTGAGCATGAACATTGTATCTGGATCTCGTTTGATACGAGATGGCTACTCATTTAAATCTGAGAATAATGGTTGTTCTATTTATATGAGAGATATGTTTTATGGTCATGCTCCGACGGTCAATGGTTTATTCTTAACGAATCTCGAGCGTAATATTACACATATTCATAGCGTGAATAACAAAAGATGTAAAGTTGATAACGATAGTCCCACATACTTGTGGCACTGCCGCCTTGGTCACATTGGTGTCAAGCGCATGAAGAAGCTCCATGCTGATGGACTTTTGGAGTCTCTAGATTATGAATCATTTGACACATGCGAACCATGCCTCATGGGCAAGATGACCAAGACTCCGTTCTCCGGAACAATGGAGCGAGCAACCAACTTGTTGGAAATCATACATACCGATGTGTGAGGTCCAATGAGTGTTGAGGCTCATGGAGGATATCGTTATGTTCTCACTCTCACAGATGACTTGAGTAGATATGGGTATGTCTACTTGATGAAACACAAGTCTGAGACCTTTGAAAAGTTCAAGGAATTTCAGAATGAAGTAGAGAATCAACGTGACGTATTGATAAAATTCTTACGATCAGATCGTGGAGGAGAATATTTAAGTCACGAATTTGGTACACACTTAAGAAAATGTGGAATCGTTTCACAACTCACGCCGCCTGGAACACCTCAGCGTAACGGTGTGTCCGAACGTCGTAATCGCACTCTATTGGATATGGTGCGGTCTATGATGTCTCTTACCGATTTACCGCTATCATTCTGGGGATACGCTCTAGAGACAGCTACATTCGCTTTAAATAGGGCACCGTCTAAATCCGTTGAGACGACACCGTATGAATTATGGTTTGGGAAGAAACCTAAGCTGTCGTTTCTAAAAGTTTGGGGATGCGATGCTTATGTCAAGAAACTTCAACCTGAAAAGCTCGAACCCAAGTCGGAAAAATGCGTCTTCATAGGATACCCTAAGGAAACCATTGGGTATACCTTCTACTTAAGATCCGAGGGCAAGATCTTTGTTGCCAAGAACGGATCCTTTCTGGAAAAGGAGTTTCTCTCGAAAGAAGTAAGTGGGAGGAAGGTAGAACTCGATGAAGTACTACCTCTTGAACATGATAGTAGTGCAGCTCAGGAAAATGTTCCTGTGATGCCTACACCAACTGAAGAGGAAAATAATGTTGATCAAGGTACTTGGATCAAGTTGCTACTGAACCCAGAGGTCCACAAGGACACGCCCGCACCTGAGTGGTACGGCAACCCTGTCACCGGAAATCATGTTGTTAGACAACGGTGAACCTTGAACTATGAAGAAGCGATGGCGGGCCCAGATTCCAACAAATGGCTAGAAGCCATGAAATCCGAGATAGAATCCATGTATGAAAACAAAGTATGGACTTTGACCGACTTGCCGATGATCGGCGACGATAGAAAACAAATGGATCTTCAAGAAGAAGACGGACGCGGATGGTAATGTCACCATCTATAAAGCTTGACTTGTCGCTAAAGGTTATCGGCAAGTTCAAGGGATTGACTACGATGAGACTTTCTCTCCGTAGCGAAGCTTAAGTCCGTCCGAATCATGTTAGCAATTGCCGCATACTATGATTATGAGATATGGCAGATGGACGTCAAAACAGCGTTCCTTAACGGTTATCTTAAGGAAGAGCTGTATATGATGCAGCCGGAAGGTTTTGTCGATCCTAAGAATGTTTACAAAGTATGCAAGCTCCAGCGATCCATTTATGGGCTGGTGCAAGCATCTCGGAGTTGGAACATTCGCTTTGATGAGATGATCAAAGCGTATGGGTTTATGCAGACTTATGGAGAAGCCTGCGTTTACAAGAAAGTGAGTGGGAGCTCTGTAGCATTTCTCATATTATATGTAGATGACACACTTTTGATGGGAAATGATATAGAATTCTTGGACAGCATTAAGGCCTACTTGAATAAGTGTTTTCAATGAAGGATCTTGGAGAAGCTGCTTATATATTAGGCATCAAGATCTATAGAGATAGATCGAGACGCCTCATAGGTCTTTCATAAAGCACATACCTTGATAAGATTTTGAAGAAGTTCAAAATGGATCAGTCCAAGAAAGGGTTTTTGCACTGTCTTTGCAAGGTGTGAGATTGAGCTCGGCTCAATGCCCGACCACGGACAAAAGATAAAGAAGAGATGAGTGTCATCCCCTATGCTTCAGCCATAGGATCTATTATGTATGCCATCTTTGTATACCAGACCTGATGTAAACCTTGCCGTAAGTTTGGTAGGAAGGTACCAAAGTAATCCCGACAAGGAACACTGGACAGCGGTCAAGAATATCCTAAAGTACCTGAAAAGGACAAAGGACATGTTTCTCGTTTATGGAGGTGACGAAGAGCTCGTCGTAAAGGGTTACGTCGATGCTAGCTTCGACCACGTGATCTGAATGACTCTAACTCACAAACCGGATACATGTATATGTTGAATGGTGGAGCAAGCGATGGTGGTGCAGCTGCAAGCAGAGCGTCGTGGCGGGATCTACATGTGAAGCGGAGTACATGGCAGCCTCGGAGGCAGCGCATGAAGCAATTTGGGTGAAGGAGTTCATCACCGACCTAGGAGTCATACCCAATGCGTTGGGGCCGATCAAACTCTTCTGTTACAACACTGGAGCTATTGCACTTGCCAAGGAGCCCAGGTTTCACAAGAAGACCAGGCACATCAAGCGTCGCTTCAACTCCATCCGTCAAAATGTTCAAGATGGAGACATAGAAATCTGCAAAGTGCATACGGATCTGAATGTCGCAGATCCGTTGACAAAACCTCTTCCGCGGGCAAAACATGATCAACACCAGAACTCTATGGGTGTTCGATTCATCACAATGTAACTAGATTATTGACTCTAGTGCAAGTGGGAGACTGTTGGAAATATGCCCTAGAGGCAATAATAAAAGCATTATTATTATATTTCCTTGTTCATGATAATTGTCTTTTATTCATGCTGTAATTTTATTATCCGGAAATCGTAATACACGTGTGAATACATAGACTATAATACGTCCCTAGTAAGCCTCTAGTTGACTAGCTCGTTGGTCAACAGATAGTCATGGTTTCCTGACTATGGACATCGATGTCATTGACAAGCGGGATCACGTCATTAGGAGAATGACGTGATGGACAAGACCCAATCCTAAGCATAGCACAAGATCGTGTAGTTCGTTTTGCTAGAGCTTTCTCAATGTCAAGTATCTATTCCTTAGACCATGAGATCGTGTAACTCCCGGATACCGTATGAGTGCTTTGGGTGTACCAAACGTCACAACGTAACTGGGTGACTATAAAGGTGCATTATAGGTATCTCCGAAAGTGTCTGTTGGGTTGACGCGGATCGAGACAGGGATTTGTCACTCCGTATTGCGGAGAGGTATCACTGGGCACACTCGGTAGTGCATCATCATAATGAGCTCAAAGTGACCAAGTGTCCGTCACGGGATCATGCATTACGGTCTGAGTGACTTGCCGTAACGAGACTGAACAAGGTATTGGGATACCGACGATCGAGTCTCGGGCAAGTAACATACCGTCGACAAAGGGAATAGTATACGGGTTGCTTGAATCCTCGACATCGTGGTTCATCCGATGACATCATCGAGGAGCATGTGGGAGCCAACATGGGTATCCAGATCCCGCTGTTGGTTATTGACCGGAGAGCGTCTCGGTCATGTCTGCTTGTCTCCCGAACCCGTAGGGTCTACACACTTAAGGTTCGGTGACGCTAGGGTTATTAGGAAGACTTGTATGTGATTACCGAATGTTGTTCGGAGTCCCGGATGAGATCCCGGACGTCACGAGGAGTTCCGGAAGGGTCCGGAGGTAAAGATTTATATATGGGAAGTTGTCAAACGGACACCGGAAAAGTTTTGGGGCATATCGGTATTGTACCGGGGCCACCGGAAGGGTTCCGGAGGTCCACCGGGAGGGGCCACCCCTCTCGGGGGGCCACTTGGCCTGCGTGGGGAGGGATCCAGCCCCTGGTGGGCTGGGCGCACCCCCTCCCTTGGGCCCTTGCGCCTAGGGTTGAGGGGGGAACCCTAGAGGGGCGCCCCCCCTTGCTTGGGAGGCAAGTCCCTCCTCCCCTTGGCCGCCGCCCCCCTCTAGATGCATCTAGAGGGGCCGGCCCCCTTCTCCCTTCCCCCTATAAATAGAGGGGTGAGGGGAGGGCAGTCGCACCACAAGCCAAGGCGCAGCCCTCCCCTCCCCAACACCTCTCCTCCTCTGTTGTGTGCTCGGCGAAGCCACAGCCAGATACTGCTTCTCCACCATCATCACGCCGTCGTGCTGCCGGTGGAGCTGTCTTCCTCAACCTCCCCTTCCTCCTTGCTGGATCAAGACGGAGGAGACGTCACCCGTACCGTACGTGTGTTGAACGCGGAGGTGCTGTCCGTTCAGCACTTGGTCATCGGTGATCTGAATCACGTTGAGTACGACTCCATCATCACCGCTCCCTCGAACGCTTCCGTACGCGATCTACAAGTGGTATGTAGATGCAAACTCACTCCCTTGACTCGTTGCTTAGATGAACTCATAGATGGATCTTGGTGAAACCGTAGGAAAAATTTTAATTTTCTGCAACGTTCCCCAACAGGGAGTAGTTGGCAACGTCACCCAATGGGGCATGCCACATTGCTCCTCCTTGTGTACTACTTCGCGTCGGGTGAGCATGGCCTTCATCTTGCGCAACTATGCCCACTGCACGCCCGTGTGTGTGACAACTCCTACCTCTCCTAGCGCAACCTCAGTATTCATTAGACTTGTGCAATCAAGACATTATCACATATGGAGTAATATGCATATGGGAATGATAAGGTAACATCAATGGATGTAGGATCATAACGAAATATGTAAGGTCACATATAAGTGTTGCACAAGATTTACACTCATCTTTTAAATTGTGCGGGGATACAAGAATATGGCCAAGATGGATGGACTAGTGCCCCACTTGGGTCAAGCAAGGGAGATTTTCGTTTAGGAAATACTAGGAAATAGGACATTAGAGTGAACAGCATGACACATCACAAAGCTCAAAGCTCAAGAGAGATGTAGCGAACCCCCCAAAAGTAATCTCCATAAATACGTGTGTAAAGCAAATTCTGTTTTTCAAACGTCCACTCTATAACATTTGTAACCATGATCTCTCAAAATTCTTATGTACAAAAGGAAATGTTAACTCACACACAAATATGCTTAATGATAAGTACAAAAATGTTAGCAATTAAGAAGACTCATGTTTAAAATAGTAGTACTGCATGATGATCTGAGCCATTCTACCTAGGCAGACGACCAGCAACACTAATTGATACAAGTACTATTGTATTCACAATGATGAACACAATCACATTAAAAGCATAATATACAACAAAGGGGAACTGTCGACTTATGCGTCTTTTGGAACGCTGTAGATGTTCAGAACAACCGCCAACCAGAAACCGCACAACACCTAGAAACGATCCAGGCGTTGCAAAGCTTGCAAGTAGTGTCATCAAGATGTACAACCCACCATACATCAGCTGGGACAATGCAATCTTCATGGGGTTCTTGTCGCTCACCACGGCGGCTATAGCCATGAAGAAGGCTAGCATCATGCTATTCAGTGCCACCCAAAGGAAATGCATTGACACAATAAAGCCTATCCAGGAGCGATTTGTCCGTGAAGCTCTCCCATAGATCAGCAGTATTGTTGCAACCACAGATGTGGTCACAGCAATGGTGTCCAACACCAAGAAGGCGTTGTAGAAACGATCCCCGTCAAGATTTGCCTTTCCATCAGATCCGTATGATCCAGGCACATTGAACGCTGCAGAGAAGGCGATTGTTGCCACGAGTGTGGAGACAATCGCAAGATTTTTCGATGTCGTCTCTCGCCATTTCATGATATCGTGACCCTTCCATTTCTCTATATGGTCTTGCCTCTCTGGCCTGAACCGTGCTCCAGAAATATACAGTTTCACCACTAGCTTTATCTGCATATTCATTAAAAAACATTATCTATATGAACTCCATGTGTATTTGTCTCTTGTTTTCATAGTACCATGCATTATAGCAGACCAATTACTAAAACAAATACAACAATAAGCATCTATTTAACCATAGAATAGATTCCTCCCTCGGCCTCTGCATCAAACTTTACTGTTTATACTAGATGCATCCTAATATCTTGTGGGAAAATACTTGCAAGATAAGATATCTCATTAGCATCGGAAATGAAGAGGGTAATTACCATTGAGTAGAAACCAGTCGAATCCTCTATGAGATCAGATGGTGTCCGGCCAGCATTGTTCATCATGTGGGTGTGCACCTTCTTACATGACAACAGCTTGGAGATAACCTTGTGCTCCCCTGCTGCCACAGCCAAATGCAGCGGCATGTTCCCGTCCTTGTCTTGCATGTTCAGAAGATGTTCCAGCATCTTGCTTTTGATGACATAGGACACGACGGAAGAGCCGCCCTTCATGGCCGCAACATGGACAAAGCTTCTGCCCCGGTTGTCACGGATGTCGGCGCAAGAAGGGTATAGTTCCAGCAGCAGGCGGACGGCGGCTACATGGCCCATCTTTGCTGCAGCATGCAGAGCTGAGAAGCCGTCACTGTCCTGCAGATATGCGGTGCTGGGCGGTGAATGTGCTAAGAGCGCTTCGATGATGGAGCAGTCACCGTCGGATGCCGCGAAATGCAGTGGGCTGCTCTTGTTTGTGTCAAGGTTGCTGGTGAGTGCCGGCCTCCATTGCAAGAGCAAGTCAGCCATTTCTGCAGATGAAAGGGTGGTTTGTTATGTTTGGTATGCTTGGAAAATTTGCTGAATTGTTATCAAAGGGTAGGAATATAGAAATTCAGTTCAAAACTTCAAGGAACTGTAATAACACTAAATTCAAAGAGGTTGTTTTGACTTTGGAGAGGCGTTCCGATTTCAGGACTGCCTGAAAGAAAATTCCCCGTAAAGAAAAAGAAAGAAAATTCACAGGATGGGAGAAGTTGGACACGTTTAGGATGGGCAAATGGGTTGCGTTATCTTGTGATTGGCACGGTTTGCGGAATTAGTTTTTAAACAACATAAGTTGATCTGCAAGGCACCACAAATTTTACATTTATAGTTGACCTTGTATGTGCACACATGTCACAATTCCATACGCGTCACGCCCAAAATGGTCAACCTCTCGTAAACTATATAGGTTAACTGTACGAATTGTCCGTTGATGAAGGCAACGTGTTTCCCTCCATTTTGACCAAAGATGTCGACACGAAGCATGGATTTTTGTGGTGCAATAAAAAAGAACGAAGATAACAGACCTGAACTTTGGAGAACGGCGGCGTGCAGGGCATTCTGCGAGTTGGGTCCGGCGGCCGACGCGTCTCCGTGCGAGGCGATGGCTCTGACGGCGTCCACGGACCCGCTCATCACCGCCAGGTACAGAGCGGACACGCCGGCGCCGTCCGCCTCCGCGGCGAGCTCCGGCGCCAGCTTCATGAGCTTCTCCACCGCCTCGCGGTGGCCGTGCCTCGCGGCCAGGTGCAGCGCCGTGTCCCCGGCGTCGTTCCTGCCGCGGAGGATCCCGCGGAGCGCGTCCTCCTCCACGTTCGCCCGGGCCAGCCGGACGACGGCCTCCGCGGCGTCCGCGTGGCCGGCCCTGGCCGCGCTGTGCAGCGGCGTGTCCAGCGCCCGGTTCACGGAGGAGAGGAGGGAGACGTCGTGGTAGCACAGCTCGGCGATGAGCCCCCCGTGGCCCTGCCCCGCGGCGATGTGCAGCAGCGTGTTCCCCTCTCCGGTGACCTCCTGGGTCGTACACGGTCGCCCATGGTGGTGGTCAACCGCGACGCCTTTTGAGTGCGCTGCCGGCGGTGAGTCGCCGCTTCTTCTCGCCAGGAGGCCGGCGACCTCCTGCGTGCGCCCCTCGAACGCGGCGATGTAGAGCCGGGAGCACATGAAGGAGCTTTCATCATCCTTCAAGTCACCGGCTGCTTGTCTGAGTTCCATAAGTCGTCTTTTTTGTTGAAGTTGGACATTAATTCTGGTTTTGGGGGTTTATATTCATGGAGGAAATGGATCATGACTCACCAGGAGTCGGTCAGAGGAATCCTCTCCGTCCGTACCAATACCATTCATTTGACATGTCTAGTATTGCATACCTTGTGTTGAATGGGGTTTACAGGTGGTACTCGAGAGGCCGGCATTGTCAAAGATAACACGCTACACGATGCTCTCTCGTGCTATACTAGTCACTCCAAATAAATAAATTGATTCCCCGTGTTTCGTAGCTTGTGAGGACAAACAACTGCATTTTTGTTAGGGGTGGAACGCTGCTTCATTCAATCCAAAGTGAGTGTGGCAAATACATACAACAATATAGTTTGTCTAATTCACGTCTAGATGTTTTTTAAGGATGTCACATCTAATCTCCAACAAATATATAATGCAGCAACAAGAAACAAAAAAAACTAGGACAAAAAAATAGACAACAAACAGAGTGGAAATCAGCTTAGATGTGACATAATTATGTCACATATAGATGTGTCCTAAACAGACCCATACCAATAATCCTGCCCCTCACCCCGTGTCGAACGGTGCTGGGCCCCTCCCCCTCCCCGCTAATTTGACAACCGGCTAATTACATAAAAATGTTTGTAACTCTTTCGTGGATGTATCATTGGTACATATACTCAGGGGGTATTTAAAAGCGACAAGCGACGCCCCAAATCAAGCATGACAGGAGATTTTATGAGATCGTGTGCTTTCGCCATTGTGCACTCCCTTCTTGTGTTCCGGCTAAACATCATCAAATTCTTCGGACATGGTAAAGCTGACCACCTAAACGTCCATGGACGCGCCCTACGCGCGTCCGCGGATAGTGACCGTACACCCCTCCGCTTCCGCAACCGTGTACCTCATATCCCCCTCTCAAACCATGCTATCCATGCGACCTGAGAGAAACTATGCAGATCAACATACGAAACATATCATCAAAAGAGTTATAGATCACAGTTCATACAGACATAGCATCACAGTTCATCAGAACAAACGAGACAGTTCATTGGACCAAACAGACTTAGATTCAAACTAAAAGTTAACTAAATACTAAAAGAGGATGAATAGGGCAGAGGAAATCACCAATTCCTCGTAGTCCCCTTCCCCTTGCGGTCACCGGTGCGGTTGTAGCCCTTTGTGTAGGCGGCGGCGGGAGGGGTATCAACGGAGTCGTGGGATGAGGAGGAGATGAAGCCGACCATCCGACAAACGATGCACGCCTGCTGCTTCGCCAATCGGGCAACTTTTGCTTCCGTAGCTGCTTTCTCCGCCTATTTGCGCTCCGCTTGCTCGATGCCGAGCCGAAGTGCGATAGCATTCTTGCAGCAGAGGGCCACTAAGAAGAGATGGTCCTCCGGATCGACCGGCGCTGCGACACGGGTCCGGCGGGGAAAATTGCCTTCATCGCTACCGCCCTCTCCCTTACATCTGCCTACACAGTGTGCGGCACCCGCATCCGCGGAGCTGGTGCGGCGGGAACGAGGACACATCGGTGACCGGTAGGAGCACAAAGAGGAGCGGTTGCAGAGGGTCGCGCGGGGCGGTGGCTCTACATCGGCGCTGAAGCATGAAGCACGTGGGGCGCTGTGGACCGACACAACATTCACACCGTGTTGCCGCGTAACAGGACTGCACGGAGGAGGAGTTGCCTCTGTCCAGCCGCGACCGCTGCATCACGACGCGGAGGGTGAGTTCCTCGTCGTCGTCCTCGTGTTGCAACGACTCCAAATCGATGCGGTAGCCGTCCTCAGATTCTCCGCAGGACACCGCACTGTTGGAGGCGACATTGATGGACGGGAAAGGGAGGGGACGAGACGTAGAAGAGGAAGAGAAGAGTGGAGTGGAGAGTTCGAGATTGTATTGACCGGAGTCTAGGGTTGGACCGGGCGGTGTATATGTAGGGATAGGGTGGGCCTTCCCGACATGGCGGACGCGCTCGAGCCTCCCATATCCGCCCCATGTATAGGCTAGATATGGGACGTGCCAGACAACCCAAACATTTAAGGACGTTGTGAAGTGTCCGGTTGGGTCCCAAAATAATAATCGATCACTGACCGGGCTGTTAGCCTGAATGTGTGAAAAGGCAATATGAGTAGTCCGACTGTAGATGCTCTTATAAAGAACTAAAACAACGGCAGAGCACAAGTCAAGCATTCTACACAGAATAAACATTTCATGTAGTAATTGTGCACCGACCTACTAGTAGGCCCTTAAGCCCGTGGTTTTTTCCCTCTAGGGAAATTTTGATTAACAACTTATTAAAAAATAGGGAAAAGGTGTATTCGTTAAGATTTAAAAAGTTTGCATACTGGATAAATAATGTTCGTACATGTGAAATAAAATATTTACAGTGTATTTAAAAAAAACATGTGTAAAAATATTAATAATAAATAGATTAATGCATTTTCTAAAATAGTTTATGGGGCTGACTTCATTTTTTATACATGTATAAATATATGTTATATTACTCCTGTAAAATGAAAAACAAAACAAAAAAGGAAAGCATAAATCGAGAACAAAAGATGGAAAAGGGAATGTATTTTTTCAAAAGAACACAAATAAAAACAGAACAAATGCAAGGGACAATAAAAAAGTGACAAAGAAAAAGGAAAAGAAAGACAAAGGAAGAAAAAACCCGGAAAACTAGCTCAAGATCGGCAAATGGGCCGGCCCAAAATGTCGTCAACAAATTAATAAAGGTAGAAAAAAGTGAATTCGCTAGAATTTCAAAATGTTCACATACTAGCTAGATAAGTGATGTTCAAGTGTATGAAATAAAATTCAATTGTGTATTTTAAAAAATATGAACGTGTATGAAATATCAACATACTAAATAAATTCACGAAATTGATTTTTCATACACATATACATATATGTTTCATTTTTATAGGATTTGTTTTCCATTTTTTAAAGGAAAACATAAATGAAGAGCAAAAGATG
Source organism: Aegilops bicornis (assembly GCA_021605145.1). NCBI lineage: Eukaryota > Viridiplantae > Streptophyta > Magnoliopsida > Poales > Poaceae > Aegilops > Aegilops bicornis. The sequence continues at coordinate 30,810,014 of CM038671.1, read as the reverse complement.
GAAAAAAAGGAACATATCTAAAAATAAGAATACTAAAATAAAAACCAGAAAAATGAAATGAAAAATAAAAAAAGGAAATAAGAAGTAACAAAGGAAAAGAAAAAGGAAAGACAAAGGAAGGAAAAAGGAAAGGAAAGGAAAGGAACCAACAGAGAAATCGGCAAAAACCTACTGAAGATCGGAAAAATGGGTCAACCAAGAGCGCGTTTGAGCCTATGTGTGCAAGTACAGTGGTTGACAACTATGAGCCACCGTTGGGCCAAAATGTGGTCGACAACTATGCATGCGCATCAGTATGACTTGAATATATACAAAGGAAAATCCGTTTCTAAGCTCGAGCTCAGATGCTCCCGAAATTCAGGCCTTCTACTCTTCTCGAGATCAGCGATGTATGTTGTATTATGTGTTGTATCTCTTCCGTATGTTCATTGGAAATGAATTTGGGACAGCACATTTATTACTGGTTGGTATCGTCATGTGCCTTCCGGTCCATTCGACCGACCTACGGCCCAACGAATTTCCTGATATATGGTTCCAAATCATTTCATAGTTGGTCCAGTGTGATTGATGCGTGTGGTTGATTGTACTACCCAGGCTTGTATTTGCTCCTGCTGCATGATGCGTGTGTAGTTCATGATGTTCACTTATTATCTAATGAGGTTGTTTTGCTCCTGAAGGAATGGTATTTCAGCCACCTTGTACCTCATCTAGCTGCTCACTGTTTTTCTTACCCAAAATAAAATTGCTCGCTGTTGGAAATACATTGTTTTGCACATAATTCTTGTCTTCCTTTACGATATGAGCTCAACAACCATTTGTTCCTTCTTGTCTAGCAGCGGCAGAAAGAGGACATCCAGGAGGTGTGTGGTGCTATGCTCTTCCGTTGGACGAACCCCTTGCCTGCTCGATATCGGCTATGTAGCACGTACGGTGAGCTCCCCGCCTCCGGTTGCTTGCTCTGAGCTCGTGGCCATCGAGCCACCACTATGGGGGTCACTCTTCTTGGGTTCTTAGTGCCAATTAAATAACCGCTAGTTTGTTTCGGCTTCAGCTGGAACCCAAATGTAGTCCAAAAAATCTTGAGGGACCATTTGTATACTTTTGGTAAACTTGAGGGACGAAAAACATACTTTTCTCTTTCATATTTGGTTGTGTGTGATGCATGTGTGCACGTACTACATAAAGGTTGTATTGGCTGATGTTGCATAGCGCGAGTGTCGTTCCTGGTGGTCACTTATTATCTAAGGAGTTTGGGTTTATAGTTGCTTCCAGCAGGCTCACATGTAGAATTATTGAAGGCCAGGAACTAGCAAACTTTGTTGTTTTGCTACTGAATGAACGATATTTCAGTTTGTACATCACACAACGGCTCCCTGTTATTGGCATCTAAAATAAAATTGCTCCATCTCCTATAGCATGCTCTGTTCTATTTGTTTTGGAACACTAGATCCTATACTCCAGGAGCCCAACCATGTACGTACTAAGCTAGCTCAAGCACACAGGCTGCTTGATTGATTTCTATACTAGCAGCAGTATGTATGTGTCTCCTATACTAGCCTGATTGATTACTATACTATCTCAAAAACACTAGCTCTTACTTGTTTGTTCGATTCGGAGCAGCAGACACCCTCCATGGACCAGGGCATTCACGACGGTGACGACGCCCCACACATGGTCGAGCTCGAAGGCTCCTTGGGTAAGCAGCACCCCCACATGGTTGCTTCAGTTTCCATAGGCTTCTTTTGTGTGTGGGCTGACGACGTCTTCTCTTGTCCATGGAGGATCCTCAACAGGCAAGAAGACGTGATCTGAAACTACTCGGGCCAGGGGAAGGGATTATGTCACTGCCTTCTATCTATTTGACTAGTGAGTGTGCCTCTCTGCCCAGCATTCATCAACATGAGGTCTATGACTCCAGTCTAGTTCCCATTCTGGTTGATTGATTGATGACGTACATGAGCTTTTGTTTACCGCTTGCTTGATTGATGCCATTAGACTCCAGCCAGGTTCATGATTGTGTAGGAGGTGTATGACTGAAATTTTATAATTTGCCTCATGAGGTCTTCCCTGTACTTATGAAGCTAGTTGAGCTCTGCTCCTTCTAATTCATACCATCAATTTTGCTCCTACTAAGGTTGTTTTGCTACTGAATAAATGATATTTCAGTTTGTCCCGCACCCAGCTGCTCCCCTGTTATTGTTTTGTAAAATAAAATTGCTTCCCGAAAATGTGTAAGCTTTATATGGCATAAGGTTGTGCATTTACTGATGAAACTCATCATCATTTCTTGCACATGGACGTTTTTGTTGTCCATGGACATTGCACTCCCTCATATGTCGTCTGAATTATTGAACATGTTGTAATCAAGTACAATACATATTCTGGTTTGCCAAACTGTTAATGAATCAGTAATTTTGACAGGTCTGAGATTTATCTTGGCCAATTTGTGAGGATATAGTGCTTAGCCTAGTTCCTATTCTGGTTGGCTGTGAAACCAAATAACAGGGCTAGCTGGGAAAGGCCTGTTATCTCTTTGGTTTACTCCCAGGTTCTTCTGTAGGAGTTTGGCTGAAATTCTAAACTTTGGTCCTTTTTGTGAGGCTTTAAATTGACTACTCTTTTTCACCAAGGAGTTAACCCAGGTTAACCATGAGGCTTGGTTGATGCATCTGGACTCCTAGCTAGGTTGATGCTATTTTAGGAGTATTAGAAATTCTGTAATTTGTGTAGTCTGGTTGGGTGGTATCTCTGCTTTCCCCTGAGGTTCCGTACAAGGCAAGTTGAAATGTGGTTCTAATTTATCTGAAATTCGGTCCTGCTGCATGATGCGCGTGTGGTTGATGGTCACATGCTACTTAGGTTGTTTTGCTACAAAATGGCATTTCAGTTTGTACCATATCATGCCCCTTCCCAATGTCCTAGTAGTTTGCTGGTTTAGTTGAAACAGAAGAAAAGTAAAACTGGTTGTGTTCTTATCACACGCCAATATAGAAAATTGTGATTATCAATTCACTGATTTTGTTCAAATTTGATCATGCCGGTGTTGAGAAGTATTGTCTATTGTTTCCTGTTTGTCTCTATTTGCTGCAAGCTTTGTATGTAATAACACATATTGTATTGTGCACTTTGCGCTGAAATGTAACATGTTGATTCTATTGCAGTCTCAGCACACGCTCTATTTTCCGCGCGGGGCTTGATGTGTTGGAGGACGAGCCACGCATGAAGCCTGGGCTAGTAGGGTGGACGTATTCTTCCAAGTTGCAGGTAGAAGTCGATAGGCGTTGCCTTGGGAGGCATGGATGAATCACTACTTGTCACTGCTACGCATATATAGCTCTTGGTATACATATGTTCTGTTCCTTGTGTAGTAATAGTGATGAATGCATGGGTATATATTGAGATCCACCGTTTCAGTTTTTATTTCTCTTATCCGTGTCAATAGAGACTCTATATGACTCTATATGAATGGTTGACGAGTAAGCAATCATGCCGGCCTAAGAAAGCTGGACAATTTTTCTGTTGAAACGTCTGAGTATTATGCTGGCAGTAGAACATTCTGGTCACCTAGTACGATTGGATTTTGTACTCTCATTTTGTTTTTATAAACCGAACTTGTCTAGTCTTCTTACTGTCCTGCCAACATAATATGATTGTGTTGTTCAGTTGAGTTGGAAGGCAATGATTCTTGGCTGAAATATAGAAAGCAAGCTGGTTGTGTTTTTCACTTTCCCTGTCTTGAGTGGTTGCTGGTTGTGTGGAAAAAGAAAAGAAATTTGTGATGTGAAGAGCAACTTGTTGCTTGCTTTCAAATTTACCATTAGAAAAAGGAGCAGCATGGGAGCAAGCAGAGGATTGTTTGGCTGGCAGTTCTTGACAATCAAACATGGATGGATGCTAGTTTCAGTGTCGAAACTGGAGGTTTGGGACCTTCCTGGTGTCGGATTCGTATTATGTTCTCTCTTTTGGCATTACTCCTATTTGCATGAAGATTATGTGACAAGCAAGTTGAAGATAATCGATCTTAATCATCTAAGAATTGCCAGTTTTGAATCACTTAGTTTTTAATCATTAATTAGCTAGGCAGGTTCTCTACATTCTAATTTGGTGCAGCACAGACAGCGTTGAATCGAATCTGTGTACGGTTATGTACTACCACCTCCATCCAAATTTATAAGACGTTTTAACCTATGCAAACATCTTATTCTCTTCCCTGATCTATCTCATGCTACTTTTAATATATAAAATCTACAATACTAGGCAAAATAAGTTTTTCTTTTCAGCATTTGGAAGCAAGTTTGATAGGAGAGACGGGTTTTCTCCTTTTCTTCTTTCGAGTATGACAGGTCTTCCCGCAAAAAAAAAAAGAGTATGACGGGTGTGACTGAGTGACGTGAGCCATTCACATTAGGCTAGCCATAGTGGGGGTAACATAAGTAGTATCATGCGCTTGGGACTCGCAAACATGCTTATGTGGCATGTAATTAAAGAAGAGGGAGATGGTTATAGTAACATAGGTAGATATTGTAACATAATAAATGTGATGCTTCTATGTGTCATGCATGGCAATAAATGAGACCACCTATAATACTAATATATGATACTATGCACTATAGAGGTAGTAACATAGACTAGTAACATATGTATGTTACTAGTCTAAGCTACTCCCCACTATGACCAGCATTATATATAGAAATAAACGGCCTCGTACCAACCGCTTGCATTAATCCTAGTTACGTATCCCTTCTCCTTGGAATCAGGTCCTTCTTTAATTGCTATCAGTAAACATATCGCTCCACTCCGCATTTTTTCTCCCTTACACTCTCTCCTTTTTGTTCATCCATTGGTTGGCATCCATATATCGCTCCACTCCGCATTTTTTCTCCCTTACACTCTCTCCTTTTTGTTCATCCATTGGTTGGCATCCATCAAGGGCGTGTCTTGCGCCACCTCAGCGATCCGCGGCACCGGAGCCTCATCGTTCTTCTAAGTCCATTGCTATATATATTAAAGAGTCATACATCCCCGTGCGGGGTGCGCGTGTGACTGAGGACTTTGGGCGACGAAGACGATGAGGGAGGAGAGGAGAGGCAAGGGCTGGCGACGGCGACGATGGGGGACAAGCCTATTAATTTGGCCGGTGGCGAGCGGCAGCAGCACGCGGACGAGCTCCGCGGGGAGCATGGTTGGCGGCGACGCAGACGTGGAGCCCCGCCGCTAGTGAGGTGGCGCAGAGCAAGAGCCGCCGCCAGGCGCTGCGATTTAGTTCGGGGAAAGGGGAAGGGGAAGAAAATTCTATGAACGACAAGGAAGAAGGATGAGGAGCCCCAAGTCCTAAGTCGTCGTCCATGTCGCACGATGCAGACGAAGAGTCGCTGCCGGGCGGCGCCTGTTTTCCCCTTTCCGAAAGAGGCATGCCCGTGCCTCTCGCGGAATCACAACCGTGCCTCTCGCTGAAACAAAACCGTACCTCTCGGGGAAGGAAAAAAAGAAAAGAAAATGTGTTTTTTTTGTTTCCGATGAGGCACGGCCGTTCCTCTGGCAAAAGCACAACCATGCCTCTCGCGAAAAAAAGAAAAAAAATAAAAAACGTGTTTTTTTTGTTTCCGAGAGGCACGGCCGTGCCTCCTGTGAAAGTACAACCGTGCCTCTCGCGGAAGCAAAACCGTGCCTCTCACGGAAGGAAAAAAATAGAAAACACGTTTTTTTTCGTTTCCGAGAGTCACGGCTGTGACTCTCGCGAAAGCAAAACCATGCCTCGTGGAAGCAAAACCGTGACTGTCGCAAAAAAACACGTTTTTTCATGCAAAGAAAATTGAATTTTTTTCCAAAAGTTAAGGGAGACCAGTGAAAAACCGACACATCAAAAAACCCTGAAAAAACCGTTTAAAAAGCCAAAAACGTAAAAAAATCCGGAGAAAACGCCCAGAGCGCGACACGTGGCGGGCGGCCGAGAGCGCGCCAAGTGGTGCTGATTGTTGTGAGCCTCACAAAGAAGTGCTTGTTAACTAGTTGCTCTCGGTCTCAACACAAGAAGCTTTTTTTTTTTTATAAAAGAGAGCTCCCCTCTCCGATTTTCATTAAAAGAAATCACCAAGTCTTTTACAGAAAGAGAAAAACTAAAACTACTAAAGCATCACCTCCCGGCAATGCACTAAGCAAATGGAGAGGAAGAGGAGCCATCCCTCCTCCCACCTAAAGCCCCCAAAAGCAGTGTCGCCAAGAGAGATCAAAGGCCTAGGCTCAAAGAGCAAGTCCCAGAACCAGCATTACAAAGTTTCAATAGACCATAAAGTATCTAGTAGGGCAAACGGACACAGACCTGGCCGTTTTTCAACATCGGGCTCACAACAGATAAACTCTTCACAGGATAGTCTAAAACGACACAAAAGAAACAGAGTGAAGCAAAAAGCAGGAGCGATCATGCTCCCTCCAAGCATCCACTACAGCAACACAGATCCGAGAAGACTTGAAGCTTTTTTGGTCATCCCATAATTCTTCTAGTCTCTAGGCGCCACCATGCATTGCTCTGAACACTTCTTCGGCAACTTCACCTACTTGCTTCACTGCTGCCTCCATCATATTACTTCTTGCAGGGATTTTCTGCAAAATATTCCAATCATGTAAATTTTTAAGGAGCAAATTAACAGGTACACAGGGATCATTAATCCTGTTATTATCAAAAGCAACACTATTTCTTAATTTCCAAATAGTCCAACATATAGCCGAAATCCCTATTAAACTAGGCCCCTCTCTTCCTTTCCAAAAGTCTTAGCCCAAATTCTCATCACCAGATCCAAGTCGTCTGGTATATGAGTTAAATCAAAAGCACATTTGAGAATATTCCACAGCAACCTAGCAACCGAGCAAGATATGAATAAGTGATTTACATTTTCATCACGTCCACAGAATGGGCATTTATCATCCCCTCTCCATCCTCTACGGCGCAAGTTATCTTTCGTAAGAATACAGTTTCTAAGAGTCAGCCACATAAAGACTTTCACTCTAGGAGGCATCTTAACCTTCCACATATATAGATGTGGGTATTTGATCCCATTCTATCAATTGTCTATAATACGATTTTACAGTATATATCCCATTTTTTGTCAACGTCCATTTTATCTTATCTTTTTCATCTCTCAAAACCACCGAGCTACAGACCTCTTTAATGTGATCCCATAATTCTCTTGAGTCTCTTGTCAAAGTCCTCCTAAAACGCACATTATCAATCTTTTTTTCCAGTATTTCTTTGACTGTTTTCTGTTTATCAAAACAGATATTGTACAGTCTAGGAAAATTCCTGCATAAAGGTTCAGATCGAATCCACCAGTTTTCCCAAAATCTAGTATTACCCCCATTTCCTATCTGGAATTTGCATAGGGATGTAAAATGATCTTTGTGTTTCAGTAACTCCCTCCAGAACTGAGAGTCTCCTTGTTTAGCGGCAATATTACCTAGGGCTTTGGGCCCCTGATATTTTTCAAGATAATTTCCTGCCACAACCCATCTGTGTTATAAATTTTCCACCACCATTTACATAGTAAAGCTTTATTCATATGGGCAAGGTTTTGAATTCCCAGTCCTCCCATACTTTAGGCCGACGGACATCAGACCATTTAACAAGATGATATTTCTTCTTTTTATCATCTTCCTGCCAAAGTAACCTGGCTCGATAAAAATCCATACGTTTATTAACCCTAACCGGTAATCCATAAAAGGACATCATAAAATAAGGGATGGCTGTCAAAGAAGATTGGATTAGTGTGACCCTCCCAGCACTTGCAAGCAATCTCCCTTGCCAGATTTCACATTTTCTCTCCATTTTAGTTTCTGGAGGTTTCCAATGTTTGTTTCTGATTCTGTTTTTATCAATTGGCAACCCTAAATACTTCATAGGTAAAGATCCTACTGGGCAAGTGAATATCTTAGCATATTTATCTTTTTTATCTATTCCCCCCCCCCCCTCCAAGAGGAAAAGCTCACTTTTATGAAAATTAATTTTTAAACCTGACATTTGCTCAAAAGGCATAATATATATTTCAGATTGTGGGCACTATCTATGTCGTCTTGCAAAAAAAAAGATGGTATCATCTGCATATTGCAGCATGTTTATTCCATCAGTGACATAATCACTCAACACCCCATTGACCAACCCATTTTTCCTGGCATTGTCTAGCATAATAGCTAAAGCATCTGCTGCCAAATCAAAGTTTAGATGTGATAATGAATCCCCCTGCCTCAATCCCTTATGAGTGAGAATTTTTTCCCTAAATGTTCATTTACCTTCACACAGACCTTCCCACCCATGATTGTTTCCATTACCCAATCTATCCATTTATCTGGAAATCCTTTTAAATTGAGCATTTGGAACAGAAAAGACCATTTGATCTTGTCATATGCTTTTTCAAAGTCTATCTTCAGCAACAATGAACTTTGTTTTTTCTTTTTTATATCATTCAAAGCTTCATGTAATATTAAAACCCCTTCCATAATGTATCTGTCTTTGATAAAAGCAGTTTGTACTGGAGATATAACATCGGCTGCCACTAGATTCAATCTATTTATCAGAACCTTAGTAATGATTTTGAAACAGACATTCAGCAGGCAAATAGGTCTAAAATTTTGAATCCTATTGGCATCCTTGCTTTTAGCGACCAAAGTAATAATCCCATAGTTTAACCTATTAATATCAAATTTTTTAGTAGCAAAACCATCTAGCAATGCTTTAAGATCATGTTTGGCTAACTCCCAATAATGCTGATAAAATTCAGCAGGAAAGCCATCAGGGCGAGGAGATCTGTTATGAGCCATTTTAAACACAACATTTTTTGATTTCTTCAAAAGTAAATTCATTGATCAGTATATCTTTATATTTTTCCTGTATCTTTCTGGGGTGATCAATAATCAGAGAAATTGTGGAGTCATCTGGATGACCAAATAGGTTCTTGTAAAAATTTGTGATGTATTCCAACAAGTTTTTCCCCCTCAATCTCTCCCTCATCTTGCTCAAGTCTATTAATTCTATTCCTCCTGAGTCTTCCATTTGCCTTGGCATGGAAGAATTTTGTGTTGCTATCACCTTCAAGAATTTCATCTACCTTAGCTCTTTGTCTCCATTTTGCTTCTTCTTGTTGAAGCAACCTATCTAGATGTGCTCTAAATTCCATTTGTTCTTTTTTATCTGTCATAGTAAGTCCATTTTTTCATAGTGTTTATCAATCATGTCTAATTTTTGCAAAATATCTTTCTTCAATTCAATGTACAAAGCATTCATATTTCTATTCCAAACTTTCAGTTTAGGCCTAAGTGATCTGAATTTGCCCAATATCTTGTCAATACTGTCACCAACAATACTTACATCATTCCAGGCCTCATGAATGATCTTATCAATCCCTTCTCTCATAAACCAAGCATTTTCAAATCTGAAAATGGGGTCAGATTTTTCCCTAGTTAAAGTTGAAACTTGGGTTAGAGGGTATACCTCTTCCCATTCTGTACTGCAAAGAATTCTATATAATTTTTCAAATGTGGGAATAGCTAAATTATTTCCCCATGTAAATTCTCTTCCATTCATCTCAAGTTCCCTAACTCCAGCTTGCTTCAAAATTGCATTGAACAGAAAGCTCCAGTGTCCAGGTGTGCCTGGTTTATTTTTTTCACTGGCCTTCCTAATAATATTGAAGTCCCCTCCAATTAGAATAGGATTGACACTGGATTGGAAGATTCTAGAAAGCTCAGCCAGAAATGAAGCTTTTCTCTCTGATTGAGCATCTCCATAAATCACCACTAAGTCCCAGATGAATCTAGTTTTCAGATCTTGCTCAGTCATTTTGATATGGTAATCTCCTTCATCCTGAGAAATAACATCAAGAGTTGTATAATTAACTCCAAGAAGCAGTCCACCAGATTTCCCTCTAGCTGGGGTAAAATGCCAGTGAAAATCCCTGCCTGCACATACTTGCTGCAGAACATTTCTGGAGAATTGTTGTCTCATGGTTTCTTGTAAACCTAGGAAATCTACCTTCATATCCATAATCATTTCCCTAAGAAATCTCTTCTTGATGTCACCTCCAAAGCCTCTCATATTCTAGAAAATACCTCTCATTTTTTATTTTTTTACCAGAAGATTCTAGGAATTTCACAACTTAGACAGCTTTAACCCCAGAACCTCTGGTGGTTTTGCTTTTTTTTCCTTCCTTTTTTTGATGAGAATAATTCTCTGACTATTTCACAATCATCCTCTTCTTTTTTATCCTCATCATCACCCCCTGGTCTAATAAATCTTTCAGGGTATGTTCCCCAACATCAATAATCTCATTTTCTTCAGGTAAAATCACTTGCTTCTGACTTTTATTAAAGTTTTTTCGAGGGTACGCAAATTGCGTACCATAGCTTTATAGAAGGAGAGAAAATAGTACATGACATCTACGACTCGCTGCGAACAACGAGCGTAGCTCAACACCACATCCAGCTATCCTCCGGGCAGCCTCCGGACAGCCACACACAACAACACAACTACAACACGGAAAAACCTGCCCAAGACCGAAACACCTCGCCGCGTCTAGATCGACACAGAACACCTCAGAAGAACAGCAACTCCAGCTTCCTTTGGATTCATCCATAGCGACCATACATAGCGCCGGAGGAGAGCGGTCAGGGCCACGATGAACACCGGATGAGCGCCAACAGGGAACTTAGTCTCCTCGCACGATGCTCCCAACAGAGAAACGACGTCGCAGACGCCACCATCATGCCGCCCCAGAGGACCAAGGCTTTCGCCCGGAGACAACTGCCCATACCAAGCACGAGGGAGATGGCGACACACTCGACGTCGCCTCCAGGGAGGGAAACGACACCCGCGGGTGCCATCGACGCCGGCCGGCCAAAACCGGACAGGATTTTCATCCGTAATGTTGCGCATCTCCACTCCGACGAGGTGCGAGGCAGCACCGTCCACGAAGCCTCGCACCGCCGTCACCGCAAATCCGGCTGAAGCCGCGTAGCCGTGGACCAGCACCACCCACACTGCCGAGAGAGCACGAACCATACCTCCGCCAACATCACCGACGAGAAGCAACCACATCCTCCAAGCGGAGCAAAAGCCAGAACCGCTCCATCGGCCTTCATCAACACCGAGAGACTGCCGCCAGATTGGATCTGGCCCGCCCCTCCAACCTCACTTCGGCGCCATCTTCACCGGGGCATCGCCGCGATCCCCTCACACAGAGGCGGCCGACATCCCGCTGCTCGCCAGGACACCTTCCTGGCAGGGCCATCTCGGCGCCGCCGCCCCCATGGCTGATCCAACGCCGCCGCCACCGCCGTTGCTGGCGCTCCACCTGCAGGCACCTACCAGTAGTGCTCCTCGCCAGGATCCGGCGAATGCCCTCGCCGTGCCCCCGCAGTGCCTAGAATCGCGGCCCAACCAACACCTCCAACCTAGCTGAAGAACAGCAGCCACCCCGCACCTCCAGCAAGGGCCAAGACCGCCCACGACGGCCGTCACCCGCTCCAAGGGACGGCCTTGCGACGCCCCGGCACCAAGGGCCAAACGGACCCGAACAGTTTCGATTCGACCCGCTGCCGCTGGCAACTTACGCCAGCGCCACCGCGAGAGCGCCGTCGCTCGCCACACGGATCGTAGGTGACCGGCGCTCGCTGCTCGCCAGGAACGCCCTCCTAGCCAAGCCATCACAGCGCCGCCACCAAACCTGGCCAGTAGCTCACGTCGTCGCCTCCAACAAGCCGTCGCGCCCGTCCGCCACCAACACACTGCTGCCCATCTTCGCTAGGACCACCTCGCCGGGGACACCTCATCCGCCTGCACCACCATGGCGCCCAGCGGCAGCAGGGCCACGGCAACACCACGCCTAACAGCGGCCACAGCCCGAATCTCGCCGCCCAGATCCAGCAAGGGGGATCCCGAGCCGGCGAGCCCCAGGCTGCACCGACCGTCCAGGCAGCACCACCGGACGCAGGCGCCCCAACCCCACCGGCGCCGAGCAGGGACGCCGCCGAGCCTTCGCCGCGCCGCGCCGCCAAGGCCACCAGCAGCAGATCCGGGTCGACATCGGGGAAAGGGAGAGGAGCTGCGCCGGGGAGAAGCCCTGCCACGCCGCTGCCAAGGCTGTTGGCTTTGCCTCAGGGTCCACGGCAAGCGAGGGAAGGAGGCGAGGAAGGGGGCCGGCGGCGGGGATGCTGGGTTCTCCCCGTGTCGCCTCAGAGAGGGACGCGGGGGTCGGGGGAAAGGTTACTTTTATTAAAGTCAGTTCAACACAAGCAGCTAGCTCCGCCTCCAATGATCCAGAGCAGTTGTAGCCCGAGCAGCAATGATTTTTACCAAAACGCAGCTGGGCCAGCCCATAAGCTTTCGCGCGTGAGCGGCAGTTAGCTCAGAGGGCGCCAAAGGCGCTGTATAGAGCTCTCGGGGGATCGAACGGATCTCTCTCTCTTCCAAAACCAGTCACCTGCGTTTTAGACATGACACAAAACCAGTCATCTCTTTTTTTTTCTAACAAGTGGTCAGCCATCCTTTCCCAAATAAAAATAAGAATAACCATGCACTGTACACCTGCACGTCGTGCCAAGCGAACATGGAACCTACAGAGACGTACTGTACGTAGTAGCATCACTCACGCGGAACTGTATTTTTTTTTCTTTTTTGTGCGGGAGAAGAGAAGAGCAAGTGGGCAACAGGCAACAGGGCACGTACGACCGTGAAAGAGCAAGTTGCCCATGGAGCATGTGCAACCAAACCTAGGTCAGGTCAAAGCCAACGGTGCATGCGCTATGGCTTGTTGGAAACGGGCATCGTCGTGCTGTTGCATGAATAGTTGTACAGTCGAGTCGTTGATACGGATGGACACGAAGGAGACGGAGATCGGTGATGCTGTGGCTGCACGTACGCGTGAACTGGACAGGCCAGCAACCCTGACCCAGTGCCAGCTCACTGTACCACTGTACACGCACGTATGGGGACAGGCTTATTTAACATACAGTATGGTCTTCGGCTTTTCCGCGGAAAAAAATAGTAAAGCTCACTGTACCACTGTGCATGTATGTGTCGGCACGAGCACAAGCTGAGGAATCGGGCGTGCGTGGCGTCGCCGGTCCACAGCCACCGGCGACATATAGGGGGTGTTTGGTTCCCTGCGCTGGATGTGGTTCGCATCCATCGTACAAATTTTCGTTGTTTGGTACCTTGCATGGGCTTTTCAGCCTGGCCCAGTGGATACAAAAAGGGGCCTCTCAACCAGGCTGAGGGAAACGCAGAGATCGAGCGTAGCTTGTGTGCAGGCGCGTTCCTTCGCTTTTCTTCTCCCCTTTCGTTCTCTTCTGACCGAGCACTCTGCAGCCGTCCTCGACCAACAGCCGCCGCTGTCCTTGTCAAGCCCCACTGTCCTCCGCCGCCGCCGTCCTCGACCAAGCGTCGCCGCCCTCGTCGACCAAGCGCCGCCGCCCTCGTCAAGCCGCCGTCGTCCTCGTCCAACAGCCGCCGCTGCCTCGTCAAGCCGCCGTCGTCCTCGACCAACAGCCGCTGCTGCCCTCGTCAAGCCTGGCCGTCCTCCGCCGCCGCCGTCCTCGACCAAGCGCCGCCGCCCTCGTCAAGCCGCCGCACACCAGATCTTGCTGCCTCGCGCCGCCACACACTGGATCCCACCGTCCGGAGCCGCGGCGCTTCGGATCTCGTCGTCCCGCGCTGCTGCATCATCGAGTGCATCGTGATTCTGTTCAAATATGCGAGATAGTTACTGAAGCAGTGCAGTTTTGGCCATCACTGGCTGCTCGAAATTTGGAGATTACGTGCTAGCCATCTCCTCTGTCGCTGTAGTAGCAAACGTTGATTAGGAAGCCTAGCGAAATTCAGAAGATGGTCATCTCCTCTGCACGAGGTGCAGCCATATTATGCAAGTTAACCAAACACCCATCTCTGCTCATCCTTGCATCAGCCTAACCAGGTCGAGCTCACCCAGGACCCCTCGTGCAATGCAGCTTGTAGCTACCAAGGGAACCAAACACGCCCATAGGGACGGGAGCGTGCCAGTTAGTAGGGTCGTACTGTTTGTGATCGCGACATCCTCCTCCGCGCTGGCTTAGCTGCGGACCGACCGGCTACAGCCGGCCAGCCGGGAGCTAAGAGTATAGAAGTGCATGCTTTAGCCGATCTGATGGAAGAGACTAGGCAGCACATTATACGTCAACACCCCCCACACGTGTGGCTCCCTCAGGCCTAAACGTGGACCGAAAGTGGGCTGCAATTTTAATTGCGTCAGCCGGGTCTTGAACTCAAGACCTCTTGGCTCTGATACCATGTAGAAGTGCATGCTCTAGCCAATGCAACCAAAAGACCGATCTGATGGAAGAGACTAGGCAGCACATTATACGTCAACAAAGAGCATCTCCAGCCGCGCCTGCAAAAGGCCCTTCCGAGGCGTTTTTTCGCTCCGGCGTAAAAAAACGCTTCAGTCGTGCCTCATGACGCCGAATTCCGCCGGCCCGGCCCGTTTTTGCGTCTGGCGATCGCAGGCCGAACCCGGTGCACTGGGGGGCGCTCGGGGGCTCCGGCGCAAGGGAAAAGCGCTCCTGGGGCCACATTATGAGGCGAAATGTCAAGACACCCGCCCAGATTCGCCTTCGCCCCCCCCCCCCCCCCCCCGCGCGCGCTAGGCCGGCACCCTGCCGATCCCGGCACCGTCCACCGCCCGCTGCAGCTAGATAGATCATTTTCCGCCGGGAAAAAGAAGAGGTTTCGCCGAGGCAGCCTCTCCGCCGCCATCCGGGCAACTTTTCCGGTGTTCCGGCCGCGTAGGGCCTGTACACCGGTGGGTTTGCGCCCACCTCGCCCGCAAGGTGTTCGATGATTTTCCCGGCCCGGCGATGGACTCCGAAGATGAGGAGGCGCTCGCGGCGTTAGTGGAGGAGGAAGTCGAAGCCGACATCCAAGAGCAGGAGCATCTCATGGTGCTCGCCGCCCTCGCTGGCCTGCTCGCGAGTAGTGAAAAGTCGCGACGAGGTGGCTCGGCGCCTGGGCGGGTGAAAGCAAAGAGCCGGCATCGTCTGGAAGGCTACTGCATGCTCTACTCGGACTACTTCGCTGACGCTCCATTGCACGGTGAGAAAACATTTCGGTGCCGTTATCGGATGAGCCGAAAGATTTTCCTCAGGATTGTGAATTCCATCCGAGAGTTCGAAAACTACTTCAAATGCAAGATGGATTGCACCGGCACACTTGGATTCACCTCAATCCAGAAGTGCACGACAGCTATGAGGATGCTTGCATACGGAGCTCTCGGTGATTCACTCGAGGACTATGGGCGCATGGCCGAGTCCACCACCATTGAGTGTTTCTACAAGTTCTGCAGGGCAGCGGTGGCAGTGTTTGGACCGCAATACTTGCGAACACCCAATGCGGAAGACACTGCTCGGATCCTAGCAGAGAATGCAGCAAGAGGATTTCCTGGGATGCTTGGAAGCGTCGACTGCATGCATTGGAAATGGAAGAACTGCCCATTTGCTTGGCAGGGGTTGTACAAAGGCGCCAAAGGCGGTTCCAGTGTGGTATTTGAGGCAGTGGCCACACAGGACTTCTGGATTTGGCACTCTTTCTTTGGGATGCCAGGAACTCACAATGACATCAATGTCCTGCAGTGCTCCCCTGTCTTTGCCAAGCTTGTTGGAGGTCATTCTCCTCCGGTGAACTTTGAGGTCAATGGGCGGCAGTACAACAAGGGGTACTATCTAGCTGATGGCATCTATCCGAGATGGTCGACATTTGTGAAGACCATCTCAAACCCTGTGCGAGGAGGCAAGAACGCATGGTTTGCAAAGGTTCAGGAGGCTTGCAGGAAGGATGCCGAGCGGGCATTTGATATGCTCCAATCTCGATTTGCTGTTGTCCGGTTCCCTGCTCAAACATGGTCGAAAGATCAAATGTGGGAGATCATGACTTGCTGTGTCATCTTGCACAACATTATCATTGAGAGGGAGCAGGAAGAGCCAGTGTTTGACACTAAACCATATTATAGGCAGGGTCCTCTTGCCCAAGTTGATCACCAGCTACCAGCAACCTAGACTGACTACCTCAATATGCGCCAGGAGATCCAAGACCCACAGGTGCATCAAGAACTGTAACACGATCTGATGGAGCACCTATGGAGGCTCAAGGGCGAGGCCGGGGCGACGTGGGAATGACGTGTGATGAAACTTGAGTTTTTATTTGGTAAACTATATAATTTGTATTGAACTATTTGTTGAATTATTTGATTTATGTGATGAAACACGCCGAACCATGCCAAACTATGTGACGAACTAATTGATTTCTATTTGTATGCGAAAATTCACGCCGAAACACGCTGAACCGCGCCGAATATGGGCCGACTCACGCAGATATCGGGCCTTTTTTGGACACAATTGGTCCGAACACTAGGCCGAAATCGGCGCCTGGGGGCGACGGCTGGGTGCCCAACCGCCCCCAGTGTCGAGTATACCGCTCACCCCCAGGCGGCTCTTTTTTGGCGCCCTGGGGGGGGGGGGGGGCTGGAGATGCTCTAAGGCCGCGAAATGGAGGCATTCCACGAATACTGGCGCGGGAGTTGACCATACAATGCTGCTTGCATGCAGTTCAAACCGTATTTGAACTAACGAGACGAAATTCATGTGAACTTGACATGTTTCGTAAAAGTTGAGACATAATGTGCATAGAAGGTTCATATGACACGGTGTCCGGTCTGGACGCCGCGGTTGCGCGGGGGCGAGGCTAGCTCGTCCTTGACGTGACGTCCCGCCAGCCGTTGCGCGCGGGAGGGGGGAGGCGGTTTCCTCCTTGACCCATCGGAGTGGGGACGCTGGCTTCCGCTTGACGTAGTAGTACAGTGGGGGCGCCGGCTCATGCTTGACGTGGTAGCGCAGCGGGGACGGTGGCTCCTTGACCCGTGTCGGCGACAGTGGCGCCGCACCCATCTGGCGGAGCGAACTATTTGTCCATCAGAGCCGCCTCCGCGAGGAGGCGCTGCTACTGTGGCTTTTGGTCCTCATGCTTGCTAGAGGAGATGACGATCTCGTCCTTGCCAGAGGAGTCGACCGCCTTGGATGCTGAGGGTCACGGAGAGCGAGGGCGACGACGTCTAGATCTGCCTGACGATGAACTGCTACCGCCTACCGGTGCGGAGAACCAAGACTTCGACATGGTCGCTAGAGTTGGAGTGGCTTGGAGAGGAGGAGGAGGAGGAGGAGGAAGAGGGGCTCCGAGAGGAGGAGGAGAGAACAAAGTGTGGATGTGCATCACCGGTGCATGGCTTAAATAGCCACGGGCAGCCATGCGAAGAGCCGGTCAGCCTGCTTCAATGAGGCACAGCGACCAGAGTTTGTTTCCCGAAACGCGGTGTCTGCATTGAAGCGGCAACGCTCAGGAGGTCGCGTCCGTCAGCGTTGCCTTCACTCCTGGTTGTGTCGCTCATTATCAATGTCGGCCGCTGCATGCTCTGGGTTGGCATGAATGCGGCGCGGGTGTTGGATCAAAAGCACGGGAAAGACGGGCGGGTGTCGGTGGGTCAGAGCGTTTAGACGCGGACCGATATAGATCAGCGTTGGATGTCAAAGTTCCGGACATATACGGACGGTTCGAGGGTGTTTGAGATGCCCTAATAAGCAGCGCAACCTCGTCTCGTGCACTGCACATGGTTGTTTCCTTTTTTAAGGAACAACCTTGTATTCCATTACAAAGTTAGACTGACTGAATCGCCAGCTATGGAGTTTATAACAAACTCAGGGAAATAGCCTAGCCAAGTTTCATATTGACCATCTCCTAATCTTACACCATGTGCTGCTAGGCCATTAGCTGCTACATTACAAGATCTTGGACAAACACTAACATTTACATCATCAAAAGCCAAATACAACTGATTTTTTTTCCTGAAACACAACACCTAAAGTCGACAAATCGTACTCCTCGCTTGAGATCGCCTGCTTCAACACCAAGGTGTCTGTTTCAAATATCGCATGGTTACATCCATTTGTGTAGTAGTGTTGATTGCATATAACATGGCCAGGGCTTCGACGTGAAGAGCGTTGGATACATGTTCCAGATTTCCTGCTCATGTAGCCATAAGCACACCACTATCATTTCTGACAGTAAATCCCCATCAACCAGACAATGATGATTCATGAAAAGCACTGTCAGTATGTATTTTGAGGATCCCACTTGGGGGAGGATACCAACATATGGTGGAAGGTTCTTGCATTCAAGAACACGGTAGTTACCCCTCCGTCGCACCCCGCGCGGGTGACCGAGGGGCTCCAACCCTAGCCGCCAGGTCACCGCTCCTTCCTCTCCCTCCCCTCCATCATCGCCGGTGGTCGGCGTCGGGCATAGCCTGTGCATGCGACAGCGACAGCGGAGGCACTTGATACGTCTCCATCGTATCTACTTTTCCAAACTCTTTTGCCCTTGTTTTGGACTCTAATTTGCATGATTCGAATGGAATTAACTCGGACTGATGTTGTTTTCAGCAGAACTGCCATGGTGTTATTTTTGTGGAGAAAAAAAAGTTCTCGGAATGACCTGAAACTTCACGGAGATAACTTTTGAAATAAATAAAAAAACATTGGCGAAAGAATCAATCGAAGGGGACCCACACCCTAGCCACAAGGGTGGGGACGCGCCCTATCCCCCGGGGAGCGCCCGCCTGTCTTGTGGGCCCCCTGGACCTCCACCAACCTCAACTCCAACTCCATATATTCATGTTTAGAGAGAAAAAAATAGAGAGAAGGATTCGATAGGTTTTACAATATGGAGCCACCGCCAAGCCCTGTTCTTCCTCAGGAGGGCGGATCTGGAGTCCGTTCGGGGCTCCGGAGAGGGGAATCCATCGCCATCGTCATCATCAACCATCGTCCATCACAAATTTCATGATGCTCACCGTCGTGCGTGAGTAATCCCATCGTAGGCTTGCTGGACGGTGATAGGTTGGATGAGATTTACCATGTGATCAAGTTAGTTTTGTTAGGGTTTGATCCGTAGTATCCATTATGTTCTAAGATTGATGTTGCTATGACTTTGTCATGCTTAATGCTTGTCACTAGGGCCCGAGTGCCATGATTTCAGATATGAACCTATTATATTTTCATGAATATATGTGAGTTGTTGATCCTATCTTGCAAGTTATAGTCACCTACTATGTAATATGATTCGGCAAACCCAGAGTTACAGTAATCGGGACACTTCCCGGTGATGACCGTAGTTTGAGGAGTTCTTGTATTCACTAAGTGTTAATGCTTTGGTCTGGTACTCTATTAAAAGGAGGCCTTAATATCCCTTAGTTTCCAATAGGACCCCGCTGCCACGGGAGGGTAGGACAAAAGATGTCATGCAAGTTCTTTTCCATAAGCACGTAAGACAATATTCGGAATACATGCCTACACTATATTGATGAATTAGAGCTAGTTCTGTGTCACCCTATGTTATAACTGTTGCATGATGAATGCCATCCGACATAATTATCCATCATTGATCCATTGCCTACGAGCTTGTTTCGTATTGATCTTTGCTAAGTTACTTTTCCGTTGCCACTGTTACAATTATTACAAAACAACTACTATTACCTTTGCTACCATTACCGTTACTTCCATACTAATTTTCTACTAAATACTTTGATGCATATATTAAGTCTTTCAGGTGTGGTTGAATTGACTACTCAGCTGCTAATACTTTAGAATATTCTTTGGCTCCCCTTGTGCCGAATCAATAAATTTGGGTTGAATACCTTACCCTCGAAAACTGTTGCGATCCCCTATACTTGTGGGTTATCAAGACCTTTTTCTGGCGCCGTTGTCGGGGAGCATAGCTCTATTCTTTGAGTCACTTGGGATTTATATCTGTTGATCACTATGAGGAATTTGAAAGATCAAAGAACCAAGATTTTTCCCTCAACTACGAGGGGAGGTAAGGAACTGCCATCTAGCTCTGCACTTGATTCACCTTCTGTTTTAAGTAAACTTGCAACACCTACACCTGCTATTGATTCCGATATGTCGCATGTTATTGATGATGCCACTTCTGTTATGCATGATGCTTATGATGATACTACTTCTCTGCTTGATAATACTGTGCCATTAGGTGAATTTCTTGATGAACAACTTGCTAAGGTTAGAGAGAATGAAATTACTGAAACTGATGATATTAATGAAAGTGATGATTAAGACTCTCCCCCTAGATATGAATTGTCTGTTGTACCTGAGGGTTATATTATGGATGAAGAAACTGCTAGAGACTTTCTTGCTTGCAATGATAGATACGATATTAAGAAACTGTTAGCTAAGCTAAAAGAAAAGTCTTTGAACGCTAGAATGCAATATGATCCTACATTTGCTACTTCACCTATTTGTGTTACTGATAAGGATTATGAATTCTCTGTCGATCCTGAGTTAATTACTTTGGTTGAATCTGATCCTTTCCATGATTATGAATCTGAAACTGTTGTGGCACATCTTACTAAACTAAATGATATAGCCACCCTATTTACTCATGAGGAAAAAATTCGTTATTACTATATTCTTAAGTTGTTTCCTTTCTCATTAAAGGGTGATGCTAAGATATGGTTTAATTCTCTTGCTCCTGGTTGTGTGCGTAGTCCCCAGATATGCTTTATTACTTCTCTGCAAAATACCCTGCTCATAAGAAGCAAGCTGCCTTACGGGAAATATTTAACTTTGTGCAAATTGAAGAAGAGAGTCTCCCACAAGCTTTGGGGAGGCTTCTCCAATTACTTAATGCTTTGCCTGATCATCCTCTCCAGAAAAATGAAATACTTGATATCATTTACATTTATAATGGACTAACCGATGCTTCCAGAGACCACCTGGATAGTTGTGCTGGTTGTGTTTTCAGGTAAAGAACTATCGAGAAAGTTGAATTGCTATTGAATAATATATTGAGTAATGATAATGATTGGACACTTCCTGGTCCAATTCCTAAGCCAACTCTGAAGAAAAGGGGTATTCTATTTGTCAGTCCTGAAGATATGCAAGAGGCAAAGAAATCTATGAAAGAAAAAGGTATTAAAGCTGAAGATGTTAAGCATTTACCGCCTATTAAAGAAATACATGCTCTTGATAACCCGACACAGGTAGTAAAGGTAAATTCTCTCTATAGATTTGATGAAGGTGATATCCCATATAATAAGTCTGCTAGTCAATGCTTGGATGAGTTTGATAATTTTATTGTTAAACAAGAGAACTTCAATGCTTATGTTGGTAGACGATTGAAACATAATGATTACATGGTTGAAAACTTGAGTAATTATATGTCTAGAGTTAAAAGTAATCTTAAGCTTATTAGTAAACATGCTTCTATGGTTACGACTCAAGTAGAACAAGTACTTGAGTCACGAGATGATTTGCTCAATGAGTTAAATAATAAGAACAATGATAATGCTATTAGAGTTATGACTAGAGGTGGTAAAATGACCTAGGAACCCTTGTATCATGAGGTCCATCCTAAGATAATTGAGCAAGATTCTCAGAGAATTAATACTGATGCACCTAGTCCTACTAATAAAAAGAAAAAGAATACTGATAGGACTTTGCATGCTTCTAGTGAACCTGCTATAGACACACCTAAGAATCCCAATGATATTACTATTTCTGATGTTGAGACACAATCTGGTGATGAACATGAACCTAGTGATAATGTTAATGATGATGTTCATGTTGATGCTCAACCTAGTAACGATAATGATGTAGAGATTGAACCTGCTGTTGATCATGCTATTGATATGAGTAAACGTGAGACCTAAATGTTATTGTGAATATGGTTAGTTCATGATCTTTGCTGAAAACTTGAATGCTGGCTTTACATATTTATAACAACAAGATCAAACAGAGTTTTTAAAAGTTTTTCTTTATTACTGTCAGTTTGTCAACTGAATTTCTTAAGGACAAGCAATGGGTTAAGCTTGGGGCAGTTGATACATCTCCAACGTATCTACTTTTCCAAACTCTTTTGCCCTTGTTTTGGACTCTAATTTGCAAGATTTGAATGAAACTAACCCAGATTGACGATGTTTTCAGCAGAACTGTCATGGTGTTATTTTTGTGCAGAAATAAAAGTTCTCGGAATGACCTGAAACTTCATGGAGATAACTTTTGGAAGAAATAAAAAACACTGGCGAAATAATCAATCGAAGGGGACCCACACCCTAGCCACAAGGGTGGGGGCGCGCCCTACCCCCTTGGGCGCGCCCCATGTCTTGTGGGCCCCTGGACCTCTACCGGCCTCAACTCCAACTCCATATAATCATGTTCGGGGGAAAATCAGAGAGAAGGATTCATCGCGTTTTACAATACGGAGTCACCGCCAAGCCCTGTTCTTCCTCGTGAGGGAAAATCTGGAGTCCGTTCGGGGCTCCGGAGAGGGGAATCCGTCGCCATCGTCATCATCAACCATCCTCCATCACCAATTTCATGATGCTCACCATCATGCATGAGTAATCCCATCGTAGGCTTGCTGGTTGGTGATGGGTTGGATGAGATTTACCATGTAATCGAGTTAATTTTGTTAGGGTTTGATCCGTAGTATCCATTATGTTCTAAGATTGATGTTGCTATGACTTTGCCATGCTTAATGCTTGTCACTAGGGCCCGAGTGCCATGATTTCAGATCGGAACCTATTATGTTTTCATGAATATATGTGAGTTCTTGATCCTATCTTGCAAGTTATAGCCACCTACTACGTGTTATGATCCGGCAAACCCGAAGTGACATAGTCGGGACACTTTCCGGTGATGACCATAGTTTCCAATAGGACCCCGCTGCCACGGGAGGGTAGGACAAAAGATGTCATGCAAGTTCTTTTCCATAAGCACGTATGACTATATTCGGAATACATGCCTACATTATATTGATGAATTGGAGCTAGTTCTGTGTCACCCTATGTTATAACTATTGCATGATGAATGTCATCCGACATAATTACCTTGTTTCGTATTGATCTTTGCTAAGTTACTTTTCCGTTGCCACTGTTACGATTGTTACAAAACTGCTACTATTACCTTTGCCACTATTACCGTTACTTCCATACTACTTTGCTACTAAATACTTTGCTGTAGATATTAAGTCTTTCAGGTGTGGTTGAATTGACAACTAAGCTGCTAATCACTAGTGCAGAATCGACCTTTAGTGCCGGTTCGTAACGGCCTTTAGTGCCAATTTGCCAACCGGCACTAAAGAGTGGGGACTAAAGCCCCCCCCCCCCCCTTTAGTACTAGTTCGTCACAAACCGGCACTAAAGTGACACCACGTGGCACGAGCCAGACCCGTGTGCGCGTAGGACATTAGTACCGGTTGGTAACACCAATCGGTACTAAATGTTTGGGGGTGTTTTGGCTTTATTTTCCATTCAAATTTTTTTTGTTTGCTGGTATTTCACGATACTACAAATTGTACACGTTATGCACATATATAAATAGATATTCTCGTACGTAGAACCACATATATATCATCGAATGTCTCACAACCAACACCATTAATTATTCACACATACACATGTATATACATATACAATTTCTCCTAGATATGTTGCCTTGGTGCCTCCGGAGCACGATGACAAGTGGATCATGGGGGCGGTAGCGGGTAGTAGTATTCTCCTTTGGGATCTATGACCTGGTCGAGCAAAAATCCGGCTATTTCCTCTTGAAGTGCTAGTATGCGGTCCGATGGTAGGAACTTATCCCGCACCTCTCTGAACTGTTAAGAAGGAGATCAATATGCATGTGTGTTAGTTGTGTGACTAGATATCGATAATGGTGTGAATAGCGTTCTGACAAACGTACCTAGTCCTGTCTATCAGATCTGCTCCTTTCGGACGCCATCATGCGAATGTTCTCGCAAACGTAGAATGCACACAGATTTTTCCCCGACGCCTGCTTCAGGGCCTTTACGAGAATGGAATTGACTCAAATAATGATTAATCAAGCATGATAATTAATTAATGATATTGAAACAAGAATTAAAGAGATGGTAGCTAGCTAGTACTACTTAATTACTTACCTTCGGTCGATGCCAAAACAACTTTTTTGCCCAGTCGCCTGGAGTCACCTTGATGAACTTTGCCCATGCCCTCCCCGCCGGTAAAGAAAATTAATAAAGGGGTTATTAAATAGTTCATATCAGGAAATGACGAACTAATAATAGGCCGAGATATAGTTAATAATGATTGAAATTACCTGTTGACTATCCCCTTCACGATGGTGAAGTCTTTATCTTCTTTAGTTAGTGAGTCCAGTAATTCAACTTTTCCTTCCTCAACTTTAATGTCTAACAAGACCAAGTGCCAACTGCATGCGCACACGTTTGCATGTCTTAATTAAGCGGGCATGTGCATAAAAATAATCAACTACCGTAAACCGTATACACTTAATTATTAACATCTAGCTAGCTAGTAAGCAAAAACATAATTTGTAGTACAAGACAGTGTGACTCACGGGAAGTTGTAAGGAAGTAATATATCTTCATTGATATTGAGGCGCTTCAAGAACTCTAGCATGCTTTCCTCTACACAGTCTTGATAAAATGGAAGCTTCCATATGTCCTCATTAATGGTATTTGGGTCAATAAACCCAATGCCATAGTGTCCAGATTTTTCATTTCATACATCTTCATCCTACATATAATACACAGAAAAGAATATAGTGAGGATAATTACATTAATGATTGATCAAAATTATCACTACATAACTAGCTTGAGACTTAAATTACAGAAAGAAATCACTTACGGACAATAGCAACTGACGATAGACTTGTCGAGTGCGTCTTGATTGTATAACTAAAATAGTTCTGAATACTCAACGGCCAGAGCTTTCTCATGGTAATAATTCTCATGCTTGACATTCACCATGAGGGACTCTCGATTGGAAATGTTGGTAATGTTCATGTACCATTGATGCAATTCATACATTCTCGTTGGGAGGTCCTTGACCTTGTCTGGATGGACCAAAGGTTGGCCCCGGACATATTTCCATTTTATTTCCGATTCTCTAAGTGGAGACATGGGCTCGATTTCGAGGAGTTGTCCAACAGAGATCTTGAGCATTTCAGCCTGCATTATATGCTCCTCCGTTATTACCACATCGCCCTGCTGGGGAACGCTAACCGTTTGCGCACAATAATATTTGGCGCGCATACTCCTCTCATGTGTTGTTGGCACAACAAGCGGGGGGATCGCTTGCGCCGCCTGTTCTCCCAGCTGGGGAACGGTTTTCCCGCATTTTTTGCCAGCTGCTTGTTGGCTCGAGCTCGAGCTCGCTTCCCTTCATAGCCGTGCTCGATTTAGCTTCCTGATTTGACGCTCATAGTCTGAGTCAACAGGCTTGGGAGCTGGTGCTCTAGCCATACGAATGAAGTGGTCAATCGTTTTCTCAGGCACTTTCTCCTTTGGCGGCGGTGCCGATCTTGGTCCAAAATGGGCGTCCACTTGGGCCTGCACTATGGCTGCGTTTTGCTCCTCGGTCATGTCGTAAGGCCTCTGAGGAAGAGGAGCGAGGCTTGGACCATATTTATATCGCTTATCTCCGCCTGTACTTCCTGTACTACCTCGACTCGTACCGCTACGCACCATAGCTGCGGCGTGTCTCTTCTGCGATTGTTGAGACGACGGAGACGACTGACGTGGCTGACGCTGTGCCGGACTTGAAGCAGGAGGAGTGGCCTGACACTGTGCCAGACATGAAGGAGGAGGAGTCTACTCAAGCGTTCGGGGACTTGGAGTGTTGGGGAACGTAGCAGAAATTCAAAATTTTCTACGCATCACCAAGATCAATCTATGGAGATTCTAGCAATGAGGGGAAGGAGAGTGCATCTACATACCCTTGTAGATCGCTAAGCGGAAGCGTTCATGAGAACGGGGTTGATGGAGTCGTACTCGTCGTGATTCAAATCACCGGAGATCCTAGTGCCGAACGGACGGCACATCCGCGTTCAACACACGTACAGCCCGGTGACGTCTCCCAGGCCTTGATCCAGCAAGGAGAGAGGGAGAGGTTGAGGAAGACACCATCCAACAGCAGCACAACGGCATGGTGGTGGTGGAGGAGCGTGGCAATCCCGCAGGGCTTCGCCAAGCACCAAGGGAGAGGAGGAAGAGGAGAGGCAGGGCTGCACCAAGAGGAGAAGTTCTCATGTCTGTTGGGCAGCCCAAAACCTCAAGTATATATATGGGGAAAGAGGGGCTGCGCCCCCTTTAGGGTTTCCCACCCCAAGGGGTGCGGCCAGCCCTAGATGGGACTTGGGGGGCGGCCAAGAGGGGGAGGAGTGCCTCCCAAGTCAAGTGGAGGCCCTCCCTTAGGGTTTCCCCTTCCCATGCGCATGGGCCTTGGGGGCTGGTGCCCTTGGCCCATTATGGCTAGGGCGCCCCCTACAGCCCATGCTACTGTATTGGACGTGGTGGAACAATTTCCGGACCTCCGGACCCCTCCGAATCCTCCGAACCTTCCGAAGCTTCCCGGTACAATACCGAAAAACCCGAACTTTTTCCTAACCCGAACAACAACTTTCCATATATAAATCTTTACCTCCGGACCATTCCGAACTCCTCGTGACGTCCGGGATCTCATCCGGGACTCCGAACAACATTCGGTAACCACATACAAACTTCCTTTATAACCCTAAGCGTCATCGAACCTTAAGTGTGTAGACCCTACGGGTTCGGGAGACATGTAGACATGACCGAGGCGTTCTCCGGTCAATAACCAACAGCGGGATCTGGATACCCATGTTGGCTCCCACATGTTCCACGATGATCTCATCGGATGAACCACGATGTCAAGGACTCAATCGATCCCGTATACAATTCCCTTTGTCTAGCGGTATTGTACTTGCCCGAGATTCGATCGTCGGTATCCCGATACCTTGTTCAATCTCGTTACGGCAAGTCTCTTTACTCGTTCCGTAACACATCATCCCGTGATCAACCCCTTGGTCACATTGTGCACATTATGATGATGTCCTACCGAGTGGGCCCAGAGATACCTCTCCGTTTACACGGAGTGACAAATCGATCTCGATTCGTGCCAACCCAATGCAGACACTTTCGGAGATACCTGTAGTGCACCTTTATAGTCACCCGATTACGTTGTGACGTTTGGTACACCCAAAGCATTCCTACGGTATCCGGGAGTTGCACAATCTCATGGTCTAAGGAAATGATACTTGACATTAGAAAAGCTTTAGCATACGAACTACGATCTTTGTGCTAGGCTTAGGATTGGGTCTTGTCCATCACATCATTCTCCTAATGATGTGATCCCGTTATCAATGACATCCAATGTCCATGGTCGTGAAACCGTAACCATCTATTGATCAACGAGCTAGCCAATAGAGGCTTGCTAGGGACATGGTGTTGTCTATGTATCCACACATGTATCTGAGTTTCCTATCAATACAATTATAGCATGGATAATAAACGATTATCATGAACAAGGAAATATAATAATAACTAATTTATTATTGCCTCTAGGGCATATTTCCAACAGTCACCCACTTGCACTAGAGTCGATAATCTAGTTCACATCGCCATGTGATTAACACTGATAGGTCATATCGCCATGTGACCAACACCCAAAGAGTTTACTAGTGTCTGTAAACTAGTTCACATCATCATGTGATTTAGACTCAATGAGTTCTGAGGTTTGATCATGTTTTGCTTGTGAGAGAGGTTTTAGTCAACGGATTTTAGTCAACGGGTCTGAACCTTTCAGATCCGTGTGTGCTTTGCAATTCTCTATGTCATATTGTAAATGCTGCTTCCACGCTCCACTTGGATCTATTCCAAACGGTTGCTCCACTATACGTATCCGGTTTGCTACTCGAGTCACTTTCGGATAGGTGTTAAAGCTTGCATCGACGTAACCCTTTACGCCGAACTCTTTATCACCTCCATAATCGAGAAACATGTCCTTATTTACTCCAAGGACAATTTTGACCGCTGTCCAATGATCCATTCCTGGATCATTCTTGTACCCCTTGACTGACTCATGGCAAGGCACACTTCCGGTGCGGTACACAGCATAGCATACTGTAGAGCCTATGTCTAAGGCATAGGGGACGACCTTCGTCCTTTCTCTCTGTTCTGCCGTGGTCGAGCTTTAACTCTTAACTTCATACCTTACAACTCAGGCAAGAACTCCTTCTTTGACTGATCCATCTTGAACACCTTCAAGATTATGTCAAGGCATGTGCTCATTTGAAAGCATTTTTGATCTACCCTTATAGATCTCGATGCTCAGTGTTCAAGTAGCTTAATCCAGGTTTTCTATTGAAAAACATGTTTCAAATAACCCTATATGCTTTCCAGAAATTCTACATCATTTCTGATCATCAATATGTCAACAACATATACTCATCAGAAATTCTATGGTGCTCCCACTCACTTCTTTGGAAATACAATTTTCTCATAAACTTTGTATAAACCCAAAATCTTTGATCATTTCATCAAAGCACACATTCCAACTCCGAGATGCTTACTCCAGTCCTTAGAAAGGATCATTTGGAGCCATGCATACCTTTTAGCATCCTTAGGATCGACAAAACTTTCTGATTGTATCACATACAACCTTTCCTTACAAACCGGTAAGGAAACCCATTTTGACATCCATCTGCCAGATTTCATAAATGCAGCTTATGCTAACATGATTCCGACGGACTTAAGCATCGCTACGGATGAGAAAATCTCATCGTAGTCAACTCCTTGAACTTGTGAAAAACTCTTCGCCACAAGTCGAGCTTCATAGACGGTGATGTTACCGTCCACGTCCGTCTTCTTCTTAAAGATCCATTCATCTCAATGTCTTGCCGATCATCGGGCAAGTCCACCAAAGTCCATGCTTTGTTCTGATACATGGATCCTATCTCGGATTTCATGGCTTCTAACCATTTGTCGGAATTTGGGCCCACCATTGCTTCTCATAGCTCGTAGGTTCATTGTTGTCTAGCAACATGACCTTCAAGACAGGATCACCGTACCACTCTGAAGCAAAGATCGCATCCTTGTCACCCTCACGAGGTGCGGTAGTGACTTGATCCAAAACTTCATGATCACTATCATAAGCTTCGACTTCAATTGGTGCAGGTGCCACAGGAACAACTTCATGTGCCCTGCTACACACTTGTTGAAGTGACGGTTCAATAACCTCATCAAGTCTCCACCACCGATTTAAGAAACAATCCCTATTGCTTTCGGATCTGAATTAGGAGGTATACCCAACTGTTTTGGGTGTCCTATGAAGATGCATTTTATCCGCTTTGGGTTCGAGCTTATCAACCTGAAACTTTTTCACATAAGCGTCGCAGCCCCAAACCTTTAAGAAATGACAGCTTAGGTTTCTCTAAACCATAGTTCATACGGTGTCATCTCAACGGAATCACGTGGTGCCCTATTAAAGTGAGTGCGGTTGTCTCTAATGCCTAACCCATGAGCGATAGTGGTAATTTGATAAGAGACATCATGGTACGCACCATATCCAATAAGGTGCAACTATGATGTTCGGACACACCATCACACTATGGTGTTCCAGGCGGTATTAGTTGTGAAACAATTTCCACAATGTCTCAATTGTGTACCAAACTCACAACTCAGACATTCATCTCCATGATCACATCACAGACATTTTATCCTCTTGTCACGAAGATCTTCAACTTCACTCTGAAATTACTTGAACCTTTCAATAATTCAGACTTGTGTTTCATCAAGTAAATATACTCAACATCTACTCAAATCATCTGTGAAGTAAGAACATAACGATATTCATTTGCATGCCTCGGACTCATTGGACTGCACACATCAAAATGTGTTACTTCCAACAAGTTGCTATCTTGTTCCATCTTCTTTGAAACCGAGGCTTTTCAACATCTTGCCCATGTGGTATGATTTGCATATCTCAAGTGATTCAAAATCAAGTGAGTCCAAACGATCCATCTGCATGGAGTTTCTTCATGCGTATACACCAATAGACATGCTTCGCATGTTTCAAACTTTTCAAAACGAGTGAGTCCAAAGATCCATCAACATGGAGCTTCTTCATGCGTTTACACCAATATGACTTACATGGCGATTGCCACAAGTAAGTGGTACTATCATTACTATCTTATACTTTTGGCATGAAAATGTGTATCACTACGATCGAGATTCAATAAACCATTTATTAGATGCAAGACCATCGAAGGTATTATTCAAATAAATAGAGTAACCATTATTCTCCTTAAATGAATAACCGTATTGCGATAGACATAATCCAATCATGTCTATGCTCAACGCATACACCAAATGATAATTATTCTGGTTTAATACTAATCTTGATGGTAGAGGAGCGTGCGATGTTTGATCATATCAACCTTGGAAACAATTCCAACACATATCGTCAGCTCACCTTTAGCTAGTCTCCTTTTATTCCGTAGCTTTTATTTGAGATACTAACATTTAGCAACCGAACCGGTATCTAATACCCTGGTGCTACTAGGAGTACTAGTAAAGTACACATTAACATAATGTATATCAAATATACTTCTATCGACCTTGCCAGCCTTCTCATCTACCAAGTATCTAGGGTGGTTCTGCTCCAGTGGCTGTTCCCCTTATTACAGAAGCACTTAGTCTCGGGTTTGGGTTCAACCTTGGGTTTCTTCACTTTGGAGCAAGAACTGATTTGCCGTTTCATGAAGTGTCCCTTCTTGCAATTGCCCTTCTTGAAACTAGTGGTTTCATCAACCATCAACAATTGATGCTCCTTCTTGATTTCTACTTTCGCGGTGTCAAACATCGCGAATACTTCAAGGATCATCATATCTATCCCTGATATGTTATAGTTCACCACGAAGCTCTAGCAGCTTGGTGGCAATGACTTTGGAGAAACATCACTATCTCATCTGGAAGATCAGCTCCCACTCGATTCAAGTGATTGTTGTACTCAGACGATGCGAGCACAAGCTCAACGATTGAGCTTTTCTCCCTTAGTTTGTAGGCTAAGAAAATCGCCGGAGGTCTCATACCTCTTGGCGTGAGCACGAACCTGAAATCCCAATTTCAGCTCTCGAAACATCTCATATGTTCCATGACGTTTGAAAACGCGTCTTTTGGTGCCTCAACTCTAAACCGTTTAACTGAACTATCACGTAGTTATCAAAAGCGTGTATGTCCGATGTTCGCAACATCCACAAACGACGTTTGGGGTTCAGCACATCGAGCGGTGCATTAAGGACATAAGCTTTCTCTTCTGCATAATCGCCATCGCCAACTTTCAACTATATTTTCTCTAGGAACATATCTAAGCAGTGGAACTAAAGCGCGAGCTTCGACATAATTTGCAAAAGGTCTTTTGACTATGTTCAAGGTAATTAAGTTCATCTTATGAACTCCCACTCGAATAGACATCCCTCTGGTCATCTAAGTGATTACATGATCCGAGTCAACTAGGCCGTGTCCGATCATCTCGTGAGACGGACTAGTCGACTCGGTGAACATCTTCATGTTGATCGTATCTACTATACGACTCATGCTCGACCTTTCGGTCTCCGTGTTCCGAGGCCATGTCTGCACATGCTAGGCTCGTCAAGCTAACCCCAAGTGTTTTTGCTGTGTAAATCTGTCTTACACCCGTTGTATGTGAACGTAAGAATCCATCACACCCGATCATCACGTGGTGCTTAGAAGCGACGAACTGTAGCAACGGTGCACGATCGAGGAGAACACTTCTTGAAATTGTTGTAAGGGATCATCTTATTTACTACCGTCGTTCTAAGTAAACAAGATGCAGAAACATAATAAACATCACATGCAATTATATAGTAGTGATATGATATGGCCAATATCATATTGCTCATTTGATCTCCATCTTGGGGCTCCATGATCATCATTGTCACCGGCATGACACCATGATCTCCATCATCATGATCTCCATCATCGTGTCTCCATGAAGTTGTCTCGCCAACTTATTACTTCTACTACTATGGCTACCGGTTAGCAATAAAGTAAAGTAATTACATGGCGTTGTTTAATGACACGCAGGTCATACAATAAATAAAGACAACTCCTATGGCTCCTGCCGGTTGTCATACTCATCGACATGCAAGTCGTGAATCCTTTTACAAGAACATGATCAGTCTCATACATCACATATCATTCATCACATTCTTCTTGGCCATATCACATCACATAGCATACCCTGCAAAAACAAGTTAGACGTCCTCTAATTGTTGTTTGCATGTTTTACGTGGCTGCTTTGGGTTTCTAGCAAGAACGTTTCTTACCTACGCATAAAACCAAAGCGTGATATGCCAATTGCTATTTACCCTTCATAAGGACCCTTTTCATCGAATCCGTTCCGACTAAAGTGGGAGGCGGCACCCGCTAGCCACCTTATGCACCAAGTGCATGTCGGTCAGTGGAACCTGTCTCACATAAGAGTGCGTGTAAGGTCGGTCCGGCCGCTTCATCCCACAATACCGTCGAAACAAGATTGGACTAGTAACGGTAAGCATATTGAACAACATCAACGCCCACAACTACTTTGTGTTCTACTCGTGCAAAGAATCTATGCAATAGACCTAGCTCAAGATGCCCTTTGTTGGGGAGCGTAGCAGAAATTCAAAATTTTCTACGCATCACCAAGATCAATCTATGGAGATTCTAGCAACGAGGGAAGGAGAGTGCATCTACATACCCTTGTAGATCGCTAAGCGGAAGCGTTCATGAGAACGGGGTTGATGGAGTCGTACTCGTCGTGATTCAAATCACCGGAGATCCTAGTGCCGAACGGACGGCACCTCCGCGTTCAACACACGTACAACCCGGTGACATCTCCCAGGCCTTGATCCAGCAAGGAGAGAGGGAGAGGTTGAGGAAGACACCATCCAACAGCAGCACAACGGCATGGTGGTGGTGGTGGAGCGTGGCAATCCCGCAGGGCTTCGCCAAGCACCAAGGGAGAGGAGGAAGAGGAGGCGGGGACTGCACCAAGAGGAGAAGTTCTCATGTCATTGGGCAGCCCAAAACCTCAAGTATATATATGGGGAAAGAGGGCTGCGCCCCTTTAGGGTTTCCCACCCCAAGGGGTGCGGCCAGCCCTAGATGGGACTTGGGGGCGGCCAAGAGGGGAGGAGTGCCTCCCAAGTCAAGTGGAGGCCCTCCCCTTAGGGTTTCCCCGTCCCATGCGCATGGGCCTTGGGGGGGCTGGTGCCCTTGGCCCATTATGGCTAGGGCGCCCCCCTACAGCCCATGCTACTGTATTGGACATGGTGGAACAATTTCCGGACCTCCGGACCCCTCCGGAATCCTCCGGAACCTTCTGGAAGCTTCCCGGTACAATACCGAAAAACCCGAACTTTTTCCGGAACCCGAACAACAACTTTCCATATATAAATCTTTACCTCCGGACCATTCCGGAACTCCTCGTGACGTCCGGGATCTCATCCGGGACTCCGAATAACATTCGGTAACCACATACAAACTTCCTTTATAACCCTAGCGTCGTCGAACCTTAAGTGTGTAGACCCTACGGGTTCGGGAGACATGTAGACATGACCGAGACGAGGAAATATAATAATAACTAATTTATTATTGCCTCTAGGGCATATTTCCAACATGGAGGAGGTGGCGGACTTCGAGGAGGAGTCGGCTCACGCGTTTGTGGACTTGGAGGAGCGGGAGTCTGCTGACTCGGTGGCAGACTTCAAGGAGGAGTCGGCAGACGACGCGGTGTCGGTGGACTTGGAAAGATGATGCAATCCTTTCTCCATAGGATGATACGATGTACGGCCTCTCCCAGTGTGCGCTCGCCGTCACCTCCAGCAATGTCAAGTGCTAGCATCGAATATGGCTCCACCACTTCATCAACCATCACACGAGCATAGCCCTCTGGAATCGGGATGCAATGGAAGGTTGCTTCACGGGTAATTGTGAAAGCAACGCCGTCCGCCACCTTCATGGATATGTTCTTCATTTTGGAGTGTAGCTCACAGTTAGTGTTCTCTATGATGTCATCCACAGTGGTATGTATCCAGCAAGGTGTGTCGGCGGCAGAACCAACGCTGCTTCTCGGCATGGATGGGACGGTGCTATCCAATGATGGACGATCATCCGCTTGCTGCTGCCGCTGAGACCCCCTTTCTGGCTAAGTGAGTCGATCTGCTGCTGCTCTTTGGAATTTGAGTGCCAAGTCCGCGTGCCTTGCTTCTAGGCCTTGAAGGCGTTCTGCGTCCTGCTTCCTCTGCTCCTCCTCCAGCTTCCTCTTCTTCTCCTCCTCCACCTTCTTTCTTGCACGAGACCTGTAGTCGTCGTTCCAGTCTGAAAAGCCCTCATACCAGGGAATAACGCCCATGCCTCATGTTCTTCCCGGGTGTTCAGGATTTCCCAGGGCGCGTGTGAGCTCGTCGTTCTCTCTGTTGGGCATGAACACCCCCGCTCGAGCTTCTTCTATTGCGTCAAGTATCTTTTGTTCGGCTCCTTTTAGACTTGCCTTCTTCGAAACCAGGCCAGTCTTCGGGTCCAACGCCCCCCCATGCGCATAGAACCAAGTTCTGCACCTGGGGGGCCAGCTCCTAGTAATTGGAGTGACCCCTGCTCCCTCCATCTCTTTCTCAGACTTATCCCACTTAGGCATTCCCACCGTGTAGCCACCTGGACCCAACCTATGGAACTGCGTCTTTTTTGCGGCATTGGCCTTGTTTTTTATCGACCGTTCCTTAGATATTTCTGAATCCTTGAATTTCACGAAATCGTCCCAGTGTTCTCTTTGCTTCTCCAGTGTTCCCGTGAATTCTGGAGTCTTCCTTTCTGCAGCGAGGTAGTTGGCCCATACAGTTTTCTTGTGGGTGTTGAATGCAATTGCCATCTTCTTAAGAGCAGCGCCCTTCACTTTGTCCACATCTGCTTTAGTGAAATAATCTGGTAGGGTGAAATGTTCCATCATAGAATCCCAAAGGTCTTGTTTGGCTCTGTCGTCGACCCAAGTAATACCTGGACATTTAGTCTTTGGCTCTTTCCATTCTTGAATGGAGATCGGGAGTTTGTCCTTCACAAGAACTCCACACAGACGAGTCCACTTGTTTGCAATGTTCTTAGGCGTCAAGGGTTCGCCACTAGGTTTGACGGATTCGATGTTGTACTTTACACCGTCCTTCAACAATCTGCTCGGGCCTCGCTTGGTCCTGCTATGCAGAGAAGCAGATTTGCTCGATCCGGAGGGCTGAAAGAAGAAGATCGATTCGTTCATATACCTTAAAATAAAAAAAACATGTGATGATCACCAGATGCCTGCTTATATAAATATACCTCGTCGGTAGTCTTTGTTATTTGAAGATCGGCATTCTCTGTGTCATCATAAACATTGTTTGTGTCATCATAATCAGAATCATAGTTCATGACTTCATCAGCTCGGTCGTCGAGATCGAATATCTTTTCATCACCCTCTCCGGTATTGTTTAGATATTGGGAGCTGGCATCTGCTTCATTCAGATCATCTAGCCCGCCAGGGCTGCGTATGATGTCGAACAATTCGTCTTCTCTGTCTCTGCCGGTATTGTCCGCCATAGCTTTTACTTAACTAATACAGAAGAAATATAGAACAGTTTAATATTCAAATTACAATGCATGGATGCAATCAATAAGGAAAAACTGAATCATATAGTACATAATATATATGCATCGTCTCGATTAATATATAATCTCGAATATACATCATCGTCTCGAATAATATATATAATCTCGAATACATCATCTCGAATATTATATATCGAATACATCACTGGCTAGGTACCTAATAAAGATCGAGTACTACAAAAGAATCTAGGGCGCCACTCGCGGTTCACAGGCGTGAGCGGTGGACACCCAAAGAGAAGGAACCATCACAGGATCATATCTCCGGTCATCTGCCCAAAGAACCTGCCAAGTAGTGGAGAACTGGCGTCGTCCATAGCAGCCATGTAGCGATGGGCGTGCTCGTCTTCCTCCACGACACGACAACGCACCACCTCCGTGGGGCGGCTTCTCTGCACCGAATGTGGCCCACGCGAACGCCACCAAAGGAGATCAGGGTCGACGATGGGACCCGAGGCCGGGTAACTCACCAAGCGGCGCGCCCCTCAAGGTAGCACCTCCCAGTGCCAGCCCGGCGGAGCCCAGTCCCGGACATGGGTCCTCTGAAGCATGACGTCGTCACAAATGGGTCGACGGCGAGTATGCGGGCCAGGCATATCGTCGAGAACAAATACTATATGCCATAAAAAGTAACATTAATCTAAAATTCTATATTCAAATTCTAAATATTTGACATTAATATAATTCAACTAACTAAAACTAATTATAAAATTTCTAACATTTCTGATTATATAACTAACATTTCTAATATTTCTATAACTAAAAAACAGAAAAATTGCTAACATTTTTATAAATATTTCTATAACTAAACAACAGAAAAAAATTATAACATTTCTAATATTTCTATAACTAAAACACAGGAAAAATTTATAACATTTCTATATAACTAATATTTCTAAAAATATTTCTATAACTACAAAACAGAATAATTTCTAACATTTCTATAACTAAAAAAACAGAAAATATTCTATAATTAAAATTCTATAATGTGTGTGTGTGTAGTGTGTACATGTGTGTGTGTGAACATGGCGGCCGGGGTGAGCTCACCGGCGAGGCGACGACGGGGCGACGGGACGGGGCGGCGATGAAGGGACAGGCCGGCTACGAAGGGGCGGGGCGCGGCGACGGGGAGGCCGGGGCGCGGCGACGGGGACGGGGACGGCCGGGGCGGCGACGAGGGGCGGGGACGGCCGGGGTCGGCGACGAGGGGCGGGGGCGGCGACGTCGACGGGGACGGCGTCGATCGGGGCAGGGCGGCGCGACGGAGGGAAGAAACAGAGAGGGAAAGTGAATTTTTTCAACTGTTGTATATATAGGATGGACCTTTAGTACCGGTTGGTGCCATGACCCGTTACTAAAGGTCTGTTTTGGCCAGGCCAAGCGGCGGGAAGTGCCCCGCTTTAGTATCGGGTGGTGGCTCCAACCGATACTAAAGACCCCCGCCCCTTTAGTACCGGTTGGTTCCACGACCCGGTACTAAAGAAGTCTTGTTGCTTGATCTTGGTCTTGACAAGTTTAGTCCCACCTCGCTAGTCGAAGGGCTACCCGCACTGGTTTATAAGCCCAGTCGGTAGCTCTCTCAGTTCCTCTCCTAAGCAGACCTCTTGGGCCTACATTCGGTCTTGCCCTATGGGCCCTCTTGGGCCTTTCAACTGCATCACAGCCTAATGAAGGTTGTGTTTCTAGTCGTATGCAGGCCGCTTTGGCCCGAGGGCGGGCTTTTTATTTTCTTAATTTTTTTCTTTATTTATTTTTGTTTTATTTATTTTTGAGTTGTTTTTTGCTGTATTTAGAGTTTCTTTCTGAATATTTTTTGCTTTAGGTACAAAAAATTACAAACTTTCTGTTAGTGCCGGTAGTTTTCAAATTTGAATAGTTTAAATTTTGAATTATTTGAAATTTATGTGAATCACTAGTTTGTGAATAACTTAACTTTGAAAAAATATTTTCTGTGATTCTTTTTTCTTATGTTTAATATTATTGTATTTTATCATTATATTCAATTTGGTAATGCTTAGGTTATTTAAAAAATGAAATGCCTTTGTAACAGATGAGTTTTTAAATCCAAAACCCTGATACTTGAAAGAGATAGTAAATGCATGAAAGAATTTGTTTGCACATAAAATTTCTTCGCGTTTCAAATGCCAAAACACATAACTACCCTAACTATTACAGAGATTCCCTCCTGGGTGTGAAACACAAAAGAAAGTGATGATAGTGAAGCCGATCACATCCCGGATCTTTGGGTGTGAAACTTTTTCTTCAGCGTGTGTCCCTTTGCACGTAGCCATGGAAAATCTTCATCATTTAACTAGCTGCTCGTGTCAATATTCACTGTGAATGGAGCAATTTCATCAAACTTTTCATAATCTTCTGACATGTCTGTCTTGTCATCCACTCCCACGATGTTTCTTTTCCCTGAAAGAACTATGTGGCGCTTTGGCCCGTCGTATGATCCATTCGCTTCCTTATCTTTTCTTTTTCTCGGCCTGGTAGACATGTCTTTCACATAAAAAACCTGCACCACATCATTGGCTAGGACGAATGGTTCTTCTGCATACGCAAGATTGTTGAGATCCACTATTGTCATTCCGTACTGCGGGTCTTCCGTTACCCCGCCTCGTGTCATATTGACCCATTTGCACGAAACAAAGGGACCTTCAAACCACCTGCATAGTTAAGTTCCCATATGTCCTCTATGTAACCATAATATGTTTCCTTTCCCGTGTTGGTTGTTGCATCAGCGGACACCACTGTTTTGGTTGGTGCTCTTCTTATCTTGGCGATCGTGTAAAATGTATTCCCATTTATCTGGTACCCTTTGAAAGTCATTATATTCAAGATGGTAACTGTGACAGCGAGTATAGGTCATCTTCAATATCGCCATCGTGCATGGCACGTTTCTGCAACCAACCGGCGAAAGTCCTCGTTTGTTCACGTGTAATCCAGTCGTCAAACTTCTCCGGGTATTTGGAGTGTAGAAAATTCTTGTGTTCCTCCATATACGGAGCCACCAAGGCGGAATTCTGTTGAACTGTGTAGTGTGCTTCAGTGAGAGAATGCCCGTCCATACATATTATTTGATCCCCTCCTAGCATGCCTTTTCCATCGATGCGCCCTTATGCCGCGATTCAGGAATACCAATCGGCTTAAGGTCAGGAATAAAGTCAATACAAAACTCAATGACCTCCTCATTTTCATGGCCCTTCGTGATGCTTCCTTCAGGCCTAGCACGGTTATGAACATATTTCTTCAAGACTCCCATGAACCTCTCAAAGGGGAACATATTGTGTAGAAATAAAGGACCCAAAACGTTAATCTCTTTGCAAAGGTGAACTAGGACGTGCGTCATGATGTTGAAGAAGGATGATGGGAACACCAACTCAAAACTGACAAGACATTGCACCAAATCATTCTGTAACCTTGGTATTATTTCTGGATCGATTACCTTCTGAGAGATGGCATTGAGGAATGCACATAGCTTCACAATGGCTAATCGAACGTTTTCCGGTAGAAGCCCCCTCAATGCAACCAGAAGCAGTTGCGTCATAATCACGTGGCAGTCATGAGACTTTAGGTTCTGGAACTTTTTCTCTGCCATATTTATTATCCCCTTTATATTCGACGAGAAGCCAGACGGTACCTTCATGTTGAGCAGGCATTCAAAGAAGATTTCCTTCTCTTCTTTGGTAAGAGCTGTTGGGGAACGTAGTAATTTCAAAAATTTCCTACGCACACGCAAGATCATGGTGATGCATAGCAACGAGAGGGGAGAGTGTGTCCACGTACACTCGTAGACCGAAAGCAGAAGCGTTATGATAACGCGGTTGATGTAGTCGTACGTCTTCACGAGAGGGGAGAGTGTGTCCACGTCCTCTACTTTGTTGTTGCAAGTTTTACGTGGCTGCTACGGGCTGAGCAAGAACCGTTCTTACCTACGCATCAAAACCACAACGATAGTTTGTCAAGTTGGTGCTGTTTTAACCTTCGCAAGGACCGGGCGTAGCCACACTCGGTTCAACTAAAGTGAGAGAGCAGACACCCGCTGGTCACCTTTAAGCAACGAGTGCTCGCAGCGGTGAAACCAGTCTCGCGTAAGCGTCTGGCGTAATGTCGGTCCGGGCCGCTTCATCTCACAATACCGCCGAACCAAAGTATGACATGCTGGTAAGCAGTATGACTTGTATCGCCCGCAACTCACTTGTGTTCTACTCGTGCATATAACATCAACGCATAAAACCTGGCTCGGATGCCACTGTTAGGGAACGTAGTAATTTCAAAAATTTCCTACGCACACGCAAGATCATGGTGATGCATAGCAACGAGAGGGGAGAGTGTGTCCACGTACCCTCGTAGACCGAAAGCGGAAGCATTATGATAACGCGGTTGATGTAGTCGTACGTCTTCATGATCTGACCGATCCAAGTACCGAACGTACGACACCTCCGTTTTCAGCACACGTTCAGCTCGATGACGATCCCCGGACTCCGATCCAGCAAGGTGTCGGGGATGAGTTCCGTCGACTGACGGCGTGGTGGCGATGATGATGCTCTACGGCGCGAGGGCTTCGCCTAAACTCCATGACGATATGACCGAGGTGGAATATGGTGGAGGGGCACCGCACACGGCTAAGGAACGATCCGTAGATCAACTTGTGTGTTATGGGGTGCCCCCTGCCCCGTATATAAAGGAGCAAGGGGAGTGGGCGGCCGGCCAAGGGAGGCGGCGCCCGGGGAGGAGTCCTACTCCCAGGAGTAGGATTCCCTCCTTTCCTAGTCCAACTAGGAGACCTTCCATGTAGTAGGAGTAGGAGAGAAGGAAAGGGAAGAGAGAAGGGAAGGAAGGAGGGTGCGGCCCCTCCCTAGTCAATTCGGACTAGGCCTTGGAAGTCTTGTGCGGCCTGCCCTAGGCAGCCCCTCTCTCTTTCCCGTATGGCCCAATAAGGCCCAATACTTCTCCCGGCGAATTCCCGTAACTCTCCGGTACTCCGAAAAATACCCGAAACACTTGGAACCTTTTCGAAGTCCGAATATAGTCGTCCAATATATCGATCTTTACGTCTCGACCATTTCGAGACTCCTCGTCATGTCCCCGATCTCATCCGGGACTCCGAACTCCTTCGGTACATCAAAACTCATAAACTCATAATATAAGCTCGCCATCGAAACCTTAAGCGTGCGGACCCTACGGGTTCGAGAACTATGTAGACATGACCTAGAACTGTTTCCGGTCAATAACCAATAGTGGAACCTGGATGTTCATATTGGCTCCTACATATTCTACGAAGATCTTTATGGGTCAAACCGCATACAACATACGTTGTTCCCTTTGTCATCGGTATGTTACTTGCCCGAGATTCGATCATCGGTATCCAATACCTAGTTCAATCTCGTTACCGGCAAGTCTCTTTACTCGTTCCGTAATACTTCATCTCATAACTAACTCATTAGTTACAATGCTTGCAAGGCTTAAGTGATGTGTATTACCGAGAGGGCCCAAAGATACCTCTCCGACAATCGGAGTGACAAAACCTAATCTCGAATTATGCCAACCTAACATGTACCTTCGGAGACACCTGTAGAGCACCTTTATAATCACCCACTTACGTTGTGACGTTTGGTAGCACACAAAGTGTTCCTCCGGTAAACGGGAGTTGCATAATCTCATAGTCATAGGAACTTTGTATAAGTCATGAAGAAAGCAATAGCAACATACTAAACGATCAAGTGCTAAGCTAATGGAATGGGTCATGTCAATCAGATCATTCAACTAATGATGTGATCCCGTTAATCAAATAACAACTCTTTTGTCTATGGTTAGGAAACATAACCATCTTTGATTAACAAGCTAGTCAAGTAGAGGCATACTAGTGACACTCTGTTTGTCTATATATTCACACATGTATTATGTTTCCGGTTAATACAATTCTAGCATGAATAATAAACATTTATCATGATATAAGGAAATAAATAATAACTTTATTATTGCCTCTAGGGCATATTTCCTTCAGTCTCCCACTTGCACTAGAGTCAATAATCTAGATCACATCACCATGTGATTAACATCGATAGTTCACATCATCATGAGATTAACACCCATAGTTCACATCTCCATGTGACCAACACCCAAAGGGTTCAGTAATCTAGTTCACATCGCTATGTGATTAACACCCAAAGAGTACTAAGGTGTGATCATGTTTTGCTTGTGAGAGAGTCTTAGTCAACGGGTCTTTCACATTCAGATCCGTTATGTATTTTGCAATTTTCCATGTCTACAATGCTCTGCACGGAGCTATTCTAGCTAATTGCTCCCACTTTCAATATGTATCTAGATCGAGACTTAGAGTCATCCAGATCGGTGTCAAAACTTGCATCGACGTAACCCTTTACGACGAACCTTTTGTCACTTCCATAATCGAGAAACATATCCTTATTCCACTAAGGATAATTTTGACCGCTGTCCGATGATCTACTCCTAGATCACTATTGTACTCCTTGCCAAACTCGATTGTAGGGTATACAATAGATCTGGTACACAGCATGGCATACTTTATAGAACCTATGGCTGAGGCATAGGGAATGACTTTCATTCTCTTTCTATCTTCTGCCGTGGTCGGGCTTTGAGTCTTACTCAATTTCACACCTTGTAACACAGGCAAGAACTCTTTCTTTGATTGTTCCATTTTGAACCTTTTTCAAAATCTTGACAAGGTATGTACTTATTGAAAAACTTATCAAGCGTCT
This sequence comes from Aegilops bicornis, assembly GCA_021605145.1. Classification (NCBI taxonomy): domain Eukaryota; kingdom Viridiplantae; phylum Streptophyta; class Magnoliopsida; order Poales; family Poaceae; genus Aegilops; species Aegilops bicornis. The sequence goes on along the minus strand of CM038671.1, from coordinate 30,767,638 downwards.
TGATCTATCTCAATAGATCTTGATGCTCAATATATAAGCAGCTTCACCGAGGTCCTTCTTTAAAAACTCCTTTCAAATACTCCTTTATGCTTTGCAGAATAATTCTACATTATTTCCGATCAACAATCTGTCATTCACATATACTTATCAGAAATGTCGTAGTGCTCCCACTCACTTTCTTGTAAATACAGGCTTCACCGCAAGTCTGTATAAAACTATATGCTTTGATCAACTTATCAAAGCGTATATTCCAACTCCGAGATGCTTGCACCAGTCCATAGATGGATCGCTGGAGCTTGCGTATTTTGTCAGCACCTTTAGGATTGAAAAAACCTTCTGGTTGCATCAAATACAACTCTTCTTTAAATCCATTAAGGAATGTAGTTTTGTTTATCCATTTGCCAGATTTCATAAAAATGCGGCAATTGCTAACATGATTTGGACAGACTTAAGCATCGCTACGAGTGAGAAAATTTCATTGTAGTCAACACCTTGAACTTTGTCAAGAACCTTTTTCGACAAGTCTAGCTTTGTAGATAGTAACACTACTATCAACGTCCATCTTCCTCTTGAAGATCCATTTGTTTTCTATGGTTTGCCGATCATCGGGCAAATCCATCAAAGTCCATACTTTGTTCTCATACATGGATCATATCTCAGATTTCATGGCCTCAAACCATTTTGCAGAATCTGGGCTCATCATCGCTTCCTCATAGTTCGTAGGTTCGTCATGGTCAAGTAACATGACCTCCAGAATGGGATTACCGTACCACTCTGGTGCGGATCTCACTCTGGTTGACCTACGAGGTTCGGTAGTAACTTGATCTGAAGTAACATGATCATCATCATTAGCTTCCTCACTAATTGGTGTAGTAGTCACAGGAACAGATTTCTATGATGAACTAGTTTCCAATAAGGGAGAAGGTACAATTACCTTATCAAGTTCTACTTTCCTCCCACTCACTTCTTTCGAGAGAAGCTCCTTCTCTGGAAAGGATCCATTCTCAGCAACGAATGTCTTGTCTTCGGATCTGTGATAGAAGGTGTACCCAACAGTCTCCTTTGGGTATCCTATGAGGACGCATTTCTTCAATTTGGGTTTGAGCTTATCTGGATGAAACTTTTTCACATAAGCATCACAACCCAAAACTTTAAGAAATGACAACTTTGGTTTCTTGCTAAACCACAGTTCATATAGTGTCGTCTCAGCAGTTTAGATGGTGCCCTATTTAACGTGAATGCAGCTGTCTCTAATGCATAACCCCAAAACGATATTGGTAAATCGGTAAGAGACATCATTGATCGCACCATATCTAATAAAGTACGGTTATGACGTTTGGACACACCATTACTCTGTGGTGTTCCAGGTGGCGTGAGTAGTGAAACTATTTCACATTGTTTTAGCTGAAGGCCAAACTCGTAACTCAAATATTTTACCTCTGCGATCATATCGTAGAAACTTTTATTTTCTTGTTACGATGATTCTTCACTTCACTCTGAAATTCTTTGAACTTTTCAAATGTTTCAGACTTGTGTTTCATCAAGTAGATATACCCATATCTGCTCAAATCATCTGTGAAGGTCAGAAAATAACGATACTTGCTGTGAGCTTTAACACTCATCGGACCGCATACATCAGTATGTATTATTTCCAATAAGTCAGTTGCTCGCTCCACTGTTCCGGAGAACGGAGTCTTAGTCATCTTGCCCATGAGGCATGGTTCGCAAGCATCATGTGATTCATAACCAAGTGATTCCAAAATCCCATCAGCATGGAGTTTCTTCATGCGCTTTACACCAATATGACCTAAACGGCAGTGCCACAAATAAGTTGCACTATCATTATTAACTTTGCATCTTTTGGTTTCAATATTATGAATATGTGTATCACTAAGATCGAGATCCAATGAACCATTTTCATTGGGTGTGTAACCATATAAGGTTTTATTCATGTAAACAGAACAACAGTTTATTCTCTTACTTAAATTAATAACCGTATTGCAATAAACACGATCAAATCATATTCATGCTCAACGCAAACACCAAATAACATATATTTAGGTTCAACACTAATCCCGAAAGTATAGGGAGTGTGCGATGATGATCATATCAATCTTGAAACTACTTTCAACACACATCGTCACTTCACCCTTAACTAGTTTCATTTGATTCTGCAACTCCCATTTCGAGTTACTACTCTTAGCAACCGAACCAGTACCAAGTAATCTGGGGTTGCTATAAACACTAGTAAAGTACACATCAATAACATGTATATCAAATATACCTTTGTTCACTTTGCCATCCTTCTTATCCGCCAAATACTTGGGGTAGTTACGCTTCCGATGACCAGTCCCTTTGCGGTAGAAGCACTTAGTCTCGTGCTTAGGTCCAGACTTGGGCTTCTTCACTTGAGCAACAACTTGCTTGCCGTTCTTCTTGAAGTTCCCTTCTATCCCTTTGCCCTTTTCTTGAAACTAGTGGTCTTGTTAACCATCAACACTTGATGTTCTTTCTTGATTTCTACCTTCATCGATTTCATCATCATGAAAAACTCGGGAATCACTTTCATCATCCCTTTCATACTATAGTTCATCACGAAGTTCTACTAACTTGGTGATGGTGACTAGAGAATTACATCAATCACTATCTTATACGGAAGATAAACTCCCACTTGATTCAAGCGATTGTAGTACCCAGACAATCTGAGCACATGCTCACTAGTTGAGCGATTCTCCTCCATCTTTTAGCTATAGAACTTGTTGGAGACTTCATATCTCTCAACTCGGGTATTTGCTTAAAATATTAACTTCAACTCCTGGAACATCTTATATGGTCCATGACGTTCAAAACATCTTTGAAGTCCCGATTCTAAGCCGTTAAGCATGGTGCACTAAACTATCAAGTAGTCATCATATTGAGCTAGCCAAACGTTCATAACGTCTGCATCAGCTCCTGCAATAGGTCTATCACCTAGCGGTGCATTAAGGACATAATTCTTCTGTGCAGCAATGAGGATAAACCTCGGATCACGGATCCAATCCGCATCATTGCTACTAACATATTTCAACACAATTTTCTCTAGGAACATATCAAATTAAACATATGAAAGCAACAACGCGAGCTATAGTTTTACAACATAATTTGCAAAATACTACCAGGACTAAGTTCATGATAAATTTAAGTTCAATTAATCATATTACTTAAGAACTCCCACTTAGACAGACATCTCTCTAGTCATCTAAGTGATCACGTGATCCAAATCAACTAAACCATAACCGATCATCACGTGAGATGGAGTAGTTTTCAATGGTGAACATCACTATGTTGATCATATCTACTATATGATTCACGCTCGACCTTTCCGTCTCCGTGTTCCGAGGCCATATCTGTATATGCTAGGCTCGTCAAGTTTAACCTGAGTATTCCGCGTGTGCAAAACTGGCTTGCACCCGTTGTAGATGAACGTAGAGCTTATCACACCCGATCATCACGTGGTGTCTGGGCACGACGAACTTTGGCAACGGTGCATACTCAAGGAGAACACTTCTTGATAATTTTTAGTGAGAGATCATCTTAAAATGCTACCATCAATCAAAGCAAGATAAGATGCATAAAGGATAAACATTACATGCAATCAATATAAGTAATATGATATGGCCATCATCATCTTGTGCTCTCCGGTACTCCGAAAAATACCCGAAACACTCGGAACCGTAATACTTCATCTCGTAACTAACTCATTAGTTACAATGCTTGCAAGGCTTAAGTGATGTGTATTACCGAGAGGGCCCAGAGATACCTCTCCGACAATCGGAGTGACAAAACCTAATCTCGAAATATGCCAACCCAACATGTACCTTCGGAGACACACATGTAGAGCACCTTTATAATCACCCGATTCGTTGTGACGTTTGGTAGCACACAAAGTGTTCCTCCGGTAAACGGGAGTTGCATAATCTCATAGTCATAGGAACTTTGTATAAATCATGAAGAAAGCAATAACAACATACTAAACGATCAAGTGCTAAGCTAATGGAATGGGTCATGTCAATCAGATCATTCAACTAATGATGTGATCCCGTTAATCAAATAACAACTCTTTTGTCCATGGTTAGGAAACATAACCATCTTTGATTAACAAGCTAGTCAAGTAGACGCATACTAGTGACACTCTGTTTGTCTATATATTCACACATGTATTATGTTTCCGGTTAATACAATTCTAGCATGAATAATAAACATTTATCATGATATAAGGAAATAAATAATAACTTTATTATTGCCTCTAGGGCATATTTCCTTCAAGAGCGTAGCTGGCCTGACCCTAATGTATGCCGTCTTTTCCGTGCATACGTTGCTGGTCCTCCCGTGCCTCTGGTGTATCTTTTGTCTTCCCATACACGCCCAAGAAGCCAAGCAGGGTCACGCAAAGATTCTTCGTCACGTGCATCACGTCGATTGCGGAGCGGACCTCTAGGTCTTTCCAATAGGGCAGGTCCCAAAATATAGATTTCTTCTTCCACATGGGCGCACGTCCGTTAGCGTCCTTCGGAAAAGGTTGTCCGCCAGGACCCTTTCCAAAGATTACCTTCAAATCCTTGACCATATCATGTACATCAGCACCAGTACGGTGGCGAGGCTCCGCCTCACCTTTGAAATGCTTGCCTTTTGATAACCCACAAGTATAGGGGATCGCAACAGTTTTCGAGGGTAGAGTATTCAACCCAAATTTATTGATTCGACACAAGGGGAGCCAAAGAATATTCTCAAGTATTAGCAGCTGAGTTGTCAATTCAACCACACCTGCAAACTTAGTATCTGCAGCAAAGTGTTTAGTAGCAAAGTAATATGATAGTTGTGGTAACGGTAATAGAATTAAAGACAGTAAAAGTAATGTTTTTGGTATTTTGTGGTGATTGTAACAGTAGCAACGGAAAAATAAATAAGCGAGAACCAGTATATGGAAAACTCGTAGGCACCGGATCAGTGATGGATAATTATGCCGGATGTGGTTCGTCATGTAACGGTCATAACATAGGGTGACACGGAACTAGCTCCAGTTCATCAATGTAATGTAGGCATGTATTCCGAATATAGTCATACGTGCTTATGGAAAAGAACTTGCATGACATCTTTTGTCCTACCCTCCCGTGGCAGCGGGGTCCTATTGGAAACTAAGGGATATTAAGGCCTCCTTTTAATAGAGAACCGAAACAAAGCATTACCACATAGTGAATACATGAACTCCTCAAACTATGGTCATCACCGGGAGTGGTTACGATTATTGTCACTTCGGGGTTGTCGGATCATAACTCATAGTAGGTGACTATAGACTTGCAAGCTAGGATCAAGAACTCACATATATTCATGAAAACATAATAGGTTCAGATCTGAAATCATGGCACTTGGGCCCTAGTGACAAGCATTAAGCATAGCAAAGTCATAGCAACATCAATCTCAGAACATAGTGGATAATAGGGATCAAACCCTAACAAAGCTAACTCGATTATATGATAAATCTCATCCAACCCATCACCGTCCAGCAAGCCTACGATGGAATTACTCACGCACGGCAGTGAGCATCATGAAATTGGTGATGGAGGATGGTTGATGATGACGACGACGACGAATCCCCCTCTCCGGAGCCCCGAACGGACTCTAGATCAGCCCCCCGAGAGAGATTAGGGCTTGGCGGCGGCTCCGTATCGTAAAACACGATAATTTCTTCTCTCTGATTTTTTTCTCCCCGAAAGCCAATATATGGAGTTGGAGTTGGCATCGGAGGGTCTCCAGGGGGCCCACGAGGTAGGGGGCGCGCCCTAGGGGGGGCGCCCCCACCCTCGTGAACAGGGTGTGGGCCCCCTGGTCTTCATCTTTGGCGAGGATTTTTTTAAGATGTTCCGTGGAGTTTCAGGTCATTCCGAGAACTTTTATTTTCTGCGCAAAAACAACATCATGGCAATTCTGCTGAAAACAGCGTCAGTCCGGGTTAGTTCCATTCAAATCATACAAGTTAGAGTCCAAAACAAGGGCAAAAGTGTTTGGAAAAGTAGATACAACGGAGACGTATCAACTCCCCCAAGCTTAAACCCTTGCTTGTCCTCAAGCAATTCAGTTGACAAACTGAAAGAGAAAAAGAAAAACTTTACAAACTCTGTTTGCTCTTGTTGTTGTAACATGAAAAGCCAGCATTCAAGTTTCAGCAAATATTATGAACTAACCATACTAACAATAACACAGAGGTCTCACAATTACTCATATCAATAGCATAATCAGCTAGCGAGCTATAATAACAAAACTCGGATGACAACACTTTCTCAAAATAATTATAACATGATATAACAAAATGGTATCTCGCTAGCCCTTTCTGAGACCGCAAAACATAAATGCAGAGCACCATTAAAGATCAAGGACTGACTAAACATTATAATTCATGGTAAAAGAGATCCAGTCAAGTCATACCCAATGTAAACCAATTATAATGAATGCAAACGACGGTGTGCTCTCCAATGGTGCTTTTTTAATAAGAAGGATGATGGTGAACATAAAAGTAAGTAGATAGGCCCTTCGCAGAGGAAGGCAGGATTTGTAGAGGTGCCAGAGCTCGGTTTTAAAATAGAGATTGAATAACATTTTGAGCGGCATACTTTTGCTGTCAACGCAACAACTATGAGATGACGACATCTTCCATGCTAAACAAATCATAGGCGGTTCCCAAACAGAATGGTAAAGTTTATACTCCCCCTCCTCCACAGGCATCAATCCATGGCTTGCTAGAAACAACAAGTGCCTCCAACATTCAACGGGTCCCCGGGGGAGTTTTGTTTGCAATTATTTTGATTTAGTTTGCATAAAGCATGGGACTGGGCATCCCGGTGACCAGCCATTTTCTCATGAATGAGGAGCGGAGTCCACTCCTCTTGAGAATAACCGCCTAACATGGAAGATAAGGGCAGCCCTAGTTGAAACATGAGCTGCTCGAGCATACAAAACAGAATTTCATTTGAAGGTTGGAGTTTGGCACATACAAATTTACTTGGAACGGCAGGTAAATACCGCATATAGGTAGGTATAGTGGACTCATAAGGAACAAATTTGGGGTTTAAGGAGTTTGGATGCACAAGCAGTATTCCCGCTTAGTACAGGTGAAGGCTAGCAAAAAGGCTGGAAGCGACCAAGCGAGAGAGGCGACAACAATCGTAAACATGCATTAAAATTAATTTACACTGAATACAAGCATGAGTAGGATATAATCTACCATGAACATAAATATCATGAAGGCTATGTTGATTTGATTCAACTACATGCGTGAACATGTGCCAAGTCTAGTCACTCAATTCATTTAAAGGAGGATACCATCCCATCATACCACATCATAATCATTCTAATAGCATGTTGGCACGCAAGGTAAACCATTATAACTCATAGCTAATCAAGCATGGCACAAGCAACTATAATCTCTAAATGTCATTGCAAATATGTTTACTTCATAATACCTAACTCAAGAACGATGAATCATCATATTTACAAAAACAAGAGAGGTCGAGTTCATACCAGCTTTTCTTATCCCAATAAGTCCATCATAAATCATCATTATTGCCTTTCACTTGCACGACTGAACGATGTGTATAGTAATAAGAGTGCACGTGCATTGGACTAAGCTGGAATCTGCAGGCATTCAATAAACAGGAGAAGACAAGTAATATGGGCTCTAAGTTAAATAAACAATCATGCATATAAGAGCCACTTCAACAATTTAATCATGGTCTTCTCCTACTGACCCCCAAAGAAAAGAAAGGAAAATAAAAACTATTTACACGGGAAAGCTTCCAACAAGCAAAAGAAGAATGGGAAATATTTCTGGGTTTTCTTTTTTTTAGTCCTACAGCAAAGAAATAAACTACTACTAATTTTTTTTGTTTTTTTAAGGTTTATTAAACACACAAGAAGAAAGCAGGAAAAAGAAAGTAATCTAGCATGGATATTACAGTGAAAGAGTATGAACACCGACATCTAGCAATGAGTGTGTGTGAACATGAATGTAATGTCGGTGGGAAATACGTGCTCCCCCAAGCTTAGGCTTTTGGCCTAAGTTGGTCTATTTCCAGGGATGGCCTGGCGGATACCCGTAGGTGAAGCTGGGGTCGTACTGCGATGCAGCGGCTATCGCCTCCTGAGCTGCAGCGTAGTGTCGAGCTGCCTCCGCTCTTCTCTCGTACTCATCTGCCTCCTCTATGGTAATAATATATCTTCCTTTTGTCTGAGAATCAAACAAGGCAGGAGCAGGAAGAGTAATATGGACTACATGCCGTTTGTTAAAGATTAGTCGATACTGGAGAGGTGGTTCAGTCCTCTCAACAAACTGGTGGGAAACCATAGAATCAAAATCCAAATAAGTAGAGGGTAATTCCATATCACTCTCTCGAATGTCTATCTCAAGAAAATTAGCTAAGCGGGTTGCATACATCCCTCCAAAGAAATTTCCGTTATGTCTATTATGGTGCAACCTGCGAGCTACAATGGCTCCCATATGATAATATTGGTCTCCTAACACAGCACTTCTGAGAATGCTGAGATCAGTTGCACACATGTGACATGCTTCATCCTTAGCATTAATGCTTCAACCTATGAAGAGAGCAAAATAATGTATAGCAGGGAAGTGAATGCTCCCTAAAGTGGCTTGCGTTATATCTCTAGATTCCCCCACAGTTATTTTCGCAAGAAAGTCTCTATATTCAGATTTAGGGGGATCCCTGACACTACCCCAAGATGGAAGTTTGCAAGCAAAAGTGAAATCCTCTAAGTCCATGGTATAAGATTTGTCATAAAGGTCAAACATGACTGAAGGAGAATTACGCGAAGATGAAAACTCAAACCTCCTCACAAATGAACTTGTGAGATCATGGTACTGGGGGCATTTATCAGCTTCAAAGTCCTCAAGACCTGCATTGCGTATATATACGTTGAATTCTTCTTTAATTCCCGCTTGATCCATAAAATTTTCCGAAGGCCATTCACAGGGCCTAACAGGAGCGTCTCTTGGTGGTTCCTCGTCAGCATCGCGCATTGCAAGCCTGGGACCTTGTTTCCTTGAAGAGCCACCTTGGAACATCCTCCTAAACATTATGTTTCCTCTGGAGAATTTCTGAAATTTTTAGTAACTTCAAATAAAAGTGAACCAACTTCAATAAAATTGATAGCAACTACTCCCACGAGTGACTAGAGCCTAAATCAAGCATTAGAACTACTTGGGACCATATGAATTTGACATGCAAGCTCAAGAACATGGTCACCTATGCAGCATAAATTTGCAATGAATAGAGCACTAGAACAAAAACTAATTGGACCAATGGAGGGGTCACATACCAAGGAATAATCTCCCCAAGCAGTTTTGCGAGAGGTGCTTTGAGCAAGGAGATCGAAAATCACAGCAAATTTGGAACTCGTGCTTGAGTTGGTTTTTCGTGTTTGTGTGAAGCAGAGAAAGAAGATGGGTGCAGGGATAAGTGGAGGAGGGCCACCATGGGCCCACGAGGTAGGGGGGCGCGCCCTCCACCCTCGTGGCCAGGTGGCAGATCCCCCTGCGGTAATTTTTGCACAGAAAATTCTCAAATATTCCCGAAAAAATCATATTAAATTGGCATGGCATTCCGAGGACTTTTATTTTTGGGATATTTTTGTATTGCACGGATAAATCAGGAAACAGATAAAAAAAATACTATTTTACTTTATTCTACTAAATAACAGAAAATATAAAGAGGGTCCAGAAGGTTGTGCTTCTAGTTGCATCCATCTCATGCTCATCAAAAAGAATCCACTAACAAGGTTGATCAAGTCTTGTTAACAAACTCATTTCGATTAACATGGAACCGGAGAAATTTCGACTAGCACTATGTTACCTCAACGGGGATATGGACATCCCCAATAACAAGTATATCATACTTTTTCTTGACAGTAGGGAGAGGAAATTCAAAACCTCCAAATATAATCGATGGACTTTTTCCAATAGAGTTGATACTGTAAACCTGAGGTTGTTTCCTTGGAAAGTGTACCGTGTGCTCATTGCCATTAACATGAAAAGTGACATTGCCTTTGTTGCAATCAATAACAGCCCCTGCAGTATTAAGAAAAGGTCTTCCAAGAATAATAGACATACTATCATCCTCGGGAATATTAAGAATAACAAAGTCCGTTAAAATAGTGATGTTTGCAACCACAACAGGCACATCCTCACAAATACCGACAGGTATAGCAGTTGATTTATCAGCCATTTGCAAAGATATTTCAGAAGGTGTCACTTATTCAAGTCAAGTCTACGATATAAAGAGAGAGGCATAACACTAACACCGGCTCCAAGATCACATAAAGCAGTTTTAACATAATTTCTCTTAATGGAGCATGGTATAGTAGGTACTCCGGGATCTCCAAGTTTCTTTGGTATTCCACCCTTAAAAGTATAATTAGCAAGCATGGTGGAAATTTCAGCTTCAGGTATCTTTCTTTTATTATTAATGATATCCTTCATATACTTAGCATAAGGATTTGTTTTGAGCACATCAGTTAATCGCATACGCAAAAAGATGGGTCTAATCATTTCAGCAAAGCGCTCAAAATCCTCATCATCCTTTTTCTTGGATGGTTTTGGAGGAAAAGGCATGGGTTTATGAACCCATGGTTCCCTTTCTTTACCATATTTCCTAGCAACGAAGTCTCTTTTATCATAACGTTGATTCCTTGATTGTGGGTTATCAAGATCAACAGCAGGTTCAACTTCTACATCATTATCATTACTAGGTTGAGCATTATCATGAACATCATCATTAACATTTTCACTAGGTTCATGTTCATTACCAGATTGTGTTTCAGCATCAGACATAGAAATATCATTTGAATTCTCAGGTGGATCAGCAATAGGTTTACTAGAAGTTTGCAAACTCCTATCATTTTTATTTTTCTTCTTTCTTGAAGAACTAGGTACATCGATATCATTTCTCTGAGAATCTTGCTCGATTCTCTTAGGGTGGCCTTCAGGATACAAAGGTTCCTGAGTCATTCTACCAGTTCTAGTAGCCACTCTAACAGCATAATCATTTTTCTTACTATTCATTTCATCAAGCACTTCTTTTTGAGCTTTAAGTTCTTGTTCTACTTGAGTGGTAACCATAGAAGCATGTTTGCTAACAAGTTTAAGTTCACCTCTAATATCAGCCATATAATCACCCAAGTGTTTAATCATATAAGCATCTTGTTTTAATTGTCTACCAAAATAAGCATTAAAGTCATCTTGCTTAAACATAAAGTTATCAACCTCATCCAAGCACTGACTAGCAATTTTAGTAGGAGGGACTTCAGCTTTATCATATCTATAGAGAGAATTTACCTTTACTACCTGTGTCGGAATATCGGGATCAGGAGGTTCTTCAGTGAATAAAGTATTGAGGTCATATACTTCTTCAACAGGCGGTAAATTAAGACCGTGTATTTCTTCAATAGGAGGTAAGTTCTTAACATCTTCGGCCTTAATACCTTTTTCTTTCATAGATTTCTTTCCCTCTTGCATATCTTCGGGGCTGAGAAATAGAACACCTCTCTTCTTCGGAGTTGGTTTAGGAATAGGCTCAATAATTGGCTCTCGAGCTGGCTCAGGAGGTGCCCAATTATTTTCATTTGTCAACATATTATTCAATAGAATTTCAGCTTCATCTGGTGTTCTTTCCCTGAAAAGAGAACCAGCACAACTATCCAGGTAATCTCTGGAAGCATCGGTTAGTCCATTATAAAAGATATCAAGTATTTAAGGTTTCTTAAGAGGATGATTAGGCAAAGCATTAAGTAGCTTGAGAAGCCTCCCCCAAGCTTGTGGGAGACTCTCTTCTTAAATTTGCACGAAGTTGTATATTTCCCTCAAGGCAGCTTGTTTCTTATGAGCAGGGAAATATTTAGCAGAAAAGTAATAGATCATATCACAGGACTTTGCACACAACCAGGATCAAGAGAATTAAACCATATCTTAGCATCACCCTTTAATGAGAACGGAAATATTTTGAGTAAATAAAGGTAGCGCGATCTCTTATTATTAGTAAATAGGGCGGCTATATCATTTAACTTTGTAAGATGTGCCACAACAGTTTCAGATTCATAGCCATAAAAAGGATCAGATTCAACCAAAGTGATTCTATCTGGATCAACAGAAAATTCATAATAATCCTTATCAGGAACACACATCGGTGAAGTAGCAAAAGCAGGGTCGGGCCTCATTCTATCTCTAAAAGATTCTTTACTCCATTTAACTAGCAACCTCTTAAGTTCGTACCTATCCTGGCAAGCAAAAATAGCTGCAGAAGATTCTGCATCAAAAAGATATCCTTCAGGAATAGCAGGCATATTTTCATCATCACTCGCATCATTGTATTCAGATTCAATAATTTCTCTTTACTTAGACCTAGAAATTTGCTCATCTAGAAATTCACCAAGGGGCACAGTAGTATCAACAATAGAAGTAGTTTCATCATAAGTATCATGCATAGCAAAAGTGGCATCATCAATGACATGCGACATATCAGGGTTCATAGCAGTAGCAGGTTTAGGTGTCGCTAGATTACTCATAACAGAAGGTGAATCAAGTGCAGAGCTAGATGGCAGTTCCTTACCTCCCCTCGTAGTTGAGGGATAAATTGTTGTCTTAGCGGCTTCCAAGTTCTTCATAGTGTACAGCAGATATAAATCCCAAGTAACTCAAGGAATAGAGCTATGCTCCCCGGCAACGGTGCCAGAAAAAGGTCTTGATAACCGACAAGTATAGGGTATCGCAAAAGTTTTCGAGGGTAGAGTATTCAACCCAAATTTATTGATTCGGCACAAGGGGAGCCAAATAATATTCTAAAGTAATAGCAGCTGAGTTGTCAATTCAACCACACCTGAAAGACTTAGTATATGCAGCAAAGTATTTAGTAGCAAAGTAGTATGGAAGTAACGGTAATAGTAGCAAATGTAATAGTAGAAGTTTTGTATTAATTGTAACAGTGGCAATAGAAAAGTAACGTAGCAAAGATCAATATGAAACAAGCTCGTAGGCAATGGATCAATGATGGATAATTATGTCGGATGGCGTTCATCATGCAACAGTTATAACATAGGGTGACACAGAACTAGCTCTAATTCATCAATATAATGTACGGTGGCGAGGCTTCGTCTGGTGATCCGCCTCAACTTTGAAATGCTTGCCTTTTGATAACCCACAAGTATAGGGGATCGCAACAGTTTTCGAGGGTAGAGTATTCAACCCAAATTTATTGATTCGACACAAGGGGAGCCAAAGAATATTCTCAAGTATTAGCAGCTGAGTTGTCAATTCAACCACACCTGGAAACTTAGTATCTGCAGCAAAGTGTTTAGTAGCAAAGTAATATGATAGTGGTGGTAACGGTAACAGAATTAAAGACAGTAAAAGTAATGTTTTTGGTATTTTGTGGTGATTGTAACAGTAGCAACGGAAAAGTAAATAAGCGAGAACCAGTATATGGAAAACTCGTAGGCACCGGATCAGTGATGGATAATTATGCCGGATGTGGTTCGTCATGTAACGGTCATAACATAGGGTGACACAGAACTAGCTCCAGTTCATCAATGTAATGTAGGCATGTATTCCGAATATAGTCATACGTGCTTATGGAAAAGAACTTGCATGACATCTTTTGTCCTACCCTCCCGTGGCAGCGAGGTCCTATTGGAAACTAAGGGATATTAAGGCCTCCTTTTAATAGAGAACCGGAACAAAGCATTAGCACATAGTGAATACATGAACTCCTCAAACTATGGTCATCACCGAGTGGTTTCGATTATTGTCACTTGAGTTGCCGGATCATAACACATAGTAGGTGACTATAGACTTGCAAGATAGGATCAAGAACTCACATATATTCATGAAAACATAATAGGTTCAGATCTGAAATCATGGCACTCGGGCCCTAGTGACAAGCATTAAGCATAGCAAAGTCATAGCAACATCAATCTTAGAACATAGTGGATACAAGGGATCAAACCCTAACAAAGCTAACTCGATTACATGATAAATCTCATCCAACCCATCACCGTCCAGCAAGCCTACGATGGAATTACTCACGCACGACGGTGAGCATCATGAAATTGGTGATGGAGGATGGTTGATGATGACGACGGCGACGAATCCCCCTCTCTGGAGCCCCGAACGGACTCCAGATCAGCCCTCCCGAGAGAGATTAGGGCTTGGCGGCAGCTTCGTATCGTAAAACGTGATAATTTCTTCTCTATGATTTTTTTCTCCCCGAAAGCCAATATATGGAGTTGGAGTTGGCGTCGGAGGGTCTCCAGGGGGCCCACGAGGTAGGGGGCGCGCCCTAGGGGGGTGCCCCCCACCCTCGTGAACAGGGTGTGGGCCCCCTGGTCTTCATCTTTGGCAAGTATTTTTTATTATTTTTTCTAAGATGTTCCGTGGAGTTTCAGGTCATTCCGAGAACTTTTATTTTCTGCACAAAAACAACATCATGGCAATTCTGTTGAAAACAGCGTCAGTCCGGGTTAGTTCCATTCAAATCATACAAGTTAGATTCCAAAAGGGCAAAAGTGTTTGGAAAAGTAGATACGACGGAGACGTATCACCTTTCTTTCTTGGGATGCCTCCTCGGAAGAAATCGACGATGTCCCAGGTACACATTCTTCCTACAACTCTCCAAATATATACTGTCAGTATCATCCAAACAGTGCGTGCATCCGCGGTATCCCTTGTTTATACGTCACGAAAGGTTACTGAGAGCAGGCCAATCATTGATGGTCACGAACAGCAACGCCTTTAGGTCAAATTCTTCCTATCCGTGCTCATCCCACGCACCTACACCTGTTCCATTCCACAGCTGTAATAGTTCTTCAACTAATGGCCTTAGTTACACATCAATGTCGTTGCCGGGTTGCATAGGGCCTTGGATGAGCACTGGCATCATAATGAACTTCCGCTTCATGCACAACCAAGGAGGAAGGATATACAAACATAGAGTCACAGGCCACGTGCTATGGTTGCTGCTGTGCTCCCCAAAAGGATTAATGCCATCTGCGCTTAGACCAAACCATACGTTCCTTGGGTCACCTGCAAACTCCTCCCTGTACTTTCTCTCAATTTTTCTCCACTCCGAACCGTCAGCGGGTACTCTCAACTTTCCGTCTTTCTTACGGTCTTCTCTGTGCCACCGCATCTCCTTCGCATGCTCTTTGTTTTGGAACAAACGTTTCAACCATGGTATTATAGGAGCATACCACATCACCTTGGCAGGAATCTTCTTCCTGGGGCGCTCGCCCTCGACATCACCAGGGTCATCGCGACTGATCTCATAACGCATAATGCACCACATACAAGACAGCGTTCAAATCCTCGTCGCACCGCTGTAGAGGATGCAAATCGATAGGGCATGCATGTATCTTCTGCACCTCTAACCCTAGAGGGCAGACAATGTTCTTTGCTTCATACGTACTCTCGGGCAATTCATTGTCCTTTGGAAGCATATTCTTTATCATTACCAGCAACTTTCCAAATCCCTTGTCAGATACACCATTCTCTGCCTTCCATTGCAGCAATTCCGATGTGGTGCCCAACTTTTTTGTCGACTTACAATCCGGGTACAACAATTTCTTGTGATCCTCTAACATGTGCTGCAACTTCTTCCTCTCCAAATCACTTGCGCAGTTTCTCTTTGCATCGGCAATGGCCCGACCTAGATCATCAGCGGGCTCATCTGATGCCTCTTCTTCAGCTTGTTCCAGCACTACCGGCTCAACTTCTTCCTCCATTGTTGTATCATCGTATTCAGGGAACCCATGGCCAGGATAGATGTCGTCGTCCTCTTCCTCTTCATTATCTTCCATCATAACCCCTCTTTCTCCGTGCTTGGTCCAAACATTATAGTGGGGCATGAAACCGGACTCAAATAGGTGGACGTGAATGGTTCTTGACGAAGAGTAATTGTGACCATTCTTACAGCCAGCACATGGACAAGGCATAAAACCATCCGCCTGCTTGTTTGCCTCAGCGGCAAGCAGAAAAGTATGCACGCTATTAATGAACCCGGGAGAGCATCGGTCATCATACATCCATTGTCGGCTCATATCTTCATTATACACAACACCGAATAGACCAAATTAATACAAGTTCGTACATAAAGTTCATATACAACACTTAATTAAATGCAACATACAAATAACTCTCTAGTTAAAGAATTTAAATGCAACAACAAATGCGATCAAGATCGCAACTAAGGTAACAATTGATCCAACAGCATAATGATACCAAGCCACACTATCAATGGCCTATTTTCTAATCTTTCTAATCTTCAACCTCATTTTCTCCATCTTGATCTTGTGATCATCGACGACATCGGCAACATGCAACTCCAATTCCATCTTCTCCCCTCAATTCTTTTCAATTTTTCTTTCAAATACTCGGTTTCTCTTTCAACTAAATTTAACCTCTCGACAATAGGGTCGGTTGGAATTTCCGATTCACATACCTCCTAGATAAAAATATCTATGTAAACTTGATGGGCATAATTTGTCATAAACACGAAATGCAACAACTAGTTTTAAAAGAGAATATACCACAACCGAATCATAACAAGGACGAGGGCGGCGGGGACGGATATCAAAACCATGGCACTATGTATAACAAACAACGTACGGGTAAGACAATTATACGAGTAACTATATATCCAAATCACACAAACATCAATTTGGTAATGTAAAACATTCATGAACAAGAGCCTCACCACAAGGTGGAGCCAGCGATGGGACGGTGCGGGCGATCGACGGTGGTTACGACGGAGATTTAGAAGGCACTAAGTAAACCACACCTACATATGCAAACTAAGTGTTATTTTTGACCTCAGATTGCATATAAATCAAATACTAGCAAATATAATTCCTCCCAAATTAATCACTATACAAAGCATTATAAGAGCTAATCTAGCAATGAGAGTTGAAAGGACAAAGTTGCTAACCTTTGTGATCATTTGAATGGATGGGGGCCTTCAAATCTTGACAAATTTTGGGCAAAATTTGTGAGGAGCTCGATGAAGAGAGGGGAAGAACAGAGGAAGTGAGGGGAAAGGGAAGAACAGAGTGGCTCGGGTGGACGAAGGGTTTATGTACGTCGACCTTTAGTACCGGTTCATGCCACAAACCGGTACTAAAGGTGCTGGACGGGCCCCAGACTGACAACATCATGCCACCACTCTCTTTAGTACCGGTTCGTGGCACGAACCGGTGCTAAAGGTTCGCCACAAACCGATACTAATGAGAGCGGCCGGCTAGCCGTTGGAACCGGCACTAATGGACACATTAGTGCCGGCTCAAAATCGCGGCCGGCTAGCCATTGGAACCGGCACTAATGGACACATTAGTGCTGGCTCAAAATCAAACCGGCACTAATGTGTCTCAGATTTGCCCCTTTTTCTACTAGTGAATACTTGAGGATATTCTTTGGCTCCCCATGTGTCCAATCAATAAATTTGGGTTGAATACTCTACCCTCGAAAACTATTGCGATCCCCTATACTTGTGGGTTATCAGCACTCCTCCCTCTCGCGGGTCATAGGATGACGTGGGGCGCCCTGGCTCGAGGGTGTGACCACGATCTGGACTGCGGCGGCGCCGATTTGGTTCATTACGGCCCAAATCTGGACTATGGCGGTGTGGCGGCCAGTCGGGGTCCTAATGGCGGCTGTGGTGGCAGTGTTGGCGACGGCGATGGCTGTGGCGCGGCGGCATTGGAGGTGGCGTGGGCTACGGGCGCGCCGGCCTGCCCTGTGGGTGGTGGTGGCGGCGGCGCGCCATCTGCCTTTGGATCGACGGTGGCGGCGTGGAGGACCTAGTGGTCTCGTCGGTGGCACCTTCGGTTAGATCTATTCTGACCGGTGCAGCCGGCGGTGGTGGTCATCTCTTCCATCAAAGGTGGCCGGCCTATGGCTGGGTGGTCAGGTCTTGAGATTCATCATCTAGTTCCGCTACGAGTAGGGGAGACATTGTTGCCGGTGAACCGAGCCGTAGGCGGGCGATGGCGACGTTTTTCGTCGTTACCTTGATGAAGGCATCATCGTGTAACTGTTGTCGACCCACTCATGCTGCTTCGGGAGAAACCCTAGGATCAGGTCTTCCAGATTGGACGTTGGCGGTACTATGGTGCCATTTATCTCTTGGGAGTATCGTTTGTGGAGCAGCGCTAGAAGACAGAGGCATGAGGTGGAGCGGATTCGTCTTGCACGGAGCTTCGGTGGAGGTATCCAGTCATGCCTGGTTGGCAGGTGCTACGCACGACGGATCTTCCAGAGTCTTTGCGTCTGTACGGATGAGCGCGGGACGGTGGCGCCGTTGGGCGCCGTGGTGGCGTCGACGGATGTCCGAACTGGCAAGGATGATGCGGATCTCTCTCCTGAAGATGGTAAGTGGTCCGATGATGATGATCGCTTCTAAACGTATGCATGTGGTGTGCGTTTTAGGTAGGCTGCACCGGCTGTTGGTCCCGATACGTTATGTGGATGGATCAACGACGACGGTGTTTTTAGATATTGGGAGTGAGAGCACTCCACATTATCAAGTTTGTAGGAGTGGTTTCTGGTGGATTGATTATGTTGTCAGACCTTTGTGAATAGTTAATAAAGATGGCTGTATGCGTCGATTGATGCGGAGGCCGGGGGTTTAACCTCCTTTTCAAAAAAAACAATTATATCATCTAGAGATTTCATCAGATCTCCGGCATTGGCCTTATTTCTCCCATGCCACCACACCCAGAACAGAATACAAACCTTCATGCATGCGATCTTCTTCAGTCAGGCAAAATACCTCGTCAAATATACTTAGTGGGTCACTTCTTTTTAGAAGCTTCGCTCTAATTTCTTCCATTTGGGCTAGCCACCAAGGAACCTCGCTCGGGTCAAAAGAGTTGGCGATGGAGCGCGGCCAACGCCGCGCCATGCCATGTGGAGACGGGCATCGTTGTGCTGTTGCGCAAACAGTTGTACAGTCAGGCCGACGATACGGATGGATACGAAACAGACGGAGATCGACGATCCTGGGCTGGGATGCACGTAGCTAGGCCGGCTTGAACTGGACAGGGCAGCAACCCGAACAGCCGAACCAACTCACCGTACCACTGTACATGTTCATTTAGCATATGGTCTTGGGCTTTTCCACAGAAACAATAGTAAAACTCACTATTTTGGAACGGAGGGAGTAGCTAGCTATGGGAGGAGGAAGAATCAGATTAAATCGCTACAGAGACCGGATGGACAGCTTACTGACAACTTGGTGGAGATGGAAACTATGGCAACCAACTTCTACCAAAACCTGTATACGTCCGAGGGAGTCCATCAGGTGCTTGACACAGTGCCTGTCAAAGTAATAGAAGCGATCAACGAAATGCTTAATGCACCATACAGCCAACAAGAAGTGAAGGACGCTTTGTTCCAGATGTTCCCAATAAAGTCACCGGGCCCTGATGGCTTCCCGGCGCACTTTTTTCAACATCATTGGGATACCTATGGGGGAGACGTGACAACGGCCGTCCTGAGAATTGTTGAGGGGACATAATCGGCCGAGTGTATAAATGACACCATATTGGTACTCATCCCCAAGGTAAAAAACCCAACCCTCCTGACTCAATTCCGTCCCATCAGCTTGTGTAATGTTTTATACAAGATAGCTTCAAAGGTGATCTCTAATAGACTGAAACAAGTGCTCCCTGATATAGTCTTAGAAGAACAGTCAGCCTTTGTTCCTGGCAGGTTGATCACTGATAACATCATCACAACATATGAGTGCTTGCATTTCATGAAGAGGAATAAAGCAAAGAAAAATCAGTCATGTGCTCTCAAGTTTGATACGATGAAAGCTTATGATAGGGTAGAGTGGCCTTATTTAAAAGCAGGTATACTGAAGTTGGGCTTCACTGAGAGGTGGGTGAATATAGTCATGAGTATGGTCACCATAGTAAATTTTTCGGTTTTGTTCAATGGGAAGAAGTTGCAACAGTTTATCCCTTCAAGATGTATCAGACAAGGGGACCCGATTTCTCCATACTTGTTCTTGCTAGCAGAAGATGGCCTTTCGTGCCTCTTAAAATCAAGAAGTGAGTCATCCAACTTGCATGATCTACAGTAGCTCCCATGGCGCCACCAGTGAACCATCTCTTATTTGCTGATGACAGCCTGTTGTTTTTCAATGAAAACGGTGTGGGGGCCAACTGAAAGGACATGTGGTGCCCCCATGTGTGGTTTTGGTAATTGATGACACTCTCTATGGACTAATGGTTGCATTGAGTTATATTTGAAGGATTTGTCCATAGGCTCTTCTTGAAGTCCATGTGTTGGTTTTAAGGAGTTTATGTGTTGACCAAGGTGCTATTAAGGAATTATCCAAAGATTGGTTATGTGAGTGTTGTGCTTATTGCAAGCATGTCTTGAAGAAGAAGATTGTGTGATCATTCATGTTTACCTTCAAGACATCATCCAAATGAAGAGAGTTGGAAAGAGTCAAGGTTGATCAAGACTAAGTCAATAGTGAATCAAGTTAATCAACTCATAAAGCGTAGAAGATGTACCGAGAGGGATCAAGTGATCCCATGGTATGGTGCATTGTCCATTGTGCTTTGCGTACTAACCCATGGTCTATGTGAGAGTTCTATGTGGGGTTAGGTACGTGTTCATGGGATTGCGTCAAGAGGAAGATATCACTCAACCCATGGATAAGAAACATCAAGTGGTGATCGTCATCAAGATTGTCGTGTGCAAGTTTAAGTGGAGCATCACGAAGATACTAAATGCTTGAAGCTTGTCATCCATTTTGGTGTCAATGGACTTGTGAAGATGTGCCGAAGAGTGGCTCACCCATAGTGGAGTATGGGCACTACAAGAAATATGTCAACTGGTGACCTTGACTATTGGTCACTGAAAGGTCATAGTTTTTCATTTGCAACCTTTTTGTGACAAAAAACAGAACGTCAAAAGTTGGCAGTCATAAACTGAAATTAGCGACCTTCTCTGTGACAAGGTCGTAGACGTTTACGACCAAAACAGAAGGTCGTTGAACCCATGACCTTTTGTTTTGGTCACTGGTTGTCTGCCCAGGCCACGTCGAATCCGACATGGCAATCTGAGGTGGCAAAATTGTGACCAATTCAAAAGGTCACTGACAAGATTCAGCCCGGTCCAATTAGGTGTTTTACATGGGCCGAGCCCAACTTTTTTGGCCTTTTATGCTTTTTCACACAGATTTTTTCTGCTATATGGCTGGGCCTTTTCTATTTGGGCCTCAGCCTTTTTTCCATTTATTTTTTCAACATAATACCATTTGGGCCAAGGCCTTTTTGCAACGCAAGAATTAATTTGTCCAACATTGTTTGGGCCAAAGCCTCTTCCAGCCCATAAATATTTTCAGCCCACTAGTGTAAAAGGACTAGACGACAGATAAATAATTGACTTTTTTTTCAGGGTTGCTGTCAAAGCAAAGTTTGTTTCATCATACATCATTTGTTGTGATTACATCTTCATCACATTATAGACATGAGAAGCAGCAACTAAAAGATTGTCATCAGCCATGTTCAAATAACATTACAGCTCCAGCAACTGCTAATATACAGTACAACTTCCGCTTATGTGCAAACCTACAGGAAGGCCAAACAGAAAAGAAATCGCTGAAAAGAAACGCTGATCACTAGCTTAGATATTCAGAGATCACTGCTATGATGCCAATTAGTTTGATTGCAGCCCTTCCAGTTTGGCTTCAGCATCATCTCTCCAGCATCATCTCTCATAACCTAAAAGAAGGAACATAATCCAGCATTAGAATTTGTAACTTTTTGTCCTGCCAAAATATTAGTACTTGTTTAAACCAAAGGATTGATGGCAAAAGTTATCTCCATAGTCGTTTGTTGGATACTGATGGTAGTTTGAGTTGGTAGGCTGATTAGTTCAGTAAGTGTGTTAAACAACCAGGTGCATTTTTCTCTATAGCCGAACGAGGTATATAGTTCAAAGTGTGTTAAGCATGTGACACAAAACATTTTTTCTATTTGAGCATGATAGGACATAAAAATAACTTCCTAATTGCAGGTTTACTACCTATAGGTCCTGTTGTCGGCAACCAAAAGCATTAGGCGATGAAGAACAATATATTTTCAATTCAATCCGTTAGCCAACCACCAATATGATAGTCATGTGGGTATTACATCAGGAAGAAGGCAACAGATAAGTACAGATGACAAGAAACAAGAACAGAGAGGTCGTACATCACATGGCACATGCATATCTCTATGACACCAACCAAGCAAGGAATGTACAAACAAGAAGCGCACCTTTGGCGTCTCATCATCGGTCATGATAGGTGTGCTAGGAGGTGGTTGACGAGCCTTCCTTCTTGTCATGCTTGGTCATGATCTGGATAGCAAAAGCGGGAGGGAGGAACATTAAGTAGAGCATGTATGGAACATCATAATGACAATACTGAGATCACTCAAGCAATCCTAATGATGCACAAACCTCACAATGTTGCCAACAAGGCAAGAACCTCCTTGATCTTGTCCTTGAAGTTCTCTAGCTCCAGGTTATTCAGCAGCTCGATATTTGCTCAACTGTGTGTGTACATGCATTAGGGCATACATAAAATGTTCAAGTTATATTCTCAGCTAAATGTGATGTATCAAAATAATTAATTCAGGACTTAAAAGGTAAAAATTGAGCTTAGACATGAAACTTTAAAGCACTCATTTCAACCATGTTCAGAAAAACTTGAGGTAAATTAGCAATAAGGATATTGGTTACAAGCTAGGTGAAATGCAAAATGTAGTCCTATTGCATTGATCGATCCTAACTTGTTTAAACTAGAGCAGATTGTTCAACTAGTGCAATCTAGCAGTCTAAAAAGAGAAAAGTATGTTCATTCTCAGTTACACATTAACTAGAACAGAAATGAGAAACACATCATTAGAATAGAAATGAGAGACACTAATATAAGCAAGAACTTTCAACAAGTACACATTAATTATAACATAGCTATGTAGCACTGTTGTTGTTTGAATATTAAAACCAGTAGTTGTCAGCTATGGAGCATCGCTCATTGAGCATCATTAGTATGTCAGCTAGCAAAATCCTCATGTACTAACTTAGACAAATTTGACATACTAATGCTAGAGAAAATAATTGTTTGCACATCATCGTCCAGGACCTTTACACAACTATATGCAACACAATCACAAGTGAAATTTACAGAAGCAACACAGACAAATAATTGAATCATTCAATCAATTGGCGAGGCCCAAAAAAATTATTATGGGGCATCACATAGCTACAGAAACCATATCATGAATAAACCGAACATTTGCAAAAGTAGAGCGAGGTTCTCTCAATGATTGTAGCCTTTGATATATTTATAGTACCTACTTCCTAAAGGATCATTTCATCTAAACCCCTACCTGACTAAACTAACAAGTGATCAAATTACAGACAAAAACAAGTGGCAGTAGCTAACAAAGTGGCAGCAGCTCAAAACAAGTAGAACATTTGTTGATAAGCAAATGAAAAAAGCTAAACACATGTTTGGTCAGAAGAACTAAAAGCTAAATCATGTCATTCCAGGAAGAATGTCTCATGCAAAATACAAAACATGTGGCCTAGAAAATAGGTCAGCAAGTTACAGATAACTGATCAATGGTAGAGCCAGACTTGGGTGTCAAATGTACAACTGCAAAGGACACGACAGCTACAGCTATGTGAGCCTGCCTGATAGGTAGGTCAAGCAACTTGACTCGGTGAACTGGGAACGATCTAAGACAGACAATAAGAATGGACAGCAAGTAATACAGACCAACAACAATTTTGATATAACCTTTGCGCAGAAATCCAACATCGTGTAAGTAATACAGACCAACAACGACTGGTAGTAACTATCCTTTTTTTTCTAAAGAATGAATGGCCATTGTCATACTCTTTGCTGACATGGTTCTAGTGTTCACTTAACCATGTTTTCTTAATTCGCCTGATTCAGCCAACAACCAGTAAGAAGACGTCTTTTTCAGGACATGAATCCTACATCTAGTAGTAATCAACGATCCCGCATAGCTACCACTACTAGCACGAGTTAGAAGGAACAGAGAGGAGAGCTTCACCTTTCCAGGACGAGGAGGTGGTTGGGCTCATGGCCAATGGCTTGGGCGAGGGCAGCGAGATGAGTTGCCGCTCCTGCTCGGGCCCAGGCCAAGAGCGGCAACAGACGGGCGGGGCGGAGCTCGAGATCGAGGAGCGCGGGCGGCGCGGATCCGGAGCATCGATAGATGGGAGCGGATGTGGGCGGCCTGGATCCTCGCGGGCCAGATCCTGGCGATGCGGCCGCAAGGAGGTGGCTGGGCTCACGGCCAACAGCCAGATCTAGTCACTCCATGGCGTCGGGGCAGGGGAGGAAGAGGCCATCCCGCCCATGGTGTCCCGGTGCTCGAGCAAGGACGGCATCTTGGATCTGGGAGGGAGAGAACAAGAGGTGAGGAAGTGACGGGCGGATGTGAAGAGGAGGAGATGGAGTGGAGGGGCCTTTGAGTCGCCGGACCACGCCGGGCGGAACCCTAGCGACGAGAGGCGATCGCGGATGGCGCTGGAGGGCCGCGTGCACCCCGCCCATGCCGCCCGGCGAGCCATCGTCCAGCTGGTGGTGCTTACGCATGATGGCGACGCCTGGATCGATCCGATCTTTGGACCTCCAGCCCGCGGATCCAGAGTTCGGTCGCCGTGGCTGCGCCGCGGGCTAGGGTTTCGGGCGCTTGGGAGGCATGGGGATTCGGGCTCCTCGCCGTCGACGGCCATGGTGCGGGGGCGGCGGCAGCGGCTAGGGTTTGGCGAGTGGGTGCGGGTGCGGGAGAGTGGGGGCGTGGGGGCTAGGGTTGGAACGGCGGGGAGTGGGGGCGTGGGGGCTGCATGGGTAAGAGGGGTGAGAGGGGTGAGAGGGCTACGTGGGTGAGAGGGTGAGGGGATGAGGTCCGCCGTTGGATCCCGGATCATCCGACGGTGTCTGATGCATGATCCGCGTGATATGCCTATAGACCAATCAGAACGCAACAAACTATTTGAAGACTTTATGACCTTTTAAATAGGTCACGAAAAAATCATTTTCCATTTTTTAGTGCTCAAAATGAGTTCTTTTTTGTAAAAGACCTACCAAATATTTGTTCAAATGATATTATTTATATTCTTTATATTTGTTCAAAATGAGTTCTTTATACTCTGTAAAAGTTTACATCATGGAATAGTAAACAGTATCGACCAAGGGTTTTTTTATATTCTTTGCACAAAAAATCATTTTCCATTTTTCGAGTGCCCTAAATGAGGTTTTTTTGTGAAGAACCTACCAAATAATTGTTGCAAAATTGGACCAAATCATTTTTATATAATACTAGGCCATATTTAATGCACAATTGACCAAATGGTTGGGTGAAAAAAGTTTTGATCCACCTCTCGTGAAAAAGACAAATTTCCACCGATTCAGCTGGAAGCGGGTCAAATTTGAACTGTAGCTATCTCGTAGTTTGCTCTTTATTTTTTTTAAAATCATTTCTAGGTACATAAGTATCTATTTAATCAGAGAAACACCAAAAAAATTCCAAGATTCAACCACTAGCTAGGAACGGTCAAGCCCGCCGTTTTGACCGCATTTTGAAACGGGCATAAAAAATTCAAAAAAAACAAAAAAAATGGAAAACCTTTGCATTGTGTCATTATATGTGACCAAGTTTCCAGGAAAAATAATAAACTTGTAATACGGTAATTATTTTAAAAAAGTGTTCTCAGAAATAAGTTATCATGCGTGAAGATTCATGGCTTTTAAGCCAAATGATCAATCTTATGGCCACATTCATGGCATAGGTTGTTCAAATGATCTCATATTGTGCACAAGGGTGCATCTTGGAATTCCAAACAATGTTTCCTAAGGAAGTTTTCATTTTCTTTGCACGGAAAATTCATTTTCCATTTTCCGAAAGTGCGAAATGAGGTTTTTTTGTGAAGGAACTACCAAATAATTGTTGCAAAAATGGAACAAACCAATTTTATAAAATACTAGGTCATGTTTAATGCACAATTGACCAAATGGTTGGGTGTAAAAAGTTTTGATCCACCTCTGATGAAAAAGACAAATTGTCGCCTATTCAGTTGGAAGCAGGTCAAATTTGAACTGCAGCTGCCTCATAGTTTGCTCTTTATTTTTTCCAAAAATCATTTCTAGGTACATAAGTATCTATTTAATCAGAGAAACACCAAAAAAATTCCAAGATTCAACCACTAGCTAGGAACGATCAAGCCCGCTGTTTTGACCGCATTTTGAAACGGGCATAAAAAATTCAAAAAAACGAAAAATTGGAAAACCTTCGCATTGTGTCATTATATGTGACCAAGTTTCCAGGAAAAACAATAAACTTGTAATACGGTAATTATTTTAAAAAAGTGTTCTTAGAAATAAGTTATCATGCGTGAAGATTCATGGCTTTCAATCCAAATGATCAATCTTATGCCTACATTCATGGCATAGTTTGTTCAAATGATCTCATATTGTGCACAAGGGTGCATCTTGGAATTCCAAACAATGTTGCCTAAGGAAGTTTTCATTTTCTTTGCACAGAAAATTCATTTTCCATTTTCCGAGTGCCCGAAATGAGGTTTTTTTTGTGAAGGAACTACCAAATAATTGTTGCAAAAATGGAACAAATCAATTTTATAAAATACTAGGCCATGTTTAATGCACAATTGACCAAATGGTTTTTTGTAAAAAGTTTTGATCCACCTCTGGTGAAAAAGACAAATTGCCGCCGATTCAGTTGGAAACGGGTCAAATTTGAACTGCAGCTGCCTCATAGTTTGCTATTTATTTTTTCCAAAATTCATTTATATGTACATAAGTATATATTTTATCATAGAAACACCAAAAGTTTTCCAAGATTCAACCACTAGCTAGGAACGGTCAAGCCCGCCGTTTTGACCGCATTTCCAAACGGGCATAAAAAATTCAAAAAAATCAAAAAATTGGAAAACATTCGCATTGTGTCATTATATGTGACCTAGTTTCCAGGAAAAATAATAAACTTGTAATACGGTAATTATTTTAAAAAAGTGTTCTCATAAATAATCTATCATGCGTGAACATTCATGGCTTTCAATCCAAATGATCAATCTTATGCCTACATTCATGGCATAGTTTGTTCAAATGATCTCATATTGTGCACAAGGGTGCATCTTGGAATTCCAAACAATGTTGCCTAAGGAAGTTTTCATTTTCTTTGCACGGAAAATTCATTTTCCGTTTTCCGAGTGCCCGAAATGAGGTTTTTTTGTGAAGGAACTACCAAATAATTGTTGCAAAAACGGAACAAATCAATTTTATAAAATACTAGCCCATGTTTAATGCACAATTGACCAAATGGTTGGGTGTAAATTTTATTGATCCATCTCTGGTGAAAAAGACAAATTGCCGCTGATTCAGTTGGAAACGGGTCAAATTTGAACTGCAGCTGCCTCATAGTTTGCTATTTATTTTTTCCAAAAATCATTTATAGGTACGTAAGTATCTATTTTATAATAGAAACACCAAAAGTTTTCCAAGATTCAACAACTAGCTAGGAACAGTCAAGCCCGCCGTTTTGACCGCATTTCGAAACGGGCATAAAAAATTCAAAAAGAATCAAAAAATTGGAAAACCTTCACATTGTGTCATTATATGTGACCTAGTTTCCAGGAAAAATAATAAACTTGTAATACGGTAATTATTTTAAAAAAGTGTTCTCAGAAATAAGCTATCATGCGTGAACATTCATGGCTTTCATGCCAAATGATCAATCTTATGGCCACATTCATGGCATAGTTTGTTCAAATGATCTCATATTGTGCACAAGGGTGCATCTTGGAATTCCAAACAATGTTGCCTAAGGAAGTTTTCATTTTCTTTGCACGGAAAATTCATTTTCCATTTTCCGAGTGCCCGAAATGAGGTTTTTTTGTGAAGGAACTACCAAATAATTGTTGCAAAAATGGAACAAATCAATTTTATAAAATACTAGGCCATGTTTAATGCACAATGGACCAAATGGTTGGGTGTAAATTTTATTGATCCATCTCTGGTGAAAAAGACAAATTGCCGCCGATTTAGTTGGAAACGGGTCAAATTTGAACTGCAGCTGCCTCATAGTTTGCTATTTATTTTTTCAAAAAATCATTTATAGGTACATAAGTATCTATTTTATCATAGAAACACCAAAATTTTTCCAAGATTCAACCACTAGCTAGGAACGATTAAGCCCGCCGTTTTGACCGCATTTCGAAACGGGCATAGAAAATTCAAAAAAAAATCAAAAAATTGGAAAACATTCGCATTGTGTCATTATATGTGACCGAGTTTCCAGGAAAAATAATAAACTTGTAATACGGTAATTATTTTAAAAAAGTGTTCTCAGAAATGAGCTATCATGCTTGAAGATTCATGGCTTTCAAGCCAAATGATCAATCTTATGGCCACATTCATGGCATAGTTTGTTCAAATGATCTCATATTGTGCACAAGGGTGCATCTTGGAATTCCAAACAATGTTTCCTACGGGACTTTTCATTTTCTTTTCACAGAAAATACATTTTCCATTTTCCGAGTGCCCGAAATGAATTTTTTGTGAAGGACCTACCATATATTTGTTGCAAAATTGGACCTAATCAATTTTATAAAATACTAGACCATATTTAATTTACAATTGACAAAATGGTTGGGTGTAAATTTTATTGATCCATCTCTGGTGAAAAAGACAAATTCCCGTCGATTCAGTTGGAAGCGGGTCAAATTTGAACTGCAGCTGCCTCATAGTTTGCTCTTTATTTTTTCCAAAAATCATTTCTAGGTAAATAAGTATCTATTTAATCATAAATACATGGTTTTATGGGGAGACATCGAGGTTTGGACAGTGGTTGAGGGCCCCAACTCTAGGGCACGTAAGCTCGCATGCCCGTCGCGTGGTCACCATGTGACCGTGGCATTGCCATGTGTTCTGGGGAGTAGGCATGTCTAGTGGGTTGGGCACTCCCCAGTTAGGTGCTAGGAAGAAAATCACAACATAATATTCTCACGAGGAGACCGATCGATGCTCAAACATGAATAAGCAGCCAAGTGTTTGATTTGCGGTACGGGAAATGCACATGGCTAATGGGCGTGAGTTTTGGCTGAGGATGATCAGTTACTAAGAAGACCGTCTTCACAAATTTTTAGGGAAATCAAGAATATATAAATAACACTTCCTTCACAAAGTGCTGCTTTGAACAGGATAGGAAAATGAATATTGTTGAGTTATTTTTGAACTAGGCAAGGAAGGTTTTTGACATATTTGATGAAGATATGATCCAAACAATTTACGAGAATTTTTTGGGAATTTTTGGAATAACAGAAATATAGGTTGCTTCACAACTTAGGGCAAAAATTGACACATGGACATGACACATAGGCAAACGGATGAGATGGTGCCTAGTCATCACAACCCACCACAATATACAAGGCTATGACCATCTATATTGGTCGTTAACAACTAGAAATAAGGCAGCGGACCTGCACTATTTGCTTTGTGACTATTTCGTGTAAGGAAATTACGACCTTTTTGACCAAAATGGTCGCAATGGTTTAGGGTTTGGAGCCCCCCGAACAGCTTTTGACCAATTGGTCTCAAATGGTCATAGATCTATGACCAATTCTTCCAGGGTCACTGACAGAAGGTCACTAGTTGACATATTTCTTGTAGTGGGGGGAGCAATCATCTAGTCTTCATCGACCCAACGCAATCAAGAAAGGTGGTCCATCTTGAGGAGGACAAGTTCGTCATCATCTAGCTCAAGTGGACCATGTGCAAGGCAAAGGTTTTCCCTTGATAGATTTTCTATTTCACCGGTCTCATGGTGGTAATTGGGAGACCGGGCTTTAGGATCGATTGTCGTACTATCAAGGGGGGCTCTCGAGGAGTAGCTTTATCGTATCATTAGTAGAGAGCTCAAACCATTGCATCCTTGCATCATCTTTCTTGGTTCTTGTTTGGTTCTCCTTGTGAGATTTGGAGCTTATGGTCATCTTGATGACAAGCTCGAGTTCATCAAAAACGGAGTTCATGTATCTTCTATGATGTTTTCGATGTTGGAGGTTCTGCCGGTTCTTCTCTGCTGGAGGTTTCTCTCCTCTTTTTGTTAGGCATACCTCCCCATGCACCCTTTTCTGATGCTACTCGTTGTCTTGTATCCAACAAGCTTGAGTTTGCTCAATTCGGAGCTCATTTGCAGAAGTTATGGCAGTTCTGGTTTTCCTTGGAGTGTACTTGTTTTCACGGATTTGGCATAAGGTTGGCGCCAGCGGTAGTACCGCTGGACCGGAGCGGCAGTACCGCGTATCGCCACAAGCAGTAGTACCGCTGTCCCATAGCGGAAGTACCGCCCATGGCCATAAGCGGTAGTACGGTTCCGGTTCCGCGCTGGTACCGCCTCGACTCAAGACGTGTTTTTCTCGTGTCGGGTTCAGCGGCAGCAGTAGCAGCAGTAGGAGCGGTAGTACCGCTTGTGTGCGGTAGTACCGCTACTACCACCGCCCCTAGTACCACTGGCTAAGCGGCAGTACCGCTGCATCCAACGGTAGTACCGCTGGCTCCAGCGGTAGTGCCGCTCATACGGCTCTGCCTTGCCCTCTGTTTTGCTCCGCTATCTGTGTTCTACCGCCCGGGCGGTAGTACCGCTCCCCTGAGCGGTAGTACCGCTCGTGCGCAGACTGAGCACATAACGGTTGGATTCGAGAGCTCCTATAAAAGGGGGTCTTCTTCCCCATTCAAGCTTATCCTTTGAGCTCGTGTTCTTCCCCCATTGTTGACCTTCTCCGAGCTTGCTATCTCTCAATCCCTCCATGGATTCTTGCTAGTTTTGGGGGGAAAAGAGAGAGGAGATCTAGATCCACATTTCCACCAATCACTTTCTCCTCTATGTGAGGGGAACCCCTTGGATCTAGATCTTGGAGTTCTTGGTGTTCTCCTTCTTGTTCTTCCTCTCATTTTCCTCCCTAGCATTAGTTGCTTCGGTGGGATTTGGGAGAGAAGGACTTGGTGTTGGGGAACGTAGTAATTTCAAAAAAAATCCTACACACACACAAGGATCATGGTGATGCATAGCAACAAGAGGGAAGAGTGTTGTCGACGTACCCTCGTAGACCGTAAGCGGAAGCATTATGACAACGCGGTTGATGTAGTCATACGTCTTCACGATCCGACCGATCCAAGTACCGAACGTACGGCACCTCCGAGTTCAGCACACGCTCAGCTCGATGGCGATCCCGGACTCCGATCCAGCAAAGTGTCGGGATGAGTTAAAATCGGCCTGACAGGCGTGGTGGCGATCTTGATGTTCTATCGTCACAGGGCTTCGCCTAAGCACCGCTACAATATTATCGA
The DNA here is from genome assembly GCA_021605145.1 of Aegilops bicornis. Taxonomy (NCBI): domain Eukaryota; kingdom Viridiplantae; phylum Streptophyta; class Magnoliopsida; order Poales; family Poaceae; genus Aegilops; species Aegilops bicornis. Next base: position 30,736,145 of record CM038671.1, on the reverse strand, counting down.
GGTGGACTATGGTGGAGGGGGGCACCGCACACGGCTAAGGAACGATCACGAAGATCAACTTGTGTGTCTTAGGGTGCCCCCCTGCCCCGTATATAAAGGAGCAAGGGGGAGGCCGTCAGCCCTAGGGGGTGCGCTTAGGAGGGGGAATCCTCCTCCTAGTGGGAGTAGGATTCCCTTTCCTAGTCCCACTAGGAAGGAGGAAGGGGAAGGAAAGAGATGGAGAGGAGAGGAAGAGGGCTGCGCCCCTCCCTAGTCCAATTCGGACTCCCAATGGGGGCGCCACCTCTGGGCTGCTGTCCTCTCTCTCCCCTCGGGCCCACTAAGGCCCAATACTTCCCGGGGTTCCAGTAACCCTCCCAAGACTCGATTTTCTCCGAAATCACCCGGAACAATTCCGTTGTCTGAATATAGTCGTCCAATATATCAATCTTTATTTCTCGACCATTTCGAGACTCCTCGTCATGTCCGTGATCACATCTGGGACTCCGAACAATCTTCAATACATCAAAACTTGTAAACTCATAATAAAACTGTCATCGTAACGTTAAGCGTGCGGACCCTACGGGTTCGAGAACTATGTAGACATGACCTAGAACTGTTTCCGGTCAATAACCAACAGCGGAACCTGGATGCTCATATTGGCTCCTACATATTCTACGAAGATCTTTATCGGTCAAACCGCATAACAACATACGTTGTTCCCTTTGTCATCGGTATGTTACTTGCCCGATATTCGATCGCTTCGGTATCCTATACCTAGTTCAATCTCACATCGCAAGTCTCTTTACTCGTTACGTAATGCATCATTCCGTAACTAACTCATTAGCTACATTGCTTGCAAGGCTTGTAGTGATGTGCATTACCGAGAGGGCCCAGAGATACCTCTCCGACAATCGGAGTGACAAAACCTAATCTCGAAATCGCCCACCCAACATGTACCTTTGGAGACACCGGTAGAGCTCCTTGATAATCACCCAGTTACGTTGTGACGTTTGGTAACACACAAAGTGTTCCTCCGGGACACGGGAGTTGCATAATCTCATAGTTGTAGGAACTTTGTATAAGTCATGAAGAAAGCAATAGCAACATACTAAACGATCAAGTGCTAGGCTAACGGAATGGGTCAAGTCAATCACATTATTCTCCTAATAATGTGATCCTCTTAATCAAATGACAACTCTTTGTCCATGGCTAGGAAACATAACCATCTTTGATTAATGAGCTAGTCAAGTAGAGGCATACTAGTGACACTCAGTTTGTCTATGTATTCACACATGTATCATGTTTCCGGTTAATACAATTCTAGCATGAATAATAAACATTTATCATGAAATAAGGAAATAAATAATAACTTTATTATTGCCTCTAGGGCATATTTCCTTCAGTCTCCCACTTGCACTAGAGTCAATAATCTAGTTCACATCGCCATGTGATTTAACACCAATATTCACATCTGTATGTGATTAATATCCATAGTCCACATCCTCATGTGACCAACACCCAAAAGGTTTACTAGAGTCAATAATCTAGTTCACATCGTTATGTGATTAACACCCAAAGAGTACTAAGGTGTGATCATGTTTTGCTCGTGAGAGAAGCTTAGTCAACGGGTCTCATCATATTCAGAGCCGTATGTATTTTGCAAATATTCTATGTCTACAATGCTCTGCACGGAGCTACTATAGCTAATTCCTCCCACTTTCAATATGTATCCAGATTGAGGCTTATAGTCATCTGGATCGGTGTAAAAACTTGCACTGTTGTAACTCTTTACGACGGGCTCTTTTATCATCTCCATAATCAAGAAATATTTCCTTAGTCCTCACTAAGGATATTCTTGACCGCTGTCCAGTGATCTATTATTAGATCGAAATTGTATTCCTTTGCCAAACTCAGAGCAAGGTATACAATAGGTCTGGTTCACAGCATAGCATACTTTATAGAACCTATGACTAAGGCATAGGGAATGACTTTTCATTCTCTTTCTATTTTCTGTTGTGGTCGGGCTTTGAGTCTTACTCAATTTCACACCTTGTAACACAGGCAAGAGACTCTTTCTTTGACTGTTCCATTTTGAACTACTTCAAAATCTTGTCAAGGTATGTACTTATTGAAAAAACTTATCAAGCGTCTTGATCTATCTCAATAGATCTTGATGCTCAATATGTAAGTAGCTTTACTGAGTTCTTTCTTTGAAAGAACTCCTTTCAAATACTCCTTTATGATTTGCAGAAAAATTCTACATCATTTCTTATCAACAATATGTTACTCACATATATTTATCAGAAAGGCGGTAGTGCTCCCACTCACTTTATTGTAAATACAGGCCTTTCCAAAGGTCTGCATAAAACCATATGCTTTGATCAACTCATCAAAGCGTATATTCCAACTCCGAGATGCTTGCACCAGTCCATTGATGGATTGCTGGAGCTTGCACACTTTGTTAGCACTTTTAGGATTGACAAAACCTTCTGGTTGCATCATATACAACTCTTCTTTAGCTTCCTCACTAATTGGTGTAGGAATCACAGGAACTGATTTCTGTGATGAACTACTTTCCAATTTGGGAGAAGGTACAATTATCTCATCAAGTTCTACTTTCCTCCCACTCACTTCTTTCGAGAGAAACTCCTTCTCTAGAAAGGATCCATTCTTAGCAACGAATGTTTTTGCCTTCGGATCTATGATAGAAGGTGTACCCAATAGTTTCCTTTGGGTATTCTATGAAGACGCATTTCTCCGATCTGGGTTCGAGCTTATCAGGTTGAAAACCTTTTTCATATAAGCATCACAACTCCAAACTTTAAGAAACGACAGCTTAGGTTTACTGCTAAACCATAGTTCATACGGTGTCATCTCAACGGATTTAGATGGTGCCCTATTAAACGTGAATGCAGCTGTTCTAATGCATAACCCCAAAACGATAGTGGTAAACCGGTAAGAGACATCATAGATCGCACCATATCTAGTAAAGTATGATTACGACGTTCGGACACACCATTACATTGTGGTGTTCCAGGTGGCGTGAGTTGCGAAACTATTTCACATTGTTTCAAATGAAGACCAAACTTCGTAACTCAAATATTCGTCTCCATGATCAGATCGTAGAAACTTTATTTTTCTTGTTACGATGATTTTCCACTTCACTCTGAAATTCTTTGAACTTTTCAAAGGTTTCAGACTTATGTTTCATCAAGTAGATATACCCATATCTGCTCAAATCATCTGTGAAGGTCAGAAAATAACAATACATGCCGCGAGCCTTAAGACTTATCGGATCGCATACATCGGTATGTATTATTTCCAATAAGTCAGTAGCTCGTTCCATTGTTCCGGAGAACGGAGTTTTAGTCATCTTGCCCAAAAGGCACGGTTCGCAAGCATCAAATGATTCATAACCAAGTGATTCTGAAAATTCATCTTTATGGAGTTTCTTCATCGCTTTACAATCGATATGACCCAAACGGCAATTGCCACAAATAAGTTGCACTATCATTATTAACTTTGCATCTTTTGGCATCAATATTATGAATATGTGTATCACTACGATCGAGATCCAACAAACTATTTTCATTGGGTGTATGACCATCGGAAGGTTTTATTCATGTAAATGTAACAACAATTATTCTTTGACTTTAAATGAATAACCGTATCGCAATAAACATGATCAAATCATATTCATGTTCAACGCATAACGCCAAATAACATTTATTTAGGTTTAACACTAATCCCGAAGGTATAGGGAGTGTGCGATGATGATCATATCAATCTTGGAACTACTTCCAACACTCATCGTCACTTCCCTTCAACTAGTCTGTGTTTATTCTCAGAACTCCTGTTTGAGTTACTAATCTTAGCAACCGAACAAGTATCAAATACTCAGGGCTACTATAAACACTAGTAAGGCACACATCAATAACCTCTATATCAAATATACCCTTGTTCACTTTGCCATCCTTCTTATCCACCAAATATTCAGGGTATTTCGCTTCCAAAGTGACCATTTCCTTTGCGATGTAAGCACTCGGTTTAGAGCTTTGGTCCAGCTTTGGGCTTCTTCGCGGGAATGACAACTTGCTTGTCATTCTACTTGAAGTTCCCTTTCTTTCCCTTTGCCCTTTTCTTGAAACTAGTGGTCTTGTCAATCATCAACACTTGATGCTCTTTTCTTGATTTCGACCTTCGTCGATTTCAGCATCACGAAGAGCTCGGGAATCATTTTCGTCATCCCTTGCATACTAGTTCATCACGAAGTTCCAGTAACTTGGTGATAGTGACTAGAGAACTCTGCCAATCACTATCTTATCTGGAAGATTAACTCCCACTTGATTCAAGCGATTGTAGTACTCAGACAATCTAAGTACTTGCTCACTAGTTGAGCAATTCTCCTCCATCTTTTAGGCAAAGTATTTGTCAGAGGTCTCATACCTCTTAACACGGGCATGAGTCTGAAATACCAATTTCATCTCTTGAAACATCTTATATGTTCCATGACGTTTCAAAAACATTTTTGTAGTCTCGGTTCTAAGCCATAAAGCATGGTGCACAAAACTATCAAGTAGTCATCATATTGAGCTAGCCAAACGTTCATAACGTGCATCCGCTCTGCAATAGGTCTATCACCTAGCGGTGCATCAAGGACATAATTCTTCCAGGCAGCAATGAGGATAAACCTCAGATCACGGACCAAGTCCGCATCATTGCTACTAACATTTTTCAACTTAGTTTTCTCTAGGAACACATATAAAAACATAGGGAAGCAAAAACAGAGGGAAGCAACAATGCGAGCTATTGATCTACAACATAATTTGCAAAATACTACAAGGACTAAGTTCATGATAAATTTAAGTTCAATTAATCATATTACTTAAGAACTCCCACTTAGACAGACATCTCTCTAGTCATCTAAGTGATCGCGTGATCCAAATCAACTAAACCATGTCCGATCATCACGTGAGATGGAGTAGTTTTCAATGGTGAACATCACTATGTTGATCATATCTACTATATGATTCACGCTCGACCTTTCGGTCTCCGTGTTCCGAGGCCATATCTGTATATGCTAGGCTCGTCAAGTTTAACCTAAGTATTTCGCGTGTGCAACTGTTTTGCACCCGTTGTATTTGAACGTAGAGCCTATCACACCCGATCATCACATGGTGTCTCAAAGACGAAGAACTTTCGCAACGGTGCATACTCAGGGAGAACACTTCTTGATAATTAGTGAGAAATCATCTTAAAATGCTACCGTCAATCAAAGCAAGATAAGATGCATAAAGGATAAACATCACATGCAATCAAAATAAGTGATATGATACGGCCATCATCATCTTGTGCTTGTGATCTCCATCTTCAAAGCACCGTCGTGATCACCATCGACACCGGCGCGACACCTTGATCTCCATCGTAGCATCGTTGTCGTCTCGCCAATCTTATGCTTCTACGACTATCGCTACCGCTTAGTGATAAAGTAAAGCATTACAGATGCGTTGCATTTCATACAATAAAGCGACAACCATATGGCTCCTGCCAGTTGCCGATAACTTCGGTTACAAAACATGATCATCTCATACAATAAAATATAGCATCACGTCTTGACCATATCACTGTTGGAAATATGCCCTAGAGGCAATAATAAAGGATTATTATTATATTTCCTTGTTCATGATAATTGTCTTTTATTCATGCTATAATTGTATTATCCAGAAATCGTAATACACGTGTGAATACATAGACCATAATATGTCCCTAGTGAGCCTCTAGTTGACTAGCTCGTTGATCAATAGATAGTCATGGTTTCGACTATGGACATTGGATGTCATTGATAACGTGATCACATCATTAGGACAATGATGTGATGGACAAGACCCAATCCTAAGCATAGCACAAGATCGTGTAGTTCGTTTTGCTAGAGCTTTTCCAATGTCAAGTATCTCTTCCTTAGACCATGAGATCGTGTAACTCCTGGATACCGTAGGAGTGCTTTGGGTGTACCAAACGTCACAACGAATCGGGTGACTATAAAGGTACACTACAGGTATCTCTGAAAGTGTCATTGGGTTGACACGGATCGGGATCGATTTGTCACTCCGTATGACGGAGAGGTATCTGGGCCCACTCGGTAATGCATCATCATAATGAGCTCAAAGTGACCAAGTGATTGGTTACAGGATCATGCATTACGGTGCGAGTAAAGTGACTTGCCGATAACGACCGAACGAGGTATTGGGATACCGACGATCGAGTCTCGGGCAAGTAACGCATCGATTGACAAAGGGAATTGAATACGGGATTAATTGAATCCTCGACATCGTGGTTCATCCGATGAGATCATCGAGGAGTATGTGGGAGTCAACATGGGTATCCAGATCCCCCTGTTGGTTATTGACCGGAGAGCCGTCTCGGTCATGTCTGCATGTCTCCCGAACCCGTAGGGTCTACACACTTAAGGTTCGGTGACGCTAGGGTTGTATGAATATGGGTATGCAGCAAATCGAATGTTGTTCGGAGTCCCGGATGAGATCCCGGACGTCATGAGGAGCTCCGGAATGGTCCGGAGGTAAAGAATTATATATAGGAAGTGCTATTTCGGCCATCGGGAGAATTTCGGGGGTTACCGGTATTGTACCGGGACCACCAGAAGGGTCCCGGGGGTCCACCGGGTGGGGCCACCTACCCCGGAGGGCCCTGTGGGCTGAACTGGGAGGAACCAGCCTGGTGGGCTGGTGCGCCCCACTTGGGCCCCCTGCGCCTAGGGTTGGAAACCCTAGGGTGAAGCGCCCACTTGCCTTGGGGGCAAGCCTCCCCCCTTGGCCGCCGCCCCCCTTGGGAGATCAGATCTCCAAGGGCCGGCGCCCCCCCAGGGGGCCTATATAAAGGGGGGAGGGAGGGGGCAGCCGCACCCTTTCATCCTGGCGCCTCCCTCCCCCTGCTACACCTCTTCCTCTTCCGTCACGAGCTTGGCGAAGCCCTGCCGGAGTACTACTGCTCCACCACCACCACGCCGTCGTGCTGCTGCTGGAGCCATCTTCTTCAACCTCTCCTTCCCCCTTGCTGGATCAAGAAGGAGGAGACGTCATCCGCTTCGTACGTGTGTTGAGCGCGGAGGTGCCGTCCGTTCGGCACTCGGTCATCGGTGATTTGGATCACGGCGAGTACGACTCCATCATCCACGTTCTAGTGAACGCTTCCGCACGCGATCTACAAGTGGTATGTAGTTGCAATCTCTCTCCCATGACTCGTTGCTTAGACGAACTCATAGATGGATCTTGGTGAAACCGTAGGAAAAATTTTAATTTTCTGCAACGTTCCCCAACAGTGGCATCATGAGCTAGGTCTATGCGTAGTTCTCTATTGCACGCAGTAGAACACAATTTTGTTGTGGGCGTAGATCTTGTCAACTTGCTTGCCGCTACTAGTCTTTTCTTGCTTCAGCGGTATTGCGGGATGAAGCGGCCCGGACCGACCTTACACGTACGCTTACGTGAGACAGGTTCCACCGACTGACATGCACTAGTTGCATAAGGTGGCTAGCGGGTGTCTGTCTCTCCTACTTTAGTTGGAGCGGATTAGATGAAAAGGGTCCTTATGAAGGGTAAATAGAAGTTGAAAAAATCACGTTGTGGTTATTCGTAGGTAAGAAAACGTTCTTGCTAGAACCCAATTGCAGCCACGTAAAGATGCAACAACAATTAGAGGACGTCTAACTTGTTTTTGCAGCAATTGTCATGTGATGTGATATGGCCAGAAGTTGTGATGAATGATGAATGATATATTGTGATGTATGAGATCATGTTCTTGTAATAGGAATCATGACTTGCATGTCGATGAGTATGACAACCGGCAGGAGCCATAGGAGTTTTCTTAATTATTGTATGACCTGCGCGTCATTGATTCAACGCCATGTAAATTACTTTACTTTATTGCTAAACGTGTTAGCCATAGTAGTAGAAGTTATAGTTGGCGAGCAACTTCATGGAGACACGATGATGGAGATCATGATGATGGAGATCATGGTGTCATGCCGGTGACAAGATGATCATGGAGCCCTGAAGATGAAGATCAAAGGAGCTATATGATATTGGCCATATCATGTCACTACTTTTAATAATTGCATGAGATGTTTATTATGTTTATGCATCTTGTTTACTTAGAACGACGGTAGTAAATAAGATGATCCCTTAGAATAATTTCAAGAAAGTGTTCCCCTAACTGCACCGTTGCTAAAGTTAAATGCTTCAAGCACCACGTGATTATCGGGTGTGATAGATCCTTGCGTTCACATACAACGGGTGTAAGACAGTTTTACACATGCATAAACACTTAGGGTTAACTTGACGAGCCTAGCATGTACAGACATGGCCTCGGAACACAAGAGACCGAAGGTCGAACATGAGTCGTATGGAAGATACGATCAACATGGAGATGTTCACCGACGATGACTAGTCCGTCTCACGTGATGATCGGACACGGCCTAGTCGACTCGGATCATGTAACACTTAGATGACTAGAGGGATGTCAAATCTGAGTGGGAGTTCATTAAATAATTTGATTAGATGAACTTAATTATCATGAACTTAGTCTAAAGTCTTTGCAAAATATGTCTTGTAGATCAAATGGCCAACGCTCATGTCAACATGAACTTCAACGCATTCCTAGAGAAAACCAAGCTGAAATATGATGGCAGCAACTATTCGGACTGGGTCCGGAACCTGAGGATCAACCTCATAGCAGCCAAGAAACAATATGTCCTAGAAGCACCGCTAGGTGATGCACCCATCCTGCAGAACCAAGACATTATGAATGCTTGGCGGTCTCATCTTGATGATTACTCCCTCGTTCAGGCGGCATGCTTTACAGCTTAGAACCGGGCTCCAAAAGCGTTTTGAGCAACACGGAGCATATGAGATGTTCGAGGAGCTGAAAATGGTTTTCCAAGCTCATGCCCGGTCGAGAGATATGAAGTCTCCGACAAGTTCTATAGTTCTGAGATGGAGGAAAAAAGTTCAGACAGAGAGCACATACTCAAAATCTCTGGGTTGCACAACCGCCAGTCCCACCAGCACATTAACCACCCGGACGAGGCGGACATTGACAGAATCCTACAGTCTCTCCCACCAAGCTACGGGAGCTTTGTGATGAACTACAATATGCAGGGGATGGTGAAGACCATTCCGAAGTATTCTCAATGCTGAAGTCAGCAGAGGTTGAAATCAAGAAAGAACATCAAGTGTTGATGGTCAATAAAACCACTAAGTTCAAAAAGGGCAAGGGTAAGAAGAACTTCAAGAAGGACGGCAAAGATGTTGTCGCGCCCGGTAAGCAAGTTGCCAGGAAGAAGTCAAAGAATGGACCCAAGCCTGAGACAGAGTGCTTTTATTGCAAAGGGAAGGGCCACTGGAAGCGGAACTGCCCCAAATACTTAGCGGACAAGAAGGCCGGCAACACTAAAGGTATATTTGATATACACGTAATTGATGTGTACCTTACCGATTACTCGTAGTAACTCCTGGGTATTTGATACCGGTGCGGTTGCTCACATTTGTAACTCACAGCAGGAGCTGCGGAACAAACGGAGACTGGCGAAGGACGAGGTGACGATGCGCGTCGGGAATGGTTCCAAGGTCGATGTGATCGCCGTCAGCATGCTACCCCTACATTTACCTACGATATTAGTTTTGAACCTCAATAATTGTTATTTAGTGCCAAGTTTGAGCATGAACATTGTATCATTATCTCGTTTTATGCGAGATGTCTTATCATTTTAATCCGTGATTATTGGTTGTTCTATTTATATGAGAGTTATGTTTTATGGTCATGCTCCAATGGTCAATGGTTTATTCTTAATGAATCTCGAGCGTAATATTACACATATTCATAGTGTGAATACCAAAAGATGTAAACTTGATAACGATAGTCCCACATACTTGTGGCACTGCCGCCTTGGTCACATTGGTGTCAAGCGCATGAAGAAGCTCCATTCTGATGGAATTTTAGAGTCTCTCGATTATGAATCATTTGACACATGCGAACCATGCCTCATGGGCAAAATGACCAAGACTCCGTTCTCCGGAACAATGGAGCGAGCAACCAACTTATTGGAAATCATACATACCGATGTATGCGGTCCAATGAGCGTTGAGGCTCATGGAGGATATCGTTATGTTCTCACTCTCACGCATTTAACTTGAGTAGATATGGGTATGTCTACTTGATGAAACACAAGCCTGAGACCTTTGAAAAGTTCAAGGAATTTCAGAATGAGGTAGAGAATCAACGTGACCGAAAAATAAAGTTCTTACGATCAGATCGTGGAGGAGAATATTTAAGTCACCAATTTGGTACACACTTAAGGAAATGTGGAATCGTTTCACAACTCACGCCGCCTGGAACACCTCAACAGAACGGTGTGTCCGAACGTTGTAATCGCACTCTATTGGATATGGTGCGATCTATGATGTCTCTTACCGATTTACCGCTATCATTTTGGGGATACGCACTAGAGACAGCTACATTCACTCTAAATAGGGCCCCGTCTAAATCCGTTGAGACGACACCGTATGAATTATGGTTTGGAAAGAAACCTGAGCTGTCGTTTCTAAAAGTTTGGGGATGCGATGCTTATGTCAAGAAACTTCAACCTGAAAAGCTCGAACCCAAGTCGGAAAATGCGTCTTCATAGGATACCCTAAGGAAACCATTGGGTATACCTTCTACCTTAGATCCGAAGGCAAGATCTTTGTTGCCAAGAACGGATCCTTTCTTGAAAAAGAGTTTCTCTCGAAAGGAGTAAGTGGGAGGAAAGTAGAACTCGATGAAGTACTACCTCTTGAACCGGAAAATAGTGCAGCTCAGGAAAATGTTCATGTGGTGCCTACACCCTCTTGGAGAGGAAATTAACGATGATGATCAAAGTACTTCGGATCAAGTTGCTCTTGAACTTCAGTAGGTCCACAAGGACACGCTCCACACCAGAGTGGTATGGCAACCCTGTCACGGAAATCATGTTGTTAGACAATGGTGAACCTTCAACTATGAAGAAGCGATGGCGGGCCCGGATTCCAACAAATGGCTTGAAGCCATGCAATCCGAGATAGGATCCATGTATGAAAACAAAGTATGGACTTTGACAGACTTGCCCGATGATCGGCGAGCGATAGAAAACAAATGGATCTTTAAGAAGAAGACAGACGCGGATGGTAATGTCACCATCTATAAAGCTCGACTTGTCGATAAGGGTTATCGGCAAGTTCAAGGGATTGACTACGATGAGACTTTCTCTCCCGTAGCGAAGCTTAAGTCCGTCCGAATCATGTTAGCAATTGCCGCATACTATGATTATGAGATATGGCAGATGGACGTCAAAATGGCATTCCTTAACGGTTATCTTAAGGAAGAGCTGTATATGATGCAGCCGGAAGGTTTTGTCGACCATAAGAATGCTAACAAGGTATGCAAGCTCTAGCGATCCATTTATGGGTTGGTGCAAGCATCTCAGAGTTGGAACATTCGCTTTGATGAGATGATCAAAGCGGTTGGGTTTATGCAGACTTATGGAGAAGCCTACGTTTACAAGAAAGTGAGTGGGAGCTCTGTAGCATTACTCATATTATATGTAGATGACATACTTTTGATGGGAAATGATATAGAACTCTTAGACATCATTAAGGCCTACTTGAATAATTTTTTTCAATGAAGGACCTTGGAGAAGCCGCTTATATATTAGGCATCAAGATCTATAGAGATAGATCGAGACGCCTCATAGGTCTTTCACAAAGCACATACCTTGATAAGATTTTGAAGAAGTTCAAAATGGATCAGTCCAAGAAAGGGTTCTTGCCTGTCTTTGCAAGGTGTGAGATTGCGCTCGGCTCAATGCCCGACCACGGCAAAAGATAAAGAGGAGATGAGCGTCATCCCCTATGCCTCGGCTATAGGATCTATTATGTATGCCATCTTTGTGTACTGCACTGATGTAAACCTTGCCGTAAGTTTGGTAGGAAGGTACCAAAGTAATCCCGCAAGGAACACTAGACAATGATCAAGAATATCCTGAAGTACCTGAAAAGGACAAAGGACATGTTTCTCGTTTATGGAGGTGACGAAGAGCTCGTCAGAAGGGTTACGTCGATGCTAGCTTCGACAAAGATCTGGATGACTCTAAGTCAAAACCGGATACGTGTATATGTTGAATGGTGGAAGCGATGGTAGCCGGTGCAAATGCAAGCGAGCGTCGTGGCGGGATCTACATGTGAAGCGGAGTACATGGCAGCCTCGGAGGCAGCACATGAAGCAATATGGGTGAAGGAGTTCATCACCGACCTAGGAGTCATACCCAATGCGTCGGGGCCGATCAAACTCTTCTGTGACAACACCGGAGCTATTGCACTTGCCAAGGAGCCCAGGTTTCACAAGAAGACCGAGCACATCAAGCGTCGCTTCAACTCCATCCGTGAAAATGTTCAAGATGGAGACATAGAAATTTGCAAAGTGCATACGGATCTGAATGTCGCAGATCCGTTGACTAAACCTCTTCATGGGCAAAACATGATCAACACCAGAACTCTATGGGTGTTCGATTCATCACAATGTAACTAGATTATTGACTCTAGTGCAAGTGGGAGACTGTTGGAAATATTCCCTAGAGGCAATAATAAAGGATTATTATTATATTTCCTTGTTCATGATAATTGTCTTTTATTCATGCTATAATTGTATTATCCGGAAATGGTAATACACATGTGAATACATAGACCATAATATGTCCCTAGTGAGCCTCTAGTTGACTAGCTCGTTGATCAATAGATAGTCATGGTTTCCTGACTATGGACATTGGATGTCATTGATAACGGGATCACATCATTAGGAGAATGATGTGATGGACAAGACCCAATCCTAAGCATAGCACAAGATCGTGTAGTTCGCTTTTGCTAGAGCTTTTCCAATGTCAAGTATCTCTTCCTTAGATCATGAGATCGTGTAACTCCCGGATACCGTAGGAGTGCTTTGGTTGTACCAAACGTCACAACGTAATCGGGTGACTATAAAGGTACACTACGGGTATCTCCGAAAGTGTCATTGGGTTGACACGGATCGAGACTGGGATTTGTCACTCCGTATGACGTAGAGGTATCTGGGCCCACTCGGTAATGCATCATCATAATGAGCTCAAAGTGACCAAGTGATTGGTTACATGATCATGCATTACGGTATGCGAGTAAAGTGACTTGCGATGCAGAGACCGAGCGAGGTATTGGGATACCGACGATCAAGTCTCGGCAAGTAACGCATCTGATTGACAAAGTGAATTGAATACGTGATTAATTGAATCCTCGACATCATGGTTCATCCGATGAGATCATCGAGGAGTATGTGGGAGTCAACATGGGTATCCAGATCCCGCTGTTGGTTATTCACCGGAGAGCCGTCTCGGTCATGTCTGCATGTCTCCCGAACCCGTAGGGTCTACACACTTAAGGTTCGGTGACGCTAGGGTTGTATGAATATGGGTATGCAGCAAACTGAATGTTGTTCGGAGTACCGGATGAGATCCCGAACGTCACGAGGAGTTCCGGAATGGTCCGGAGGTAAAGAATTATATATAGGAAGTGCTATTTCGGCCATCGGGAGAATTTCGGGGGTTGCCGGTATTGTAACAGGACCACCGGAAGGGTCCCGGGGGTCCACCGGGTGGGGCCACCTATCCGGGAGGGCCCCGTGGGCTGAAGTGGGAGGGAACCAGCCCCTGGTGGGCTGGTGCGCCCCACTTGGGCCTCCTGCGCCTAGGGTTGGAAACCCTAGGGTGAAGCGCCCACTTGCCTTGGGGCAAGCCTCCCCCTTGGCCGCCGCCCCTTGGGAGATCAGATCTCCAGGCGGGCGCCCCCAGGGGCCTATATAAAGGGGAGGGAGGGGCAGCCGCACCCTTTCATCCTGGCGCCTCCTCCCCTGCTACACCTCTTCCTCCTCCGTCACGAAGCTTGGCGAAGCCTGCCGAGAATCTGGTGCTCCACCACCACCACGCCGTCGTCTTGCTGCTGGAGCCATCTTCTTCAACCTCTCCTTCCCCTTGCTGGATCAAGAAGGAGGAGACGTCATCCACTCCGTGCGTGTGTTGAGCGCGGAGGTGCCGTCTGCTCGGCACTCGGTCATCGGTGATTTGGATCACGGCGATGCGACTCCATCATCCACGTTCTAGTGAACGCTTCCAGCACCACGATCTACAAGTGGTATGTAGATGCAATCTCTCTCCCATGACTCGTTGCTTAGATGAACTCATAGATGGATCTTGGTGAAACCGTAGGAAAATTTTTAATTTTCTGCAACGTTCCCCAACAATCACATCACAACATGCCCTGCAAAAACAAGTTAGACGTCCTCTACTTTGTTGTTGCAAGTTTTACGTGGCTGCTACGGGCTAAGCAAGAACCGTTCTTACCTACGCATCAAAACCACAACGATAGTTCGTCAAGTTAGTGCTGTTTTAACCTTCGCAAGGGCCGGGCGTAGCCACACTCAGTTCAACTAAAGTTGGAGAAACAGACACCCGCCAGCCACCTGTGCAAAAGCACGTCGGTAGAACCAGTCTCGGCGTAAGCGTCTGGCGTAATGTCGGTCCGGGCCGCTTCATCCAACAATACCGCCGAACCAAAGTATGACATGCTGGTAAGCAGTATGACTTGTATCGCCCACAACTCACTTTTGTTCTACTCGTGCATATAACATCTACACATAAAACCAGGCTCGGATGCCACTGTTGGGGAACGTAGTAATTTCAAAAAAAATTCTACGCACACGCAAGGATCATGGTGATGCATAGCAACGAGAGGGAAGAGTGTTGTCCACGTACCCTCGTAGACTGTAAGCGGAAGCGTTATGACAATGCGGTTGATGTAGTCGTACGTCTTCACGATCCGACCGATCCAAGTACCGAATGTACGGCACCTCCGAGTTCAGCACACGTTCAGCTCGATGACGATCCCCGGACTCGATCCAGCAAAGTGTCGGGATGAGTTCTCACAAGACGACGGCGTGGTGACGATCTTGATGTTCTACCGTCGCAGGGCTTCGCCTAAGCATCGCTACAATATTATCGAGGTGGACTATGGTGGAGGGGGGGCACCACACATGGCTAAGGAATGATCACGAAGATCAACTTGTGTGTCTTGGGGTAGACCCCTGCCCCTGTATATAAAGGAGCAAGGGGGGAGGCCGGCCGGCCATAGGGGGCGCGCCATGGAGGGGGGAATCCTCCTCCTAGTGGGAGTAGGATTCCCCTTTCCTAGTCCCACTAGGAAGGAGGAAGGGGGAAGGAAAGAGAGGGAGAGGGAGAGGGAAAGTGGGGCTTCGCCCCTCCCTAGTCCAGTCGGACTCCCCATGGGGCGCCACCTCCTGGGCTGCTGCCCTCTCTCTCCCCTCAGGCTCACTAAGGCCCAATACTTCCCCAGGGGGGTTCCGGTAACCCCTCTGGCACTCCGGTTTTCTCCGAAATCACCCGGAACAATTCCGATGTCCGAATATAGTCGTCCAATATATCAATCTTTATGTCTCGACCATTTCGAGACTCCTCGTCATGTACGTGATCACATCCGGGACTCCGAACAATCTTGGGTACATCAAAACTTGTAAACTCACAATAAAACTGTTATCGTAACGTTAAGCGTGCGGACCCTACGGGTTCGAGAACTATGTAGACATGACCTAGAACTGTTTCTGGTCAATAACCAACAGCGGAACCTGGATGCTCATATTGGCTCCTACATATTCTATGAAGATCTTTATCGGTCAAACCGCATAACAAGATTTTTTTTTCGAAAAGGGGGAATTCCCCGGCCTCTGCATCAGAATGATGCATACGGCCATCTTATTAATCAAGCAAGGATAGTGTCAACAAAGGTTTGAAGGTCTCCAAAGCAGAAAAAGTAAAACAAGCTCACACAGAGCCAAAGATCGGCTAGAGACCACAACTAGCCAAAAACAAGATGGCCACAACCGGCTAGCTACGAATGGATAAGCATACTAGATGTCTATCCTATTACATGACCGCCATCCAAACCGGTTGAATATATCCCGAGCTACCATCTCCCAACGGATGGATCCAATAACCAAATGCTCCTTGGCCTCCGTCTGAGTGAGTGGCGACCACAAACGGATCCGTGCCGTAGTTCTGAATATAACCTGCAAAAAGTGAATACATGATATTCTGTTAAAGACCAAATCATTTATGCAAGTCCAGATAGTCCACAGCAATGCACAAACCCCAACCCGAATGTGTTTCGCTAAGTCAGACTGAACCCCATTCAGCCAAGTCCCAAATAAGGCGTTAACAGAATTCGGTGGTTTGATATTAAAAGCAATGTGAACCGTCTGCCAAAGGACTTTGGCCAACGGGCAATCAAAAAAAAGGTGTTTTATAGTCTCATCCCGATCACAGAAGCTACACCTAGTAGGTCCTGTCCAATTACGCTTTAACAAATTGTCCTTGGTTAAAATAACTTGTTTGTGGACAAACCACATAAACACTTTTATTTTTAAAGGAACTTTGACATCCCAAACATGCTTGGAAGTAGGAATGGAGCTCAAATTAATAACATCAATATACATTGATTTAACTGTGAATACTCGGACCTAGTCGGTTTCGGCGTAATTCATCGGGTTGTTGGGAAAGCTGGACCTCGTCTCCTAACTAGACGGAGCCATTCTTCCCAACGATTGCCCGCCAGCGTCCGTCGGAACTGAATATTAAGGGGGATCGATTAAAAAACAGAATCTACGAACACCTCGCGTCGTTGAACAATACGGTACAGCGAAGGGTACTGGATGGCCAAGGGCGTCTCGGCAAGCCAAGTATCCTCCCAGAAACATGTGCAAGTACCGTTGCCGACAACAAACTTTGTCCTATTAAACATAAGTTGTTTGACTTTCATTAGTCCTTTCCAAAAGGGTGAATCAGTCGGCCTGACTGAAACCTGGGACAGAGTTTTTGGTGGAGATACTTGCTGCGAAGGATCTGAGCCCACATGGCATCGATCTCCTAATAGAGCTTCCACAACCACTTGCTAAGAAGGCATCTATTCTTAACTTCAAGGTTTTCTATACCAAGACCCCTTGGTCTTTAGGTCTACAAATGATATCCCATTTAGCAAGCCTGTATTTTCTTTTGGTCTCATCACTCTGCCAAAAGAACCGCGATCGATAGAAGTCCAGTCTCTTCCGAACACCAACTGGGACCTCAAAGAACGATAGGAGAAACATAGGCATACTCGTGAGTACCGAGTTAATCAGGATCAACCGGCCTCCGTATGACATGAGCTTACCCTTCCAGCAACTCAGTTTCTTCTCAAATCGGTACTCGATGCACTTCCATTCCTTGTTTCTCAGCCTACGATGGTGGATTGGGATACCTAAGTATGAGAACGGTAACTCTCCCAACTCGCACCCGAACAATTGCCTATACGCCTCCTGTTCGTTTTTGGCTCTACCAAAACAGAACAGCTCACCCTTATTAAAGTTGATTTTCAGCCCTGTCAATTGTTCAAATAGACATAACACCAGCTTCATATTTCTCGCCTTGGCCAGGTCATGCTCCATAAAGATGATCGTGTCATCAGCGTATTGAAGAATGGAAACACCTCCATCAACAAGATGAGGTACTAATCCACCTACTTGACCACTTTCCTTAGCCCTACCTATCAAAATTGCCAACA
Organism: Aegilops bicornis; assembly: GCA_021605145.1. NCBI lineage: Eukaryota > Viridiplantae > Streptophyta > Magnoliopsida > Poales > Poaceae > Aegilops > Aegilops bicornis. Next base: position 30,718,443 of record CM038671.1, on the reverse strand, counting down.
TATCTACGACAATGTTGAACATGATAGGGGACATCGGATCTCCTTGTCTTAGGCCTTTATGTGTCCGGAAATAATGACCGACATCGTCATTTACTTTAATTCCCACACTACCTTTTTGCGTAAAAGATTCGAATTGCGCACCAAGCTTCATCAAAACCTTTCATACGCAAGGACTGTTGGAGAAATGGCCATTTGACCTTATCATACGCTTTCTCGAAATCCACCTTAAAAATTACTCCATCTAATTTTTGGAGTGGATTTCATGTAGCGTTCATGCAGGACTACCACCCTTCAAGGATATTTCTGTCCAAGCATGAAAGCAGTTTGGGACTGTTGGACCACGAATGCATAATCTGTGTAAGCCTATTAGTCCCGACCTTGGTAAAAATTTTGAAACTAACATTGAGGAGGCATATTGGTCTGAACTGCTCAATCCTCACGGCATCCGTTTTCTTAGGAAGCAAAGTGATAGTTCCAAAATTCAGATGAAATAATTGAAGCTGTCCTGAGAATAAGTCGTGGAACATAGGTAACAAATCCCCCTTAATAATGTGCCAGCATTTTTTATAGAATTCGGCCGGAAACCCATCCGGCCCGGGCGCCTTATTATTTTTCATCTGAGAAATTGCCTCAAACACCTCCTTCTCAGAGAACGGTGCGACCAGAATATCATTTTCAGCAGCCGAAAGGTGAGGCACATCCTCAGTCCTAGACTCATCGAGGGACACACAGTTATCCTCCGGCGGTCCAAAAAGCTGCTTGTAATATTCGGTAATATATGTTTTTAGGTTATCCTGACCTACAATCGTGCCCTCATCTTGTTCAAGTTGGAAAATACGCTTCTTGCGATGCTTGCCATTAGCAATTAAATGAAAGAATTGAGTATTGGCATCCCCTTGGACCACTTTGCGTACTTTAGCGTGCAAAGCCCACTTCAACTCTTCTTCACGGAGCAGCTCTTTCAGCCTCTTCTCCGCATCAAATTTAACCTGAAGCTCAGCTGGCAGCAAAATCGTGGATTCAGCCTTAATGTCTAGGGCCTGTATAAGAGAAAGAAGTCTATCCTTTTCAAGCTTATACACACCACTTAGGTGTTTAGCCCAGCCCCGCAAGAAGCTTCTCAAGTGCCTAATCTTGATTCTCGCCAACGCCGATCAGTCCTACCGCCACACCTCTATCCCATTCCACGGCAATCAAGTCCAAAAACCCTCTCGTTCGAACCAAGACATCTCGAAAGAAAAGGTATTTCATTACCCATGTGGTTAGGCTCCCCTGAATCCACAAATAAGGGTGTGTGATCTGATATTCCCCTCGAAAGAGCCTGCACCGTAACCAGAGGGAACTTTTGTTCCCACTCTACGCTTGCTAGAACTCGATCAAGTTTTTCAAAGGTTGGGTTAGGCAGAGCATTTGCGCAGGTAAACTTTCTACCAGCTCAATCTCCCTCGGATCCAAGCTTTCAATAATGGTATTAAACATAAAGCGACCATCGGCCGTCAAAGTTATCATTATTTTTCTCCTCTCTCCTCCTAATGATATTGAAATCCCCTCCAACCAAAAGTGGAAGTTGTTCCGATCCACAGATTCGAACAAGGTCCGCCAGAAACTCTGGTTTAAGCTCAGGATGTGCGGCACCATACACCGCCACCAACGCCCAGTTGAAACCATCATATTTAGACCTGACTCGAAACTTGACCGCGAAGTCACCCATCACTACACTTCGGACCGCAAGCGAATCGCATCTCACACCAAGTAGGATACCACCCGATCTACCTCGCGGTGGGAGGCAATGCCAATCAAAATCAATACCACCTACAAGAGAAGACAGAAACTGGGGCACAAAGTTTTCTCTACCAGTCTCCGAAAGAGCAATGAAATCTAGTCTTTGCTCTAAAGCAGCCTCAGCAAGAAACCTTCTTTTAGCCAAGTCCTTTAGACCTCTGCTATTCCAAAAGATTCCTCTCATAATTCGTCATGGAATTTTTTAGTAGTACGAATTCTAGCACTCCTACGAACTGCGGAATCGGGATAAATCTTCCGTTTCCACTTACGTTTTGGTTTAGTAGGTTGAGACATCCGGTCCTCACAACCGGGTCTCATCAAGTACCACCCTCATTCTCTATGGTCCCATCATCGTCCCGGACTCATGGGTAGAGGGTACTAGATCCGCACACGCACTATGAAGCACTCGCACCCTAACGCATCAATCTCAACATCATTCATCGGCTTAAGCACCGCTAGATTACGAATAGTCTCTAAAGCCCGTTCGCCTCTAAGTCTAATAGATCATTTACCGAGTTGGAAATCTCACTATCAAGATCTCCTAGAGAAACTCCTAATTGTTTTGCATTGTTTATAATCTCCTCATTAGAAAAATGCAATAACGAATTGGAGATATTGACGGACATACCGGAGGAAATCGCAACATCCCGAAGCTTGGCGCCCTCATAGCGCACCGCTGCTGCATATCATCCACCTCCGGGTCCTCGAGGACGAGAGCGCTCATCCGACGTCCCGAAGAGTCGGGGATCCCACCAAAAGCAACGACCTCCTCCCTGGTAAAGCCTCGCGCTGAATCCCTCAAAGCCTCAGCCGAAGGTACCAAAGGAGGCGGCTGCGGGCTCCCAGGCCCCCCAGCCACGAGGTCCACGGGAACGCGAGGGAAGGATAAGGCGGGGGCCTCCTGCCCGCACCCTCCTCCCCCCCCCCCCAGCTGGCGCGGGGGATAGAAGTGTCGGCGAAGGAGACACGGTCTGCCTGACCGCCGGAGAGGAAGGGAGAGCCAAGGCCACCTGCCCCAACTCCCCCTCCAACACGTCAGAAAACGCAAGCGTTGCCGGCCCAACCGGGGGGGGCCAGAGCCGAGGCCGCTTGCCTCGGGCTTACTCCCCCGGCGCTGGCCACGCCCACCGGACCCTGCGCCACTGAAGGAGAAAAGGCCAAGCAGCCTCCCCCACCGCCGGCCATCGAAGTGACCTGCGCCAGGCTAAGAGAAGGAGAGGCCGGGGCCACCTGCCCCAGACTCTCCTCCCCACACCGAACCGCCAAGACTATCGGCATATCTCGGTCTGAAACCAAGGTAGGAGAGCACGTACCCACCGGAGGCTCCACCTCCCTAACCTCATCCACCATCACAGGGCTAGCCACAGAATCAAACTCCAAAGGCGGGAGCATACACTCAAAACTGTCACCAGAGTCCACTCTGTCACTCCAAAGCACAGGAGGAGCCGGCCGCCCAAAGGACCCAAAACGCATCGATTTCATCGGTACCGCTGGAATCGACATGTGATCAACTCCGGAACCGTCACTAGGTATCTAAGCACCCAAACTCGACCCATTGGCCCTCTCCTCGGATGCATCATTACGATTCCCACGAGCACCGTGCATCACCATCCCCTCGTTCAAATCCATGTCAACTGCAACATCCCCCTCGGCAAACAGCTCCGGATCCTCAAACTCGATCTCAAGAGGAAACACTTCTCCCCGATAAAACCAGTTAACCACGTCCGGGATAAACGCAATGTCCAAAACACCCACTAAGAGCCCGCCACCCCTCGTGCTCTGGTAAAAGCCATGTCCACTTCCTCGCCCCATCGACCAGCGTACCCAGACTAGCCACAATTCTAACATCGGTCAAAGCTTGAGATGGGGCCCCGAAAACCGCAGCCACACCTTTGTCACGGTTTGCCCTTAAACTCCACCTTTGCCACTCTTGAAATTCCAGGATGCACTTAGTACCGGGCACCTTACACAGCCCAAAACTCAACAAATTTTCGCAAATCATCTACCGTTGGAAAATCAACCCTATAGACATTGTCCTCGATCTGAACGAAGCTCCCATCGAAACTACTTTGAGCCGGTTCCTCAAGCCTCTGCACAATCTGAGCTTGAGACACCACCTCGCGATAACTTTCACAATGCCGATAGTCAAACTGTGGGTCTCAACAGGAATTTCCCTCGCCGGGGACTCAAAGAAAGTGAGCTTGGCGCAATAAACTCCATACATCGTTAAGCGGCTGGCGCTGATCACGCATGGCTGGGCAATCCACAGCACCATGAGCAATCTTACCACACACAAGCTGCAGAGTTACGCCAAGCACTCAAAGAATAAAGTGGCCTTTCTCACCACAACGATAACACAACATCTTTTCTTTCTTGCGCGCCTTTGGACGCCCTCTCGGACTTCAGCACTATTTCTGCCTCCGCATTACCACTAGGAACAGGAACCTCCACATTGGCCAAGGCCGACACAACCTCCATAGCTCGGCTAGGCAACTCAAGCCGATCGTGCCTTGGATCAACGACCATATCCGCGTCTTGATGATCAACCACGGGCGGTGGTGGGGGCTGTCTGTGGAACCGACCACGACCACCACCACGTCCACCCCCACGGCCGCCACGATGGCCACGGTAACCACCTCTATGCCGGTTGTTTGGGCCCGAAGCCCCCTCGACGAAACCACCCGTCGGGCCAAGGAAAGGTCTCTCCTCGGATCCATCGCTTTGCCAGGCGTATCCGCGTCCACCTCCCGTAGACGACGAACCACGGTGTTGGCCTTTTCCGTGGCGTCGTAACCATCATCTCCCCACTTTCCTTTGGGCGGCCCATAAGCTCCATCATTCCTTGTATCCGGCATAACTCGCGGCGGTTCCGGCGTTGATACGTCGGCCTCGCAACATAGTGAGGCGGTGGCGCAGCACGAGGCCCTGACGACATAACACTCCGCCCGGCGGCAGCTGGCACCGTAGGTCTCAGAGGAGGTGCACTGCTCCCCGCAGCAGCAACGTCCCGCGCGGAAGGCTGCAGTCCGCCTCGACCGGCCGCCGGCAACTTCCCAAACCGCATAACAAGATACGTTGTTCCCTTTGTCATCAGTATGTTACTTGCCCGAGATTCGATCGTCGGTATCCTATACCTAGTTCAATCTCGTTACCGGCAAGTCTCTTTACTCGTTACGTAATGCATCATTCCGTAACTAACTCATTAGCTACATTGCTTGCAAGGCTTGTAATGATGTGCATTACCGAGAGGGCCCGGAGATACCTCTCCGACAATCGGAGTGACAAAACCTAATAATCTAAAATACGCCAACCCAACATGTACCTTTGGAGACACCTGTAGAGCTCCTTTATAATCACCCGATTACGTTGTGACGTTTGGTAGCACACAAAGTGTTCCTCCGTAAACGGGAGTTGCATAATCTCATAGTTGTAGGAACTTTGTATAAGTCATGAAGAAAGCAATAGCAACATACTAAACGATCAAGTGCTAGGCTAACGGAATGGGTCAAGTCAATCACATTATTCTCCTAATAATGTGATCCCATTAATCAAATGACAACTCTTTGTCCATGGCTAGGAAACATAACCATCTTTGATTAATGAGCTAGTCAAGTAGAGGCATACTAATGACAGTCAGTTTGTCTATGTATTCACACATGTATCATGTTTCTGGTTAATACAATTCTAGCATGAATAATAAACATTTATCATGAAATAAGGAAATAAATAATAACTTTATTATTGCCTCTAGGGCATATTTCCTTCACTTGGGCACTCCTTGTGCCCTTGCCATTGCATTTGGTGCATCGGTTTGAGTTCTCCACGGTGATACGTGGAAGTTACAAGTTGAGAAGCTTATTACTCTTGGGTGCTTGGTACCCTTGAGCTTGTTCCTCTTGGGTGCTTGGGCACCCTAGACGGTTGGTGGTGTTCAGAGCTCAATCATCGTGGTGTAATGCTCCGGGCAAGCGTCGGAGTCTCCAATAAAGTTGTGGAGATCGCCCCGAGCAATTTGACGGGTACCGGTGATCGGCCCCAAGGGTTGCCAAAGTGTACGGGTTCGGTGACCGCCCCCAAGGGTTGCCATTTGTACGGGTTCGGTGACCGCCCTCAAGGGTCCCTTAGTGGAATCACGACATCTTGCATTGTGCGAGGGCGTGAGGAGATTACGGTGGCCCTAGTGGCTTCATGGGGAGCATTGTGCCTCCACACCGCTCCAAACGGATATTAGCATCCGCAAGGGTGTGAACTTCGGGATACATCGTCGTCTCCACGTGCCTCGGTTATCTCTTTCCCGAGCCATTTACCTATGCACTTTACTTTGTGATAGCCATATTGTTTCTTGTCATATCTCTTTCTATCACTTAGTTGTTTATCCTGCTTAGCATAAGTTATTGGTGCACATAGGTGAGCCTAGTTGTTGTAGGTTTTGTGCTTGACAAATTAACCGTTAGGTTTATTTCGCATTTGTTCAAGCCTAAACCGTAATTATTTTAAAGCGCCTATTCACACCCCCCCCCCCTAGGTGACATCCACAATCTTTGACCAACGAGGTCTACCAGGTCTTGTACACTTACTGTCAAGCAACTGGACAACGCATCAAGTACTCAAAATCATCGGTGTATTTCAGCAAAGGGGTACCGGATGCTGTCAGACAAGAAATAAAGGACACACTCAACATCCCTAATGAAACTCTTAATGAGAAGTATTTGGGGATGCCCTCAGGCATTGGCAATTCAAAAAACGGTGCTTTCAAGTATCTGAAAGACTGTTTGTGGAGCAAAGTGCAGGGTTGGATTGAGCAGACTATGTCCATGGCAGGGAAGGAGGTTCTGGTTAAGGCTGTGGCCCAGGCAGTCCCGGTCTTCTCTATTCCGTGTTTCAAGTTACCAAGAGGGCTGTGTGAACACCTCAACATGCTCATCAGGAAATTTTGGTGGGGGAGTAAAGAGGGAAAAAGAAAACCTCATTAGGTTTCGTGGAAATCTATGACCTAGCCCAAAAGCATGGGGGGTTTGGGATTCAAAGGTTTTGAGTTATTTAACTTAGCAATGTTGGCCCGCCAGGCATGGCGTCTTTTGCAAAATCCTGAGTCCCTAAGTGCGAGAATTTTGAAGAGCGTCTATTACCCAAACAAACACTTCTTGGACGCCGATCTAGGGGGCCATCCGAGTCAAGTTTGGAGAGCGGTTTTAGAAGGAAGAGATACTTTAAAGCTTGGTCTGATCAAGAGAATTGGTAATGGAGCAACTACGGCCATTTGGACACAAAACTGGTTACCCAGGGAAGAGCGGAAACAGCCTTATGGATGTCTGAGAGTGAACCCACCAACGCTGGTGTCTGAGCTGATATTGAGCACTTCAGCAACATGGAACAAACAATTGGTACAAACGACCTTCCTGCCTATGGATGCTCAAGTAATCTTGGGGATTCCGTTGTGTACCAGAAATTTCCCAAACTTTTGGGCATGGCATCACGAAAAACATGGCAATTTCTTGGTGAAGTCTGCTTACAACATGCTAGTCGCAACGAGAACTCGCAGAGAAGCATGGCTTGAAGAGGGACCGGGGCCGTCTAGCTCAAGGGCAGAGGCAGGAGCATGGAAAACTGAGGTCCCAGGCAAAGTGCGCATGTTCATATGGCGACTCGCCAAACATTCACTCCCGACGAATGACGTCCGTGCTCACCGCCACATGGCGGACTCTCCCCAGTGCGGTCTATGTGGTGCTCGGGATTCATGGCGTCACTCACTGGTAGAATGCACCTCGTCAAGAAGCGTATGGGCGCACACGAGCGAGGAGATCACACATAAAATCATAACCACTGCCGAGCCTAAGGCGAAGCAGTGGCTATTCACACTGATGGATTCTCTCTCTCACGATGATTTTGTCCTCGTGGCGGTAACATTATGGTCAATATGGCATGCAGGGCGCAAGGCCATCCATGAGTCAATTTTTCAGAGCCCCCATGCAACACATGGTTTCATTGCGAGCTTTATTATTGAGCTGGGATCCCTCAGAGGCAATCAGGAGCAAACAAGGACGGGCCGGACGATTCCGGTGCAAAGAATCACATATCCAAAGAAGCCACCAGCAGGTCACTGCAAAATACATGTTGACGCTGGAGTTCGGGGGAGAACAGGAGGTTCTGCCGTGGCAATATGCAGGGACGAAGGGGGAAACTTTCTCGGTAGCTCGGTGCTGGTGATTGAAGGAGTCACTGATCCGGCTACCTTGGAAGCAGTGGCATGTCGAGAGGCACTAGCCCTCGCCGAAGATTTGGGTATCCATCAGGTTGTAGTGGCTTCTGATTGCCAACAGGTGGTTTCTGACATTCGAAGGAGAGCCCGGGGACAATACGGAGCAATCATTAGCGAGATAAATCTGAAAGCTTCCTTTTTTCAATGTTCTTTTACTTTTGAGAGTCGTGCTGTTAATTATAAAGCACATAGATTAGCTAACTTTTGTTCGAACAGGGCTCGGGGACGCCATGTCTGGTTTGGCGCTCCCTATGACCTCAAATGTATCCCACTTCATGTGGAATTCCATGAATAAAGTCGGTTTTCCACCCTAAAAAAGAACTAGCTATGGGACGGGGGCAATGCAGGCATGAACATTTACCCGCATCCCAATACCTAGGGCCGGCGAGGCAAAATTGACAAATTTGACCTATGAACGAAATCAAATCACAGAATGAACTGCTCAGGAAACTATTTCACGTGGCTGACCTTTTTGTGTGACGCCCGACACGAAGGCGTCACACTTCACTGTGCAACGCCTCACAGATAGACGCTACGCTTTGGCCGTGTCGTCGCCCGTGTGATCCGAAAATTACTAAGTCGGTGTCGCTTTGAGCTAGGCGCCACACTATACAGTGTAGCGCCTAGCTTCTAGGCGTTGCACTAGTGGTTGCTTCATTTTGTATTGCAACCACTAGTGCAGCGCCTGAGAGCTAAGCGTCACACTATACAGTGCAGCGCCTAGCTCTTAGGCTCTGCACATTGACTTAGCAATTTTTAGGCAGTCTGGGATGCAACGATCGGCCAGCGCCAGTGGCGCTTATCTGTGAGGCGTAGACAGCATGTGACGCCTTCGTGTCGGGCGTCACACAAAAAAATCAGTCGCGTGAAATAGTTTCACGAAAAATTCATTCTGTGATTTGATTTCGTCAACAGGTTAAATTTGTCAAATTTGCCGGCCGGCGGCACCAAGTTTCGCAGGTAGTGGTGGCCCGCGTGGCCCCACGGGCAACAACTGGAGTGCACGCTGGCGACGGACAGATAGAGATAGGTGTTCCCCACGGCGTCTCACGCTTTGTCCACTCTATCAATCTATCTAATAATAAAACAAAGACAAACAAAAATGTTTACCAACCACGCGTGCTCGCTCGAGCAATGCACGTCAAGTGACACCGCACAAGGGAAGCGCAGGCAGCCCAGCGGGCCGGAACGGTGGTGGAAGACATCAATTGTACTTATTACTTTACTCCCTCGCATATACTCCTTGGTTTCTTTTTACTTCGCGTATAAGATTTGGTCAAAGCCAAACTACACAAAGTTTGACCAGATCTATATCGAAAAATATAAATATCTACAATACTAAAACTATAAAGTACAAAAGTGCATTTCATGGTGCATCCGGTAATATTAATCTCATACTATGAATGTTAATATCTTTTTAATATAAAGTTAGTCAAACTTTACAAAGCTCGACTTTGATCAAATTTTATATGCAGACTAAAAAAACAGGGGGAGTATCTAAGTATGAAAACAGGGCGGGGAGGACCGAACTAAGTGTTGCCGTATTTATTTTTGGTATTCTTTTTTATCAAAAGTGGGGGAAAAAATATGGAACTAAATATTACCTGAAACAAAGACAAAGCAAATAGTACAACACAGATGCAGATGCAAAGTGAATATTCGTTGGAACCGAAGAACCTCTTATACCATACCTACAAATATACCTGGCCATACCTCGGGCCGGGCTTAGCCAAACCCGACACAAAAAACCCAGGCCTGGGCCCGGCCGTTGGGCCTGTTTTCTGGGCCCGATCCCAGCCCGAACACGTAAAAGCCCACCGAGCTCCGGCCCGGCCCGACTCGACCTTCAGAAAAAACGCAAAAACGGCGGGTCCGGGCCCGGCCCGGCCTTCGGGCTCAAAATCTAGGCCCGAGTCCGGCCTGGGGGCAGCATCAGGCCGGGCCGGCCGGGCCGGGCTTCCCATGGCCAGGTATACCTACAAACATATTGGAACCAGCAAAATCAATTACTAGTATGACTACTATTGTGCATATGTAGTATCCAATTTTAGAAGCATTATAAGATATGTTGTCCGGAAAGAGCGGTGTGATGAGACAGATCACAGGAAGGATATTCTTTTTCATGGTAAGTATTGAGTTGGGCCGAAGGGGGGAGTATGGATTGAACTGAGTACGCTGTACTGTACCTACAATTTTTTTTTAGAAATTTCCATATGTGCGGATATTGATATTTCATTTCCGCTAGTGTTCCACCAGGACATGATGCTCCATTCAACAAAAACTTCCACATGTTCCATTTCCGCCGATGTTTGCACCATAAAAAGATGTTTCATTTTTGGTTTCCATTTCCATAAGAAAAGAAATCTTTTCCAATTCTTTTGTAAGTTCTCATTTTCATTTCCATTTCATCATGTTTCCATATATTCCAGAATGGACGAAATTCCATTTCGTTTCCATCACTGCTCGTAGGTTCGTGGAGACCTCAATATAACAAAATAAAGCCAAAAGAGAAAAGAAATGAGAGGTGCGACCATGATTTATTTATTTATTGTGAAGCGTTGGATGTGTAGCAGCAGAGAAGAAGTTGGAGAAGACCAACACCACCTCCAATTAATCATGGTATTGTCCTCAATAAAGAGAAGAGCGGGGAAGTGAGGTGGCGCCTGCCATGAGAGAATCGACGTATTCACTCATCGGGTTGTGTTTCTATGAACACGAATAATATGATTTGAGAAATAAGGGGAAGATGGACCTAAGAACAATGGAAGGGGGATTTGAGCAATAGTCTTGAAATTTGATCTGAGCAATGATGATTCTATTGAAACATAGCGAAGTGTAAATGAAATTTATAAAAGGAGAGGAAGGCCTAAGGGGGCGACCGTCGAGATAGAGTTGGTAAAAACTGCGGGTGGCAAGCTGACTGTGGCGACATCGCCGGAAATCTTGAAATAAATCCAGGAATAAATGCGAGCACCAGGATTTAAACCCTGATGGGCCGGGATACCACGGACCCTCCGACCATCCTCCCACGACGAGGACGATGTCGTACCGTCTTGATTCATTAAATTTTAGCTAGCCGTCAAGCTTGAAATCGAATGGATGCCTAACAATTTTTGCCAGCAGATGATTTTTTATTTTCTTTTTTTGTGTGAAAAAACTGGCGGCCGATGATTCCCACGGCATGGATCCAGCGCCCCCTGAGTCGCCGGCATTTCTGTCACGCCCTCCTTCGGGCAACACAAAGGACGGGGGCGAGACCCCCCGCCCCACCTGCGCACATGCGGCCGCGGTGCTGGTGTGCAGATCGCATCCCCCCTGCCTTTTAAAACCCCACCCCGCAGCCACCGAGCATCTCTCCCCCACGTTTTCCACCCACCAGACCAGACACTCCCACGGCTGCCGGCAATGGCGGCGGCGGCGGAGCAGGACTACTGGGGCCTGTTCCGGGAGGAGACGGGCTGGTACAACGAGATCTTCCTCAGCGCCGTCGTGCCGGGCGGCGGCGGCTGGTGGCGGGCGCTGCCGCACCCGCTCCGCTCCTGGCTGCGCAACTGCATCGGCGGCTACCTCCTCTACTTCGCCACCGGCTTCCTCTGGTGCTTCGTCATCTACTACTGGAAGCGCAACGCCTACATCCCCAAAGGTCCCGCCTTTCTTTCTTCAACCCCTCCCTATCCCAGTAGTGTTAATTCTTCTCCCCCGGCCCCTTCCCTCCTGATGATTGATTGGCTCTCCTAATCCGAGGATTTAGTTGGATCATTAAGTGTGTTCCCTGAAAGGGATTTGGGCTTCGGCCTCTCTCACTGGTCCCGTGACCGTGAGGCAAGAAAATGACGGCGAGAGGTTTGATTGGTTGGTGAGGGAAAGGAATGCCGCCGCTTTTCGATCCCCAATTATCAGTCCTCCGTCTGGAGTTCACTGCTCACGATTCGGGGGGTGCTCGGCCTGGGCTCAGCTCCTGCCTCCCAGTCTGGTTGTTGGATGAGGTGGGTTTGGGGTCACATCTTGGATTTGTCCGCTGGCTCGTCGATGGTCACGAAGATCGACTCAACAGACACTTCTCTGTCCAACAGATCGCCTGAAGTCCATTCCTGCTGCTTTTTCAAGCAACAATAAGCAGCTTCTTGCTTGATCGAACTGCTATTTGCTTGTTGGAACCAAACCTCCTGTTTTATCACTGCTTGGTTGAGGTGTGTGGCATTCAGTAATCAGTTGCGTGGATGCATAATTAACCAAGCTGTTAAAAAGGTCTGCCTTCTGATAGGTGCCGCATTTAAATGCTATTTCTTCCTGGTCAGTCGACCTCTTCTCCTGTTTGTGTTCTTGGTCAGATCGCGAATCAAGTTAGATGAGAGGGATCAAAGAGAGCTTGCACGCTACTACTCGTTGATGCAGACAACCAACATTTTTAAATTTCTGATGTATAGTTAGACTGCCAACGTTTTCGGGGCGTTTTTCTAATGCCTTGTCAGATTGCATCATGATTTAATTCATTACTTTTGCCGGCTTCTTAGCTCAGATCACATGGCAACAAATGGAGGTCTCTGTCGACCTGGCAATATTCGTGTTTGCTTGTGCTTAAGTAGTAGCACAGCTACAAGTTGCTGATTTATGCTCTGTCCTGGGCATTACAACTTGCTGATTTATGCTCTGTCCTAGGCATTTTTCTGAAATATCCAAGGACCTTGCAATCGGGCATGCACTCATACTTGTCATGGGCTCATTCACATTGTAACAAATGGACGTCTCTGTCAACCGTCAATTTCCGTGTTTGCTTATGCTTAAATACTCCTCCAACTCCAAAAAGAAGGCATCGATATGATATGAAAATATATTTTATTTCTCTTTTACAGAACTACTGATACTACTTCTTGTTATGCTTTCTCCTGGGCATTTTCTAAAACGTCCAGGACCTTGCAATCGTGCATATGCTCATACTAGACAGCTCGTCCTTCCGGTACTATGAATAGATAGATGGGGGACCTGTATGGTTGATATTTGTCAACGGCCTGCATCTTTTATGGAGATAATTGCATGATATTTCGGTGCACCCACGTTCTGGACCACTCGAGCAAAACTCATAATTGAACTCACAGCTAAGAAAAGGCAGAGTGTCTCTTTCAGAAAACAGTAGAAAGGATATGGCAGCCTATCTTCTCGAACAAAAACTCATAATTGAACTCACAGCTAAGAAAAAGGCAGGGTGTCTCTTTCAGAAAACAGTAACGAAAAGGATATGGCAGCCTATCTTCTCTGGTGCACACATGTGTCTAGCGATTGTTGACTTGATTTTCCTATGGGACCAAGATGCTTTTTGTTTTTCTTAGGTTCGAGACAACTGGAATAGAACCTTTTCAGCTGGATTTCCTGCTTCGTTGGAAATTGAATTCCATTTTGCTACGTGATACTGTTCTGTGCAAGCAAAGCTGCTAGTCCAATTTGTTTGTTCATCATAGGTGTAATATATTTTTCATTTGATGCGATTTAGTGTGTTGTAGTCTGGAAGCAGAGCTTCCTTTTAAACATCATGTCAACATTTTGCAGTGCTGGCATGGTTTTGGTTGTAGGAAATTTGCCGGAACAAAATGGTGCTTTAGATTTTAATTTTAATGTTTGCTGCATACAGATCTTTTTTCTTTTAAATTAGGAGATCTCTGCTCCCAATTTCATTTCGCAATTAAACTGATAACACAACATTGTCAGGCCAGTGTGACCCAAACAGGTTCATGGAAATAAAATAGTTCTCTACCAGCCTGAGCTAACTACTGCGAAACTTGACATCAACATCAGGCACGCAGACCCAACTAAAACACAAGATTCATACAGATCACTTATAATAACCTTCATTTATTTATAAGTTTGTGACTCTCACCCCCTTAATTGCTTGGCTGAGGTCTAATTAGATTGAAATGCTATTTTTTTCTGCTCACAAATGTAAATCATTTTTGACCTTCCATATCCTCCAATGCATTTAGTTATGAATCTTAATCATAATATGCTGCCAAATATTGCATGTTATGAAAGTTCTTTGTAAGATAAATTTATTTATATGGTTAATCTTCATTCTTTAACTCCAAATGACCAGTAAGTGCCACATTTATCGCACGCACTTCACTTCTGCTCGATTTTCCTGTTCGTCTTATGGATTTATTCGAGTAATTTTAAAACCTTGTGTATAGGTGTATTTGATAAGGATTTAGAGAAAGTGTTGCTGAAACATTATGTTATTTGATGCAGATGCTGTCCCTACAGTAGAAGCTATGAAGAAGCAAATAATTGTTGCATCAAAGGCTATGCCTTTCTATTGTGCTCTTCCGTCCGTATCCGAGCACATGATTGAGAGTGGATGGACACGGTGTTTTTTTCATATCAGTGAAGTTGGTTGGCCTATGTACATTGTCTATGTGTCTCTATATCTCATCTTTGTGGAGTTCGGAATTTACTGGATGCACAGAGAGTTGCATGACATAAAGCCACTATACAAGCACCTACATGCAACCCACCACATTTACAACAAGGAGAATACCCTATCACCATTTGCTGGTAAGTTCTTATTGAGCTGTTGATTCTTGAATATGGCAAATGCATCTCTTTTCTTCTTCTGTGCAAGATGTGCTAGAGTATATAACTTTGCTGTAACAGCGATGAACAAGGGTTCTAGATAACGGGCTTAGCTTACGTTAGCGTTCCTATTTCTTGTTCTTGTGAAATGTTAGTCCATTGCTGATAATATTAATCCCTTGCTTATAATTGTTCTTATGACGCTATCTGTATTTCAGTATACTTGACTATAATGGTTTATTTGTACTCCGGAGTAATTATCCAGAATGCGGTAGACACTGGCCTTCTTTAATTTAATGTTTTGCCCCTCTGACGGGTAGAAATAGAATTGCCTCTTCATTAGGGACAGCTCTAATCTACGCGTTTTATTCCTTGCAGGACTAGCATTCCATCCATTGGACGGGATACTGCAAGCCATATCGCACGTGATTGCTCTGTTCCTTCTCCCAATGCACTTCAGGACGCACATTGCTCTGTTATTCATAGAGGCGGTGTGGACGGCCAACATCCATGACTGCATCCACGGCAAGATCTGGCCGGTGATGGGCGCCGGCTACCACACCATCCACCACACGACGTACCGGCACAACTACGGCCACTACACCGTGTGGATGGACTGGCTGTTTGGCACCCTCCGCGAGCCGGAGGATCTCCTCAAGAAGGACTGAGCTCGTGCGTGCGAGCGCGGTCTTTCCGTCCCTGTAGCAATGTGAAGTGTAGTAGAAGTGTTAAGGCTTAACCCTCCATCTGTTCTCTTATTCTGCTGAAAGATGTTTGTTGTTGTGTTTACGACAGTTAGCGGTGTGCCGTTTCAGTCTCAGTCTGGTAGGTGGAAATAATAAGGTTGTTTATTTACCTTTGTTCCTATGGGATGGGATGCGGTGAAATCAAGGGGCTTGTACCCTTCTCGGCAGCATGATGGGTTTGTTTCTTGTTATATACATACATAGGGCTTGATGATGTTTCTGCTCCCAGAGTTCATAGTGGTTTGGAGAGAAAATAAATCCGGGTGGAAACCGAGTACGCTGGACAAGGTATGTTTCAAATGTTCTAGAAATTCTGGAAACTGATATATATATATATATATATATATATATATATATATATATATATATATATATATATATATATATATATATATATATATTATGCTGGAGAGGTGCTGTTGTACAAACATGTGAAAAATCAAGTGAAACAATAAAATTCACTTGAGAGGTGTAAAAAAAAACCATATCCAACAATGGATGAATACTGACAAACCCATATCCTTTCTTGTCTCACTAATGAACATGAGTTTGAACTATCAAATTTCATGTGTTTGCATAACATCGACTCCCAAATGTGATTTGTATTGAGTTGTCATCGTGACTTGGTTTTCCACCGGATACTTTCTCCGTGGTTTTCCTACATTTTTCTGATGGTAACAGCGTTTTCTGTGGAATCGCTGGCCATGTTGCTGCTGCTGCTGCTTGTGCCCGAAAGAATAAAACAGACTGAGAGAATACCATCAGCAATTTTTCCAGGAATTTTTTAGAACTTCCAGACTTTCTTCTCTTAGTCTCCCTGCATTTGTCTGATTCTCACAGAAGTGCATGTTTTGGTTTTGCGATGCTGATTTCTGTTGTGGAATGTCTGAAAGACCAAGACATAACATGTTGGCAGCTCCTGTACATCAATCAAATGCGCATATTTTTCCCATAATACTGATAAAAATCATGCGAATCTCCGATGCCGAAACGGATGCGCATAGTTAGGTGTTTTCTCCATCGTGTTCGTCTTGTGTATTTTTTTTACCATCTCTCTCGGATTAGTTCTGCTACCTGCCGCTGGAATTCAGTGATCCAATGAAGGGCGAGAGGGAAATTCGCTGCAAATTTGTCCAGGCCAACGAATTTCATGTTTAAATATAATATGCTAGAGAGGTGACATTCAACAAACAAGTAAAAAATTTCAAGTTAACGAATCAAATTCATTTGAGAGGTATGAAGAAACAACAAACGTTTGTGTACCACACCCCGTTCCCAACACTTCAAGAGCACAATTCTTAATCATGCGTGCGTGCGTGCCCGGTGAGTGTCTACAAAAAGTCTTCTATCGTATGCGATCTTCCGTTAGGAACAAAAGTTAGATAAAGGCTTTATTTTTGCGAAAATCCAAATCGGTGCCCAGGCTAATCTGCTCCCGGTTAGAAAAAAATTCAAAACAAATACTAGACAAATTCAAAACAATCCAATTCTTTTTTTGTGGTAGATAATTTGATGCGTGAGGTCCGCTTCAAATTTGGATATCTGAGCAGCTCTCGGCAAAAAAGACAAATCGGGTCAAAACAGTGTATGAACAGTAAACTTTTTTACAGACCCCGATTGTCTTTTTTTGCAGAGAGCTACTCAATTGTCCAAATGAATTGAATTTTGCAGTGAACCTCACGCATCAAATTATCTACCACCCAAAAAACATTTGGAATTTTTTGAATTTTTCTAGTATTTGTTTTGATTTTTTTCGTCAGCACGGGTGCAGCTGAGCCCGGGAGCAGAAAACGCCGCACTCCTTTTTTTTTGTATCACACGATCAACACTTTTCAGCTACATATATTCCACAAATTTAAAATATTTTAAAAAACATAAAAACCACGAATTTGAAAAATGTGAACACAGTACAAAAAATTGTTAGCGTAATTTTTTTAAATGTTGAAAATATTCAATTAAATATTTGTAACATTCAAAAAAGTATGACCCACATAAAAAATGTATGTGACATATTTAGAAAAAAATTATTCAATCTAAAAAACATATTCATGTAATTCAAACAAAAAATATTCCGTACTATTCAAAAAACATTCACGTGTTTCCAAAAAAAATATTGATTTTGAATTAGTTACAAAAAGTTGTGAATTTGAAAAAGTTTATTGATTTCAAAGAAAATTCATAACCTTGAAAATAGTTCATCAATTTTAAAAAAGTTCATTGATTTTGAAAATAGCTCACGAGAAAATGAAAAGAATTCATCGATTTTGAAAAAGGTTCATCAGTTTTGAGAAAAAATCACAAATTTGAAAAAAGTTCATAAAATAAGGGAAAAATTCATCGAACATGAAAAAAGGTTCATAAATTTTGAAAGAAACTTCACAAATTTGAAAAGATTTCATTAATTTTCAAAAAAAGTTCAATAACTTCAGAAAAAAAGTTCACGGATTTGAAATATTTCACAAATTTAAAGAAATTTTTTTAGTTGGCAAAATGTTCATGGTTTTAAAAAAAATAATAGAAAAAACGAAATATAAACAACCCATAAAATCAACCAGCGAACCATAAACAGTAGAAAAGAAGAAAAAAAAATGGACACACATGTTGAGTTGTCCTTGTTGGTTACTGCTATTCTTTTTTAAGCTAAGGTTACTGCTATTCAAATTGAAGGAAGAGGTCTTTGAGTCATGGCGCCCGCTACTTTTCTGAAGTTTAACAAAAAAAAAATGATAAATGCGCCGGCCCAGGGTGGAGGGGGATTGAGCGCCGTTTTGCAAATATTGAAGTAGGAAATGCTCCACTTGTCGCCGCGGGAGGTCGTATTCAGCGTTGTAGGCGCCCGAACCTGGAAATGGCGCCTACAGCGCGCCCTCTATGGACTGTTTTAACCTCGGCCCAGGAACAGATTCGTTCACGAAAAAACCACGCAAAAAATTGGCAGTATGGCGTATCAATACCGCGCCACACATCCCTGTAATTGCTTAGCTTAGAACGCTAGTGAACTAAATCAACACTTATTGTATTGGAACTAATGTAGCCACGCTATTTATTACTCAGCCGTTTACTATACCTCTTAAATATTTGATTTATTTGAAAACAATTTGGAAAATGTCTATTTTCTTTAATGAAAAGAGTTTTCTAAATTTCGAAAAAAGTTCATGAATTTTAAAAAAGTTCATCAATTATTGAAAAATGGTCACCGAATTTGAAAATTTTCATTTGATTTGAAAAGTTCATCAATTTTGAAAAAAAGTTCACCAATTTCGAAAAAGGTCATAGTATTTGAAAAAAAAGTTCATCCTTTTGGAAGAAAAAAACCGTGCATTTAAGAAAAAAATAAAATAAAAAGGAAAAGAAGTAGAAAAAAAGAAGAAAGAAAAAGAAGATAACGAACTGGCGAACAAATAAAAGACAAAAACGAAGAAGGAATGCACAGGCGGGTTAGTGCCCCGCTGCTTGTTATGCATCCTTTTGTACCGTTGGGTCGTGAGTTCGATCCCTTCCCATCACTTTTTTTTTTTGAAATTTAATGGAACAGGCGGGATTGGTTGCGAACGAAAGTAATGGCCCGAGCCCAACTAACGCGCTGTATGCATTTACAGAGACAATAATAATGGGAAAACGGATTTTAAGAACATGGGGGCAATGAAGCACTTTATTTTAAACTTATGCTAAAGATGCTTCAAATATTTGAATCTTTTTTATTATTTTACATGAATATGCATGCGTGTGGTCTAAGTATCTATGAAATTTCGTTCAACAATACATTGTATTAAATGTTGCACAAAAAAGGCAAAACTTTTGCCCAAAACACCAAAAAACATGCCCCTATTTTTCTTGTATTTTGTCTTTTTTGTATATTTTACATGTAAACATGTACATTGCTGAAATTTTGGTTTGATATATTGCATTGCTATATGTTCATACACACAAAATTTTGAAAATTTCGTGTCATAAAAATGTGGTTTTTTGAACTTCAAAATAAAGTGCTCTATTGCACCGGTGCTCAGAAGTCAATTTTCGAATAACAGGCGCCCACAACGCCTAACAGGAATCGTCGGCAGGTCCTATTAGCCGCCCGCAGGCGGCAAACAGCTGTGGCTATGCCCGCAGCGCCCGCGGGTGAGCCGGCCATTTCGCGGCTGCCCGTTCCCTGTTCTATTTTCCGTTCATTTCTTCTGTTGTCATTTTGTTTTCTTTTATCATTTTGGTTTTTTCTTTCTGGTTCTTTCATGTTCTTTCTGCCTTTTTCTTTCAGGTTTACTTTTTATTTTTCATTTTCTTCCATTAATACATTAAGGAAATGTTCCATTGTGTATTTTTTCATTAATAATACTTCAATATGATGAACAATCTGTGTGTTTTTACTTTTCTTCCTTTTTGTGTATTATAAAAGATTTTACTGTTTATTATTGAAATATTCATCTTATATTTAAGAAAATGTTCAGCGTATATGAAAAAAATGTTCAATGTGTATTTTCAAACTGTTCAGCGTATATCACAGAAATGTCGTTGTATATTTTCAAATTGTTCAGCGAACATCATAGTAATGTT
This sequence comes from Aegilops bicornis, assembly GCA_021605145.1. Taxonomy (NCBI): domain Eukaryota; kingdom Viridiplantae; phylum Streptophyta; class Magnoliopsida; order Poales; family Poaceae; genus Aegilops; species Aegilops bicornis. The sequence goes on along the minus strand of CM038671.1, from coordinate 30,698,544 downwards.
CATTGTGTATTTTCAAATTGTTTAAAGTAGATCAAAAAAAGGTTAAATGTGTATTTAAGAAATATTCATCGCATATTACGAAAGTGTTCAATGTATATTGAAAAATGTGCAATGGCCAAAAGTATTCATTTTTTTGATCTGTCACTATATATAGTGCTTAAGTGTTCACACAGCAAACTAATCACTATCGTACAACAGTTCAAGTGTTCGATTCCTCGATGCAGCGTAGATTTTATTTGAACAAGGCGAAGCTTTTTCTAAATTTTTATTAGTACAGGCTCGTGGTGACGCGCGTGAATGGGCTGGCCCATTCAAATCGCGCCCTACGTGAGAAGTACTCGTTATAAATATCACCCCCACCTTTCAAGGTTGCGACAAGTGGCTTACCGCATGTGCGTCACTTGTCGCAACCTAGGATTTTTTTCATAGATCCGTTTATTTAAAACCTTTTATCTGTTAAACCGTGCGTCCAAATCTTGAATCGTTTTCACTGTTGGGTTCCTCGTGTCGAGATCTTCAAAACTAGATCCCATGTTGATAGGTTTTAATGAACTTTTTTTCACAAAAAAGCCGGACGAAAAAACCGACTCGATAGCACGAGTTTTTTTCCTTTCCGAAAGAGGCATGGCCGTGCCTCTCGCGAAAGGAAAAAAAAACAGGAAACATGTTTTTTTCATTTCCGAGAGGCACGGCCGTGACTCTCGCGAAAGCACAACCGTGCCTCTCGCGGAAGCAAAACCGCGCCTCTCACGAGAGAAAAAGACAACAGAAAACGCGTTTTTTTCGTTTTAGAGAGGCACGCCCTTGACTCTCGCGAAAGCACAACTGTGCCTCTCGTGGAAGCAAAACCGTGCCTCTCTCGGAAGAAAAAGAAAAAGAATTGCGTTTTTTTCCTTTTCCGAAAGGCACGGCCGTGACTCTCGCGAAAGCACAACCGAGCCTCTCGCGGAAGGAGAAAAAAACAGAAAACATGTTTTTTTTTTCATTTTCGAAAGGCACCCCCGTGACTCTCGCGAAAGCACAACCGTGCCTCTCGCGGAAGCAAAACCGTTTCTCTCGTGGAAGGAAAATACAACAGAAAACACATTTTTTTCGTTTCCGAAAGGCACGACCATGACTTTTGCGAAAACACAACCTTGCCTTTCGCGGAAGCAAAACCGTGACCATCGTGAAAGAGAAAAGAAAGCTTTTTTTCTCGCAAAAAAAATTTGAAAATTTTTTTGACCCAAAAACTAAGGAAGACCGGTAGAAAATCGAAACGTCGGAAAATCCTGGAAAAAACCATTTAAAAAGCAGAAAACGTGCGTGAAAAAATAAAAAACAGGAGGGAGTGCCCAGAGCGCGACACATGGCGGGCGGCTGAGAGCGCGCCAAGTGGCGCTGACCGTTGCGAGGCTCCCGAAGGAGCGCTCGTTAACTAGTTGCTCTCCTCAGCTTGCGAAATCTCTAATTTAGGAGTACTCCTTTAAAAGATTACTTCCACCTTCCCAGATCGCGATAATTGGCGCGCTGCATGTGCACCACGAGTCGCAACCTAAGAGTTTTCACTTTTTTCGTAAATCTGTTTATTCAAAATGATTTATTTCTTAAACCGTGCATCCAAGTCTTGAACCGTTTTCACCGTTGGATTCCTCGCGTTGAGATCTTCAAAACCAGATCCCATGTTGATAGGATTTGATGAACTTTTTTTTCACAAAAAAACTGACAAATAAACCGAGCGAAAAAACGGACCGGGAGCATGTTTTTTTTCCTTTCCGAAAGCCGTTTTCGAGAGGCACTGCCGCGGAAGCAAAACCGTGCCTCTCACGAAAGGAAGAAAAAAAATACATTTTTTTCGTTTCTGAGAGGCACAGTCGCAGAAGCAAAACCATGCCTCTCGTGGAAGCAAAACCGTGCCTCTCGCGAAAGAAATAAAAAGAGAAATCATATTTTGTTTTTGTTTTCGAGAGGCACGGCCGTACCTTTCGCGGAAGCAAAATCATGCTTCTCGCAGAAAAAAAAAGAATGAAAGACGCGTTTTCCCTGTTTTCGAGAGGCACGGCTGTGCCTCTCGCAGAAGGATAACCATGCCTCTCATGAAACGGAAAAAAACCGGTGAAAACTGAAAAAAAAACATTTTGCCAAAAATGTGTGCGATCAAAAAAATTCTGAAGAAAGCGTCCAGAACACGACACGTGGCGGCGGTTGAATACGCGCCAAATGGCGCGTTCTCAGCTTTTCCCTAAATGACGGGAGGCTGGGAACAAGCGCTCTTTAGTTAGTTGCTCCAGTCAACTAGGGACTGTCGGAATCGCCTGTCGTTGGTCCCGTACGTGCGTCGCATTGGCAGAGGCCCAATTAACGTGGTTGTGTGCATGTGTGACCAATCCACTCAGCAACTGGTCCTTCGTTTTTTTCTTCTCGCGATTTTTCCGGTGCAAGTTAGTTAGCCGGTCGTGTCAGTATATACCTATATGTATACAAATAAGGTAGGGTGGCCGCCCTACCTTGCCCGAAGGAGAGCTTCGCTAGTGGAGCAGGAACCACCACGTCGCCGCCAACCCATGATGAGGCTTTGCCCGACGGGGACAACCGGCGGCGGCAAGGGTAGGAGTGTGGAGAGGAGGGGCTAGCGGCGGCGAGATTGGGGGTCCACCCATGTCGCTCCTAGGGACAACACGGGCGCGAGAGAGATGGTGTTTTCTCTAATAGCCCGTAGTGTCTTCCGCCACTGGCCTACTGCTATTCTGAACCAAACCCCATTGTCAGTGATTTCGTAGAACTTTGTTTCCGCCCAAAAAAAGAGTTCATGTTTGTTATCTCAAACCAAAGGCTAGTTAACTAAACTATCATGTGTATCAATCTGTGATTAGATGGTTGGAAGGATAGTGGTATTCTCAACCCATCAAGGTTCAAGTACTAGATTTTTTTTTAGGCATCAAGTACTAGATTTAACACTGCTACTAGCATGTTTCTGGATTTATGTTAGGACTTCCGGCTATGTGCGTAGTGGTAGTGGCAGGAGACGTTTCAGTCGATTATGAAGACGTCTTTGGCGACTTTGTTAATCTCAAGATGATGTAGCGGCTTAGTCTCTCGAAGGTGCTCATAGCGGCGAACGTATGTGCGTATGTATAAGTGTCTGTGTTGTGTTAAAAAAACGAAAACTTTCACCATGGTCTCCCCTTATCAGCATCAGATAAAAACAGAACAACTTTCACCATCGTCTCACGCGTAGGGCCTTTTACCCCCTCCGACCAGCAAACGTTCCAGGTTAACTAAATCAAGGCACGCTTGGTGCAACAGAGCATGTGGAATTCATTACACATGATCCAGGTTAACTAACTCGTCATTCTGCAGCGCCGCGTGACCGTAAGGACGGACACGGTATGCCCGACTCCCTGTCTGTCTACGAGTAGTTTTTGAAGAATCATCACTTGTGATGGACACATGGGATCGAGGAAAGCTGTGGCACCATAGCAAAGGTGGCCAGAATCAAGCCGAGTGAAGAGAACAGGCAGCCCCACTTTTTGTAGACTTTGCATGAATTCTTTGGCAATCGTCGCATCGATGATTGTCATCTACGGATCTACCCCTACATATAGAGATCTTAAAAGAGGATCTGATTGATGACGCGGTTCACAAAAGTACGTTCCCTTCCCTCCTGCTTTTCGTTTTGTTTACGTATATATCGATCGTGTCATGTGGTTACTTTGGTTGGTCCTACTGATGGCCGGGGAACCCGATCGATCGATCCAGCTCGGAGCTCGGGTCAAGTCTACGTACGTACGTACACGCGGTTAGGGCGTGCTGATGATGACTCGTGGAGAAGATTCGATCCCTATCTTGCTTGTTTGTCCCTCCGTCGCCCTCTCGTTCTGACAAGTATATTATGGCGATGATTGTTACACACGCAGACGGTAGACGTAGGAGTACAGTACACATCCACATCCTTGTTGTTTCTGTACGCTGAATTACGACCTTTGCGAGTCGATCTCCCTCCTAGGCCACGCGGGAAAGAATCTGCCGGTTGGATTGGATGTGTACTCGTACGCGCTTTTCGTCGCTTGGTAGGAGTGGTCGCAGTGGTCGCAGTGGTCGCAGTAAGTATGCGGCGGGTACTCCCGTGCGAGGCATCGCGGTCCAAGAATTTTGGGACCGGATCGAGGACCTGCTTCACAGACCAATCCTTTGAAATTCGTGGTACATTATCATTGCCATGTTCCGAGCATGCATGCGTCCATCATCTTTACCATCCATCCCGGTACGGTTACGTGACCGTACGGGTCGGCCTCAGTCGCGACTTGTGACCATTCCTGCCTAGCACCGTCCAACCAATCAACTTCGTTTGCTGCCAAGTTTGATTTCGATTACTACGTACGAACGTCGATCGGACCGGCAGCCGGAGGGATCACCCAAAGGCCAGGGTACCAAAATGATTTCTTGCACAGCACGCACACCCGCCCAGTGCACGCATACGTGGCCGGAGCACTGCTACTAGCTCGTCCACCGACCTATCGCCATCTTGCTTCACTATCTTATCATCTCTCCTTGTTGCTACAGCTCGTGATGGTACGGGCGTACTTGCTCTGGTCGCCGTGGCGCCTTCTATGCAAATTGGAACGAACCTACCTCACAAATGCTAACTCTCTTCTTTACTTATAATATATAAGTCGTCGGGAAAATTGAAGACAAAATCTACTAAGCTTCTAGTAATTTTTTTTGCGAAAAAACTTTCAATCTATTCGTCTTCAATCATGGCAGTACAACAAACATCAGAAATAAAAATTACATTCAGATCCGTAGACCACCTACATGATTTACTACACGACCGAAGTAGAAGATGCGCCATCACATCACGCCTCCATCGCCGGAGTCGGGCACAACTAACAGTAGTAGACAATGAAGTCGTCGCGCTAAGCGCCCCATAGACCAAATACCGTAATAGGCAAGACACTTAACACACTTATTTCAAGACAGAGGGAGTATTACTCTACCGTCCCATGTCAGAATTTTTACATGGTTTTCATTATTTTAGAATGAGATAATTCCTACCACATGATACTTCTTCGTCTTCTCCTCCTCCTCCTCCTCCTCCCCCTTCTTCTTCTTGGGTTCTATACGCAATCCGTCACAAATCGAGTCGTTTCGTTTGAATTCCCGGCCGGCACATCAATTGTCATGTTCCAAACATGCTGGTATACCATTTTTCCGTCGATCGACCAGGGTAGTTCGTACGTAACCGTACGGGTCGGCCTCACCTCGACTAAGACCCGTGACTAGTACCACTATCTCCGTTCAATCAATCAATTTCTTCGGCTACGAAAAGTTGACCCCCGGGCGGCCGGTCGGGATCACCGAGGAGGCGCCACCACAAAAAGCCCAAAGATAGCACTACTATAGTTGCTACGGTTGGTTAAACTAAAGCAAACACAACTGATAAAGTTTTAATTTAATCGCTCACACATTAGATCATACGTAGGGGGCTACTGGCTCTTCGTCTCATCGACCGGGAACGGCGCGGAACTGATTGGGTACTTGGGTTGATTGCATCAATCCGTGGCCGTCGATCCTACACGAAATTTGCGATTCCACGTACTTTTGGTTGCACAAGTCCAAGCCATCCTATAGTGGAGTACTTTTTATACCTTGTCCCTGCAGCTGGCGAGCGTACAGCGGTACAGGTCTACTTGCCTACTTGATGGTCGTCGTGGCGCCTTCCGATGCAAAACATTGAAACCAACCTACTCCCTTCGTTTCAAAATAGAGCACCCAACCTTGTATTAACTTTCACTAGTAGAAAATGGGTCAAATATGAGAAACATTAATACCGATTTGCATACGAGCCGGCACTAATGAAGAGAAAGCAGAAGAGGAAGAAGAAGAAGAGGAAGAAGGAGAAGAAGGAGAAGAAAAGGAAGAAGAAGAGGAAGATGAAGAGGAAGCAGAAGAAGAGGAAGATGAAGAAGAAGAGGAAGAGGAAGAAGAGGAAGAATAGGAGGAAGAAGAGGAGAAGGAGGAAGAAGAAGAATAAAAAGAGGAAGAGGAATAAGAGGAAGAATAGGAGGAAGAAGAGGAAGAAGAGTAGGAAGAAGAAGAAGGAGAAGAAGAAGAAGAGGAAGAAGAGGAAGATGAAGAATAGGAGGAAGAAGAAGAAGAAGAGGAAGAATAGGAGGAAGAAGAGGAAGAGGAAGCAGAAGAAGAAGAAGAAGAAGAAGAAGAAGAAGAGGAAGAATAGGAGGAGGAGGAGGAGATCTCGATATATATATGTCACTTACGAAAATTCAGTTATCGTCCACTTCGTTCCAGTTTTCTCTCACGCGACATCTCGATCTCTCCGACGCTGACGCCGCCGCTGCGTTGCCGCTTCGCCAAGACGCCGTCGCTGCCCTCGCCGCTTCGCCGCTTCGCCGCCGTCGTTGCCGCTGCCGCCGCTTCGCCGCCATCGTCGCTGCCCGCCGCTGCCGCTGCCCGCCGTCAGACGTCTTGTCGCCTGTCTCACCGTCCCCCGCCGCCGCCACACCCCGCCGCCACCGCCGCCGCCGCCCGACACGCCGCCCATACACACACAGACACACCCACACACATGCACACACACACACACATACACACACATACACACACACATGCACACACACACACACACACACGCATACACACATACACACACACACTACACGTACACTACACATGTACGTACACACATACTCACACACATATTTTGTTACTTATTTTCTGTTTTCTATTGTTTAGATGAATTAATTAATATAACTAGTTTATTTTTAGAATGTTAGAAATGTTAATGCATGTTAGATGAATTAGAACTAGTTTATTTTTAGTAAGAAAAGAAATGTATATGAGATTATTTGAACTAGTTGAATTAATAGAACTGGTTATATTATTTGAACTAGTTGAATTAATAGAACTAGTTATATTATTTGAACCAGTTGAGTTAATAGAACTAGTTTATTTTTAGTAAATGCTTAGTTGAACTAATTGAATTAATATAATTAGTTTATTTTTAGTAAATGTTTTAGTTGAACTAGTTGAATTAATAGAAATAGTTTATTTTTAGTAATAAAATTTAGGTAATGCATATGAGATTATTATTTGAACTAGTTGAATTAATAGAACTAGTTATATTATTTGAACTAGTTGAATTAATAGAACTAGTTATATTATTTGAGCTAGTTGAATTAATAGAACTAATTTATTTTTAGTAAATGCATAGTTGAACTAATTGAATTAATAGAACTAGTTTATTTTTAGTAAATGCTTAGTTGAACTAGTTAAATTAATAGAACTAGTTTATTTTTAGTAAATGCTTAGTTGAACTAATTGAATTAATATAACTAGTTTATTTTTAGTAAATGTTTAGTTGAACTAGTTGAATTAATATAACTAGTTTAGTTTTAGTAAATGCTTAATTAGTTGAATTAATAGAAGTAGTTGAATTAATTGAATTAGTAAGTGTTTAATGTTTCACCTAATATGAACATAGGAAATGTCGTCTGACGACGGAAAAAATTTCATTATGTGCGAATATTGTGAAGACCAAGCGGCGCTGCGACAGAAATTTCCTTGTTGATGATAGGCGATTCAGCATCAAGCTGGATGAGAACTTCGAATTCGATACAGTAAGTCACAACGACAAGTCTGTTTTCGTAATTAAGCATGACTTATATATGCTTCATTTTGCCTGATTTATAATTTTTAATTTTCACTATTCTACTAGCGCATCCCCTGCCGTGCAAGAATTTTTGTCTTCGATAACATAGGTTTCAATGATATGAAAACTATGGAGGTAAAGAGAGTTTACCTGAAAACTGAGCATGGTTATACTTTCAACGTCAAAGTATATAATGCACACGCGTACACCTATTTTGAATGCAAAACTTGGCAAGCACTATGCAAGGCTTATGCATTTGAGCCTGTTATGGTTATCACCTTTGATATTCGTCCGGAAGATGATATTGAAGGTAATAGAGACATATGGGTCGATGTGCAGTCGCCTCCAATTCTACCATTATGTGAGTTTTTCTCAACTATATTTTTGTCTTTGATATTGCTTATTCAAAAATAATTGACAACTAATTTCTATTGACAGCTTATCTCCATTCAAGCAAACATGTCCGGCGCTTGGTAGACAGGACCTACTACTGTCCCAGAGCTAAACTAAACTGCGAGGAGATAAGTCATTATGTTTCATGGCTTGAGGATCTTCATACTGTCAAGACAAATTTTCTTCCTGCACTTAGAAATGTTAGTACTCAAACGCATGCGACCAATAGTGATCGTATTGAACTACGGTCACATCTATTTACTTAAAGATGGTAATATTTTTACTATTTGTCCTCAGTGCATCTTTTGCATACATTATTTTTGCTAAACTTTCATTGCTAAGTATATTAATTACTATACGATATTCTTCAACAGGGACTCCAGATGACAGTTGTGCCTCAGTGGATCGAGACTAAAGGTCACATGTCAATGGTTAGCTCACGACCAAGATATCCTACATTGCACATGAGTGCATTCAGGATTTTTAAAAGCGATGAATGCTTAATAGTGAAAGATTGGAGCAAAATTGTTAACGATTGCAGAGAAGTACTAGGGGCAGCAATGAGAAGCGCATCCCACGATTAGGAGACAGGTTCATCTGCATGCTCCAGTATGATGAATCAGGAGAGCTATACATGTTCTATGCTATTTTACCAGAGAGAGAGTAGCTAGCAGGAGTGATTTAGCTAGTTCATGCTGCTCTTAGTACTTGTCTTTTCATGTCCGTGTTCTTCGTTCTGAACTTAATCTCAAAGAGTGATTTGCTTTTGTGGTGTTATATATGAACGCTTATAATATCATGACAATCATGTTGAACTCGATGATATTTTTGCTTCTGGTACAAGTGAATGTTTCTTCTTTAAGCTACTGTTGGTGGTGATTAGATAGCGGTAATGACTATGATGATTAAATAGTGATAATGACGACTACGATGTTTTTTAGCTAGCTAGCTAGAGTATATATATATGTTGATGATATGATGCAAGAGTTTTTATATTAATATGATAATGATGATGAGTTATTATATCATTTAATGAAAGAAACCACAGATTAGTTTCAGCTAGATGGATCCTACCTAAGTGATCAAGTATATATATATGCCATATTCATATATATTAAACTTGATCACCTAATTAGGTGATCAAGTATGATATCGATATGGCATATATATACTTGATCACTTAGCTAGCTAGATCCTTCAGTCGAAACTAATCCGCGGTACTTTTACCTAATGATTTAACAACTCATTATAATGTAAAACAATCACTAAATTAAATTGAAAACACAAAACTAAAGCAATTTTTTTTAAAAACCCAAACATTTAGTACCGGTTGGTGTTACCAACCGGTACTAAAGAGCTACGCGCACACGGGCCTGGCTCGTGCCACGTGTTTGCTCTTTAGCGCCGGTTCGTGACGAACCGGTACTAAAGGGAGGACCTTTAGTCCTTACTCTTTAGTGCCGGTTGGCGAACCGGTACTAAAGGCCGTCACGAACCGGCACTAAAGGCCGGTTTTGCACTAGTGTTTGTACTAAAGTTAGTATAAAGTTGACTCACCTATTTTGAAACGAAGAGAGTACCTGACAAATGCTCACTCTCTTGTCTTATCGAAAAAACATTTGCTACCATGCTTACAGTCACTTGCAGTTACAGTTGGCCTGGCTATTGCCAACGACGTGTATGTTGCACAATTGATTGTTTTTTCACTACTATACTCGTCACGACGTACGGCTCAAGCCGGAAGGAAATGGCGACATATGTTGATTTTGGTGCCGTCGTCGTGTAAATGTCGGTTTCTCTGCCGCGGGCGCTATTTGGAGGTTGCAGTGAGAAGCTTCGGTTTAATCATTACTTACTCATCACCGGTTATTCCAACAAAGTGTAGTGTAGTCCTTACTCCTTGGAAGTGATCTTCCCGACAAGTAGCTTAATTAGGGTATTTCACACTGTTTCGTGCACTACTGAGCTCAGATCCACGACCAGCACTAGAGTAGCTTAACGTTAACCGTACCACAACTGTGTTAATCAAGCCTAGCACTAGACTAGCACTAGAGTCGGGTGGCTCCCCAACCCTAGCCGCTGCCGGGGCCTAGCCAATCTTCCTCTCCTCCTCCCGCCGCCGCCGGAGGACGCCGCCGGCTTGCGCCCGGAGGCCGACGGCGGTGGCGGGGGGCTCTTCCTCCCTCCCGCGTCTCAGGGGTGCCGGGGCCCCAACATGCGTGGAGGTGCGGCTGATCTAGAAGCAACGGCGTTGGCTTCGACGGCGGCGGCTGGCTTAGATCGGGCGGTGGCACGGCGGCATGTCATCTGGCTTTAGATCGGCGGTGGCGTCGTGGGCCTGGTGGACTGCTTGGTGGCACCCATGGCAGATCTGATCTAGCCGGTGTAGCCAGTGGTGGCGGTCATCTTCTTCGTCGGCGGTGGCCGGCCAGAAGCTTGGTGATCTGATCTCGGGATCCATCATCTAGTCCTGGCTGTGAGTTGGGGAGACATGGTTGCCGGTGAAAACCGAGCCGACAACAGGCGATGATGCCGTTCTACGCCGTTACCTTGATGAAGGCACCGTCGTGTAACTACTGTCGACCCACTCGTGCTGCTCCGGGGGAAACCCTAGGATCTGGTGTTCCAGATCGAAAGATGGCGGCACTGCGGTGTCGTTTCTCTCTTGGGAGCATCGTTTGTGAAGCAGCGCTGGAAGTCAGAGGCAGGAGGTGGAGCGGCTTCGTCTTGCACGGAGCTTTGGTGAAGATGTCAAGTCATGCCTGACCGACAGGTGCTACGCTTTGTCATGCCTGATCGGCAGGTTCTACGCACGACAGATCTTCCAAGCTTCAAGCTGTGTTGGCTGGTGGTACTTGGCAGCATGGCGCTGAGATGTATCAGTGGCGACCGCGATGTGCTCAGCTGTTTGTGCGCAGGGAGGAGGTGCCGTTGGGCGCCGTGGTGGCGTCGACGATAGCTAGACCGAGCAAGGTTGATGCATCAGTACAGTTCTGAAGATGGAGCGGTGGCAGTTGGCGGTGGCGGCCTCTGAGAGCACGCCGGACCAGTGTGTGCTCCAGACCCGGCAAGTGGCTAGGTTGGGGTCTCAGGTCTTAGATGTTAGGCTTGGCTGCGATGTCTGTTTGATATTAGGCCCAGGCTATCTGCGCCCCTTCATCAACTGAATTGGTGCAGCGACATGTGTTGCTTAGACGGCAGCTTTAATCTTATTGTTGTATAACTTAATAAAGTTTTATGAGAACAATTAATAAAGTGACGGTACGCATCGCCCAGATACAGAGGCCGGGGTCATCCTTCTTTTTTAAAAAAAGCCAACGTTTAAACTAGCTAGCTACCTCCGAGGACAGAAGAGGTTGCAAAGAGGTTTCCAAATGATAATTCAGCATGCATGGAAATGTATAGTACGGAATATGCCCCTACAACATCGAAATTATGAAAGGTCACTAAATCTACACTTTTTTTTTTGCCGGAACTCAATCTACACTAGCTACAGACCAAAGACTACAAGTATAGTAGTACGACAGATAAGACCAGCTTTGGTTCAGACTCAATAATTTAGTGCTAACAACTTTGTGTCGCTAACTGCCTATTGTTAATGCTAGCTTGACAGGACTTGGGCATTCTCCGCCATTTGTTTAGTTTGACCAACAGTATGAGAAATTGAACCGACGACTCAAAGTTTATTTGCAACTTTATCTCAAGGGAGGACCCCTTTCTAGATTCTTGGCGCATTATTTCGATATAAATATCGGGTTAACAAAGGTGACGTGTAATATGTTATCAAGGTCTTGTTTGTTTGGACTTTTACTTCTGCTTTTGCAGTTTTTTCTTTAATCAAAAATCCACAAAAGCTCCTAAATAGATGCTTTTGGAGCTTTTTATGACTTTTGGTTTGATGAATCTAAGTGAAAAAACTGCAAAAGCAAAAGCAAAAGCCAAAATAAACAGGACCTAACAAGCACGAGCTTTATTTGTTGTATTTCGTTCTGTAGATTCATTTCAGAGCTGTTCCACCGTAGCCTAGCAGAATGATTGCAAGATGGCAAGGCGTGGAGTGCGAACGAGTTGGACGGACGAGTTCCAGAAAACAACACAAAAGAAAGCGATGGGTGCCCATCAAAGTCTCCACGCGTCGTAGGACTGACATGGCGATCCAGATTCCATGCCACAACGGCCATACAGTGAGTATCACGACGGCGATGGCTCGAGCTCAAGCTTCAAGCTCAACCGCTCCCACCAACGGCGACGACGACCGCCCAAGCCAGGACCCAGATAAATACGCTACCGCTACCGTTCAAGAATTGGACAGTGTTTGATTGATGGATCGGGTTCGCATCAAGAGCACTAGAGTTTTTTTTAAACTGCCGCCCTTTCCCCGACAGGACGCCAACCGCTCCGCTCCGGAAAAGTAGGATCGCACGAGGTGATCTAGGGAGGTGATGAGGATTCCCTTGCGCGCCATCGGTGGCGCCGTCGGTTCCCTCTCTCTCCGTCGGCCGCTCCGGCGGCGGAAGGGAGGGGGAACCTCGGGTCTGTTCACTTGGTGGATGTGTGATAGGGTTAGGGTTGAGGGAGACGCTGTCGAGGCCGTTGCAGTGACGTCACGTTGGAATAAGTTTCTCCGGGCTCCGTTCGTGGTCAGGCGAGGCTTTTGCCTTCGTCTAGGAGCCAGCGGAGTGGGGGATCCCCGGATCTTGTTGAGGTCACGGGCTATGGTGGATGTAGGTCCATTGGTACTGGCCGTTTGGGTCCTCAGATGGGCGATGGATGTAGGGAGACGAAGACCCTTCTTCTTCCTTGTCGGTATGATTTGCTGTTGCTGTTCTTCTCCTTCCTCTGCGCCGATGCTGATGGGAGATCCTGCTTTGTCTGGGCGGATGGCCTGGCCGCGGTGCTGGACCGGTCGGATGACTCAAGTTCTCTTCCTTCCAGAAGGGACACTTTTCGCGGTACTCAAAGCCAAAGATGGCGACGGCTGTTGCAGGTGTGTTGGATTGATGTCCATGCCCTCTCAGTGCTGGTGTCAAGAAAGGAGGAAGCAGCGTGTCGGCAATTATACCATGGTCAAAGATGATGACCTGCTTGCGCCTGGTTGCAGACCCCTTCTGCTGCAGGGGGTTTCTCTCAATATTTATGAATGATGACACAGGGCTTCGGATATTTTCTTGTGTTATGATTGTCTTAGGGTACTCTAGGTGTTCATGGTCTTTATGTTTGCGTTTCAGTGTGTTTGTAAGGTCAAATATTTTGTACTGTTTCAGAGGGAAGGGATCTCCTCTCTTTATATAAAGAGGTTTACTTGACTCCCAAGCAAGACTTATTTGATCTCTAACAAAGCGACCCTTATCTATAATTAACCTTAAGACTAATGGGCCCAGTCCCATTATATACTCTAACAAAAGAGCACTAGAGTTTTTTGGGACCCGACGTGTGGAGGTTCGTACGAGAATTTTGCGGGTAATTCTCGTGCCAGCGGTTGTTTTTCCATCGGGCGATCCCGGTGTGTACGTGACTGTACGAGCCGGTCTCATCTCATCTGCGACCGAGCTAGATCGCGGCGTGACCTGTGCTACGACGACAAGTCCAGCGGTAGCCCAGCCGCAGGGATCACCGAAAGGCCAACACACAACTAGCTAGATACTCCTATGTACCGAAGAAAATACCTCAGAAGAGAGATGTACAAAAATTACTAGGTTTTGAGGCGAGCCCGTGGCGCGCCTCTTGAGGGGAAGCTGGGCGTTGCCTTGTAGTAGTCGACCATTTAACACTCTTTTCTATTCTAATTAGCGTGTGAGCAGCAGAAATAGAAATATATATATACAGAGGAACCCTATTATGAATCTGAACATGAACCATCTGATTGAGAATAATGCACTTTACATAAGCAACAACATAGGTTTAGCGTCTTCAAAAGCACGTGACAAGAGGGCCCAAAAGCAAACCATAGGTCATCATGGGATAAAGCATATTTAGGAGTATTTAGTGCTAGATTATATTGACATAGGGATTGTAGTGTCTTCGATGGTGTATCTAGAGGCGGTGCATGGTGAGAACCAGGCGGCGTTTTGAAGTGATCCTGAATTTCATGAATGTTAGCGCGGCGAAGAAACTCAAACAGTTGGTGGTTATAGTGGCCCTTTTGTCAGTTCCCAGCATGATGCGGATGCGACATTGAGCGAGCAGACGGCCATTTGCAACTCCAGCAGGTTCACTTTGGTATAGTGTACCTGAAAATACTGGTACAAGAAAGCAAGTGATTTGCATTGACACAAGTTGTTGTGTGGTATGGAAGATAAGACTGTTCTATGGATGTTAATGATATTAATGCTGATAGCAAATTACTCTTATCGACTACATGTCTTGAGGACCCAAATTTATAAATGCTCAAGTAAAGTGGCTGATGAAAGAGGAAAGAGAAGTCAATATTTCTGGTCTCCAATTGACAATTTGAGTATGTACAACCTAGTGTATGAGCAGAGAACAAACGAATGAAGATATGTTGTACCAAAGTTGATATAGTAAGCAAGATAACCGTAAGCTAGAAAAGATCAAGTAGAGAACTTCCAAAGTGCCAGGAGAAAAATAACAACCGACCAGGTCTTGATCTATCTGGTATACAGTGAGAAAGGGAACATAATTAGTATTTTTAAGTTGACTAAACTGCTGAACAAAACAGGAATTTTGCATATCTTAAGCATAGATAGAACAATAGTATAAATAAGAAAATCTCTAAGCCAACCTTCGTTTGTATCATCACAAACTTACAGCTCTTAACGTAATTAAAATGCGTAAGAAAACACCATTGTATATTCTGTAAAATGGCTAGCGAAGGACATCAAAAGAGTGAAGCAGTAAAGGAAGTTGAAGAACTAAAAATAGATGCGCGTTTAATCGGAATGGTCGAGTACAGCAGATTATAGAATTCTAAGAGAAACAAGTAATATTGCAAAAGTGAGTTCAATGAATGTCATTCAGTATAACAAAGTATTAGAGTGGGAAAGAATGCGGACGACAGATAGGCGTAGCAAAGCAAATTTGTCATTTTCACATATAGTGTGGGCATGGCAGTAAAGCATTAGTAGTGGTGTTAAAAAGATAAAGTTAAAAGCACAGATACTCGGTTAGAATCAATCATCATGTTTTCTGTTAAAAAATCAATAAAAAATGGGTTCTACAGTATTGAGAGTTTAAGGTCGCCTACCACACCATCGCCAATAGCTCCATGGCCAATACCCATCGCGCCATTTGGCGTGAAAGTTGAATTTAAACAAAGAACTAAAAGGAATTACTTGGCTTAGCTTAGGAACATGTGTCTTGACTTTAGAGTTATTTGCTGAAAATTGTGTACCATTATATACAGGGCGAGTTGTAACACCCTCCTCAATGTGTGGTACCAAGCTCTCCCATATTTCCTGCAGCAGAAGCACAAAAAACAACTTTTCAAGTTTCTCGTATAATGCACCTTTTAGCTCTATAAATTGTGAAGTGGTTTTACGATCTTATCAGAGAAGCCTGCCGTAGCAGAGAAGGATATAAGTAATGAATAACCTGTGAACTTATAGTAAATTCGTAATATAGTGTTCCAAACGAACTTTAGTCCGCAAAATTTACTTTTTGAAAAGAAGAAACAATTTGACCTTTGCCAGGCTAAACAAAAATAAAAGATCATGATAATATTTAGATGACAATTGAAATGGTTAGGTACATACATTTTTTGATAGGTACGCAAGCACAGAGGAATGATTTCAGTTTTCATGAGAAAGCCGATAACCTCATTATCATCAACCTGCATGCATAATAAGAAGGTCAAAGGCTTCTTGCAAAAGCAAGAAGAAAACATTTGGTATTTGGAAACACATGCAACTATTCCAAAAGCAAGAAGAAAAATTAGATAGAAAATTGCTTGTTTATAAACCAATTGTAGTTAGCACTTAGCAACATCCAACCAATAGTATGCAATAGAAAGATGATTGTCAACGGAAGGTAGGTGGAGCACAACTATACCTGATGCACCAGAAGGCACACACGAACAATGAAACAGAGAAGTTGGTTGTTAGTTGATGATGCAAGACCTGGTCAGTCTTGTTCATATAGTCATCCGGACACCGAAACCTGAATCAAGCACATGACAACATATATTCTAGAATTACAGAATTGGCTAGAGAAGTAAGTCAGTCTTAGATAATACATTGAAGAAACAATCAAGAAATCAAGATTTGCTCGAGTTGAGCCTTGAATTGGTAGCCTTCACACCTACCATGCTCTAAATTAATTAAAATAAATAGGAATATGTGCAGCACATATAATGCTTTTGGGGAACCATGTGTACTATTCCGTACAAATATGAGGAATTTGTAATCTAATGTCCGGATGCAAAAAAGTTGCATCATACGTATATATACAGTCCATATTCCATTCACATAATTTTCTTGCAACACATTCTATAATTCAAGCAAGTTTTTTCCTTCTTGCCACTTATCAGTATAACAGAACACACCAAAAAAACAAGAAGCAATCTAATAAATGTCTTCACACTTTCAAAAAAAAGATATGAATCAACTCTCAAGATCAAGCGCCTTCCCTGTCTACTACTGCCAGGCTCAAGCTCAACACCAACTCCACATATCAAGCACATGCTGCGGTCCACAATATGACAACACTCTTGAAAGCAATAAAAATATTGGGCGTCCACTCACACCTCATTGCCTGAAAAGAATAAAAGAGGGAACGATGTGTGAAGCTCACCTTGATGTGTTGGAATCAGATGCGCTTGTTGTAGCTCGACCCAGCTGCGCCCATGGTCTTGACCGGCGCTCCCGCTGCTTGTACAGTCTGCTGCAGGTTAGAAGATGAGCCCCACCCTCCTTGTAGGTCTCGATCCAGGAGCGGATCGAGCCGCCACCAACCACAAGATCGCGCCTGATCTCGCTGGCGTAGTGGCGTAGGCCGATGCCAGCCGGGTACCCTCTCCCGTCCGACACCATGCCTTCCTCTTCTCTTGCCTCTATCTTTCACCCTCCTCTCCTTTCTTCTCTCTCCATCTCATATTCTCTCTCCTGCAAATCTAGTAAAAACAATAATACTCCACTTATTTCTAGTTCATGTGTATGTTTGCCAAATTCCCAAGGCACAAACCATATTGTCCAACAGGGAAGCAGAGCATCCCAAAAGTAAGCCATGACATCAAAGTGACGAGAATGAGCCAAATCAAACATTTCTTTACTCATCCAGTTGGATCATGTACCTGGATTAGAACCTCCAAGCATGGGAGGGAACCAGCGGCAACTACAGACAACAACGACGTGATACCGTCAACAGTTTCAGTGTTCGGCTGCAAAAGCAAGGTTTGTAAGAAGACCTAGCTTGAGTACAAAAGTCAATGAAATCCCACCTAACGAAACTGAATTCATACAGAACAACTAACAAATTAATTCATGCTAGAGGTTTTTGTTGCTGATAGCTACAAACTTAGGAGTAGGTTATTCAAATCTTAAAGAAGATTCTGGAGAATGATATAACAGCATGTTAGCAATAGCAAGCTTATCCCCTATAACAAGGTTAAAGACACTTGCTGCTTTATTTAATGATCAAAATCACCGCACAGTCAGGAGTGAGAAATTTGGATATTTGCCAGTTTCAATAAGTGGCTTCTCAAAATTGCCATTTTCAAGATTGACTTCGCAAAATTGCAACTCAGCTCATTGACCCTTTGATTACCTTGCCATTTCCTCCTTTAATTGATTTTATTTTTTGTTTTTCTCATTTATAGGCACCCGACAAGACCAAATTTCCCCTGAGGCTATGTACAGGCACTCAGTATCCGTATCTGTTTATGCATCTGGTATTCTCGTTGGATAGAGAAGAACAAGCCTTACAATTTCTGGTCGTCAGTAAGACCGCCTGCTGACGCAGCCCGCTGGCGTCGCCTGCTGCTTGCCGTTCGCTCCGCTCGACCGTCGTCGCTGCTTGCCACGTCAGCCCGCGTGCCATAGCCGCTGAGGCCGCTCGGTGCTAGCGCCGCCCGTCCCGGTCACCTGTCCTCTTAGCTGGGAACAGGAGGCGGGAGGGCGCGTCCCAAGAGGATGGGAGGAGGCGGAGGGAGATGGGCACGTGGCCGCGGAGGAGCTGTTCGGCCGGCATGAGTTCCTCTGGACGCCGGGCGCATTTAACGTTGGAAAGTTGAAGAAATTTGTAGTGTTATACTATATGCAGAGAAGTTTAACCAGGAGATTCTGTTTTGGAGAGTGAAAGAGTGCGTACATGTGCTATTGTAGTACAGAAACAGAGTTGTGTTAGATTCATGAAGGATTGTTTTATATAAAACCATGATTTTGCTATATCATCAGATGTATGACAATACTATTTTTCAGTTCCCTGTGTGTTGCTTCAGTGTCTCTTTTCCTACCTGAATTTTCTTCTGAATGCAAGATAATCCTAAATGTGCTGCTGGTTTTATGACTGTAGCTGCTATGCTCTGGTTTTATTTCAGCGACGTGCTCTCGCTGTGTATGTAGAGTATCCCTAACATCACTTTTTTGCATTCTGATTATATCTAGTACCGCTCCCCTCATTCTTAGACTACCTTATTAGATCAGATATCATCAAAGCTAGACAGTAAACATTAGATGTAAAATTGCATGCCATCAATGCCAGATAACACTGACCCTTTCCCTCCCTTTCTTGATTTAGATATAGGCCATGTTTGGTTTGGCTGTGGATTTCTAAAAGCAGCTGTGAAAAATCTGCTGTGGAAAAACACATGTGGAAAATCTGATGTGAAAAGATGTAGGTCATTTGGCAAACCAGCTGATACAACTTTTTCAGATTTTGGCCCGCAGCGGAATCAGATTTTGGAAAGCACGTCCTGGACTGCTTCCGCTTTTGGTTCACATTTTGGCAGCGGATTTCTGAAATTGGATTCTGCTGGGTTCGCCCTTTGGTTCAGATTCTGCTGCGCGGCAGCGGAATCTGTCGATAAAAGCTGAACCAAACAGGGCCATAGGCTATCAAGACTTAAATTCCTTCCGAATGAGATGGCATATTGCAAATTTTTCCTACAAGCAGTATCACTAAACTATCACTTTAGAACTAGAGCATGCCTTGTGCACCCAATTTTATCTTTCCCAACGAGATGTTTCTCATTACCAACTATCATGTGAAATTTGAAAAGTTACACTATACTGCAGTCAAATATTCAGCAAACGAGCCCATCAAACAAAGATCCTCTAGTAGAAGAAACTCTTCTTTTTCTATCAGTACTAAGCTACTGAAAATGAGCTCTGAAAATTGGTGCAAATGCAAATATTTTCTATACAAATGAAAATAAACCAGAACCCATAGAAGTTTGAAAGTTTGTAGAAATCACAAAGATTAAGGAAGTGGGATCTTATTGATTTCTGGATGGTATGTTGCAAATTTGTCAAAGAAGTATAAAGGCTAAGCTATAACATCATAAGCAGAGGATGCCTTGTGCACTGAATTTTGTCATATCTCGTTTCAGGATTTGTAAGCAAAGAGAGATTGATTGATGTACAGTCTTAAACTGGGGATCAAATGAACAAAGCAATGTCAAAGGAAAATCATATTACCCTCCAGAAAGATCATGCACTCAATAACTGAAAAATCAGATTAACAAATTGGCAGAGAGAATGCATAGACCAGCAACTACCTTAGCATTGTGTTCAAGCAGAAGCTTGACTGCATCATGTCGCTATCCGTGACCAGCAGCCCAAACAAGAGGAGTAACGGACTCACTTTCGGATTTGACATCGACTCCCTTACCAAGAAAAATCTTCATAATCTCTATGTGTCTTGTAACATGAAAAATAAACGCCACATGGTTGTTCAGATATTCCCTCCACTTCATCAGCATAAAGAACAACGAGAACGATAGATCCACCAGCGCCAGGAGTCGGTAACCGACACGGCACAGAGCACCACCATTACCTATCCCTGTCGCATGATGTAATGCAGTGTCTCATGATACGTCTCCGTCGTATCTATAATTTTTGATTGTTCCATGCCACTATTATTCAACTTTCATATACTTTTTGGCAACTTTTTATATTATTTTTGGGACTAACATATTGATCCAAAGGCTGCCAGGCCCCCTGTCTGTTGCATGTTTTTGGTTTCGCAGAATATCCATATCAAACGGAGTCCAAACGGGATAAAAACAGACGGAGCTTATTTTTGGAAAATATGGAAAATTTGGAAGGAAAATCAACGCGAACCAGTGCCCGAGGTGGTCACGAGGCAGGGGGGTGCTGTTGTTGCCGAGGCCTTCTCGCTCTCCCTAGCCCTAGCTCGGCTCTACCTCTCCCTCTCTGTGTCTACAATGAACCAAGGAAGAAGAAGACCAAGGTAGAAGAAGGACACGGACGGGTGGTTTTTTCTGGCGCACCACGCCTCCACGAGCTCATACTCGCCACACCACCACAGCCATTACAACGCTACTCACAGGCTTTATACCCGGGCCGGACATCGGGCACAAACCCCACGTCTCGCACTCCGCCCGAGCGCACGGTCCGCCCGCTCCAGCCCGCCCACTACACGCACGAACGCGCTTTCAGACGCGGGCGAAAGCCTGCAACGGCCCCGACTCGATCACTCGACCTGCGCGCTTAACGGCTGCACTGGTCCGCGCCGCAAGATGCACACACACACGCTCCTACCCTAGTTCTACGACGCACACTCGCCATGCACCCGACGCGTCCGCATGCACACACATGCATACCTAACGCGGTCGCCGTGGCCACCGTGGCTTATTTCCTATCAATCACCCCTAAGCCACGACAATGCCGCACGGCTCGCCGACAGAGCCTTGCCTCGTCGTCGTCGTCGTCTCGGCGCCATGGACGCCGCACCGCACCGCTGCGGCCTCCGCCATGGTCGACGCCGTTGTAGCCGCCACCGCCCGACATCGCTGCCACGCCTGCCACCGTGCCGCCGTGCCCTTCGCTGCGCACACCCCACGTCCTCGCGCTCCCGGCCCGCGCTCCCTCCGCGCACGTACGCGATCTGCGCACCAGGTCCAGCGCCTCGGCAACAACAATGAACCAAGGAAGAAGAAGACCAAGGTAGAAGAAGGACACGGGACGGGGTGGTTTTTTCCTGGCGCAACTACGCCCTCCACGAGCTCATACTCGTCACACCACCACAGCCATTACAACGCTACCACAGGCTTTATACCCGGGCCAGACATCGGGCACAAACCCCACGCTCGCACTCCGCCGAAGCGCACGGTCCGCCCGCTTCCAGCCGCTGGCCCACTACACGCACGAACGCGCCAGACGCGGCGAGCCCGCAACGGCCCCGACTTCGATCACCCTGACCTGCTACCAACGGCTGCACCTGGTCCGCGCCACAGATGCACACACACATGCTCCTACCCTAGTCTACGCACGCACACTCGCCATGCACCCGACGCGTCCCGCATGCACACACATGCATACCCGACGCGGTCGCCGTGGCCACCGTGGCTTATTTCCTATCAGGTGCACCCCCTACCCTCATGAGCCCACCGTAAGGCGGTTGATGCTCTTCTTTTGCCGCAAGAAAGCTAATATTAAGAAAAAAATCACGGCGAAGGTTTCAGGCCAATCGGAGTTACGGATCTCCATATATACGCCAAACGGTGAAACAGAGCCGTAATGTAATGCGTAAAGCAGAGATAGATCCAATCTCGGAGGGGCTCTCGCCCCTCCCAAGCCATGGGAGCCAAGGACCAGAGGGGAAACCCTTCTCCCATCTAGGGAGGTCAAGGAAGAAGAAGAAGAAGGGGGCTTCTCTTCCCCTTGCTTCCGGTGGCGCCGGAACGCCGCCGGGGGCCATCATCATCACCGCGATCTTCACCAACACCACCGTCATCTTCACCAACATCTGCATCACCTTCCCCCTTCTATATTCAGCGGTCCACTCTCCCGCAACCCGCTGTACCCTCTACTTGAACATGGTGCTTTATGCTTCATATTATTTTCCGATGATGTGTTGCCATCCTATGATGTCCGAGTAGATTTTCGTTGTCCTATCGGTGATTGATGAATTGCTATGATTGGTTTGAGTTGCATGTTTTATTATTGGTGCTGTCCTATTGTGCCCTCCGTGTCGCGTAAGCGTGAGGGATTCCCGCTGTAGGGTTTGCAATATGTTTATGATTCGCTTATAGTGGGTTGCGTGAGTGACTGAAACACAAACCCGAGTAAGGGGATTGTTGCGTATGGGATAAAGGGGACTTGATGCTTTAATGCTATGGTTGGGTTTTCCCTTAATGAATCTTTAGTAGTTATGATGCTTGCTAGAGTTCCAATCATAAGTGCATAGAATTCCAAGTAAGGGATGATATGTTAGCTTATGCCTCTCCCTCAAATAGAATTGCATAGTGATTACCGGTCTAGTAACATAGTCAATTGCTTAGGGAATTCCACAACTCCTACCACCACTTTTCCACACTCGCCATATTTACTTTAGTTGTGTTTTTATCTAAGCAGCCCCTAGTTTTATTTTCATGCTATTTACTTTCTTGCAAGCTTACCCGAAAACACCTACAAAGTACTTCTAGTTTCATACTTGTTCTAGGTAAAGTAAACATTAAGCATGCGTAGAGTTGTATCGATGGTCGATAGAACTTTAGGGAATATTTGTTCTACCTTTAGCTCCTCATTGGGTTCGACACTCTTACTTATCGAAAACTGTTGCGATCCCCTATACTTGTGGGTTATTAAGACCTTTTTCTGGCGCCGTTGCCGGGGAGCAATAGTGTGGGGTGAATATTCTCGTGCGCGCTTGTTTACTTTATCACTGAGTAATTTTTATTTGCTGTTCTTATTTGTTCTCTATCCTTAGTTATGGATATGGAACACGAAATACCAAAAAAATTAGGTGTACTTGCTACTCATGAGGATGGGGTAACTCCTAAAACCCCCGATTCTCATTATGTGAGAGATATTATGTACTACTTTGATAATCCTGAGAAAACCCCATTCAACTTTATAATGGGAGACACGTTGGATCAACGTGAATACTTTAGGGATTATCGCTCGACATAAAAAGGGAAACTATTATGGGATCAATTTATTATGTTGCGTTGGTATGCCTGGAATCTATGCTTGAAATATGATATTACTTGTTGCTCTAGGATGGAGGCTCCACACCTTCCCTTTTCATGCGAATTTAATGATAATGAAACCTTAGCTTCTTATGCTAATGGTATATATGATTACTATGATGTGGAACAAATAGAAGAATTTGTTGCTTTTAAGGCTGCTTATGAAATTGAATCTTTGTTTGAAAAGTATGAAGCTTTAGATGATGATGCTTATAGGCCTGAAAATCTTGCTATACTTAGATATTGCTATGAAAATTATGAATACAATTACTATATTAATGCTTTTATGAAGAAAGTCAACGCTGTCCAAGAAGAGAATAAAATTTTGCAGGAAGCTATGGAAGAAGAAATTGATGAAACTGTGAGCTCATTGGATGAAAAAGATGATGAGGAGAGCGAATTAGCTACCCGTGCCCACCTTCTAATGAGAGTAACCCTCCAACTCATACATTATTTAATTCCCCTTCGTGCTTACCGAAGGATGATTGCTATGATGATTTGTATGATCCCTTGAATTTGTTTGAAATATCCCTTTTTGATGATGCTTGCTATGCTTGTGGCCAAGATGCCAATATGCATTATGCTTATGGAGATGAACTTGCTATAGTTCCTTATGTTATGAATGAAATTGTTGCTATTGCACCCACACATGATAGTCCTATTATCTTTTTGAATTCTCCAAACTACACTATATTGGAGAAGTTTGTGCTTGTTAAGGATTATATTGATGGGTTGCCTTTTACTATTACACATGATGATTTTGATAGATATAATATGCATGTGCTTGCTGCTCCTACTTGCAATTATTATGAGAGAGGAACTATATCTCCACCTCTCTATGTTTCCCACACAATAAAATTGCAATAAACTATTTATACTATGCATTGGCCTTTACTTTGTGTGCATGAATTGTTCTTTTATGACATGCCAATGCATAGGAAGAGAGTTAGACTTTGTCATTGCTTGATATATACTCCCTCAGTTCCTAAATATAGGGCGTATAGTTTTTGGCACGAAAATTAAAGAACGCAAGTGGAGGGAAAATTTCACAAGTTTTGAGCGATATTACTCCTTACTATTTGGCATGAGAAAGTAGAGGAGATTAACTAATATAGGGAAATGTAATCAAATCCCTTAAAAAATTATCCAAACGAGTGGTGCAATGTGATACACCTTATATTTTGGACTTTTTCTCAAAAATCTATACACCTTATATCAAGGAACGGAGGGAGTATTACTTTGTGCTCACTACTAAATTACAAATCATTGTTAATTAAAATTGGCTTTGATATACCTTGGGATCCGGGTGGATTCATTACTTGAGCACTAAATGCCTAGCTTAATGGCTTTAAAGAAAGCGCTGCCAGGGAGACAACCCGGAAGTTTTAGAGAGTCATTTATTTCCGTTGAGTGCGTTTATATAGTTTAAAAACAACAAAAATAAAGAGGGGAACCCAAAACTTTTTCAAAAAGGAAAGTGAAAGTGAGAAAGACAAGCATTGTTGAAGTGGGAGAGCACCTTGAACTTTGTTTATGCTCACGGCAACTTTGTGAATCTTGATTACAGAAAATTTTCAACAAAAATAATTATCCCCCTTGTACAATTCCATTGTATTATAAAAGTAATGTGCCGAGGTTTGCCTTTAGGATGTTTACAATGCTTGTTGGTTTGTACGGTGCAGGACAGAAACTTTGGCTGTAGTGTGCGAATTTTATTTTTTTACTGGAACATCAAATGGTTCTGATTCTTTTTGCACTGTATTACTGTACAAATTTTTTATGTTTCCTAATTTTGGCAGAATTGTTCAAGTACCATAAGTATGGTAAATGTTCAGATTTCTACAGACTGTTCTGTTTTAGACAGATTCTGTTTTTGATGCATAATTTGCTTGTTTTGATGAAACTATTAATTTATATCAGTGGATTAAGCCATGGAAAAGTTATATTACAGTAGACACAATTAAAAAACAAAATATGAATTGGTTTACAACAGTACTTAGAGTGGTGATTTGCTTTATTATACTAACGGATCTTACCGAGTTTTCTGTTGAAGTTTTGTGTGGATGAAGTGTTCGATGATTGAGAAGGTTTCGATGTGAGAAGAAGGAAGAGAGGCAAGAGCTCAAGCTTGGGGATGCCCGAGGCACCCCAAGTAAATATTCAAGGAGACTCAAGCGTCTAAGCTTGGGGATGCTGGGGAGGCATCCCCTCGTTCTTCAACAAGTATCGGTATGTTTTCGGATTCGTTTCGTTCATGTGATATGTGCAAATCTTGGAGCGTCTTTTGCAATTAGGTTTTTATTTTTCTTTTATGCACCATGCTGGTATGAGATGGTCCTTGGTTGATTTATAGAATGCTCTATGCACTTCACTTATATCTTTTGAGTATGGCTTTATAGAATGCGTCATGTGCTTCACTTATATCATTTGAAGTTTGGATTGCCTGTTTCTCTTTACATAGACAACCGCCATTTGTAGAATGCTCTTTTCCTTCACTTATAATTGTTAGAGCTTGGGCATATCTTTTTTAGAAAGAATTAAACTTTCTTGCTTCACTTATATCTATTTAGAGAGATGACAGGAACTGGTCATTCACATGGTTAGTCATAAAATCCTACATAAACTTGTAGATCGCTGAATATGATATGTTTGATTCCTTGCAATAGTTTTGCGATATAAAGATGATGATATTAGAGTCATGCTAGTTGAGTAATTGTGAAATTGAGAAATACTTGTGTTGAGGTTTGCAAGTCCCGTAGCATGCACGTATGGTGAACCGTTATGTAACGCAATGGAGCATGAGGTGTTTATTGATTGCCTTCCTTATGAGTGGCGGTCGGGGACGAGCGATGGTCTTTTCCTACCAATCTATCCCCTAGGAGCATGTGCGTAGTACTTTGTTTCGATGACTAATAGATTTTTTCAATAAGTATGTGAGTTCTTTATGACTAATGTTGAGTCCATGGATTATACGCACTCTCACCCTTCCATCATTGCTAGCCTCTTCGGTACCGTGCATTGCCCATTCTCACCTCGAGAGTTGGTGCAAACTTCATCGGTACATCGAAACCCCGTGATATGATACGCTCTGTCACACATAAGCCTCATTATATCTTCCTCAAAACAACCACCATACCTACCTATCATGGCATTTACATAGCCATTCCGAGATATATTGCCATGCAACTTCCATCATCGTCATATACATGACTTGAGCATTCATTGTCATATTGCTTTGCATGATCGTAAGATAGCTAACATGATGTTTTCATGGCTTGTCCGTTTTTTGATGTCATTGCACATCCCGGTACACCGCCGGAGGCATTCATATAGAGTCATATCTTTGTTCTAGTATCGAGTTGTAATATCGAGTTGTAAGTAAATAAAAGTGTGATGATCATCATTATTAGAGCATTGCCCCATCCAAAAAAAAGAAAGGCCAAAGAAGCCTAAATGAAAAAAAAATGGGGCCAAAGAAGCCCGCAAAAAAAAGAAAAAAAAGAAAATAAATAAAAAGGGGCAATGTTACTATCTCTTTTTCCACACTTGTGCTTCAAAGTAGCACCATGTTCTTCATGTAGTGAGTCTCATATCTTGTGCTTCAAAGTAGCACCATGTTCTTCATATAGATTGTCTCCTATGTTGTCACTTTCATATACTAGTGGGAATTTTCATTATAGAACTTGGCTTGTATATTCCAACGATGGGCTTCCTCAAATGCCCTAGGTCTTCATGAGCAAGAAAGTTGGATGCACACCCACTTAGTTTCTTTTGTTGAGCTTTCATACACTTATAGCTCATAGTGCATCCGTTGCATGGCAATCCCTACTCCTCGCATTGACATCAATTGATGGGCATCTCCATAGCCCATTGATTAGCCGCGTCAATGTGAGACTTTCTCCTTTTTTGTCTTCTCCACATAACCTCCGTCATTATATTCTATTCCACCTATAGTGCTATGTCCATGGCTCACGCTCATGTATTGCGTGAAAGTTGAAAAGGTTTGAGAACGTCAAAAGTATGAAACAATTGCTTGGCTTGTCATCGGGTTGTGCATGATGTGAATATTTTGTGTGGTGAAGATGGAGCATAGCCAGACTATATGATTTTGTAGGGATGAGCTTTCCTTGGCTATGTTATTTCAATAAGACATAATTGCTTGGTTGGTATGCTTGAAGTATTATTGTTTTATGTCAAAAGATAGATTATTGCTTTGAATCACTCGTGTCTTGATATTCATGCCATGATTAGACATATGATCAAGATTATGCTAGGTAGCATTCCACATCAAAAATTATCTTTTTATCATTTACCTACTCGAGGACGAGCAGGAATTAAGCTTCGGGATGCTGATACATCTCCGTAGTATCTATAATTTTTGATTGTTCCATGCCAATATTATTCAACTTTCATATACTTTTTGGCAACTTTTTATATTATTTTGGGACTAACATATTGATCCAAAGGCCCAAGGCCACCCCTGTCTGTTGCATGTTTTTGGTTTCAAAGAATATCCATATCAAACAGAGTCCAAACGAGATAAAAACGGATGGAGCTTATTTTTGGAAAATATGGAAAATTTGGAAGGAAAATCAACGCGAACCGGTTCGAGGTGGTCACGAGGCAGGGGGCCGCCTGGGCGCCGCTTCTACCCTCGTGAGCCCACCGTAAGGCGGTTGATGCTCTTCTTTTGCCGCAAGAAAGCGAATATTCGGAAAAAAATCACGGCGAAGGTTTCAGGCCAATCGGAGTTACAGATCTCCATATATACGCGAAACGGTGAAACAGAGCCGAGTAACGAGAACAGAGAGATAGATCCAATCTCGGAGGGGCTCTCAACCCTCCCAAGCCATGGGAGCCAAGGACCAGAGGGGAAACCCTTCTCCCATCTAGGGAGGAGGTCAAGGAAGAAGAAGATGTAGCGACCAGACCTCAAACAGTCTGATCTCTGTGGTCAGTGTCATCCCTGGATCAGTAATGCTGACACCACACAGTACTCGAAGGATTTATAACAGAGTAGCAATCACACACTTATTACAATCGAATGTCTCAAGAGAGAACTTAATAAAATAAATATGGCTTAAGGCCATCTAATAACAATAACAGCGGAAGGCTTGGAAGAATAAGCGAGTCCATCAACTCCAACGGCATCACCGAGTATAGAACCACGACCTAAACACCATACTGTTGCTCAAAAGTCTGCAACATGAAACGTTGCAGCCCGAAAGCGGCCAAAGACATGGAATATGCTTTGGCAAAGTAACACATAGAGAATAATGGAAGAATAAGCCTATACTACATGCATATATGGCTGGTGGAAAGCTCTATGGTTACAGTTTTGCGTAAAGCCAATTTTTCCCTACTGCAAAGGAATAAATTCATTTAACTATCATGGTGGTTGTTGAACATTGAGAATGGTTGATAGCATTCTCAATCCCAATTAAAAGTACTCATTAACAACCCAACAATATTAATTAGAGTAACATGATGTGATTCACATGATAATCCAAGTACTAGATACTCAAGATGTCCATAACCGGGGACACGGCTAACAATGATTAGTTTATACACTCTGTAGAGGTTTGTGCACTTTTCCCCACAAGACTCGATCTCCTCCGTTTGATTTTTCGCACTACATGATGTTTGAGAAACGGATGAACGAGACATAGTCTTTCAGAAGCGCTAGCACCTTACATGTGGGTAGACCGTACCAACCTACAACCCCTACATCAGCTAGTCCACCCGTAAGAGTTCGCACAACTTAGTCAACTATGCTAGAGCCCATAGTAGCATGTGGCTGCACACGGAAGTTTCTACCATGAATAATCTCATGATCCCTTTGAGCCTGGGTGGCGGTCCGAAGAAAAACAGGCAAGTCCTGATGGAAACCAGGTGCCTCAATCCACCCAGATGTGTGTTTAAGTTGCCACCTTAAATAAACCATTAATTAACAATCTCACATCTGTCATGGAATTCACTCACCCAATCCACGTCTACTAGCATAGCATGGCATAATAAGCAAACGTAGAAGTAACTCCCAAGGGTTTGATAATAAAACAAGTAATAGGTACTACCTCAATCTACTTCCCATCCCACAATTTAATTAGATCCTAATCATGCAAATATTTGAGGATAGATCTAATGCATAAAAACTGGATAGTAGAAAAGGTATGATCAAAGTGTTACTTGCCTTGCTGATGATCCGCGAAACCTAGAGACTCGAAGTAACAGGCGGCGCACTCCGGGTATTCTATCGCAGACAAACAAACAAGTATACAATAAGTACTCGTCCAAAGCACAGGTAAAACTCAAATAGAAGATCTAACCAGATAGTTCAACTTAAGAACTCCGGTTTGCAAAAAGAATCAAATCAAACGAAGCAACGAAAGTCAAACGGCGGAAGAAAACAGCTCCGTTTTACTAATCTGGATCTAAGTCAAATTTTACCGTAGCAAAAATTTGTTGAACTAGGTTATTCGGAAAGAGGGTTTCGAAACAAAACTATAGGCGCTTGAATCGCCTGATTCCGATAAACGAGCGAAAACTTATACTAAAACGAAAATCGGATCAGGAATCGCGATCAGAAAAATCGCGAATTAAATCCGAGAAAAAGAAAAATGACGAACAGGTTAACGAACGAACTTCCGTTAACTAAACTAATCTGACGAACGCGTTCGTTAAAAAACAAACGAACGAACGAACGTTCGCAATTTAACCAAACTGAAAAAAAACCGATCTAATAAAAAAACGAAAACAAAAAAAAACCGAATAAAAACCGCCCGGTTTTTAGAAAACCGGCGGCACGGTTTACGAGGCGGCGAACCTCGGCCGTGGGGTCCGCGAGTCGGCGGGCGGCGGGTCCGGCGGGTCGGGCGACGGCGGGATCCCGTAGTCGGCGTGGCGGTGGCCGGCGGCGGCGGCGCAAGGCGGGGCCTGAAGCTAGGGTTAGGGTTACTGGGCGGGTGGGCTGGGGCGGCGGCGGTCAAGGGCCTAGGGGGCTCGGGCGGCGCTATTTAAAAGGCGCCCATGGCGGAGTCCCGCTTGCAGCCCAAGGTCGGTGCGCATTTTTTTTGAATAATTCCGCGCAAAAGAAAAATAAAAAGAAATACTAAACAGACTCCAAAAATCCCAAAATAAATTTTCCCTGCTTCTAAAATCAAGCCAGACTAGATGAACATTTATTTGGGGCCTAAATGCAATTTTGAAAAACGCGCATTTTTCCTAAATTCAAATAAAAAGGCAAAAAACTCCAAATTAAAATCTTATCTGATTTTATTATTAAATCTTCATTATTTCTTTATTTTGGGAAAGTCATTTTATTCCCTCTCTCATATTTTGATAGTAGAAATAATTGAAGATAAAATACTTAAAATCAAATGATCCTATTTTCAAAATTTGAGAAAACTCAAATATGAAAATAACGAAATCCCCAACTCTCTTCGTGGGTCCTTGAGTTGTGTAGAATTTCTAGGATCGAGCAAAAATGCAACGAAAAATATGATATGCAATGATGCTCTATGTATAACATTCCAAATTGAAAATTTGGGATGTTACAAACCTACCCCTTAAGATGAATCTCGCCCTCGAGATTCGGGTTGGCTAGAAAATAGGTGAGGGTGGTCCTTAAGCAGATCTTCCTCTCGCTCCCAGGTGGCTTCATCCTCTGTGTGGTGGCTCCACTGAACTTTCCAAAACTTAATGACCTTGCTGCGGGTGACTCGGCTGGCATACTCCAGAATCTTAACTGATTTCTCCTCGTAGGTCAAATCGTTATTCAACTGAATCGCCTCTAGTGGCACAAGATCCTCAAAGGTATATCCGCCATCTCTGCGTGACACTTCTTCAACTAAGAAACACGAAACACATCGTGAACACCCGACAAACCTTCGGGTAATTCCAACTTGTACGCAACTTCTCCCATGCGCTCCAAAACTTTGTATGGTCCCACAAAACGTGGCACTAATTTTCCTTTAACACCAAAATGTTTAACTCCTCGAAGCGGAGATACTCGAAGATAAACTCTGTCTCCGGCTTCAGATTCTCGCTTCCTTGTGTTTTGAGTCTGCATAGCTCTTCCGTCTTGACTGGGCTACCTTGAGCCTATCGCGAATTAACTTTACTTTCCGCTCAGACTCCTTAATCAAATCTGGTCCAAACAATGGCGGTCTCCAACTTCATCCCACAACAACGGGTTCTGCACCTCCTTCCGCATAAGGCTTCGAAGGTGCCATCTTCAAACCGGATTGATAACTGTTGTTGTAAGAGAACTCCGTGATATGGCAAGTTATCGTCCCAGCTAGATCCATAATCCAAGGCACAAGCTCTAAGCATATCCTCCAAAATCCGATTGACTCTCTCGGTTTGTCCATCTGTCTGCGGATGGAAAGTTGTGCTAAACTCCAACCTGGTTCCCAAAGTTTCGTGCAACTGCTTCGAACTTTGAGGTAAATTGGGTTCCTTCCGTCTCGACACGATACTCTTCGAACTCCATGCAAGCATACAATCCTGGTCATGTATATCTTAGCCAATTTGGCACCGCTGTAGGTAGTCTTTATCGAATGAAATGAGCTACCTTTGTCAAACGATCGACTACAACCCAAATCGAGTCATAGCTTTGAACGAGTCTGGGCAATCCCGTGATGAAATCTATACCTAGTTTATCCCACTTCCATTTGGGTATAGGCAATGGCTGTAACAATCCTGCTGGCTTCTGATGTTCTGCCTTCACCCTCTGACATACATCACAAACTGCTACGTACTCTGCAATATCCTTCTTCATTCCGGTCCACCAGAAACTATTCTTCAATTCCAAATACATCTTGGTATTTCCTGGGTGGATCGAATACGGCGAATCATGTGCCTCTTGCAAAATCAACTTCTGAATCTCAGGATCACTTGGTACGTAAACGCGGTCCTCAAACCATAAGGTATCGTGCTCATCCTCACGAAATCCCTTTGCTTTTCCTTTGCTCATCTTCTCCTTAATAGAGGCAATCTCTTTGTCAGTCTTCTGAGCTTCCCTGATTTTGTCCATCAAAGTAGATTGAATCTCCAATGCTTCTACATAGCCTCGCGGAACTATTTTCAAACATAGCTCCCGAAATTCCTCGGCTAATTCCTTTGGTAAACCTCCGGTCATTAGGATGTTAATATGACTCTTACGGCTCAACAACGTCTGCTACCACGTTAGCCTTTCAGGGGTGGTAGTGCAATCTCATGTCATAATCCTTGATGAGCTCCAACCATCTTCTCTGCCTGAGATTTAACTCCTTCTGCGTGAAGATGTACTTTAAACTCCTATGATCCGTATACACCTCACAGTGGTTCCCAATAAGAAAATGTCTCCAAGTCTTCAACGCATGCACTACGGCTGCTAACTCCAAATCATGAGTAGCATAATTTAGCTCATGAGGCTTAAGCTGTCGTGAAGCATACGAAACAACTCTTCCCTCCTGCATAAGCACTGCTCCAAGTCCTCGACGTGAAGCGTCACAATAAACTTCATAATCCTTGCTTTGGTCTGGCAGGATTAATACTGGTGAGGTAACCAAACGCTTCTTCAACTCTTGGAAACTAGCCTCACACTCCTCACCCAAATAAACTTGGTATCCTTCTTCAACAATTACATCATAGGCTTCGCAATCCTCGAGAAATTCTCAATGAATCTCCGGTAGTATCCTGCGAGTCGAAGGAAACTCCGAATCTCTCCAACTGTTGTTGGAGCTTCCCAGTTTGTCACCGTGGCAACTTTAGTGGGGTCTACTGCTATACCTTCTCTGGATATAACATGTCCGAGAAATCCAACTTCCTTCAACCAAAACTCACACTTGCTGAACTTGGCATACAACTGATGTTCTCTGAGCTTCTCGAGTACCAAACGCAAATGCTCCTTATGTTCTTCTTCATTCTTCGAGTAAACAAAATATCATCAATGAACACCACGTTTAACTTATCCAAAAACTCCATAAACACTTTGTTCATCATGTTCATAAAATAGGCAGGTGCGTTAGGCAGACCAAATGACATAACGGTATACTCATACAACCCGTACCTGGTGGTAAAAGCCGTCTTAGGTATATCCTGCAATCGAATTTTCAACTGATGGTACCCTGATCGCAAATCGATCTTGGAAAACACCTTAGCTCCTTGCAATTGGTCAAACAAGTCCATGATCATCGGCAGTGGGTACTTGTTCTTAATGGTCACTTCATTCAATCATCGATAATCAACAATCATTCTTAATGATCCATCCTTCTTCTCCACTAGAAGTACTGGTGATCCCCAAGGCGAAGAACTTGGGCGAATAAAACCTTTATCTAGTAACTCCTTAATCTGCTTCTTAATTTCCTCCAAATCTTGGGCTGGCATCCTATACGGTCTTTTAGATATCGCCCAAAGGTCCGGCAGTAGTTCAATCAGAAATTCAATGTCTCTGTCCGTGGCATGCACAGCAACTCTTCCTAAACACGTCCGGGTAATCCCTTACCACTGGTACTTCCTCCTGCACAACTCCTATTAAGGAATTTACATGTGCTCTCCTCGGCTCATGCCGTGATACAAACTTGATTATCCTCCCTTCT
This sequence comes from Aegilops bicornis, assembly GCA_021605145.1. NCBI lineage: Eukaryota > Viridiplantae > Streptophyta > Magnoliopsida > Poales > Poaceae > Aegilops > Aegilops bicornis. The sequence continues at coordinate 30,664,814 of CM038671.1, read as the reverse complement.
GGGGTGGTAAGCAAAATTGACTTACTGGCGCAATCTATGTTCCCTCCATACTTCGATAACCAATCCATGCCTAATATCACATCCAAACCTTGTGATTCCAGAACTATTAGGTCCGAGGGAAATACGTAGTGTCCAATCCTTAATGGCGCCGATCACACCATATACTAGCCATGTATTCTGCCTCCGTGAGGTTACTAGCATGGGTGACCTAAGGGCTTGGGTTGGTAGTTTATACTTATCCACAAATCCCTTGATATGTATGAATGCGATGCACCGGTATGAAAAAGAACAACTGCAGTAAAAGTCTTAACCAAAAACTTACCTATTACTGCGTCTGGCTGAGCTTCAACCTCCTCCACGGTAACGTGGTTCACTTGTCCCCTGTTGAAAGGGTTCGGCTTCTTTCCTGAGCTTCCATTGCCATTTCCATTTTGGCCTTCTGGACAATCATTTGCATAATGCCCAGTCTTACGGCACTTGAAGCAAGTAATATGGCTCAGGTCTACCTTGGATGGTGTTGACGGGTTGGTGCGGTTTTGTCCATTGCTTCCTCCATTCCCGTTCCCATTCTTGGTGCCATTATGGTTGTGCGAGCTACCTCCTCCGTGGGTATGCTGAAATTGTCTTCCTGGCTTTGGGGTAAAGCGAAGTTTCACGAGCTCGAGTTATTCTTCCCCGTCCATACTTTCTCTTGCGATTGTCAATCTGCCGCTGCTTCCCTTCAATCATAAGAGCACGATCTACTAACTCCTGGTAGTTATTGAAGGTGGCTACCATCAACTGCATGCTCAGCTCATCATTCGGTCCTTCTAGAAACTTCTCCTACTTAGTCAAGGCCCATAGCAACGCTATCCGGGGCATAACGTGCTAACTTATCAAATCATCCACATACCGCTAACCGTCTGGCCCTCCTTGGCGTAAGTTAGAAACTCACGCTTCTTCATGGCCATAGCTCCTGTGAAACATGGGCGACGGAAGGCTTCTTTGGACTGATCCCATGTGATGTTGTCTCATCGGTAAGTGGTCAGTAAAATTCTCCCACCATGCCGCTGGGTCCTTCAAGCCGATGCGCCGCAAAATTTAACCCTTTCTCCATCTCATACATCCCGCAGCGGGTCAACTCCTCCCTATCTTATGGAGCCAATCATCCGCAACAATCGGCTCGGTGCTCTTGGAAAACACCGCGGATTCAGCCTTAAGAAACGGGACAAATGGTCAACATGTGGTGGTGGCTCTTCTTTATTCTTTATTCTTCTTTCTCTTCTTTCTTGGTCTTTAGTCTTTGGTCTTTGTCTTTGGTCTTTGGTCTTTGGTCTTTATTCTTTATTCTTTATTCTTTATTCTTTATTCTTTATTCTTTATTCTTTATTCTTTGTTGATGTTGTTGTTGTTGTTGTTGTTGTTGTTGTTGTTGTTGTTGTTGTTGTTGTTGTCGTTGTTGTTGTTGTTGTTGTTGTTGTTGTTGTTGTTGTTGTTGTTGTTGTTGCCTTGGTTCTGCATCAATGTTTGAATCAAGGCATTCTCGCCGCTGAATCAACCGAGTGATCTCTAGCGGAAAACAAATCCGGGGTCGCGTCTCAGAGGCATCTGAGGGTTTATAGAAAAGACGAGAGTTTAGAATAGAATGAGGTCTAGAGAGAAACACTACCCATATGCACATGAGACAAATCACACAATATCACTCCAATCAATTCAAACAAAAGCATACAACGATCTATCTATCGTTACAAAGTGCTGGAACTAAAACTAATCTTTAATGGGGAATCTACTATCATTATGGTGGTCAACTAGAAAAACTGCTCCGATGAAGACTCCATGATATCCGCTCGACTTCATCTTCAAATCATCATCACTAGGATCGAATCGGTGTCGTCGATGATGATGTAGTTCTCTCGACAGTGCAATCTTCATCTTCTTCTCCGGGTGCTGAATTTCCCATGAGTTCTTCAATCTTCTCCTTAAGATCGCCGTTTTGTCCCACTAGAGCTACAATCTCCTCCATGTAGTCCTTGCGAGTGGGCTTAAGTACTCCTTCTAGTTCGATAATCTTGGCTTTTGTTGTCTTCAACTCCATCATGTCTGCGCACATCTGGCTCTCCTGGCGTCGAATGTGCTGATTTAACTCCTGGATGAAAGCTGCAATGGATCGATCCTTCTTAGTGCCAACTATCTCCCATTGTTCATCTCGGCGCCCGCAAATCTGGTAGATAGTATCCTTGAGGTCTTCTTTGTAAACTTCTCCAATGCGTCCCATGGTTATGTGAGCTGCCATGCTCTTTCCCAGACTCGGGTTGGTGCATTGAAAACACACTCTATGGGCTCCGTGATTGGCGATATGTCCTTCCGGGAACTTGAGCTCGAATCTTCCAAACATCTTCTTCGGGTAAAGTGGAATTGTAGGTCCCGGTGAAGCTTGGTATTCTGATGTTCAGGTACTTAGTGACTTCCTTCAGGTGTCGTCCAAAGGGTGTATCTTCATCCGGCTGGGTGAACTTGATCCTCGCTTTCGTCATCCTAAAAGAGTAGAAAACATGAGGAGTCAGAAATGAGAAGAGAGTAGTGATCTAGGGCTTTAGCTTAACGGTCGTGTCCTACAGTCAACCTGGCTCTGATACCATCTTTGTAGCGACCAGATCTCAAAGCGATCGATCTATGTGCTCGATGTCATCCCCGGATCAAGAATGTCGACACCACACAAGACTCGGAGGATTTATAACAGAGTAGCAATCACACACTTATTACAATCGAATGTCTCAAGAGAGAACTTAATAAAATAAATATGGCTTAAGGCCATCTAATCACGATAACAACGGAAGGCTTGGAAGAATAAGCGAGTCCATCAACTCCAAAGGCATCACCGAGTATAGAACCAATGACCTAAACACCATACTGTTGTTCGAAAAGTCTCGCAACATGAAACGTTGCAGCCGAAAGCGGGCCAAAGACATGGAATATCTTTGGCAAAGTAACACATAGAGAATAATGGAAGAATAAGCCTATACTACATGCATATATGGTTGGTGGAAAGCTCTATGGTTACAGTTTTGCATAAAGCCAATTTTTCCCTACTGCAAAGGAATAAATTCATTTAACTATCATGGTGGTTGTTGAACATTGAGAATGGTTGATGATTCTCAATCCCAATTAAAAGTATTCATTAACAACCCAACAATATTAATTAGAGTAACATGATGAGATTCACATGATAATCCAAGTACTAGATACTCAAGATGTCCATAACCGGGGACACGACTAACCATGATTAGTTTATACACTCTGCAGAGGTTTGTGCACTTTTCCCCACAAGACTCGATCTCCTCCGTCTGATTTCTCGCACTACATGGTGTTTGAGAAACGGATGACCGAGACATAGTCTTTCGTGGCGCTTAGCACCTTACATGTGGGTAGACCGTACCAACCTACAACCCCTACATCAGCTAGTCCACCCAGAAGAGTTCGCACAACTTAGTCAACTATGCTAGAGCCCATAGTAGCATGTGGTCAGCACACGGAAGTTTCTACCATGAATAATCTCATGATCCCTTTGAGCACAGGTGGCGGTCCAAGAAAACAGTAAGTCTCGATGGAAACCAGTGCCTCAATCCACCCAGATGTGTGTTTAAGTTGCCACCTTAAATAAACCATTAATTAACAATCTCACATCTGTCATGGAGTTCACTCACCCAATCCACGTCTACTAGCATAGCATGGCATAATAAGCAAACGTAGAAGTAACTCCCAAGGGTTTGATAATAAAACAAGTAATAGGTACTACCTCAATCTACTTCTCATCCCACAATTTAATTAGATCCTAATCATGCAAATGTTTGAGGATAGATCTAATGCATAAAAACTGGGTAGTAGAAAAGGTATGATCAAAGTGTTACTTGCCTTGCTGATGATCCGCGAAACCTAGAGACTCGAAGTAACAGCAACAAGACTCGTATTCTATCGCAGACAAACAAACAAGCATACAATAAGTACTCATCTAAAGCACAGGTAAAACTCAAATATAAGATCTAACCAGATAGTTCAACTTAAGAACTCCGGTTTGCAAAAAGAATCAAATCAAACGGAGCAACAAAAGTCAAACGGCGGAAGAAAACAGCTCCATTTTACTAACCTGGATCTAAGTCAAATTTTACAGTAGCAAAAATTTGTTGAAGTAGGTTATTCGGGAAGAGGGTGTCAAAACGAAACTCTAGGCGCTTGAATCGCCTGATTCCAATAAACGAGCGAAAACTTATACTAAAACGAAAATCGGATCAGGAATCGCGATCTGAAAAATCGCGAATTAAATCCGAGAAAAAGAAAAACGACGAACAGGTTAACGAACGGACGTTCGTTAACTAAACTAATCTGACGAACGCGTTCGTTAAAAACGAACGAACGAACGTTCGCTATTTAACCGAACCGGAAAAAAACCGATCTAAAAAAACGAAAACTAAAAAAACCGAAAATAAATCGAAGAAAAATTGCCCTGTTTATAGAAAAACCGATGGCACGGTTTACGAGGCGGCGATTTAACCTCGGCGCGGGTCCGCGAGTCGGCGGCGGGCGGGCGGCGGGTCGGGCGGGCGGCGGGATACGGCCGGCGGTGGCGGCGGCAAGGCGGCGGGCTAGGGTTAGGGTTTTTGGCGGGCTGGGGGCGGCGGCGGCTGGCGAGCCTAGCGGGGGCTCGGGGCGGCGCTATTTAAAGGCGCCCCCGGGCGGAGTCCCGCTCGGGTACGGCCCAAGGTCGGTGCGCGTTTTTTTAAATAATTCCGCGCAGAAGAAAAATAAAAATAAATACTAAACGGACTCCAAAAATCCCGAAATAAATTTTCCTCGGCTTCTAAAATCAAGCCGGACTAGATGAACATTTATTTGGGGCCTAAATGCAATTTTGAAAAACGCGCATTTTTCCTAAATTCAAATAAAAAGGCGAAAAACTCCAAATTAAAATCTTATTTGATTTTATTATTAAATCTTCATTATTTCTTTATTTTGGGAAAGTCATTTTATTCCCTCTCTCATATTTTGATAGTAGAAATAATTGAAGATAAAATACTTAAAATCAAATGATCCTATTTTCAAAATTTGAGAAAACTCAAATATGAAAATAACGAAATCCCCAACTCTCTCCGTGGGTCCTTGAGTTGTGTAGAATTTCTAGGATCAAGCAAAAATGCAAGGAAAAATATGATATGCAATGATGCTCTATGTATAACATTACAAATTGAAAATTTGGGATGTTACAGAAGAAGAAGGGGGCCTCTCTCCCCCTTGCTTCCGGTGGCGCCGGAACGCCGCCGGGGGCCATCATCATCACCGCGATCTTCACCAACACCACCGTCATCTTCACCAACATCTCCATCACCTTCCCCCTTCTATATTCAGTGGTCCACTCTCCCGCAACCCGCTGTACCCTCTACTTGAACATGGTGCTTTATGCTTCATATTATTTTCCGATGATGTGTTGCCATCCTATGATGTCTGAGTAGATTTTCGTTATCCTATCGGCGATTGATGAATTGCTATGATTGGTTTGAGTTGCATGTTTTATTATTGGTGCTGTCCTATTGTGCCCTCCATGTCGCGCAAGCATGAGGGATTCCTGCTATAGGGTTTGCAATATGTTTATGATTCGCTTATAGTGGGTTGCGTGAGTGACTGAAACACAAACCCGAGTAAGGGGATTGTTGCGTATGGGATAAAGGGGACTTGATGCTTTAATGCTATGGTTGGGTTTTTCCTTAATGAATCTTTTGTAGTTGCGGATGCTTGCTAGAGTTTCAATCATAAGTGCATAGAATTCCAAGTAAGGGATGATATGTTAGCTTATGCCTCTCCCTCAAATAAAATTGCAATAATGATTACCGGTCTAGTAACATAGTCAATTGCTTAGAGACAATTCCACAACTCCTACCACCACTTTTTCACACTCGCCATATTTACTTTAGTTGTGGTTTTATCGAAGCAGCCCCTAGTTTTATTTTCGTGCTCTTTACTTTCTTGCAAGCTTACCCGAAAACACCTACAAAGTACTTCTAGTTTCATACTTGTTCTAGGTAAAGTAAACATTAAGTGTGCGTAGAGTTGTATCGGTGGTCGATAGAACTTTAGGGAATATTTGTTCTACCTTTAGCTCCTCGTTGGGTTCGACACTCTTACTTATCGAAAACTGTTGTGATCCCTTATACTTGTGGGTTATCATCTCACATGTTATACGCAACCGAAGGATCGGCCCCGCGGCCGAGCAGGTACTCCACCGTCTCCTGGCGGCCCTACCGGACGACATGGATGAGCGGAGTTTCACCTGGAAAATTGACTTTAGATAATAAATATCACTACCATACCAAGAACAAATTGAGTTGCACACGCACATTATGAATCAGAACAACACAAGGAAGAAGTAAGCATCGCCACATCATAAGATGGGATAGGGACCGAGGGAACCATTACTCGGGTCGATGGGGAGGCGGAGCTGCTTGACGAGGAACCTGCAGACCTCGGTCCAGCCCTCCCACGCAGCGAAGTGCAGCGCCGTGCGCTTGCTGGCGTCCCCCACGCCGGTGGCCTCCGAGGTCGCGCCCTTCCCCTCGTCGAGCGCGGAGCCAAACTTTGCACCAACGCCAACACCAGCAACAAAACAAAAGCGAGCAGGTGAGCAAGCATGCCGGGGGTAAACAAGGAGGGAGCGGGGGACCTACTCCGGAGGGCCTCGAGGTCGCCGGAGCACGCGAAGCCCTGCACCTTGCGCCGAGCTGCAGCGGCGGGCCAGATTAAGATTGAGCGGGAGATCCTTACTTACAAAGGAGAGGAGATGAGAGGTAGGCGCACGTACCTGAGAGGGCGTCGGCGGCGTCGGCCATGGGAGCCGGAGCAGAGCGGAGCGAGAGCCGGCAGCGGGGGAAGGGGGAGAAGGTTCTAGAAGCTTCTGGAGGCGGCGGGGTTCAGAGCTTGAGAGAAACCTATATGACGAGGACGAGGGCGCCGCCCTTTGCCTGCAGGTTCCCGCGGCAGCCCCGCCGCCACCATTTTCTCCTCTTCCCTTCGTAGGAGCTGGGATGTGGCGATGGGGTGGCGGCGGCGGTAACCCTGGCTACCCATCCGGGGAAGAGAAAACAAGGAGAGGAGAGGGTAGGTTGCGTGATGCGATATTTTGGGAGAGAAAGAAAAAAGGGGTGGCCCTCGAGAAGGTTGCTTCGTGAGAAAGGGAAACACGCCCGAAGAATCGCTACTCATCTTGGATCGGTCACATGCATACTGTCCCACGCAATACATCTATATCTATATCTATATCTATATCTATACCTATTAATAAAGGAGCTATTGCTTCTTACCACCGTAATTTCGTCCGTTTTTGATATGTTCACCCTGGCCATATTATATTTTCTCTACCCGAGGTGATACTAATCTATATATCTGCTCATAAATAGAAATCATCAGGTTCGCTGCGTTTTTGGTCCGTTCACCCTGACAATATTATATTTTCTCTACCCGAGGTGGTACTAATCTATAAATCTGCTCATAAATAGAAATCATCACATTCGCTGCGTTCCTACCGATTTGGGCCTTCGGGCTGGGCCGTTGGCCCAGTTTCAGTGCAACGTGAGAAGGAAAAAAAAATACGTAAGCGAGCGTGAGGAATCGAACCCACAACGTACTATCCCATACGATCAACAACAGCCAACCGAACTAAGCCAACCTATGTTAATTGTAGTAGTTGAGTTTATTGTCAAATAGTACCACCTCGCCCTTTTAAAAGCACAACCATCAATTTATATACCTGTTCATATCATCAATCACCCTAATAATCCGGCTTGGAAATTGGTGATCGGAGGATGAGGAGTTGGTGCCCAAAAAGGAAGGAAGTAAGAATTCTCAAAAGAAAATGAAAGGAAGGATTGTGTACCGCGGAAATATTGTGGCAATATCGAATGGGGCAAAAAGGAATCAGTACTATTGTTGGATAATTAAGGAACGGGATTCCTAATGCATGCTTGACAAATATGGTGGGCAATTAAATGGGTAATTAAGAGATTCCTTGTGTAAGACACGGGTGCATGCGAATAAAAGGATTCCTAAGAAATATGGTGAGCAATTAAACGGGGGAAATTAAGAGACAATCCTAATACATGCTGCATGCACGCTTAATAATAGCGAGTCATGTATGGGATAATCTAATGCATGCATACTTGCATTGTACGGTGTAGATGGGGTGCCCTTTACAACAAGGAACTTGCTAAAACGTGCAGGCTCGACGGCTAGAGAGTCAATTCGGTTAATCACCACGTTAATTTCCTAACGCATCCATCAATACACAATTCAAATTTTATATCATTTGATCCATCAATACATTCAAATGGATGCTTTGCACGAAAATCAATACACCATATATTCTGGAACGAAGGGAGTACTTGCATTGCTAAGTGGCGGGCAATTAAAGAGGAATCCTAAGAGACACACTACATACTTGCTGCATAATTAATATTTCAAAAAAAAATATAACTTGCTGCTAGGCTATTGATGTTGTTTGCTAGCTGATTGTATTACCTTAATGCATGGCTTCTATTTTTTTTGCGGGGAATGCATGGCTTCTATTTGATGTTACTAAAACATACTCTCAATCTCTTTCTCCACACCGTCTTATGCATGCAGTGACCACAACAGCTATGTGCTCTCCTTTTGTTTTCAGCTCCGCTCACTCCAGAATTGCCACAAGCGCAAATCCCGCTTTTTATGCATCCAAAACTTTTTTTGCAAAATAATCCATCTTTTTCTGGTTATTGGTTATCCCTTCTGAGCAAGCAACATACACGACGAAACATCACATTCCAATGAAAGGCTGCATCAATTAATGCGAAGAAGCTCAATGTCTGGGGTATACATTATAGTCCACTAAAGGCAGGAGGGAGGACAGTGGGGCTTAGGAGATGTTGATAACAGACATGAACGAGGAGATGAGGACGGAAGGAAATAAGTCGAGGATGAGATAGGTAACAATGTTTCCCGTTGCAACGTACGGGCATTTATGCTAGTAAAGTTTCAAGCAACTATAGCCACAGTTGACAAATCCAGCCCCTCAAACACCATCTGCGGGCATTGATCGGGCATCCATCACATCTGTCACTCTGCATCAGCGTATCTCATATCCGGTGTCTTATATCCATACTGCACATGCAAACATTGATCTATCCTACGTGATCAAACGACGAACAACAAAAATCGGCTGCAAACGAACATTAACATACTTCACCACATCCAAAAGATCATAGTTCGTCCCGGACAAGTTCATAAACTTCTACAATTAAAAACGATATAAACATTGAGGAGGAGGGGGGGGGGGGGCGGAACCACCACTTCCTTGCCGGGCCTTTGCCCTTCCGGTCGCCGGCGCAGCTGTAGGCGCCCGGGACTGATGGAGGGTCTGTTGGGGAACGTAGTAATTACAAAAAAATTCCTACGCACACGCAAGATCATGGTGATGCATAGCAACGAGAGGGGGGAGTGTTGTCTACGTACACTCGTAGACCGAAAGCGGAAGCGTTAGCACAACGCGGTTGATGTAGTCGTATGTCTTCACGATCCGACCGATCAAGTACCGAACGTCTGGCACCTCCGGAAGTTCAGCACACGTTCAGCCCGATGATGTCCCTCGAACTCCGATCCAGCCGAAGTGTTGAGGGAGAGTTTTGTCAAGACGACGGCGTGGTGATGATGATGATGTTCTACTGACGCAGGCTTCGCCTAAGCACCGCAATGATGTGCTCGAGGTGGACTATGGTGGAGGGGGCATCGCTACGGCTAAAAGATCAAATCAATTGTTGTGTCTTTGGGGTGCCCCCTGCCCCCGTATATAAAGGAGCAACAGGGGGGAGGTGCGGCCGGCCAGGAGGAGGCTCGCCAGGAGGAGTCCTACTCTCACCGGGAGTAGGACTCCCTCCCTTCCTTGTTGGAATAGGAGAAGGGGGGAAAGAGGAGGGAGAGAGGAAAGAAGGGGCGCCTCTCCTTGTCCTATTCGGACTAGGGGGGAGGGGAGCGCGGCCCTGCCCTGGCCGCCTCTCCTCTTCTCCACTAAGGCCCACTATGGCCCATTAAACCCCAGGGGGTTCAATAACCCGGTACTCTGGTAAAATCCCGATTTCACCCGGAGCACTTCCGATATCCAAATATAGGCTTCTAATATATCAATCTTCATGTCTCGACCATTTCGAGACTCCTCGTCATGTCCGTGATCACATCCGGGACTCCGAACAACCTTTGGTACATCAAAACTCATAAACTCGTAATATAACCGTCATCAAAACTTTAAGCGTGCGGACCCTACGGGTTCGAGAACTATGTAGACATGACCGAGACACGTCTCCGGTCAATAACCAATAGCGGAACCTGGATGCTCATATTGGCTCCCACATATTCTATGAAGATCTTTATCGGCCAGACCGCATAACAACATACGTTGTTCCCTTTGTCATGGGTACGTACTTGCCCGAGATTCGATCGTCGGTATCTCAATACCTAGTTCAATCTCGTTCCCGGCAAGTCTCTTTACTCGTTCCGTAATATATCATCCTGCAACTAACTCATTAGTTGCAATGCTTGCAAGGCTTAAGTGATGTGCATTGCCGAGTGGGCCCAGAGATACCTCTACGACAATCGGAGTGACAAATCCTAATCTCGAAATACGCCAACCCAACAAGTACCTTCGGAGACACCTGTAGAGCACCTTTATAATCACCCGATTCGTTGTGACATTTGGTAGCACACAAAGTGTTCCTCTGTAACGGGAGTTGCATAATCTCATAGTCATGGGAACATGTATAAGTCATGAAGAAAGCAATAGCAACATACTAAGCGATCGAAGTGCTAAGCTAACGAAATGGGTCAAGTCAATCACATCATTCTCCTAATGATGTGATCCCGTTAATCAAATGACAACTCATGTCTATGGCTAGGAAACATAACCATCTTTGATCAACGAGCTAGTCAAGTAGAGGCATACTAGTGACACTCTGTTTGTCTATGTATTCACACAAGTATTACGTTTCCGGTTAATACAATTTTAGCATGAATTATAAACATTTATCATGATATAAGAAAGTAAATAATAACTTTATTATTGCCTCTAGGGCATATTTCCTTCAGTCTCCCACTTGCACTAGAGTCAAAAATCTAGATTACACAATAATGACTCTAACACCCATGGAGCCTTGGTGCTGATCATGTTTTGCTCGTGGAAGAGGCTTAGTCAACGGGTCTGCAACATTAAGATCCGTATGTATCTTGCAAATCTCTATGTCTCCCACCTGGACTAGATCCCGGATGGAATTGAAGCGTCTCTTGATGTGCTTAGTTCTCTTGTGAAATCTGGATTCCTTCGCCAAGGCAATTGCACCAGTATTGTCACAAAAGATTTTCATTGGACCCGATGCACTAGGTATGACACCTAGATCGGATATGAACTCCTTCATCCAGACTCCTTCATTTGCTGCTTCCGAAGCAGCTATGTACTCCGCTTTACACGTAGATCTCGCCACGACGCTTTGTTTAGAACCGCACCAACTGACAGCTCCACCGTTCAATGTAAACATGTATCCGGTTTGCGATTTAGAATCGTCTGGATCAGTGTCAAAGCTTGCATCGACATAACCATTTCGACTAGCTCTTTGTCACCTCCATAAACGAGAAACATATCCTTAGTCCTTTTCAGGTATTTCAGGATGTTCTTGACCGCTGTCCAGTGATCCACTCCTGGATTACTTTGGTACCTCCCTGCTAAACTTATAGCAAGGCACGCATCAGGTGCAGTACACAGCATTGCATACATGATAGAGCCTATGGCTGAAGCATAGGGAACATCTTTCATCTTCTCTCTATCTTCTGCAGTGGTTGGGCACTGAGTATTACTGAACTTCATACCTTGTAACACAGGCAAGAACCCTTTCTTTGCTTGATCCATTTTGAACTTCTTCAAAACTTTGTCAAGGTATGTGCTTTGTGAAAGTCCAATTAAGCGTCTTGATCTATCTCTATAGATCCTGATGCCCAATATATAAGCAGCTTCACTGAGGCCCTTCATTGAAAAACTCTTATTCAAGTATCCTGATACGTCTCCAATGTATCTATAATTTTTGATTGCTCCATGCTACTTTATCTACTGTTTTGGACTATATTGGGCTTTATTTTCCACTTTTATATTATTTTTGGGACTAACCTATTAACCGGAGGCCCAGCCCGAAATTGTTGTTTTTTGCCTATTTCGGTGTTTCAAGAAAGCGGAATATCAAACGGAGTCCAAACGGAATGAAACCTTCGGGAACGTGATTTTCTCACAGGCGTGATCCGTGAGACTTGGACCCTACTCCAAGGAACAAAGAGGCGGTCACGAGGTGGGGGCGCCCCTAGGGCGCGCCCCGCCTCGTGGGCCCCTGTTGCTCCACCGACGCATTCTTCCTCCTATATATACCCACGCATTCTCAAACGATCATAACAGAGCCAAAACCTAATTCCACCGCCAAGAACTTCCTGTATCCACGAGATCCCATCTCGGGCCTGTTCCGAGCTCCACCGAGGGGGCATCCACCACGAAGGGCTTCTACATCATCACCATAGCCCCTCCGATGAAGTGTGAGTAGTTTACTTCAGACCTTCGGGTCCGTAGCTAGTAGCTAGATGGCTTCTTCTCTCTTTTGGATCTCAATACAATGTTCTCCCCCTCTCTCGTGGAGATCTATTCGATGTAATCTTCTTTTTGCGGTGTGTTTGTTGAGACTGATGAATTGTGGGTTTATGATCCAGATTATCTACGAATAATATTTGGATCTTCTCTGAATTCTTTTATGTATGATTGGTTATCTTTGCAAGTCTCTTCAAATTATCCGTTTGGTTTGGCTAACTAGATTGGTAGTTCTTGCAATGGGAGAAGTGCTTAGCTTTGGGTTCAATCTTGCGGTGTCCTTTCCCAAAGGATGTATAGGGGCAGCAAGGCACGTATTTTATTGATTCCATCTAGGATAACAAGATGAGGTTTTCATCATATTGCATGAATTTATCCATCTAAATCATGTCATCTTGATTAAGGCGTTACTCTGTTTATAACTAAATACTCTATATGCATGCTGGATAGCGGTCGATGAGTGGAGTAATAGTAATAGATGCAAAGGTGAGTCGGTCTACTTGTCTCGGACGTGATGCCTATATACATGATCATACCTAGATATACTCATAATTATGCTCAATTATGTCAATTGCTCAACAGTAATTTGTTCACCCAATCGTAGAATACTTATGCTCTTGAGAGAAGCCACTAGTGAAACCTATGGCCCTCGGGTCTATTCTCATCATATCAATCTCCATCACTTTAATACTTGCTTTGTTTTTACTTTGCCTTTTACTTTTCATTTTGCATCTCTATACCAAAAAAATACCAAATATATTATTTATCATCTCTATCAGATCTCACTCTCGTAAGTGACCGTGAAGGGATTGACAACCCCTAATCGCGTCGGTTGCGAGGAGCTATTGTTTTGTGCAGGTACGAGGGACTTGTGCGTGGCCTCCTACTGGATTGATACCTTGGTTCTCAAAAACCGAGGGAAATACTTACGCTAATATTCTGCATCATCCTCTCCTCTTCGGGGAAATCCAACGCAGTGCTCAAGAGGTAGCAAGAAGAATTTCTGGCGCCGTTGCCGGGGAGGCTGACGCAAGAGCAAGTCAAGCACCATACCAAGTACCCATCACAATCCCCATCTCCCGCATTACATTATTTGCCATTTGCCTCTCGTTTTCCTCTCCCCCACTTCACCCTTGCCGTTTTATTCGCCCTCTCTTTCCCAATATCCTCCTCTTTTTCTCGTTTGCCTTTTACTCGCTTGCCTTTTGTTTGCTCGTGTGTTGGATTGCTTGTTTGTCGCGATGGCTCAAGATACTACCAAATTGTGTGACTTCACCAATACCAATAATAATGATTTCCTTAGCACTCCGATTGCTCCTCTTGCCAATACCGAATCTTGTGAAATCAATACTGCTTTGTTGAATCTTGTTATGAAAGATCAATTCGCCGGCCTTCCTAGTGAAGATGCCGCTACTCATCCGAATAGCTTCGTTGATTTATGTGATATGCAAAAAAGATGTTGATAATGATGTCGTTAAGTTGAAGCTATTTCCTTTTCGCTTAGAGATCGTGCTAAAGCGTGGTTTTCATCTCTGCCTAAAAATAGTATTGATTCTTGGAACAAGTGCAAAGATGCTTTTATCTCTAAGTATTTTCCTCCGCTACGATTATCTCTCTTAGGAACGATATTATGAATTTTAAGCAACTTGATCATGAACATGTTGCACAAGCTTGGGAGAGAATGAAATTGATGATACGTAATTGTCCTACCCATGGTTTGAACTTGTGGATGATTATACAAAACTTTTATGCCGGATTGAATTTTGCTTCGAGAAATCTTTTAGATTCGGCCGCGGGAGGCACTTTTATGTAAATCACTCTAGGAGATGCTACTAAACTTCTAGATAATATTATGGTTAATTATTCTCAATGGCATACCGAAAGATCTACTAATAAAAAAGTGCATGTGATAGAAGAAATTAATGTTTTGAATGGAAAGATGGATGAACTTATGAAATTATTTGCTACTAAGAGTGTTTCTTCTAATCCTAATGATATGCCTTTGTCTACTTTGATTGAGAATAATAATGAATCTATGGATGTGAATTTTGTTGGTAGGAATAATTTTGGTAACAACGCACATAGAGGGAATTTTAATCCTAGGCCTTATCCTAGTAATCCTTCTAATAATTATGGAAATTCCTACAACAACTCTTATGCAATTTTTAATAAGATGCCCTCTGAATTTGAGATTAGTGTTAAAGAATTTATGAATTCGCAAAAGAATTTTAATGCTTTGCTTGAGGAGAAATTGCTTAAGGTTGATGATTTGGCTAGGAACGTTGATAGAATTTCTCTTGAAATTGATTCTTTAAAGCTTAGATCTATTCCTCCTAAGCATGATATCAATGAGTCTCTCAAAGCTATGAGAATTTCCATTGATGAGTGCAAAGTAAGAACCGCTTAGGATGCGTGCTTCCAAAGATGCCTTTATTAAAGCGTGTTCTTCCAATTCCTATGAAAATCAAGATGAAGATCTAAAAGTTATTGATGTGTCCCCATTAAATATTTTTTTGCAATATGAATCTTGATGAAACTGAATATGATCTTGCTTTACCTAGAAGGAGTTCTAAGAATTCCGAGTTTTTAGATCTTGATGATGAAATTGATAAATGTGGGATTGAAAGAAATAAAAACCTAGATGTTGCTAAACCCACTATATTGGATCTCAAGGAATTTAATTATGAAAATTTATCTTTAATTGATTGTATTTCCTTGTTGCAATCCGTGCTAAATTCTCCTCATGCTTATAGTCAAAATAAGGCCTTTACCGAACACATTGTTGATGCCTTGATGCAATCTTATGAAGAAAATCTTGAGTTGGAAGTCTCTATCCCTAGAAAACTTTATGATGAGTGGGAACCAACTATTAAAATTAAAATTAAAAATTATGAGTTTCATGCCTTGTGTGATTTGGGTGCTAGTGTCTCTACTATCCCCAAACCTTTGTGTGATTTGCTAGATTTCCGTGACTTTGACGATTGCTCTCTAAACTTGCATCTTGCGGATTCCACTATTAAAAAGCCTATGGGAAGAATTAATGATGTTCTTATTGTTGCAAATATGAATTATGTGCCCGTAGATTTTATCGTTCTTGATATAGATTGCAATCCTTCATGTCCTATTATTCTTGGTAGACCTTTCCTTAGAACGATTGGTGCAATTATTGATATGAAGGGAGTAAATATTAGATTCCAATTTCCCTTAAAGAAGGGCATGGAACACTTTCCTAGAAAGAAAATAAAATTACCATATGAATCTATCATGAGAGCCACCTATGAATTGCCTACCAAAGATGGCAATACCTAGATCTATCCTTGCTTTTATGCCTAGCTAGGGGCGTTAAACGATAGCGCTTGTTGGGAGGCAACCCAATTTTACTTTTGTTTTTTTGTTTTTGCTTCTGTTTAGGAATAAATAATCCATCTAACTCCTGTTTTATATGTGGTTTTATGTTTTAATTAGTGTTTGTGCCAAGCTAGACCTATTGGATCTTCTTGGATGATAGTTATTTGATCTTGCTGTAATTTCCAGAAACTTTGCGCTCAGTGCCCGAATTATTAAAAATCACAAGAATGTGATAAAATACTGGTTCCAATTGCTTCTTATCAATAAACAAATTTTCTAGGTCGTATAATTTTGGTAGATATTTTGGAGTTCTAGAAGTTTGCATTAGTTACAGATTACTACAGACTGTTCTGTTTTTGACAGATTCTGTTTTTCGTGTGTTGTTTGCTTATTTTGATGAATCTATGACTAGTAAAATAGTTTATAATCCATAGAGAAGTTGGAATACAGTAGGTTTAACACCAATATAAATAAAGAATGAGTTCATTACAGTACCTTAAAATAGTCTTTTGTTTTCTTTCTCTAACGGAGCTCACGAGATTTCTATTGAGTTTTGTGTTGTGAAGTTTTCAAGTTTTGGGTAAATTCTTTTGATGGATTATGGAACAAGGAGTGGCAGGAGACTAAGGTTGGGGATGCCCATGGCACCCCCAAGATAATCCAAGGACACCAAAAAGTCAAAGCTTGGGGATGCCCGGAAGGCATCCCCTCTTTCGCCTACTTCCATCGGTAATTTACTTGGAGCTATATTTTTATTCACCACATGATATGTGTTTTGCTTGGAGCGTCTTGTATTATTTGCGTCTTTGCTTGTTAGTTTACCACAATCATCCTTGCTGTACACACCTTTTGAGAGAGCCATACATGAATTGGAATTTGATAGAATACTCTATGTGCTTCACTTATATCTTTTGAGCTTGATACTTTTGCTCATAGTGCTTCACTTATATCTTTTGAGCGTGATAATTTTTGCTCTAGTGCTTCACTTAGATCTTTTAGAGCACGGTGGTGGATTTTTTTTAAAGAAACTATTGATCTCTCATGCTTCACTTAGATTATTTTGAGTGTCGTTAATAGCATGGTAATTTGCTTAATATGAATATACTTGGTATTCAAGATATGTGAAACTTTCTTTTGAGTGCGTTGAATACTAAGAAAATTTGATGCTTGATAATTGTTTTGAGATATGAAGATGGTGATATTAGAGTCATGCTAGTTGAGCAGTTGTGAATTTAAAGAATACTTGTGTTGAAGTTTGTGATTCCCGTAGCATGCACGTATGGTGAACCGTTATGTGATGAACTCGGAGCATGATTTATTTATTGATTGTCTTCCTTATGAGTGGCGGTCGGGGACGACGATGGTCTTTTCCTACCAATCTATCCCCTAGGAGCATGCGCGTAATACTTTGCTTTGATAACTTCTAGATTTTTGCAATAAGTATATGAGTTCTTTATGACTAATGTTGAGTCCATGGATTATACGCACTTTTTCCCATCCTTCCACCATTGCTAGCCTCTCTAATACCACGCACTTTTCACCGGTATCATACACCCACCATATATCTTCCTCAGAACAGCCACCATACCTACCTATCATGGCATTTCCATAGCCATTCCGAGATATATTGCCATGCAACTTTCCACCGTTCCGTTTACTATGACACGCTCCATCATTGTCATATTGCTAGCATGATCATGTAGTTGACATCGTATTTGTGGCAAAGCCACCTTTCATAATTCTTTCATATATGTCACTCTTGTTTCATTGCATATCCTGCACATCACGGAGGCATTCATATAGAGTCATACTTTGTTCTAATAATCGAGTTGTAATTGTTGAGTTGTAAGAAAAATAAAAGTGTGATGATCATCATTCTTTAGAGCATTGTCCCAAGTGAGGAAAGGATGATGGAGACCATGATTCCCCCACAAGTCGGGATGAGAATCCGGACGAAAAAAAAGAAAAAAGAAAAAAAATAGGCCATAAAAAGAAGAAGAGAAAAGGCCCAAATAAAAAAATGAGAGAAAAAGAGAGAAGGGACAATGCTACTATCCTTTTACCACACTTGTGCTTCAAAGTAGCACCAAGATCTTCATGATAGAGAGTCTCTCATTTTGTAACTTCCATATACTAGTGGGAATTTGTCATTATAGAACTTGGCTTGTATATTCCAATGATGGGCTTCCTCAAATGCCCTAGGTCTTCGTGAGCAAGCGAGTTGGATGCATACCCACTTAGTTTCTTTTGTTGAGCTTTCATATACTTATAGCTCTAGCGCATCCGTTGCATGGCAATCCCTACTCACTCACATTCATATCTATTGATGGGCATCTCCATAGCCCGTTGATACGCCTAGTTGATGTGAGACTATCTTCCCTCCTTTTGTCTTCTCCACAACCACCATTCTATTCCACATATAGTGCTATATCCATGGCTCACGCTCATGTATTGCGTGAAGATTGAAAAAGTTTTGAAAATGTTAAAGTATGAAATAATTGCTTGGCTTGTCATCGGGGTTGTGCATGATTTAAATATTTTTTGTGGGGAAGATGGAGCATAGCCAGACTATATGATTTTGTAGGGATAACTTTCTTTGGCCATGCTATTTTGAGAAGACATAATTGCTTAGTTAGTATGCTTGAAGTATTATTATTTTTATGTGAATATGAACTTTTGTCTTGAATCTTTCAGATCTGAATATTCATACCACAATTAAGAAGATTTACATTGAAATTATGCCAAAGAATCACTCTGCATCAAAAATTCTCTTTTTATCATTTACCTACTCGAGGACGAGCAGGAATTAAGCTTGGGGATGCCTGATACGTCTCCAACGTATCTATAATTTTTGATTGCTCCATGCTACTTTATCTACTGTTTTGGACTATATTGGCTTTATTTTCCACTTTTATATTATTTTTGGGACTATCCTATTAACTGGAGGCCCAGCCCAGAATTGCTGTTTTTTTTGCCTATTTCAGTGTTTCGAAGAAATGGAATATCAAACGGAGTCCAAACGGAATGAAACCTTCGAGAACGTGATTTTCTCACTGAACGTGATCCAGGAGACTTGGACCCTACTCCAAGGAACAAAGGTGGCGGTCACGAGGGTGGGGGCGCCCCCTGCCTCGTGGGCCCCCTGTTGTTCACCGACGCATTCTTCCTCCTATAAATACCTACGTACCCCCAAACGATCATAACAGGAGCCAAAAACCTAATTCCACCGCCGCAACTTCCTGTATCCACGAGATCCTATCTTGGGGCCTGTTCCGGAGCTCCGCCGAAGGGGGCATCCACCACGGAGGGCTTCTACATCATCACCATAGCCCCTCCGATGAAGTGTGAGTAGTTTACTTCAGACCTTCGGGTCCATAGCTAGTAGCTAGATGGCTTCTTCTCTCTTTTTGGATCTCAATACAATGTTCTCCCCCTCTCTCGTGGAGATCTATTCGATGTAATCTTCTTTTTGCGGTGTGTTTGTTTAGACCGATTGTCGGTGTCAAAATCGGCGGATCTCGGGTAGGGGGTCCCGAACTGTGCGTCTAGGCGGATGGTAACAGGAGACAAGGGACACGATGTTTTTACCCAGGTTCGGGCCCTCTCGATGGAGGTAATACCCTGCTCCTGCTTGATTAATATTGATGATATGGGTAGTACAAGAGTAGATCTACCACGAGATCAAGGAGGCTAAACCCTAGAAGCTAGCCTATGGTATGATTGTTGTTCGTCCCCACGGATTAAAACCCTCCGGTTTATCTAGACACCGGATATGTTAGGGTTACACAGAGTCGGTTACAATGGTAGGAGATCTACATATCCAAATCGCCCAGCTTGCCATCCACGCCAAGGAAAGTCCCATCCGGACCGGGGACGAAGTCGTCAATCATGTATCTACATAGTCTTGGAGTCCGCCGTGACGATAGTCCTGCTATCCGGACAGCTCCCTAGTCCGGGACTCCCTCGATAGCTCCTGAACTAGGCTTCAATGACGATGAGTCCGCGCGTTGATTGTCTTCGGCATTGCGAGGCGGGTTCCTCCTCCGAATACTTCATAGAAGGTTTTGAACACAAGGATAGTGTCCGCTCGCAAAACAAGTTCCACATAACACCGTAGAGAGAATAAATTTTGCATGCATCTGGCCGACGTATTCATGGCGTGACATCACACCACGGCAAGGCCTTTATATGAATCATTTTTTACTGTTCCTACCTCAGCGTGTTTAGCGAGGCGGTTTCCTTGGCACGTCTTATCAAAGCGTAGATCGTGCCCCCTTATTCCGGGATTCTCATCAATACGGGCGTGGGTAACCCAACCGTGCCCGTTGGCCTGCCTTCTCTATCAAAGGCGAGTCCTAATCGACCACGGGGTGGGCTCTTGGTATTCAACCTCCTTATAATGAGACCAAGGCCCTCTTCTTCTTTACACCCTCCATCGAGTTCGCCTCACGCTTCGAGTCCCACCACCCAAAGCTTCAGATTCAGGCGCTTCGGACTTTCGACGATGTCCGGCTCCGACCAGCGCGACCGATGGATGTCTTTCTCCGTCACAGAAGAAGATGTGCTAAAGATGCGAGACGCCAGGTATCTAACCGGCGAGATCTCGCATAGGTGGCCTGCTCCAGGGCAGGTCATTCCCACTCCTGAGCCCGGCGAGAACGTGGTGTTCGTGTCCCACTTCCTTCGGGGTTTAGGCTTCCCGACGGATCCCTTTGTGCGGGGGCTCATGTTTTATTATGGGCTTGATTTCCATGACTTGAATCCGGAGTCCAGCCTCCATATCTCGTCATTCATTGTCGTATGTGAGGTCTTCCTCCATATCACCCCCCACTTTGGACTGTGGCTCAAGACCTTCAAGGTGGAGCCAAAGATGATCGAGGGGCAGCAAGCGAGTGCGAGGGGCGGTCATAAGCAAATGTGCTGATGCTCCGTGGCCGAGGGCTCTTTCCAAGAGGAGCTTGGTTTGTGGCAACGGGAGTGGTTTTATATCACCGCTCCCAGGGGCACCAAATGGGCGGCGCTCCCTGCCTTCCGCTCAGGTCCACCACAGCGGCTGGCATCATGGATCAACAAGGGGCTCACCTGGGGGCCGTCCAAGGACGTACCCCTGCTGCAGGGCCGTATTCGAGATCTCCAGGAAAGAGGGATCAATCTGGTTGCAGTGGCGCATGTTATGGTGATCCGGCGCCTTCAGCCCTGCAAATGTCGCCCCCTCCGCCTGTGGGAATTCTATCCGGAGGGACCACGAGCTCTCCAAAATTTTATGGGCACGATGCCCGTGGAGATGCATAAACTGTTCTTCGGATCACAAGTGAAGTGTCCGGACTTGACCGAGGACGCAGGACTAAGCTGCAATGGCCCAGATACTCAAGTAAGTAGTCCTGTAACCGGACAAGCTGTTCATTCATTTATTTCGTATATATGCCCTTTAAAGGAGCCGTTTCTTGAACAGGAGTGGATAGCCAAGGCAAAGTTAATAAGGTGTCCGGCTCCTCTCCCAGAGACCACGCCGGATCCCATGTTGACCAAGATGTTGAAGGTCGCGCCTTTTGAAGAAGGCGAAGGGGAGCGGGGAAGCAACCGCCTCTACGAAGGAGGCTATCAAGGAAGGAGGGATTAAGAGTCCCACCTTCCGAGGAGAGAAGAGGACCGCTTCGGAAGATCCGGAGGTCAAGGCCTCAAAGAGGGGAAAGGAATCTTCGGTAGAGAGTCCGGCGCTGGGAAGTAACCCAGCCGCATTATTTCCCCGAGGGGATCAGCCCTCCAGCGAGCCGTAAGTAAAAAGAAGGGGTCTTGTAAATAAGGAACATCCCTGTGTTTATTCATGAGGATAACCGAAATTGTACCTTGTAGTTCAGACCTCAGCCCTTCTCAGCAGAGCTCGTCTTCGGGGGATCTTCTTCCGGAGATGATGGAGAGCCAACGCCTCCACTGTCGCACCCTCATGTGAAGCGGACGACCGGAGGTGTCGCCGTGGAGAGTTCCCCAAGTCCGGGCGAGGCCGAAGGTCCGCGCCAAGTGGCGTGCTGGTCGGAGGAGTCAAGGATCTGCTCGGGCGAGCGGCTATTTCAGAAGATCACCGTGCTCCAATGGGTGCGGTGATTGAAAGAATTGCATCCGCGGAGAGCGGATTGCGTGAAGCCATCAGAAGCTTACTGACGGGGTTTGAGGTATGCAAAAAATAATGTACCTTCTGACAGTTATGCATATAAAATGCGCCCTGTATAGATAGTAGCCCCTGAGACTCGATATGTTGTCAAAATTGACAACGTGCCGAGGATCAAATTCTTAGTTATAACATATCGCCGCTCCTAAATAGGTGGTGGGGCGTCCGGAGGCCAGCCGCACTGATGAATATGCCAAACTAAAGCGGCAATTTGACGAGGCGGATGCGGACATCGCGTTGGTCAATAAACGGTTTGACGAGTCACAAGGTATGCGACCTCTATGCGGACACCTTGTAAGGGAGCTTGACGCCCATGTCTTACTATTCGTATGCTTAATGCAGATGGTGCCGCTGCCGTGGAGGAGCTGCGGGCGGAACTCGCCCGAGCGAAAGAGCAAGCCAGAATTAGTAATGCGGCCGCTTTAAAGGCGGCCGAAGAGCTAGAAGCCGAACGGGCTGCTCACTGCCGAAGCAAAGAGGAGATGGCCGATATGGCCAAAAAGTTTAGGAATACTACCGATCGCTGCGAGGTTCTTGAAAAAGAACGTCAAGCGGAACAAGAGGTCCTGAAAAAGGCCGCTGCCGAATCCAAGAATGCCCAATCGGCTTTGAGAGCTGCCAAGGAGGAGCTGAGTCAGGCCGGGACAATTGTGGCCGGAAAACCATTTCTACTGCGGAGGAAATATACAGATCGAAAGTATGCTCAGCTGGATAAGTTGTGGAGTTCGGAGGATGCTTATCTGGACTTGGCGGCGAGCGCTGCGGACGTGGTGGAGCACTTCCGGGGCCAGAAGGGGCATCAAAGGGAAGAGCTATATTGGTCGCAATTCCATAGTCCGGAGCATCCTCTGCCGCTGACCGATCGGTTGGCCGAATGGGCCGAGCTGAATCGGTTGTCCGGATTTGCCATGAAGCATGTCTTGACTCACTTGTGGCCGGGCGGACCCCAGCCGAAGAGCTATTTTGGTTTGGTGCAGCAGTTCCTTGGTGCGGTACATCGTATCGACGCAAGGAAGCGATCGGCGTGTATTGAGGGAGCGCGGATGGCTCGGCCCGTGTCAAGACATACCGCAGAGATGAAGGCCACCGACGTTGCATCCCAAGATTCGGACCAAAGCCGAGTACCTGCCGAGCACTACTTTGAAGAAGTCCTGCCGGGCGCTCGTTTAATAGAGACGCAGTGCTCGAAGGATATTATGTTTAAATGACATGTATGATTTGTGAAAACAGTGTTTCAATGTAATATAAGAGCTTTTTTATACTTGTGCGTTCAAGTAGTAAACTACTCCCTGTGCGGCCGTTTGTGTATATGTATATATAACCTGAAAGATGGCAGTCCTTGGCTTCAGCCCCCACGCACATAGTGCAGGGGTGTTTGCAAAGAAAGCGCTTTTTCACACTTAATCCAAATACCTTGGTCCTGTTAAGGAGGTGATAGCGTAGCAAACCGTGCAACCGGACTATAGTGCTTTATCACTTTCACTTAGCCATAGGAGTTCGAGGGTGGGGCTACTATATAGCCCACAGGGGCACCGCACTCTCCCGAATTCAGGGTGCGTATGTGCCTGACCGAAAACCGGTCCTTCGTTAATGCGGAGGAATCCTAAACATTCCTGTGAGTCGTCGAGTGGTTGACCAGTCTCTCGCTATATCATGACAGTCAGTTTTCGGCTTTCTCTACTAAGGTGCTCGCCCGGCCGAACCGGGGCACAATCGCAGTAGTTCTCCTGGTGCCGCGTTAGCCGTGAAAACGGAACATAAGGCAGCAAAACACAGAGCCAGGCAACCCAACATTTGACCAAAGACATGATTCGGAGCTGATGCATATAAGGCCTAACTCGAGACGCCGAATACTCCCTAAGGTATTCGGTCTTTATGAAAATGGGCAGAATAATGCCCTAGGCCCCTGGTGTCCAGGTACGCGCAAAAATTCTGGTGCGGCCAATGCCAAAACACCAGCCTCCTCCTCGGTTATATTAAGGGACCGGGGGGGATGTATATCAACAAGAGACAGTGAAAAAGGTTTACGCAGGTCTTAATCAAAAGAATCCTTTGCAACGGGTCCCTCTTGCACGCTCTGGGCCTGTCTCCGTTGTGCCGTATCCTGGACGGGTGTAGCACGTTGTTCATCTGTAAAAGAGAGGAACTTAGTTTGGAAGAAAAAGGATCATGCGAAAGATGTACCTAGTATTAAATAAACAGAGTGCGGAATTGAATAAAATTGAGCCTTATTGTCTCTTGTTATACATGCGTGCGGCCCCTCGTATGGGGGTATGCCGCTAGTAGGAGCCGGACTCGTATAACCGTGTCCGGGGTTTGAATGACCAATTCAGGTTCTTTGCCTAGCAGAGCCGGATAGTCAGTGGGGCTGTCAAGGCAATCTCCGTTCTTCCGTGCTCGAGTAACACTTAATTCTTCCTTTTAACAAGATGATGCCGCATGGACCGGCATTTTAAGTGTTAGAGATGCATAGTGCGGTATTGGCGTTAAAGCGGGCGAAAGCTTCAAGGCCCCAATAGTGCTTGATGGCTACCTTTAAGCGGGCGACATGGAAGAGTAACCTTCATGACGGAAGTTGTCGGATGAACCAAACACAACTTCCAAGAGTATGGAGCCCGTACAAAGGGCATATGGGCTGGCATTACTCCTTTAAAGGAGGTGTTGCTATGGCGAATTTTGGTTGGGTTTATCCCCATCCTGCGGATTGTGTCCTCGATATATCGGGTTTATGTCATCGCCGCCATCCATGAGGACATGTGTAAATTGGAATCCGTCGATTATGGGATCCAATATCAGGGCAGTCCATCCTGCGTTCCGGATATTATCGGAATAGTCCTGATGGTCGAAGGTGATTGGTTTTGACAACCAGTGTGCGGCGCGCCTTTTAGTGGGCGCCGCTCTGTTTTTCCCTTTGATCACGTGAAGTGAGTTTACTGTTTTGACCTCCTGCGGGAAAGTTTTTTGTTTTCCGAGGCTCTGCTTGTGGTGCTCGTCGTCATCTTCACTTGGTGTGTCGAGCCCTTGTGTTCGGGCGTTCACTGCCGGACTGTTTGAAGACCCAACAATTTCTGTGGGTATGGTTGGCAGGCCTCCCAGGAGTACTGTGGATTTGACATATCTTGTCCAAGATTTTGTTGAAGTTGGATAGCTCACCGCTATTGTCCTTAAGGGGCAGTTTTTTGTTATTCTGCCATGAGCTTTTGAATCCGGCATTAACTGCCGTGCTCTTTGGACTGTTCCTTTTAATCCGGCGCTGGTCCTTGTTGCGCCGTGGTTTCCCGTTTCCATCCCTGATTTCGGATGTACTTGGGTCGCTGGTGCTGCATCTTGCTAGCCAGCTATCCTCTCCCGCACAAAAGCGGGTCATGAGGCTTGTTAATTCGGCCATTGTTCTTGGCTTTTCTTGGCCGAGGTGTCTGGCGAGCCATTCGACTCGGACGTTGTGTTTGAAACCTGCTAAGGCTTCGGCGTCCGGACAGTCGACTATTTGGTTCTTCTTAGTAAGGAACCTGTTCCAGAATTTCCGGGCTGACTCTCCGTGCTGTTGAGTTATGTGACTTAGATCGTCTGTGTCCGGAGGGCGGACATAGGTCCCCTGAAAATTTGCCCGAAATGCATCCTCGAGCTCTTCCCAGCTTCCAATGGTATTTTCGGGGAGGCTCTTAAGCCAATGCCGAGCTGGCCCTTTGAGTTTAGGGGTAAGTATTTTATGGCGTGGAGATCATCTCCTCTAGCCATGTGTATGTGGAGGATGTAATCCTCAATCCGCACTCTGTGGTCTGTTGTTCCGTCGTATGCCTCTGTGTTTACGGGTTTGAATCACCGGGAATTCATGATCCAAAGACCTCATCGGTGAAACATAGGGGTGTCTGGCGCCCCTATATTTGGGTGTGCCGTGATCTTAGGAATTTTGGCGTATTGCATTGCTTTGACGAGCGTGCTTTCTTGGCCCATAGATGGACCTAATCGGGCCATCCTTTTGATGTGAATCCTTAAGCCGGATCGCATATTGGCTTGTGTGCGGCACCATTCGCCGCTCTCTTTTTGCCGTGAGGTCGCCCATCCGACCGGTGGCCTTCTTGCTTTTTAATTGTGGGGCTCTAACGCCTCCTCGTCAATTCAGGCAGTAGCTTTCTTTTCGGTAGCTCTTTGTTCGGCGATCGTCAGCCAGATTTATCTCATGTGCTGAATACTTTGCTCCATCTGATCCTGAGTGCATCTTCCGCTGTTTCGAGCTTCTGCTTCTGCTTTTTCAGGCTACGCGCAGTGGCGACGAGCCTTTTCTGGAGATCATTTTGCTCCAATGGTTTGTCCGGCGTGAGATCGTCCGGACTGTTGTCTTCGCTGGGGACAGATTGTTTGTCCAAGTTGTCTTGTTCAGACGATTGCTCGATAGCTTGTTCGTTGTCCACCGGTTCGCCCTGCTCTATGGCTGGGTCTTTGTTGAGGCGGGACTTTGTTCGGCGTTTACGTTGCCGTTTGGACTGCTTTTCGAGGGATTTATCCTTCGTAGCGTCCCGTTGTTCCTCGTCTTCATTTCCTTTAGGTGTATCCACCATGTATATATCATGGGATGAGGTTGTCCAGCATCCAATAGGTGCTGGTTCATTGTTGTCTCCTACATCGTCGTCCATACCGTCAATGTCTTCGGAGTCAAAATCGAGCACGTCGTGTAAGCTTTCGACAGTGGCTATGAAGTGGGTGGTGGGTGGGCATAGAATTTCTTCATCGTCCGCATCCCAACCTTCCGACCGTAGTCCGCCGTGGCTCTCCGGATAATGAGAGAGACTTTAGTGTATTCAGGATGTCGCCAAAGGGCGAAAGTGCCGAAAGATGTCCGCGTCGTGAATTCCATAACGGGCGCCCAATCGGATTCGATTGGCAAGGCGCGGAGGGTTCGGAGTCCCGGAGAGGAGTCCGCACCGGAGTCGAGGTCTTCGCAGCGACAGGGATGGAGTTCGCCCGATCGCCGTAGAGATTGTAGCCCCGAGGCGGTGTCCAACCACTCGTCCTTGACCGGGAATCCGGCTCCGGATTAAGGGTAGGAGCGGATCTTGAGTGCGGCCTCGTGGCAATCGCTCGCTGCAGAGCTAGATCATGCCCATCGAGACAAGGTCTGCGCGCTTGGCTGCAGCTCGAATCCGTCAAGATCAAGTCTCCGCGGATATCGGCCGTATAGTTTAAACTTCCAGATCTGACACGATGGCGGGCGTAGCTTTCGATCTGCTTCCGGATGGCTGCTTAATTGGCCCGCAGTAAAGCCGCCGAACACGAAGATCTGTCCGGGAGAAAAGTCTCACCCTGGACCGCGTCGTTGTTGATGATCGAAGGAGCCATCGGGCCTATCGGTGACGACACAGAGGAACTCTCAATGAAAGCACCAATGTCGGTGTCAAAACCCGCAGATCTCGGGTAGGGGGTCCCGAACTGTGCGTCTAGGCGGATGGTAACAGGAGACAAGGGACACGATTTTTTACCCAGGTTCGGGCCCTCTCGATGGAGGTAATACCCTACTCCTTCTTGATTAATATTGATGATATGGGTAGTACAAGAGTAGATCTACCACGAGATCAAGGAGGCTAAACCCTAGAAGCTAGCCTATGGTATGATTGTTGTTCGTCCTACGGACTACAACCCTCCGGTTTATATAGGCACCGGATAGGTTAGGGTTACACAAAGTCGGTTACAATGGTAGGAGATCTACATATCCATATCGCCAAGCTTGCCTTCCACGCCAAGGAAAGTCCGATCCGGACACGAGACGAAGTCTTCAATCTTGTATCTTCATAGTCTTGGAGTCCGGCCGTGACGACAGTCCGGCTATCCGGACACCCCCTAGTCCGGGACTCCCTCACCAATGAATTGTGGGTTTATGATCCAGATTATCTATGAATAATATTTTAATCTTCTCTGAATTCTTTTATGTATGATTGGTTATCTTTGAAAGTCTCTTCGAATTATCCGTTTGGTTTGGCCAACGAGATTGGTAGTTCTTGCAATGGGAGAAGTGCTTAGCTTTGGGTTCAATCTTGCGGTGTCCTTTCCCAAAGGATGTATAAGGGCAGCAAGGCACGATTGTATTGTTGCCATCGAGGATAACAAGATGGGGTTTTTATCATATTGCATGAATTTATCCCTCTACATCATGTCATCTTGCTTAAGGCGTTACTCTGTTTTAACTTAATACTCTAGATGCATGCTGGATAGCGGTCGATGAGTGGAGTAATAGTAGTAGATGCAGGCAGGAGTCGGTCTACTTGTCTCGGACGTGATGCATATATACATGATCATACCTAGATATACTCATAATTATGCTCAATTCTGTCAATTGCTTAACAGTAATTTGTTCACCCACCGTAGAATACTTATGCTCTTGAGAGAAGCCACTAGTGAAACCTATGGCCCTCGGGTCTATTCTCATCATATCAATCTCCATCACTTTAATAATTGCTTTGTTTTTTACTTTGCCTTTTACTTTTCACTTTGCATCTCTATACCAAAAAATACCAAAAATATTATTTATCATCTCTATCAGATCTCACTTTCGTGAATCGACCGTGAAGGGATTGACAACCCCTAATCGCGTTGGTTGCGAGGAGCTATTGTTTTGTGCAGGTACGAGGGACTTGTGCGTGGCCTCCTACTGGATTGATACGTTGGTTCTCAAAAACTGAGGGAAATACTTACGCTACTTTGCTGCATCATCCTCTCCTCTTCGGGGAAATCCAACGCAGTGCTCAAGAGGTAGCATATCCCTTTATGCTATCCAGAAATTCTATATCATTTCCAATCAACAATATGTCATCCACATATAATATCAGAAATGCTACAGAGCTCCCACTCACTTTCTTGTAAATACAGGCTTGTTCAAAAGTCTGTACAAAAACCAAATGCTTTGATCACACTGTCAAAGCGTTTATTCCAACTCCGAGAGGCTTGCACCAGTCCATAAATGGATCGCTGGAGCTTGCACACTTTGTTAGCTCCCTTTGGATCGACAAAACCTTCCGGTTGCATCATATACAACTCTTCTTCCAGAAATCCATTTAGGAATGCAGTTTTTACATCCATTTGCCAAATTTCATAATCATAAAATGTGGCAATTGCTAACATGATTCAGACAGACTTAAGCATCGCTACGGGCGAGAAGGTCTCATCGTAGTCAATACCTTGAACTTGTCGAAAACCTCTCGCAACAAGTCGAGCTTTATAGACAATAACATTACCGTCAGCGTCAGTCTTCTTCTTGAAGATCCATTTATTCTCAATGGCTTGCCAATAATCGGGCAAGTCAACCAAAGTCCACACTTTGTTCTCATACATGGATCCCATCTCAGATTTCATGGCCTCAAGCCATTTTGCGGAATCTGGGTTCACCATCGCTTCTTCATAGTTCGTAGGTTCGACATGGTCTAGTAACATAACCTCCAGAACAGGATTACCGTACCACTCTGGTGCAGATCTTACTCTGGTTGACCTACGAGGTTCAGTAACAACTTGATCTGGAGTTCCATGATCATCATCATTGACTTTCTCACTAATTGGTATAGACGTCACAAGAACCAGTTTCTGTGATGAACTACTTTCCAATAAGGGAGCAGGTACGGTTACCTCATCAAGTTCTACTTTTCTCCCACTCACTTCTTTCGAGAGAAACTCTTTCTCTAGAAAGGATCCATTCTTAGCAACGAATGTCTTGCCTTCGGATCTGTGATAGAAGGTGTACCCAACAGTCTCCTTTGGGTATCCTATGAAGAAACATTTCTCCGATTTAGGTTTGAGCTTATCAGGTTGAAGCTTTTTCACATAAGTATCGCAGCCCCAAACTTTAAGAAACGACACCTTTGGTTTCTTGCCAAACCACAGTTCATAAGGTGTCGTCTCAACGGATTTCGATGGTGCCCTATTTAACGTGAATGCGGCCGTCTCTAAAGCATAACCCCTAAATGATAGCGGTAAATGAGTAAGAGACATCATAGATCGCACCATATCTAGCAAAGTACGATTACGTCGTTCGGACACACCATTACGATGTGGTGTTCCGGGTGGCGTGAGTTGCGAAATTATTCCGCATTGTTTCAAATGTAGACCAAACTCGTAACTCAAATATTCTCCTCCACGATCAGATCGTAGAAACTTTATTTTCTTGTTACGATGATTTTCAACTTCACTCTGAAATTCTTTGAACTTTTCAAATGTTTCAGACTTATGTTTCATTAAATAGATATACCCATATCTGCTTAAATCATCTGTGAAGGTGAGAAAATAACGATACCCGCCGCGAGCCTCAACATTCATCGGACCACATACATCTGTATGTATGGTTTCCAACAAATCTGTTGCTCGCTCCATAGTTCCGGAGAACGGCGTTTTAGTCATGTTGCCGATGAGGCACGGTTCGCAAGTACCAAGTGATTCATAATCAAGTGGTTCCAAAAGTCCATCAGTATGGAGTTTTACACCGATATGACCTAAACGGCAGTGCCACAAATAAGTTGCACTATCATTATCAACTCTGCATCTTTTGGCTTTAACATTATGAATATGTGTATCACTACTATCGAAATTCATAAAAAATAGACCACTCTTCAAGGGTGCATGACCATAAAAGACATTACTCATATAAATAGAACAACCATTATTCTCTTATTTAAATGAATAACCGTCTCGCATCAAACAAGATCCAGATATAATGTTCATGCTCAACGCTGGCACCAAATAACAATTATTTAGGTCTAATACTAATCCCGAAGGTAGATGTAGAGGTAGCGTGCCGACGGCGATCACATCGACTTTGGAACCGTTTCCCACGCACATCGTCACCTCGTCCTTGGCCAGTGTTTGCTTAATTCGTAGTCCCTGTTTTGAGTTGCAAATATTAGTGATGACCCACAAGTATAGGGGATCTATCGTAGTCCTTTCGATAAGTGAGAGTGTCGAACCCAACGAGGAGCAGAAGGAAATGATAAGCGGTTTTCAGCAAGGTATTCTCTGCAAGTACTGAAATAAGTGGTAACAGATAGTTTTGTGATAAGATAATTTGTAACGAGCAACAAGTAACAAAAGTAAATAAAGTGCAGCAAGGTGGCCCAATCCTTTTTGTAGCAAAGGATAAGCCTGGACAAACTCTTATATAAGGAAAAGCGCTCTCGAGGACATATGGGAATTATCGTCACGCTAGTTTTCATCACGTTCATATGATTCACGTTCGGTACTTTGATAACTTGATATGTGGGTGGGCCGGTGCTTGGGTGTTGTTCTTACTTGAACAAGCATCCCACTTATGATTAACCTCTATTGCAAGCATCCGCAACTACAACAAAAGTATTAAGGTAAACCTAACCATAGCATGAAACATATGGATCCAAATCAGCCCCTTACGAAGCAGCGCATAAACTAGGGTTTAAGCTTTTGTCACTCTAGCAACCCATCATCTACTTATTACTTCCCAATGCCTTCCTGTAGGCCCAAATAATGGAGAAGTGTTACGTAGTCGACGTTCACATAACACCACTAGAGGCTAGACAACATACATATCATCAAAATATCGAACAAATACCAAATTCACATGACTACTAATAGCAAGACTTCTCCCATGTCCTCAGGAACAAACGTAACTACTCACAAAGCATATTCATGTTCATAATCGAGGGTATTAATATGCATAAAGGATATGAACATATGATCTTTCACCAAATAAATCAACTAGCATCAACTACAAGGAGTAATCAACACTACTAGCAACCTACTAGTACCAATCCCGGACTTCGAGACAAGAATTGGATACAAGAGATGAACTAGGGTTTTGAGAGGAGATGGTGCTGGTGAAGATGTTGATGGAGATTGCCCTCTCCCGACGAGAGGAGCGTTGGTGATGACGATGATTTCCCCCTCCCGGAGGGAAGTGTCCCCGGCAGAACAGCTCTGCCGGAGCCCTAGATTGGTTCCGCCAAGGCTCCGCCTCGTGGCGGCGCAGTCTCGTCCCGAAAGGTTGCTTATGATTTTTACCTTGACGAAAGACCTCATATAGCAGAAGATGGCCATCGGAAAGCCAACAGGGGGCCCACAAGGCAGGGGGCGTGCCTGGGGGTAGGGGCGCCCCACCCTCGTGGGCCAGGTGGGTCCCCCCCTCTGGTGAACTTCTTCCGCTCAATATTTTTATTATTTCCAAAATGACTTTCGTGGAGTTTCAGGACTTTTGGAGTTGTGCGAATAGGTCTCTAATATTTGCTCCTTTTCCAAATTTCTGTAATTCCAAATTTGCCGGCATTCTCCCTCCTTATGTAAACCTTGTAAAATAAGAGAGAATAGGCATAAATATTGTGACATAACGTGTAATAACAGCCCATAATGCAATAAATATTGATATAAAAGCATGATGCAAAATGGACGTATCAATTAGCAATAGAACCAGTATCAAATATCCAGGTGCTACTATGAGCTCTGGTAAGGTACATGTTGGGGATGTTACTACTGGGCGTAAACCGGCCTATCTGGGCCGGGTTAACTTCATCAGTAGTTCAACGATGTAAAAGCCCAAGAGGCATAAAGTAAGGGCCCAAGGCCTGTAGTCGGTTTAGAACCTATAGCCGTAAACCGGCCTGGTATGTAAACTTGTATTGTAAGTTAGGAATAGAGAGAAACCAACCCGGATACGAGTATGAACCGGAGATTGGGACTCTCTGAACCGACAAGCGCCACCCGTGTATATAAGGGGACAACCCGGGCGGTTCAAAGGCAGAACAACAACAACTCGAGGCCTAGGCGAAGCTTATTTTGCTCCCTAGTCATCGAGACCACATCAATCCCATCACAACTAGACGTAGGCTTTTACCTTCATCGAAGGGGCCGAACTAGTATAACTCTTGTGTCTTTGCGTCCGCTTTAACCCCTTCAAGTAACCCGTAGCGATGGCTCCACGACTAAGTCCTTTCATGAGGACATTTGCCGTGACAAAACCACGGCAGTTGGCGCCCACCGTGGGGCTATCGCATGATGGTTTGATGATCTTGGAGGGCAAGTTCGAAGGACTTGAAGGCTATGCTGTGGGCCGGATGACCAAGAGTCGTCGCGGCAAGCTCTACATCGACGATGCAGGCTGGGGCCCCGAGGCCGGCTCGATTGAGTACGGGTACCGGGTCCCCTTTGGTGGCATACACGTTTTCATCGGCAAGATCGGTGAGCCAGGGACTGAGCCAGACATCTGCACCGACCTCGTCGAGACAGCTCAGCGTACGAGACCTGCCCAGGTTAAACCGGCCGTGAAGCGTGCCTTTGTGGGAGTCATCCACGGAGGAAGTTACGAGGGCGGATCAGAATCTGGTGGCGAAACCGTCGTCTACTCTGACGACGAGTCGTCGACCGGGGAAACTGAATCTCTATATCAGCTACAAAATGGCCGGATTGGGGGCTGTTCTGATGGTGACAGTATTCCGGACCCCTCTGATCTGACCAACCGGGTTGGAATATTCATGGCCGGTACACAAGCAGTGCTTCACTCTTCAACCGATGCGGCGGTGATTGCCGGTTCAACAGCGGCGACGGCTGCCGGGATAGGAGGCCCTGCTTGCCCGCCGGCTCAAGTTTTATCAGACCTATTCGATGCATTGGCTACGCTCATGGCAGAGGTTAGCCCGGCGGACCAGGACGCTTATAACGCGGAGATTGTGAAGGTGAAGGAACAAATCACTCAGGCTAAAGCGGATCTAGCAGCTGCCGACGCCAGGATGACGGCAGAGCGGGCTGCTTTAGATGCGCAGGCTTATAGGCTCATGCTAGATCAGAGCGCGTCGCATGAAGTCATGAAGAGGAAATACAGATCCCGTTTGCCTTCAGTCTTCGAGGGAAGAGACCTCTTCAACACCCCCGGAGCGGGAACCAGTAATCCGCCGGTGGTAAACCATGCGGAAGCACCTGGGACGGGCGCGCCGGTTCAGCCCCGCTTAATAGATCTACCTCGCCATAACGCCGGTGCGCCTCAGGCTGTGCAGACACCTCCGGGTCACTACTCCAATCCGATGGATAACCTTGTTGCAGCTGCAGCACGGCTGGAGGCTATTCCAATTGAAGGTGATTCACCACAGGCAGTAGAGACGCGCCGGGTCAAGGAGCTCCTTAGGACAGCTTTGGTCCAACAGGAAGCGTATTCGTACAGCCGCGACCGGATCCACTCTACCCACGCCCAAGCCGGAGCTATAGCAGGCACGTGGATGAACCGGCCGTATCAAGTAATGCACGGCGTGGTGCGCCCCGTGGCAACAACCCGGCAGGTGGCGTCGATAACGCCCAGGAGGTGGTGGACCGGGCCCGAGCGTGCAGGGAGGCCGAATTAGCAGCACAACATCAGGCTTATCCGCTTACGCCGGTTCGTCCGACCATCTCGGTCGAGCTAGGGGTTACCTCTACCTCTTTGGGGGTTGCTTGCCTCGTCCCCGCTTTACGCAATGTGCGCTTGCCCAAGGATTTCAAGGGTCCACGCAAGGTACCAAACTACACCGCCGATTTGGCTCCAGAAGCATGGATAGAAAGTTATGAGATGGCCATGGAGATGCTGGATGTGGATGAGGCCGCGTGTGCAAAGTACTTCACCATGATGCTCGAAGGCACGGCCCATACCTGGTTGAAGAGCTTGCCGCCGAATTCTATCAATTCATGGGCCCAGGTGCAGACACGGTTTATCCAGAATTTCAAAGATACCTGTAAGCAGCCCATGTCCGTAGTGGACTTGGCGGCTTGTGTCCAGGGGGAAGGGGAGTCAACAACCCATTGGGTACGCCGCGTTTCGGAAATCTTGCACTTTCGTCGGACGGATCAACGCCGACTCTGCGATCTTAACCACGAGGGCAACCGCCGGTTTAAGCCTTTGAAGTTGAAGTTAGCGCATGAAGCGGTTTTGTAATGACATGGGCACTCTCATGGGCGCTTTAGTGAAGTATGCTGATTCTGATAGTACCAAGGATCCCGAGTCTGATGATGACGAGACATGGAAGGGAAGGAAGAACAGCAACTCCAAGGGCCAGCAACATTACTCGGCAGGTAATGGTGGGGGCAAGCGTAAAGCGAACGGCAACATGGACTTCCTAGCCAACACCAACACGCAGGACAAGGGCCAGCGGTGCAAGGGTAAACAGTCGAATCGAAGTGGAGCGCCTAATCCCAATCCGGACCGCTTGAACTATTTGTTGAATCAACCCTGTCCGAAGCATGGGACGAAGGAGACGCCAGCAAACCACCTCTGGAAGGATTGCTACATTATGCAGGAGTTCAAGAGTGCTAATGCTTTCCGGTATGATCAAAGTTCTGGCGGCGGTTCAGGATCCGGGCCGGGTTACGGTGGAGGAAATTCCGGTTCAGGATTTAATGGTAATCCTGGCGGACATAACAATCAGAACAATCAGAATAACCAAGGTGGTTACAACCACCAGCATCAACAGTCAGGTTATCAGAGCAACCCAAAGCAGTTGAATAGTGGGTAGTACCATGTCTTCACCACCAGCTTAGACAAGCGAGACCGGAAGCTTCAGAAGCGGGCAGTCAACGCTGTTGAACCGGCCGTGCCTCATTACCTACGCTGGTCAGAGCAGCCCATTGTATGGAGTAGAGAGGATCATCCTCCCCGGATTGACAAGCCGGGTCAGCTAGCCCTGGTGGTGGCACCTCAGGTAGGAGGTTATAAGTTCACCAAGGTGCTCATGGATGGAGGGAGCAGCATTAACATCCTGTACTATGAGACCTTCCGTCGTATGGGGTTAACAGATAAACATCTCAAACCGTCCAATACAGTGTTCCATGGTGTGGTACCGGCAAGTCAGCATATCCGGTTGGTAAAATAGCTCGAAGTGGCCTTTGGAGATGAATATGACTCGGATCGGAAACGTCGGCGTTTGAAGTGGTAAAAATCCAAAGTCCATATCACGCCTGTTTGGGCGGCCGCTTATGCAAAATTCATGGCACGGCCTTGTTATATCTATTTGCAGCTCAAGATGCCAGGTCACAAGGGACAATAACGGTTCATGGAAGCCGCAAGATCGCTTTGGAATGTGAGGAAGGTGATGCGGCTTACGCAGAGTCGGTTTGTGCCACCGAGGAACTGAAGTATTATAAGGACAATGTTGATCCAGTGGACATGACTCCATTTAAGAAGCCAACTACAGAGCATGATCCGGCCATGAAATTCAAATCGGCAGCTGAGACTAAGCTTGTTGACTTCGTGCCTGGCGATTCGTCCAAGCAGTTCAGCATCAGTACCAACTTGGATCCGAAATAGGAAAGAGCGCTCATCGAGTTCATCCGTGAGAATCGGGACATTTTTGCATGGAAGCCTTCTGACATGCCAGGTGTACCGAGGCAACTCGCTGAGCACACTCTTAATGTTGATCCCAAGTACAGACCGGTGAAGCAGTTTCTCGCCGGTTTAACGAAGAAAGGCGTAAGGCCATTGGAGAGGAGGTGGCTGTGCTCTTAGCGGTGACTTTATCGTTGAAGTTTTCCATCCAGAATGGCTTGCTAATCCGGTGCTGGTTCTTAAGAAAAACGGCACTTGGCGCATGTGTGTGGATTACACAGATCTTAACAAGGCTTGTCCGGCAGATCCTTTTGCCCTCCCCCGCATTGACCAGATTATTGATGCCACTGCGGGTTGTGAGCGTTTGAGCTTTTTGGATGGGTATTCGGGTATCATCAGATCAAGATGGCAGTTAAGGACCAGGAGAAGACGGCGTTTATCACTCCCTTTGGAGCCTTCTGCTATGTGTCTATGCCTTTTGGGCTCAAGAGCGCCCAAGCAACTTATCAACGCTGTGTACAGAATTGCCTGCATAAACAGATCAGCCGTAATGTACACGCCTATGTGGATGATATTGTGGTCAAGTCAAGGGAGAAGGAAACACTGATTGACGATTTGAGGGGAACCTTTGACAACCCGCGGGTTTACAAGATGATGCTCAACCCGACCAAATGTGTCTTTGGTGTTCCGGCAGGCAAATTATTGGGTTTTCTCGTGTCCAACAGGGGAATTGAAGCTAATCCGGAGAAGATTACGGCTATCACCTCCCTGGCTAAACCGAAGTGTATTAACGATGTCCAGCGTTTGGCAGGCCGGATTGCCGCGCTGAGCCGGTTTATCAGCCGCCTCGGAGAGAAGGCCATCCCTTTGTACCAGATGCTGAAGAAGACAGATCAGTTTGTGTGGAGTCCAGCCGCTGATGAAGCGTTGGAGGACTTAAAGCGGCAATTGGCCAACCCGCCTGTGCTCGCCGCTCCCATTGACAAGGAGCCGCTTCTGCTATATGTTGCTGCCAATGCCAGGGCGGTCAGCGTGGCTATTGTGGTGGAGCGGAAGGAGGCAGGGAAGGAGCATCCGGTTCAACACCCGGTTTACTATATCAGCGAGGTACTTATTGAATCTAAGCAAAGGTATCCGCATTGGCAAAAGCTGGTATATGGAGTTTTTATGGCAAGCTGAAAGCTGAAGCAGTATTTCCAAGGGCACCCCATCACGGTGGTCAGTTCTGCTCCCTTAGGCGATATCATACAGAACCGGGAAGCAACTGGTCGGATTGCCAAGTGGGCTATAGAGCTTGGGCCGCACGGTCTGAAGTACGTGCCTCGGACGGTGGTGAAGTCTCAAGCACTTGTGGATTTCATTGACGATTGGACGGAGTTGCAAGCACCTGAAGAAAAGCCGGATCATACATATTGGACCATTCATTTTGACGGATCCAGGCAATTGGAGGGCTCGGGGGCTGGAGTCGTACTAACTTTCCCACGAGGTGACAAGTTTTGTTACGTTCTCCGCTTAATGTTCCCTTGTACTAACAATGCAGCTGAGTATGAAGCCTTGCTCCATGGTCTCCGGATGGCTAAGGAGATGAATCTAAGCCGGGTTAAGTGCTTGGTGACTCGGACCTAGTGGCTCAACAGTGTCTGGCACTTGGGATTCAAAGGACCCACTCATGGCTGCATATCGTCGTGAGGTGGATATTGTCGCAGGTCATTTCAAGGGCTATCAGGTGGACCACGTGGACCGTCGGAAGAATGAAGCGGCGGACGCTTTAAGCCGGTTGGGCTCTCAGCGCACACCGGTGCCGCCCAATGTTTTTCTGGACGTGCTGCACAACCCGTCGGTCAAGCTCCCTGGTGAAGCGGATTTGGATATTCCTGATTCGGAGGCTCAATTGGTGGCAGCTCTTCACGTAACTCCGG
This sequence comes from Aegilops bicornis, assembly GCA_021605145.1. NCBI lineage: Eukaryota > Viridiplantae > Streptophyta > Magnoliopsida > Poales > Poaceae > Aegilops > Aegilops bicornis. Next base: position 30,626,436 of record CM038671.1, on the reverse strand, counting down.
ATTGGACGCTTCCTTATCTGGCGTACATGAACCGGGCGAAGTTACGTAAGATGAGACGTTGGCCGGCGGATAGTTCAGCGATCTAAGTCTATGACCATTGTTAATGGCGAATTGCATCATTGCGATGTGTCGTATGCGTTTCAACATTGTGTGTCCCCGAGGAAGGCTGTGAAATATTGCGTGAGATCCACGAAGGAGATTGTGGTCTGCGCGGTTCAAAATCCTTGGTGGCTAAAGCGTTCCGCCACGGTTTCTATTGGTTGACTGCCCATCTTGCGTCACGGAAGATCTGGTCAGCGATGTGATGGTTGCCAAAAGTTTTCAGACGTGCTCATGTACCGCCCAAGAATTGAGGATGATTCCAATTACTTGGCCGTTTGCGACTTGGGGTTGGATATGGTTGGACCTTTTAACAGGTCCAAGGACAAAAGACCCACCCTCTTGGTGGCGGTTGACAAATTTACAAAGTGGGTGGAGGCGTAACACATTTAGCAAGTGTGGCGCCTACGGCGGTTCAGTTCATCAAAAAGGTGATTTTCGGTTTGGCTTTCCACACAGTATCATCACAGATAATGGCACCAATTTGTCCAAAGGTGCCATGAAAGAGTTCTGCGAACGTGAGCACATCCGGCTTGACATTTCTTCAGTAGCCCACCCACAGTCCAATGGTCAAGCGGAAAGGGCTAATCAAGAGATCTTGAGAGGCATCAAGCCCCAGCTTATGGTCCCTCTGCAGAGGACACCGGGTTGTTCGGTAGAGGAGCTACCGTCTGTGTTATGGAGTATAAACACTACGCCTAACAGATCCACGGGATACACGCCGTTCTTTATGGTCTATGGAGTGGAGGCGGTTCTCCCCAGTGACATCCGTCATGACTCACCTCGTGTGGCAGCTTATGGTGAAGCGGACAACGAGACGGCACGGCAGGACGCTTTGGATCGGTTGGATGAAGAGCGTGACATAGCAGCTGCCCGCTCGGTGATTTACCAACAGGATCTTCGTCGTTACCATAGTTGCCGGGTCAGAACCAGAACTTTTCAAGAGGGAGATTTGGTGCTTCGGCTCATCCAAGACCAGACTGATATGCACAAGTTATCCCCACCTTGGGAGGGACCTTTCGTGGTCAGCAAGAATCTGCACAATGGGTCGTACTATCTGATCGATATTCGAGAGCATAAAGACTCACGCACGTCAGAGGAGGAGACCAACATGCCGTGGAACATAGCTCATATTCGCCTTATTATACCGAGCCATCGGCTCTACTTATGTACATATTATGACAAAGTGTATATATTATGAATAAAGTAATAAACCGGAGCCTCGGCTAAAGCGGGTATCTGTTACATTACATCATGTGTGGTTACATGGAGTTGTTACGTCTTAAAGCGGCCTCCGGTTTACCCCTGAGTTTACTTTCTAAAGAGCTTTATGATATCACTTGGGGGCTTGGTGGCGTCCGAACCAATGCAACACCTTTTGATAGGCTTAAAGCCAACAGATCACTTGGGGATATGGTCAAGTTCTGAACCGATCACGCCTCTTGATCGGCCTAAGGCCATAGAGTCGCTTGGGGGCTTGGTCGAACCCGAACCATTGCCACGCCACTTGATCGGCATAATGCCACGGTTTCAGTTGGGGACCTGGCTGACTTGAACCATGGCTACACCTTATAGGGAGCTTGGTCGTGTCCGAACATGGTAACATCATCTGATCGGCTCAGTAAAGCCTTCTTTTTTGCAAACGGTTTATCATTGCCTTTGTTTCCATGTTTTTTCATCACTGTTATTTGATTTTGTTGCGTTTCTTAAAACCGATAACATTTTTAAACCGGTTCACGCTGTCAATTGACGGAATTCGGTCCATTTTAATCCGGAGATAATTCTTCCGGTTTGACTTTTTCTGTTAACATCCCATTATGGAGTAACAGGGGGCTTATCATGACCCGACACGGTTTACATGGTAAACCGGCATTATAAACACAGGAGCTGTTTTCTCCTTTGACAGTAAGGGTTTATACAACCTCCGCTTCAAGATTGGCTAAGCCAACTTTATGCCAAGCGATGGCAGGTATTTTGTATCACAAATTTTGATTATATACCTCAATATTTCATTTCATATTTATATGAACGTCACAAGCCGGCTGGCGGCACAAACCGCCGTGGCGGTTTAAGGTTTTGTGACTGCAGGCAATATAAGATTGAAAGTTTCGATCATTCAAGCAAAAGTATCAGCACCTATGCGCGAAGGCATATTAAAAGCAAGAGTGTTGGCTATCCTATTACAAGGCAACATGGTGCCCAAATAAGATCATTGTGTCTTGGCAGAATAAAGTGAAACAGCTATTCAAACCGGCTTCCGGTTCATGCTGGCTCGCCGCCCCGGTCTGATGGTTGTGGGTCGTCCTGCGCCGCTTCATCCTCTTCATCTCTACCCTGCTGCTGGAAGTCAACAGTGGTCCATTCAATTCCCATTAAAGCTTGAAAGACAGCCTCCTCATGGATCAGGGAAGATGGTTCAATATCAGGAGCGTAAGTATGCTTACGGATCGGAGGGATCAGGTTCTCCGCTTCGGGAATAGGTGCAGCCACTCGCTTGTTCTGATCGTCATATTGAGCTTGATAGTGCGACAAGTTTGCCTCTTCGGCCAATTGGCAAGCCAAAGGGCGCACTGCCCGGTTTATCGCTCTCAGATCATCTTCGTTGAACTCTGAACCGTCTTCCTTCAGACTGGGATAGCCCTGAGCTGCCTCAACCGGATCGAAATCTGGCACCCATGCTTTTGCCCAGATTAAGGCGTTAATGGCGCCGGTTCGAGCAGCAGATTTCTTCAGCTCTTCAATCCGGGCGGGAAGCATTGACAACCTCCTAAGGGTATCTTGGATTAAGGAGGGTACTGGATTGTTATGTGATCTGATGGAGATGATCCGCTGCGCTCCGATGTACTGTGCTCTATTAAGGTATAGGCAGCCTTCAATTTCTTCCGAACATCTGACCTCAAGTGACCAATGCGTGTGCCTACAGCATTGCAAGAGAAATCACAAACCGGACTTATCATAAGAAGGTCAAGATTATCATAGAAGCCAAAGGAAGATTACCGAAGATGGCAGCTGTCGGTGTCAAAACCGGCGGATCTCGGGTAGGGGGTCCCGAACTGTGCGTCTAGGCGGATGGTAACAGGAGACAAGGGACACGATGTTTTACCCAGGTTCGGGCCCTCTTGATGGAGGTAAAACCCTACGTCCTCCTAGATTAATATTGACGATGTGTGTTACAAGAGTGGATCTACCACGAGATCAAAGAGGCTAAACCCTAGAAGCTAGCCTATGGTATGATTGTTGTTCGTCCTACGGACTAAAACCCTCCGGTTTATATAGACACCGGATAGGGTTAGGGTTACACAAAAGTCGGTTACAAAGGTAGGAGATCTACATATCCGTATCGCCAAGCTTGCCTTCCACGCCAAGGAAAGTCCCATCCGGACACGGGACGAAGTCTTCAATCTTGTATCTTCATAGTCTTGGAGTCCGGCCGATGATGATAGTTCGGCTATCCGGACACCCCCTAGTCTGGAACTCCCTCAGTAGCCCCTGAACCAGGCCTCAATGACGATGATTCCGGTGCGCATGTTGTGTTCGGCATTGCAAGGCGGGTTCCTCCTCCGAATAATTTATAGAAGATTGTGAACACCAGGATAGTGTCCGGCTCCGCAAAAATAAATTCCACATACCACCGTAGAGAGAATAATATTACACAAGATCAATCTGCTGCATATTTTGTGGCGTGACATCGCACCACTACCAAGCCTTCACTCAAATTGTTTTTATTATTCCACCTTAGCGCGTTTAGCGAAGCGGTTTCCTTGGCACGTCTTGTCGAAGCAGAGATCATGTTCCCCTTATTCCGGGATTCCCATCAATACGGACGTGGGTAACCCAACCGCGCCATTGATTGTGATGCTTGGGAGATAAGCGAGTTTTACCAGGCCGGTGGGGACACATGTTTTTGTCCGCCCATATAAGGGGATAAGGATCCACCCTTTCACCGCGCCTTCTTCCTCCTTTGCTCATCCATTCCCGTGCACTCGAGCTCCAGCGCCCAAGTCCGCACTTTCCTCCTCAACCTTCTCCAACCATGTCAGGAGCGGGAGGCAGATGGATGGCCTCCTCCATCACGGAGGGGAACATCACAAGACTGCGGGAGGCCGGATACTTGTCTTGCGATATCGCGCACAGGCTGCCCGACGCGGGGCAGCTCATTCCAACCCCCAGTCCCCATGAGAGGGTGGTATTTCTCCCCCACTTCCTCCATGGACTAGGTTTTCCACTTCACCCATTTGTCCGGGGGCTCATGTTCTACTACGGCCTGGACTTCCACGACCTGGCCCCGAATTTCGTCCTCAACGTCTCGGCGTTTATCGTCGTGTGCGAGGCCTTCCTCTGCATCCAGCCCCACTTCGGCTTGTGGCTCAAGACCTTCAGTGTCAAGCCGAAGGTTGTGAAGGGCAGGCAAGCGAGTCTTGAGGCGCCATGGTCGGCAAGATGGCCAAAGTCCTATGGCTCGAGGGCTCCTTTGTGGAGACAATAAAGGGGTGGCAATCGGGGTGGTTCTACATCACCGAGCCACGCGACCTGAATGGGTGGCGGCCCCGAATTCAGATCTGGATTCCCCACGGCTCGTCATGGAAAGAGACGGGCCTGAAGTGGGGGGATTCGGACGAGCTATCCGGACTCCAAACACGCGTCCGGAACCTGGTGGACAAGAATCGCAGGCTTGTCGACGTAATCCAGGTGATGCTCATCCGCCGGACTCTCCCATGACAACAACGGGACTTCAATTTGTGGGAGTTCGATCCGGCACAGCACCAAACCTTGAGCCGGCTCTTCGATACCACGTACGAAGATGCCTGGAAGGTGTTGTTCAAAGCGCTGAAGCCCCGCATCCGCTAACAAAGATCGCGGATACAGGTCGCGCGTCAAGCCGGGCGAGGTAAGTTATTTTACCCTTTACGGGACTCTTTGTTCATAGATTGACTCTCGTGGGATCTAAAACTCCCTATTCTTCGACGAATTCTGGCTGAAGACGTCGGACAGATTAACTGTCGCTCCTTTGCCGAAGACCAGCGGACGCCTTGATTGACGGAAGGCTGGCTCCGGCACCCATGTGGTGCCGGAGAAGAAAACAAGAAAGAGGCCACGGGAACTCGAAGGAGCTCCTGACGCCAGGTGCTGTCGGATTCTGAAGCAGAATCTTCTCCTGAAGACGAGGAGGAAGAAGAACAAGCTTCTCCCCCAGCGGGGGAGGAGAGAAAAAGGAAGGCCGCCCCAATTAGGGAGGCCGGAGGGTCTAAGAAGGTAAGAACCCTTCCTCCGGACTTCTCCACCAACGTCGACGGCATTTACGAGGGATTGGCCCTACAGGGCCAAGCCCCTGGCGAGATCGTAAGTGTCCGGATACCCATGGCGTTTTATTATTGTAGAGTGTTCTCTAATGTCGAACAATCATGCAGCCCGCCCAAAGGCGAGTACGCCGATTCATCGAGCGGGTCCCTGGGCTCGTCGGAAATGGAGAGTACTTCGCTTCCGACCGCCTCCTCGCCTCATGCTGCGGACAACGCCGCGGCAGGGCCCCAAAGTGGGCTTGGTCACGAGGAGGTGGCGCAGGAGGTGCCACAAGGCAACCCCGGACTCGGTAGCGTGGGGCAAGACCCCCAGGGGCTCTAAGGCCGACCCTTGTCCGGACTCCATGCAAGAAGGGTAAACGATCCCTTCGCAAGAAGGGTAAGACGCCGGTGTCCTTCGTCCAACCGGAGGCACCGGATAGCTTACTGGAGGCGCTCAACGGCGCCTCCATCGAGGAGGAGCACCGCACTGTTATGAGTGCGGTGATCCGGACAGTTCAGTCCGCCAAGAGCGGGCTGACCGAAGCCTGTACCAGTCTTCTATCAGGCTTTGAGGTAAGAAATTTCAATATATGTAAAATGGTACCGCATAGACAGTAGCCCCTGATGCTCGGTTACGTGTTCGGAAAGAAAAGCCGGATGAGGATCTTTAGAAAGATAAACGCAGGAGTCATAAAATATGTCAATATGGGATTGCAGGGCTGTCTTTCTTGACCTCCACCTTGACCGCGAGGTCAATAATTTGAAGAAAAGCCTCGAGCGGTCCGAGAACGAGCTCGGTCATGCCAAGAAGCAGCTCGAGGAAAAGAAGGTGAGTAATACCTTATGAAAATTGTACCTTCTGAGAAAAGGATTTGGTTGCAAGAAAAATGACAAGGGTAACATGGGTATTGTAGGGGCCACTAACAAGGTGGCGACCACTGAAGGAGGGCGGTGGCCGCGCCGAACGTAATGCGGCCATGCGAACGCACCGAGCGAGAGAAGCAGGAGGCGCGGGTGGCGGAGGTACAACAAGAGCTCCAGGACCTCGTGAAAAACATGAGAGCTTGGAGCGTGACTCGAAGACTCGAGAGTCTGAGCTTGCAACGGCTCTTGAGAGTGCCAAAGCCGCTAAGGCCGAAGCCTACAAGGCCCTCTAGGAGATTGAGGCGGTGAAGAAAATAGCAGCGGGTAAGGCATTTTTCATGCAGAGTAAGCATGTGAGTGTTAATTACCTGTTGCTTACCCGAATTCGGAGCTCTGTATGCGTTGCAGATCTTCCTCAAGCGTGTCCAATGCTGCCGCATTCTCTAGGGCCGAGGAGGGAGCTTGTGGAGAAGGTCTTGGTCTCGATGTCGAGGCCGGACATCCAGTGCCTTATAGCGACCAGCTGAAGCAGCTGGTCGAGCTCCACAAGGCGGACGAACAGGCCATGAAGGGCCTCATAGTTCGGTTGTGGCCTAAGGAGGCCATGCACAGGAGCTACTTGACTGGTGCGGCGGCTGGTGGATGCGTGCCCGTGGGTTGAAGTTATCAAGCATTCTGCTTGTATCGAGGGTGCCGTCGGGCCTTGCCCGCACAAAGGTGCGATGGGGCAAGATGGATGCCCGTAAGCTTCGTGGACGGACCCGCCACCGTGAGGGCAAGGAGCATCGCATGCCCGAGATGTATTATAAGAGTGTCTTTGAAGGGCGCCCGCGCTATTGCGGGTGAGTGCTCCAAAGATGTAATATTTGAGTAGACTCGCATTTTGTTATCCTGTGCGCTGAAAACTAAGTTCATATGCGCTAAGCAACGCTTGTTAATTTAAAATATTACCTTCTGTGCGGCTGTTTATCAAATCTGAGAGATGGCAAGTCGTCGGCTTCAGCCCCCATGCCACGAGTGCTGGGGTGTTCGGGATAAACATGAGTGCTCTTGTTCCCATATTAGGGTCCATCTAGGGAGGCGCTCAACATAGCGAACAAGGCAACCGGACTTATAATGCTTGAACACTCTCACTTAGCCATAGAATTCTATAATTTTAAATTTCGTGAAGCCACTAGTCTTCGGAAGGCCGAATTTGGGGAGCTATCCACGCCTTGGCCGGACAGTATCCGGCTCCTCGCTCTAAGCGGCATAAGTCTTTAAGGACTCGCAAAAAACCTCTCGAACAGCAACCGGTCTCTCGCCTCATCATGACGGTCAGTTTTAGCTTTCTCTACTAAGGCGTTAACCCAGCCAGGCTGGGCGGAATCGCGATGGTTCTCCCGGTGCTACCTTAGCCGATATAACGGAACGTAAGGTACCAAAACACGGGATCCGGGCAAACCCAACTATTGACCCAAGACATGATTCGGAGCCGATGCATATAGTGTTATAAGTTTGGGGTGCCGCACTTGTGAAAGTGTTCGGACTCATCACACCATAACGCGGGAAACATAAGCCCCTGGTGTATATTAGCCGTACCAAAGTGTACGGATGCAACATGTCGTGAATGAACATATGTATAAAAAAGAAATACAATTATAAGCAAAAAGGTGCTGCATTGTTTTATTCAATAAGTGCTGCTACGAATGCAGAACGATGCAAATAGTGCGATAAGCAAGGTATGGAACTGTTAAACATGTCCCCCTCCAGGGGTAGGCTGCAGATTGGTGTATAAAAATGCTCGTAATGGATACCACCTGTATATTCATTGTAGCCTTTATCCTTCCCTGGCTGTTGCATCGTGAGTTCGGCAGGTCTGCTGCCGGACAGGCTTCGACAAAGCGGAGTCCTGTGGGTAAAAAGTAAAAGGTAAAAAAGAAAAGAAAAAGGAACGACACATGTGAGAGCCCCTGGTGTGGTTGAGCCGCAGTCTGGGTTTATCGTGGTCGTGCCCCTCTCCCCGTGCCCATGGTATCTTCAAAGCGTAATGGTGTACGCGAAGGACCCGCTTTGACGTTTCGTAGGAGCTGGGGTTGGGGCCGCACTGCTACACGTGCTCGGAACGTGCCAGGTGGTCTTGTTGTAAGTTACTCCGGGCGCGCTTGGCTGTGTCCGGCCGCTTAACGACCGGACTCGAGAATTGCCTTAAGAGGCTGCATTGCACTTCTGCCGCGAGAGCCGCTGTATGTTCCTCCGTGCGGAGAGAACGTTCAGTGTTTCCGTTGACCGTGATGACTCCTCGAGGGCCTGGCATCTTGAGCTTGAGGTATGCGTGGTCTGGCACCGCGTTGAACTTTGCAAGCGCGATACGTCCGAGCAAGGCATGATAGCCGCTGCGGGCGGGACTATGTCGAAGATTAACTCCTCGCCGGAAGTTATCCGGGGATCCGAAGACCACTTCCATTTAATTGAGCCTGTACAATTGGCTTCTACACCTGGTATGACGCCTTTAAAGGTCGTTTTGGTAGGTTTAATCCTTGAGGGGTCTATGCCCATTTTGCGCACTGTATCCTGGTAAAGCAGGTTCAGGCTGCTGCCGCCGTCCATCAGGACTCTGGTTAGGTGAAATCCATCGACGATTGGGTCTAAGACCAGTGCGGCGAATCCACCGTGGCGGATGCTGGTGGGGTGGTCCCTTCGGTCAAAAGTGATCGGGCAGGAGGACCATGGATTGAACTTCGGGGCAACTGGCTCCATCGCGTAGACATCCCTAAGTGCATGCTTCCGCTCCCTTTTGGGTATGTGCGTTGCGTATATCATGTTCACTGTCCGCACCTGTGGGGGGAAACCCTTCTGTCCTCTATTGTTCGGCGGTTGGGTCTCGTCCTCGTCATCGCTATGCAGCCCCTTGTCATTGTTTTTGGCAATTAACTTGCCTGCTTGAATACCCAACAGTCCCTGTTGGTGTGGTTAGCTGGCTTTTCGGGGGTGCCGTGTATCTGGCACAAGCGGTCGAGTATTCGGTCCAAATTGGACGGACCCAGAGTAGTTCTTTTGAATGGCCTTTTCTGCTGACAGGGTTTAGAGCCTCTGAATCCGGCATTGACTGCCGTATCCTCAATATTGTCGCCGTTAATGCGACATTTGTTTTTGTTACGACGCGGCCTGCCATTTCGGTCCTTGAAGTCCGGACTGCCAGAATTTTCTTTGAGGTTGTTGCTGCGTGCTAGCCAGCTGTCCTCACCAGCAGGCGGCTCATGAGTGATGTGAGGGCTGCCATGGATTTCGGCTTTTCCTGTCCTAGGTGCCGGGCAAGACACTCGTCGCGGATGTTATGCTTGAAGGCCGCGAGGGCCTCCGCATCCGTACAGTCGTCGAGTTGGTTTTTCTTGGTTAAGAACCGTGTCGTAATTGTCTGCAGTCGATTCGTCTGGCTGCTGAATTATGTGGCTTAGGTCATCAAGCATCTGGTGGTCGCACATAAGTGCCTGGAAGTTATCGAGGAATGCGGCTTCCAGGTCCTCCCAGCTCCCAGCTTGACTCTCACGGCAAGCTGTTGAGCCAATGCCGGGCTGGTCCTTTAAGCTTGAGGGGGAGGTATTTGATGGCGTGAAGATCGTCACCATGGGCCATGTGGATGTGAAGGAGATAGTCTTCGATCAAAACCGCAGGGTCTGTTGTGCCATCATAGGATTCAATATTGACGGGTTTAAACCCTTCGAGGATTTGATGATCCATTACTTCGTCTGTGAAGCATAGTGGGTGTCTTGGCGCCTCTGCATCGGGCGATATCTCGACGGAGCTCAAAAGAGCTTTGTCTGCTTTTGTTCGCCCGGCCGACTTATCAGGTCCGCGCGACGGTTGTCGTCACATACCGCGGGGCGCCCACGCGATCCGTAGATCGATCTTGATTGTCTTGCCTTGTCCTCCAATATATCTCGCAGGTCCGGAGCGTTCCCTTTGGCCGTGTGCTTTTTGAGCGATGTCGGGGTACGGTTTTAGTGAAGGGCCTAGAGGCCTCTCTGTCGCGACCACGGGGTGGTCGGTCAGCCGTATTGTCTCCTGGTGATGCGGGTTCGTAAGCCTCCTCCTCTAATCGGGGAGCAGCTTGCGTTTAGGGTAGCTTTGGAGGCGTTCGAGCTCATGCTCTTCGCCACGAGGACTTCATCCATCATCCGGCTAGCAGATCCTGATCAGCTCTAAGTTCTTGCTTTTTCTTGAGGCTGTTCGCTGTGGCTATAAGCCTGCGTCTAAAACGCTCTTGTTCGACGGGATCCTCAGGCACGACGAATTCATTGTCGTCGAGGCTTGCTTCGTCTTCGGAGGGAGGCATATAATCCTCTACCTCTTCTTCTGCCGCTCTCTCGTGAGGGCTGGCGTCTCCATCCTCCTGCGCTGGATTTTCTGTGGAGTGGATTGTCTTCGACCTTTGTCCGGTGTATTGTTATCTCTGGTGCGGAATCTTCATTCTTGCTGTGGCGGGATTTAGAGCGGCGCCCGACGCTTGGCGCTTGGGCTGCTTCTTGGAGGGTCATCCTCCGTTGTTCCATCATTGTTCCCATCTTTTGGGATGTCCACCATATATATGTCGTATGACGAGGTGGCCTTCCAGCGCCTCAGAGGCGCTGGGTCTTGTTCGCTCTCGGCATCGCCGTCCATACCGTCGATGTCTTGAGTCGTAGTCTAGCATGTCGGTTAGATCGTCGGCGCCGCTACCAAGTGGGTGGTGGGTGGGCGTTGAATTTCTTCGTCGTCCGCATCCCAACCTTCCTGACCGTAATCCGGCCAGGGCTCGCGGATAAAGAGAGAGACTTTAGTGAATTCAGGATGTCGCCAAAGGGCGAGTGCTGAAAGATGTCCGCGGCCGTGAACTCCATAACGGGCACCCAATTGGATTCGATTGGTAAGGGCGCGGAGGGTTCGGAGTCCGGAGAGGAGTCCGGCACCCTGGAGTCGAGGCCTCCGCAAAGGACAGGGATGGAGTTCGGCTCGATCACCGTAGAGATTAAAGCCCCCGAGGCGGTGTCCAACCACTCGTCCTCGATTGGGGAATCCGCTCGGATTAAGGGTCGGAGTGGATTTACAGTGCGGCCTCCGTGGCCTTTGTTCTGCAGAGCTAGATCATGCCCATCGAAACAGTGCGGCACGCTCGGCTGCGGCTCGAATCCGTCAAAGATCAAGTCTCCGCGGATATCGGCCATATAGTTCAAACTTCCAAAACTGACCTGATGGCCAGGGGCGTAGCTCGATTCCGCTCCAGATGGCTGCGAATTGGCCCGCAGGTAAAGCTGCCGAACACGTAAGATCTGTCCGGGGAGAAAAGTCTCACGCTGGACCGCGTCGTTGTTGATGATCAAAGGAGCCATCGAGCCTATCGGTACGACACAGAGGAACTCTCAATGAAAGCACCAATGTCGGTGTCAAAACCGGCGGATCTCGGGTAGGGGGTCCGAAAACTGTGCGTCTAGGCGGATGGTAACAGGAGACAAGGGACACGATGTTTTACCCAGGTTCGGGCCCTCTTGATGGAGGTAAAACCCTACGTCCTGCTAGATCAATATTGACGACGTGTGTTACAAGAGTGGATCTACCACGAGATCAAAGAGGCTAAACCCTAGAAGCTAGCCTATGGTATGATTGTTGTTCGTCCTACGGACTAAAACCCTCCGGTTTATATAGACACCGGATAGGGTTAGGGTTACACAGAGTCGGTTACAAAGGTAGGAGATCTACATATCCGTATCGCCAAGCTTGCCTTCCACGCCAAGGAAAGTCCCATCCGGACACGGGACGAAGTCTTCAATCTTGTATCTTCATAGTCTTGGAGTCCGGCCGATGATGATAGTTCGGCTATCCGGACACCCCCTAGTCTGGAACTCCCTCAGCAGCAGTCATGGAATGCACTTGCCGCTCCACGCTGGTCAGCTCATCTACCACCGGTTTAAGGGCAGCTTCAGCATTTTCAACCTTTTTGGTTAAAGCGGCCTTTTCAGTATCCCAGCCGGCCGCCAGACTTGAACCGCTCCTTGAGCTGCTCCATGGTAGTCAAGGCGGTTTTCAGCTCATCCTTGGCCTTGGAGGTTTCTCGCTTGTTGAGACTTCAGATTTTCTTGAAGATCATTGATTTGGGAGGCTTGTTGGCGTATCTCATTCTGCAACAAAAAGGGAGCATGTTAATATCTTCATTGCAAGTCCCAAATGCATAACCAGTCATACACATGGCACTTGGGGGCTAATGCATATTTGATCTTTGTCTATCAATAAAATCACAAAGTCCCAAGCTCAATACAGGTATTCAACTTGGTACTTGGGGGCTAATGGCTATTTGCTCGAACATGTTCTGATGCGGCGGTATAAATTACAGTCCCGGTTTAACTATGCTAAGCTGAACCGGTCCTTGGGGGCTACATCAGTGGATTCTGAAGCATTAAGTTTATGTTAAGTCCCAGTGTAACTATACTAAGTTGAACCGGCCCTTGGGGGCTAGGAGAGTTAACAAAAATTGAAATATCCAAGCAGGAAAAGAACATGGAAGTTACCTCGAATTTTTCTTTCATCATCTTCACCAGGCCAGCTTCATAATCGCGCTGGTATACAGCCGTTCAAGTAGCCGAATGAAGTTCTTGGGGGTTCAGAGCGGCATAAGTTGCCAGATCAACATCCCACTTGCCCTTGCTCATAGTGGCAAACTCTTCTTTGGCAGAATGTTTGGATAAAGCGACTGGATTACCCGGTTCGCTGTGGCCAAAGCCGGTAATCACGACGTCATCGTCCTTGGTATCACCGGGTTGACAAGGGGCAGTCGGTTTGTCAGCAGGCCGGATTGGACTGGTGGATTTTTCAATCCGGGTCGGGCTTCTGGGCTGGTCAGCAGGAAGGGCGGTGTCAACAAGCCTTTCTTCAGCAACAAAATCGTCATCTTGCTGTGGCGGATCATTGGGCGTGTCTTCACAGATGGCCGCTTCAAGATTTGGGGCGATGTCCGGTTTAGGGGCAGTCGCTTCGTCGGCCGCTTTATCCAGACGAGCCTTTTTGCTCGGCCTAGGCTTGGCCCTGAAAAGGCACAACAACGATAAATCGGCATATACTACACAATGATGCAGTAGAAACAATATGAAAGGTATAACTTACCCAAGCACCGTTTTAAGTGGTGGCAGCTGAGTGGCTGATGACTCGCCAGATGAGGAGTGGGAAGTGACCTGATAATCGGAGTCATACGGATTCAGGGGTTGACGAAAACAGCCTGCTTTAGGATAAGCACTGACAAGCAAATTAGAGACCTCTGAACGACGTTTCCGAACCGGACTGTTCGGTAAACCGGTGGAGGTAACTACTGGCTGTCTTGCGAAGTTGTCTGGCGAGCTTCATGTTGTTGTGTCTTCGTAAGAAATTTGGAATCCAAGTAAGCAAGGGGATGAGAAAATTTAATTTTCCGGTTTGCCCAACGTTTTTTTAGTGAAGGCAAAGGATTTGAGTCAAAGGAGAGAATAGTTACCTCTACAACATCAGCATTACTGGTTTCAGCATCATCCTGACAAACATCATCATTAATTAGGCGTGTGAAAAGTAAGCCAAGTGAATTAAGTTCTACCTCAAGGTTCGGATTACCCACATCATCGCCCACACCGGATCGAGAAGATGCGGTGGTTTTCCTCTTATGAGCGATCTTCTTGACAGCCTTGGTCTTTTGCGGATTGTTTTTCCGGTTTGTCTGGCTTCTATGGTTTCTCTTGCGGACGTTTCTTACTCCAGAATGGATCATCACCCTGATTAAGCAGCAGTTGATGTTAAAAATGATGCCAGAAATAGCAGTAATATATTCAGTAAAAAATAAAGAAGTCTTACAGATGGCGGTTTGTTGGTAGCACAGAAGGGGAGCAGACCGGTTCGTACGCGAAGGTGTTCCGGTTCATTCAACATTTTCTTCACAGCCTCGGTGACCTCATCATCGGTGAGCTGGATATTAACGTGTGTCGGAGGGTCGTCGACACTACCAAAGGTACTCACACATTAAACCGAGCACCGGGAGAGGGGCAGTATGCTCTATGATATCCAACAGCGTCAGATCAATTCCGGTTAAACCGTTGGCCATGAAGGCTTTGAGCTTGGAGAGTTGAGGAGCATATTTACTTCTCTCATTGGCAGTTAATCTTTGCGGAAAGGGATGTGTGTTACTGAGTCGCTCGGACGAAAACCGGGCAAAGGATTCTCATTGGCAGGTGAAGTGTCTCTACAATAAAACCATGTTTGATTCCATTCCTTGGGGTGGCTATGCAGTTTGACATGAGGATAAGTGACCTCCTTTCTTTTTTGAATCGCCACACCAACCAATTCCGTGTTGGGCCCGTCAGTGAATTCTGTGCGGCGGTTTAGATGGAAGAAGTCTCTAAACAGTTCAACTGTAGGTTCTTCTTGAAAGTATGCCTCACAGAGCACCTGGAAGTGACAAATATTGGTAACAGAATTGGGGCCCGTATCTTGTGGACGGAGTTGAAAATTGGCTAACACATCCCTGTAAAATTTTGTACCGGGCGGATTGAAACCCCGGGCTAGGTGATCTGCGAAAACTACAACCTCTCCTTCTTGAGGTGTTGGTGGACATTCTTTGCCAGGAACCCTCCAATGGATAGTATTTTTACTGCCTAAAGCGCGGTCAGGACCAGATTGTTTAATTGAGTTTCGGTGACACGGGAAGGAGCCCAGTTGCACTCATATACTTGTTTGGCCATCTACAAAAAAAAATATAAATCCGGTTCAAGAAATGTGTTGGGACAAAGAGAGAACCGGTGTACAATGCTAAATCGGAGGCAAATACATCTAAACCGGAGTTCTATGAAGCGGCGATTAATACGGTTAAGGAGTTCTGGCGGTTCAACAAGGGGACTAATGGTGTATACCGGTTTATCTAATTTTTTCTATTTCAAGTTAAACCGCCTGGTCTAAGGTCTAAATATTGAAAACAATTGAGGTTGCGAACGGCTAAGTGTGCAGAAACAGGTTTCGCAAGATTTCTCTACAACGAAGGATCTGAAGCCGGATCGAGAAAGAAGAAAAATATCCAAAAGGAATACAAAGAGCGATATCGATGCAATGAGCAGAGATGATGTGCGAGATCTATGGACATGAGCACGAGACTACAGCGGATGCTAAAAGCTACTACTAATCGAGCAAGGTGTCACAGATCTATCCAGAGTGCAGTATGAGCATGAACAGTTCATGGAGCACGGCAAGAACAAGAAACCCTAGAACGGGTCTAGGTCGAGGGGAACCGAGGACCTACCTGAGTTGAGGAGATGCGGAAGAGTCTGCGTTTCTCTGGTGCGTTCAGGTTGATGCAGCGGCCCAAGACGGTGCAGAGGTCGACGGCGGCGGCGGAGCTCCGAGGCTAGCGACGCGAGGAAGACGAAGAGAAAGGGGACGGAGAAGAGAAAAGGAATGACCCTTCGGTCCTATTTATAAGGCAAGATACCGTGTCGGTAGCGTGAATCAAGGAACCACAAATCTAGGAAGCGGTATCGCCTCGATTATGGCGGATCGCTTAAACAAAGAAGATATCGTGAATGTTATCTTTATGGGGACGTCATGCGGTTTACAAGAACCGGAGAAGGTGACATCACGGCGGTTCAACGATTTCAAGAAGGTATTGAAGATGAAGGTTTTTATCAAGGATTGACATGAACCTGTTCAAATCAATCTGGGCCTAATGTTGGGGATGTTACTATCGGCGTAAACCGCCTATCTGTGCCGGGTTAACTTCATCAGTAGTTCAACGGTGTAAAATCCCAAGAGGCATAAAGTAAGGGCCCAAGGCCTGTAGTCGGTTTAGAACCTATAGCCGTAAACCGGCCTGGTATGTAAACTTGTATTGTAAGTTAGGAATAGAGAGAGACCAACCCGGATACGAGTATGAACCGGAGATTGGGACTCTCTGAACCGACGGGCGTCACCCGTGTATATAAGGGGACAACCCGGGGCGGTTCAAAGGCAGACAACAACAACTCGAGGCCTAGGCGAAGCTTATTTTGCTCCCTAGTCATCGAGACCACATCAATCCCATCACAACTAGACGTAGGCTTTTACCTTCATCGAAGGGGCCGAACTAGTATAACTCTTGTGTCTTTGCGTCCGCTTTAACCCCTTCAAGTAACCCGTAGCGATGGCTCCACGACTAAGTCCTTTCATGAGGACATCTGCCGTGACAAAACCACGACAGTACACATCAATAACATGTATATCACATATACCTTTGTTCACCTTGCCATCCTTCTTATCCGCCAAATACTTGGGGCAGTTCCGCTTCCAGTGACCAGTCTGCTTGAAGTAGAAGCACTCGGTCTCAGGCTTAGGTCCAGACTTGGGTTTCTTCTCTTGAGGAGCAACTTGCTTTTTGTCCTTCTTGAAGTTCCCCTTCTTCTTTCCTTTGCCCTTTTTCTTGAAACTGGTGGTCTTATTAACCATCAACACTTGATGCTCCTTCTTGATTTCTACATCCGCAGCTTTTAGCATTGCGAAGAGCTCGGGGATCGTCTTATCCACCCTTGCATGTTATAGTTCATCACGAAGCTCTTGTAGCTTGGTGGCAGTGATTGAAGAATTCTGTGAATGATGCTATCATCCGGAAGATTAACTCCCAGTTGGATCAAGTGATTGTTATACCCAGACATTTTGAGTATATGCTCACTGACAGAACTATTCTCCTCCATCTTACAAATTGTAGAACTTATTGGAGACTTCATATTTCTCAATCCGCATTTGCTTGAAATATTAACTTCAACTCCTGGAACATCTCATATGCTCCATGACGTTCAAAACGTCGTTGAAGTCCCGGTTCTAAGCCGTAAAGCATGGCACACTGAACTATCGAGTAGTCATCAGCTTTGCTCTGCCACACGTTCATAACATCTGGTGTTGCTCCTGCAGCAGGTTTGGCACCTAGCGGTGCTTCCAGGACGTAATTCTTCTGTGCAGCAATGAGGATAATCCTCAAGTTACGGACCCAGTCCGTGTAATTGCTACCATCATCTTTCAACTTTGCTTTCTCAAGGAACGCACTATAATTCAACGGAAAAATAGCACGGGCCATCTATCTACAATCAACATAGACAAGCAAGATACTATCAGGTACTAACTTCATGATAAATTTAAGTTCAATTAATCATATTACTTAAGAACTCCCACTTAGATATACATCCCTCTAATCCTCTAAGTGATCACGTGATCCATATCAACTAAACCATAACCGATCATCACGTGAAATGGAGTAGCTTTCAATGGTGAACATCACTATGTTGATCATATCTACTATATGATTCACGCCGACCTTTTGGTCTCGGTGTTCCGAGGCCATATCTGCATATGCTAGGCTCGTCAAGTTTAACCTGAGTATTCTGCGTGTGCAAAACTGGCTTGCACCCGTTGTAGATGGACGCTGAGCTTATCACACCCGATCATCACGTGGTGTCTGGGCACGACGAACTTTGGCAACGGTGCATACTCAGGGAGAACACTTTTATCTTGAAATTTAGTGAGAGATCATCTTATAATGCTATCGTCAATCAAAGCAATATAAGATGCATAAAAGATAAACATCACATGCAATCAATATAAGTGATATGATATGGCCATCATCATCTTCTGCTTGTGATCTCCATCTCCGAAGCACCGTTATGATCACCATCGTCACCGGCGCGACACGTTGATCTCCATCGTAGCATCGTTGTCGTCTCGCCAATCTTATGCTTCTACGACTATCACTACCGCTTAGTGATAAAGTAAAGCATTACAGGGCGATTGCATTGCATACAATAAAGCGACAACCATATGGCTCCTGCCGATTGCCAATAACTTCGGTTAAAAACATGATCATCTCATACAATAAAATTTAGCATCATGCTTGACCATATCACATCACAACATGCCCTGCAAAAACAAGTTAGATGTCCTCTACTTTGTTGTTGCAAGTTTTGCGTGGCTGCTACGGGCTGAGCAAGAACCGTTCTTACCTACGCATCAAAACCAAAACGATAGTTTGTCAAGTTGGTGGTGTTTTAAACTTCGAAGGAACGGGCGTAGCCATACTCTGTTCAACTAAAGTTGGAGAAACTGACACCCGCCAGCCACCGATGTGCAAAGCACGCGTCGGTACAACCAGTCTCGCGTAAGCGTACGCGTAATGTCGGTCCGGGCCGCTTCATCCAACAATATCGCCGAACCAAAGTATGACATGCTGGTAAGCAATATGACTTATATCGCCCACAACTCACTTGTGTTCAACTCATGCATATGACATCTACGCATAAAACCTGGCTCTGATACCACTGTTGGGGAATGTAGTAATTTCAAAAAATTTCCTACGCACACGCAAGATCATGGTGATGCATAGCAACGAGAGGGGAGAGTGTTGTCTACGTACCATCGTAAACCGAAAGCGGAAGCGTTAGCACACCGCGGTTGATGTAGTCGTACGTCTTCACGATCCGACCGATCAAGTACCGAACGTACGGCACCTTCGAGTTCAGCACACGTTCAGCCCGATGACGTCTCTCGAACTCCGATCCAGCCGAGTGTTGAGGGAGAGGTTCACAAGACGACGGCGTGGTGGCGACGATGATGTTCTACCGACGCAGGCTTCGCCTAAGCACCGCTTCTGATGATATCGAGGTGGACTATGGTGGAGGGGGCACCGCACATGGCTAAAAGATCAAATCAATTGTTGTGTCTTTGGGTGCCCCCTGCCCCCGTATATAAAGGAGCAAGGGGGAAGGTGCGGCCGCCCGGGAGGAGGCGCGCCAGGAGGAGTCCTACTTCCACCGAGAGTAGGACTCCCTCCCTTCCTTGTTGGATTAGGAGAAGGGGGGAAAGAGGAGGGAGAGAGGAAGGAAAGGGGGGCGCCGCCCCCCTCTCCTTGTCCTATTCGGACTAGAGGGGGAGGGGTGCGCGGCCCTGCCCTAGCCGCCTCTCCTCTTCTCCACTAAGGCCCACAATGGCCCATTAAACCCCCCGGGGGGGTTCCTGTAACCCCCGGTACTCCGGTAAAATCCCGATTTCACCCAGAACACTTCCGATATCCAAATATAGGCTTTCAATATATAAATCTTCATGTATTGACCATTTTGAGACTCCTCGTCATGTCCGTGATCACATCCGGGACTCCGAACAACCTTCGGTACATCAAAACTCATAAACTCATAATATAACCGTCATCGAAACTTTAAGCGTGCGGACCCTACGGGTTCGAGAACTATGTAGACATGACCGAGACACGTCTTCGGTCAATAACCAATAGCGGAACCTGGATGTTCATATTGGCTCCCACATATTCTACGAAGATCTTTATCGGTCAGACCGCATAACAACATACGTTGCTCCCTTTGTCATCGGTACGTTACTTGCCCGAGATTCGATCGTCGGTATCTCAATACCTAGTTCAATCTCGTTACCGGCAAGTCTCTTTACTCGTTCTGTAATACATCATCCATAACTAACTCATTAGTTGCAATGCTTGCAAGGCTTAAGTGATGTGCATTACCGAGTGGGCCCAGAGATACCACTCCGACAATCGGAGTGACAAATCCTAATCTCAAAATACGCCAACCCAACAAGTACCTTCGGAGACACCTGTAGAGCACATTTATAATCACCCAATTACGTTGTGACGTTTGTAGCACACAAAGTGTTCCTCCGGTAAACGGGAGTTGCATAATCTCATAGTCATAGAAACATGTATAAGTCATGAATAAAGCAATAGCAACATACTAAACGATCTAGTGCTAAGCTAACGGAATGGGTCAAGTCAATCACATCATTCTCCTAATGATGTGATCCCGTTAATCAAATGACAACTCATGTCTATGGCTAGGAAACATAACCATCTTTGATCAACGAGCTAGTCAAGCAGAGGCATACTAGTGACACTCTGTTTGTTTATGTATTCACACAAGTATTACGTTTCCGGTTAATACAATTCTAGCATGAATAATAAACATTTATCACGAAATAAGGAAATAAATAATAACTTTATTATTGCCTCTAGAGCATATTTCCTTCAGGGTCTTGGTCGTCCGACGAGGAGGTGCAGCTTTCGCCGTCGTCGGAGAGGAAGATGAGCCCCTTCATCCGACGGACCGCCCTGTCCTGTTCCCGCTTCAACCTTGCCACCCGAACCTTCTCCGTCGCTATCTCCTACCCCTCACGCTCCGACTGCTCAATAAAAAGCCGAAGCGCATTGGCGTTCTTCCGTCGGAGGCGGCGAGCGTCCGTCTCCGCCGTTGTGAGGGAGCGCAGTACACCCATGCGAGGAGACGCGCGTCCTCGACGACGTCTGGATCCGTCCCGCGGCGGCGGCGCGCGGACTGCTCCGCTGCGTCGTTCTCCCGTGCATGCTGCCTCTCGCGGCGCGCGGCGCGCCTCCGACTCCGGAGTGCGCGTGTGGGCCGGAGGCGCGGGCACAAGCACCCAGTGCTGGCCGCATGAAGGAGCGCCCGACAGGGGAAGGAGACGACATGGGGCGGCGCGGACTGTGTTGTCCTTGCTTCGCTGTGCACGGGCCGGGAGGGTCCAGCTCCGGCGTCTGCGCTGCGCCGGTGCGAGAGCTGCGACGGCGCTCCAGTTCCGGAGCTGCCGCCGGTCTCCACCTTGGACCGCTTCAGCACAATGCGGAGGCCCATCTCCTCACAGTCGAGCTCCGAGCCGGAGTCGCTACCAGAGCTGCTCATCATGGTGGATGGGATCAGAAAGGGAAAGGGAGAGGAGTGGACGGAGTGAGAGAGTTAGGGACAGAGTGAGCTAGGGTTTGAGCTCGCCGCCTGGATTGAGGTTTTTCGTGAAGTCGATAGGGGCCGGTCCTGTTAGGCTGACGCGCCCGGATGTGCCCAGGCCGTCCCATATCCGCCCTATATTTGAGCTGCATATGGAAGGTGTGAGTCAGCCCGCGCATTTGTCCGCGGTTTAATAGGTTTGGTTGGATTGGTTTTAAGAGACCCGGCTGTAGATGCTCTCAGTCTGTGTGTCCGTTCCGTATGGTGGTCGACCGGACGGGGGACGGCGCCGATTCTATTGGATACGTCGATCGATCGACCCGTCGCCGTCCATCCTACACGAAAACTGCGATTCCACGTACTTTTGGTTGCACAAGTCCAAGCCATCCTACCTCCATGTTTGTACTGTATTTGTATACCTTATCTCTCGTCGTCACTACAGCTCGCGAGCGTACAGGCGTACGTGGCTCTCTTTTTTTTTGAAGGCAGGTGTACGTGGCTCTTGCCATGCAACTTGGAGCGAACCTACCTGACAAATGCTAACTCTTATTCTTGATGTCACTTGCAGTTACAGTTGGTTCGCTTGCCAACGACGTGCTGCAAAAATTATTGTTTTTCACCACTCACAACGTACAGCTGCTGTTGAGGTGGTGGACACGGCGTTGGGGCAGCGACCCGGGTGAGCTGGGACTGAGGTGGCGACGGCTGCATGCATATTGGAAGGGAATGGCGACATATGTTGATTTTGGTGCCATCGCCGTGTAAATGTCGGTTTCTGCCGTGGGTGCTATTTGGAGTTTTGGACTGAGAAGCTTCGTTGTGATTGTTCTCACCATCACAGCATCACTACGAAAGAAAAAAAAATACTCCCTCCGTAAATTAATATAAGAGCGTTTAGATCACTACTTTAGTGATTTAAACACTCTTATATTAGTTTACAGAGTGAGTACTAGTGTAGTCATCAGTCCTCGGAAAGTGATCTTCGCGACCAGTAGAGTAGGGTAATTTCGCACTGTTTCGTGTACTACTTAGTTGAATGCCTCAGGGGTACGTTAACCGTATCAAGTATGTTTATCAAGCACACGACTAAGACACTAGTAGAAAACGGAGCTTTAGCGCCGGTTTGCAAGGGCCTTTAGTGCCGGTTCCATAACCGGCATTAAAGTGTGGTCACTAAAGGCCCCTCCCTTTAGTACCGGTTCGGCACGAACCGGCGCTAAAGTGCCACCACGTGGCGTGAGCTCGCGCCCTGGTATGGAGGACCTTTAGTACCGGTTGGTGTTACCAACCGGTACTAAAGGTTTTTTTTTTTTGAATATTTTTTTGAAAATTTTGGAAAAAAAATTTAATTTTTTTTATTTTTAATTTTTCTGAATTATTTGATGATTTATTCTCTAATCACCTCTCTTAACTGCTCAAGTGTGGATCACTCATTCCAAATCATCTAACTTCCCGACCGGTCACCCATCCCTCTCACTACTCTAGCCCGAGCACGCTTAACTTTCGGGTTCTATTCTCCTTCGTTTCCGAGTCTGCAGTTGTTGTTTTCCTAACAATAGTAGGATGTCAATCCTATTAACCCTCAGGTGTTTAGCTTGAGCATGAAGTCACACATTTCACCGTTTGAGTTTGAAATTATTATTCTAAAAAACAGTAATTATTTAGTAACGCTAATATTTCTTGAATAAGTTTGACCATAGTTTGACCACAGTTTGACCATAGTTTGACCGGATTTAACAAAAATTCAAAAAATTGAAATAATTATTTAGTAACACTAATATTCTTGAATAATTATGTAGTAACATTAATACTTCTTGAATAACCACACTTTTTGCAAAACATGTCCAAATTGTAGTTTTCAAATTTTTCTAACTAGTAGATGTAGTAATATAACTACCTCTCGAAGGATTTTATTTTTTGAAGTTTTTATCATTTTCTTTTGATTTTTTCAGAACTGAAATGGCGACACACGGGGGATAGAGTTTGAAAATTGCCCTATAGTGCCGGTTTGTGACACAAACCGCACTATAGGTCGAACTTTTAGTACCGGTTCATGGCACGAACCGGTACTAAAAATGATCGTGAAGACTGACGGGCCTTGACCTGCCACCACCCCTTTAGTACCGGTTCGTGCCATGAACCGGTACTAAATGTTCAACACGAACCGGCATTAATGCAAATCCGTTCGAACCGGCACTAATGGTACCATTAGTACCGGGCCAAAATCAAACCGGCACTAATGTGCTTCACGTTTGACCCTTTTTCTACTAGTGAGAGCATCTACAGCCGGGCGCTTCAAATCGGCTTCAACTGTCCGGGCGCTCCGCTCGGTCACTGACAGATCACGAAAATCTGACTCAACCGGGTGTCTCAAACGGGTCGCAAACGCCCGAGCTAATCGGCACCCCTTATATCCAGTCCAAATATAGAGCGGATACGGGACGCCCGGGCGCGTCCGCCACGTAGGACTGACGATGGGGTCCCACACTGAATTGCTCGGAAACCCGCGGTCCGACGGACGTCTCGTCAGTCACCGCAGTCTGAACACCGCGTGGCGCCGCTTCGGATAGCTGCCCGAGGCCAAATCCGGCTATTTAAGCCAGTCGGCATCCCCCGACCCTAGCCGATCCACCCCCTCCCTTTCTGCGCCGTAACCCGAGCCTATCCGCCTCCTCTCGCCCGCTCTCCCCATGCTCTCCGGCATTGCCATGGTTCGACGAGAGATCACCATGTGCGCTACGCTCACGTCGGAGTGCCGGCACCAGATCGCGGAAGAGATCCGGACGAGGCACGCCAGCCGCATCGCTGTCGGGCTGCCTCCGAACTCACTGGAGCCGGAGGAGGAGGTGGAGGAGCAGCAGCCGGAGGAGGAGGAGGAGGGAGAGCAGCTGCCGGAGCCGATGGAGGTGGCGGATCCGGAGGAGGTCGAGGTGGAGAACCTACTCCGGGCTTCAACATGTAGGACAGGGAGACGGAGTTCGCCGTTGCCCAAGCCACGAAGACGATGGAGCAGCAGGCCTTCCTGGAGTCCATCCAGGATGAGGCCTATGTGGAGGCCAACCGGCAGTTCCTTCGGCAGGAGCGGGCGGTGACCGACGCGCTCTTCGCCGAATTCGATGCGAAGAAAGAGGAGGAGGCCGGGCGAGCAGCCGAAGGCGTTGGAGGGGCCAGAGCTGCAGCTGGCGCCCATGTACCTGAAGCCGGGCACGGAAATAGTCGACATCTCCAACGAGGAGTAGGGTGATCTATGTAGTACGTAGGTTTTTATCTTTGCATGCTTTTGTATGGATATAAGAATTCTAATATGAGGTGTTTGGGTGTAATTGTGCAAATTTGAGAACTGACCAGACATCCGGGGTCATTCGAGGGGTTATATTTGTCGGTTGTAGATGCTCTAAAAAAGCTCTGAGTATAAAGGTTGCACAAAAGTTCTCGAATCTTGATAATTCAACATGTAAAATACTCCCTCCATTCCACAATATGCATGCTATGTTAGAGCATCTCCAGCTGCGCCCCCAATAGGCCTCCTCAAGGCCTTTTTTAGCGCCGACGCTCAAAAATTGGCCCAGTCGCGTCCATAGGAGCCCAATTTTTGCCGATTAGGGCCGAAACTGACGCCGGCAGACCCAGGCCAAATCCGGCACGTTGGCGGGCGCCTGGGGGCGCCGGGCAATTGTTTTTGGCACGAAAGAATGGCGGGCCCGCCGAGTCAGCGACCTCCGCGCCTCGTCGTCCACATCGCCTCGGTTTCCCGCGGAGAATCAATGCTAAGGTTGCCGCCGGTCAGCCTTTCATTGATTCCTCACGGGCGGCGAGATGAGGCGACGCACCCCCTCCCGCCACGCATACCCACGACCCCCCCCCCCCCCCCCCGCCGCAATATAAGTCGCCCCTGCCTCGCCGGTGGACGCACCCCGCCCGCAGCCCCCCTCTCTCCCCGTGCACGCACAGCCGCCGCCGCCGATATGCGAAAACATCTTATATCGTATCTTACTATCTTCGTGGGAGAAGAACTAATCATTACTTGGTCAGTCTGCACATCGATCGGTATTCAAATGCTCTGTTTGTACTTCCATGCTCTAATAGTGTTCAAATGTTCCATTGGTCATGTATACGCGGCATATATATAGTCCTTCGAAGCCATGATAGGTAACTCAACGTACACTAGCTATAGACCAAGGACTACAAGTCTACAGCAGACTAACTTTGCTTCAGACCCAATAATTTAATGCTAACAGCTTTGTGCCCACTAACTGCCTATTCTTAATGTTAGCTTAATACGACTTTGGACATTATCTGCCCTAGGTTAATTTGACCCATAGTAATGAGAAATTGAATGGATGATTTCTTAGATTATAAGTTCTTTGCAAGAGAGAGAGAGAGAGAGAGAGAGAGGTGTGCACCTTCAAGTAACTCTTACAAACCCTTACAAAAACATTCTTGCAGAAATTCAAAAATACATCTATGTTTTGGGGGGTGGCGAAGTCTTGTTCCTCTTTCAGCCGACGACGGCGCGCCATACACAAAGCTCGTTGCCGCCTCTGGGCCTCCGTTTCTACGGATCAAATTTGCGTAAACCTATATTTTATTCCTAACCCTACTATCACCGGCCAAAGCCATGGGGTCCTCGCCCCCTTCCATCGACAGAGCAACAGATGAAGGGAGAGGGACAGTCTCGCCGGGGGAGAAGGTAGACCAGCCGCCGCCCCTGGTGGCCTAGTTCACGGAGGCATCTTGACCCCTTAATTAAGATTCTTGGTATATTATGTTGGCATCGACTTAAAACAATTATTATATGTTAAAATATATTCCATCCTTTTCTCCGATATAAAGCACGAGCTTTTGCGAATATGTGTAAGTTTTTCCTGTTGAAATATATTGCCCACCTCTTTTCATCAGTTCGGACTTTTTGAATGAGTTGGCTAGAGCATGAATTCGATATTTCCCTTCAATATAATAATTTGTATTTTTTTAGTCGAGTTTGGGCTTAGGATTTAAAGTCGGGCTTTTATTTCCTGGCGACGAGTGACCAGGTCTAGAATTTCAAGGTTGGGCTGGTCAAGTGCATACAATAACATACTGGAAATTTACCTGTTATTTTGGGTTTGCTAGAAAACTCTATTATTTTGATCTGTTGATTCATTTCAGAATTGTTGGATCGTAGACTTAGAAAATCGCTAGCGAGACACCCTTCGTTTATTTGAAGAATGGAGAGATAAAGAGGATATGAGCAGGATGGCAAGATGTGCACTGCAGCAATTTGACGGACGAGCTCCAGAAAGAAAAGAAAAAGGGATTGGTGCCCATGAAGTCTCCACGCGTCGTAGGACTGACATGGCAATTGAGAATTTGAGATTCCGCGCCACGAGAGCCGGTGACATGCGATGGGAATGGGATTGAGAGCGAGCACAGGATGGGCCACGCATGCACGCTCAACCGCTCCCACCAACGGCGATACCGACCGACGCTGTCCACAGGAATCAAAAATCTCACGCACCTGCCGTCAACTGCGCGCCCAAGCACTCCAAACATACCCACGCACACAAGACCAAAATAAGTACGCCACTGCTACTGTTTAAGAAATCGACACTCTTTTGATTGATGGATCGGCCGATGTGCAACATTACTCGCAGAGAGATGGATCTGGACCCGAGGGACAATAGATAATACAAGTCTTTCTCCCGCAACGCGCTTTGTGACCCAAGCTTTGCAAACCTTCCTCCATCTCCATGTTACCACCGAGATCTTCTGCTCGTTGAGTCCCTGGCATGGCAATGCTTTGCCTCAAATCTCCATCAGTTTCCCTAGATTAACACTGGTTCCATGGTGATATGATCTCGCCTGATTGGCCGGAACCAGGCGCGATGGCACCACACCGAGGGGCCACAAAGTAGAGCCTTGAGACCTGGAGGGTTTAACATTCCAAGTCAAGGTCTTGCTTCCGACGTGGTAACGCGTCTCGCCTCTCGGGCAGGGCACCACGACATCCTCCCATTATATATTTGCATTCCATCCCTCTGCCCCGGCCCAATGGCAACGCTGCCAAGCAACCGCGTGAGACACCAGGCCCACCACCAAGTTGCACCACGACGGCGGCGGCGGCGACGACGCGGAGGGTTGCATTTGAACGGGATTAATTGCGCCGCGTACTCCTCTCGGCTCTGAATTTAGCTTATATCTCCACAGGCTAAATAAGCTTATCCCTGATGGCATCATCAAAATAGTCCATCCTAGCTAGATAGTTGCACATCTTTGGTTAGTTATTAGAAAGAGCAGCTCGAGTGTTTATCTGTAGATAGATGTCGCTCCATTTCTGCGCTAGCTAGTTGCATAAACAAAGTGAATTATTTCAGCGAGCGATCTGGACCAGGGTTCAGAACTGATGACACTTAACGCGTCTTCCCAGCATCACTTGTCCTACTAGTTAGTACACAAGGAAAATCCTATTCTTGCGTAAAGCTTTTCAATTTTTTTTTAAATCTACCTCTTATTTATTTGTGAGAAAAGGCCATAAGCCGACTTTATATTTGAAGCCATTATACTATAGCTAGCTAGGAGAACGACCTGCTTAATCCAAGTTGAAAATAAATGTTAAATCGCTATCTCGGTCAACAGGTGAAGATGTTCTAAGATGTTCTACTTAACTATCTCGACGCTTGATTGCTCTAACAAAAAGTGACATCATGTGGTGGGTGTCCTGTATTAATCCATGCTTGGTCGTCGACGTACCCAACAATGAGTGAGTTATTCGAATATTTACAACACAAAGTTAGTAAAATAATACTGCATATAGGAGATGATTACTGACCCAACGATTCACCTTTTTGGAAGGGGTTGATCAGAACGAAAGCAGCTTTCTTTCGTAGAGCTAAATACATCATTGGAAACGGTAATTCAACGAGATTCTGAGAAGATACATGGTTAGGGGAGGCAGAAGGAGGCTTACGTTGCTACAATATTACAATCCAACCCTCTAAATATTCAATTCCGAAGATCTTTGGTAGGAGGCCGATGGGACGCGTCACTTCATCTTGTCAGAAGGTTGATGGATGTTCATCTTTCTGATGAGGCTGATAGTATTCACTGGAGACTAACTATGAATGACATCTTCTCAGTGAAATCTATGTATTTGGACCTAATTGATTCCGGTCTGTAGAGATCGAAAGTATGTCTAGAGGGGGGGGGGGTGATTAGACTACTCGACCACATAAAAATCTAGCCTTTTCTCAATTTTAGTTCTTGGCAGATTTTAACATCTTTGAACAAGTCAAGCAATCTTAACACAATTCAAGCAAACATGCAAAGAGTGTATGAGCAGCGGAAATTAAAGCATGAAACTTGCAAGAATGTAAAGGGAAGGGTTTGGAGGATTCAAACACAATTGGAGACACGGATGTTTTTGTCGTGGTTTCAATAGGTGGTGCTATCATACATCCACGTTGATGGAGACTTCAACCCACGAAGGGTAACGGTTGCGCGAGTCCACGAAGGGCTCCACCCACGAAGGGTCCACGAAGAAGCAACCTTGTCTATCCCACCATGGCCGTCTCCCACGAAGGACTTGCCTCACTAGCGGTAGATATTCACGAAGTAGGCGATCTCCTTGCCCTTACAAACTCCTTGGTTCAACTCCACAATCTTGTCGGAGGCTCCCAAGTGACACCTAGCCAATCTAAGAGACACCACTCTCCAATAAGTAACAAATGGTATGCTGATGATGAACTCCTTGCTCTTGTGCTTCAAATGATAGTCTCCCTGTCGGTGTCAAAGCCGGCGGATCTCGGGTAGGGGGTCCTGAACTGTGCGTCTAGGCGGATGGTAACAGGAGACAAGGGACACGATGTTTTTACCCAGGTTCAGGCCCTCTCGATGGAGCTAATACCCTACTCCTGCTTGATTAATATTGATGATATGGGTAGTACAAGAGTAGATCTACCACGAGAAAAAGGAGGCTAAACCCTAGAAGCTAGCCTATGGTATGATTGTTGTTCGTCCTATGGACTAAAACCCTCCGGTTTATATAGACACCAGATAGGTTAGGGTTACAGCAGTCGGTTACAATGGTAGGAGATCTACATATCCATATCGCCAAGCTTGCCTTCCACGCCAAGGAAAGTCCCATCCGGACACGGGGCGAAGTCTTCAATCTTGTATCTTCATAGTCCAGGAGTCCAGCCAACTGTGATAGTTCGGCTATCCGGACACCCCCTAATCCAGGACTCCCTCACTCCCCAACACTCAACTCTCTCTCACAGGATTTGGATTTGGTGGAAAGAAGATTTTAGTGGAAAGCAACTTGGGGAAGGCTAGAGATCAAGATTCATATGGTAGGAATGGAATATCTTGGCCTGAACACATGTGTAGGTGGTTCTCTCTCAGAAAATATAGGTTGGAAGTGTAGGTTCGTTCTGATGGCTCTCTCCACGGATGAAGAGGAGGTGGAGGGGTATTTATAGCCTCCACACAAAATCTAACCGTTACACACAACTTGTCAAACTCGGTTGGACCGAATTGGTAAACTCGGTCGGACCAATTCAGCAAATCTAGTGACCGTTAGGATTTTCGATGGGACCGACATGCAACTCGGTAGGACCGATATGGTTAGGGTTAGGGCATAACGTAATCTCGGTGAGACCGATTACACAAACTCGGTGAGACCGATTTTGGTAATAAGCTAACCGGAGAGTTGGTCGGATGGCTAAACTCGGTGGGACGATTCGCTCATTTCGGTGAGACCGAAATGTTATAAAAGGAAAGCAGAGAGTTTACATTGCAATCTCGATTGGGACCGATCGCTCATCTCGGTGGGACCGAAGCGTTCTGAAGGGAAGCAGAGATTACAATCCCATCTCGGTGAGACCGAGATCCCTATCGATGAGACCGATTTGCCTAGGGTTTGTGGCGATGGCTATGACATCCTGAACTTCGATGGCGCGCGGATAGAAAGAATCGGTGGGGCCGAGTTTGACTTTTGGTTTAGGTCATATGTGGATGTGAGAAAGTAGTTGAGGGCTTTGGAGCATATCACTAAGCATTTTGAGCAAGAGCCTCATTAAGAAACACCTCATCCCTCCTTGATAGTATTGGCTTTTCCTATAGACTCAATGTGATCTTGGATCACTAAAATAGAAAATGTAGAGTCTTGAGCTTTGAGCTTGAGCCAATCCTTTTGTCCTTAGCATTTTGAGGGGTCCACTTTTCTCATCCATGCCGTGCCAAGCATTGAGCTTTCCTGAAATATTAATCTTGAAATAGTATTAGCTCAATGAGCTATATGTTGTTAGGAATTACCAAAACCACCTAGGGATAGTTGCACTTTCAATCTCCCCCTTTTTGGTAATTGATGACAACATATAGATCAAAGCTTTGAAAAACGATAATAAGAGTGAGAAACATTGTCGCTTTGAGAAGTATGTGAAAAACAAGAGCTCCCCCTCAATGTGTGCATAGTTTAAGATTTTCTTTGGACTGCAAATGGATAAAGAGTTAGGATCATGGATTACTCTTCCATGTCACATACATCTTGGTGGAGTGCTCAAAATGATAATAATTAAAATACATGCACTCATCACCAAGCAAAGTGAATGATCATATGGAGATATAAAAGGATAATGTCATCCAACAAGCATTAAGGTAGCACATGATCAAACACATGATCATCCAAGTATCACACACAAGCATAAAGTATCTCAAACAAGCAAATAACAAAGTTCAACCACCAAGGAGAAACGCAAGAGAGAATAAAAGCAACACTCTCTCTCGAAGCCTATGATCTATACATTTTCTCCCCCTTTGGCAGCAAGTTACCAAAAAGTTCATAAAAAATGCATAGTGCTAGATCGACACTCAGGCTTGGTCTTCAGGTGGTGGTGTAGACAGAACTCCAAGAACGAAGGCATCAGTCGATGTAGATGGTGCTTTGGAGGAGTAGGTCTTTGGAGCTGGTGGCCCTGAAGCTGTAGCTGGTGCAGATGAAGTTTCTCTGGTGTCTGTGACTGGCATAGCAGCAGACCTCTGTCCTCGGGGCACTCTAGCAAAAGCATCAGTGGTAGTTTTGCTCTTCTTCTCCTTCACTTGTTCCTGAAGTTGCTCAACAACTGACTGTATCTCAGTGACCTTCACATCTAAGTCATAGAACTTCTGCTCCATGATCCTCTCCAAGCTCTCCTGGTTTTGATTCAGGTGGCCAGTCCCTTCTCAATCCAGAGTGGAGGCAATCAAGTAGCCAAGCTGATCTTGCTTGTTCTTCAGAAGATACTGAGATGCCTCATCCATGGTTGGCATCTTTGCAGCCTTTTCAGTCTTTGCTTTCTCCCTCTTTGCTTGTGCTTGCACAGAAGATGGTTCATTTTCATCCATGACCACAGTGTTGTCCTCAAAGTCTGGGTAGATGGGCAGGTGCTCCTTGTCAAAAAGATATGTGCCGGTGCCCATCTTGGAGTTGATCAGCTCTGGATGCATGGGGCATACCCACAACTTCTCTTCCGATCTGCAGCTGTTCTCTTTATGGTTTCCACAATTAGGCTCATAACCTTGAACTTCTGTGGGACATCAAATATGTGTAGCAAGTTGATGGAGTGACCTCTGATCATTCTGTGATCTCCTGATTTTGGCAAAAGAGTGTGCCTGAGGATCCAGTTGATTGTAGGCAGGCCTGACAACAAGTTTTTCACTGAACCAAATTGGAGTCTCAAGATCTGCATCAGGAATCTCCTTGTACATGCTAGCCATTGAGTTGTGATCCTTCTTCTTCTTGGCATAGACATCCAAGTCATCCTCACTCTCCTCAGGAGCATTGATCAATTTGGCCCATTCTTCAACAGTTGACTGGTACCTAGTACCTTCAGACATCCAGACAATCCTTCCATCTGGGTAGAAGTGAGATGTGGAATAGAACTGCATGATAATCTCATCATTCCACTTTGTGAGCTTCCGAGCCACAAACTCATCAACTCCACAAGCCTTGAAACTATCATAGACTCCAGGATAGTGCTCTTCATTCTCCTTGATGTACTCCCAGTTGACCCATCTCATGTCACACACTATGGGCTTCTTGTCAAGCAGAATTGTCTCATAGAAGTCCCTCATTCCTTGGTGTGAAATCTATAGTCCACAGCAGTCCTTCTCCACGGTGGCATATGGATCAGATTCTCTCCATAGCCTTAATCCACAGGTCCTTCTTGATTTTCATGTTCTCGGCCTCTTTGGATGAGCATCATTGTGATCTGGAATTTTTGGCTTCAACTTCCTCAAGACATGTGACTCATCATCTTCTTCCATAACATCTTCAGGCACTAGGGCCTTGTTCTTCTCTTGTGCTGGGATGTTCCTGGTGCTTCTCTTGGGTGCAGTTTTGGGTTTTGGAGCAGCTGCCTTGGGAGCTTCTTTGGGCTTAGATGGAGCAGCCCCTGATCTTATGGCATCTCCCATTAGCTTCTGGGCTTTATGTGCTGGTGCAACAACCTCTTCCTCTTCCTCTTCTTCAGAGTCTCTCATCATAGAGGGCTTGCCAAGAACTCTGGCAGTGGTCTTCTTCACCCTTTCTTTCCTCTTTTTGCCATCTCCAGCTTCCTTGGGTTCAAGAGTGAACTCCATTTGTCTCCATTTGTCTCTCCTATGGAAACTCTCGTTGCCTTGGACATGGGTTGTCTTCCTTCTGGCTTCTTGGTCTTCAGACCTGGCTTAGTGGCAGCAGCTGTGTCATATTCCTTTTTCAGAACTTTCTTCTTTGATGTGGCCTCTTCCTCAGCAGCCACATAGTCCTCATCCTCAGAATCTGAGGTTCTCTTCTTCGGCCCTTGTGGCAGCCTTTGGCAAGTTGCTTGGAGTGCTCCTGCTGCCTTCATCATAGCTACTAGAGGGACTAGTGCCCTCACTCATGTGAACTTGCTCCTCGGACTTGTTACATTTGTCACTCTGATCGACATGATGCAAACAACGACAGAGACCACAGAATAGATTATAGATGAGGTAGAGTGGATGAGCATCACAAAGTGCAGAGGTTTTTGCAAAAGATGAGTCAAAAACTTAGTTTTAGTTTTCCACAGAAAGCATTTCGGATCTACCGATTTGAAATCTCGGTGATACCGAAGCAGCTTTTGGAACCTAAACTGGTGAACTCGGTCAGATCGAGTCACAGTTTGGTGGCACCGAGACTGCTAGGGTTTCACAAAGACTTGAACTCGGTCACACCGATTTGCAATTCTCGGTCAGACCGAGAATCACATGTGCAATCGCCTTAGCCAAATCGGTGGAACCGACTTCAACAACTCGGTTGATCCGAGATGGTTTCGGCGGAAACCTAACCCTAAATTTTCAAACCTCAACTAATCTACGGAGTGATTTCGGTGGATAGAGTGATCTCAATCGTGGCAAGATACATGGGAAAAACAATGTGCTAGGAATCGGAGTGAGATTAGCACAAAGATCAAGTCCGTACCCTAATGCGGCAATGGACTTGCTACGGCGGCAACAGCGGAGACGATCCCGTTGACGGCGGTGGAGACCAGCGGTGGAAGGCAACTGGCGACGAGGAGGACGACCCGGAGACCCAGGGAGGCAGAGCAGGCTGAGCGCGGGTGAAGAGGTTCGGAAAAAATTCCAAATTTTGGCCTGTGGATATATATAGCCTGACCCTGTCGGTGTGACCGAGTGGAACAACTCGGTGGCACCGAGATGCATAACTGCAAGCAGTTGCTGCAACTCGATGTGACCGAAAAGTTCAAATCTGTTGCACCGAGATTGAAAACCTAGATCGACTTAGTGATCTCGGTATGACCAAAATGGATGAATCGGTCAGATCGAAATGCACAAAGAAGTTTTGGAAGTTTAATTCTATGACGAATCGGGGGACTCGGAGTGCTCCTCACACAGAGTGGTTCGAATCTGACTTGATCAAACTTTCTGATGTAGCATGAATAGAGTTTGAGACGAGAAAAGCATAGATAGCTAGAGAAGGTTCTTAGGCATGTTAGGTAACGTAGCAGAAATCAAAAAAATTCTACGCATCACCAAGATCAATCTATGGAGTTATCTAGCAACGAGGGGAAAAGGAGTGCATCTACATACCCTTGTAGATCGCGAGCGGAAGCGTTCAAGAGAACGGGGTTGATGGAGTCATACTCGTCGTGATCCAAATCACCGATGACTGGCGCGAGCAGACGGCACCTCCGCGTTCAACACACGTGCGGTTGGGGAAGACGTCTCCTCCTTCTTGATCTAGCAAGGGGAAGGAGAGGTTGATGGAGATCCAGCAGCCTGACGGCGTGGTGGTGGATGCAGCGTGAGAATCTCGGCAGGCTTCGCCAAGCTCTACGGAGAGGAGGAGGTGTTGGAGAGGGAGAGGGAGGCGCCGAGGCTGAGGTGCGGCTGCCCTCCCTCCCCACTATATAGGCCCACTTTGGGGCGGGCACCGGCCCTAGGAGATGGGATCTCAAGGGGGCGGCCAAGGGGTGGCTTGCCCCCCAAGCCAAGGCGCCCCACCCCTAGGGTTTCCTGCCCTAGGCGCAGGGGGAGGCCCAAGGGGGGTGCACCAGCCCACCAGGGGCTGGTTCCCCTCCCCACTTCAGCCCATGGGGCCCTCCGAGATAGGTGGCCGCACCAGGTAGACCCCTGGGACCCTTCCGGTGGTCCCGGTACAATACCGGTGACCCCCGAAACTTTCCCCTTGGCCGAAACTTGACTTCCTATATATAAATATTTACCTCCGGACCATTCCGGAACTCCTCGTGACGTCCGGGATCTCATCCGAGACTCCGAACAACTTTCGGGTTACTGCATACTAATATCTCTACAACCCTAGCGTCACCGAACCTTAAGTGTGTAGACCCTACGGGTTCGGGAGACATGCAGACATGACCGAGACGACTCCCTGGTCAATAACCAACAACGGGATCTGGATACCCATGTTGGCTCCCACATACTCCTCAATGGTCTCATCAGATGAACCATGATGTCGAGGATTCAATCAATCCCGTATCCAATTCCTTTTGTCAATCGGTACGTTACTTGCCCGAGACTCCATCGTCGGTGTCCCAATTCCTCGTTCAATCTTGTTACCGGCAAGTCACTTTACTCGTACCATACTGCATGATCCCGTGACCAGACACTTGGTCACATTGAGCTCATTATTATGATGCATTACCGAGTGGGCCCAGAGATACCTCTCCGTCATGCGGAGTGACAAATCCCAGTCTCGATTCGTGCCAACCCAACAGACACTTTTGGAGATACCCGTAGTGCACCTTTATAGCCACCCAGTTACGTTGTGACGTTTGGCACACCCAAAGCAGTCCTACGGTATCCGGGAGTTGCACAATCTCATGGTCTAAGGAAATGATACTTGACATTTGGAAAAGCTCTAGCAAACGAATTACATGATCTTTGTGCTATGCTTAGGATTGGGTCTTGTCCATCACGTCATTCTCCTAATGATGTGATCCCGTTATCAATGACATCCAATGTCCATATATAGTCAGGAAACCATGACTATCTGTTGATCAACGAGCTAGTCAACTAGAGGCTCACTAGGGACATGTTGTGGTCTATGTATTCACACATGTATTACGACTTCCGGATAAGACAATTATAGCATGAATAATAGACAATTATCATGAACAAAGAAATATAATAATAACCATTTTATTATTGCCTCTAGGGCATATTTCCAACAGTCTCCCACTTGCACTAGAGTCACTAATCTAGTTAAATTGTGATGAATCGAACACCCATAGAGTTACGGTGTTGATCATGTTTTTTGTAGGGAGAGGTTTAGTCAACGGATCTGCTACATTCAGGTCCGTATGTACTTTACAAATATCTATGTCTCCATCTTGAACATTTTCACGAATGGAGTTGAAGCGGCGCTTGATGTGCACTGGTCTTCGTGAAACACAGGCTCCTTGGCAAGGGCAATAGCCCGGTGTTGTCCTGAGAAGAGTGACCGGCCGACGCATTGGGTATGACTCCTAGGTCGGTGATGAACTCCTTCAC
Organism: Aegilops bicornis; assembly: GCA_021605145.1. Classification (NCBI taxonomy): domain Eukaryota; kingdom Viridiplantae; phylum Streptophyta; class Magnoliopsida; order Poales; family Poaceae; genus Aegilops; species Aegilops bicornis. Next base: position 30,590,462 of record CM038671.1, on the reverse strand, counting down.
CCAGATTGCTTCATGCGCTGCCTCCGAGGCTGCCATGTACTCCGCTTCACATGTAGATCCCGCCACGACGCTTTGCTTGCAAATGCACCAGCTTACTGCCCCACCATTCAAAATAAACACGTATCCGGTTTGTGACTTAGAGTCATCCAGATCTGTGTCGAAGCTAGCATCGGCGTGACCCTTCTGACGAGCTCTTCGTCACCTCCATAAACGAGAAACATGTCCTTAGTCCTTTTCAGGTACTTCAGGATATTCTTGACCGCTGTCCAGTGTTCCATGCCGGGATTACTTTGGTACCTTCCTACCAAACTTACGGCAAGGTTTACATCAGGTCTGGTACACAGCATGGCATACATAATATACCCTATGGCTGAGGCATAGGGTATGACACTCATATTTTCTCTATCTTCTGCCGTGGTCGGGCATTGAGCCGTGCTCAATCGCACACCTTGCCTGTCTGAGCAAGAACCCCTTCTTGGACTGGTCCATATTGGACTTCTTCAATATCTTGTCAAGGTAATGCATTACTTTGTGAAAGACCAATGAGGCGTCTCGATCTATATCTATAGATCTTGATGCCTAATATATAAGCAGCTTCTCCAAGGTCCTTCATTGAAAAACACTTGTTCAAGTAGGCCTTTATGCTTTCCAAGAATTCTATATCATTTCCCATCAACAGTATGTCATCCACATATAATATGAGAAATGCTACAGAGCTCCCACTCACTTTATTTTAAACACAGGCTTCTCCATAAGTCTGTAAACCCAAACGCTTTGATCATCTCATCAAATCGAATGTTCCAACTCCGAGATGCTTGCACCAGCCCATAGATTGAGCGTTGGAGCTTGCACACCTTGTTAGCGTTCTTAGGATCGACAAAACCTTCCGGCTGCATCATATACAATTCTTCGTTAAGATGGCCGTTAAGGAATGCCGTTTTGACGTCCATTTGCCATATCTCATAATCATAGAATGCGACAATTGCTAACATGATTCGGACGGACTTCAGCTTCGCTACGGGTGAGAAAGTCTCATCGTAGTCAACCCCTTGAACTTGTCGATAACCCTTAGCGACAAGTCGAGCATTATAGATGGTCACATTACCATCCGCGTCTATCTTCTTCTTAAAGATCCATTTATTTTCTATGGCTCGCCGATCATCGGGCAAATCAGTCAAAGTCCACACTTCGTTTTCATACATGGATCCTATCTCGGATTTCATGGCTTCTAGCCATTTGTCAGAATATGGGCCCGCCATCACTTCTTCATAGTTCAAAGGTTCACCGTTGTATAACAACATGATTTCCAAGACAGGGTTGTCGTACCACTCTGGTGCGGAACGTATCCTCATGGACCTACGAAGTTCAGTAGGAGCTTGATCCGAAGCACCTTGATCATCACCATTATCTTCCTCTCTAGTCGGTGCAGGCACCATAGGAACATCTTCCTGAGCTGCGCTACTTCCCGTTTCAAGAGGTAGTACTTCATCAAGCTCTACTTTCCTCCCACTTACTTCTTTCGAGAGAAACTCTTTCTCCGTAGGACCCGTTCTTGGAAACAAAGATCTTGCCTTCGGATCTGAGGTAGAAGGTATACCCAATGGTTTCCTTAGGGTATCCTATGAAGACGCATTTTTCCGACTTGGGTTCGAGCTTTTCAGGTTGGATTTTCTTGACATAAGCATCGCATCCCCAAACTTTTAGAAACGACAACTTAGGTTTCTTCCAAAACCATAATTCATACGGTGTCGTCTCAATGGATTTCGACGGAGCCCTATTTAAAGTGAATGCGGCTGTCTCTAGAGCGTATCCCCAAAATGATAGCGGTAAATCGGTGAGTGACATCATGGATCGCACCATATCCAATAGAGTGTGATTACGATGTTCGGACACACCGTTACGCTGAGGTGTTCCAGGCGGCGTGAGTTGTGAAACGATTCCACATTTCCTGAAGTGCGTACCAAATTCGTGACTTAAATATTCTCCCCCATGATCTGATCGTAAGAACTTTATTTTCCTGTCATGTTGATTCTCAACCTCACTCTGAAATTCCTTGAACTTTTCAAAGGTCTCAGACTTGTGTTTCATTAAGTAGACATACCCATATCTACTCAAGTCATCAGTGAGAGTGAGAACATAACGATAGCCACCGCGAGCCTCAACACTCATTGGACCGCACACATCAGTATGTATGATTCCCAATAAGTTGGTTGTTCGCTCCATTGTTCCGGAGAATGGAGTCTTGGTCATTTTACCCATGAGGCATGGTTCGCACGTGTCAAACGATTCGTAATCAAGAGACTCCAAAAGTCCATCTGCATGGAGCTTCTTCATGCGTTTGACACCTATGTGACCAAGGCGGCAGTGCCACAAGTATGTGGGACTATCGTTATCAACTTTACATCTTTTGGTATTCACACTATGAATATGTGTAACATTACGCTCGAGATTCATTAAGAATAAACCATTCACCAGCGGGGCATGACCATAAAACATATCTCTCATATAAATAGAACAACCATTATTCTCAGATTTAAATGAGTAGCCATCTCGAATTAAACGAGATCCTGATACAATGTTCATGCTCAAAGCTGGTACTAAATAACAATTATTGAGGTTTAAAACTAATCCCATAGGTAAATGTAGAGGTAGCGTGCCGACGGCGATCACATCGACCTTGAAACCATTCCCGACGTGCATCGTCACCTCGTCCTTCGCCAGCCTCCGCTTATTCCGCAGCTCCTGCTTTGAGTTACAAATATGAGCAACCGCACCGGTATCAAATACCCAGGAGCTACTACGAGTACTGGTAAGGTACAGACCAATTACATGTATATCACATATACCTTTAGTGTTGCCGGCCTTCTTGTCCGCTAAGTACTTGGGGCAGTTCCGCTTCCAGTGACCATTTCCCTTGCAATAAAAGCACTCAGTCTCAGGCTTGGGTCCATGCTTTGGCTTCTTCCCAGCAACTGGCTTACCGGCGCGACAACTCCCTTGCCGTCCTTCTTGAAGTTCTTCTTACCCTTGCCTTTATTGAACTTAGTTGTTTTATTCACTATCAACACTTGATGTTCCTTTTTGATCTCCACCTCCGCTGATTTCAGCATTGAATATACCTCGGGAATGGACTTTTCCATCCCCTGCATATTGAAGTTCATCACAAAGCTCTTGTAGCTCGGTGGAAGCGACTTAAGGATCCTGTCAATGACCGCGTCATCCGGGATATTAACTCCCAGATGAGTCAAGCGGTTGTGCAGCCCAGACATTTTGAGTATGTGCTCACTGACAGAACTATTTTCCTCCATCTTACAACTGAAGAACTTGTCGGAGACTTCATATCTCTCGACCCGTGCATGAGCTTGGAAAACCATTTTCACCTCTTCGAACATTTCATATGCTCCGTGTTGCTCAAAACGCTTTTGGAGCCCTGGTTCTAAGCTATAAATCATGCCGCACCGAACGAGGGAGTAATCATCAGCACGAGACTGCCAAGCGTTCGTAATGTCTTGGTTCTCTGGGATGGGTGCTTCACCTAGCGGTGCTTCTAGGACATAATCTTTCTTGGCAGCTATGAGGATGATCCTCGTGTTCGGACCCAGTCCGTGATAGTTGCTGCATCATCTTTCAGCTTGGTTTTCTCTAGGAGCGCGTTGAAGTTGAGGGCAACATTAAGCGTGGGCCATTTGATCTACAAGACATATTGTAAAGATTTTAGACTAAGTTCATGATAATTAAGTTCATCTAATCAAATTATTCAATGAACTCCCACTCAGATAGACATCCCTCTAGTCATCTAAGTGAAACATGATCCGAGTCAACTAGGCCGTGAACGATCATCACGTGAGACGGACTAGTCAACGCCAGTGAACATCTTCATGTTGATCGTATCTTCTATACGACTCATGCTCGACCTTTCGGTCTTCCGTGTTTCGAGGCCATGTCTATACATGCTAGGCTCGTCAAGTCAACCTAAGTGTATTGCGTGTGTAAATCTGGCTTACACCCGTTGTATTCGAACGTTAGAATCTATCACACCCGATCATCACGTGGTGCTTCGAAACAACGAACCTTCGCAACGGTGCACATTTAGGGGGAACACTTTTCTTGAAATTATTATAAGGGATCATCTTATTTACTACCATCGTTCTAAGCAAATAAGAAGCAAAACATGATAAACATCACATGCAATCAAATAGTGACATGATATGGCCAATATCATATTGCTCCTTTGATCTCCATCTTCGGGGCTCCATGATCATCTTCGTCACCGGCATGACACCGTGATCTCCATCATCATGATCTCCATCATCATGATCTCCATCATCGTGTCTTCATGAAGTTGTCACGCCAACGATTACTTCTACTTCAATGGCTAACGCGTTTAGCAATAAAGTAAAGTAATTTACATGGCGTTATTCAATGACACGCAGGTCATACAAAAATAAAGACAACTCCTATGGCTCCTGCCGGTTGTCATACTCATCGACATGCAAGTCGTGATTCCTATTACAAGAACATGATCATCTCATACATCACATATATCATTCATCACATCCTTTGGCCATATCACATCACAAAGCACTTGCTGCAAAAACAAGTTAGACGTCCTCTAATTGTTGTTGCAAGTTTTACGATGGCTGTTATAGGTTTCTAGCAAGAACGTTTCTTACCTACGTAAAACCACAACGTGATATGCCAATTTCTATTTACCCTTCATAAGGACCCTTTTCATCGAATCCGCTCCAACTAAAGTGGGAGAGACAGACACCCGCTAGCCACCTTATGCAACTAGTGCATGTCAGTCGGTGGAACCTGTCTCATGTAAGCGTACGTGCAAGGTCGGTCCGGGCCACTTCATCCCATGATGCCGCCGAAGCAAGATAAGACTAGTAGTGGCAAGAAAATTGACAACATCTACGCCCACAACTGCTTTGTGTTCTACTCGTGCATAGTAACTACGCATAGACCTAGCTCATGATGCCACTGTTAGGTAACGTGGCGTAAGTCAAAAATTTCTACGCATCACCAAGATCAATCTATGGAGTTATCTAGCAACGAGGGGAAAAGGAGTGCATCTACATACCCTTGTAGATCATGAGCGGAAGCGTTCAAGAGAACGGGTTGATGGAGTCGTACTCGTCGTGATCCAAATCACCGATGACCGAGCGCCGAACGGACGACACCTCCGCGTTCAACACCCGTACGGTTGAGGAAGACGTCTCCTCCTTCTTGATCCAGCAAGGGGGAAGGAGAGGTTGATGGAGATCCAGCAGCACGACAGCGTGGTGGTGGATGCAGCGGGGATCTCGGCAGGGCTTCGCCAAGCTCTACGGAGAGGAGGAGGTGTTGGAGAGGGAGAGGGAGGCGCCAGGGGCTAGGGTGCGGCTGCCCTCCCTCCCCCACTATATATAGGCCCCCTGGGGGGGCGCCGGCCCTAGGAGATGGGATCTCCAAGGGAGGAGTAGCGGCCAAGGGGTGGCTTGCCCCCAAGCCAGGGGACGCCCCACCCCTAGGGTTTCCCGCCCTAGGCGCAGGGGAGGCCAAGGGGCGCACCAGCCCACCAGGGGCTGGTTCCCCTCCCCACTTCAGCCCATGGGGCCCTCCGGGATAGGTGGCCCCACCCGGTGGACCCCCGGATCCCTTCTGGTGGTCCCGGTACAATACCGGTGACCCCCGAAACTTTCCCGTTGGCCGAAACTTGACTTCCTATATATAAATCTTTACCTCCGGACCATTCCGGAACTCCTCGTGACGTCCGGGATCTCATCCGGGACTCCGAACAACTTTCATGTTACTCCATACTAATATCTCTACAACCCTAGCGTCACCGAACCTTAAGTGTGTAGACCCTACGGGTTCAGGAGACATGCAGACATGACCGAGACGACTCTCCGGTCAATAACCAACAGCGGGATCTGGATACCCATGTTGGCTCCCACATACTCCTCGATGATCTCATCGGATGAACCACGATGTCGAGGATTCAATCAATCTCGTATTCAATTCCCTTTGTTAATCGGTGCGTTACTTGCCCGAGACTCGATCGTCGGTATCCCAATACCTCGTTCAATCTCGTTACCGGCAAGTCACTTTACTCGTGCCGTAATGCATGATCCCGTGACCAGACACTTGGTCACATTGAGCTCATTATTATGATGCATTACCGAGTGGGCCCAGAGATACCTCTCCGTCATACGGAGTGACAAATCCCAGTCTTGATTCGTGCCAACCCAACAGACACTTTTGGAGATACCCGTAGTGCACCTTTATAGCCACCCAGTTATCATGTGACGTTTGGCACACCCACCGCACTCCTACGGTATCCGGGAGTTGCACAATCTCATGGTCTAAGGAAATGATACTTGACATTTGGAAAAGCTCTAGCAAACGAACTACACGATCTTTGTGCTATGCTTAGGATTGGGTCTTGTCCATCACATCATTCTCCTAATGATGTGATCCCGTTATCAATGACATCCAATGTCCATAGTCAGAAACCATGACTATCTGTTGATCAACGAGCTAGTCAACTAGAGGCTCACTAGGGACATGTTGTGGTCTATGTATTCACACATGTATTACGATTTCCGGATAACACAATTATAGCATGAATAATAGACAATTATCATGAACAAAGAAATATAATAATAACCATTTTATTATTGCCTCTAGGGCATATTTCCAACAAGGCATTCTTGTCCATCCACTTGGCAAAAGAAAAGGAAACCAATCAATCAAAACAACAAGTGGATGTCCTCGAATGAGTAAATTATGCAACCAACATGCCCACACAATAAAATGGCAAATGAAATATGTGGCAAAGCATGCACAAACAATTCTAGCATCTATCAAGCAATTGGCGATGACTAGGTCATCTATATATGAGTATATTGACTTAGGAGTCAAATGAGAACATTTGATCATAGGTTATACTCATCGTTTAAGCACAACTGGGGTTACCACTTTTACATAAAGCATTGATGTGTTCACACCATTAGAGTTGATTTAGCTCAATTCTTAGAGTAAAGCTCCCCCTAGATGTGAGATCCCCCCTAGGAGGGATGAACTAACCTTGGGTTTTGTCGATGATGACTTCATGTAGGTGATGAAGATGTGGATGCTCAATGTTGAAATAGATCTTTTGGAGCAATCCTTTCGAGTGAGTTGCACTTTCAATACCTACACGGGTTAGTCCCACAAGGAACAAACAAGGATATCCATAGACATAGAGTGATGCACACACAAGATGATGTCTATGAAAGCATTAAGTCACCTTGTCCCTTGTCTTACCAACAAGAGGGTTTGTGACTCCTTGAACTAGTGCAAGATGTGGAAGTTGATTGCACTTGTTCTTGCCAAAAATATAAGAGTGAAGTATGTTGGTGGAGTCACCCTCAATAACTCTCTAGTTCTTCTTCTTCTGGATCCACACCATCTTGATGGGAATCCTTGGAGTTGTAGTTGTACTTGATGAAATGGAACTTGATGTAGTCTTGGGAACCCACTTGACCAAGGCCTTAGGTGCTTCTTCAAATGCATCAATTTTCTCTTGAAGCTTATCCTTGCCTTTTTGCTTGTGGTCTTGTGGTGGAAGATCATCTTGAGCTTGTGTCCCTTTGAAAGAAGTAGGATCATACTTCTCTTGTTGGGGAAAAAACTTCGTCTTGGGGTATTGATCTTCTTCCCACTCAACTCCATTGGCTTTGAACTTTGGTTCAAAACCAACACCTTGGTTCTTCCGGTGCCTTCCTTGCTTGCGTACAATTTCCTCGAATTGCTTACTCCCGGCAAGGCTCTTGTAAACACCTTTCTCTATAATTCCCTTCAATAAGCTATTTTCTTGCTCAAGTGTAACTTGGCTAAGAGAATCATTAGTGGAATCAAGAGAACTACTAGAATCAACAACATTTCATTTAACATGATTATTGTTACTACTAGAGGAAGAATCTTTCTTGTTCTTGTTACTAGACTTGACTTGAGGCATGTGAGTGGACAAGAGTAAACGCTTGGCAATGTAAGAAGAACTTTTCTTACGAAGATCATCATTGATTGCCTTTAAGAACTCATGCTCTTGCTCAAGATTGAGCTTCTCAAAACGAAATTTCTCATGAGTCCTTAAAAGTTCTCAATGATCTCCTAAGATAGTTTCACGAGCTAACTTAAGAGTGTTTAATTCTTTAGTTAGAGACTCAATCTTCTCCTTATCATTGGCATTCGTTTCATCTTGATTAGCATGATTAATTGACGTTTCATCATAGTATCCATCACTAGAGTTGTCAACAAGTAAATCATCATCACCTAACAAGTCATCTTCATCACTATTGAAATCAACATACTCGGGGTGTGATACCTTTGGACCTTTGGCCATGAAGCATCTTCCAATTCCTTCATTTGGTGAATCAAATATGTCGTATTGGTTGATACAAGTGCTAGTCCTGCAACACCTTCATCTTGAGTATATTCGGAGTCGGAGTGATAGCTTCTATTGGAGTGATTGTCGGAGTCGGAGCCGAATACCCATTCACCAACATGGGCTTTGTTGGGGATATAATTATTTGTGTAAGCCGCCCAGGAGGGGCTGGGTTACGCAAGGAAGATTCATCAGAAAGAAGCCCAAGGCCAAGCATGAAGATGGCGGTTCAATAAAGGGCCTAAGGCCCACAGGCGACTTAAGGCCCGTTGTAGTAAACCACCATAATGGCATGACTTGTATCATAAGGTAGATTTAACTAGTCACCGAGCCGGACATTGTTTATAAGTCGGCCGGGACTATGTAGGCCACCGGGCGTCAACCCGTGTATATAAGGGGACGACCTGTTGGCGGCTTAGGGAAATAAACAACCCATCGAGAGCCGGGTATAGCGCCTTCCGCTCCCTGGTCATCGAAACATCAAGCAATACCAACCCAACTAGACGTAGGCTTTCCTTCTCCGCAAGGGGCCGAACTAGTATAAAACCTCTCGTCTCCTTTGTGCCGATTAACCCCTTTAAGCTTCCTAGTTGTGATGGCTCCACGACTAAGTCCTTGCACGAGGACATCTGCCGTGACAATTCCATGACAGTTGGCGCCCACCATGGGGCCAGCGCACGGTGGATTTGAGTTCTTGAAGGGAAGCTTCGAAGGGCTCAAGGGATCTGTGATGGGCGGATGACCAAGAGTCGTCATGCAAGATCTACATCGACAACGAAGGCTGGGGCCCGAGGCCGACTCGATTCGATCTGGTACGGGTCCCCTTTGGCGGAATCCACGTCTTCATCGGCCGGATTGGTGAGCCGGACCCTGAGCCGGACAACTGCACCAACCTCGTCGAGACGGCTCAGTGTGCGAAACCCGCCCGAATCCAACCCGTCATCAAGCGTGCCTTTGTGGGCTGTGTCCATGGAGAGGAACTTCCTGAAGGATCTAAAGATGGCGGAGAGACGGCCGTCCCATCGGATGATGATTCGTCCTTCGGTTCAACAGATTCTTTGTATCAGGTCCAAGAGGGCATTCTTGGGGGCTGTTCTGACGACTCTAGCATTCCGGATTTCTATGAGCCGCCGAGCTGGGCAGGAGTCTTCATGGCTGGTACTCAACCCGGTCAAAACTCGACGGCTGCAATAGCAATAACGTCCGGGTCAGGAGCGGCCGGGGCAGGAGGCCCTGTGCGCCCGCCGGCTCAGCTGCTGATGGATCTTATGGACAAGTTTACGGCCCTGTTAACCACCACGGTTATTCCTGCAAATCCAGATGAACATAACGCGGAGGTGGCAAGGTGCGTGAGGAGATAGCCCTGGCCAAGGAGGCCTTGGCGGCTGAGGACACTAGGTTAGCTACGGAGCGGGCGGCTTTGGACGCACGCGCGCAGCGACTCCAGTCAGAGGCTTTCCAGCTTAATATGAGTCTGAACGCATCCAATGAGGTCATGAGAAGGAGACATCAGAAAACCCAGTCCCGTCTGCCTTCGGTTTAAGATCCTCGAAATCTTTTCACGACACCTGGAGGGCCAGTCCGGCCCCGAGAGATGGCACCTCCTCACGGGAGTATGGCCCCGCCCCGATACATACCAATACCACCGGGCCACTTCTCCAATCCCATGGAGAACTTGATAGCAGTGTCGGCGCGTCTGGCGGCTCTTCCAGTGGACGGTGATGACCCGATGGCGGTGGAAACCCGAAGGGTCAGAGATCTTATTCAGACGGCCTTGGCACAGCAGGAGACCTATTCTTCTGGCGGGGATGATTCATTCAACTCCTCAGCCTTGGCTAGCACCTCGTCAAAACCGGAGCCCGAGTTACAGCAGGCATATGGAGTCAGAAGCTTTATCAAGCAACGCCCAGCGTCGTAACCAGCCCGGTGGCTATAACCCGGTACAGGACCGATTGCGTCAGGAGGACGAACGGGCGGCTCAGTTAGCGGCTCAGCAGACGGCATATGAAGGTCTCCCAGAGTATCCAACGACTTCTGTTAGATCAAGAGTGGCCACTAGAACGGTGGTGTCCCTTGTCTGGTGCCGGCTCTGCGGGATGTACGTCTGCCCAAGGATTTCAAGGGACCTCGAAAGGTGCCGAATTACACGGCCGACCTACAGCCAGGGGCATGGATTGAAAGTTACGAGATGGCCATGGAGTTATTGGAGGTCAGCGACGCAGCAATGGCTAAGTATTTCACCATGATGTTAGATGGAACGGCCCGGTCTTGGTTGAAAAGTTTGCCTCCCAATTCCATCAGTTCATGGGTGGAGCTAAAGGCACGGTTTATCCAGAACTTCAAGGACACTTGCAAGCAGTCTATGTCAATTGTGGACTTGACCAATTGTAAGCAGGAGGAGGGTGAATCCACAACTCATTGGGTGCACCGTGTCAAGGAAATAATACACTCATCTGATAAGATGGATGCCGGCTCTGCGGTACTTATGCTCCATCAGAATTGTCGTTTTGAGCCGCTGAGGCAGAAGCTGGGGCACCTTAAGCGTGATTGCAATGATATGGGTACGCTGATGGCAGCCTTGGTCAAATATGTTGATTCTGATACTACCAATGATCCCGCGTCTGAGGAGGAAAGGACAATGAAGGGAAAGAAGAACGGCAATGGAAAGGGTCAGCAGCATAACCCGGTAGGTCAAGGAGGCAACAAGCGTAAGGCGAAGGGTAACCTGGAGTTTGTGGCCAATGCTAATGTACAAGGTAACAACCAGAAACGTAAGGGGAGACCACCCCCTCGATCTGGTGGCTCAGGCCCATCTCTTGAGCAGCTTCTAAATGAGCCTTGCCCGAGACACGGTACTCGGGGCGTCCGCCACCCACTTATGGAAAGACTGCGCGATCATGAAGGCTTTCAAGAATTCCAACATGTTTGATGGCAATCACGGATCAGGCGGCGGCTCAGGGGCCGGTGGCTTTCATGGCCCAGGTGGCGGTTCAAGTTCCGGTCAAGGTGGCTATAATCAGCAGCCGCCCGGTCAAGGGGGACTGCAGCAGGAGCAGTCAGGTTATCAGAGCCATCCAAAGCAGCTGAATGGTGGGAAATACCATGTGTTCACCACTAACTTGTGCAAACGTGACCAGAAGGTTCATAAGAGAGTTGTGAATTCTGTTGAGCCGGCGGTTCCCCGTTACTTGAGATGGTCAGAGCAGCCCATCATATGGAGCAGGGAAGATCATCCCCTCCGGGTTGATAACCCGCGTCAGTTGGCCTTGGTGGTGGCCCCTCAGGTTGGTGGATATAAATTCACTAAGGTACTCATGGACGGAGGAAGCAGCATCAATATTCTCTATTATGAGACCTTTCGCCGCATGGGGTTGACTGATAAGGACTTGAGGACGTCCAACACTGTCTTTCATGGGGTGGTACCTGGTAAATCGGCATATCCAGTTGGTAAGATCGAGCTGGAAGTAGCCTTTGGAGATGAGTATGATTCCAGGGCTGAGAAATTGATGTTTGAGGTAGTCAAAATCAGGAGCCCGTATCACACTCTGTTTGGACGGCCGGCTTATGCCAAGTTCATGGCACGACCGTGTTATGTTTATTTGCAGGTCAAGATGCCGGGTTACAAGGGCACCATCACTATGCATGGGAGTCGAAAGGTAGCCTTGGAATGCGAAGAAGGCGATGCGGCTTATGCTGAATCTGTTTGTGCTGAAGAGGAGCTGAAGTTTTATCAAACTAATGTTGACCCGGCGGATATGACCTCTTTGAAGAAGCCAACCACAGAGCAAGACTCGGCATTGAAATTTAAGTCGGCCGCCGAGACAAAACTGGTCGACTTCACTCCAGGCGACTCTTCCAAGCAGTTCAGCATCAGTACCAATTTGGATCCCAAATAGGATCGCGCTCATCGAGTTCATCCGTGAGAACCGGGACATCTTTGCATGGAAACCTTCCGACATGCCGGGTGTCCCTGAGAGAACTCGATGAGCACACTCTTAATATTGATCCGAAGTATAAGCCGGTCAGGCAGTTTCTTCGGCGATTCAATGAGGAAAGACGAAAAGCTATCGGGGAGGAGGTCGCTCGGCTCTTAGCGGCCGGGTTCATCGTGGAAGTCTTTCACCCGGAGTGGTTGGCTAACCCGGTGCTTGTGCTCAAGAAGAACGGCACCTGGCGGATGTGTGTAGATTACACGGACTTAAATAAAGCTTGTCCGGCTGATCCCTTTGCTCTACCCCGCATTGATCAATTCATTGATGCTACAGCGGGTTACGAGCGTTTGAGTTTTTTGGATGCTTACTCTGGTTATCATCAGATCAAAATGGCAGTTGAGGACCAGGAGAAGACGGCTTTCATTACTCCGTTTGGAGCCTTCTGCTATGTATCTATGCCATTTGGGCTCAAGAGTGCCCAGGCGACTTATCGTGTGTGTATGCATTGTCTCCATAATCAGATTGGGCGCAATGTTCATGCTTATGTGGATGACATTGTGGTGAAGTCCAGAGAGAAGGAAACCTTGATATCTGATTTAAAGTAAACCTTCGATAATATCCGGGTCTATAAGATGATGCTTAACCCGGACAAGTGTGTATTTGGTGTACCTGCAGGCAAACTTTTGGGATTCCTGGTCTCAAACAGGGGCATTGAAGCTAGCCCGAAGAAGATCAAGGTGATTACCTCTCTGGCTAAACCGGCATGCATGAATGATGTTCAGCGACTTGCGGGTTGTGTTGCTGCTTTAAGCCGATTCATAAGCCGGTTAGGTGAGAAGGCTCTACCGCTGTATCAGATGATGAAGAAAACAGACACTTTTGTCTGGAGTGAGGCTGCTGATGCTGCCTTTGAAGATTTAAAGAGACAATTGTCTGAGCCGCCGGTTCTCGCGGCTCCCATTGATAAAGAGCCATTGCTGTTGTATGTTGCTGCTAACTCACGAGCTGTTAGTGTTGCCATCGTGGTGGAGCGTAAGGAGGCTGGCAAGGAGCATCCGGTTCAACGGCCGGTTTATTACATCAGTGAGGTGCTCATAGAGTCCAAGCAAAGATATCCGCATTGGCAGAAACTTGTTTATGGGGTGTTCATGGCAAGCCGGAAGCTAAAGCAGTACTTCCAAGGTCATCCAATAAGCGTAGTAAGTTACGCCCCTTGGGGGACATCATCCGTAGCAGGGGAAGCCACAGGACGAGTCGCCAAGTGGGCCATTGAGCTTGGGCCTCACGATTTGAAGTATATGCCACGTACAGCTATCAAGTCTCAAGCCTTGGTGGACTTTATCAATGATTGGACGGAGTTGCAGGCACCAGAGGAGAAGCCAGATAACACGTATTGGACTATTCACTTCGAGGTCCAAGCAGTTGGAAGGCTCGGGGTCTGGAGTTGTTTTAACTTCCCCCCGAGGTGACAAATTTTGCTAAGTGCTCCGGCTTATGTTTCCCTGTACTAACAATGCAGCTGAATACGAGGCTTTACTCCATGGCCTCCGGATGGCCAAAGAGATGAATTTGAGCCAGGTAACGTGCTTGGGCGATTCAGACCTCGTCGCTCAACAGTGTCGACACGTGGGACTCCAAGGATCCCCTTATGGTGGCTTATCGTCGTGAAGTTGATGCGGTGGCGGGCACTTCAAAGGTTATCAAGTAGAGAACATTGATCGAAGGAAGAATGAGGCGGCTGATGCTTTAAGCCGGCTGGGGTCTCAGCGTAAGCCGGTGCTGCCTAACACCTTTCTTGACGTTTTGCATAACCCTTTTGTCAGAGTGCCTACAGAGGAAGAGCTCGCAGTGCTAGACCCGGAGGCGCAGCTGGTGGCGGCTCTCCACCCCATCCCAGATTGGACAGTCCCATATTTGGCCTATATGACCCGGGGAGAGTTGCCTGAGGACGAGACCCTGGCAAGACAAATCATCAGGCGGTCCAAATCCATGACAATTGTTCATGGCGAGTTGCATCACCGCAGTGTCACTGGGGCATTCCAACGTTGCGTATCACCTGCGGAGGGTCAGGAGATACTTCGTGAGATTCACGAAGGAGATTGTGCTCATCATGCCGGTTCAAAATCTCTGGTGGCCAAGGCTTTTCGTCATGGCTTCTATTGGCTGACGGCTCATGCTTGGATCACGGAGGATCCGTCAAGAAATGTGAAGGATGTCAAAAATTCTCACGACGAGCTCATGTGCCGCTCAAGAATTGAGGATGATTCCAATTACTTGGCCGTTTGCGGTCTGGGGCTTGATATGGTTGGACCTTTCAAAAGGTCTAAGGATAAGAAGACACACCTATTGGTGGCGGTGGATAAATTCACCAAGTGGGTTGAAGCGAGCCGGTCGATAAGTGTGATGCAGCCACGGCGGTTCAGTTCATGAAAAAGGTGATCTTTCGTTTTGGCTTTCCACACATCATTATAACTGATAATGGTACTAATCTCTCCAAGGATGCCATGGAAGAGTACTGTCAATGAGAGCACATCCGGCTTGATGTTTCGGCTGTTGCTCACCCTCAATCTAATGGTCAAGCAGAAAGAGCTAATCAAGAGATCTTGAAAGGTATCAAACCCCGGCTCTTAGTTCCCTTGCATCGAACTCCGGGTTGTTGGGTGGAGGAGTTACCCTCTGTGCTATGGAGCATCAACAAAACGCCTAACAGATCTACAGGTTATACACCTTTCTTCATGGTGTACGGAGCAAAGGCGGTTCTGCCAAGTGATATCCAGCATGATTCACCCCGGGTGGCGGCTTACGTTGAGGCTGATAATGAAAAAGCTCGTCAGGATGCACTTGACTTGTTGGATGAGGAGCGAGACTTGGCAATATCCCGCTCGGTGATTTATCAGCAAGACCTGCGCCGTTATCACAGCCGCCGAGTTAGAAGTAGAACTTTTCAGGAAGGCGATTTAGTGCTCCGGCTCATCCAGGATCAGTCTGATATGCACAAGCTGTCCCCTCCTTGGGAAGGACCCTTTGTGATCAGCAAGAATCTGAACAACGGGTCATATTACCTCATCAATGTTCGAGAGCACAAAGACTCACGTAAGTCGGAGGAAGAGACCCGCCGGCCGTGGAACATAAGCGCATCTTGACCCTATTATACTTAAGCCACCGGCTCTCGAGTATATTTGTCTTTTCTTTTTAGCAATGTAAATATTATATAAAGCAATAAAGCGGGACCTCTTTTCTTTCCACCCTTCAAGGTTTATGTATCTTCTTTACCAGGTGGTGGAAACAACCAACAGGGAGCGGATCATATCTGCATCCGGCTTTCCCTTTGGTCCGTCTTATGATCATATCTGAATCTAGCCATGGTCACTTGGGGGCTTCCTGTTCAAACATAGGTCGTATTCGAACCAAAGAGAACATAGCTGTCGATACCCAATTGATCGGCATACTGCCAAACCCACTTGGGGGCTTCTGGATCATATTTGAATCATAGCTTAACCCCTTTGGGTCTGACGTGGATCGTATTCGAATCAGCATCATTAAACAACTCTAATGGTCACTTGGGGGCTTCCTGTTCAAACATAGGTCGTATTCGAACCAAAGAGAACATAGCTGTCGATACCCACTTGATCGGCATCGCCAAAGCCATTGGGGGCTATATGATCGTATCCGAATCTTAGCTTAACCCCTTTGGAACGGTTCTACTGATCGTATTCGAATCAGAGGCCTTTGAAAATTAAGTTTATTTTACTCTGTAAGGGTAAATAATATTAAGGGCCAGGTAAACATTATATGTGCCAACTTTCAGAAGTTAAGTTTAACTGTGTGCTTTTTGGGATCACATAAGCCGGTAAGGTATACTTGAAATAAGATAGCACGTATATTATTATGGTCATGATCATAAACTGGTTGTTTTTTATGATGTTTTAGTTCATACTCCGGGTTATCACTATTCTATATGACCCCGGATGTGGTAAGACGCCAAAGGAATTCTGTTTTTTGTTTTATACACAGATAAAGCAAGAAATTTTTGGACGTCAAGGAACAATTCACATAAGCCAGCAGTATACAACGATAGCGGCTTATGACAATATTAAGCACCACAAACATGCGCGAAGGCATGACAGAGTAAGAGGTTTTTCTACCCTATTACAAGACTCCCCGAGTCTGAATAATGAAGCATCATTTTTTCAAAGACATAGCACCAGGCGGGTTACTCCTTTGGTGGGCTTAAAGATTCCGGGTTATCCTTCTCCGCCTCTTCGTCTGCTGTTTTGTCCTGGAAGGTTGACGAGGTCCAGTCAATGCCGCTTAAGGCTTCATATTCAGCTTCATCATCTATTAAACTGGCCGAGTCAACTTCAGGAGCAAAGGTATGCTTACGAGTTGGAGGGATCAGGCTGACGTCATCATAATGCGGAGTTGGAATCCTCCGGTTCTCATTGTCGTAACCCGGCCGGTACTTAGTAAGATCAATATCATTGCCGATGATGGTGGCCACAGGACGTACGACTCTCACACAGGTGGTGAAGTCTGATTCATTGAATACAGAGCCATCCTCCTTCAAACTAGGATATCCAAGAGCAACTTCTGCCAGGTCTAGCTCTAGAAGCAACGATTTGGCCCAGCTTAAGGCGACTATGGCCCCGGCTCTAGCAGATGCCCGCCTTAGCTCCTGAATCCGTTGGGGTAACACGGCAAGCCGTTTGAGCACATCCTGCAGGAGATAAGGAGCATCATTTGATAAAGCCACAACGGCCAAAGCATGTTGTGACCCGGTGTATAGCTGTTCCACCAGAGTGTACACCGCCTTAAGCTTGATCAACATATTCTGCTTCAGGTTTGTGCTCCTGGGGCCTGC
Source organism: Aegilops bicornis (assembly GCA_021605145.1). Classification (NCBI taxonomy): domain Eukaryota; kingdom Viridiplantae; phylum Streptophyta; class Magnoliopsida; order Poales; family Poaceae; genus Aegilops; species Aegilops bicornis. Next base: position 30,573,256 of record CM038671.1, on the reverse strand, counting down.
GTTTATACATATAAGGTAAGCCGGAGATAATATTTGAAATAGTCATCAAAGAAACCATGGTGATGTTCACGATTATACATAGTAACTTACCGAAGATTGCTGAGACCATTTGAGATATCTGGCGCTTTAAGCTGGAAAGCTCGGCAGTTGCTTCGGCAACAGCTGATGTCTCGGCCCGGGTCACAAGTGAGTCTTTTTCATCGGCCCAGATTTTCTTCTCCGCATCAAAATTTTTCTTCAACTTCTCTTGTTCAGAGACGCTGAATGCAAATTTTGAGTTGGCCTTTTGAATTTCAAGTTCTTGGGCTGCCAGATGAGTCTTCAGGTCAGCAATCTCCGATTCAAATTGACTGGTGGAGGCCTGCGATTGATGCCGGATTATAATTAAGGTTATGGCAAGATGTCATTAAGTCCCAAGCACTTTGCAAGCAAAGACACTTGACACTTGGGGGCTAATGTATGCTGAAGAAAATTTTAATTTATAATGCTGGGTTAAGTGTATTAAAGTCCCAAGCACTTTACAAGTAAAGATACTTGACACTTGGGGGCTAATGTGTATCGCACGTTTTAAGTTATCATATTATGACCGGGTTAAATATCTTTTCTTTTAAGCCGGATGAACTAACAGTAAGCAGATATCTAAGTCTACAGCATATCTATTTATAAGCAGTAGACTTGGGGGCTGGTACAGTAAGTAAGATTCAGGAGAAATGGTATAAGTTATACCTCAGATTTGTGCTGTATTTGTTTCACCATGTCAATTTCCAGGTCGCGGCTGTTATGCACTTGATTCAGATAGCCTGAGACTATATCACCAATGCTTAAGTGAGCATAATCAGCGATGTCCTGTTTGGTCTTCCGGTGTTTGACAAGTTCTTCCTTGGCAGTACATCTGGCAAGGACAGTAGGCCGCCCTGGTTCAACATATTGGCTTTTCAAGATTTCAACTTCCGGGTCAGTCGTCTTGCCTGGGCTAGGAATTTCCGGATTATCGGAGCTGTTAAAAGGGGCTTCGGCAGGCGGGTCAGAAGATGGCGTTGGAATTTCATAGGCCGGTTCAGGAGGCGGTTGATGAGTAGAAGCATCAGGGGCAGCTGTTCCGAGTTTCGGCTCAGTTGCTACCGGGTCTTCGGATGGCTTATTCTTTTTTGCCCTCTTACTGGGCTTCACTTGCACGATGTGGACAAAACAGAGGGGTGAGTACAAAATATGAGTAAGGCAAAGCATAAGGATAACAAAGGTATATTACCCAGGGGCAGTCTTGAAGGCCGGCATGTTGGATTGCATAGACTCGCCGGAGGAAGGAGAGGTATCCTGATAATTGGAGTCAGATGAATTGAGAGGTTGACGAATTAAACCCGCCAAAGGATAAACAGAACATAAAGCGGAGATGACCTCAGTCCGACGCTTCCTGCTCACGTCGGGTAAGCCGGAAGAGAGCTCGCATCCCATCTTGGTCGGGTTTGCCTCCGGCTTTCAAGCTGTTGTTGCTTCAAAAGAAATTGAGGATCTTGATAAGCTAGAGGATGTGAAAATCTTACTTTCCGGGTCACCCGTCGGATTGTTTGCTTTGGCAAAGGCTCTGAGTCGGAGGAGATTATAGTTACCTCTTCGCCAGGAGCTTGGCTGTTCCCAGTATCCTCCTGAAAGGCGGAAATATCAATAAAATAATAACAAAGGAATTAAGAGAGTAAGGGATTACCTCTTCCTCATCTGAAGAAGAGTCATCCAATTTGAGCAAATCGGAGGCGCTGGGTTTCTTCTTCTTTGAAGTTCCCGTCTTGGCGGCTTTCCTTTCGGTTTTCTTGGCTGCCCTGGCTTGCTGGGCAGCCTCATGGTCATATTTGACTTTCCAGAAATTATCACTGACCTGTGGAAAAAGATAAAGAATTATAAGTACAAAGAAGGTAAACATGTTAAGGAATATTTATTAAGATTGGTAACTTACTGCAGGGGCCGGGTTCTTTTTGCGTATGGAAGTAAACCAAGGCATTGCTAATGTGATGCCCTCCTTCAGCAGTAACTGGGTTGTAGCATCCACCACATCATTTGGTAGGTCGTCAGGACTGACGCATTGGGTCGTTCTTTTCGCCTGTATAAGTACACATTAAGCCGGAGCGGCGGCTTAATGGGAGTATTCGCCAAGTGACCCAGACTCGGACCAGATCGATGCCATTTAAACCATTCCCCAAAAGAGCTTTAATCTTCTTGATGGTGGGATTAAGAGGCAGACGTTCAACAACGGTCAGTTTATCCGCCAGTGGATGGTTGGATTCAAGGCGCAGGGCGCGAAAGCCGGGCAGAGGCTTCTCATCAGCTGGAAAAGTGTCCTGACAGTAGAACCATGTCTGGTTCCAATTTTTTGGGTCACTTCGTTTCTCCTTGATGTCTTCGTTTTGTGTAGCTCCGGGCAGAGGCTTGATGTCTTCGTTTTGTGTAGCTCCTTGATGACTTGTCCTTCCTTTCCGAATCCTTTCTTCTCCGAGAGGGTCTTCGTTCATAACGATCATCTCTACTCCTTCTCTCTCTTGATGGTGATTCTTCTCTTCTACTCCTTCTTTTGGGAGAATCTTCTCTTCTTTTGTAGAGGGTCAGACACTCATTGGAGTAGTGTCCGGGTCTTCCACAATTGTAGCAATTACGCCATCGACTAGAAGATCTTTTTGTCATTGTAGGACCTTGACTTGGAACTTCTCTCTTTGCTTCTACTCTTGTAGAACTTGTTGAAGTTCTTCACCATTAGGCTCAATTCTTCATTGAAGGTTTGTTTCTCGCTTGATGATGTGGGAGCTTCACATGAGGCTTTGTTAGCACCACTTGACTTGTTATGGAGCTCCTCCTTATCCTTGAGTGACATCTCATGAGCAAAAATTCTTCCAATGACTTCCGTTGGCTTGATATCTTTGTAATTGGGCATCATTTGGATCAATGTGCATACGGTATCATATTTTCCATCCAAAGCTCTTAGGATCTTCTTGATGATGAATTTTTCGGTCATATCTTCACTTCCTAAGCCGACGATCTCATTTGTGATAAGAGCAAGCCTAGACTACATTTCAGCGACACCTTCACCATCCTTCATTTCGAACTTGTCAAGTTGACTTTGAAGCACATCCAATTTGTATTCTTTGACAGAGTCGGTACCTTCGTGCATATCAATCAAAGTATCCCAAATTTCCTTTGCATTCGCAAGACGGCTGATTTTGTTGAATTCTTTGAGGCATAATCCGTTGAAGAGGATATCACAAGCTTGAGCATTGTATTGCAGCATCTTCAACTCTTCCACGGTAGCTTCACGGTTCGGTTCTCTCCCATCAAAGAATTCACCTTGCAAGCCAATACACACAATTGCCCAAACGGCGGGCTTATGTCCAAGAATATGCATTTTCATCTTATGCTTCCAACTAGCAAAATTAGTGCCATCAAAGTAAGGACCTCTACGGTGGTAATTTCCCTCGCTAGACGCCATACTCTCCTAGGTTGTGAAACCAAGGCTATGACTACCAAAAAGCTATGGAAATCAAAGCAAATGGAGACCAAAGCTCTAATACCACTTGTAGGATCGAAAGTATGTCTAGAGGGCGGGTGATTAGACTACTTGACCAAATAAAAATCTAGCCTTTTCCCAATTTTAGTTCTTGGCAGATTTTAACATCTTTGGACAATCAAGCAATCTTAACACAATTCAAGCAAGCATGCAAAGAGTATATGAGCAGCGGAAATTAAAGCATGAAACTTGCAAGAATGTAAAGGGAAGGGTTTGGAGGATTCAAACACAATTGGAGACACGGATGTTTTTGTTGTGGTTATGATAGGTGGTGCTATCGTACATCCACGTTGATGGAGACTTCAGCTCACGAAGGGTAACGGTTGCGAGAGTCCACGGAGGGCTCCACCCACGAAGGGTCCACGAAGAAGCAACCTTGTCTATCCCACCATGGTCGTCGCCCACGAAGGACTTGCCTCACTAGCGGTAGATCTTCACGAAGTAGGCGATCTCCTTGCCGTTATAAACTCCTTGGTTCAACTCCACAATCTTGTCGGAGGCTCCCAAGTGACACCTAGCCAATCTAAGAGACACCACTCTCCAAGAAGTAACAAATGGTATGTTGATGATGAACTCCTTGCTCTTGTGCTTCAAATGATAGTCTCCCCAACACTCAACTCTCTCTCACGGGATTTGGATTTGGTGGAAAGAAGATTTGAGTGGAAAGCAACTTGGGGAAGGCTAGAGATCAAGATTCATATGGTAGGAATGGAATATCTTGGCTCAACACAAGTGTAGGTGGTTCTCTCTCAGAAAATGTAGGTTGGAAGTGTAGGTTCGTTCTGATGGCTCTCTCCACGAATGAAGAGGAGGTGGAGGGGTATTTATAGCCTCCACACAAAATCTAACCGTTACACACAACTTGCCAAACTCGGTTGGACCGAATTGGTAAACTCGGTCGGACCAATTCAGCAAATCTAGTGACCATTAGGATTTTCGATGGGACCGACATGCAACTCGGTAGGACCGATATGGTTAGGGTTAGGGCATAACGTAATCTCGGTGAGACCGACATACAAACTTCGGTGAGACCGATTTTGGTAATAAGCTAACCAGAGAGTTGGTCGGGTAAACTCGGTGGGACCGATTCGCTCATTTTGGTGAGACCGAAATGTTACAAAAGGGAAACAGAGAGTTTATATTGCAATCTCAGTGGGACCGATCGCTCATCTCGGTGGGACCGAAACGTTACGAAGGGAAACAGAGAGATTACAATCCCATCTCGGTGAGACCGAGATCCCTATCGGTGAGACCGATTTGCCTAGGGTTTGTGGCGATGGCTATGACATCTGAACTTGGTGGCGCGGATAGAAAGAATCGGTGGGGCGAGTTTGACTTTTGGTTTAGGTCATATGTGGATGTGAGAAAGTAGTTGAGGGCTTTGGAGCATATCACTAAGCATTTTGAGCAAGAGCCTCATTAAGCAACACCTCATCCCTCCTTGATAGTATTGACTTTTCCTATAGACTCAATGTGATCTTGGATCACTAAAATAGAAAATGTAGAGTCTTGAGCTTTGAGCTTGAGCCAATCCTTTTGTCCTTAGCATTTTGAGGGGTCCACTTTTCTCATCCATGCCATGCCAATCATTGAGCTTTCCTGAAATATTAGTCTTGAAATAGTATTAGCTCAATGAGCTATATGTTGTTAGGAATTACCAAAACCACATAGGGATAGTTGCACTTTCACGGTCCAATTCCAAAATTGATACATATTTGGAAGATCAAGGTCCCGTTAAGAATCAAGTGTTCATGTGGTTTGTTCACAAGGAGGTGGTTCTGACTAAGGATAACTTCGCAAAACGCAATTGAGAGGGTAGTCAATGGTGTAGCTTTTGTGATCAAGATGAAACCATCAAACACCTCTTTCTCGATTGTCCGTTGGCCAAACTATTATGGCGCTCAGTTCATATAGCCTTTAATATCACACCTCCAAATAGTATTCATATGTTATTTGGGACGTGGCTAAATGGAGTAGAGACTAATATTGTAAGACATATTCGGATAGGAGTATGTGCATTACTTTGGGCTATGTGGAACTGTAGAAATGATATGGTTTTTAATAGACAAACTCGTATAAATTTTTTGCAAGTTATCTCCAGGGCCACTGCTTGGATCCGTATGTGGTCGTTACTCACTCATGTGGAAGCCAGGGAGCCTTTGGTTACTGCATCTACCCGATGGGAGATGGTAGCCCGGGATACCTACAACCGGTTTGGATGGCGGTCCAGTAATAGGATAAGTGTTTAGTCATCTAGTCCTGGTTTTGCCGGCTGTGGCATATTTTACATACTTTTTTATTACCTTTTCAGCTCTGAGCGAGCTTGTTCTGGATTATAGACTTATTGGATACTTTGATTAATAAACGGTCTGCATGCATCATTCTGATGTAGAGGCGGGGATAATCCTCCTTTTCTAATTAAAAAACTGAAAGAATAGACCATTGAATCCAATGGTCCTTACGAACGTGTTTAAAATAGTTATTTCCAAATCCACGGGGAAATAGCGAAATTGTGAAAAAAAAGACATATCATTGTTTGTGTTTTGTGCTTATTGTAAGCTTTGGAACATTTTCCTTACAAACAATTGTACAACTACTTGTCTAGTAACTTAATTTGTTGCTTCCCTTGGCTTGCAAATATTCATGACTTACCAAAATTCACATGTGTGATGGTCTTTTATCCCCATCAATCCTGCATGAATATTCTTACCAGGAAACTGGACCTCAGTCCATGCATATTCCTGCTAAACTTCTTCTCTTTACCATCCAAACGGGCTATAGATGATGATGATGTTTTAGTGTGAAACCATCGGATGATTCACCTTCATTAGCACCCTCCACGGGGTAAGGAATAGTTTTGTTTGTTGGGTTCACATTTGGAACGAATCAATGATGCTTTGCTTTGCTTCCATGCTCTGTTTTTTTGCTTAGGGAAGATGGAACCGGTATCATCGACAAACATCGGAGGTTCATGTCCCTTTCGCATCTTGCTCACGCGCAAACGCTTGACTTGACTTCTCACCACCCTACTGCCCATTTGGTTTCTGCGGGATCCTTTTATCAAACAGACAACTTTGTTGTTGTACATCTGATCTTATCAATGTTGTAAAAGCATTTCCCTCAACTTGGATATGAATGTGCGTGGATTTGAGTAGTCATCTTTTTTTAAAACAGGGTTTTTCATCATATATTTTCATAATGCATATCAAATTTCTTCTTTGAAATCATATATTTTTTCATCATAGAACACTCGATTTCTAGCTGGTCAATATGTGCATTATCCCACCTTGGAGTGCTTGTACATGGCACCAGAGCATGAAAATGTTGGGAAACCAAAGACAAGTATGATTGTTCTGTACAAAAAGGCAAGTTTTTGTTCCCTTTATTGAGACTTGGAATTTACAAGACCCATAACTTGTGAAAATGCTAGAAAAGGTGAAGTTGCCACCCCCAACATTACAAGCGGCGCCGTCACCATGGACGCCCAACACACACCTACAACTTTGCAGGAGAAGATAACGAAACTACAACAAAGCATACGAATAAACCAAAGAATTTCACTCGACCGATCGATCGATCGCCTCTTGTGGCCGCCCGCGGATGTTTGAGCACATGCTCGGCGAGCGGCGAGGGCCGCTCAAGTTCACCTAGCCTTAGACTAACTGAACTGAACACTGACACACATTCTTGCGTAGATAGTAGTGGTGGTAGTAGTAGTGGTGGTGGTGGTGGTTAATGTACACAGCTCAAGCTCTGCTCCTCCTGCATCTTCATACTTCAGTACATCTGGAAGCCGAAGCTGCCATTCTGGTCGGAGAGCTCGTCGACGATCTGGAGGTCCAGGTCCTGGTTGCTCTGGAACCAGAGCGGCGTCGCCGGAAGCGGCGGCGGCGCGACCGGCACTGCGTCTGAAAACAAGAACGTTTTGAACATTAGACATTATAATTCAGAAGAAAAGCAGAGCATTTTCAGAAGGTCAAGGAATTCTGGTCTGATGTGTTGCTTACTCTGCAGCATTGGGAGGCTGTTGCTGCTGCTGCTGGCGTGGAGGAGCATGGCAGCGGGCAGGGGCTCCGCCTCCTGGAGGCTGTGCCGCTGCTCGAACGCCTCCACGTACAGCTGCTGCACGTACGCCTTCTGGGCCCTGGTGAGGTGCTGCGCCGCGCACTGAACGCCGGCGAACTCGAGCCTGACCAGCTGGCAGAGAGAGTTGACGTAGAGGGTGGTGCCGTGCTGCCCGGCGTACGCGTACACCTTGTCGCCGGCGTCGCACGTCCTGGCGTGGCTCGTGGTCACCTCCCACATGCGGTCCGTCATGCCGTCGCCCATGATCGCGCGCAGCATTTCCGGCCTCACGGTGAGCATCCGCACGAACTCCTGCACGGTCTCCACGCCGTTCTGCCGCAGCTTCCGGTGGAAGGCTCCCTCCTTGCCGATCTTCTCCAGCCGCCACACGTCGTCGGTGAGCGCCGGCGGGTAGTGCTTCCGGTAGACTGCATGCGTACAGTAGAGAGATAATGAGCACGTGCAGTTAAGAATGTTCAGGGAAAACAGAGAGCGTCTGAGTTCGCGTCGACGTACGTTCGCCGCGGTGATCACGGACGTTGAAGGCATCGGTCATGGCCTCGGCGACCCTGCCGCCCTCGTAGCTGCCCGGCATCACGCGCGCGCCGATGCGGAACTTGCGGCAGCGGACCCAGGAGGAGTTGTCGGTGAACTGGAGGTCGTTGACGACGGCGCGCCCGTCCCGCATGGTGAGGCCGACGTCGCCGGTGAGGAGCGGGCGCTTCCCGGCGCGCTCCTTGACGACGCCGCGGGCGAACTCGCCGGCCGTCCAGTCCTCGCGGCCGTCCGGTGGGAAGTCCCCGAAGAGCGGCACCAGCTCGACGCGCATGAACTGCGGGAGCGCGCCGCAGGGCGACCCGGTGACCGCGTCGACGAGGATGACCTGGAGCGGCTCGCCGTTCATGTCCTCGATCTTGCTGCCGGTGAAGATCGGCAGCGCCGGCGGGCGCAGGAACGCCAGCCTCCACGCGGGCCGCTCCGCCGCCGGCGGCGTCTCCGGCGACGACCTCTCGATGTACCGCGGGCTGCGCACCAGCCCCGCCTGGATCTCCTCCTGCACCTGCACGCGCGCCACCAAGAAACGGAGCAACCGGTCAGAACACTCGATTCCAAGAACAGAGCAAGCATCGAGAAAAGCTGCAATCTGGTGGACGGCTCTGCTTACCACTCGGCGCAGGAGAGGCTCCAGCACCAGGAACACACTCTGCACCTGCTTCATCACCATGGCCTCACGGATCACCCTGGAACCCCAAACGCACGCACGCCATGGAATCAGCAAAGACCTCCATGGACAAGACACACGACGAACCAAGAGCCGGCGGATTCAAAGAAAGCTCACGTGGAGAAGGAGACGGAGCGTTCCATCCGCTTCTTCTCGGGCTGGTCGGGGTCCTGCTCGAAGCCGTCGTGGAGCCGCTTGTGCGCCGCCATGTCGATCGCCGGCGCCGCTACTCACAAGTGTTTCTCTCGCTTTCTCCTCCTACTCGGCGTATCTATTTTCTGGAGCTGGAAGAGGGAGAAGAGGGAGAGAGAGTGGATGTGTGAGTGTGTTTTGCCTCGAGACGACGAGGGGTCGACCGGCTTATATAGCCCGCCGCAATGCCGGAGGGGGCGGGAAGGTGGGGGGAAGGTTCCCGGAAGGTGTGAGGAAGAAGGGTTTGCTTCAGTTCGGAGTGCCCGAGCCCGAGTGATGTAATAACGCGATGCCATAGACTGGCTCACGATGCATGGTCAAGTCCCTCTCAACGCGCGTCGTCGCCGGCGGGAGCCCTCCGGCGTACGCTTTCGGTGTGTGCGGCGCACAAGCGGCCGCCGTTGTGCACACAGGTAACAATATTCAGATGCTAACAAATGGATTCTCGAGCATATGTTCTGATTTCACGAGTGAAACATGTAACTTTGAGGGGGTACAACGTTCACCGAAAAAAAAGCGAGCCAAAATGTTTCGAGAGATGTTCATACAGCATATTATTATGAGCATTGAAGCATTGAGTACCTGTAGTATCTAGGCCTCACAAGACATGTGAGGCATGGACTCACATGTTTTGTCATGAACGTTTATTGATCAGGACAAGACATGTGAGGTCTAGATGCTATGAGCATTTAATGACTTCGATCTGTCCATATGTATTGTCATGACTAGATGGATGAGACATCAACTCATATGTTTTGTCATGAACATTGGTCATGACAAGATATGTGAGGTATCGACTCATACGTCTTGTCATGAACACTTATTGGTCATGACAAGACGTGTGAGGCATCGACTCATATCTTTTGTCATGAACATTTATTGGTCATGACAAGACATGTGAGGCATCAGACTCCTATGTCTTGTCACGAGCACATATAATGCATTTATAAATGGCTCATGGTGCAATTGGCTCAACATCATATCTGTTATTCTCTCGAGTTTATCATGGCCACTCGTGTCAATGAGCAACAAGTGAAATCGGAACATTTGTCGATAAACCTCATATGTGAAGTCGAAACAGATGTCGGTGAATTTCTCTCTCTCTCTCTCTCTCTCTCTCTCTCTCTCTCTCTCTCTCTCTCTCTCTCTCTCTCTCAAGTTACCACGGTCGCACGCATCGAGGAGCCTCATATGTTTCACTTTCATTGCTCATTGACATGAATGACCGTAATAACCCGAGAAAAGAATGCACGAGAAGTTAGGCATCTATGAGTGAGGCCTAATTATTATCGGCGATGAGGACCAATTTTTATAGTGGATACACTGGCTAGATGATGCGAGCACTAAAATGTTAACACTTTTTTTCTTCCGAAAAGGGGGTTTGCCCCAGCCTACTAAATGTTAACACTTAATCATACGTGACCAAGAATTGTTTTTTGTAAGCACACACAAATTAGCTCAATGTTAAGCTATCTAGGATTTGGATTGTGACGCGGCATAACAAAACCAAACAAAACAAATAAATTCGAAATGGTGTATAACAACAGCAAAGATGGGAAATTGAGGCCGAAATTGTGAAGAAGGTCTCAATGCATGAAAACTTTCAAAGCTAGAAAGATAAGAATCTTGACAAATTCCTGGCAACCAACTAATTTAACTAACTGATGGTCTAGTCAACCGACATAGATGGGCTAACTGATGGTCTGACAGCAGTGACACGTACGCAGCATAACCAAAGTCCACTCCATCAGCAACTACTATACCGGTGGTACTCCTTAACTAAACCACACTACATATATTCACTATATTCCAATACCAACTCTCTTATAAATATAATGTCTTGCTAATTTTGTGCTCCAAATGTTCGATAATGGCTTCACTTTCGAGTACGTCAACTACCAAATAGGGATTAATATACGAGGGAGACCATCATAGGTTGGGATCGTGATTTGAGTTTGTGAAACTAGATTAAGCATGTAGGCCCTTCTCCTTATCTTTGAATACATACAAGTGATGAATGAAAGACGCGTTAAACCGTCACTAGCTAGGTGGTCATCGTGGTCCTGATCTCTCGTCCAAACTATCCATATTGTAATGCAACTAGCCAAAAGCTACTGACGTAACATTGAGCTAATTTTCAACACCGGTACATCTGACCCTGTGTAAATGGTAACGTAGAGAACAATTATATCTATATGTTTCTAAAAGGTGTGAATATATTCACGTGTGAATTTTGAGGACAAATCAAATTAAGTTACTAAACAACTAGTTATAGTACAAGTTAACTCTTTCGTAAAGAACATGATCCAGAACTTACAGTAAACGCAAACAAAAAATGATCATATACTTTTTACAGTTATTATATTTTATGTGAATTCAGAAATAGCCATTTTGAGTTATGTTCTCTAAATATTCAATAACGCCTTCATTTTTGGTTACGTCAACTAGTACCAAACATGGATTTATACGGGAGACCCACCACATGACGTTACTTTTTATTGGAGCAATGAAATGTTGAGATGGTTAAGCAACATGTTAGAATATCTTGACATGTTGACCGAGATAGCGATTTAACAGTTTTTTTTAACTTCGATTGAACAGGTCCTCCTCCTAGGTAGCTATAGTATAATGGCTTCAAATATGAAGTCGGGTTATGGCCTTTTCTCCCCCACAAAAAATAAGAGGTAGATTTTTTTTTAAAGCTTTACGTAGGAATAGGATTTTCCTTGTGTACTGGTAGTACAACGAGTGATGCTGGGAAGACGCGTTAACCGTCGTCAGTTCTGAACCCTGGTCCAGATCGCTCACTTAAATGCTCTCTTTTTTATGCAACAACCTAGCACAGAAATGGAGCAACATCTACAGACAAACACTCGAGCTGCTCTTTCTATTCTAACCAATCAAAGCTGTGCAACTATCTAGCTAGGATGGACTATTTCGATGACGCCATCAGGGATAAACTTATTTAGCCTGTCGAAAGATGAGCTAAATTCAGAGCGGAGAGGAGTGCGCGGCGTAATTAATCCCGTTCAAATGAAAAACCTCTTCCTCGTCCTCCTCCTCGGCGTCGTCGTCGTCGGCGTCGCCGTCGTGGTGCAACTTGGTGGCGTCTCACGCGGTTGCTTGACAGCGCTGCCATTGGGTTGGGGCAGAGGGATGGGATGCAAATATAATGGGAGGATGTGGTGGTGCCGGAGACGGGAGACGCGTTACACGTCGGAAGCAAAGGAAAGGGCGAGCAAGACCTTGACTTGGAATGTTAAACCCTCCAGATCTCAAGGCTCTACTTTTGTGTTTGTGGCCCCTCGGTGTGGCACCATCGCGCCCGGTTCCGGCCAATCAGGCGAGATCATATCACCATGGAACCAGTGTTAATCTAGGGAAACTGATGGAGATTTGAGGCAAAGCATTGCCATGCCAGGGACTCAACGGGCAGAAGATCTTGGTGGTAACATGGAGATAGGGAGGGAGGGAGGTTTGCAAAGCTTGGGTCACAAAGCGCGTGGCGACGCAAAGACTTTGTATTGTCTATTGTCGCTCCGGTCAAGATCTCTCAGCGAATAATGCCGCGCATCCATCAATCAAAACACTGTCCATTTCTTAAACAGTAGCAGTGGCCTACTTATTTTGGTCTTGGTTTGGGCGAGTTGACGGCAGGTGCTGCCCCAGATTTTTTATTCTCCTGTGCGACAGGGTCGTTATCGCCGTTGTTGGGAGCGGTTAAGCTTGAGGACCGTGCATGCGTGGCCCTCAATCCCGTTGCATGTCGCTGTAGTGGCGCGGAATCTCAATTGCCATGTCAGTCCTACGACGCGTGGAGACTTCATGGGCACCAATCCTTCTTTTCTTTTAACTGGTCTGTCAATTCGTGGCTTGGGCAATGGCGAACTCTACCTTCGCGTCCTTCAAGTTGAAGCCCGGAGCAGGCTGCTCCGCCTCGTCCTCCTCCGGATCAGCCACCTTCATCGGCTCCGGCAGCTGCTCTCCCTCCTCCTTCTCCGGCTGCTCCTCCTCCTTCTCCGCCTCGCCCGAATCTCTTCCGTGATCTAGTACCGGCACTCTAGCGTGAGCGTAGCGTACATGATGATCTTCGGCCAGTCGACGGCGATGCCGGAGAGCGTGGGGAAAGCGGAGGAGAGGAGCCGGATGGGCTCGGGTTGCGGCGCGGAGAGAGAGGAGGTGGATGGGCTTAGGTTTGGGGGACGCCGGCGGGCTTAAATAGCCAGATTTGGCCTCGGGCGACGAGCCGGAGCAGCGCCACATGGCATCCACGCCGCAGTGACAGACGAGACGTTCATCCGACCGCCGGGTTTCCATGCGATTACGGATGGGACCCATCGTTAGTCCTACGTGGCGGACACGTCCGGTCGCCCCATATCCGCTTCATATTTGGGCTAGATATGAGGGGTGCCAATCAACTCGGGCGTTTGAGACCCGTTCTAGGCGCCCGATTGGGTCAGATTTTCGTGATCTGTCAGTGACCGAACGGAGCGCCCTGACGGTTGAAGCCTGTTTAGAGCGCCCGACTGTAGATGCTCTTAGTCGTGTGCTTGATAAACATACTTGATACGGTTAACGTACCCCCGAGGCATTCAACTAAGTAGTACTCCCTCCGTTTTTATTTAGTCTGCATATTAGGTTTGAATGAAGTCAAACTATATAAAATTTGACCAACTTTATAGAAAAAATTATAAGCATTTACCATAACAAATCTATATGATGTGTTAGTACATTCAATAATGAATCTAATAGTATTGATTTGTTATTGTATATATTAATATCTTTGTTTATAAACTTAGTCAAAGTTTATAAAGCTTGATTTTGACCAAAGCTAATATGCGGACTAAATAAAAACGGAGGGAGTACACGAAACAGTGCGAAATTACCCTACTGGTCGCGAAGATCACTTTCTGAGGACTGATGACTACACTATATTATTATTTTTCTTTCGAAATGATGGTGAGAACAATCACAACGAAGCCTCTCAGTCCAAACTCCAAATAGCACCCACGGCAGAAACCGACATTTACACGGCGGTATCACCAAAATCAACATATGTCGCCATTCCAAATATGCAGCCGTCGCCACCTCAGTCCCACGCAAGTACCGACACATTACCACCCAGCTCACCCCGGTCGCTGCCCCAACGCCGTGTGTGTCCACTTCTAGTGCGACCTGTACTACGTCCTGAGCAGTGAAAAAACAATCATTTGTGCAGCACGTCGTTGACAACTAATCCAACTGTAACTGCAAGTGACATCAAGCATGCGCCAGTTAGCATTTGTCAGGTAGGTTCGTTCCAAGTTGCATGGCAAGAGCCACGTACACCTGTACGCTCGCGAGCTGTAGTGACGACCAGAGATAAGGTATACAAATACATACATGCAAAAAAAAGGTATACAAATACATTACATACATGATACATGAAGGTAGGATGGCTTGGACAGGATTTCCGGCGATCTTGACTTTCGATTGGAAGGAGACGTTAAAATCGGCAACGGCGCTACTGATGACTTCATAAATCTCAAGATGATATCTTGAAGCTATGTCTCGTAGATGTTCATAGGGGTAGGTGTGCGTGTATGCGTTCATAAAGGGGTGAGTGTATGCGGCGTGTATATGGCAATATGCATCTTGATGCTTAAAAAAAAGTATCATGGAATCGCGGTTTTCGTGTAGGACGGACGGCGACGGATGGATGGATCGACGTATCCAATCCAACCAAAGCCGCGCCCTCCCCGGTCGGTCGACCAGGAAATGGAACGGACAGACCGACGTATGCCTCCTAGGCTCCTACTCACGTCTACGTGTGGCCGATTAGAGTAAACTTTACCGATTGCGTTGGACAGTACGCATGCGATCAATCCATGATGTGTAACTGTTTTGGTATATACTCCATCATTTTTGAGGGTTTTCTTTTTGGTATGTACGTATCTTGTTGTGTTGGCCTTTCGGTGAACCCTGTGGCCGGCTACCGGTAGACTTCTCGTCGTCGAAAATCAAAATCAAACTTGGCAACCGAACGAACGAAGTTGATCGATTGGACACATGCTATGTACTCCCATTGGTCACAGGTCACGCCGCGATGTAGGTTGGTCGCAGTGAGATGAGATGAGACCGACTCGTACGGTCACGTACCCACCGCCGGGATGCTGGGACGAAAATTACCGCAAAATTCTCGTACGTAGCTCGTCACGCCGGGTGCCCGCAAAATTCTGCAGCCGCGATGCCTCGCGGGTGCCTGCTGCAGTATCACACGGACCAGGCACATTTTTTCCTAAATCATTTCTCTTTTGAATAGCCATACCAAGCCGTGAAAAGCGCGTGCGTACGTGCAACCAGTGATCCAACCGGCAGATAACTTTGCGGCCAGCAGGTGCCGCAGCTTCCCGCGTGGCCTTGATGAGAGCATCTACATCCACTCCCCGTTGCTCGTTATTCAACGTAAAAGGCTGGTACAGAAACAAGAGGGCTGCCATGCGGATGTGGATAGTGCTCTTGTCGTCGTATCCATTTTATTTTTGTCAGAACAAGAGGACGACGGACGGACAAGGTAGGCATAGAATGAATCTTCTCAACGCGTCATCCTGTCAGCAGTACTCCCTCACCCTCACCGCGTGTGCACTCAAGCTCTGTCGAGTACCCCGGGTGGCAATGACATGTACGCGAGTGCTGCTGGTAGAGTGAGTGGTAGGACCAAAGCAGCAGCGAAACGTGCACTACGTACTTTTGTTAGTTAACCGCGTCATCAGATCCTCTTTCAGACTTGGCTACCAATGATGATCACCATTTTGTGCCAAAGAATCCACGCATTAGGCCAACCAACTCCAGCACGCAACCCCATCCTGTTCGAATGCGTCCGTTTGGGGTAAAACAGACATACCAAACGGCCCAGCGCGCGGACGCAAACGGACTTTTGTCCATTTTCTGTCCACTTTCGACCCATCCCGGCCTAAGTTTAGGTCGCCTTTAAGGTGAAACGGACAGTGTGCGGACGGGCGGGACAAGCCTCTTTTTTTCTATCCCCCCTTCCACTGAATACTTCAGTCGCACCCCCACCACTCTCGTCCCTCGCCGCCGCCGCCGCTGCCATTGCCGTTGTGCAGCTCGGACGCGCGCTCGCCCAACCCCCTTTCCCTCAACACCCCCGAGCTACCCAACCACGGCCACCTGATTTGCGCACCCGGCGGTGGATTTGGAGCGGATCCGGCCGGGCTTGAGCTCGCCCGGATGTGGGAGGCCGCGTCGTGCCATGGACTGGTCGGGCACCGGGCCGGAAGGCCCCGGCAAGGCCGCATGCAGGTACTGATTCCGTCTCTAGCTGCTCGGATCTACACCGTCAGCGGTTTGCCGACAACACGAACGGCCGGAAGGCCGGACTCGGTGTTGGCCCAAAGGCTCGTCGGCACACCATTTCCACTCATTAAGTGCGATGACTGTCCAAGGAAGGTCTTGCGTCGCGTGTCTACAACACCGAAACATCCTAGATGGGTGTTCATCAAGTGCTCAAACGATGGGGTATCTGCTACTTTAGCATCGGTTGTGCTCTTGGATTTGACTTGTTGTGCTATTTGTTGTGTAGAATGGATGCAACTTTTGGTATTGGGAAGAAAATATATCAATATATTGATAGAGCGCGGTTTAGTAGATGTTCGTGCACTTTTAGCTAGAATAGAGGCTAGAGATGAGACTAGTGCACTTGTTGCTAGAATAGAGGCTAGAGATGAGACTAGATGCGAGGAAACAACGTCTACTTCTTTAGACTCGAAGAAGAAAGAAGCACACAAGATCGAGGCTCCGCAGATCAACAATGAATGCATCGAGAAGGCACTAATCCAACTTAAAGGAGCGGTTATATATGGAAGTTGGTTATCTTCTAAAATGTCTTCTTGTGATTCTTGTTTTCTTTGATCTTACTTTTCTAGTCAAAATTTCGTGATACGCTTCCATGTATCAAAAATCGATGATGAAAATAAAAGATACGTGCTTGAAAAGAAAAATGTGTGCGGACGGGATGCAGCCGAAATGCGGCCGTGCATTGGTCGCATGACCGGCGCATCCCAGAAAAGGTCCGGACACGACCCCATTGTCCTATCCAAACGGACAGAATCCGAACAAAACAGACATTAGTTTGGAGTCGTGCGCTGGAGTGAGTACACAAAAGAGGGTGGCTTCTTCACTCGGTTGGTTCTGGAATCCTAGAAACTAGTATTGTTAGTGTCGTGGTTTTGTCACGGCAGATGTCCTCTTGCAAGGACTTGGTCGTGGAGCCATCGCAACTAGGAAGCTTAAAGGGGTTAATCGGGACAAGGGACACGAGAGAGGTTTTATACTAGTTCGGCCCCTTACGATGAAGGTAAAGCCTACGTCTAGTTGGGTTGGTATTGCTAGGGTTTCGATGACCAGGGAGCGAGATACGCTATGCCCGGCTCTCTGTGATATGTTCCTCCCTAAGCCGTCGGCGGGTCGTCCCCTTATATACACGGGTTGACGCCCTGCGGCCTACAGAGTCCCGGCCGGCTCATAAACAGTGTCCGGCTTGGTGACTAGTTAATCCTGCCTTATAATACAAGTCATGTCATTATAACAGTTTATCACTACGGGCCTCAAGTCGCCCGTGGGCTTTAGACCCTTTATTGAACCGCCATCTTCATGCTTGATCTTGGGCTTCATACGATGAATCACCTTTGCGTAACCCGGCCCCTCCTGGGCGGCTTACAAGAATAGTTATATCCCCAACTTTAGGCCCCAGATTGATTTGAACCGGTTCATGTTAATCTTGAAATACTTTAAGAAAAAGCCTTCTGTCTGTGCAAAGGTTATAACCCGCCATGACGTCATCTTCTGGATCCGTGATAACCCGCCGTGACGTCATCTTCTGGATCCGTGATAACCCGCCGTGACGTCATCTTTCATTAAATTCATATTTTATTCCGTCATATCTTAATGGATCTTTATCTTTAATGACCATTCCAAAAATCGAGGCGTCGGAGTCGTTGGATAATGACGCCCGGCCTCCTCGTTTCTCGCGATTTCTCAGTCGGCCCTTCCTTATAAATAGACATGACCACAAGGTCTTTTCCATTCTCCCCCTTCTGTCGTCCTCTTCCTCTCGCTATTCCTCTGCTGCTCGAGCTCCACTGCCGCTGCCGCCGCCGCTGCAGATCTCCGCATCTTCGTCGACCTTGGCCGCTGCATCGACCTGATCCGACCAGAAAAACGTGACGAACCTCCGTAACAACTCTACATCTGTAAGTCTCTTCCTCCCTGTTCTTCAGATCTACATTAAGATTTTCGAGTTCGTCGGTGTTCGTCACTGCTCGTCATGAACCCTTGATAGATTTCACCTCCGCCGCCCTTTTCTGATCTTAAGACAATATAAAACTGCCGCGGTAGCTGTTTCGCACCCATGTCGAATGCAAATAGATCCCTTTTTGCTTGCATATAGGCCTCATTCACGCTTATGGATTCATCTGTACTGGTTTCTAGGTCTAGAATAATTTCCTTTTCTGTACACCTGTTTGATCCAAAATAACATCTGCCAGTTGCGAAACTTGTTTGTGCGACACTTAGGCAAAATCTGTTTCTGTCAGACCCATTTAGCTCTGGCGTCTCTCATTGCCGGTTTAAAATAGATAATGTTAATCGACAGCCTTTCGAGCTCCCGGCGGTTTAAAATAACTTAACTATTTCTGATTCCCATGCCGGCTTAGATAACCAGATATAATTAGCCATATGTCATTAGGCCCCTTCATAAGCCACCGTATTGAATAGAATTTGAAATGTTTTTCTCCGGGTTAAACTGAATCGGAAAAAATTTATTCTGTCATAGGCTTTCATCTGCATAATGGCACCCAAAGCTCCCAAAGCACCTGTGACTTGTAACTGGGTCAGGTCCATCGTTACTGAGAACACCTTATCTGATTTCGTGAAGACCGGCTATCTCGCTCGAGAAAGAAGTTATGTCTTATCGTGCTCCTGACCCGTCAGAGGAAAAGCCTCAACCCAAGGAGGGGGAAGTGATCGTTTTTACTGATCATATGAACCAGGGCTTTTCTCCACCCGGCTCAAAATTCTTCAGGGATGTTTTACACTTTTTTGACTTCAGACCTCAAGATATCGGGCCCAACTCCGTGTCACACATTTGCAACTTCCAAGTCTTTTGCGAGGTATATCTTGGAGAAGAACCCAACCTACCGCTTTTCAGAGAATTGTTTTATTTAAACCGGCAGATGAACGTGCCAACGGGCCCAGCCTGGAACTTGGTGGTATCTCCATTCAGCGACGGAGAGACTGCCTTTTCCCATATGCTGAACTGCCAAGCCACCCTAAGGATTGGAACCAGACGTGGTTCTATTGCCAGGACACTTCTCCGGCTGATGAGAACCCACTGCCCGGCTTTCGCGCTCTGTGTCTCGAATCCAACCATTCACTGCCGGATAAGATATCCGGCACTGAACGCCTACAGATTGCTCCTACCATAAAGAAAATCAAAGCTCTCTTGGGGAACGGCTTAGATGGCATTGATTTGGTCCGTGTCTGGATCTCATGGCGGGTGATACCGTTAAGCCGCCGCCCCGGCTTGATGTGCACTTACACAGGCGAAAAAGATGACCTGCTGCGTCATTGTCCTGATGACTTGCCTGATGACATGATTGAAGCCACGACCCAATCTCTTTTGAAAGAAGGCTCAGTGGTCAGTAACACCTTCGGCTTACTTCCCTTCTGCAAGAATAATCCGGCTCCTGCAGTAAGTTATCAATCTAAGAATTTACTCTTTTTTATGGAATGCCTTGCTTTTACTCATAACCTTTTCTCATTATTCACAGGCAAATGACAATTTCTGGACGGTCAAATATGATCATGAAGCTGCCAAACAGGCCAGAGCGGCCAAGAGAGCCGCACGGAAAACCGCCAAAGCTGGAGCTCAGAGGAAGAAGAAGCCAAGTGCTTCAGATTTTCTCAAACTAGATGTCTCCTCTGACGATGAAGAAGAGGTAAACCTTAACTCCCCTGATTCCTTTACCATCATCTCATTGATAATAATTTCCTTCAGGGGGACACGGGAAATAGCCAAGCAGTTGAGGAAGAGGTAACTATAATTTCCTCCGACTCCGAGCCTTTGCCAAGGAAGAAAGTCCGAAGAGTGACCCGGAAAGTAAGATTTTCACATCCTTATGCTGCTCCTCCTGGTTTGTGTGTTGCTTCCGATGGATGATGCTCTGTTTCTTCAGTGTGTGGCAACTCTTCATTAAGATTGGGTATAAACAGAGAATCACGACCACGTTGTTTTGGTGCTCCGGCGACCTACCATATCTCCCTCGAGGCGTCTTCGCGCGTCGTTGTCCTCCCTCCATGCCAACCATGGTGGTCTTCGTGCGGCGGTTGTCCTCCCTCTGCGGCAACTGTGGCGGAAAGTAAAAAATAAAACCAATACAGAGACTATTCCATGAACCACTACTCTTGAATCAAACAAAGAACGCTATGATGGCTTCTTAATGACCAAAAATTTAAACAGAAAGCAATAATCAGTGAGTTATCAGATTTGAATAAGTGTAACATTAATTATCATATTTGAATAAAAGAAAATGTTGCGTAAGGACACTGGAGCAGGTTTTGCAAGATTGTACGCGTTGCAACTCACGGGCATTGAAAAAAAGGAACAAACTCTTCCCAAGCAAACAACCATCTGTAAAAATTCCCTAGCAAAAATGCTCTACAAAAATATATGTAAAAAAAACTTTTTCCTAAAAAACTATTCTTTCTTAGGAAATGTTCCAATTTTCATGAAAAAGTTAATTATTAAGTGTTCCAATTTTTATGAAAATCTTAACTTTTATTTAAAATAAGGAATTTTCCATGTTGAACCTTATTATGGGCGTTTATTAAAACTGGATATAAAAAGTGATGCACAATGGCACATGTGTTTTTTTTTCGCCCGATGCAACGCACGGGCATTTGTACTAGTCTTTTTTTTTAGGAAAACTATTGCTGCTTTATTTAATCGTATGCGTTCGGAATCTCATCCGAAATTACATCAAGCACACAATCCAGGGAAGCCCCAACCAAACCTTACAAAGTTCATCACCGACACCGACTCTCGCTAATTTGTGCGCGGCAACGTTAGCAGAACTACGAACCCATGTAACTTTAAAATCAGAAAACGAAGTCAGCATAGACTTGATCTCCTGTATCCACGGCCCAGCACTCGACAGCTCCTTTTGATGACTCGTTAGCATCCGTACCACTCGCTGGGAATCAAGCTCGACGTGTACCTTCTCGGCATTAATCTCCTTCGCCACCTCCAGAGCTCTCTTGCAGGGCAGAATCTCCACCGATTCAGGATCGTCAACGCCCCTGAAACAATGACAGAGCCCCGCCCGGAACGCTCCATCCTGGTCTCGGATCACCGCGCCACCTCCTCCGCTTTTGCTCACCTTAGAGACTGCACCATCAGCGTTTACCTTTAGCCAACCACCCTCCGGCGGTCGCCATTTCTGCTTGGGCTGCACCCTTGCCGGGCGCAGGTTACGCACGTGAGCATCCTGCCAATCTCTCATGTGAGAAGCTACCGTCTCCATTATTTCATGTGGTGGTGATATCCTTCTTCCATCCCTCGCCTCGTTACATGCCAACCATAGCCCATACGTCGCTTGGATCATGGCCGCCTTTTCCTCATCCGAAGCTTCTGCAAACCACCCGAGCAGCCAGGTCGCTAACGCACTCTGAGAGTCGATCGGACTCGGTGGGGTCGCCACCGAAACTCCCTTTTCTGAATGCAAGAGCTGCCAGAACCGTGCAGAATGTTGACACGACCAAAAACGGTGCAGCACCGTCTCCTCCCGTCCACACGCTACACAAAAAACACCGGGTTTGATCCTCCGACGGTGAAGCTCAGCCCCCACTGCGAGGCCATTCCGAATCAGTCTCCACATGTGTATCTTAGCCTTGGCCGGAGCAGAAGTTTCCCAAAGTGCCAAATATCCTTTATGTTTCATCACAGAACTTGAGCCTTCCGGCTGTCCGGATTTCGCATTGTTCAAGGTCATACGCAAGTGATAAGCCGAGCGTACAGCAAAGTCACCATTTTTTGTAAAATTCCAAGCCTGGTAGTCTTCAGTACCAGGGCCCCCAATGGCGATTTGCTGGATATCTTTCACGTCATCTTCAGAGAACATGGCATTTGTACTAGTCGAAAACAAACTTAGCAACCAACGAAGTTGATTGGTTGGACGGTGCGTGGGCACTGGGCAGGAATAATCACAAGTAGGCCGACCCGTACGGTCACGTACCGGGATGGACGGTAAAGATGATCGACGCATGCTCGGAACATGGCAATGATGATGTCCCAGGAATTCAAACGAAACGGGTCCGGTCCCGAAATTCTTCGACCGCGATGCCTCGCAACGAGTACCCGCTGGCATTATGCGACCACTGCCACGAAAAGCGCGTACGAGTATACGACTACGAATCCAATCAAACCGGCAGATTCTTTCCTGCGTGGCCTGGGAGAGGAGATGGACTCGCAAAGGTCGTAATTCAGCGTACAGAAGCAACAAGGATGTGGATGTGTACTGTGTTACTGTGTACACTTCAGTACTCCTACGTGTGTACAGTAACAATTATCGCCATAATATCCTTGTCACAACAAGAGGGCAACGGACGGACACACAAGCAAGACAGACAGGCATCGAATCTTGTCCACGAGTCATCAGCATGCAGCACCCCCTAACCGCGTGTACGTACCTAGGTAGACTTGACCTGAGCTCGATCGATTGGGTTCCCCGGCTGACAGTGACATGTACGCACGAAAAGAGTGTGGCCATCAGTAGGAGTAGGACCAACAAAGTAACCACACGACACGATCGATCTATACGGAAACAAAACGAAAAGCACGAGGGAAGGGAACGTACTTTTGTGAACCGCGTCATCAATCAGATCCTCTTATAAGGCCAACTCCACCGCGCGACCCTATCCTGTCCGCCCCTGTCCGTTTGGGATAAAATAGACAAAAGAGGCGGCCCAGCGCGCGGCCTCAAACGGACAAATGTCCGCTTTGTGTCCGCTTTCGACCCATCCGCGGCCCAAACTTGCGCTCGATTTGGTGTGAAACGAACGCGCGCGCTTGTCCTCCTCCTGGCCCGCCTGTCGGTGGGAGAAACCAACCCCCCACGCCCATTTGGCGCCATTTGCCCCAAACCCTCCCACGTCCCTCCCGCCGCCTCTCTCCCCCGTCCATGGCCGACGCCCCGCTGGGTTCCGGCGGCCTGACCGTCGACCCGCCCGCATAGGTGAAGAAGAAGGCGCCAAGGAAGACGCGGTCGGAGTGCACGCCGGAGGAGATCGCCAAGTTGAACGCGGAGTCGACGAGGAGGAGGGAACGGAGAGCGGTCGTCAAGGTCAATGCCGCCGCGGCCAAGTTCGCCGCCCAGCGCAAGGAGCTGGAGGTCAGCGCGCAAGGTCATTGGCCGACGGCTGGAGGACCTCGTCAACAAAGCGCACGCCATCCTCATGCTTGGCATGGGCCGCCCCGCCGAAGTTCCTCGCAGCGTTGCCGGTCCGGCGAAAGCAGCTCGTCGGTCGCCTGCCTACGACCGCTGGGCCGCTTACGCCGCGCACCGCTACCATGTCGCCTGCTTCCCTCCGCCAAAAGGCACGACGGCGAGACCCGTTCTCGGGTCGCCCGGACGTGTGCTTGTTCGCGCCGTCACACCGCGCCCCGCGTCATCGACCTCAACATCACGCCTGGTCCAAAGAATGCGGGCGGCCGTCCGCCGAGATGCTAAGAAAGCGAGCACGAGCACCGTTCACGGGCACCATGCCGCCCCAGCGTCTTGTTTGGACGTAAATGCCAACCCCTAACGCCAGCCGTCGACGACCCTTCTACAACCGCTACATGGAGGACGTGATCTTCGACGGTGGGCATGGCCGTGTTTACGACCTCGATGAGACCCAATGTCCGGATGGCCTCCCCGAGTACGTCCCCGATGAAGGGGGCGACGACCGTGCTGGCTACGACCATGGTGACTCGTGGCATGAAGACGATGACATCTATGTCGAAGGTGATGAAGAAGAAGAAGGCAATGACTTCGATATTAGTGGTGCGCCATTGTTCATCGACGAGCTCACCCAAAGAGCGGAGGCACAAAAGAAGGGGAAGAGCATTCACGCGGGTTCATATACACAAGATGAGGACAAGTTGATTTGCCAAGCTTGGATGGAGAGTAGCCAAGATCCAAGGACCGGCGCGCAACAAAAGGGCATTGTTTTTTGGACGAGAGTCCATAAAACATTCACAAGCAACCGTGGCATCAGCTTGATTCAAAAAAGATGGTTGTTCATCCAACAAGAGTGCAACAAGTATTGCGCGCATTTGAGAGCGTTCAAGCACGGCCCGTAAGTGGTCTCGGCGTTGGGGACATGGTATGATCTCCTCTTTCTAGCCCTTTCCTTGCTACGGCCATGAGACTTCGGCCGTGTATATGTTTGCATGTTCACTTGTTGTTGATCATGTTGTGTAGGCATTCCAATCTTTGGAGGCATTCAAGGCCCGGCACAATAACAAGCCATTCACTCTTACGCATTGTTGGACGCTCATCAACATGTGCCCTAAGTTCAAGGACCAATACCGTGAACTACAAAGGAAGAGAGGCAAGAAGACGGCCAAGTTCGCCGGAGGTGGAAATGGCGAGGCGTTGAAGAGGCCGAGGGGCAAGACCAACTCCAAGGTGGACGACATACGTGACGCCTCATCCATGGCCTTGCATGAGACTTTGCATGGCATGATGTCTCAAAAGGATGTGAGGGACGAGAAGAAGCGGCAAAGCAAGGACGAGCAAATGAAGCAATACCTAGACCTTCAAAGATGTAAGCTTGAGATGGAGGAGGCGGCCAAGAGGAGGAAGATCGACATGAAGGAGGCATCCCGCAAAGGCAGCTCGACATGAAGGAGGTGGCCCGGCAAAGGCAGCTCGACATCGAGGCAGACAACGTCAAGGCCAAGCAGAGGCAGCTCGACATCGAGGCCACCAATGCCTCCACCAAAGCGAAGGAGGTGTCCCTTGCGATCATGAGCGTGGACTTGTCGAAGATGAGCGACAAGACGAAGGCCTGGTTCGAGGCCAGGAGGAAGGAGATGCTCGACGCCGAAGGCCTGAACTAGGTCGTCCGATCGGCGTGGCCGTTCTTTTTGAGGCTGGCATGGGTGCCGCCCGCCCGCCCGTCGGGCCGCTGGTAGTGTGCCGGCGAGAAAACATTCATTTTGGAGGCCGGTTATGTTGCCACCGTTGGTCGTGTTGCGGCGAGGACAACTATTCATTTTGGAGGTCGATGTTGCCGGCGGCGCTCTGTTGCGGCGATGGACGTGTAGGTCACCGGCTCTGCTGGCGTGATGAACTGCCGCCACCGCCCGAACTAGGGCTTGGCTTTGAAATGTTGCTTTAGTTTTTAAAGTGTACGCCGACAGGATGAGGCAAATGGATGCGGCCGCGCGCTGGGCGCACGGCCACCGCATCCCAGGACAGGCCCGGACACGACCCCAAATTCCTATTCAAACGGACAGAATCCGGACAAAACGGACGTTCGTTTGGGGTCGCGCGGTGGGGTTGGCCTAAGATGTAGCCATCTAGGGGTAGATGATTGCCAAAGAACTCATGCAAAGTGTACAAAAAATGGGGTTGGCTGTTCTCTTCACTCGGTTTCATTCTTTTTTTTATCAAAGAAGAGCTTCCCCCTCCCGATTTTCATTACTGAAAACCCAGATAAGAGCTTCCCCCTCCCGATTTTCATTACTGAAAACCCAGATTACATAGTTTAACACGCGCAAGTAGCAACACCGATAAGTATCACAACAAACCAAAAGGACCAGCTCGGTTTCATTCTGGCCACATTTATGGTGCCACAGCTTTCCTCCATCCCTTGTGTCGATCACGAGTGATTCTTCAAAACTACTACGTACACAGGGCGTCTCCTTAGCTCACGCGGCACTGCAGACTACTGAGTAATCAACCGTTAACGAGTTAGTTAACCTGCTGTCAAAAAAAACGAGTTAGTTAACCTGGACCACGTGTAGCGAATTCCACATGCTCTGTTGCACCAAGCGTGCCTTGATTTCATTTAACATTGAACACACAACCAAGAAGAATCCCGTGGCTCTGCTGCATGTTTGCTGGTCGGAGGGGAAAAAGGCCCCACGCACGCGTTTCGGTCGCCAGCGGACCGCGTGAGACTAGATGAAGGGAGACGATGGCGAAAGTTTTAGTTTTTGTAACACAGTACAGACACTTATGCTCATATAAACGCACATACACTCATCCCTATAAGCATCTTTGTGAGACTAAACCGGTACATCGTCTTTAGATCGACGAAGTCATCAAAAACGCCTTCGTAGTTGACAGGGCGTCTGCTCACACTAAACGCAAATCGCCGGAAGGCCTAAAATACATGCCAGCAATCACTGATTGATTCACGTGAAAGTTTTAGTTAATTAGCCTTTGTTTTCAGATAACAAAGTTCACTTTTTTTTGGGTGGAAACAAAGTTCTACAAAATAACTAACAATGGGGTTTGGTTCAGAATTGCACTAGGTCAGTGGCGGCATACGCTGGCGTCGATTAGGAATACACCACCTCTCTCGCCCCCGCGTCGTCCCTAGGGCGACATGGTGGACCCCCAATCTCGCGCGAATTCCCTAAGAGCTTGGAAATATTCGTGGTGATACGGCATCAGATGAGCTCTAGGCAAAAAAAACTAAATGTTGAGTAAGGTTAAAAAATATTTGATTTTGCAGCACAAAATTTGTATTTTTTTCCCTCTAACTCCCCCGATGTCATATTCTCTTGAAAGTTTGTACACACATGGAAAACTTGTTCATTTTGATGTACACGAAATTTCAGATATTCCCCGAACTCCCCCGATGTCATAATCAATGTTCGTGCCATTCAGATAAATGTTCACTCGTTTTAAAGAAACTCATAGTGTAAAAAGTTTATTTCGCCGATGTTTAAAAAAATGTTTGCTTCATTAAAAAAAATTGGACTTTAAAAATGTTCACATGTTTAAAAAGTAATGTTCATGGCATTAATGAAAACAATGCATCAAGTATTGAAAAGTGTTCAACATGTACCAAAAAGTGTATGTGCATATTCGAACAATGTACAACGGGTATACAAAGAAATGTTCAATGTGTATTGTAAAATATGAAAGTTCTTCATGTATTTTTTTTACAAAAGTTCAATGTGTATCTAAAAATATATTGAATGTGTGTTAAGAAATATTGGACTTGTATTTAAAAATCTTCAACATGTTTTCACAATAATGTTCAAACATGTATTTATAACATTGTTCATTATGCATCCATGATAATTTTAACGTGTATAAGAAAATGTTCAACATGTATAAACAAATATATAACATGTATTAAAAATTCAACTTGCATTTATAAAAATAAAAATAACAAGAACAAACTAAAAAAGTCAAAATAGAAATAACCAAAAGAAAAACTGATGAAGGCGAGATATAGCCCTCGTGTCTTTCTTTGCGTATCGGTACGAAATCTGAGTTAGAGGCTACTTCACTGCTCTTCATTCATTCTGGAGTTGAGTGTCCACATCCAGGCTTTCATGCTCAACTCGAATTCCCCTTGCCCCTTGCATGAGAAAAACACCTGCATTGTGTCTTGTTGCCCGCAAGAGTTATAGCTCGCCTTTTCGGAGATGTAACTCTGGCTCACCTCTTCCTCGCAAAAAAAAAAAAACTCTGGCTCACCTCTAGCACCCTCTCAAATGGGCCAGCCCATTTGCGTGTTTTGCTCGCTCGTGTTTTTTCTATTATTCTGATGTAGAATGGTTAGACGGTTCAGTTTTCCTTGATTTTCCTTCTCTCTTTTTGTGTTGCAGTTTTCATCGACTTTCTTTGCTTTTCATTGGAGTTTTTATCTTCCTTACGTTCATGTGTTTTCTTTGCGTTTCTCATTGTTTTTTTGTCTTCATATGTAGTTTTTCTTTTCGTTTTTCGTTCATTGGCCTTCATTGGTTTTCTCGGATTTTCATAACTTTTTCCATCTATGTGATTGCTTAACGGGTTTCATAATTTCCTTTTGGGTCTCAGCTTTCAGTGTTTCTTTTCTGGGTTTTTTCAAAGCTTGTCCACTATTCTATACACATGTACATTTTTGGTATATGCCAGGAACATTTTTGTATACACGCTTAATGTTTTTAGCATACATGATTAATAACCCTTTTAAATATATGTTTTGATGTCTACTTTTTTATACTCACTAGGACAATGTCTATGCATTGCAACAGGATTTAACTATTTTAGTAAATTTGCTCATGATTTACCTGTTCATATTAGTGTGATTGTATAAATAAATGTTTATCCGTGATTTACCAGAAAACAAAAAGGATTGGCACCAGTTGAGAGCTAGTGCACGTACGCTACGCCAGGGAAAAGGACAAGAAAGCTTGCAACAGCAATGCAAACAATTCCAAAAACCTAAACATGCGTCACGTGCGCTCGACGCGGCCTCTTACAGGAACTCGCGCCACGCTTGCTTGCTTGCTTGCTTGATTGTACGTTCCGAGGAAGGCCTTGAACGTCCGCGACCACCGCGGGGAACATACGCCGACGCCTCTCTGTTTCTCCCTGAACGTTCTCAACTGCGCGTGCTTATTCTGTGTGGCGATCTCTCTACTGTACGCCTGCACTGCACTACCGGTCTGGTTCCAGAGCAATCAGGAGCTGGACCTCCAGATCGCCCACGAGCTCTCCGGACAGAATGGCAGCTTCGGCTTCCAGATGTACTGACATGGGACCTTGTCATGAAGGATGATGGTGCAGGAGGAGGAGAGTTTGAGCTTCAGAATGTGTGTGTGTGTTCAGGTCAGTTAAGTCACACGAATGTGTAAGGCAACTAGGTGAACTTGTACCACCACTACTATCTATCTACTTCAGAATGTGTGTGTGTGTGTTCAGTTCAGTTAAGCCACACGAATGTGTAAGGCAACTAGGTGAACTTGGGCGGCCCTCGCCACTCGCCGAGCATGTGCTCAAGCATCCGCGGGCGGCGACAAGAGGCGATCGATCGATAGAGCGAAATTCTTTGTTTTATTCGTATGCTTTGTTGTAGTTTTGTTGTCTTCTCCTGCAAAGTTGTAGGTGTGTGTTGGGCGTCCATGGTGATGGTGTCGCTTGTAATGTTGGGGGGTGGCAACCTCACCTTTTTCTAGCATTTCCACAAGTTCTGGGTCTTGTAAATTCCAAGTCTCAATAAAGGGAACGAACGATTGCCTTCTTGTACAGAACAATCATAGTTGTCTTTGGTTCCCCGACATTTTCATGCTCTGGTGGCATTTCTACAACTATAGATGAAGCAATCCAAGGTGAGATGATGCACATATTAACCAGCTTAGAAATGGTGCATTCTATTTTAGCTTAGGGAGCAACTGCTTTTCTGCCATCCAATGCACGCCACCTGCAAAGAAGAAATTCAAGATGCATTATGAAACGGCCCGTTTGGAACAGATGACTAAATCAAAGCCAACCACATTCATATGCAAGTAGAGGGAAATGGTTTTACAATCTTGATAAGATATGTCAACAAAGTTCTCTCTTTGGTAAAAGGACCCCGCAGAAAACAAAAGGGCAGCAGCGTGGTGAGAAGTCAAGTCAAGCGTTTGCACGTAATCGAGATGTGTAAGGGACACGAACCTCCTGTGTTTTGTCGATGATGCCGGTTCCATCGTCCCTATGCTAAAACAGAGCAGGGAAGCAAAGCAGGGCATCCTTGATTCATTCCAGATGTGAACCCAATAAAGAAAACTATTCACTACCCCATGGAGTGTGCAAATGAAGGTGAATCATCCGACGGTTTCAGCCACTATGTATGCTAAAGAGGAGAAGTTTAGCAAGAATATGGATGGACTGAGGTCCAGCTTCCTGCTAAGGACGAGGTGGCGCTCGTGAAGGCGGAGCCCGGCGAGGTGGCGCTCGACGACGATGCGGCCCTGAAATGGGCGCGCAAGGACTTCCTCGGGATGGAGAGGGAGCGCCAGGTCGCCGCACTGCGCGCTTCGAGCAGCGCCGCTGGGGCCGCGAAGAAGGAGGAGTCGTCTACCTCGACGACAGCGACGACGACGCGCCGCTGGCACCTGTCCACCATGGCGATGCCAGGCAGGGGTGCAGCCGGGACGACCGCGTCAAGGAGGAGAAGGCCGATGACGACTTCGGCAGCGAGGACGGCGACTACTCCATGTTTAGCAATTTTTTTAGTTATATTTGTTATGTAAACGCGTCGAACATGTAATATATGCCAAAGTTTGCCGAAATTTAGTCGTGTTTAACCGAACTTCGCCGAACGTTTTTTTTGGAAAAATTAGACGCGCCTAGGGGCGGCCCTGGGGACGACGACTGGGGGGGCAACTCGCTCCCAGACCGTTTTTTTTGCGCCGGCTCGCCCCTTGGGGGCCAATGGCTGGAGATGCTCTTAGTGGTATCATCGGCCGACCGGCGGCCCAAAATGATGTGAATTGATGGGCCATGGGACACAATCTTTTTTCTCGTTGCTAAAACACGATGGAGGGTTGCTAAAACATGAGGGAGGAAAGTTCTCCTAAGAGAAAACAATTTTCCTCTTTTTGGAGGACAAAAATTACTTTCCAGTACAGGAATTGTATGGGGAGTGTTTGGTTACCTGTGTTTTTTTGCCTCGTTGCATGTGTGACTCAGTTGGGCCTGGCTGTGCTAATACAGGCCAAAGACCATGTTGTGCATGTTCTTGGATCGTTTGCATGTAGCTTGGCTGCATCAGAGAACCAATTTTCACCTGGCGTTTGGTTGCCTGCGTTGCACTGGGTTGATGCACTACACGGTGTTCGAAACATCGTTTCAGTCCTACCTTCTCCATCCCAAAATGTAAGACGTTTTTTGATATCATGGTAGTGTGAAAAAATGTCTTACATTTTGATAGGGAGGGAGTAGTTAGGAAACAAATGGTAGTTCATCCTAGCGACTAACAATTAGCAGTACAAACAAAAAGTCATATGGATCAAAAGGGGAAAGTGCATCGATGCCGAACTAGGTGAAATTCCATCCTCTTATTCTTCTTCATAACCGTGTCTGACCTCTGTTTGCCCACATAGCCTCAGCCCAATCGAACTGTTTGTTCTTGCAGGTCTCATTGTCAAATGCCTCAACACCATGGCCGACGCTATCAAGATCATCATCCATCACATCTTCCTCTTCCGGCACAAGCTCATCAGAGCCCCATTGCAGGATCCAATTATGAGGGATGCAACATGCAAGAACAAGTTTAACCTAGGTGGGGAATGTGTGGAATGACTTCTCATTCAGAATCTTAAATCTATTCAGTAGAGCTCCAAATGCGCTCGTAACCATAACTCTAAGTCTAGACTGTCTGAGGTTAAAATATTATTGTGCAGTCCTAGGATAGTTCCTACCAGAGTACTCGTTCAGAGGTACCTGGTTTTCCTGAAAGTTAAAAGAACACCATGCCGACATGCAAA
Organism: Aegilops bicornis; assembly: GCA_021605145.1. Taxonomy (NCBI): domain Eukaryota; kingdom Viridiplantae; phylum Streptophyta; class Magnoliopsida; order Poales; family Poaceae; genus Aegilops; species Aegilops bicornis. The sequence goes on along the minus strand of CM038671.1, from coordinate 30,541,708 downwards.
ATTCTTCAACACTGAATTGCTCTAGAACTACTAACTTAAATCTGTCACAACACATTTTCTCTTCAATCCTAACATATTCATATGAGTAATGGCCACACGACACATGCAGGAACCATCATCTAGTATTTACGAGTGGGTGATAGTACCTTTGGTTGAAGTTTCTCCATGGGTGACACACTTGACGGATCTTGCTCAAGAAACTATCAACGTCACCGTAAATTAAATAATCCCAAGTGTGAATGATCTCAGATCAACGAGGGTCCTGGCATGGAAACTACCCAGTACATGTGCCTTCATCTAAGCATAAGATTTGACAAAGCCCAACCCAAGACATAGAAAAGCACAGGAAATGAAAGGACCGGGAGCACGATAACAACAAATTATGTCATCACTTAGATGTGCAATATCTATTTCTCATCTATATGAGCCCTAGAGGGACCCTTATTATATATTTTCAACCACCTTTTTCATTATTGTGCATCTTTTCCTATATATGTCATTCCAAAGATATATAGTGTCCATAGATGATATCATATGTATTTATTAGTGGGGCTCAATTATAAGAGCTTGAATTATAAGTACACTAGTGTTAAATACCAAAGATAATATATGATAAGAAGAAATTATTAAGTGGGTAAATAAATTTTAAGATTTGCTTGGTGACGCCATTCAATCAATGATATAAATGAAAATGTGCATATAAGTTCAAGTATGCGATGTGTCAAGATTATAGTAAACATTAGACTCAAAGACGGTGACCAAGAATATCCTAATTTTATCCTTCAAAAATCCAAGCAAGTCACATTGTTTCATTTATTGTTTGCTTTGTATTTGCTCTTTCACAAGATCTTCTTTCTAATTTAAATATATTTATTTCAGAAAAAGACGAGATGGTGATAGCTTGGGGAGTTGTCCCTTTGATGATGAAAGATAAGATATCGATTATGATCCAACATTTCTCGGCGCACGACAACGCGTCAATACCAAACACATCAAGTGGCAGGTGTACATCCCCTCACATTCCAATGATTCTGATTGAAAAGATCAGTAGAGTATCTGTTGGGCGACAATCAAACTTAGGGTTCTCGGCTCCACCACATATCCATCGTCAATTATGGCGTGTTTGATATGACTTTATTTCAATTGCTGGTGCACTAACTCTTTTTGAAAGGCACCCATGCACCAACTTAATTTCCATTACTTCTCTTCGGGTTTGTAAGGCATGCATGTATTTCCCGATCTTCCGTTTGGCAAACGAAATTCGAGCAATATGCCATGAAAAAACAAACCTTTTTTGAAATTTAGTTATATGTCAAAAAAGCTAATATATTTTTGTGATATATAACACGAGTTTCATTGTTCAATTGACGACCTAGAAATATGCACAAGAAATACATGTAACTCAAATTTCACATCAGAAGAAAAATATATATCCCGTCCATAATAAAGACGAGTGTGTGGAATATAATCAATACACATTGGTAAAGGGGGAGTGTACATAGATTGTATCATTATTTTTATTGAGTGGGCCTTAATTGTAAAAGCTTGAGTTAGAAGTACATTTGTGTCAAACACAAAAGGTTAATTTATGACAAGAAGAATTCATTAAGAGTGGATACGTAAAAAAATCACGAATTGTTTGGCGTCACAATGTGCATATAAGTTCAAGCCCTGCATGCGTTGATATTATAACCAACATTTGGCACGAGTGCAGTGACTAAAAACACTAATTTAATCCTTAAAAAACCTAGGACATAATTGAATTCATTGTTTTCTTTATGTTTTCATTGGAAGATCCACCTTTTGTTTTAAATCTCTATATTTCAGTCAGTTAAGTCAATCAAAGACGACTTGACACATAATAGCGCACCAATACCAAACACATCAAATGGCAAGTGTAAATCCCCTATGTTCCTATGTTTTTGACTGAAAACATCAGTAGAGTATCTGCGGAGCAACAACCAAACTCGGGGTTCTCGGCTCCACCACCTCTCCATTTTCAATTCTTGCATGTTTGATCTGAGTTTATTTGAATCTCCCAAGCACCAACTCAATTTGAAAGGCGCCCATGCACCAACTTATTTACTGCAATCCGTTTGTAAGACATTATATACTACTACAAATTACAATACCTTCCGTGTGACTCTGAATCAATCCCGCCTAACGGCAAAATGTAATCTCAACGGCCCCACTATATAGCTAGCTACTCATAATCCCAATCCCATAGCCAAATACGTATGTTGGAGTACTATATCACCGCACGTACGTACACGTTCACCAACACGTTAACACAAGACGGCGTCGCGTGGAGTCGTTCACAGGTTCATGTCCACGACGAGCGGCGCGTCCCCCTTGTGCACGTCGAACGCGCGCCTGACCCGCTTACCGCCGGCGCCGGCGGCCAGCTCCACGACGTACTTGCCGTGGAACCCCCTGAACTTGAAGTGGCCGTTGGCGTCCACCTTGCCGCGCGCGTGCGACGTCCACTCCTGGCGGAGCCCCATGAACCTGTTCCCGGCCTGGCTGATGGTGCCGTCGGCGTTGACGAGCTGCCCGTGGGAGCGCCACATGTGGCCCTGCATGAACCCCCACAGCATGATCCCCTCCACGGCCGGGTGCGCGAACGCCTCGCGCAGCACCACCTCCAGGTCGTCGGCGCGCACGGCCTCGTCCGCCGCCGACACGTCCAGCTCCGTGATCCACACGGGGAGCTCCGTCGCCGCCAGCTTGTCCAGCGCGTCGCAGATGACGTCGCCCACCGGGTGCGTAACGTGGCCCTGCACCCCGATCCCGCCCACGGCGGCGCCGCGCCTCTGCAGGTCGGTGATCAGCGCCACGTACTTCTCCGGCGTCGCGTTGGGGTCGTTGGCGCTCTCCACGTTGTAGTCGTTGACGAAGAGCGCCGGGGCCGGGTCGATGGCCGCCGTCTCGCGGAACATGTGCGCGTCGATGTCGTCGCCGAGGCGCTGCCGGAAGAAGGCGCCGTGGAGCATCTCGTTGTTCACCTCGTAGTGCGGGAAGCGGCCGCTGTAGCGGGCGACGAGGCCCCGGATGCGGGACTCCACGGCGGCCCTGAGCTGGTCGGTGTTGAGGGCGCGGACCCACGGCTGCACCGAGTTCTCCACGGCCCAGAAGATGCAGTGGCCGCGCACCGGCTTCTTGAGCCGGTCGCAGAAGGCGATGAGCTCGTCGGCGTCGGCGTAGCTCACCTGGCCTTGGACGGGCTCCGTGTAGTACCACTTGAGCTCGTTCTCCAGCACCGCCCAGTCGAAGTGCTTGGTGAAGAAGTCGACGAAGGCCGGGTTCTGGATGGACGACTTGCTGATGCACGCGCCGATCGGGAAGCTGTTCTCCACCTGCACCACGCGGATGGACGCGCCCTTCACCGCCGCCGCCGCCGCGTCGTCGTTCCCGTCCTCCGACCGCGGGTTGAACTTGAGCACCACATCACGCTTGCGCACCTGCAGGATAGCCACCACGTAGAATATGACCATTTAAATCGTGCCGTGTGGGCCATGGTTTTTAAATGCGCTTGAGTAGAATGCAATGCAGTTCTGTTTCGTTCAAAAATCTGTAGCGCGCGTCATGTTGCTCACGTCATTACTATGACTAAGTTCACAATTTTCAAACCGAAAAGTTTAAATTTTCCAGTATGTATGAAATGAACAGAAGTTAATTACCTTGTCGGTCTTCTTCCTGAGGTGCCTGAGCCTTGCGATCTTGTCCACGGCGCACACGCGCATGTCCATGACCTTGATGTCCACCCCGGCCGGCGGGCCATGCACGTAAACCTCGGCCCGGCGCGGGTGCTCGTCGACCCGGAACGCGCCCTTGATCTCGGCCCACTTCCCCGGCTCGGCCACCAGCACGCCGCCGCCGACCCGCGCGCCGTCGTGCGTGCGGACCTCGACGTGCACGGGGTGGCCGCCGTCCGCGCTGGGGCCACCCTCCAGGGCAACCCAACCGGCCACCCGGTACGTGACCTTGGGCTTGGGCGCGCAAGTTATCTCCCGGCATAGGCCGTCCTTCTCGTCCGTCCGGTGCGCGGCGAGGACGTACCGGCCGCTCGGCTTCCGCTTGTGCGCGCACGGCACGTCCTCCGCCGTGGCCGAGAGCGGAGGCGGCGCGTGGTCGTGGTGCACCGAGAGCGTGCTCGAGCCGGCCGATGCCCAGCCGCCCAGACCGCCGTCGGCCTCCTCCGAGCAGGAGCCGCCATGGTGCTCGAGCAGGTTCACAGCGAGGGCACGCTCCTCCTCCTCGTCTTCGCTGCCGCCGTCCTCCGTCAACTTCATGGCGATGGCCGCCTCTTCCTCCGTGCTGCTGCCGCCGTCGGCCGTGAGCTTCATTGCAAGTGGCACCTCCTCCTGCACACGCACCCCGCGCACATTAACCCATTGCAAGGGGACACACGACCAGAGTTCTTGCGAACAATGTCGATCGGGATCAGACAGCCATGCAATGCACGGGCGACATGTGTAACGATTCTTGTTGGGGATAATATCATATATATATCGATCGATAGCTTGCTCGATCAGTTGCTTGGCTTTAAAGAAGGAACTGATTGATTGGAAAACAACCGGCGGAAGAAGATGCATGATTAACTTGGAGCCCACATCTCGTCCAGCAAATTCACGCAAAACTGCTGAAGTTTGCCACAAAATCTACTAAAATTTACAGGGACGATACCAACAGGCAACAAAACACGTGAAGCCCATGCCATTTTCTGTCCAAGCTTCGATTATGTGCGTGAACATTGGTATTGCAATCATAAAAACTAGACCAGCCAGGAAACTAGGCCTTGGCGGCATTTTGAAGTATTGCAATCATGCATGAGAGAGAAGCAGATAGACATGACAACATGTCACATACCTTAGCGAAAGCCATGTCGATGGACCAAAGGGACGACGTCGCTCAACCACACGATCGATGTGTGTGCAGCGCGAGACGTGTGCGTTGTTGCTGCTGTTGTTGTTGTTGTTGCTGCTGCTGCTATGATGATGTTTGGGTGGTAAGTGAGGAGGGATGAGAGGCACGCAGGGTGGCAATTTATAGGGAGAGCCAGCTCTGGATCTATGTCATGTTGGTCTGTCAGTTTGGCCGGCGATCCACATCCATGGGACAGAGCAGAAAGGTGGCCGAAGCCCATTGCTAGCTGTAGGGAATGAAAGCTCCCCATGCCATGGCCGATCTCGGCTACCTAACTCGTATCTTTCCTCCTATCTTTTGTACAACACTCAAGTTTGGGCAATGCAAGATTAGTCAATCAGGCCGGTTTGCCGGGTCGTGCAGCTGACATGCGGGCCCGCTTCTCGTGTCCGTGTCTCGCGGCAGTAGGTTGATCTATGGTCAGCTAGCTGATTATTAGATTCATGATTATTACTTTTTGTTAGGGTTATGATCATTAGCAAAATCCAAGCATCTCCCAACTCCGATCCTTTTCTTGGCTTTCGGAGGAGTAGAAGTTGATCAAGCCTTCCTTTCCTTCGGTGCACACGCACACGCAAATGCATAGCAATAGTCGTATTATATGTGCACAACTTAGTAGCGAGCAGCGCAGCCCGTACACATGTGCTTTTGTGGGAGTTCTTTTGAAGTACACATGTGCTTTTGACACATCATAATTGTACATCTAGTTACACTAGCCACTCTAGAAGATACTCCATAATATATGGAGCGCCTATACAGGCACCTGAAAAGAATGTTTTGCATCGGTCACTTTTATTCAGGACCACTAGATCTTCATCCAATGGGCAAAAATAGATCTTGCAGTGTTCATCTTTAACATCCCCTTCTTCATACTCAGGCAGCCGCCGGCCTACACTGCCCTAACCGTTTGCCTCCCCTCTCCCGGCAGTTGACATTCACTGCCTCGCCGCCCCACCCTCCCCCATCGCCCCTGCCATCTCTCTAAGCCCCCGTTCGAATCCTACTCCCTCCGTAAAGAATTAAAGGGATTGCTTTGACCCTCCCCCACCATCAAGCAGTGCAGCCCGTACACATGTGCTTTTGTGGGAGTTCTTTTGAAGTACACATGTGCTTTTGACACATGATAATTGTACATCTAGTTGTACTACCCACTCTAGAAGATATAATATAGGGAGTGCCTAAACAGGCACCTGAGAAAATGTTTTGCATCGGTCACTTTTATTCAGGACCACTAGATCTTCATCCAATGGCCAAAATAGATCTCGCAATGTTCATCTTTAACATTCCCTTCTTCATCCTCGGGCAGCCGCCGGTGTACACTTCCCTAACCGTTTGCCTCCCCCCTCCCGACAGTTGTCAGTCGCTATCTCGCCGCCCCACCCTCCCCAATCGCCCCTGCCATCCCTCTGAGCCCCCCTTCGAATCCTACTCCCTCCGTAAAGAATTAAAGGGATTGCTTTGACCTCGGCCTTGCCATGGCTGGCGCTCCTCATGCCGTGTCCGCCTTAGGCCTCGCGAAGCAGATGTGAGTGATTTTTTTTAAAAGGAGGATATCCCCGGCCTCTGCATCAAAGTGATGCATGCAGCCAGTTTATTAAAACAAAATACGGGAACAAGGTCTCATAGATGTAGGAGACACTTATAATATATGTCTTAGTGTAGCAAGAGGACTCCTCTTACTTCAAGAAATGTGAACAGAGCGTTTCGCCATTTGGAGTAAAAGTCGATCAATCCTTCCTTCGGTGGTTGGTAGGCACACGCAAATCCATAGCAGCACGAGTAGTATATAATTTTTTTTGACGAGAGTAGTATATATTTGCATATACGTGACGGCCTACGAACTAATGAAGAACCGTACACATGTAATTTGTGAAAGTTCTTTCTACATGCACATGCGCTTTTAACACATGATGATGATGGTGGTACATCCACCGATACTAGCTAGTTAGAAGACACTTCCACCGTGCACTAAACTAGCCTAAAAAACACCGTATAATTTTGGTAGGAAGGTACTAACATATAATGTATGTCTAATATATCTAGCAAGAGAACCTTCTGCTTTGTGAAGTATTAACAGAGTGTTTCGACATTCTAGGCCTACTACTCGCAGCCGCCCCATTATTACATGCATGCATACGTGATGGGAACTTCCACTTTGATTTGCCGCCCCATATGCATAATTAAGAACCTAATTAGGCTAGCTGCCCGTACGCATGTACCTTTTGAAATTTTTCTAAAGTACATATATGCTTTTAACACATGATGATTTTTTGTTTGAATACTTTAACACATGATGATGGTGACACATCTACTGGTACTTGCTACTCTAGTCTAGAAGATAAAATATACGCACGTCTTAGATTTAGGAAGAGAGCCTTTTACTTTTGTGGAATGTGAACGGAGTGTTTCACCATTGGAGGAGTGCATACTCGCAGCCGTCCCATGACATACGTGATGGGTGTTTCCACTTCAGTTCGCAGTTTGGACTTTGAACGAACAGTATATCTAATTAAGTCGCAAACCATGGCGTGAAGCTACGAACATCGGCCGAGGCATGCATGGCCATGGACTCCTGGGTGATCTGTGACGTCCGTTCTCGAATCTTGACGGCACAAGCAAGCTCCTCGGCATGCATATGCCGACCCACGAAATTGAGCACCGACCGTAATGCATGCATGGATATCCTGCGTAGCTTCAAAAGAATGGAAACACGTCCACGAGGAATTAATGTGCGCCGAACGATGGGTCGATCGTGCGTGCATGCATCCGCAAAATCGTATAATAACTTCGTATCTTCCTCAATAAATCTTTCCCTTGCGTCGTCGAACATGCATCTCGGTGTCTCAAAAGGCGTTTGAACAGATGCCTTTTTCAGAAACAGAACACACGTCTAGAAGAGCACTGCGTAGGCAAATATTTTGTGAGGTTGTGATGAGGGCCCGGAACGGTTAGGCCAAATGAGATGATAATTTGGTGCACGGTCAAACTTTTTTTAACATAGTACAGACACAAGCGCTCATAAATACGGGCATACACTCGTTCCTATGAACACACACACATATCCTACCCCAATGAGCATTTTTAAGAGGCTGAGCCGGCATATCATTTTGAGATTGACGAAGTCATCAAAGGTGTCTCATAGTCGATGGGAACGTCTCTTCCCACTGAACGTGCATTGCCGAAAATGCTCATTAATTCAGGAATAAATGCGAGCACCAGGACTGTGCACATATTCCTGGTGGGCTGTGGAATTGTCCACCTAACCATCCAACCACATGTTGGTTCGCACGGTCAAATTTATTGAACTGGCTCCTAAAATTGTTGTTTTTTTTCACGCAAAAGAAAAAATTGTTGTTTTTTATTAAAAAAAAGGTCGTCGTTACTTTTAGCGACTTCAAAACCGTAGTTTTGCGAAAATTACTATGAACTTCTCAGATAGCAAATTTTAAGGATCCAAATATGAAATTTACATTTTGCTTTTATTAACCCGTTGGATGGTATTTTACTATGTTTTTAAGAATAACAATGAAACTTTATTGATTAAGCAAAGACAGTACAACAGGTTGAAGAAACTGCAAGCACGAACAAAACAGTTCTAATAAAATTGGAAGTTACACGAAGATGTTTTCAAGACATCAATTATATCCATATCTACATGCAACTTAGTTACCTAGCGTTATGCCCCTGCTCCTTCGTAACCTAGGCGGTAGAGCGGCGGCTCCTGATATAGTCTTCCCCACCGACGACCCCATGACCCCCCCCCCTCTCTTTTCTACAGTCGCTCTGGCAACAAGAGAGGACAGACACCTGTTGGGTTAGAATTAACTTTAAGATTGGGCATCCGTTCGTGGGTGGCGAGGCGAGGGTGTTGGCAATAGCATGCAATAAGTCCTCCCCACCTTGCCCTCCTGCCAATGATGCTTCCTTGTGTCATCGGGGCGCGTGTGGAGGGTGGTGCTTCCCATGCTTTGTTAGATGGATTGAGTTTTATTTTCATGTGCAAGTCTATCTCAGTGAGATTGTTCTACGAAGCGGACGACATGACTTTGCGTCTTGGGCCTCTGGCTCTGGTTCCGACCGGCGAAGGGCTAGCCATTCTTAGCTTTGTCTGGGAGCATGTGAGGCTTGTGTTCCCCGAATCTGTCTGGTCGGTTCTGGTGTGTTCTCCAGGCCTCTAACGCTTTCTTTTTTGCGCGACAATTTTCTCCTTAGATTGCGGTTGTCGATGTCTTCAATTATACATCAACTACTTTCACGACCGGTGCTTCTACAAGCTCATGGGTTTCACAAGGTCTTTCCGCTTTGTCAGAGACCCAATAGCGACATTGAGATTTTCTCATGGTGGCCTGTTGTTAGACGCAAGAGGAAGACAACTTCAGTCGTTCAGCACCCCAAGAACTTGGATGTACTTTTTAATTTCTGTAAGGGTCGTCGGTGCTACTTGATATATGGCATCTGACCTTTTCATTAAAATAGTCAATGATTTTATCTATACCCTTCACAGCTTTGGTCTTTCTAGGTTGTTTAGTTTATATAGGTTTATCACCAAGATATGCATTATTGAACCTTTAGTTTCCACAATACCATAAAGAGATCTAAGTAGGAACAAATCTGGTAATCGTCCATTCACCCACCAGTCAGCACCAATTGATTCTTCATGTGGGACCCCCTTGTGTCTTATCAATAAATTTGGGTTGAATACTCTACCCTCGAAAACTGTTGCGATCCCCTATACTTGTGGGTTATCAAGACCTTTTTCTGGCGCCGTTGCCAGGGAGCATAGCTCTATTCTTTGAGTCACTTGGGATTTATATCTGCTGGACACTATGAAGAACTTGAAAGACGCTAAGACAACAATTTATCCCTCAACTACGAGGGGAGGTAAGGAACTGCCATCTAGCTCTGCACTTGATTCCTTACATTATGAGTAAGCTAGGGACACCTAAACCTGCTTCTGCTATTCATTCCGATATGTCGCATGTTATTGATGATGCCACTTCTGCTATGCATGGTACTTATGATGAAACTACTTCTATGCTTGATACTACTTTATCCCTTGGTGAATTTCTAGATGAACAAATTGCTAGGGTTGGAGAGAAAGAAATTATTGAATCTGGATACGATGATGAGAGTGATGATGAAAATATGCCTGCTATTCCTGAGGGTTATCTTTTTGATGCGGAATCTTCTGCAGCTTTTTTTGCCTGCCAGGATAGATACGAACTTAAGAGGCTGCTAGTTAAATGGAGTAAAGAATCTCTTAGAGATAGAATGAAACCCGACCCTGCTTTTGCTACTTCACCTATCTGTGTTCCTGATAAGGATTATTATGAATTTTCTGTTGATCCAGATATAATTACTTTGGTTGAATCTGATCCTTTCTATGGCTATGAATCTCAAACTGTTGTGGCACATCTTACTAAGTTAAATGATATAGCCGCCTTGTTTACTAATGATGAGAGATCGCGCTACCTTTATTTACTCAAAATATTTCCGTTCTCATTAAAGGGTGATGCTAAGATATGGTTTAATTCTCTTTATCCTGGTTGTGTGCGTAGTCCCCAGGATATGATTTATTACTTCTCTGCTAAATATTTCCCTGCTCATAAGAAACAAACTACTTTGAGGGAATTATACAACTTCGTGCAAATTAAAGAAGAGAGTCTGCCACAAGCTTGGGGGAGGCTTCTCAAGTTACTTAATGCTTTGCCTGATCATCCTCTTAAGAAACCTGAAATACTTGATATCTTTTATAATGGACCAACTGATGCTTCCAGAGATTACCTGGATAGTTGTGCTGGTTCTCTTTTCAGGGAAAAAACACCGGATGAAGCTGAAATTCTATTGAATAATATGTTGACAAATGAAAATAATTGGGCACCTCCCGAGCCACCTCCTGAGCCAGCTCTAGAGCCAATTACTGAGCCTATTCCTAAACCAACTCCGAAAAAGAGAGGTGTTCTATTTCTCAGTCCCGAAGATATGGAAGAGGCAAAGAAATCTATGAAAGAAAAAGGTATTAAAGCTGAAGATGTTAAGAATTTACCTCCTATTGAAGAAATACACGATCTTAATTTACCGCCTGTTGAAGAAGTATATGATCTCAATTCCTTATTCACTGAAGAACCTCCTGATCCCGATATCCCGACACAGGTAGGAAAGGTAAATTCTCTCTATAGATTTGATAAAGCTGAAGTCCCTCCTACTAAAATTGCTAGTCAGTGCTTGGATGAGTTTGATGACTTTATGTTTAAGCAAGATGACTTTAATGCTTATTTTGGTAGACAATTAAAACAGAATACCTTTATGATTAAATGCTTGGGGTGATTTTATGGCTAATATTAGAGGTGAACTTAAACTTGTTAGCAAACATGCTTCTATGGTTACCACTCAAGTAGAACAAGTACTTAAAGCTCAGAAAGAAGTGCTTGATGAAATGAATAGTAAGAAAAATGATTAGTGTTAGAGTGGCTACTAGAACTGGTAGAATGACTCAGAACCTTTGTATCCTGAAGGGCACCCTAAGAGAATCGAGCAAGATTCTCGGAGAAATAATATTGATGTACCTAGTTCTTCTAAAAGGAAGAAAAAGAAAATGATAGGTCTTTGCAATCTTCTAGTGAACCTATTGCTGAACCACCTGAGAATCCAAATGATATTTCTATGTCTGATGCTGAAACACAATCAGGTGATGAACATGAACCTAGTGATAATGTTAATGATAATGTTCATGATGATGCTCAACCTAGCAAAGACAATGATGTAGAAGTTGAACCTGCTGTTGATCTTGATAACCCACAATCAAAGAATCAACGTTATGATAAAAGAGACTTCGTTGCTAGGAAACATGGTAAAGAAAGGGAACCATGGGTTCGTAAACCCATGCCTTTTCCTCCTAAACCATCCAAGAAAAAGGATGATGAGGATTTTGAGCGCTTTGCTGAAATGATTAGACCCATCTTTTATGTATGCGATTAATCGATGTGCTCAAAACAAATCCTTATGCTAAGTATATGAAGGATACCATTACTAATAAAAGAAAGATACCGGAAGCTGAAATTTCCACCATGCTTGCTAATTATACTTTTAAGGGTGGAATACCAAAGAAACTTGGAGATCCAGGAGTACCTACTATTCCATGCTCCATTAAGAGAAATTATGTTAAAACTGCTTTATGTGATCTTGGAGCCGGTGTTAGTGTTATGCCTCTCTATTTATATCGTAGACTTGACTTGAATAAGTTGACACCTACTGAAATATCTTTGCAAATGGCTGATAAATCAACTGCTATACCTGTCGGTATTTGTGAGGATGTGCTTGCTGTGGTTGCAAACGTTACTATTTTAACGGACTTTGTTATTCATGATATTCCCGAGGATGATAGTATGTGTATTATTCTTGGAAGACCTTTCCTTAATACTGCAGGGGCTGTTATTGATTGCAACAAAGGCAATGTCACTTTTCATGTTAATGGTAATGAGCACACGGTACACTTTCCGAGGAAACAACCTCAAGCTTATAGTATCAACTCAATTGGAAAAATTCCATCGATTATATTTGGAGGTTTTGAATTTCCTCTCCCTACTGTCAAGAAAAAGTATGATATTCTTATTGTTGGGGATTTTCATATCCCCGTTGAGGTAACTTAGTGCTATTCGAAATTTCTCCGGTTCCGTGTTATTCGGAATGAGTTTGTTAACAAGACTTGATCAACCTTGTTAGTGGATTCATTTTGATGATCACGAGATGGATGAAACTAGAAGCACAACCTTCTGTACCTCTTTATATTTTCTGTTATTTAGTAGAAATAAAGTAAAATAGTATTTTTTCTGTCTGTTCCCTGACTTGTCCGTGCAATATAAAAATATCCGGAAAATAAAAGTCCTCAGAATGCCATGCCAATTTAATATGATTTTTTCGGGAATATTTGAGGATTTACTGTGCAAAAATTACATGAGGAGCTGCCACAGCCCACGAGGGTGGAGGGCGCGCCCTACCCCCTAGGCGCGCCCCCTGCCTCGTGGGCCCATGGTGGCCCTCCTCCACTTATCCCTGCACCCATCTTCTTCCTCTGCCTCACACAAACACGAAAAACCAACTCAAGCACGAGTTCCAGCCCTTGTTGCTGGGATTTTTGATCTCCTTGCTCAAAGCACCTCTTGCAAAACTGCTTGGGGAGATTGTTCCTTGGTATGTAACTCCTCCATTGGTCCAATTATTTTTTGTTCTAGTGCTTTATTCGTTGCAAATTTGTGCTGCATAGGTGACCATGTTCTTGAGCTTGCACGTCAAATTTATATGGTTCCACCTAGCTCTAATGCTTGCTATAGGCTCTAGGCACTTGTGGGAGTTGTTACTATCAATTTTATTGAAGTTGGTTCACTTTTATTTGAAGTTACTAAAAATTTCAGATTATTTCAGAAAATAATGAAGAGACTTTTGAGGGGCTCGTCGAGCCGAAGCTCGAAGGAAAAACAAAAAGAAGAGGAGCAGAAGCCCAAATTTAATTTGCCCAAGATCATGGAGGTCCCGGCAGTGAATGGCCTTCCGATGACTTCTTGAGGAGAGCCGGATTTATGAGGATTTCTATTTATTGATTGAGAATGCTGGCCTCACCGACTTCCTCCGCGACCAACTTCATCAGTATCTCATACTCACAAATACTTTTGTGCAAAACTTCTACTTTTTCCCTAAGAAATCACCTCCATCAGTAGAGTTTCATTTATATGACGTTGTTAATGAGATGCCATTAGCTGAATTTTGCGAGGTTTGCAAAATACCCTTTGAGGGCACCTTGGATGAACCACACCGTAACGAAGTAGAAGCTTTTATTAACACTATCACTGTGGGAGAAACCAGGAAGGTTTCTGATGCAAGGATTACTAGCATACATTTCCTGTTTTACGCTACTTTGCCTTATTTGCTAGTCGTTGCTTGATTGGACGTGGGAACTATGGAAACCTTAGTGTTCCTGATATTATTATTTTGTTCCATTGTTTACACTGCAATAACTCTGTTAGTATGGGTGGAATTGTTGCTAGACGGTTATGTCTGAACCGTACTAAGGGCCCTATCTTTGGAGGCATTTATGCTTCGCGCCTAGCTGAATATTTTGAAATACCTATTAGGCATGAGGAGAAAGAAGAAACATCATTGCCCCGTGCTTATTTAGATTATAAGAGTATGCTAGCGCATGACTTTCTTGTTAAGAGTCGTGAAGGGGAGCTCAAATATAAATTATACTTTGATAAACATCACCCTGAGACTATTACTTTGCGTGCTCCCTCTTTGTTTAACTTGTCTGCAGGTCCTCACATCGTTCCGTGGGCGGCCATTCAAACCTATCGGAATCCTGCACCAGCCCCGGACCCGGAACCACAAGATGAGCCTCCACGACAGTCTGTTTATTCTTGGGATCCAGAGGTGGTTGCCCGGCCGGTGGCGATCGAAGTCTTCTTCATCACAGTATGACCCCAGCTTCACCTACGGGTATCCGCCAGGCTATCCCTGGCAATAGACCAACTTAGGCCAAAAGCCTAAGCTTGGGGGAGTACATATTTCCCACCGACATTACATTCATGTTCACACACACTCATTGCTAGATGTCGGTGCTCACACTCTTTCACTGTAATATCCATGCTAGTTTATTTTCTTTTTCCTGCTTTCTTCTTGTGTGTTTAATAAACCTTAAGAATAAACCAAAAAAACTAGTAGTAGTTTATCTCTTTGCTGTAGTATTTAAAAAGAAAACCCAAAAAAAATATTTCCCGTTCTTCTTTTGCTTGTTGGGAGCTTTCCCGTGTAAATAGTTTTTATTTCTTTTCTTTTCTTTGGGGGTCACTAGGAGAAGATCATGATTAAATGGTTGAAGTGGCTCTTATATGCATGATTGTTTATTTAACTTAGAGCCCATATTACTTGTCTTCTCTCTTGAGTTGAATGCTTGCAGATTCCAGCTTAGTCCAATGCACGTGCACTCTTATTATTATTCACATCATTCGGTCGTGCAAGTGAAAGGCAATAATGATGATATATGATCGATTTATTGGGATGAGAAAAGCTGGTATGAACTCGACCTCTCTTGTTTTTGTAAATATGATGATTCATCGTTCCTGAGTCAGCTATTATGAAATAAACATATTTGCAATGACATTTAGAGATTATAGTTGCTTGTGCCATGCTTGATTAGCTATGAGTTATAATGGTTTACCTTGCGTACAACATGCTATTAGAATGATTATGATGTGGTATGATGGGATGGTATCCTCCTTTAAATGAATTGAGTGACTAGACTTGGCACATGTTCACGCATGTAGTTGAATCAAATCAACATAGCCTTCATGATATTTATGTTCATGGTAGATTATATCCTACTCATGCTTGTATTCAGTGTAAATTAATTTTAATGCATGTTTACGACTGATGTCGCTCTCTCAGTTGGTCGCTTCCCAGTCTTTTGTTAGCCTTCACCTGTACTAAGCGGGAATACTGCTTGTGCATCCAAACTCCTTAAACCCCAAAGTTGTTCCATATGAGTCCACTATCACTAGTAGAAAAAGGGCCTATTGTCCCGGTTGGTAAGGGCCTTTAGTCCCGGTTGGTGAACCGGGACTAAAGGGTCGGTACTAATGCCTCCCCCCTTTAGTCCCGGTTCAATCCGTAATCGGGACTAAAGGCATGACCACGGAGCTCCACCTTTAGTCCGGTTGGTAACACCAACCGGGACTAATGGAAATTTTATGATTTTTTTGAAATTTTTTTGATTTTTTTGAAATTTTATTTGAATAATTTTTTTCAAATTTCTGAATTATTTTAACCCCTAATCTCTAATCAAGCACCCTCATCACTGCTCAATTTATCCTCTTCTCTAATCACCCTCATCATTCCAAATCACCTAACTTCCCAAACGGTCACCCATCCTCCCACTCACCCAAATGAGCACGCTTAACTTCCGGGTTCTATTCTCCTTGTTTCCAAGTCTGCACTTGTTGTTTTCACGACAATAGTAAGATGTCAATCCTATTAACCCTCAGGAATTTTGCTTGAGCATGAATTGACACATTTAACTGTTTGAGTTTCAAACTATTGTTTTCAAAAACAATAATTATTTAGAAAACAATAGTTATTTTGAATAATTAGTTTGACCATGGTTTGACCATAGTTTGACCACAGTTTGACCAGATTTGACCAAAATTCAAAATAACTGAACAAATTAGTTAGTAACACTAATATTATAGAATAATTAGTTTGACCATGGTTTGACCATTGTTTGACCACAGTTTGAAATTTTTTCGATTTTTTCCACTGTAGATATTAAAAGCCCCGTAACTTTTTTTCTGTTAGGTTTTTGAGGATTTTGAAAATGTTTAACAAGGTTCCCCCAGTTAAATTTGGATGTAACTTTTCGAGTAGATGATTTTTCATATAAAAAACTTTTTCATCCGAGTTAGCATGCAAAAGTTATGCCCATATTTACAAATTCCAGAGATTTTGCAAATAAAGTCGAAATTCACATTTGCAAATTTTCCCAACAACTAGACCACATATCACATGGGAAACTTATTTTCTTTTATTTTTTTGACATTTCCATCATTTTGTTTTATTTTTTTTTAAAATTGAAAAGGCGATCCACCGGGGGGGCGGGGTGTAGAGTTTGAAAATGGGACCTTTAGTACCGGTTCGTGGCACTAACCGGGACTAAAGGTCTCAACCCCATTAGTCCCGGTTCGTGCCTCAAACCGGGACTAAAGGTCTACTCTTTAGTCTCGGTTTGAGGCCTGAAACGGGACTAATGGGGATCGCAACCTTTAGTACCGGTTTGAGGCACAAAACGGGGCGAAAGGGCACAGTGAACCGGGACTAATGCCTTAGCCGCCTGAACCGGGATAAATGCTCACATTACTCCCGGTTCTGGATTGAACCGGGACTAATGGGCTAAACTGGCCTGGACGAAAGCCCTGTTTTCTACTAGTGTATACCTACCTATATGCGGTATTTACCTGCCGTTCCAAGTAAATTTGTATGTGCCAAACTCTAAACCTTCAAATGAAATTCTGTTTTGTATGCTCGAGCAGCTCATGTTTCAACTAGGGCTGCCTATATCTTCCATGCTAGGTGGGTTATTCTCAAGAAGAGTGGACTCCGCTCCTCATTCACGAGAAAGGGCCTGCAACGGGATGCCCAAATCCCATGATCCAAAAAGATCAAAGCAAATCAAAATAATTAAACAAAACACCCCCAGGCTGTTGTATGTTGGAGGCACTCGTTGTTTCGAGCAAGCCATGGATTGATGCTTGTTGGTGGTTGGGGGAGTATAAACCTTTACCATTCTGTTTGGGAACTGCCTATAATGCATGTAGTATGGAAGATACCGCCATCTCATAGTTGTTGCGTTGACAGTAAAAGTATGCCGCTCAAAATGTTATTCAATCTCTATTTTAAAATCGAGCTCTGGCACCTCTACAAATCCCTGCTTCCCTCTGCGAAGGGCCTATCCATTTACTTTTATGTTGAGTCATCACCCTTCTTATTAAAAGCACCTGATGGAGAGCACACTGTCATTTGCATTCATTATTATTGGTTTATACTGGGTATGACTTGACTGGATCTCTTTTACCATGAATTACAATGTCTAGTCAGTCCTTGATCTTTAAAGGTGCTCTGCATTTATGTTTTGCGGTCTCAGAAAGGGCTAGCGAGATACCATTTTGTTATATCATGTTATGATTATTTTGAGAAAGTGTTGTCATCCGAGTTTTGTCATTATAGCTCGCTAGCTGATTATGCTATTGATATGAGTAATTGTGAGACCTATGTGTTATTGTTAGTATGGTTAGTTCATAATATTTGTTGAAACTTGAATGCTGGATTTTCAGGTTACAACAACAAGAGCAAACAGAGTTCGTAAAAGTTTTTGTTTTTCTCTTTCAGTTTGTCAACTGAATTGCTTGAGGGCTTGATACATATCCGTCGTATCTACTTTTCCAAACACTTTTGCCCTTGTTTTGGACTCTAACTTGTACGATTTGAATGGAACTAACCCGGACTGGCGTTGTTTTCAGCAGAATTGCCATGATGTTGTTTTATGTGCAGAAAATAAAAGTTCTCGGAATGACCTGAAACTCCACGGAATATCTTAGAATAAATAATAAAAAATCCTCGCCAAAGATGAAGACCAGGGGGCCCACACCCTGTTCACGAGGGTGGGGGCGCCCCCCTCACTACAAAAAAATACACTTCCGTGATGATACGTGTTCGTCACAGTAGGTCGCGTTTTTTGTCATGCATGTACATCCATGACAAATTTATGACAGAATCAAGATAGTCATACCTGTGTTGTCGTAGAAGTGTTCCATGACATTACCAAAATTATCATCACGGAAGTGTCCACTTCCATGGCGATAAATCGCGCGTCACAGATCTGCTTCATCAAGGGTGACCGACACGTGGCATCCACCGTAACGGAACACCGTTAAGCTATTGGGTCGGGTTTTGGATCCGATAACCCGTTAACAGCCCCGACCAATGGGGATTTTCCATGTGTAAAATCATCATTGGCTGGAGGAAACACGTGTCTGCTCATCATTGGGACAGATGTCATCCACTCATTGGACGGAAGGCGCCTATGATACGTCGACACGTGGCACGGCCCAACAGAGGCCCATTCCTGTGAAAAGGCCGCCCGTTTGATCGGGTCAAAAGTGGCGGGCCGGCCCATGGAAAGCCTGTTAACGGCCTGTTCGCATATAGCCCATTTATAGCCCGCTAACCCAAGGCCCGTTACGCCTATCCGAATTAGGCCCAGTAGCGTCATCTGGGCCACCCAATATGATTCCGGCCTGTTTTCACTTCTGGCCCATGTATGGCCCATGACGTCTTCCGGCCCATATGAGGCCCTATGTAACTCTTGGCCTATTAACGACCCGTGGTGAAACTGGCCCGTAATGAACAATGTATCACTTTACACCCATTAACGGCCCGTGGTGAAACCGCCCGTAATGAACAAAGGTATCACTTTACACCCATTAACGGCCCGTGGTGAAACTGGCCCGTAATGAACAAAGGTATCACTTTATACCCATTAACGTCCGTTATTCTCATTGGGCCGTTTCAGCCCATGTTATCTTTCGGCCTTCTCAGAGACGATTTATTCTTGGGCTCTTTTCCAGCATTGGTTTAATTACGGACCGTTCTCGTCATTTTCGTTTGTGGGCCAAATTCAGCCCAGGTTACGAGTCGGCCCGTTTGTGGTCCGTTAATATGTTGGGCCGTTTTCATAGCGTCATGAAATACGGCCTATTGATGGCCCGTTATGGTCGGCCCATGAACGGACGATTCCAACTCTAGCCCGTTAACGGCCATAATGCGGCCTGTTATTGGCCCATGTTATCATACTGCCCGTATAAGGCCCATTGATGATACGACCCATAGAAAGCCCATTGTTTCTACGACCCTTAGAAGGCCCATTGTTTCTACAGCCCATAGAAGGCCCACTGTTTCTACGGCCCGTAGGAGGCCCAGTGTCACTACAGTAAATATTAGCCCATGGTTATTGTAGCCTAGTTTAAAAAAATAGGTTATTGTAGCCACTAGCAAACTGCGGAAAAAGAACTGCAATGACTACAAGAAAACAAATAAACAAGACAACAAGGAAATAAATAAGCAAGCAACTTACGCTAGGCTATCACGGCTATCACATATTACATCCACTGGGCATCAAAGTTCGCCACCGCAAATAAACGCTACCGACAAAAGAATATACAAAAGCGAGAGCACTTGAAGGCACTAGGTCCGGCGGAAGGGGCCCCAAACAATCAAGAAGCTGAGTAGACCTCGGTTGTGTCAACGATAGATGCATCAACACTAGATTTAAGGCTTGATGGTGCGCACGGCAGTCCTCGACATCTTCATTGCATCTTTGACTTCAAGTCGAGCTGAAATTTGAAGCAAGCCTTTCCGATTTAAGTTGAGACTAAAGAAGTCGAACTGATTGAGGCAGCGATCGCATGTAGGTTGTCTCACACCTGCAGGTGAGTAGCTTCAACTCACTGTCTTCATCAAGGCAGGACCTTGGGGTCATCTCGCTGTCCACAAGATGGTTTGGCTCACTATCTTCCCTAAAGTTCTGCCTGGCGTAAGAGATACGACTCTGAAAGAGAAACAAGGAGACACATAACTGGTTTCACAATTATATAAGCAAATAAATGGATCTGTTCTGCATAAGGAACATGTTTTTACAACTAC
Organism: Aegilops bicornis; assembly: GCA_021605145.1. Taxonomy (NCBI): domain Eukaryota; kingdom Viridiplantae; phylum Streptophyta; class Magnoliopsida; order Poales; family Poaceae; genus Aegilops; species Aegilops bicornis. The sequence goes on along the minus strand of CM038671.1, from coordinate 30,521,539 downwards.
AATTTGAAACTGGTAGTTGTTGCAAACATCCAATCAGATGTAAACAGCAAAGCAAACAGTAGTGGAGGAAATGATGCCTATCCAAATCTATACTAGAACAAATTTTGAAGGCTTGAGAAGGATGAACTTACATTACATGTTAACACGGGATGGACAAAGCCCTTCTCCATGTTGATGGAAGGATAATTCAATAAATTCCCCAAAGAAAATTCTTTATAAGTGTTGCCATTATTCTACATTTTTCAAAGAGTAAATATAGATCAAATAATATTGGAAGAAACAGAGGATAATGAAGCTCAGGTGCAGACTGATGATACATAATCAAATAGCAATTAATTAAGTACAACGTTACAAGGCAAAAGGGAGAGAGGTACTGGCGAGAGCAATGCAGAGCCCATTATTGTTTTGAGATCGTATGGTCATTTGAGCAAGGAGATTCATCTGAAATTATTTTTCATACAAGAGAGAAGGTAAGGCACAAGCAGAAATTTAGGAGTTCAAATTTTGAATTGATATCATAGACAGTACCTGACGCTGGGCTCCGAGCAGTTCTAATAGGGGTTTGGCCACTGGAGTAGGGGTAAAGTGTGGTACAGTTGGGCCTGTGTTTTCTGTGGCTGCTGATCTATCTGATTTAAACCTTTTCCAAATACATAGTTTGTACTCCTTGAGGATCTGCACTCACCCTCTTCCTTTTGGCCATCTATTACGAAAGAACATGTAACATCCCAAAATTCTAAATTTTGGAATGTTATAAACAAATAGATAGATTTGATTGATTGCTTGATTGATTGACTGAAAGTGAGTGATTTCGAAACTTTTTGAAAGTTAGATGAGAGGGAATAAAAGGACTTTCCCAAACTTTCATTTTTCTTTTATGATCTTCGAATTCAAATTCTTTTCATCACAAAACCACTGAGAGAAGATGACATGACTTCTTCCATTTATTTAAATGACAAGGGAGTTGAAAATATTTGAATTTCATTTGGAAAATATTTCCAATTCTGAAACTTTATGCAACTCGATGATTTTCACGAGCGAAGATAAAATGACTTCTTCAAAACATATGAAATATGAGTTGGGAGTTTCAAAGAAATAAATTCAAAGTCCTTTGAATTATTTTCAATTGGAGTTATTTGAGTTTTATTCAAATTATTTTCCTCCAAAAATAAAATATATGAAAATAGGGTAACATGATTCCCTACATCAGAAAATTGGAGAGAAATTAATTTGAAGTCATTTTGGTATTTTAAAAATAATTTTTATTGGATTTTATTAGAGCTGAAACACTCTTTGCTTTATTTGAATTTGTGTGTATTTTATTTGAAGCTAAAATAATGTCCATGTTGTAGAAAATCTTTTTCTGCAAATTTTGATATATTATATGCCTATATAAAAGTTTTAGTCATTTTTTTTATTTTATGTTCTCTGAAAATTTTGTTTAAAAAAAAAAAAGCTGCAGCGCCTTGGGCCGCCTAGGAGCCACCGGCCGGCCACGAGGCCAAGCCAACGCACGCACGCACCACGCACCAAGCCAGGGAGCCGCTCCTTTTCCCAAGTCCTAGTAGGACTCTTTTCCTACTTCGTTTATTCCATATCTATTCCTAGATCTATTCCTCTTGTTTCCTAATCCTAATCTATTTCTTGCCCCCTACCCCAAGCAAAATCCCTCCCCTCCTCAATATAAATACCCAAGCACCCCCCCTCCAACACATCAAATCAACTCTCCTCTCCTCTCCTCTCCTCACCACCACTGCGCCGCCGCCCTTACGCCCACGCCGCCCGCGCCCACACCCGCCCGCTCCCCCTCACCAGCGCCGCCGCCGCCAAGTGCCGCCGCCGCCGCCCTCGCCCGCCACCGCGGGCCTCTCGCCTCTTGAGGTACTAGCCCACGCAGCGTCACGTTTTCTAGATCGGTTTTCTAGATCGGTTTCCGTTCCGTTTTCTAGATCGGTTTTCCGTTTCGGTTTCCTTTCCAAAACCCTAGATCGGTTTTCTCGCCGGTTTTTCTTTCCGGTTTTGTTTAGCGAGCGTTCGCTCGATAGATATTTATTTTTATTTTTAATTTCCGTCATGGACCTATCCATAGTCCCTAATCTTCAAACGATCATAACTTTTTACTCGTAAGTCGGAATCCAACGAAACCAACGCCCACTTCTTCGTTACAATCTCCTCTATCCAGTAATACAACTCAAACATGTTTTTGAAAGTTTTAAAATTTGATTTCAAACAGATTTGTATTTGAACTTCGTTTGATCATAATTTGAGTTTCGTAACTCCGATTTAGTTGATTCTTTTTGCAAATCGAAGCTCTTGACCTAAACTTTCTGATAAGGCCAAATACACATAGTTTTGGTACTGTTAGAAATTGTTTTATGCTGCAAGAGTTATTAGATTTGGTTTTGACGCTTCCGAATTGTTTCTTCGATCCTTCCGATCTTTTGAGTGATTGCTTATGTGTGGTTACTATTGCTTGATTACGATAGATTGACCGGAGTGTGACGAGTAGATATATCAAGAGTTTTGAGTGCGAATCATCTTCATCAACTTTGCAGGCAAGTAACACTTTGATCATACTCTTCTCATACCCAGTTTTTATGCATTAGATCTATTCCTCAAACACTTGCATGGTTAGGATCTAATTAAATTGTGGGATGGGAAGTAGATTGAGGTAGTACCTATTACCTGTTTTACTTATGAACCTTTGGGAGTTACTTCTACGTTTGCTTATTACGCCATGCTATGCTCGTAGACGTGGATTGGGTTTGAGTGAATATCCATGACAGATGTGAGATTGATAATTAATGGTTTATCTAAGGTGGCAACTTAAACACACATCTAGGTGGATTGAGGCACCTGGCTATTCCAGGACTTGCCTGTCAAGGCACCTGGGTAGACAGGATTTGCCTGTATTTCTTCGGACCGCCACCCAGGCCCAAAGGGATCATGAGATTATTCAAACTAGAAACTTCCGTGTGCAGCCACAAGCCATTATGGGCTCTGGCGTAGTTGACTAAGTTGTGCGAACTCTTACGGGCAGACTAGCAGATGTAGGGGATGTAGGTTGGTACGGTCTACCCACATGTAAGGTGCTAGCGCTTCTGAAAGACTATGTCTCGGTCATCCGTCTCTCAAACACCATGTAGTGCGAGAAACCAAACGGAGGCGATCGAGTCTTGCGGGGAAAAGTGTGCAAACCTCTGCAGAGTGTACAAACTAATCATGGTTAGCCGTGTCCCCGGTTATGGACAATTTTGAGTATCTAGTACCTGGATATCCTGTTGATCTCATCATGTTACTTCTAATTAATATTGTTGGGTTTTAATGAGTACTTTTAATTGGGATTGAGGATGCTGTCAACCATTCTCAATGTTTAACAACCACCATGATAGTTAAATAAATTTATTCCTTTGAAGTAGGGAAAAATTGGCTTTTTGCAAAAACTGTAACCATAGAGCTTTCCACCAGCCATATATGCATGTAGTATAGCTTATTCTTTCATTACTCTCTATGTGATACATTGCCAAAGATATTCCATGTGCTGACCCGTTTTCGGCTGCAACTTTTCATGTTGCGCACTTCTCGCATTTACGAGTAAGTGATACGTTAGGGTTACGATTTCCTATACTCAACTTTGCCGTTGGTGTTGATGGGAATCCACAACCTTGTTGCTTCCGCTATATGGATTGATTTAATAGTTTTTACGTTACTTTATACATGTGATTTACCTCTGTTATAAATCCTTCGAGTACTGTGCGTGTCAGCATACCGATCCAGGGATGACACGAAAGCACAGAGACTTGATCCATTCGGGTCGGGTCGCTACAGAACAACATTTGACTGGAAAAACATAGTGTGACGACACATGGAATAGGTACAGGAAATGGATAGGTATGACATATAATCATATATGATGCTTAAACTAAGCAGATGGTGTAACAAAGTAGAAGTAATGCAAGAGGTCAGATGCAAAATATGTGCGACCAATACAACTTTGCAAAGCTAGAGCAAGCACCTTGATGGGTGAATAAGATAGGCCATCCTCCACCATGCCAAGTTTGTTAGCCGGTGGATCATTCCGCAATATTCCTCTCGTGCCCATTCTCATATTCATTTTGATAATGTTCAATATCTGACATGCATGAAAACATAAAAACAAGTGAGATTTTCTTTGTAATGCAGAAGTGATTCTAATCCAATACTGCCTCCCTGTAAACCCCTTTGTGCTATCTCTGTAATTCTTTTAAAAGATGCCATGCATGCTGTAATTTGTTGTGTGCATTAATATAATGTGGCCTACTACTCAAAATATGAGAGCTCCAGAAGTGATGACACTTCGCAGATGATAGCTTCAACATATAGTAAAGAAGAACAAGTCAACCTGACCTGACAGATTCAAAATATACTAAGGGAGAACAACTCGACCTGACCAGTCTACCGCAAGAGAAGAGTATCATCTTAAAGAAGAGCAAGCAGATTGAAGATATTACAAGTCATTCAATACAATGTCGGTTGGCCACCCATGATGAACCAGAGCACACAGAGAAATACTATTCTTCCGGTCTCTCCATATGTGGCTCACATGCATTTCGAAACTAAAGTAGGAAAATTTAGCTCACCAATTAAACATCTCTCAGTTTTACTAATATCAGCAATAATATCAGATATGAATTTGTACAACTAAGCTTGTTTAGCTCGATGGGTGGAGCAGTGCTATTACAACACGAACCACGTAGGCTTATTGTGGTCATCATAAAATGGGGAAAACATAAGCATGATGAGTACAAAGGTTGACCGTGGCGATGGGATGGCAGATCCGTCGCAAACCGCGCAAAGGGTAGTTAGCAACCGATGTTTGCTTTGAAATAACAACTAAGATGTCAGGACCCCGATTCTAAGTCACACCGATCTAGCCTGTAACACCTCATATCACTTTGCGGCCTCACGCACGGTATTCCCACGGGTGCCGCCTTACCATGGCCCGGGACCGTTTGCGCCTTTTGGCTCACGTATATAATAGTGTCGCTAGCATCCATATGATAGAGAACCCGGTCCGACATGACTAGTCGTGAACCCAAAGTGGCACTAACTTACAGGGACATGCATACATGAATCAACATCGAGCATGTCGGTCAGCAGCATGCGAATCCGGGCTATAGCACTGGGCTAACAGGACTCAAACCCGGCTGTAGAAAGGCTAGGCAGGACTCGAATTTCACCGGTGACATTTCCCGAAGGGACAGACACAGGAATGAAGTGAATCACATGCCGGCCGGTCAGTGTCCCGGAAGCGATAGTCTTTGGGCTAGCAGGACTCCGGTGAACTGGCTGCAGCGGACTACTATGGCTCATGGAAGCACAAGACTACATTTCCCCATAAGAGAGGCTACCAAAGATAAACAACTAGGTTGTCGGATCCCACACATACCAAGCATTTCAATCATACACACAATATGCTCGATATGTGTAAATACAACATGGCATCACAACAAACTCTATGACTCAAAGTATTTATTCATTAGGCTCCGAGGAGCGAGATATTACAAACATGGGTCTCATGACCCAACATTCAGAGCATACAAGTCAAAGCACATGCGGAAGCTTAACATGTCTGAGTACAGACATCTACAAATGAAAAAGGCTGAGAAGCCTGACTATCTACCAGATCCTGCCGAGGGCACAAGATCGTAGCTGAGGTAACAAGCTAAACGTCGAAGTCCATGCGGAACTACTAGCGAGACTGAAGTCTCTCTGCAAAACATAAATTAAGCAAACATGAGCACAAATGTACCCAGCAAGACTTACATCAGAACTATCTACATATGCATCAGTATCAACAAAGGGGGTGGTGGAGTTTGACTGCAGCAAGCCAGCTTTGACTCGATAGCTATCCTAAACTACGATCGCAAGTAACTCTTTTGAGGTGGCGCTACGAGTCCACATATTCAGCATATCAATACACCACTATGGATCCGCTCCCGTCTCCCTACGAGAACGCCATCCATAGCACTCACGCTTATCTTGCGCATTTTAAAGTATCCACTTTTACTTGTCTATGAACTGTACAGGTAACCCAGAAGTCCTTTTTCGCGGACACGGCTATTCGAATAGATCATATTAACCCTGCAGGGGTGTACTTCTTCACACACGCTCTCGCCACTTACCACCATGTACACATCGTGTATCTCGGCAACCTTCAAGCGGAAGCCTGGCGAGGGAGTCGGCCACGACTTGACTAACCCCACAAGTCTCTCATCCAGGTTTATCGCCTATTCGGGTTCCATCCGCAAGGAGACCCGGCCGGGGTGTCGCTCATGGCCCCAAACGATGTGAGCAGGGTTCCCAAGCCCACCATCCGGGTGCCACTTGGTACGCTGTGCCACTGGTCGGGTGCCACTTGGTAGACTACTAACACTACCTACAAACACCAGAAACTAGTTGCGACTCCCCGACAGAGATCAAGTTGATTAATAAGTCGAGAGAGCTTGGGCGCCGGAGCCCAATGTGTGGTAGTAACTGTTCATGGATCACAAACACAGAACTCAGTTCCTAAGGACGGCTGAGACAGCCCACCATGTACTCCTACATGGCCTCCCACCGCTACCTTTACCTAATCGTGTTCACACACTTAGCTCTCAACAGTAGGACATGTTCACACACCTCCGATTCATCCCCGATGAATCAAACCTGACTCAACTCTAAGCAGTAGCAGGCATGACAAACAAGCATGAATGAGTAGGCACATCAGGGCTCAAACAACTCCTACTCATGCTAGTGGGTTTCATCTATTTACTGTGGCAATGACAGGTCATGCAGAGGAAAGGGGTTCAACTACTGCAGCATGTAACAGTTGAATCGTTGTTGTCCTAATGCAGTAAAAGAGCGCAGGAGCGAGAGAATGGGATTGTATCAGAATGAACAAGGGGGTTTTGCTTGCCTGGCACTTCTGAAGATAGTATAGTTCTTCATTGGTGTCATCGATCTCGTCGTCAGAACATCGTCTACTGAGAGGGGATGGTTACCGGCAAACACAAAAGGACACTATCAATGCAATGCGACAATATGATGCATGCTATGACATGGCAATATGAATGTGTTTTGGGCTGATGCAAGCTAGAACAGATTGAGATGAGTCCATTTGAACCAAAGATTCAAATGCAACCCATTTTATGAAGTCATAAAGATGCATTAACTTATTCCACGTAAACAGCAAGGTTAAATTGTTCTAACATGCATGAAACCAGTACAGATGGATAGAATGGATTTTTCTGATCATTTTTTATATATAACTTGTTTCATTTGGAGCTACGGTTGATTTTATATGATTTTTAGAAGTTTGCTACATTTTCTGGAATTTCCTGTATAAGAATAAATCCAGAAAACCATTAATTGCGTCAGCACTGTGTCATGCCTGCGTCAGCAGTCAACTGGGTTGACCCAGGTCAAACTGACCAATGGGGTCCACATGTCATAGGCTCAGTTATAATTAGTGATTTTAGTTAAACCTAACCAAAATCATTAGAGGGGCTTGGCCCACCGGTCAGTGGTTGTGGGTGTTAATTAGAGCCTAAACTAATTGTTGCCACGTCAGCTAAACAGGGTTTCGCCGTCGGCGACCTCATCCGACGGTGGAGCCATGTCAGAATCGCTGCTCCGGTAGCGGTTCGATGCGCCGAGGGTACCAGTGGAGAGCTCACGCTCGTGCGTGACTAGGGGAGGCCTCGGGAGGCGGTGGGGTGGCCGGGAACGACGACCACAGCGGTTTTGGCGGCGGCCGGAGCTTGGGAAATGAAGGGTTCGTCGTTGCAGTGCAGTAGGGGAGGCGCTGGTGTGTGCTACGTGCTCCTGGTGAGGTACAGAGCACGGAAACGTGCTCGGCTTCGAGCCTAAACGGCTGCAGTGACGGTAGTGACATGGCCGGCGGCGGAAGCTTTCGGCGCCGGGGAAGAGCACTGCTAGGTGACGCGTTCGGCAACGAGAAGAGAGGGGAAAGATGGTGGGGCTCACGTAGATCATGAAGCTATGCTCGGGGTAGCTGGGGGCATGCTGAGGACGACGAATCAATGAGGGGATCAGCGGCGCCCGAGGTTGAAGATGAGGTCGGGGACAGCACGGCAGGCCGTCCTGGCTTGTGCTTGTTGATGGGGAAGCTTCACGGCGTCGAGGCGGACAACGGGGATAGCACGGGGAGGCGCGGGGATGGCTGTGGCCGCGAGAACTACGACGGCGCGTCCATGGTGGCTTCGGCCATGGGTGGAGGGGAGTGAGGGAGAAGCGAGGGGGAGGACTGGAGAGGCCGGCTCGACCCACACGTCGGTGGCGGGATCGTTCGAGGCGTCGCGCTGGCAGGGGAGGGCAGGCAGGCAGCTCGCGTGGCGCGCGGAGCGCACGCGCGCGTCGGGCACGCGCCCTGTCCGACTGGCGGGAGGACGACGACGACTGGCACAGGCCAGTGGGCTGGGCCGCACAACAGCTGGGCCGTCTGGTAAGTTTCCTCTCTCTCTCTCTTCCTATTTGTTTTATGCTTAGTTTTTTATTTAAACTTGCCACTGCTTAAAATTAGAACAATTCAAAACAGTGCCAAATATCCTCTAAGTATAACTTATGTGGCTCATTGGACATTTCCAAATGCACATAAATTATCACAGAGCATTTAAAAACATATCCATATATATTTGAATATATTTTCAAATTCAAATAGAATATTGTTTTAAATTCAAAGACCAAATAATTCCTTAAAAATGTTCCAAAATTTTGGTTTAGTATATAACCCTTGCCAAAATTCTCAAAACTATTTTTAGGGAATTTTGGATTCATTGAATGCAATTTAAAGGGTTCTTGCCCTTCTTTTAAAAGATTTTGAGGCTTTCAGATTCCCTCAATTCAAGTTTCTTCAATTTAAACATGACGCATGCTCACGGATGCAACTACTAGACTCAGACATTCTAGGGCTGTGACATCTCACCCCCACTAAACAGGAATCTTGTCCCGAGATTTAAGATGTGAGGTAAGAAGACAGAGGGGGTACAAGCTAACATGATCTTCATGATCCATTGCTTCAGATCGATCTTGGCGTCCTTCCTTTCGAGATCTTCATCCAACATGATGACGACGGTCAGGAACTCTACAGGAATCGATCTTCTCGAAGATCGGGCAACTCAAGATCAACTCTTGGGGGAGGTGACTCGTAGAATTATTCCCTTAAGTGGCAAAAAGAATTACTTTTGATACAAAGATCGTTGAAACTCTTTATACCAGCCTAAGGTGAATCACAAATAATCGTTTGACGGAGTTCGAAAGAATGGCATACTCAGACTAGAACAAAAGATGTGGACTACCTTGTTGAAGACAACGCAATGGATGATTTTGCCTGCGCGTGCTCTCAAGAACTTGAGCATTTCCATATTCATCAAGGTTCTACCAACATCCGTGTCAAGGATCCATGACGACGCCAAGGAAACAAAATCTGGATGATCGACCGAGAGACATTTAGCACTCCGCTTCTAATGTTCTCCTTGATGTACCAGCTTAACTCAATATCATTCGGTATCTGGAACATCAAATAAAGGTCTGACTTCGGGAGCACAAACACCCATAAGGATCAACTTTTAGTATGGATCATACGAAATCCTCATGGAGAAGATGGTCAAATTGCTTAATCAAGAAGCTACAATAATAGATCTTCCGGCTAGGTGTGTCGGCCAACATCAACCTTGTCGGGACCTACATCATAGATCTTGGAAAAGTTCCAACCATCATATCTGCCTGAGATTCAGATCCGGTTGGTAACGGAATATTTTAGACAACATGTCTGGAAAAGAAAGTTTGCAACACAAATCGACGAGATGACGTTGCGAGATTCTCGGGAATGAACTACGATAGCAAGCTCCAAAACATGAGCTGGTTCTGCTACACGCATGTGAACATGTTATCCAAGAAAGCATGACCACAGAGTAGTCTTACAATAAAACACTACCGAGTTCTGGTAAGGAACCATCATCGAGGATATCGAAGTCCTTGTGCACTTATCGATGAACTTATTATCCTTGAACAAGTCAATCAGTGGCTTGGTGTGCTAGGTACACATATGGGCTGGAGGTAGCGAGCCTATCAAACCATAGAATACTTCGCACATGCATGACTAACTTGGGATGACTCCAAAGGAAGCAAAAACAAGCTTTCTCGAATCCACGGCGGCAACTTGCGACGAATGCACGTGAATTAGGGAAAGTCACTTCTTTGATCCGAACATATGATTCATGAGTGGGACACGAAGATAATTCTTATAAACGTTTCCAATGCTAGCTTAATGTTCAACATGAATCATGGAGGGGATAAGATGTTGCTAATGGGCTTAACAACAAGTCATCCGGATTTCCATATAGATGGAGTTCCACAACTATGTGAACAAGGTGATAGCATTGGTCAGACCAAAAGATATAATGGTGTATGCTCGAGGAACAACATGAGTAAGACAACATTAGGAATATCGTTGGTCCTGATTTGATTTGACAATAGCCCATACTCAAATCAAGGATTGGATATGACAATAGCGCTGACAATTGATCACGAGGATCAATTGATGAGGATATCATCTTTCTTCAACTCACACGCACACACACAAGGATATCCCTTAGTGATGAACTAAATCGGACAAGCTTTCATCTTCCAACTCTCCAAGTTGTTGTTCAGCTTAACCAACCAGTTCAGGGTATCCAACACAGAATCTTGGAAAATGGGTGGTTTAGAAGAAAACCAACATGATCACGAGCTCAAAATAACAGTCAGGGAACAACCCGGTAATACCTCCGAGAAGATATTCAGAAAATCACGAACCACCGATATGTTACTGAGCTCGAGATCAATCTTGCTTTTCAGGGCAAGACGATGTGATCAAGAGAGTGATGGATTGACACAATCCTATCTCATTGATCGAAGGGTGCACCAGGGAAAATGGACTAGGTAGCACGATCAATCTTAGAATGATAATTCAATACTAACACGCTAAGAATGAAATTATTGTCCATTGGCTACCAAGCAACGGAGTTGCTAGGAGTATTGATTTCGCACATCACGGTACACTTGTCGGCATTCCGGTTACAATAACACGGGAACCGAGGAATGAACAATGATGGCAAGAAGTATTACTGCGTCAAGAATTCATAAGAGATGGTGCAATTCTCATGACAATCCTGACATAAAGGGGGTAATACTCCGAGGTAGAATAGAGCAAAAGCTGGATTGGCGTTTTGATCTGTGAAATACAACTACTTTGACCAGTCCAAGAAATGGATGAGGTGCTGGAGTTTGTTTCTCCTAGTCATTCCAGAATAGAATGGCTTGACGGAGCACAAGAATAATAGGCATCGATAACACGAATGCACAACTAGTCCCGACTATCAATTGATAGACAAAGGTCAGAATACAACTAAAGAGAGACAAATCAAAGGAACATATGTTTTTCTGAGTTGTGGATGCATAGATCAGTATGTCGAGCGAAGCTCAACATTTCTTCCGGGTAACCCATGCGGAAGGGTAGGATTGGCAGAGTCACAATATGAATGGAGTACTCCTCAAGAGCACCCTGGTTGTAATCTTTTGGTTCAAAGGAACTTCTGCCATGATGGTTCATGGTATTGGAAGAATGAGATACCACGAACCTCGAAGACTATCACAAAGCTTACTAATATCCTATTGATACGAGCAAAACTATCAACACGTGGTAAGTAGAGTGAATCTTGGGTCAAGAAGCCAGGAGTAGAATACCTACTAACTAAATGGCATCGCGGGATGCTTTCGAGAATGGCGGCCAGAATCATCACACTGGGAACACCAAACATGGCTAGGTTACTAGGTGATACTCTAGACACCTAGGGTCATAATAATAGCTCCAACATATATGTCGAGGCAACAGAGTACCTCAACTCACCGATTAGTGTGGTTAAACTGGCCCAGAGAAACATCGGGAACGGAAAGAAGGGGGTTGCAAATGCATCAGACTATTTAGAAACCTGGGATGACTTGGACAACATAACGACTGTAAATGCTCGAAAAGATTTGAGACATCCTACAAAAATGGTGGCGTAACCACTCAACATCACAAAATCAAGGTTCTAAAGCCATCTATTAACACACGGAAGTAGTAGAAACCCAATTGAAGCTCAGAACCATCAATCATATAGGTCTACGGATTAGTAACACGTCATCCTGATGGATAGATGAGAAGGCCTAGTTCTTAATCCCCGTAGAAGAGAAGAGGTTGACTCAGAACAGAAGGACATAAGGTAAAGGAGTAAAAAGAGCCTTACGGTCCCTTCCACAATCAATTCCCTTATATAACTAAAGCATTTCTAGACTCAACTTTGACCAGTTTGGCTTGGTAATCCTACAGGCAGTCAGGCTCTGATACCAAAGCTGTCAGGACCCGATTCTAAGTCACACCGATCTAGCCTGTAACACCTCATATCACTTTGCGGCCTCACGCACGGTATTCCCACGGGTGTCGCCTTACCATGGCCCGGGACCATTTGCGCCTTTTGGCTCACGTATGTAATAGTGTTGCTAGCATCCATATGACAGAGAACCCGGGCCGACATGACTAGTCGTGAACCCAAAGTGGCACTAACTTACAGGGACATGCATACATGAATCAACATCGAGCATGTCGGTTGGCCAGCGTCTTGAATCCGGGCTGTAGCACTAGGCTAACAGGACTCGAGGGAACCCGGCTGTAGCAGGCTAGGCAGGACTCCTCAATTTCACCGCGTGACATTTCCCGAAGGATGTATACGATAATGAAGTGAATCACATGCCGGCCCGGTCAGTGTTCCGGAGCGATAGTGCTTTGGGCTAGCGAGTGACTCCAGAACCGGCTGTAGCGGACTACTATGGCTCATTGAAGCACAAGACTGCATTTCCCCATAAGAGAGGCTACCAAAGATAAACAACTAGGTTGTCGGATCCCACACATACCAAGCATTTCAATCATACACACAATATGCTCGATATGTGTAAATACAACATGGCATCACAACAAACATGGGTCTCATGACCCAACATTCAGAGCATACAAGTCAAAGCACATGCGGAAGCTTAACATGTCTGAGTACAGACATCTACAAATGAAAAAGGCTGAGAAGCCTGACTATCTACCAGATCCTGCCGAGGGCACAAGATCATAGCTGAGGTAACAAGCTAAACGTCAAAGTCCACGTGGAACTACTAGTGAGACTGAAGTCTCTCTACAAAACATAAATTAAGCAAACGTGAGTACAAATGTACCCAGGAAGACTTACATCAGAACTATCTACATATGCATCAGTATCAACAAAGGGGGTGGTGGAGTTTGACTGCAGCAAGCCAGCTTTGACTCAGTGGCTATCCTAAACTACGACTGCAAGTAACTCTTTTGAGGTGGCCTTTGCAGTCCACATATTCACCATATCAATACACCACTATGGATCCGCTCCCGTCTCCCTACGAGAACGCCATCCATAGCACTCACGCTTATCTTGTGCATTTTAAAGTATCCACTTTTACTTGTCTATGAGCTGTACAGGCAACCCAGAAGTCCTTTTCCGCGGACACGGCTATTCGAATAGATCATATTAACCCTGCAGGGGTGTACTTCTTCACACACACTCTCACCACTTACCACCATGTACATATCGTGTATCTCGGCAACCTTCAAGCGGAAGCCTGGCGAGGGAGTTGGCCACGACCTGACTAACCACACAAGTCTCTCATCCAGGTTTATATCGCCTATTTGGGTTCCATCCGCAAGGAGATCCGGCCGGGGTGTCGCTCACGGCCCCAAACGATGTGAGCAGGGTTCCCAAGCCCACCATTCGGGTGCCACTTGGTACACCGTGCCAGTGTGCCTAGTCTGTCCCAAGGCCACCTGTACCGGGTGCCACTTGGTAGACTACTAACACTACCTACAAACACCAGAAACTAGTTGCAACTCCTGGACAGAGATCAAGTTGATTAATAAGTCGAGAGAGCTTGGAGCGCCCGGGACCCAATGTGCGGTAGTAACTGTTCATGGATCACAAACACAGAACTCAGTTCCTGAGGACGGCTGCAATGAGACAACCCACCATGTACTCCTACATGTCCTCCGACCGCGACCTTTACCAAATCGTGTTCACACACTTAGCTCTCAACAAGAGGGACATGTTCACACACCTCCGATTCATCCCGATGAATCAGACTGACTCAACTCTAAGCAGTAGCAGGCATGACAAACAAGCATGAATGAGTAGGCACATCAGGCTCAAACAACTCCTACTCATGCTAGTGGGTTTCATCTATTTACCGTGGCAATGACAGTCATGCAGAGGAAAGGGTTCAACTCTGCAGCATGTAACAGTTGAATCGTTGTTGTCCTAATGCAGTAAAAGAGCGCAGGAGCGAGAGAGAATGGGATTGTATCGTAATGAACAAGGGGTTTTGCTTGCACAGCACTTCAAGATAGTATAGTTCTTCATTGGTGTCATCGATCTCGTCGTCAGAACATCGTCTACTGAGAGGGGATGGTTACCAGCAAACACAGAAGGACACAATCAATGCAATGCGACAATATGATGCATGCTATGACATGGCAATATGAATGTGTTTTGGGCTGATGCAAGCTAAAACAGATTGAGATGAGTCCATTTGAACCAAAGATTCAAATGCAAACCCATTTTATGAAGTCATAAAGATGCATTAACTTATTCCACTTAAACAGCAAGGTTAAATTGTTCTAACATTCATGAAACCAGTACAGATGGATAGATTGGATTTTTCTGATCATTTTTCATATATAACTTGTTTCATTTGGAGCTACGGTTGATTTTATATGATTTTTAGAAGTTTGCTACATTTTATGGAATTTCCTGTATAAGAATAAATCCAGAAAACCATTAATTGCGTCAGCACTGTGTCATGCCTGCGTCAGCAGTCAACTGGGTTGACCCAGGTCAAACTGACCAGTGGGTTCCACATGTCATAGGCTCAGTTATAATTAGTGATTTTAGTTAAACCTAACCAAAATCATTAGAGGGGCTTGGCCCACCGGTCAGTGGTTGTGGGTGTTAATTAGAGCCTAAACTAATTGTTGCCACGTCATTAAACAGGGTTTAGCCGGGCGACCTCATCCGACGGCGGAGCCATGTCGATTGCTGCTCGGTAGCGGTTCGATGCGCCGAGGGTACCAGTGGAGAGCTCACGCTCGTGCGCGACTAGGGGAGGCCTCGGAAGGCAGTGGGGTGGCCGGGAACGACGACCACAGCGGTTTTGACGGCGGCTGGAGCTCGGGCAATGACGGGTTCGTCGTTGCGGTGCAGTAGGGGAGGCGCTGGTGTGTGCTACGTGCTCCTGGTGCGGTACAGAGCACGGAAACATGCTCGGCTTCGAGCCTAAACGGCTGCAGTGACGGTAGTGACATGGCCGGCGGCGAAAGCTTTTGGCTCCGAGGAAGAGCACTGCTAGGTGACGTGTTCGGCAACGAGAAGAGAGGGGAAAGATGGTGGGGCTCACGTAGATCATGAAGCTATGCTCGGGGTAGCTGGGGGCGTTCTGAGGACGACGAATCGGTGAGGGGGATCAGCGGCGCCCGAGGCTGAAGATGAGGTCGGGGACAGCACGGCAGGCCGTCCTGGATTGTGCTTGTTGATGGGGAAGCTTCACGGCGTCGAGGCGGACAGCGGGGATAGCACGGGGAGGCGTGGGGATGGCTGTGGCCGCGAGAACTATGGCGGCGCGTCCATGGTGGCTTCGGCCATGGGTGGAGGGGAGTGAGGGAGAAGCGAGGGGGAGGACTGGAGAGGCCGGCTCGACCCACACGTCTGTGGCGGGATCATTCGAGCCGTCACGCTGGCAGGGGAGGGCAGGCAGGCAGCTCGCGTGGCGCGGAGGCGCCTGCGTCGAACGCGCCCTGTCCATCGGGGAGGGCGACGGCAGCACATGCCAGTGGGCTGGGCCGCACAACAGCTGGGCCGTCTGGTAAGTTTCCTTTCTCTCTCTCTCTCTCTCTCTCTCTCTCTCTCTCTCTCTTCCTATTTGTTTTCTGGTTAGTTTTTTTATTTAAACTTGCCACTGTTTAAAATTAGAACAATTCAAAACAGTGCCAAATATCCTCTAAGTATAACTTATGTGGCTTATTGGACATTTCCAAATGCACATAAATTATCACAGAGCATTTAAAAACATATCCATATATATTTGAATATATTTTCAAATTCAAGTAGAATATTGTTTTAAATTCAAAGACCAAATAATTCCTTAAAAATGTTCCAAAATTTTGGTTTAGTATATAACCCTTGCCAAAATTCTCAAAACTATTTTTAGGGAATTTTGGATTCACTGAATGCAATTTAAAGGGTTCTTGCCCTTCTTTTAAAAGATTTTGAGGCTTTCAGATTCCCTCAATTCAAGCTTCTTCAATTTAAACATGATGCATGCTCACGGATGCAACTACTAGACTCAGGCATCCTAGGGCCGTGATATAAGATTTGGTATGGACAAGAAAGTACGGTCAACAAGTGACAAAGAAATGCAATTATGCTGTCTCTCTATATGTCGCGACATGCATTTGGAAACTCAAGTGGGACCTTTAGCTAACCAATTAAATGTGCCGGTTAACTAATATCAGTATCATATCACAATCATATTTGAACAACTAAGCTTTGAATTCTGAGTGTTGTGTTGTTTAGCTTGAAGGGTGGAGTAATGCACATTGACGTAAAGCACCTACGCAGATCATAGTAGAGTAGATAAAAGGGAAAACCCTAAGCATCAAGAGAAAAATCAGGAAAGTGAAACTAGCTGGACCGATTGGGTGGCACACATGCTTTTAAAGCGAATATAGGAACATTAGGTGACCAATTAAACGTTCTCTGTTTTAGTGATATGAGCATCATATCAGAATCGTATTTCAACACATAAGCTTTGGGTTGAGGTCTTGAGGAGCAGTTCTAGCATGACACGAAGCACCTACGATGATGGTAGTGAATATAAAGGGGGGAAACCATAAGCTTTACGAGTATAGTGCCCATGCCATGGCGGGTCTGAAGGTGCAAACCGGACAAAGCTACTTCGCAACCAATGTTTGCTTTCAACTAGCCACTACGATTTGGTACGGACAAGAAAAATACGATAAACAAATTACGACCTATTTTCCGGTGAGCTCAATAACTTAAGCACATATGGAAGAGTACCACCTCCCTTGCGGCGCCATGTAGGCCTATCTTGTCGTTGAGGGTGCTGCGGGTGCGATGGCTGTCGGCGGCGGGGAAGAAGACTTTAGGCAGCGGCGGCGGGTCGGGGGATATATCCTGTTGCCGTGGACGAGGTGGTCGTAGGAGCGGCAACGGCAAGGTGGACGACAGCGCCGATGAAGCGAGAGGAGGTGATGAAAGGATCCTGGTCCAGCGCCGTGGATCAGAGACGTCCATCTCTTGCAGTGGACGACGGGGTAGCGGCTCCGGCGAGGTGGAGGATGGGGTGGCGGACGGAAGAGGCTGGGGTTGTCGTGCCGCCGACGGTGTATGAATGGGGAAATGGAGGGGAGGGGGGGTCTCAAACTTTGGGACGCTTCTACGAAATGGGGAAAGTTACGAACTTATCCCCCGTTTAAAATTTCGGACATCGCGTCGGTTGGGGATAGGACGGTAATCTCGCATCTCCCAAATATTTTCTAGTAACTATTTCGGGCGAGGAGAGGGTGTTTTGCCGCCCACGGTTGGCGCCCACGGTGTATGAATGGGGCTGACAGGTAGGGCGGTTGTGTCACGTTTGATGGAAGTTACACATCTGCCCCTGTTTAAAATATTAGCCTACATCGATTTCGGACGAGGAGAGTTTGTTTTGCCGCCCACCGTGTATGAATGGGGAAATGGAGGAAGAGACACATGTCTTTCGGACGAGCCTGAATAAAATGTGTTTTGCCGCCCACGTTTGGCGCCCATCGTGTCTGAATGGGCTCAGAGGCCGTCTTGCCACGTCTGACTGAATTGACTAGTCTACCCCTATAGACAGCAGTGTAAATCCGGTCGATAAGGATGAAATCAGTGTCAGGGGTAGACAGTAATTTCCATCTCGCAAACACTTTCTTCGGGCAGCCCACAAATTATAGTGGGTGTTTAGCCACTTCGTTCAAAACTTGGGAGAATTAGCATTCATGTTTGCCACAGGACACAGCAAACTAAATTCAAATCCAATTTGTATTCGATTACGAATATCCACAGATAATTACATGTTTTGTTATTTATTTCTTCAACACCACAACAAAGATTTATTCCACCTTTATATATGATTATGATTTAGAAATTCCGTGATCTTGAATTCAGATGGGTTGGATACACTCTGATTCAAACAATTATTTCATCCAATACAATATGGTCACCACGAAAAACAGTTCACCTTATGTCAATCATACAAATCTTGAGGATTACCTCGCCTAAAAATTCGGATCATTACAACACATGACAACATGGAATTCCGGACAACATAGGGGGTCTTGCAACATAATCCATTCAGAGACATGACACAACATGCAAGTACAATAATCTAATGACAATTTCAACTGGTATCTAAAGAAGAACAGGGATTACCTTGGGCTTCAGATAGCAGAAACAGCAGGACCTCCTCCGTCTTCAAATGCAACATTCTTACTTCCTCCAATTCTTGGGTTGCTTGCATAATGCGTGCCGCTAATTCCGTAATTTCCAGCCTCAATATAAAGATTACCTCATTCATGGCAGCCACACCATCTCTTTCTGCCTCTAGTAGAGCCTCAAGCACTAAAATATACGTACTCGATTGCTCTCCGGCGGTGTTGCCTCTGAACTGCTACCATCTGGTAACATGGATGGCGCACTGCTTCCACAAATAGATTCTGGGGTTGTACATTGTGTCCTAGTGTGAACGGCATCCTGAAAGGTTTCCGCTGGACATAAGTAAGAGATAGTTATCGTATGATCCAGGCAGTAAGCTTACATGGTAAATGACGGACGAATTATTGCCGAGCATGGCAAACTATATTTAAATGGTTCGAAGCAGCATCAGCCGAAAATAAATTAAAATGGTAAGATGAAACTAGGGATGTAAGTGGCAAATAAACGACATCCGCCAGTCCCATCTAGTTAGGTTTTGCTACCTCCCTAGTTCATTTTCCTCAAAAAACAAAAACTCTTCTGAACTATCATACCACTAGTGGACTTTAATCGGGATTAAACGAGACCTAGTTGACATCCCTAGTTGAAAGGGAGTGTACAACCGCTATATTTAAGTTGCCAAGGCATCTAAGCAGTTGAAATAATCTGAGAAAGCACTTAACAGTGTGGCCTCATATAAACTACGAAGACAGTCTTGTGATGAAGTTGAGAGGAAAAGTTAAGGACTCAAATGAAATAGGCATGCATTTCTTTATGATAGTACAGCAGGCACTGCTGACATATTGGCCAACTCAGGTATAGCGTAACGACAAACAAGCATTTGAATCAAGCAATACAGCAAAGCAGACAACTGAACTATTTGTAATTTGGTAGGATTACACGTTGAGGGCACAAGCCAAGAAAGCAGCCCACTCGCATTACATTTCACATGTACTAAAACACATTGGCTTACCATATGTTGCTGTGAAGCCTAGTTGCTGTTGCAATGTTCTTTGAAAATATCGTCAGCATCCTGTGGTTGCAAATCTAGTTGTTGTAGTTTATTCTGCACCATCTATTTAGGTAAAATTAATTTTAATCGCATGCACTGGTCCGAATTGATCATCAATGGTTCATCTAAACTAATGAAATAAGGGTGTGTGCATTCACGACAATATATCTGCTTCCCTCTATTTTTATGCTTGTTCGAGGTGCCGGCCCCAAAAGAACAAATATTTTGCTTGATGGGGTTGGCAGTTCCATAATTAATAGAAGCATCAAATTAGTCATGCAACTTGGGAAGATCAAGAACACACAAACAAGTAATGAACAGAGGCTCGGAGCAGTGATGTAATAGCTAGCATCAGAAAATGTAGGGTAAAACGAACAAAAAGCAGCGGAACCACATGCTAGTTTGCTGATGTGTAATTAAGCATAGAGAACATTAACCAGTCTGATGGAACCAACAGGTGGCATCAGAACAAAACTAAAGCATATTAACTATACTAGTATGTATGCACGTGCAATGCACGTCTTAAAAGAATGGAGTGATTTTGGAGTGTGACTCGAAAAACGTATAATGGAGTGATTTTGATAAATGGAATTCCACCCACAATTGTTTTTAATATTCACACAAAAAATGTACATTCACATCTAAAATACTGGAGGTTCATTAAAAAACTGTAAGTTACTCCATTATTTTTTCTTCCCATTCTCCTCCCAAACCTTCTTATCTGGGCTCAAGTCGTCATGCGCTCAAGCAGTAATATAGCCCATGAGGCATCGCATATGGGCCTTTTTTCCTGGAAGGGCCACATGAATATTCTAGAACACAGCAGAGGCAACAACAGTCTACTGTTCATGGCGAATCCGGCTGATCTTAGCCCTTGGATTTTGGAGACCAACGGTTATGATTGATGCTCTAGATCCATCTCAAAACTGGTACACTATATAGTATATACTAGTATGTATGCACGTGCAATGCACATTTTAACTTTATGGGGTGAGTTTTGGTAGGGAAAAACATAGACTTACTGATTGATTCAAAGCAAAAAATTCTTGATTTATAGATGTTGAAATAAATTATATTATAAAGAAAGTACAAATTAATATATGCAATCCCCACAATTTGTTATTAAAGAATCTTGCAAAAAATGTTAATAAAGAAAAGAATTAAAAATGAATTTAACTTTACTTTATGTTTCTCCCTCAAAACCATTTTTTGGGCTCAACTCGTTGCCAACCTCAAGCTACAACATGTCTGGCCCAAGAGGAATCAGTTTGGGCCACATCTCTTGAGAAGTATCAGGCGGTTCATTCTAGAACATGATGGATGCAACAACCATGCACTGTTCACTGCGAATCCTACTATTTTCAGCTGTTGGATCTAGGACATAAATTGTTAGGATTGATGGCCCGCTCCTATTCAAAACTCGTACACTATATAGTAGTATAGATAAAGTGCAGATATAGATATAGATGTGCACTGGTATGTAATTTAGCACATGTAACATGTTCACTGCCAGAAGTATGGCCCTACAGGTGCAAGCAGAATAACGCGTCTCATGAAAAACTGAATGATGCCCTGAAGAAATTCAAAGGTGCGGTGCTTATGCTAGGAAAGTGAACGTAGGCGCCGATCGTTGGATGATAGTACCTGATTCTCGGTGGCGTATGGGTATCATTGTCATACTTGATAGCTAAGGATCGTCGATGGTGCTCGTGTTGTGGTTGAGTTTGGGCCGGCTGTCGCCGTCGCTGAAGCGGCTCCAGTGCAACGGTTGTGGCACCTGTCGACATACAAGAAAGCTCATCTGTGGTAAGTGAACAGTTGCACGATAAAGAGAAAAACCGAAGGAGTACAAATCAAAATAACCTGATGAGGCTGCGGCGTCCGTAAGCGAGGCGGTGGAGTTGAATATGGCGTCCGTGGAGCGGGTCCGGTGCGATGGGCGAAGGCTTGGCGGGCGCGTTATGCGATTAACTTTCGATGAGGCGGATTTGTTGCCGAGGACGAGGGCTTGTATGAAGGGCCAGCAAAGGCGGACGAGGGAGTCGATGAAGGGCCCTACGCTGTGGTGGGCGAGGCGACGATTAAGCAGATCCGGTGCGGTGGACCATGATGGCGGTCAAGGAGATCTGGAGCGGTGGACAAGCCAGTCGCTGAAGCGGTTCCGGTGAAGTGGTGAGTTGGCAGTTGGGGGTTCCAAGGTGCGGAAGGTAGATCCGGCGGGGTGTGAGGTCCACCGCTGCGGCGGAGGACTAGATTCGGCGGCTTGCCGTGGTTGGGGGTCGGGGAGGGGAAGGGGAGGAGCTCTGGGGAAGAATGTTGGGGGCAAAGAGGGGAAAACAATGGAGTTACCAAAGCAGCCCTTTTCCGTTCATGTGGCAGGGGTAAAACAGGAATATCACAGGGCTAAACTTTCGGGCGTGTGATATTTCGATGTGAGCGGGAAGTTTGAAAGCTTTTGGCGCCTAAAATTATAAGTATTCTGTTCTCGTACGGCCGACTATGATATCATGGCCGACAATTTGTTTGTTTTGCACGCCAAAAAAAGTGCAAGTTTTGAAAATCAATGTCTCCAACTCGAAACTTAGATTGTCCATTCAATTCAAATATGGATCATTGAGCTACTACAAGCAAATACCATCATACAGTCCAATTCAAATGAAATTCCAAATGTGTTTATCCTAAATATGATGACAAAAGCAAAAATGTGTATCTGTATGAATAAAGTGAATGATTATAAAGTTTGAACATGCCCGTATGTGTATATCTCTAGGCTTGATATATGAATTTGAAATCACGAAATTCTGGCTTAAAAAATGTACCTCCGTTTGAATGAATTTCAAAAGCTAATGATGGAGTCGAATTCCAAAATTCCAATCTTAGGTTTGTAATTCTGGTAAATCAAGGTATATCACGCATGTTCAAAAGTATCGTTATCTCATAGTACAAACTATGAAACAAATTGATTAACCATGAGTGCACAATATCTCAATTACGCTAAAGTCCCTCAAATACAGACACCTCACTCTTTATCTGAAGTCACCCCCACCACACACACACACACACACACACACATAGAGAAGTCATTCTCTCCCCCAGACACCAACACACGAGCACATTAACACCCCTCTCTCTTGTAAAGTCCGGACCCCAACATAGGTCTCTATCACTTTGTCTCCCGGGCATGCACACATCTCTTCCCTCACTCTCTAGGTCTCCCGCTATCTCTCTTACCCAAGCACACGCACTATGTAGAGTGTATATTTCCCATACACACAAAATGTCGCCCCCAAACGTCTATCTCCCTAGTTATGTGGTTCTCGCGCACTCACCTCACACACCACCCCCACTTCAAACGAGCAAACTTTGTCTCCTTGTGCACTACTCTCCTCTTTCTATCTCTCCCACATGCGGACCCGCCCCAGCTCCTTCCCTGTATACATATATTTCGTGACTCTTTGCATAGCTCCCTAATGTATAATCGTTCTCGATTTCACACATTGTTCTCTACACCATCTATTATAGATCTCTCATGAAGTCCCTATCACACACACGATGACTCGCTTCCCCTGCGTCTCCGTTCATAGGCCAATTTCGGACAACATCAACATTGTCTCCCTATCTATACGCCATTTATGGACACAAACGACCCCTCTCGCCCCCTCTCTTCCTCCCTCTCCCTCTCTCTCTCTCTCTCTCGTCGCTAGCTCTCTCTTTCTCTCTCACACCCCTCTCCCACACACACACTCGATGTCTCTTCCAAATAGTCTGCTCCCCCCGCCCGCACCCATGCTATCTCGCTACTACACATGTCACACCATTCCCCCTTCCCTTATACTAGGTTTACATCATCAGTGGTCTCTCTACTCCACATACACTCTCTCCCTGTCACACACAAATGCGTGCACAAACACACACAGACACGCACAAACACCCATTTATCTGGATCCTCATCTCTCTCCATGTCCACATGTGTATCTCACACACTCACTCTCTAATTATGTATATGTGTCTCCACGTTACACAACACAAAGCCCCATGTACATGTCTCTCTCTATCCTCCACACACATAGACACAAAGAATCTGTTATCATTGCCTCAGTCTCTAACATATCGCACACGCACTCTCTCTCTCTCTCTCTCTCTCTCTCTCTCTCGCAAACACGCTCAACAAGGGTTTCCCCGTGAATAACTTACCGTCTACTCATCAACAGTCGTGGCAGTACGGCTAACGCGAAACGTGAAAAAGAATAAATCTACACGTGCTTAGACCACCTAGTAGGACTACAGCAAGCCAAAAAGCGCGCCGCCGTCACCTCCTCCTTGTCGGCGACGGGAAAATCTTTGTTTTACACAGTCGAGAAGTCATTGTGCTAAGGCCCCACATGCCGAGGCGTTGAATAGAATGTAGATGCTAGTTTACGGAAGCAAGTATCGATAATATATTTGTATCTCCATACTTATATTTCTTCTTTTATATAAAACCGAGTTGGTGATGATGGTACGTGTGCCATCTTGCAATATAGACCGTCTGATCTATATCTGACGGATGTAAATTAAACTAAAAGATACCCGCACCCCTCTCCACATTTGCAGGCAAGGCCTTCCCTCGTTCATCCTTATCTCCAACAAACCTCATTGGCAATTAAGAAAGGAAGCCTATGGAACAAACGGGCCTAGTGGCCGCTGCCGGCGTCGTCAATCCCCATGCCTCCGCTCAGTCGACCACCAACCACCACCACACCCAACTCCTCTTCACCTTATCTCATATTTCTCGAGATATCATTAGTTTTTACACATGGGATTACTCCCGCAAGGGTCAATCACAACAAGTGTTTTTTATAAAAAAATGCATCTTGATGTTCCGTTAATGCACGGATCTTGCTAGTACTCCTACACAAGACTAAGTTGGTGATGCTGGTGTGTCTGCCATCCGTCGTTTCTGACCATTAGATCTACATCTAAAGATTGTGAGGTAAGTTGTTGCCTTTTCTCACCAACATCC
Organism: Aegilops bicornis; assembly: GCA_021605145.1. Taxonomy (NCBI): domain Eukaryota; kingdom Viridiplantae; phylum Streptophyta; class Magnoliopsida; order Poales; family Poaceae; genus Aegilops; species Aegilops bicornis. Next base: position 30,496,887 of record CM038671.1, on the reverse strand, counting down.
CACTTGTCTACCAATTTGCAGAAAAACCCATAATTAGTATCTTAAAACCAACCACATCCCTCCCTGACCTCACCAAGATAGCCCAAGGAATATATTATAATTGAAACATAATATACATATGTATATCAAAATTAGGGTGTTTTGTACCAAGTTTGTGAATAAGTATTATTCTAATTATGATTCGTTGCAACGGACATGAACATTGCTAGTATTTCCAACCATGTAATTTTTTCTAGTATTCCATAGTTTGAGTTTTCCATCAAGATATTAGTCACTCATGGTTGATATTTACTTTCAATCATGTACACATATGCACTATGTAACTAGCCTTGCTTATTGGCTTCCAAAGCTTAACTTTCACTCCTACTTACAATATGTAGAGTATTTAACAAAAAACTACCACTTTCAACCAGCCCTAGGAAGAATCTATTGTACAAAAAATAGCAAAAACATACCCAAAATTTCTTAATCCACGCCAAAAACTTCTACTACCTCCGTTTCAGTTTACAAGTCTTGCGCGTATACCTAGGTTGTCAATTTTATCACCCTAATATAAAATATATAACACAAAAATTATATCTTTTGAAAGTAGAAACTCCATAGTTTATGTTGGTATATTTTTTGTAATATATGACTTGTATTAGGTTGGTCAAATTGACGACCTAGGGGTACGCGCACGCCGTGTAAACTGAGAGAGAGGTAGTACTACCTAGTACTCCTACCGATTAGGTTCGTTTAAACGCCCATTTATGACTGGGTTGGCCCACACGTCCGTGCTGACGAGGCAGCTTAAACCAACACATTTTGTTTGACCGTTGACACGAGGGACCCACATCTGACCTTCTATCCTGTTATTCCCCCTCAAATCATTATTTTTCCTGAACATTACTTCAAACAAGATCTTGATGCGTGTTAAATCGGTGGCGCCCGGTGATGAGAGAGTTGGTCGCCGCTCCGCCAGACGGGCGAGACGCCTTGGCTAGCCTCCGCTTGCAGGTTGGCAGGCTGGCCCGAGCGTGACTCACGAGCGAGCAAGTCGCCATGCTGGCCTTCGCTCGAGCCAGATGGCTGGCCTGAGCGCGGCGCGCGCAAGCAAGCCGCCGCGCTGCCGTGCCAATCTAGCTAGCAAACCTTGCAGACAAGCAGCTGGATGGAGCTATCTTGGCTAGCTAGCGGCCGCGAGCGCCGGACGGAGCTGGCATCCGGGCTGCCGCAACATGGGCTCCACACCGCCGGCGGTTTTGACCTCATATACGCCGTGGCGGTAGCTGCGTCCCATGGCCGAGGATGACTAGGTGGACGGGCCGGAGGTAGGAGGTCACTCGAGGATTTTGGTTGGTAAGAGCATGTACAATGGTTGATAAGGTATTCTTATCTTAAGTCTGCCACATATGCAAGTTGTAGTAGTTTCTTGGCATTTTAGTGGTTTCTTGCATTATTAGGGGTTTCTTGTAAGGAACAATGTACGTACTACTAGCGACAAAAGGCGATTCTAGGTTGCATTGTACTCCAACGAGTACTACTAGTGGTCGCGGGAGTGTATACCTCGTTTTGTGGGTTCGATCCCGGCCGAACGCACAGCGGCCTTTTTTTAAAAATAGTACTAGTACTACACTTCGCTGCGAGCCAATATTTTACACGGGTAGTTTGAGTTTTGAAGTCAAATGGATGTGCGGCCCCACGATCTGGGTGCACTGGACATCCTAGCCATGTGAACGGGTTTTCCTTCCCAGCATCCCGTGGCTCGCATGCTCGCCCTAGCCGCACCTCGCTTGCAGCTTCCTCATCAGCTAGTAGTAGCATATTTAAACTAGCGCCTCCCAATTAAGCCCGAGGAGCCAGAAAAGCCTGGCGGGGCATTGGGAACTGTGCAATATGGCTCTGTACTCTATGTAAAGTGATGTACTACTAGTACTCTGTACGCATGGACTTCACTCCATTATCGGCTCTACTATAAAAGAAATTCCTCTTCACGTGTTTTTTTTGAAACGGAGGCAAAAGCTTTGCTTCATCTCATTCATAAAGAAGGAACTACTAACAAAGTTCGACGAGATCCATTACATCTCCACAAATGGAAGCGAAAAGCCTAGTCTCACTGTATCAAATAACTCAAATGTTTTGCCCCCGCAGACCGCAGTAACCGTCGCTGATAAACAAGCTGCTAGTGTGTGCGAGAGAGGAGCAGCTGAGTAGGCCAGCTACTCCAACGTGAGAGGAGCGGCTGAATATAGCACCGAGAGTACCCACTAGGCCACTACGCATGTGTACTTCCGCTGCATTGATAATACACCGATGGTTCTACAAAATAGTAGTACCCTCCACTTCCAACTGTAGCTCCTTGGCCTTGAGATTCAAGAGTTCAAAACTGGTGCACTATACTAGACTAGACTAGACTAGAAGTACAGTACATCGCACGAATACTCGTAGTTGAGAAAAGTGGTACTGGTACTGCTACAGTACGAGTATGTACTCCTCCATCACATAATGTAAGACGTTTTTTGACACTAGTTGGCGTCTACAAAAAATGGCAAAAACTTACCCAAAATTTCTTAATCCACGCCAAAAACTACTACCTAGTGCCAAAAATTTCTTACTAGTGCTATTATTTACAGTATAATGCAATTCCATAACGTTCCATAATGCTAGTACTAGTAGTAAATAATAGACTCACCCCTTCGCTGAGGAACGATCTACAGTTGGAAGGGACGAGGTCTTGCGGTTACTATGCTCTTATCTCCTCCTCGCCAGTTCCCCTCCCCCCGAAGAGAAGGCAGTTCGTCGCTGCTCCCATGGATTCGCCAGGCGGTTCTCCTCCTCGTCGGGGCTGGGAGACCTTGGACGACAATCCTCTGGGAGAAATCGCACGCCGCTCCGGCGTCCTCACCGCCGCAAGACTCGGTGCTTCCTACACCAACTTTTTCAAGACGCTGCTTAAACAGGTTTGGGAAAAGGCCATGCTTGTTTGTCTTCCATGCATCCTCGAGGAGAAGGTTCTTCTATGGGACAATCCTTCGAACAGTACACTGCTCCCTGGCCATGGTTGCACGTTGACTCCGATAGAGTTGCCGACGTTGAGAGGTAGTCGGATTTTGTCCGATGAGCAGGTCAGTAATGGACTTTGATCATGTAGTACTTAGTTATTCCATTTCCATCCCGTAATTTCTCCGCTGCCCACCGTCTTATATATAGGTCTGGGTCGGTGCCAACTAAGATTGGCTTGCATACCTCCGGCCGGATACCACCATCGTTTTGCACAACATCCACATCAGTGCAGCCGTTCCGGTAGACCCCTTCTCCACCATTGGGATCGGCCTTCCGGACAGGCTGGGCTTGAATACGTATGATGATGCCTACATGAGATTGAAGAAGATAGCAATTGCGGACCCGCCGACAAAGCGACGCGGCTATGACGATTACTATCTCATCGCGGTGTTCGACATAAGGATTGCCATCAATGCAAGACGTAGTAACGGCAGAGGCTGGCGCATGTTGGCGGCGGCAGATTTGTACCCCTACACGTTCGAAGACGCTGTGCGCCATCTAGGCCGCATCTTCGCGGTGACAAGCCAGGGGACTTGTTTCATCTGGTTGCCATCCTACGGTACAGGAGATTACAAACAGAATGCACAAACCATCATTTGCATCCCTAACGGTACTCCATTATTTTGCAGGGACTAGTAATCCCCCGATCAAAATAAGATCGCCGATCCTGGATGTGCATTTGCATCCGCGATTCGGTCTAACCTGGAACCTTGTAGCTGACTTTGGCATATTGGGATCAACTATCATAGCGATGCGTTACCCATGGTACCACTGATGTGCAACATGGTCACACAATCTACCATGATCGGACCGTCACCATCTACCCAGATATTCCATTTTTTAACCCTCTCGCCTTCTCTTTCATTGTTGTACTAGTAGTATACTTAGTACTACTAGTAGGAGTACTTTTTACCTTGGAGGACACGTATAGCTAGCTGGGCCCTTGAAGACTTGAACCCACTAGCTGCCACCATTTTTGTTTTTCCAAGTCTTGCTATCTCATCCATGTAGCAAAGAGTGGCTATATATAATAAGCCGGTTATTTTACTTCCACTATACCGGAGTAGTACTATTTGCTGCACAGTATTACTGACCGCCATATTTGAGCACACCATTATTATGCATGGACCTTGACTATGTATGTCACCATGTGTCTAGATCTGGGATGCCGCGTGTACCAGATGAACGGCGCCGAGTTCGACCCCTGTGATGCTACGTGGGTGCCGAGGAACACTCTTGGAGAGTACTCACTTTTCATCGGGGACAGCTACCCCATTGTGAAGCGGATGCCACCTTCCGTGCACGACACGGAAGGCCTGCCGTTCATGAAGCATGGTTGTGTCTTCATTGCGCACCGCCGGATGAACGACATGCTGGGACACGCTATCCCTGATTTATGCCGCTTCAGCTTGGATGAGTCTCCATCGTGCGGAACCGGACTAGAAAGCTGCGACAATGATTCCCGTTGCCCACCGCTATGGATCGTGCCATCCATGAAGAACACCTCGGACTGGAACCTGGAGGAGGACATGCATGTAGCCCATCTATAACGTGTAAGTGGAGTACGGTAATTGTGAACGGTAGTGCTGTGAATATATGTAGACTAGTCGTGCACAAATTTATCACATGAATTGGAGATGTACTTGTGTGGCATCTTGGCATTTGTCCTTTAGAATTTATTACTAGTAAATGTGTTATGTGCGTGCAACTTGTGTGGTTGTTGCACGGGCTCCAACTGCAGCTCTTTGAGAAAAAAGGTGGCACAACTTTGGATATACGTGATGTGGCGGCATCATACAGTAACATCGTTCGCTATAGTTGCAGTACACTCCTACTAGGACGACAACTCCTATAAAACCGTGCGCTTGGCTCTTTGCCTCTTCGGGAGGTTCAACAGTTCATACTCGTGTGAACCTTGCACTTGCCTCTTCGCCTCTTGGAAGGTCCAACAATGATGATACTACATTACAATATCGTCAGCAATCGACACCGATTGAACTGCTGCCGTCCACCGCGAGGCGAGGGCGAGGAGAGGAAGAGGGAAAGGCGCTGTAGTCAAAACCCTCTCCTCGTCCTGCGAACCATCAGCAGCGTGGGCGAGGGAGAGGCGTAGTAAGCAAGCTTCTCCTCGTTCGGCGAGTTGACGGGACACATCAAAGCAGTACTAGTACTAGTAGTAGTCCATACTACGTCCTTTCCGATTAACATGGCTTAATTCGAAATGAGAAAAATACACTGGCGGTCAACGTATGTAACAATACGCTCTTTACGGTCACTATATATAGTTTTGCGTCAATTATACGATCACTAGGTCATTGTAGAGCACCGTATTGCACCCTACTGACCGGCCACATAGTCGATGTGGCACTTTGTTGATTGGTTAAATTGTCACCTAGTTTCTGGGTCCCACCTGTTAGTTGGCGGAGCAAAGAAATCAGTTAAACAAAACTTTACGCAGGCGCCACACGAGTCCAACCCTTGCGCCCGAACCGCCCTGGCTGTGTATGTGAGTGCATGCACGTGTCCTCCCTCGGCCTTCCAACAAAGAGTGTACATCGGCTACAAAACAAAGAGTGTAGTAGTACATGATGTACATCTACACTTCCAATGCATTTAGCCTTTAATCTAAATCGATATTTATTGACTAATGCACCAACTTGTGCTGTAGGTATGGGCTACATGTCTATACTTAATTACAACATGCAACGGCCTTCATTTAATCTTCTTATCTCAATGGTCGCATGCACACATAAGTCTGCTACTTTTGGGCGTTAATTATACCCTGGTGAATGTGTAAATCTCTAAATGTACAGTCTTTCACGGACGTAGGGAGTAGGTTGAGCACTTGAGCGTGAGCGTGTGTGTTGCGTCGTGTGATGTGTGCCGCATGGGTGCGTGAGTGTTGCGTGCGTCCATGTGGAGTACGTGTGAGTGTTGCATGTTGCATTCATGGGGCTTACTCCCTCCCATTGACATGTTCATATTTCAAACTTCCTCTGTTCCCTCCATATGGTGATACTCCCTCTGTTCCCAAATACTCCAGAACAGAGTAAAAGCCTCCCTCTATTCCCAAATACGGAGTATTTGTCTTTCTACAGATTTCAACAAGTGACTAGGTACGGAGCAAAATGTGTGAAGTGAGCGTAGAGGCATAGGGATACTGTAGAAAGGTAATCCTCACGATCCATCATTCCCCATCTCGGTCAGAGAGAACTATTCAACTAGTCTTCGCAGTGAAGTGACAATTCACGCTGCAGGAGATGGGACACGTAATTAATAAGCTGAACCAGCGTGTTGGTGTTACTAAATCACCCTTACCTAGTACTGCCATCATGTTTGCCAGTAGAGCACGCTTCCGCAAATACGCCTACGCACCTGTGTCATCCATTAACTGACATATGGGCCCTCTTGTGGTAGACCCACATGTCATCGGTGTAACTATTTACACTCCGGAGGGCGGTGCCTGTATCCTGGTAGTAGTAATAGTAGAATTGAGATTTAATGCACTTTCTTCCCCGTCTTCCACTCTTCTTCCTCCTCTCTTCTTCTTCCTCCTCTCTTCCCCATCTCGGCCGCACACCATTTACCCCGCTCCTTTGCTTTCGCCCGCGCCATCTTCCTTGGTAGCTCGCGTGTACCATATCCCCGCTCCTTTGCTCGGCCACACGAGGAGAAGCTTCTTCGCTTCGCCGCCCTTGAATCCACTTCCCGCTGGCTCGCAGGCACCGAAAACCCCAATGGCGAGAACCGGTGACACGCAGAGCGATTGGAATTCCCTCCCCGATGTTCTCTTGGAGCAGATCTGTAGTCGTATGGACCTACTCAGCACCGTCCGTCTGGCCGCATGCTCGGTGTCTTTGTACCGTTTACTCGTCTGCAACCGGCCGGCTCTTTTCAAGACACCCTGCTTGCTGATGCCTGATCCTCGCAGGTGGCCCAGGCACCGACTTGATGATCCTACGGAGGTTGCCGTGGTTCCCTTCGACATGCTACCAGTACCCGTCCACCTGTCCTTCATGCGCGGCCACTACTGGGTGGGCATGAAGGCCAACTAGATTGTCCTCATCCACCACACCGGTAGTCTGTGGCGTCTCATGGATATCTACACCCAGCGAGAGATCACCCTTCCATCATTGGATACCGCCGACATCGAGCCTCGCGGCCCGCGGGACACTCCTGCCTACTACGCACGAGACGCGTCAAGCTTTTGGCTCGACCTCTGTTTGCAGAAAGTTGTAATCTGCGAAGTGCCCACACCATCAGAAGACTACATGGATTACAAGCTCATTGCCTTGTTCAACATGGGATTAGTCTATCTGGAATCCGATCGCCATACATGGTTATGGCTCATCATCAATCCTGTTGAGGCAACATTTCTGTCTGATGCTATAGTGCACGATGGCATCGTTTACGCGGTCGACACACAGATTGGCTGCCTATCTTTGGTGGAATCTATCGTCGTGTAATTGTTCTATCTCATCTCATCTTTACCTTATGAATACGACTTCCTATTCATTTGTTACAAATTTAGAAGGCATAGCATGTCTATAACCACATCATTGCTATGTGTTCCTCTCATTTCCTAGATTTTTATGACCACACATGTTATTGTTAGAGTTAATATGAGAACAATTGGCATCTAATGATTGTTAGAATACATATTATGAGCATAACATCATGATTGCTATATGTTACTCTCGTTTACAAGATTTTTATAACAACGCATGTTATTGCTTAGAGTTGATATGAGAACAGTAGTAGTAAGTGCTATGGTAGAATATGAGTAGGCGCTGTCATAGCTGTTTTCCTCTCATTGTTACATGATGTTTGAACCATGACATGTTGCTAGAATATGAAAGCCATTGGCTTATTTTTTAACTTGGGGTATGATTATGACCACGACATTGCAATTCTCTGTCTATGATTATGTGTCACTGTTATAATAATCTTAATTCCACACATACTCTGAACATGATTGTTTATTTTTGTCCTTTTGGTCTCCAATTTGAATTGTTGCAGCAGACGCAAATGCGCTGGACTTCGTGATTCCAGGACCTGGAATCATACTAGCCGATGGGTGGTGGTTTATCGCTCGTTCAGCTGACGGCGGTGATTTGATGCTCATTCGCACGTACCAAATTGACCAAACCATTACATCAAACCACATGCAGTACAATGCATGGGGCATTCGTGACATTGATGGCTATGGCTGCTTCGTGTTCGAGAAAGATCCCAGCTCCGTTGGGCCAGGCGTATTCAACTGGAGGCGGGTTTACAGCATCGACAACCACTCCTTGTTCCTCAGGCTCAATTATCCGATCATCCAACCAATCATCGATCATATCACCGACGATGATTACTGTGCTGTCACAACTTCCATTCGCGAGGGGGCTGTGTTTACACATCATACCATGGGTTTCATGAATCACCATATCCAGATTAAATCGACACAGCTTGTTGCCAGGTAATCTTCAGTGTGTGAAAGACATCAAGCTTCCATGCGATGGATGGCTTTTGCAAACCCGACATGCGGCGATGTGGTTCATGCCAACAACAAATATGCACAACTTGATTCGCAATGATATCTAGATCGAGCCATGTATTCTGCTGCTGTACGACCCTCTTTTGTTGGATATTATGTACTGTTGTTAGTTTGAAGCACTCCTCTGGTTTGAAGGATAGATAGCTTTCTGGGATCAAGTGCATCCTAACTCACCTACGTAGGATGTACTGATAATGATGATGGAGATGCTATGCAGAAGCCATATATATACATATATATCAGTTAGGCTTCAAGTGCGTACTTGTTAGTTAAACCTATGTATAAATTGTGACACTAAATACGACTAGTAAGTAGTAGAGTGGCAGTACTAGTATACGTCGGTCAAATTATTCATCATGTCCACACATTGAATTGACGTGACAACACGCTGCGCGTGAGGTGACACAAGAATCCCGGCGGCGTGTTCGGGTATTCCGGGTTTCAGATTTGGAGTACCACTTATCTGTCGAAATCTTTTTTTTGAAACGGAGGCAAAAGATTTGCCTCATCCATTAAATAAGAGGAGAATAGAGTTTATAGTTTTTACAAGCGCCCTCGCAAAACGGCATGGCAATTACTCTCGTACAACTGTTGAAGAAGCGCGAGTTTTTACTCTGTCGAAATCTTTCATCATTCAATTAAAACAGTCGATTGGTCATACATTGAGTACCATATAACTGGAATTACCGATGCAAGCCGAAGAAGGATTGGCCGGTGCTGCCGGCTGGCGTCAAGTTCGATCCCACGGATCAGGAGCTGATCGAGCACCTTGAGGCCAAAGTGAGTGTTGACGGTAGCGAGATTTCAGTCTCTCATCGATTTGTTCATACCAACCATCGACAGCAAGCACGGCATATGCTACACCCAACCTGAGAAACTTCCAGGTAAGACACCGGTCGGCTGTCTACTTGCACAAACATATTCCTTTGTTTGTAGCTTTATTTTTATTTTTAAACACAGACCTGGTGAAACAATTACAATTTGACAGTTAATAAAAAGTGAAACAAGTGACTGCAACATGCCAAAGATGTTATGAAAATGCCAACTAGGTACACTAAAACCTGTATTCCACAATACTGCAGGTATCACCTTTGAGTGGCCTAAGGAAGCATTTCTTCGGTATAATTCCAGGCGTTCTAAAGGGAGCGCGATGGGCGTCGCAAGATCTGATCGGTCACGCACGCCTGTGATGTAACACAAGACCGACAATACCTTGCCTGTGATGGTTAACGGCCGGCAGACGGGCAGCAAAAAAGGTTCTGGTATTGCACACCAACAAGAACTTCGACCAGTAGAGGACCAACTGGGTGATGCACCAGTACCACATCGGGGACCTGGAGCAAGAGAAGGAGCGGGAGCTGGTCCTCTGCAAGATTTTCTACCAGACGAACACTAGGGCCAGGAGTAGTTTGGTATTGGTAGTTGTACTACCTTGTCGTTCGCAAGTTGGTATTGTTGTTAACGATCTTTTGGTATGAACTTGCATTTGCTTCCAACCATCATGCCGAGGGTCGACATGGATATAAAGCTGAATCATTTGTTTCGAAACGAATTCTCAGGCACCTGATTTTTATTTGATGGGTAGCATAAGCACCCGCCGTTCGAATTCCCAGTTCTGCAGTTTTTTCGAAACAAGTGCATGCACTTATTATCGCGATAAGAAAACAATATTCGTGTTGCATCGCAATTATCAGTCTATGCTTGCAGAATTCTCTCGTTTATTGAGCACGTATATTGTTTTTTCAGGTCGAGCAAGTTTCAACTAGGCTGTAGACTGACCAGGGTTGGTTTTGTTTCTAAGAGGCCCAGCCCATGATGACAACGGGGCACAAAGATCCAACAGCTATCTACTGGCCTCTGGCCCGCCAGCGTTAGTTATATTTTGTCTTACAACATCCGTAGGCAGTTTTGTTACTGAATCAAACACACAACACAGTTCTATTTTCCTCTTGAAACGCATGTCCTACACCCGTTTTCTAATCTCTACCTATAGTACTACTAGTTCATATACACGTATCATTATATTGAAAACACATAGATTTCCCTTTTCATATTTACATCCTTATTTTTGTTGTTTTTTCCCACCCAGCGCTGATTTTTTTACCACTGGTTTTCCCTTAAACCAACTCAATTGTCCCACGTCTTATTTGCTTACAAAAACAAAACGATTTTTTTGGCAAATCAATAAGTTCTTAAAAAAATGTTTATCATTTCGGGATTACAACAGTTTGGACTCCACCGAAATATGCATAATAAGGTTGAACTTTTTGACCGTGGTCCTGGGCAGAAAATGGGCTGTAATAAATTACTTAAGAATTAGCAAATGGGCTGCAAATTATAAAAAATAGCAAATGGGCTGCAAATTGTAAAAAATAGCAAATGGGCTTTATGTTGTCTGCCACAGATTTGGAGGCTGACTTGTGGGCCTACTAAGTTCATGCGTACACAAGGTTTCTTAAAAAAGAAACTTAGTCAACAATCGACTCTACCAGCGTCAGACCGTTAGATGTCAATCTAACGGCAATCGTGCTTCTTCAGTCTCTGATCTTCCCCTTGACCGCCCAAACCAGCGCCCGTTGGAACCGCTTTGCTCCGCCTCCCGTGGCGGCGGTCTTGCTGCCGGGCAGGCCTCACGGCCCCATCATACTCGCATCCCTGGCCTGTCTATTCCCTCTACTCACCCACACCTCCTGTTATTTTCCGGCGACGGAAGCCAAACCAGTCGTTCCCTTCGTAGGCCTCGCCGTCGTCCACCGCCCTGGTGCTCTCGGCGCGGTGTGGTTAACGATGTCCATCCAACGGCCGTTGAGGGAGTCCTGGACTAGGGGGTGTCCGGATAGCCGAACTATCATCACGGCCGGACTCCAAGACTATGAAGATACAAGATTGAAGACTTTGTCCCGTGTCCGGATGAGACTTTCCTTGGCGTGGAAGGCAAGCTTGGCGATACGGATATGTAGATATCCTACCACTGTAACCGACTCTGTGTAACCCTAACCTATCCGGTGTCTATATAAACCGAAGGGTTTTAGTACGTAGGACGAACAACAATCATACCATAGGCTAGCTTCTAGGGTTTAGCCTCCTTGATCTCGTGGTAGATCTACTCTTGTACTACCCATATCATCAATATTAATCAAGCAGGAGTAGGGTTTTACCTCCATCGAGAGGGCCGAACACAGGTAAAAACATCGTGTCCCTTGTCTCCTGTTACCATCCGCCTAGGCGCACAGTTCGGGACCCCCTACCCGAGATCCGCCGGTTTGACACCGACATTGGTGCTTTCATTGAGAGTTCCTGCGTATGCGTCACCGATAGGCCCGATGGCTCGCTTCGATAATCAATAACGACGCGGTCCGTGGTGAGACTTTTGTCCCCAGACGGATCGTCGTATTCGGCGGCTTTGCTGCGGGCCAATTAAGCAGCCATCCGGAGCGGATCGAAGCTTCGCCCCTGGCCATCGTGTCGATTTGGAAGTTTGAACTACACGGCCGATATCCACGGAGACTTGATCTTCAACGGATTCGAGCAGCGGCCAAGCGTGCCGCCTTTGTCTCGATGGGCATGATCTAGCTCTGCAGCGAGCGGTGCCACGAAGGCCGCACCGCATCCGCTTCCGACCCTTAATCCGGGCCGGATTCCCGATCGAGGGCGAGTGGTTGGACACCGCCTCGGGGGCCTACGATCTCTCGGCAATTGGGCGAACTCCATCCCTGTCGCTGCGAAGACCATGACTCCAGGTGCGGACTCCTCTCCGGACTCGAACCCTCAGCGCCCCTTAATCGAATCCGATTGGGCGCCGGTCATAGAGTTCACTGCCGCGGACATCTTTCGGCCTTTCGCCCTTTGGCGACATCCTGAATTCACTAAAGTCTCTCTCTTTATCCGGAGAGCCCTGGCGGACTATGGGCGGAAGGTTGGGATACGGACGACGAATAAATTCAACGCCCACCCACCACCCACTTTGTAGCCACTGTCGATGATTTAACCGACATGCTCGACTTCGACTCCGAAGACATCGACGGCATGGACGACGACGCCCGAGACGACCAAGACCCAGCGCCTACAGGGCACTGGAAGGCCAACTCGTCATACGACATATACATGATGGACATCCCAAAAGATGGGAACGGCGATGGAACAATGGAGGATGACCCCTCCAAGAAGCAACCGAAGCGCCGACATCAGCGGCGCCGCTCTAAATCCCGCCACAGCAAAAATGGTGATTCCGGCACGGGAGATAATAACACCCCGGACAGTACCGAAGACAGCCCCCTCCGCTCAAGCCACACCCCGACGCCGCTCAAAAAGTACCAAGGCACGGGAAAACGCGCCGGACTTGCGAGATATATTGGAGGACAAAGCAAAATATACAAGATCGATCTACGGATCGCGTGGGCGCCCAACGACACGGGATGATTACCGTCGCGCCGGATACAGCAAACCCGGCCGAGCCGAACACAGTAGACAAAGCTCATACGAGCTACGTCGTGATATAGCCCAATACAGAGGCGCCGCACACCCACTATGCTTCAGAAGTAATGGATCATCAAATCCCTGAGGGTTTCAAACCCATAAACATCGAATCATACGACGGTACCACAGATCCTGCGGTCTGGATCGAGGACTATCTCCTCCATATCGACATGGCCCGCGGTGATGATCTACATGCCATCAAATACCTCCCACTCAAGCTTAAAGGACCAGCTCGGCATTGGCTCAACAGCTTGCCAGCCGAACCAATTGGTTGTTGGGAACACCTGGAAGCCGCATTCCTTGATAACTTCCAGGGCACATATGTGCGACCACCAGACGCCGATGACCTTAGCCACATAATTCAGCAGCCAGAAGAATCGGCCAGACAATTCTGGACACGGTTCCTAACAAAGAAAAATCAAATCGTTGACCGTCTGTGATGCAGAGGCCCTTGCAGCCTTCAAACATAACATCCACGACGAGTGGCTTGCCCGGCACCTAGGACAGGAAAAGCAAAAATCCATGGCAGCCCTCACAACACTCATGACCCGCTTTTGTGCGGGAGAGGACAGCTGGCTAGCTCGAAGCAACAACTTGGCCAAACATCCTGATAGTTCGGATACCAAGGACAGCAATGGCAGGTTGCGTCAAGAACAGAACAAAGCGCCCGCGTGCGGCGATAATACTCAAGATACGCCGTCAATGCCGGATTCAGAGGCTCTAAACCGGTCAGCGGAAGAAGCCATTCAAAAGAAATACCAGGGCCGTCCAACTTGGACCGAATACTCGATCGCTTGTGCGGATACATGGCACCCCGAAAAACCAGCCAATCACACCAACAGGGATTGTTGGGTGTTCAAGCAAGCGAGCAAGTTAAGTGCCAAACTCAATGACAAGGGGCTGCATAAGCGATGACGAGGAGGAGCCTCGCCGCCCGAACAATAGAGGCGGAAGGGTTTTCCTACACAAGTGCGGACGGTGAACATGATATACGCAACCCACATACCCAAAAGGGAGCGGAAGCGTGCACTAAAGGGCGTATATGCAATGGAGCCGATCGCCCCAAAGTTCAACCCATGGTCTTCCTGCCCGATCACCTTGATCAAGGACCACCCCACTAGCATTCGTCACGGTGGTTTCGCCGCATTGGTTCTTGACCCAATTATTGACGGATTTCACCTAACCAGAGTCCTGATGGACGGCGGCAGCAGCCTGAACCTGCTTTATCTGGATACAATGCGCAAAATGGGCATAGACCCCTCAAGGATTAAACCCACAAAGACGACCTTTAAAGGCGTCATACCGGGTGTAGAGGCCAGTTGTACGGGCTCAGTTACACTCGAAGTGGTCTTCGGATCCCCGGATAACTTCCGAAGCGAAGAGTTAATCTTCGACATCGTCCCATTCCGCAGTGGCTATCATGCACTGCTCGGACGAACCGCATTTGCAAAGTTCAATGCGGTGCCGCACTACGCATACCTCAAGCTCAAGATGCCAGGCCCTCGAGGAGTAATCACGGTCAATGGAAACACCGAACGCTCTCTCCGAACGGAGGAGCACACGGTGGCCCTCGCGGCGGAGGTACAAAGCAGCCTCTCACAGCAATTCTCGAGTCCGGCCACTAAGCGTCCGGACACTGTCAAGCGCGCCCGGAGTAACCTACAACAAGACCGCCTGGCACGATTCAAGCACGCGTAGCAATCCGGCCCCAACCCCAGCCCTCGCGAAATTGCGAAGCTAGTATTACGCGTACATAATTACGCTCTGAAGATACCATGGGCATATGGGGAGGGCAAGACCACGGCACGCCGAATACGGCTCAACCGCACTGTGGGCTCCCGATTGTGTCATTCTTTTTCTTTTTCCTTTTTTCCTTTCTCTTACTTTCAGGACTCCGTCTTTCAGAAGTCCTGTCCGGCACTAGAATCGCCGAACTCACGATGCAATAGCCAGGGAAGTAGAACGCTACATCGAATGTTCAGGTGGTCTTTATTACAAGCATTATACCTGTTTTACATACCATCCCGCAGCTTACTCCTGGAGGGGGACATGTTAGATAGTCCCATCCCTTGCTTATCGCACTATTTGTATCGTTCTGCTTTCACTGCAGTACATTTTTGAATAAACAATACATGACCTTCACCTATTATTGCACTCTTTTCTTTATCTATATATATGTTCATTTCATGACATGTGGCACCCGTACACTTTGGTACGGCCAATACACCAGGGGCTTACGTATCCCAAAACTATGGTGTGATAAGTCCGAACACTTTCACAAGTGCGGCACCCCGAACTTATAGCATTGTATGAATCGGCTCCGAATCATGTCTTGGGTCAATAGTTGGGTTTGCTGGCTCCGTGTTTTGGTACCTTACGCCCGTTATATCGGCTAAGGTAGCACCGGAGAACCATCGCGATTGTGCCCAGCTTGAGCTGGGTCGAGCACCTCAGTGGAGAAAGCTAAAACTGACCGTCATGATAGGGCGAGAGCCGGTCGCTGTTCGAGAGGTTTTTTCGGGTTCCTAAAGACTTATGCCGCTTAGAGCGAGGAACCGGAGTTGTCCGGCCAAGGCGTGGATAGCTCCCCGAACTCGGTCTTCCGAATACTTGGGGCTTCGTCGAAATTTAAAATTATAGAATTCTATGGCTAAGTGAGAGTGTTCAAGCATTATAAGTCCGGTGCCTTGTTCGTTATGTTGAGCGCCTCCCTAGATGGACCCAAGAATGGGAACAAGAGTGCTCAAGTTTATCTCGAACACCCCAGCACTCGTGGCATGGGGGCTGAAGCCAATGACTTGCCATCTCTCAAATTTGATAAACGGCCGCACAGAAGGTAATATTTTAAATTAACAAGCGTTGCTTAGCGCATATGAACAAGTTTTCAGCGTACAGGATAACAAATGCAAGCCTATTCAAAAATTACATCTTTGGAGCACTCATCCGCTATTCGGCGGGCACCCTTCAGGAGGCCCTCGTAGTACATTTCGGGCGTGCGATGCTCCTTGCCCTTCGGTGGCCCGTCCGTCACAAGCTTCTCCGCATCCAGCTTGCCCAGTGCACTTTAGCACGGGCAAGGGCCCGACGGACACCTTCAATGCAGACGGAGCGCTTGATGACTTCAATCCGTGGACAGGCGTCCATCAGCCGCTGCACTAAGCCAAAGTAGCTCCCAGGCATGGCTTCCAAGGGCCACAGCTGCGCTATAAGGCCCTTCATGGCCTGTTCGGTGACCTTGTGAAGCTCGACCAGCTGCTTCTGCTGGTCGCTCAGGGGCACCGGATGTCCGGCCTCAACATACTGAGACTAGAACACCTTTTCCGTCGAGCTCCCCTCCTTGGCGCGGTAGAATGTGGCAGCATCAGACACACTACGGGGCAAATCTGCGAATGCTCCTGGAGAGCTCCGAATCCGGGTAAGTAATAGGTAATTCACTTTCACATGCTTGCTTTGCATAAAGAATGCCTTACCCGCCGCTATCTTCTTTAACGACTCAATTTCTTGGAGGGTTTTTTGGGCCTCGGCCTTAGCAGCTTTGGCACTCTCAAGAGCCGAGGCGACCTCGGACTCTCGAGTCTTCGAGTCACGCTCCAAATTCTCGTGTTTTTCCACGAGAGCTTGGAGCTCTTGGCGTACCTCGGCCAGCTGCGCCTCCCCCTTCTCTCACTCGTTGTGTTCCGCAGCCGCTTTGTTTTCGGCCACAGACACCGCTTCCTTCAGGGTCGCCACCTCGTTCGTGGCCCCTGCAGTACCCATGTTATTCCTGTTATATTTTGCAACCGAAACCTTTCTATAAGGTATTTCTTTAATAAGGTACTACTTACCTTCCTTGTCCTCGAGCTGCTTCTTGGCTTGGCCGAGCTCGTTCTCGGACCGCTCGAGGCTCTGCTTCAGTGTGTTGACCTCCATAGTCAATGCGGCAGAGGTCAGCAGCGCAGCCTGCATTCCCATATTGACATACGTATGTTAGACTCCTGCGTATATCTTCTTAGATCCTTAGTCCGACTTTTCTTTCCGAACACCGAACTAAGCATCAGGGGCTACTGTCTATGCGGTAATATTTTTACATATTCTAAACTTACCTCAAAGCCAGTTAGAAGGCTGATGCAGGCTTGATCAGCCCGCTCTTGGCGGACTGAACTGTCCGGATCACCGCACTCATAACAGTGCGGTGCTCCTCCTCGATGGAGGCGTCGTTAAGCGCCTCCAGTAAGCTATCCGGTGCCGCCGGTTGGATGGAGGACACCGGTGTCTTACCCTTCTTGCTAAGGGACCGCTTGCCGGACTCCGGAACCGCTGAAGGTTCCGGCATGGAGTCCGGACGAGGGTCGGGCTTAGAGCCCCTGGGGGTCTCGCCCCCCACGCGCCTGGAGTCCGGGGGGTTGCCTTGCGGCGCCTCCTGCGCCGCTTCCTCTTGATCAAGCCCCTCTTGGGGCCCCACCACGGCGTCGTCCGCGGCGTGAGGTGAGGAGGCGGTCAGAAGTGAAGTACTCTCCATTTCCGACGAACTTCGAGGACCCGCTTCGTCGAAGCGGCGAACTTCATACAGGGCGGGCTGCATGATGGTTCGGTATTAGAGAACACTATGCGATGATAAAACAGCCATGGGTATCCGGACACTTACGATCTCGCCAGGGGCTTGGCCCTTGTTGGCCAATCCTCCTTGTCGTCGTTGACGTTGGTGGAGAAGTCCGGAGGAAGGGTTCTTCCCTTCTTGGACCCTCCGGCCTCCCGATTAGCGGCCTTCCTTTTCCTCTCCTCCCCCGCTGGGGGAGAAGCTTCTTTTTCCTCCTCCTCGTCCTCAGGAGAAGATTCTGCTTCAGAATCTGACAGCACCTGGCGTCAGGAGCTCCTTCGAGTTCCCGTGGCCTCCTTCTTGGCCTTCTTCTCCGGCACCACATGGGGTACCGGAGCCAGCAGCCCCGTCAATCGGGCGTCCGCTGGGTCTTCTGGCACAGGAGCCGGACAGTTAATCTGTCCGGACGTCTTCAGCCAGTCCTGTCAAAGATTAGGGAGTTTTTAGATCCCACATGGAGTCAATCTATGAAAAAAGAGTCCCATAAAGGGTAAAATAACTTACCTCGCCGGCTTGACGCCGCGAGCTGTATCCGCGATCTTTGTTAGCGGATGCGGGGGCTTCGGCGCCCTTGAACAGCACCTTCCAGGCATCTTCGTACGTAGTGTCGAAGAGCCGGCTCAAGGTGTCTGGCGTCATGCTGGATCGAACTCCCACAAATTGAAGGCCCGTTGTTGGCATGGGAGAACCCGGCGGATGAGCATCACCTGGATTACGTCGACAAGCCTGAGATTCTTGTCCACCAGGTTTCGGACGCATGTTTGGAGTCCGGATAGCTCGTTCGAATCCCCCCACGTCAGGCCCGTCTCTTTCCATGACGAGGGCCGTGTGGGGAAGCCAGATCTGAATTCGGGGGCCGCCACCCATTCAGGGTCGCGTGGCTCGGTGATGTAGAACCACCCCGATTGCCACCCCTTTATTGTCTCCACAAAGGAGCCCTCGAGCCATAGGACTTTGGCCATCTTGCCAACCATGGCGCCTCCGCACTCCGCTTGACGGCCGCCCACAACCTTCGGCCTGACATTGAAGGTCTTCAGCCATAGGCCGAAGTGGGGCTGGATCACGAAGGAAGGCCTGCACCTGACGATAAACGCCGAGATGTTGAGGATAAAATTCGGGGCCAGGTCGTGGAAGTCCAGGCCGTAGTAGAACATGAGCCCTCGGACAAATGGGTGAAGTGGAAAACCTAGTCCGCGGAGGAAGTGGGGGGAGAAACACCACCCTCTCATGGGGCCTGGGGGTTTGAATGAGCTGCCCCGCATCGGGCAGCCTGTGCGCGATATCGCTGGACAAGTATCCGGCCTCCCGCGGTCTTGTGATGTGCCCCTCCGTGACGAAGGAGGCCATCCACCTGCCTCCCGCTCCTGACATGGTTGGAGAAGGTTGAGGAGGAATGTGCGGACTTGGGCGCTGGAGCTCGAATGCGCGGAAATGGAGGAGCAAAGGAGGAAGATGGCATAGGTGAAAAGGTGGATCCTTATCCCCTTATATGGACGGACGGAGCTATGCGTCCCCCACCGGCCTGGTTAAACTCGCTTATCTCCCAAGCACCGTAATCAATGGCGCGGATGGGTTACCCATGTCCGTATTGATGAGAATCCCGGAATAAGGGGGCACGATCTATGCTTTGATAAGACGTGCCAAGGAAACCGCCTCGCTAAACACGCTAAGGTGGAACGGTAAAAAAAACGATTCATATAAAGGCCTGGCCGTGGTGTCATGTCATGCCGCGGAATACGTCAGCAGATCTGTGCAAAAGTTATTCTCTCTACGGTGGTATGTGGAACTTGTTTTGCAGAGCCGGACACTATCCTGGTGTTCAAAACCTTCTATGAAGTATTCGGAGGAGGAGCCCGCCTTGCAATGCCGAAGACAATATGCACGCCGGACTCGTCATCATTGAAGCCTGGTTCAGGAGCTACTGAGGGAGTCCTGGACTAGGGGGTGTCCGGATAGCCGAACTATCATCACGGCCGGACTCCAAGACTATGAAGATACAAGATTGAAGACTTCGTCCCGTGTCCGGATGGGAGTTTCCTTGGCGTGGAAGGCAAGCTTGGCGTCTGGATATGTAGATCTCCTACCATTGTAACCGACCTGTAACCCTAACCTATCCGGTGTCTATATAAACCGGAGGGTTTTAGTCCGTGGGGATCGAACAACAATCATACCATAGGCTAGCTTCTAGGGTTTAGCCTCCTTGATCTCGTGGTAGATCTACTCTTGTACTACCCATATCATCAATATTAATCAAGCGAGGAGTAGGGTATTACCTCCATCGAGAGGGCCCGAACCTGGGTAAAAACATCGTGTCCCTTGTCTCCTGTTACCATCCGCCTAGACGCACAGTTCGGGACCCCCTACCCGAGATCTGCCGGTTTTGACACCGACAACCGTAGTGCTTCTTCAACGTCTAGTCTTCTTGCCCCAGCCACCCAAAGCAGCGCCGGTCATGCCGCATGCTCCTGCCTCCTGTGGCCGGCTGTGCTGCCGCGGAGGCCTCACCGTCCCCATATTACTCCCATCGCTGGTCAGGCCAGCCTCACACCGCATCTGAACCAGTGAACCCTCGTACTCCTCTCCGCATGGGCTGATAACCCACAAGTATAGGGGATCGCAACAGTTTTCGATAACTAAGAGTGTCGAACCCAACGAGGAGCTAAAGGTAGAACAAATATTCCCTAAAGTTCTATCGACCACCGATACAACTCTACGTACGCTTGACGATCGCTTTACCTAGAACAAGAATGAAACTAGAAGTACTTTGTAGGTGTTTTTAGATAGGCTTGCAAGAAAGTAAAAAGCGAGTAAATAAAAACTAGGGGCTGCATAGATAAAAACACAACTCAAGTAAATATGGAGAGTGTGGAAAAGTGATGGTAGGTGTGGCGAAATTGTCCCTAGGCAACTGACTATGTTACTAGACCGATAATCGTTATTGCAATTCTATTTGAGGGAGAGGCATAAGCTAACATACTTTCTCTACTTGGATCATATGCACTTATGATTGGAACTCTAGCAAGCATCCGCAACTACTAAAGATTCATTAAGGTAAAACCCAACCATAGCATTAAAGCATCAACTCCTCTTTATTCCCATACGCAACAATCCCTCTTACTCGGGTTTATGCTTCTGTCACTCAAGCAACCCACTATAAGCGAATCATGAACGTATTGCAACACTCTACAGCGGGAATCCCTCACGCTTGCGCGACACGGAGGGCACCATAGGACAGCACCAATAATAAAACATGCCACTCAAATCAATCATAGCAATTCATCAATCACCGATGGGACAACGAAAATCTACTCAGACATCATAGGATGGCAACACATCATTGGATAATAATGTGAAGCATAAAGCACCATGTTCAAGTAGAGGGTACAGCGGGTTGCGGGAGAGTGGACCGCTATAGATGGAGGGGGGAAGGTGATGGAGATGTTGGTGAAGATGACGGCGGTGTTGGTGTAGATCGCGGTGATGATGATGTCCAACGGCGTCGTTCAGGCGCCACTGGAAGCAAGGGGGAGAGAGCCCCCCTTCTTCTTCTTCTTCCTTGACCTCCTCCCTAGATGGGAGGAGGGTTCCCCTCTGTTCCTTGGCTCCCATGGCTTGGGAGGGGCGAGAGCCCCTCCGAGATTGGATCTATCTCTCTGTTTATGCGTTCTGTTCGTTGGCAGATTCTACCCCTTCACCATTTCCTTTATATCTGGAGATCCGTAACTCCGATTGGGGTGAATCTTTCGCTTAGATCTTCCTTGTAAAATTAGCTTTCTTGCGCCAGAAGGAGAGCGTCAACCGCCTTATGCGTGGACCACGAGGGTCAGGCGCGCACTGGGGGGGTAGGCGCGCCCTACCTCGTGACCACCCTGGACACCGTTTCGCGTTGATTTTACTTCCAGAAAATCATAAATATTACAAAAAAAAAATCTGCGTCCGTTTTTATCCCGTTTGTACTCCGTTTGATATTGGGTTTCTACGAAACAAAAACATGCAATGCATGAGGAGGCGGCACCGGCAATGGATCAATATGTTAGTCCCAAAAATAATATAATAAGTTGCCAAAAAGTATATGAAAGTGAATAATATTGGCATGGAACAATAAAAAATTATAGATACGACGGAGACGTATCACGGGCATCCACTGCCACGTCTTCCCCGGCTCCGCGTCGTCCCCTTCCTAGGCCTCGCCGTCGTCCACCGCCCTGGTGCTCTCGGCACGGCATGGTCAATGTGGTCAACGACCGACTTCCATCGGAAGAGTACTGTACGTGGAGTGGCTGACAGCTGGGTCCACGACAGCCGCAAGGAAGTGCCTCCTTATTATGCGTAATTATTCCTCCACCTGACAGCAGGGACCACCGGACGGGCCACCAGTATTTCACGGAAAAAACGTTTCCCCCCTGACTGCTGTGACCCACTGGACGGGCCACCGTATTTCGTGAAAAAAATGTTTGCCCCTGACTGCTGGGACACACCGGACGGACCACCGTATTTCGCGAAAAAAATGTTCCCCCCGCTGTCAGCTCGGACCCACCGGAAGTGCCTCCTT
The DNA here is from genome assembly GCA_021605145.1 of Aegilops bicornis. NCBI lineage: Eukaryota > Viridiplantae > Streptophyta > Magnoliopsida > Poales > Poaceae > Aegilops > Aegilops bicornis. The sequence goes on along the minus strand of CM038671.1, from coordinate 30,474,699 downwards.
ATTATGCACAGAAAAATGAATACTCCCCCTGCTAGCTGGGACCCAAAATGGTGGGAGGCTGACTTGTGGGCCTACTAAGTTGACGGGGACAGAGGGCTTTGTCAACTTAGTCAATATGAACGATTCTAGCTCCATTGACCGTACGATGTCCATCCAACGGCCGTCGTGCTTCTTCAATCTCTGCTCTTCCTGCTCCAGCCGCTCCCTCCTCCCCGCGGCCGGCTGTGCTGCCGCGCATGCCTCACCGCCCCATCGTACTCCCATCGCTGGCCTAGGCATCCCTCTACTCACCCACACAGCCACACCTGCTGTTATTCTCCGGCGAGAGCGCAGACGACCAAGAACCTCGTCAGATGCGTACTCCCCTCCGCGTGGGAAACAACTGCTGAGTCTTCCCTGCCTTCGTGTCGTTCCCTTCCTAGGACTCGCCGTCGTCCACCGCCCTAGTTCTCTCGGGGCGGCGTGGTCAACGTGGTCAAGGAACAACTTCCATCGGACGTGGACTGTACGTGGAGAGGCTGACAACTGGGTCCACGGCCGCAGCAAGGAAGTGCCTCATTATTACGCGCAAAATAATTATTCCTCCACCTGACATCTGGGACCCACCGGAAGGGCCTCTGTATTTCGCGAAAAAAAACGTGCCCCCAGCTGACATGTCGGACCCACCAGCTATCTTCGCACGCAAGGAAGTGCCTCCTTATTACGCACAAAAAAAGAATACTCCCTTGCCACCGGAACCCAACATAGTGGGAGGCTGACTTGTGGGCCTACCAAGTTGACGGGGACGGAGGGCTTTGTCAACTTAGTCAATATGAACGATTCTAGCTCCTGTTACCGTATGATGTTCATCCAACGGCCGTAGTGCTTCTTCAACCTCTGGTCTTCTTGCTCCAGCCGCCCAAACCAGCGCCGGTCGTGCCGCGTGCTCCTGCCTCCCGTGGCCGGCTGTGATGCCGCGGAGGCCACACCTCCCCCTACTACTCCCACTGCTGTCCAGGCCATCCCTCTACTCACCCACACCCCCTCTTATTCTCAAGGGCGACAAAGAGCTTCACACCGCAGCCGAACCAGTGAACCCTCGTACTCCTCTTCGCGTGGGCATCCACTGCTGCGTCTTCCCCGGCTCCGAGTCGTCCCCTTCCTAGGCCTCGCCGTCGTCCACCGCCGTGGTGCTCTCGGCGCGGCGTGGTCAACATGGTCAAGGAACGACTTCCATCGGACGTGGACTGTACGTGGAGAGGCTGACAGCTGGGTCCACGGCCGCCGCAAGGAAGTGCCTCCTTATTAAGCGCAAAATAATGATTCCTCCACCTGACAGCGGGGACCCGCCGGACGGGCCACCATATTTAAAGAAAAAAATGATTCGCCCCCCTGACTGCTGGAACCCAACAGCTACATCTTCACACGCAAGGAAGTGCGTCCGAGCAAAAAAAAACGATTCGCCCCCCTGACTGCTGGGACTCACCAGCTACATCTTCGCACGCAAGGAAGTGCCTGACAGTCGGGACCCACCTGGTCGAAGCGTACCTAGCGTTGTCATTTGGTCGCGAATGTGTACGTACATACTGGTCGATGTAGAGGCACGCACGTGTCGTAGATGTAGAGGCGCGCACGTGTCGTAGTAGAGGCGCGCACGTGTACACGTACGTACAACGGCGAGGGTGCAAGAAAGAAAATACGGCCACGTATGTACATATGGGCAGGGTCTCTAACGCCTATCGCGCATACATACATGGCTGGGTCGGAACGGAGAAACAGCGCCGTCGTCGTGCTCATGGGGAGCCAACCGGCTGGGTCAGAACGGAATGCGTGGTCGTGTTCATCGGGAGGGCTTGGACGGAACAGGCGATGGAAATGAGGCTGGCGTCTGCCTGGCGGAGGAAACAGACCTCCCACGTTCGGAACGGGTCCCGTTGATCGAGGGGCCTGCCGTACCGCATAAAGCGGAGAAAGCAGGACCTCCTACAATCGAAAGCAGGGTCCTGTTGATCGAGAGGGTGTGGCGTATCGCCAAAACGGACGAAATGGACCTCTTACTACGGTCGAAAGCAGGTCCCGTTGATCGGGAGGTGTGGTATACCGCCAAAACGGACGAAAACGGACTTGTGTTGGAGCGCTACGGTCAAAGCAGGGAGGGGGAGGGTGTGGCGTGCCGCAAAATGGGACTCCACGGGATCTGTTCATCTCCACCGTCGACCTCCTCCGGCCTCCACGGGCTACCGTCGACCTCCTCCGGCCTCCACGGGCTCCTGTTCATCCAGCCTCCACCGCGGCGCTTACTCCACCGCTCATCGCTCAACCACCCTCCACGGGCACCCTCCATCGCTCTACTATTCATCCAGCCCTCCACACCACGGGGTCCCTGTTCAACCACCCTCCACCGTCTCACTGTTCATCCAGCCGCTCCATACCACGGGTTCCTGTTCATCCGGAGGCAACGCCACCGCTCGATGTTCATCCACCCCCGACGCGCTCACTGCTCATCCCAGTGGCAGCATCGATCGGCTTCATTAGCGATAGTAGCGAAGAATCGCTCCATCGGGTTCGATTAACAGCCACCGATCGATCGCTTCGAGTTCGATAACAGCGTAAGCCCTGCGGTCTGTCGCTGGAGTTCGATTGAGTGCCCAACGCCTACTCGGCTTCGATTAGAGCCAACGACTTCGCACCTGCCTTGACATACGAGAGAAACGCCCATCGCTCCGCCCCCGACCTCCCACCATAACCGGCAACTCCCCGAAATCCCCCCCCCCCTCGCTTCTACCACGGTTTTTTCCGTCATGGACGGCCCAAAGAATGTCATGCAGCAGCGTCACCGGCCCGCCCAGGATGAAAAGCCCATTTTCTGTCATGATTTTTTGTCATAGAATTAGGAGCCCACCACATCTATGATGATATCGGGTTTTGTCACAATTATCATCATAGAAGTGTCATATGTATGACAGAAAAAAATTTCGTTCGGCCCAAAATGTCACAGATGTCTCTTTTTTTTGTAGTGCCTCCTGGGCGCGCCCCCCTACGTCGTGGGCCCCCTGGGGACCCTCCGACGCCAGCTCCAACTCCATATATTGGCTTTCGGGGAGAAAAAACAAGAGAGAATAAATCATCGTGTTTTATGATACGGAGCCGCCGCCAAGCCCTAATCTCTCTCGGGAGGGCTGATCTGGAGTCCGTTCGGGGCTCCGGAGAGGGGGATTCGTCGTCGTCGTCATCATCAACCATCCTCCATCACCAATTTCATGATGCTCACCGCCGTGTGTGAGTAATTCCATCGTAGCCTTGCTGGACGGTGATGGGTTAGATGAGATTTATCATGTAATCGAGTTAGTTTTGTTAGGGTTTGATCCCTAGTATCCACTATGTTCGAGATTGATGTTGCTATGACTTTGCTATGCTTAATGCTTGTCACTAGGGCCCGAAAGTGCCATGATTTCAGATCTGAACCTATTATGTTTTCATGAATATATGTGAGTTATTGATCCTATCTTGCAAGTCTATAGTCACCTACTATGTGTTATGATCCGGCAACCCGAAGTGACAATAATCGGACCACTCCGGTGATGACCATAGTTTGAGGAGTTCATGTATTCACTATGTGCTAATGCTTTGTTCCTGTTCTCTATTAAAAGGAGGCCTTAATATCCCTTAGTTTCCAATAGGACCCCGCTGCCACGGGAGGGTAGGACAAAAGATGTCATGCAAGTTCTTTTCCATAAGCAAGTATGACTATATTCGGAATACATGCCTACATTACATTGATGAATTGGAGCTAGTTACATCACCCTATGTTATGATTGTTACATGACGAACCGCATCCGGCATAATTATGCATCACTAATCCGGTGCCTACGAGTTTTCCATATACTGGTTCTCGCTTATTTGCTTTTCCGTTGCTACTGTTACAATCACTACAAAATACCAAAAACATTACTTTTACTATCTTTACTTTTGTTATCGTTACCACCACTATCATATTACTTTGCTATTAAACACTTTGCTGCAGATACTAAGTTTCTAAGTGTGGTTGAATTGACAACTCAGTTGCTAATACTTGAGAATATTCTTTGGCTCCCCTTGTGTCGAATCAATAAATTTGGGTTGAATACTCTACCCTCAAAAACTGTTGCGATCCCCTATACTTGTGGGTTATCAGTCTTCGTGAGCAAGCAAGTTGGATGCACCCCCACTTAGTTTCTTTTGTTGAGCTTTCATATATTTATAGCTCTAGTGCATCCGTTGCATGGCAATCCTTACTCACTCACATTGATATCTATGAATGGGCATCTCCATAGCCCGTTGATACGCCTAGTTGATGTGAGACTATATTCTCCCTTTTGTCTTCACAACCACAACTCTATTCCACATATAGTGCTATATCCATGGCTTGCGCTCATGTATTGCGTGAGAGTTGAAAAAGCTGAAGCACGTTGAAAAGTATGAACCAATTGCTTGGCTGAAACCGGGGTTGTGCATGATGGGAGTATTTTGTGTGATGAAAATGAAGCATGGCCTAACTATATGATTTTGTAGGGATAAGCTTTCTTTGGCTATGCTATTTTGATAAGACATGATTACTTGTTAGTATGCTTGAAGTATTACAATTTTTATGTTTTATGACTTTTATCTTGAATCATTTGGATCTGAACAATCATGCCACAATAAATAAAATTACATTGAGAAATATGCTAGGTAGCATTCCACATCAAAAATTCTGTTTTTATCATTTACCTACTCGAGGACGAGCATGAATTAAGCTTGGGGATGCTTGATACGTCTCCAACGTATCTATAATTTTTGATTGTTCCATACTATTATATTAACCGTTTTGGATGTTTATGGACTTTACTTTACACTTTTATATCATTTTTGGGACTAACCTACTAACCGGAGGCCCAGCCCAAATTGTTGTTTTTTTGCCTATTTCAGTGTTTCGAAGAAAAGGAATATCAAACGGAGTCCAAATGTTATGAAACCTTTGGGAGCGATCTTTTCGGAACAAATGCAATCCAGGAGACTTGGAGTGGACGTCAAGCAGCAAACAAGGCGGCCACGAGGGTGACCATCGTGCCCTAGGGGGGTGGGAACGCCCCCACCCTCGTGGGCCCCTCGTGGCTCAATTGACCTACTTCTTCCTCCTATATATATCCACGTACCCCGAGAACATCCAGGAGCACCCCAAAAAACTATTTCCACTGCCACAACCTTCTGTATCCGCGAGATCCCATCTTGGAGCCATCGTCGGCGCTCCGCCGGAGGGGGAATCGACCATGGAGGGCCTCTACATCATCTCCAAGGCCTCTCTGATGAGCTGTGAGTAGTTTACCACAGACCTTCGGGTCCATAGTAATTAGATAGATGGCTTCTTCTCTCTCTTTGAATCTCAATACTAAGTTCTCCTCGATAATCTTGGAGATCTATTCGATGTAAATATTTTTGTGGTGTGTTTGTCGAGATCTGATGAATTGTGGGTTTATGATCAAGTTTATCTATGAGAAATATTTAAATCTCCTCTGAATTCCTTTATGTGTGATTAGTTATCTTTGCAAGTCTCTTCGAATTATCAGTTTGGTTTGGCCTACTAGATTGATCTTTCTTGCAATGGGAGAAGTGCTTAGCTTTGGGTTCAATCTTGCGGTGTCCTTTTCCCAGTGATAGCAGGGGAAGCAAGGCACGTATTGTATTGTTGCCATCGAGGATAAAAAGATGGGGTTTATATCATATTGCTTGAGTTTATCCCTCTACATCATGTCATCTTTCTTAATGCGTTACTCTGTTCTTATTAACTTAATACTCTAGATGCAGGCAGGTGTTGGTCAATGTGTGGAGTAATAGTAGTAGATGCAGAATCGTTTCGATCTACTTGTTGCGGATGTGATACCTATATACATGATCATGCCTAGGTAATCTCATAACTATGCACTTTTCTATCAATTGCTCGACAGTAATTTGTTCACCCATCGTAATACTTATGCTATCTTGAGAGAAGCCACTAGTGAAACCTATGGCCCCGGGGTCTATTTTTTATCATATAAGTTTCCAATCTATCTTTATTCGCAATATTTACTTTCCAATCTATATCATAAAAATACCAAAAATATTTATCTGATGTTATTATGTCTATCAGATCTCACTTTCGCAAGTTACCGTGAAGGGATTGACAACCCCTTTATCGCGTTGGTTGCGAGGTTCTTGTTTGTTAGTGTAGGTACGAGGCACTTTTGAGGAGCCTCCTAGTGTATTGATACCTTGGTTCTCAAAAACTGAGGGAAATACTTATGCTACTTTGTTGCATCACCCTTTACTCTTCAAGGGAAAACCAACGCAGTGCTCAAGAGGTAGCAGTTTCAGCAAGTCTCTTTACTCGTTCCGTAATGCATCATCCCGCAACTAACTCATTAGGCACATTGCTTGCAAGGCTTATAGTGATGTGTATTGCCGAGAGGGCCCAGAGATACCTCTCCGACAATCGGAGCACTACAAACAAAATACACTTCCGTGATGATACGTGTTTGTCACAGTAGGTCGCGTTTTTGTCATGCATGTACATCCATGACGATTTTATGACAGAATCAAGATAGTCATACCTGTGCTATCGTAGAAGTGTTCCATGACATTACCAAAATTATCATCACGGAAGTGTCCACTTCCATGACGATAAATCGCGTGTCACAGTAGTGCTTTCGTCAAGGGTGACCGACACGTGGCATCCACCGTAACGGGACGCCGTTAAGCTATCGGGTCGGGTTTTGGATCCGATAACCCGTTAGCAGCCCCGACCAATGGGGATTTTCCAGGTGTAAAATCATCATTGGCTGGAGGAAACACGTGTCGGCTCACCGTTGGGACAGATGTCATCCGCTCATTGGACCGAAGGCGCCTATGATACTGCGACACGTGGCACGGCCCAACAGAGGCCCATTCCTGTGAAAATGCCGGCCCGTTTGACTTGGTCAAAAGGTGGCGGTCCGGCCCACAGAAAGTCTATTAACGGCATGTTCGCATATAGCCCATTTACAGCCCGCTAACCCAGGGCCCGTTACGCCCTATCCGAATTAGGCCCAGTAACGTCATCTGGGCCATCCAATATGATTCCAGCCCATTTTAACTTCTGGCCCATGTGTGGCCCATGACTTCTTTCGGCCCATACGAGGCCCTTTGTAACTCTTGGCCCATTAACGGCCCGTGGTGAAACTGGCCCGTAATGAACAGTGTATAACTTTATACCCATTAACGGCCCATTATTCTATTGGGCCGTTTCCAGCCCAAGTTATCTTTCGGCCTTCTCAGGGCCCATTGATTCTTGGGCTCATTTGCAGCATTCGGTTACGTACGGCCCGTTACTGTCATTTGCTGCTTGTGGGCCAAATTCAACCCGTCGTTACAGTCGGCCCGTTTGCGGACCGTTAATACGTTGGGCCGTTTTCATGTAAAAAAACCCGTTGGGCTGTTTTCATAGAGTTCTCAAATACGGTCTATTAATGGCCCGTTATGGTCCACGAATAGTATGGCCCATGATTGGCGAAATGATGATACGCCCCGTAGAAGGCCCATGGATCTACGTCCCGTATGAGGCCCATGGATCTACGGCCAGTATGAGGCCCATGGATCTGTTGGGGAACGTAGCAGAAATTCAAAATTTTCCTACGAGTCACCAAGATCTATCTATGGAGAGACTAGCAACGAGGGGAAGGAGAGTGCATCTACATACCCTTGTAGATCGCTAAGCGGAAGCGTTCAAGAGAACGGGGTTGAAGGAGTCATTACTCGTCGTGATCCAAATCACCGGAGATCCTAGTGCCGAACGGACGGCACCTCCGCGTTCAACACACGTACAGACCGGTGACGTCTCCCATGCCTTGATCCAGCAAGGAAAGAGGGAGAGGTTGAGGAAGACTCCATCCAGCAGCAGCACGACGGTGTGGTGGTGGTGGAGGAGCGTGGCAATCCTGTAGGGCTTCGCCAAGCACCGCGGGAGAGGAGGAGGACTTGGGAGAGGGGAAGGGCTGCGCCAGAACTTGGGTGAAGCTCCCATGCGCCTCCCCACTATATATTGGGGTGGAGGGGGCTGGTTTCTTGCCCTCCAAGTCCATTGGGGCGTTGGCAAAGGTGGGAGGAAAGAAATCCCATCATTTCCTTCCCCACCGATTGTTATCCCCCTTTTAGGGATCTTGATCTTATCCCTTCGGGATATGATCTTATTCCTTCTAAGGGGGGATCTTGATGCGCCTTGACCAGGGGTGTGGGGCCTTACCCCCACTACCCACGTTCATGTGGGTCCCCCCCATGCAGGTGGGCCCCACTCCAGAACCTTCTAGAACCTTCCCGGTACAATACTTAAAAATCCCGAACATTTTCCGGTGGCCAAAATAGGACTTCCCATATATAAATCTTTACCCCCGGACCATTCCGGAACTCCTCGTGACGTCCGGGATCTCTTCCGGGACTCCGAACATCATTCGGTAACCACATACAAACTTCCTTTATAACCCTAGCGTCATCGAACCTTAAGTGTGTAGACCCTACGGGTTCGGGAGACACGTAGACATGACCGAGACAACTCTCTGGCCAATAACCAACAACGGGATCTTGATACCCATGTTGGATCCCACATGTTCCACGATGATCTCATCGGATGAACCACGATGTCGAGGATTCAATCAATCCCGTATTCAATTCCCTTTGTCTAACGGTATTGTACTTGCCCGAGATTTGATCGTCGGTATACCGATACCTTGTTCAATCTCGTTACCGTCAAGTCTCTTTACTCGTTCCGTAACACATCATCCCGTGATCAACCTCTTGGTCACATCGTGCACATTATGATGATGTCCTACCGAAAGTGGGCCCAGAGATACCTCTCCGTTTACACGGAGTGACAAATCCAGTCTCGATTCGTACAACCCAATGTAGACACTTTCGGAGATACCTGTAGTGCACCTTTATAGCCACCCGATTACGTTGTGACGCTTGGTACACCCAAAGCATTCCTACGGTATCCCAGTTGCACAATCTCACCGCCTAAGGAAAAGATACTTGACATTAGAAAAGCTTTAGCATACCGAACTACACGATCTTTGTGCTAGGCTTAGGATTGGGTCTTGTCCATCACATCATTCTCCTAATGATGTGATCCCGTTATCAACGACATCCAATGTCCATGGTCGTGAAACCGTAACCATCTGTTGATCAACGAGCTAGTCAACTAGAGGCTTACTAGGGACATGGTGTTGTCTATGTACCCACACATGTATCTCGAGTTTCCTACCAATACAATTATAGCATGGGTAATAAACGATTATCATGAACAAGGAAATATAATAATAATAACTAATTTATTATTGCCTCTAGGGCATATTTCCAACAGTCTCCCACTTGCACTAGAGTCAATAATCTAGTTCACATCGCCATGTGATTAACACTCACAGGTCACATCGCCATGCGACCAACATCCAAAGAGTTTACTAGTGTCACTAAACTAGTTCACATCATCATGTGATTAAGACTCAATGAGTTTTGGGGTTTGATCATGTGTTTTCTTGTGAGAGAGGTTCTTAGTCAATGGGTCTGAACCTTTCAGATCCGTGTGTGCTTTACAAATATCTATGTCATCTCCTAGATGCAGCTACCGCGCTCTACTTGGACCTATTCCAAATGGTTGATCCACTATACGTATCCGGTTTGCTACTCAGAGTCATTCGGATAGGTGTTAAAGCTTGCATCGACGTAACCCTTTACGCCGAACTCTTTATCACCTCCATAATCGAGAAACATGTCCTTTATTTACTCCAAGGACAATTTTGATCATTGTCCAATGATCCATTCCTGGATCATTCTTGTACCCCTTGACTGACTCATGGCAAGGCACACTTCCGGTGCGGTACACATCACAGCATACTATAGAGCCTACGTCTGAAGCATAGGGGACGACCTTTGTCCTTTCTCTCTATTCTGCCATGGTCGAGCTTTAAGTCTTAACTTCGTACCTTACATCTCAGCAAGAACTCCTTCTTTGACTGATCCATCTTGAACACCTTCAAGATCATGTCAAGGTATGTGCTCATTTGAAAGTACCATTTAGCGTTTTTGATCTATCCTCATAGATCTTGATGCTCAATGTTCAAGTAGCTTAATCCAGGTTTTTCTATTGAAAAACACCTTTCAAATAACCCTATATGCTTTCCAGAAATTCTACATCATTTCTGATCAACAATATGTCAACAACATATACTCATCAGTAATTCTATAGTGCTCCCACTCACTTCTTTGGAAATACAAGTTTCTCATAAACTTTGTATAAACCCAAAATCTTTGATCATCTTATCAAAGTGCATATTCCAACTCCGAGATGCTTACTCCAGTCCATGGAAGGATCGCTGGAGCTAGCATACCTTTAGCATCCTTAGGATCGACAAAACCTTTCTGATTGTATCACATACAACCTTTCCTTCTTAAACTGGTAAGGAAACTCATTTTGACATCTATCTGCCAGATTTCATAAATGCAGCTAATGCTAACATGATTCCGACGGACTTAAGCATCGCTATGGATGAGAAAATCTCATCATAGTCAACTCCTTGAACTTGTGAAAAACTCTTCGCCACAAGTCGAGCTTCATAGATGGTGACATTACCGTCCACGTCCGTCTTCTTCTTAAAGATCCATTTATCTCAATTGCTTGCCGATCATCGGGCAAGTCCACCAAATTCCATGCTTTGTTCTGATACATGGATCCTATCTCGGATTTCATGCCTTCTAACCATTTGTCGGAATATGAGCCCACCATCGCTTCCACATAGCTCGTAGGTTCATTGTTGTCTAGCAGCATGACCTTCAAGATAGGATTACTGTACCACTCTGAAGTAGTACACATCCTTGTCACCCTACGAGGTACGGTAGTGACTTGATCCAAAACTTCATGATCACTATCATAAGCTTCTACTTCAATTGGTGTAGGCGCCACAGGAACAACTTCTTGTGCCCTGCTACACACTTGTTGAAGTGACGGTTCAGTAACCTCATCAAGTCTCCACCATCCTCCCACTCAATTCTTTCGAGAGAAACTTTTCCTCGGGAAAGGACCTAATTCTAGAAACAATCCTTTTTGCTTCCGGAACTGAGACTGGAGGTATACCCAACTGTTTGGCGTGTCCTATGAAGATGCATTTTATCCGCTTTGGGATTGAGCTTATCAACCTGAAACATTTTCACATAAACGTCGCAGCCCCAAACTTTTAAGAAACGACAATTTAGGTTTCTCACCATAGTTCAAACGGTGTCGTCTCAACGGAATTACGTGGTGTCCTATTAAAGTGAGTGCGGTTGTCTCTAATGCCTAACCCTTGAACGATAGTGGTAATTCGATAAGAGACATCATGGTACGCACCATATCCAATAGGGTGCAACCATAATGCCCGGACACACCATCACACTATGGTGTTCCAGGCGGTATTAATTGTGAAACAATTCCCACAATGTCTTAATTGCGTGCCAAAGCTCGTAACTCAGATACTCATCTCTATGATCATATCATGGACATTTTATCCTCTTGTCACGATGATCTTTAACTTCACTCTGAAATTACTTGAACCATTCAATAATTCAGACTCATGTTTCATCAAGTAAATATACTCAACATCTACTCGAATCATCTGTGAAGTAAGAACATAACGATATTCACTGCATACCTCAGCGCTCATTGGATTGCACACATCAAAAAGTGTTACTTCCAACAAGTTGCTATCTTGTTCCATCTTACTGAAACCGAGGCTTTTCAGTCATTTTGCCCATGTGGTATGATTTGCATATCTCAAGTGATTCAAAATCAAGTGAGTCCAAACGATCCATCTGCATGGAGTTTCTTCATGCGTATACACCAATAGACATGGTTCGCATGTCTCAAACTTTTCAAAATCGAGTGAGTCCAAAGATCCATAAGCATGGAGCTTCTTCATGCATTTTACACCAATATGACTTACATGGCAGTGCCACAAGTAAGTGGTACTATCATTACTATCTTATATCTTTTGGCATGAAAATGTGTATCACTATGATCGAGATTCAATAAACCATTCATTTTAGGTGTAAGACCATTGAAGGTATTATTCAAATAAACAAAGTAACCATTATTCTCCTTAAATGAATGATCAGACATGCGATAGACATAATCCAATCATGTCTATGCTCAACGCAAACACCAAATAACAATTATTTAGGTTTAACACCGATCCCGATGGTAGAGGGAGCGTGCGATGTTTGATCACATCAACCTTGGAAATACTTCCAACACCTATCGTCACCTCGCCTTTAGCTAGTCTCCGTTTATTTTGTAGCCTTTTATTTCGAGTTACTAACACTTAGAAACCGAACCGGTATCTAATACCCTGGTGCTACTAGGAGTACTAGTAAAGTACACATTAACTTAATGTATATCCAATATACTTCTATCGACCTCGTCAGCCTTCTCATCTACCAAGTATCTAGGGTGATTCTGCTCCGATTGGTTGTTCCCCTTATTACAGAAGCACTTAGTCTCGGGTTTGGGTTCAACCTTGGGTTTCTTCATTAGAGCAGCAACTGATTTGCTGTTTCATGAACTATCCCTTCTTGCCCTTGCCCTTCTAAAAACTAGTGGTTTCACCAACCATCAACAATTGATGCTCCTTCTTGATTCCTACTTTCGCGGTGTCAAATATCACGAATATCTCAAGGATCATCATATCTATCCCTGATTTGTTATAGTTCATCACGAAGCTCTAGCGGCTTGGTGGCAATGACTTTGGAGAAAGATCATTATCTCTGGAAGATCAACTCCCACTCGATTCAAGTGATTGTTGAACTCAGACAATCTGAGCACAAGCTCAATGATTGGGCTTTTCTCCCTTAGTTTGCAGGCTAAGAAAATCGTCGGAGGTCTTATACCTCTTGACGTGGGCACGAGCCTGAAATCCCAATTTCAGCCCTCGAAACACCTCATATGTTCCGCGACGCTTCAAAAACGCCTTTGGTGCCTCAACTCTAAACCGCTTAACCGAACTATCACGTAGTTATAAAAAGCGTGTATGTCCGATGTTCGCAACATCCACAGCATTTACGCTTTGGGGTTCAAAGACACTGAGCGGTGCATTAAGGACATTACCTTTCTTCTGTCCACATAATCGCTACTGTCAACTTTTAACTATATTTTCTCTAGGAATATATCTAAACAGTGGAACTAAAACGCGAGCTTACGACATAATTTGCAAAGATCTTTTGACTATGTTCAGGATAATTAAGTTCATCTCATGAACTCCCACTCAGATAGACATCCCTCTAGTCATCTAAGTGATTACATGATCCGAGTCAACTAGGCCGTGTCCGATCATCACGTGAGACGGACTAGTCGTCATCGGTGAACATTTTCATGTTGATCGTATCCTCCATACGACTCATGCTCGACCTTTCGGTCTCTTGTGTTCCGAGGCCATCTCTGTACATGCTAGGCTCGTCAAGTTAACCTAAGTGTTTAGTGTGTAAATCTGGCTTACACCCGTTGTATGTGAACGTAAGAATCTATCACACCCGATCATCACGTGGTGCTTTGAAACAACGAACTTTACATAGCGGTGCACAGTTAGGGGGAACACTTTCTTGAAATTTTAATGAGGGATCATCTTATTTACTACCGTCGTTCTAAGCAAATAAGATGCATAAACATGATAAACATCACATGCAATCAAATAGTGACATGATATGGCCAATATCATTTTGCTCCTTTTGATCTCCATCTTCGGGGCTCCATGATCATCATCGTCACCGGCATGACACCATGATCTCCATCATCATGATCTCAATCATCGTGTCTCCATGAAGTTGTCTCGCCAACTTATTACTTCTACTACTATGGCTACCGATTAGCAATAAAGTAAAGTAATTACATGGCGTTTGTTCAATGACACGCAGGTCATACAATAAATTAAGACAACTCCTATGGCTCCGCCGGTTGTCATACTCATCGACATGCAAGTCGTGATTCCTATTACAAGAACCTGATCAATCTCATATATCACATATCATTCATCACATTCTTCTTGGCCATATCACATCACATAGCATACCCTGCAAAAACAAGTTAGACGTCCTCTTATTGTTGTTTGCATGTTTTACGTGGCTGCTATGGGTTTCTAGCAAGAACGTTTCTTACCTACGATAAAACCTCATCGTGATTTGCCAATTGCTATTTACACTTCTTATGGACCCTTTTCATCAAATCCGTTCCGACTAAAGTGGGAGAGGCGGCACCCGCTAGCCACCTTATGCACCAAGTGCATGTCAGTCGGTGGAACCTGTCTCACGTAAGTGTACGTGTAAGGTCGGTCCGGGCCGCTTCATCCCGCAATACCGTCGAAACAAGATTGGACTAGTAACGGTAAGCATATTGAACAAAATCAACGCCCACAACTACTTTGTGTTCTACTCGTGCAAAGAATTTACGCAAAAGACTTAGCTCATGATGCCACTGTTGGGGAACGTAGCAGAAATTCAAAATTTTCCTACGAGTCACCAAGATCTATCTATGGAGAGACTAGCAACGAGGGGAAGGAGAGTGCATCTACATAACCTTGTAGATCGCTAAGCGGAAGCGTTCAAGAGAACAGGGTTGAAGGAGTCGTACTCGTCGTGATCCAAATCACCGGAGATCCTAGTGCCGAAGGGACGGCACCTCCGCGTTCAACACACGTACAGCCCGGTGACGTCTCCCATGCCTTGATCCAGCAAGGAGAGAGGGAGAGGTCGAGGAAGACTCCATCCAGCGGCAGCACGACGGCGTGGTGGTGGTGGAGGAGCGTGGCAATCCTGCAGGGCTTCGCCAAGCACCGCGGGAGAGGAGGAGGACTTGGGAGAGGGGAAGGGCTGCGCCAGAACTTGGGTGAAGCTCCCATGCGCCTCCCCACTATATATAGTGGTGGAGGGGGCTGGTTTCTTGCCCTCCAAGTCCATTGGGGCGTTTGCAAAGGTGGGAGGAAAGAAATCCCATCATTTCCTTCCCCACCGATTGTTATCCCCCTTTTAGGATCTTGATCTCATCCCTTCGGGATATGATCTTATTCCTTCTAAGGGGGAACTTGGTGCGCCTTGACCAGGGGTGTGGGGCCTTGCCCCCACTACCCACGTTCATGTGGGTCCCCCCATGCAGGTGGGCCCCAGTCCGGAACCTTATAGAACCTTCCCGGTACAATACCGAAAATCCCGAACATTTTCCGGTGGCCAAAATAGGACTTCCCATATATAAATCTTTACCTTCGGACTATTCCGGAACTCCTCGTGACGTCTGGGATCTCATCCGGGACTCCGAACATCATTCGGTAACCACATACAAACTTCCTTTATAACCCTAGCGTCATCGAACCTTAAGTGTGTAGACCCTACGGGTTAGGGAGACACGTAGACATGACCGAGACAACTCTCCGGCCAATAACCAACAGCGGGATCGGGATACCCATGTTGGCTCCCACATGTTCCACGTTGATCTCATCGGATGAACCAAGATGTCGAGGATTCAATCAATCCCGTATTCAATTCCCTTTGTCTAACGGTATTGTACTTGCCCGAGATTTGATCGTCGGTATACCGATACCTTGTTCAATCTCGTTACTAGCAAGTCTCTTTACTCGTTCCGTAACACATCATCCCATGATCAACCTCTTGGTCACATTGTGCACATTATGATGATATCCTACCGAGTGGGCCCAGAGATACCTCTCCGTTTACACGGAGTGACAAATCCCAGTCTCGATTCGTGCCAACCCAACAGACACTTTCGGAGATACCTGTAGTGCACCTTTATAGCCACCCGATTCGTTGTGACGCTTTGGTACACCCAAAGCATTCCCTCGGTATCCGGAGTTGCACAATCTCATGGTCTAAGGAAAAGATACTTGACATTAGAAAAGCTTTAGCATACGAACTACACGATCTTTGTGCTAGGCTTAGGATTTGGTCTTGTCCATCACATCATTCTCCTAATGATGTGATCCCGTTATCAACGACATCCAATGTCCATGGTCAGGAAACCGTAACCATCTGTTGATCAACGAGCTAGTCAACTAGAGGCTTACTAGGGACATGGTGTTGTCTATGTACCCACACATGTATCTGAGTTTCCTACCAATACAATTATAGCATGTGTAATAAACGATTATCATGAACAAGGAAATATAATCATAATAACTAATTTATTATTGCCTCTAGGGCATATTTCCAACAGGATCTACGGCCCGTATGAGGCCCATGGATCTACGCCCCGTATGAGGCCCATGGATCTATGGCCCGTAGAAGGCCCATGGACCCTACGGCCTGTAGAAGGCCCATGGACCCTAAGGCACGTATAGAAGGCCAATGGATTCTACGGCCCGTATAGAAGGCCAATGGATCCTACGGGCGAAAGAAGGCCCATGGATCATACGACCTCCAGGAGGCCCATGGTTACAACAGTCCTTGTGTTGCCATGATTATTTTGGCCTAGTTACCAAAAATAGGCTATTGTGGCCACTAGAAAAACACAGAAAAAGAACTGCAGTGACTACAAGAAAACAACTAAACAAGATAATAAGGAAATAAATAAGCAAGCAATTAACGCTAGCCTATTACCGCTATTACACATATTACATCCACTGGACATGAAAGTTCGCCACCAGTGCAAATATAGGGAACAAAGCAGCATATCACATACACTGGCCGCCAAAATTGGCCACCAAAGGTAAATAAACGCTGACAAAACAAGAGCATAACAGAAACAACTTTAGAATAGCTCAAGAAACATTATCCTTGGTCTACACCATGCTGGCAAAAATCTTAGCAAGCTTATTAGCTTTGTCCTGTTTGGCGCTAAAATCCTCCAAAGTAACTTCTTTGTTGCACCAGAAAGTATGAATCTGAATGCTCCAGGGACTTCCGCAGTCCTTCCGCTTCTTGTCGCAGCACAGCTGATTGATGTCTTTCAGATTGTAGTTGAGACTCAAGAAACCGAACTGATTCAGACAGTGAGTTTGAATAGGTTGTGCAAGCGGTAGTGGCCAGTAACTCGAACACTAAACCAAGACAGGACTTTGGGGTTGTCTCGCTGTCTTCAAGATAGTCTTCCTTAGCTGTTTTATCAGCTTTGTTGGATGCCAACAAGGATGTGTCACTATCCTGAACCTTATTTGCATTACTTCCTTTACCATTGCTTAATAAGGCACTCTTCCCCAATATTCTGTCAGCATTCTAAAAGAAGAAACAAGCAGACACATAACAAGTTTAGCATGTACTAGTATGAACCAGTTCATCAGTAAGGTGGACAGGATTAAACTACCAAGTCTTCTATTGCCAAGTACTAGTACATAATAAAAGCATCAAACAAACATATATCAATGTCCTATGGTCACTGCATTGTCTTGCCAAATCAAAATAGAGACACGGTTCAAATCATATCAGTTCAAGACAAAGCAACAGTGAAAGAATACAAAGTGTGGGAAACTACACGGCACAACAAGATTTCAGATGGGAACCACGGGTCTACATGTACAACAACACTATTGGCTCTGTTGTGATGCTAGTGATGTGCATGATATGAAAGCCAACTGCATACACAATTGAAATTGAAATCAAAAGAGCTATTGATAAGAGCAAACATGTTAAAGAAACATGCGTGAACATACCTGCTGTGCCATTGGAGTTTCGATTGGATCCTTCAATTTAAAAATAAGTTTGTATGAGTAAATATAGTGATACAAGAGCAAAGCAATCATAGTTTAAAAAGGCGCGCCTAAGCGAGCGCTTAAGCGCGCCTAGGCTCTAGGCGTTGGAAAAACGCATTACGCATAACTACACTTAATCTGTGCATAACTGCACATAAGCACGCGCTTTGGTCGGTAAAGCGCAAGGAGGTGGTAAAACGCACAATTAACGCCTACGGCTTTTTTGAACTATGATAGCAATGGAATCTTAAATTAGAACAGTTGTTCTTCAGGTTTAGGCACTTGTTCTACATGAACAGAGTACAGTAAGACGCATGATATAATACTTAAAAATAGAAAATGAGCTCATAGACCTTACCACATTCTTGGTTCGGGACCAAGATAACAAAGGCGTTCCCGATCATCCTCCGATAAATGTGTCTCAGGAGAACGTAAAGGGAATTTGATGAGTTTCTTTGCGGTGAAGTACGTTTTCTTCAAGTAATTCCGATACTGCCACCAAGCATTCTTGAAGATAGCAGAGGTATTAGCACAGGTTACCTCATCCTGAGTTTCCAAATCGGTCCTTCTCTATAGAGAAAATGGGAAAATTTGCTGTATTATAACCATCATGGCGGTAGGATGTATGGGACGAAGCAAAGTAATTGCCATGAATAACATTACTTACACATAACTCCTGGACAAACACACAAGAATCGGCATTTTCCTTCATCTTGAGATAATATTTCCAAGATGGGAAGATACGCACATACGATTTAACAACATCAAATGCGATAGATGCTAAACTACGACTAGCTGGTTGTGCTTCCTCCACAGGAATAGGCATACTAACTGGTGGAGTTGGGGTTCGCCGTGATAGTACTGGCCCTTTGGGCACTGGAGCTGCCTTACTAACTGCTCTTGTTTGGGAGCTCTGTGGTGGAGATGGTGTTGTGTCAACAGGAACTGGGTTACTATCGGCTGGGGTTGGGGTTAGATTGGGTGAAGCTGGTTCTCTGTCCATCCCAGTAGGGGTACAATCTGCGAGAGTTTGGGTTATGTGTGGTAGGGTTGGTTCTTGTGCATGTACAACCAGGGTGCTATCTCCACCAAGAGGTTGCATTGTTTTATTTGAAGACCGTGTTTTTAGTCCGCTAGATTCTGGCATCACCCGCTCCAATTCAAATGGCTGATAAACAGGAATCATAGTTGAATGTACAGACATTGTATGAGAGATGTATGCAATAGATAGTGTGGAAAAAAGAGGGCATGAAATAGTTTACATGTATATTGTTTAACTAAAATGGATAGCATGACATAATTTCACATATATGATGTCTATCTAAACTGGATAGCATAGCATAACATAATCAAAGATATGATGAATAACTAAACAGGATCACGTGACATAATTCACCTACATGTTATCTAAGTAATCAGGATCGCATCATTTAATTCACATATGTGATTTATATGCTAAATAGAGGGCATTCGATATGATGTCTGAACTAAGAACATGGTGTTGAATATTGTGTATATGATGTCTAAACTATGCAATGCAAGACACCGTATGCATGATATGAGCAGTATAACCATGCCAAGTTAGAGCATACACCTCAGTGGGGGAATAGGACTGGTCATCTGTCTCTGAATCCATCTCTGAGGAGCTATCGGGACCCAACAAGAGATCTGCTTCAACATGTAGCATTGTTTGCTCTGAAGGCCTTGTTTTCACTCCAGATTTTTCCATCTCCCACCCAAATGGCTGACTCACAGGAAGAGTAGTTTAATGTACAAACATTGTCGACAAATGAAAATGTAATGAAGAAAAGGATGGGCAAGATATCATTCAAATATATGATGCCTGGTTAAACATGATGGCATTGCACATTTCACATATATTATGGCTGGCTAAAAGACACGAGACTGCATAATTCCCATATATGATATAGAAACTAAACAGGTGGCATTACAGAATATGTCTAAACTAAGCAGATGACATATATGATGTCAAAAGTAGGCACTGCAAGGCAACATATGCATGATATGACTAACATCATCATGCCAAGGTAGAGCAAACACCTTGGGGGGTAAATAGGAGTGGTCAGCGGCGTCTAAATCCGCCTCAGAACAGATATCTTCCTCTGGATTACAATCTGGAGAGGGGTGGGGAGGGTTTGCCATTGAACGCACCATGGAGTGATGTCTGCATGACATTGTATTGCCGCACAAAACTCTTCTCTTTTTCTCTACATGTTCAGCATGACCATGTACAATATCTGACATGCATACGAAAAAATATGGTGAGATTATGTAAGGAGAGCATGCAGAAATTTAGAGTGATGGTAACAACCAGTGGATGGATCCAAAAATAATGATAGCAGGCTGACGATTGCTTTAAATTAATAAAAAGATAGATGATGATTGCTTTAATATTTGTTTCCAACCCAAGATGAACAACATAGGCATACCCTAGGTGAACCAGATATTAGACAGACATACTATTCATTGCTGCCTCGATATATGTCCCACAACTAATTTAGAACTCAAGTTTGAACATTAATTTGGACCTGACTTGGGAGTCCAAGAGCTGAACATGATGATAAAGTAGCAGGTAAGTTTAAGCAATGCATAACATAAGCAGAAACAAAAGAGTGCGACCTCTCTTGTGGACCCGTGTAATCCTCAGGTTCATCTGCTGAGTCGATGATGGTGATGCCGTTGCGGTGGGTGCCGGCGGCAGGGAAGGAGATCTAAGGCGGTGAAATACGGTCAGGAGTCGTGATGTCTGGTTTGGTGGATGCTTCTGTCGATGGAGCAGCTCAGGTGAGGTGGACGAGTCGCGGCAGGAGCAGGACAAACCACACAAAGTTCCCTTCAACACGTACCTGTAACTAAAGTAATTCTGTAAGAGCTCATTTGGCTTGCATGATTCTTAAAACGCAGGGATAGGAAAAACACCGGAATAGGATAGGAAAATGCACATGGTAAACAGAGCATTTGTAAACACATGATTTCTGTCAACTTGGGTGTTTGGTTTACAGGAATTGGAAGAGAGAGGAATGCAAAGAAACATGGCCAAAATAAAGTGAAACCATATGAAAGCGTGTACAGTTAGAATGTTATTCTGGCACTAATGCACTTGATATTGTTTTCATGCATAGGATTTTGAAAAGTAGGTCCAGGTGGATGTTTTGCTTCATTCCTTTCAACAAAATGCATGAATAATTGAATAGTAGAGTGTCATTGGAAAAATCCCTATTGCTATGTTTTTCCGTTGAACCAAAATAGCCCTAATAGATCGACGTGAATGTATAGTAATAAGTGATGCAACAAGTGTACAACCTCTTTGCCGGAGCCGTGTTGACCTCATCATCATTGAGTTGGTCGCTGAAGCAGTTGAGGCAGAGGTGGCTTTCGAAGGTGTGGAGGAAGATCTGAGGAATCTGTAGACGGCGTCCAGGGCACTGCTCTGTTGTGATGGATCATTCTGTCGTTGGAGCAGCGACGGTGAGCTATAAGACGTCAAGGCTGAAGCAGCACAAGACAGACATCGTCAATCTCAAGTGGGATTCTAATAGCATCTCCAATAGATGATGTAAAATGGATGTAAAATTAACATCACCAAAAACCACCTGACTACAACAGATGAGGTAAAAACTATTGACTCTGAACTTAACTGTCGAAACTGAAATTTACTGTGGAATCTAAATGCTACTGTCGAAACTGAATGCAATGGTAGCAGAGAGGTACTTGACATGTAGTTTAGGGAGGGCCTGCAGTTCATCTTCAACCTGCACCCCTCTGAGCCGCCAGCCACCACCGGCCGAACCGCCGGCCTCAGCGCCACCTCGCCGCCCCGAAACAACTCGCCACCGCCGCCCCGGCCAGCCCTCTAGGCCCCCCGCCCCCCACCCTGAATCCTAAGATAGATAGTAGGGTACCTCTCCCATGAGCCCCGTCCCCCGCTGGTGGTTCTTCCTTAACTCCGTGAGCCCCCCAACCCTTGAAAATCGACTGACCCAAAAGTTGATTCAGTCGACTGAAGTGTGGCTTAATCGGAGCAGAGCAGCAAAGACGAAGCGAGGGGAGAGCAGCAGAGTAGGGCGAAGCGAAAGCGATCGGCGAAAGTGCCGAGCAGCAGCAGCGGAAGCGAAGGCAGTGAGAGCCGGAGCAGCAGCAGCAGATCCGGCTGGTATGTACGCCGCCGCCGAAGGGGCCTCGCACTTGGGGAGAGCCGACGTGGAGATGTCGCTCGCGACGCCAGCTTCAAGGTAGCCGCTCCATGGGGGTGCGGGATGGAGCACCATCGGCGCCGGGAGGTCGAGTTAAGGAGAAGGTGCGATGTGATGAGTGTACAACCTCTTTGGTGGCGCCGTGTAGGCCTCGGCTTCGTCCGAGGAGTCGGTGAGGATGTTGCGGTTCCGGTGGAGCAGGTTTAGGCGGCGCTGTGGGGATGGAGCAGCCGCGATAGACGAGGCGATCGTCGGAGCAGCTCCTTGGAGGTCGATGACGGGGCGGTTGAACTGGCGGGACGGCGAGATGGACGACGGATCCTCATCCGGGGAGGTGGACGAGGGACGTCGAGTTGTTGCGGTGGATAACGTCGTCGGGGAAGAGGCTCCGGCTGGGCAGCGGTGACATGGCGGACGGAGGAGGGTGGGGTTTCGTGGCTGGAGCGGAGAGGTTATGGCGGCCTGGGATTTCGAATGGCGAAAAGGGGGCGATGGGAGGGGGTGAAGCATGACTTAGGGACGCGCTTGTCGAAAATGTAGGGTGTGTTACAAAATTACCCCCCACCGATTTGAACTAGCGGCCCTTCCGGCTCAGGGTTAGAAGGGGGATTTCGCGTGTCGGTATTTGGCAGCTGGAGGGAGTTTTCGTGCGGTTGTAATTTCGGGATAGCAAGGCGCGGGTTGTGAAGGCGCCAGTTTTGGGAGCACGATATCTGAATTTTTGGGATATAACAAGACGCGGGTTGAATTTTAGGGACAAGCCTAACGTGTAGTAATATTGTAGTTGTAATGCATCAAATCAATTCGCACTTCCCTCAACCAAAAAGAAAATGAAAAAAATAAAACTATTCAAACCACACAAAGAGAGAGTCTTGCCCCGTTTTACTATACAAATGCTATTCAAAGCTACTCCCTCATTCCATCTATATAAGGCCTAATGCGTTTTTCGATGCTAACTTTTACCAAATATTAGAGCAATGATATATGACATGCAACTTACACAAAGCACAACGTTAAATTCGTCTGTGAAAGGTTCTTTCAATGATATAATTTTCACATGGTGCATGTCATGTACTATTAATCTTGTCAATAGTCAAAGGCGGTCTTAAAAATCTCATTACGCCCTATATAGATGGAAGGAGGGAGTATGAATCCATGTTATGTCCGATTAAATTTTTTCGCTTGTTGTATAATGCATGTAACCTACTCATACCATATTTTAGTGCATTCCAAATGTCTATACTACCGCTGCAATTCGAACTAAATTTGAATTCGTTTCTCTATTTCAATAAGAATCTACAATCATGATTGTTGCCAACTTCAACCATCATTCGTGTATTAACTTAATAACACACCACATGATTACTATAGAGATAGATATGAACTATGTGTACTACATGAACTCGAATTCTATTTTTTGAATACACTTGATGTTGATTCCAAGTAATAGTACATCTGATGTACTAACTATATATTCATAATCTAAACCATGTTCCATAATGCATACACCGTGTTTATCACACAAAGTATAGTGCCCCGCCCCCTACATTATGACAAGTATTTAGACCTGAGTTGCAAAAGCGACACATTAGCCCAAATTATAATCAATGTTCTACATTATGATATCTTCTTCAAGTATCCGTATCCACTTTTTTATAATGAATTATGATCTTTGTTCGTCTTTTACACCTTCACGATCCTCTTCTATTTGTATCTAGCTAGCGCTTAACTTTCTATCGTGCATGCACACGCCCGCCTCACACACCCTTAGCGTCCCCTCCATCGCGCACGCTCATTATTTCTCTTTAGGTCGCCCACCAATGTGTGTGTAGGCCCTGCTCCTTCTTTCCGCACACACCGGTTGATATACCTCTCTAGCCAAGTGTGCCTACAACAACACATATATACTTCCCCTCTTCTCTTCTCACTGTCCATGCCCCCATATGTCCAATACGATTCCACGCAGGTGCACACTCCCTCCCTTCTTTTCATTTATCACATGCTCGCACACTCCTCCCCCCTCGACATGGTAGGCCTCTCGCAGCACCTCCTAGCCACACCCTCTCCCCCTGTCTGCCTCTCCAGACCTTATTTGCTTCTAACACATGCAGGCGTGTATATGAACTGATCTCCCTACATATAGCCAGGTCGATAATAATTCGTTTTCACCAAGCACCGATACACTTACCTCGCTAGTTATGTCTCTCCTTTTCTTGGACACACGACGGTTGATCTTCCTATGTAGTTACGCATGCTTACCACAACCATATCTCCTCCCCTCATCATCCTTGAATACCTCCCGACCCGTCTCTCACACGCACGTGCATAGACAGACAGACATCCCCCGCACTCTCTTATTGATATTGCACTCATACCCTCCGTTTGTCTAGCAGGCCCCTCCCACCATTTGTGAGACGCTACTCCACCACTAACCCTCCGACGCTCTACCTTTGTATTTTTCCCAACCTTATTCCTCTGCTACACATATCCATGGATGTCGATCGATCTCCCTCAATACGTAGCTAGGTCTCTCTCCTTCCCCACACATATACTAGTCGACCGGTCTCTACCCCCCCCCCCCCCACACACACACACACACCGATAGTCGAATGTTGTAGGTAGGTATCCATGCCACGGAGAAGAACTGCACCTCTGCCCTCCCAAATTCCAGTAGGCCAGCCGCCTTGTAACTTTGACGTGGGCAAACACAAATTTGATGGCACTCTTTATCGATCGCGCAGCCACACACTTCATCCCAGTTTTCAATTCTATCGATATCTCACGTCCATGACTCCGTTTCACACACATTGCATATGTTACGTTTTTCTGATTGAGATATCATCAACACATTGCCTCTGCTTTCGCACAAACCATCTCTCTCACACCCACCCACGCACGCATTTCGCACCTAAATAAGACGTGCATGCAGGACGACGTACTCACATCTCGCTCCCGCCACACCTGCGCGGGTACATGGTGGAGTTCGCTTGCATTTAAAAGGCAGCCCAGGTGATAATTTGACGCGTGTAGCGGTTGTTTACTCGAAGGAGGGTTGGGTACCACGCCTAGAATATAAAACGATTGCCGTGGGGAAAATGGAAAAATGGGTTTGTCTCTCGTCACACCATCTCACGCAAGGCCTCCGTGGCCTCTCTCTCTCTCTCTCTCTCAGCGTTGGTCAGTGATCCGGCCGCATCCCGTCCGCCGGTGGAAAGGGAGGATGTGCATCGTCTCTCCGTTTGATGGCGTTGAGGCAGCTCGTCCTGATCTGCGGTACCCGCCGTTATCTCTGACCAAGCTCTGGCGCGGTAGGGCCTTCGCCACTTGATCGCTGCCGCAGTATGGGCAGATCCCAGCCGCCGGTGCCCTCCTAGTAACATCCTGACGACCCTCAAGTACAGCTTCCTTCGGCCTTGCTCCACTACCCATCTTGCCATGTTGCTGCATGTGGATCTTCTTTAGTTGTTTGCTTAAATCATATCTCGGCCGTCGTACTTTCCATCTTGCAATCTCGTCCTCAAACCATTTTTTATAAACCACCACGTGCTATCTTTCCCTTTTTACATGGAACATGCTTCTTTTTGTCGGCGTATGTGTCTTCAACTCGTGTTATTGGGCATTAATTGTTTCCTTTCGACTTCCTTTTGCAAACAGGGCTATCCATTTTCACCTCGTTGTTATCATGACCTTTTGGTGAACTGCACAAATCACTTTTCTGAAGAGTGTTTTGTGCAGTTCCGCCAAAATGTCACACGGGCAACGTTTTTACATTTCTGTGGGACTGTGGAAAGGGAGATTGGTTTTGCTATCCTCCTCATCCAACTCCGTGCCTAATCTTCTCCAACAAGAAGTTAGTCCTAAAGAGAGATCGTAGAGGTGATCGGCTTCTATTTATGTGTGTTATGTTTCATCATCTAGTTCCACTATTATTGTAATCACACTGACTGGATATCTTTGCAAACAGGGATGGTCCACTCGATTTTAGTGGAGCTGCACAAAATGATCAGATTGTGGTGTCCTTCATACTCCTCTTTTTTGGCTACAGGGTGAAACTAGCTGCCAAGCAATGAACACTGTGCCAAGGAAATCTAGCCATGCCTACGAACAACATCGATCAATTATATTTTTTTCTTTATTTGTACACCTTCTCACAACTTTGTCTTCAGTTTTGATGTGAATATTGGCGCTGATCTGCGAACCATTTAGATGCATTAGCCATGGTAGTTTAATTTGTATTTGATGGAATGTTGTAACAAGATAATCTCGAGGCAAGACACATGAATCCTAAGTTGAAACCTTTTTTTCCTGCGGGAACCAAAGTTGAAACCTTCATAGCATCACAGTACAATTTCATCAAAATTATGCGTACATATAAACAAATCCTGAAGGATTGATAGCAATGCCAGAAACAATTCAACTTCGTTTCGCTTACATGTTGGACATCCTTCATCCGGCTCCACCTGCCATGCAACAATATTGAGTGCACAACCCAACTTCAGGGAAAGATTCATCCCGGCCGTTGCGCCGCAGTAGTAATGACTAGTGAGCAGTCAAATCACAGAGCCCCACCTTCGCCACAGTAAGTTGCTCGGACGAAGCAACCATCATTTCTCTGTTCCTTGAATCCGCTGGTACTCCCATATTCCCACAGTAATAAGTTGCTCGGGCGAATCAACCATCACTATATCCGCTCACGTGTGATGACCATAGGAGCTATCCATTCAGATTGCATGTTAAAAAAATAAAGGTCGATAACTAATGCGGCAAACTTTCAAAAAAAGAACTAATGCGGCACCTCGTGCCAACGCGGCGGTCGCATTTTGCACGAGAAATTACACACCATGTTTCGTTGACATGTGGTCCCGTTCCAACATATCAGTGAGACGACGGCGAGTAGTAGGAGTATTTCCGAACCGATGTGTAGGCCGGGGCGCCCCTTCGTGAACCGTGGCAAACTGGCAACCGTCCACCGACTCTTCGCCTTTTCCTCTCGATTTGGAATCATTGTCGCACGCTCTTCCTCTCTCCTCCTCCATTTTCCTTCAGCCCTTCACCCTTTCTTCTGCCACTGTTCGGTCGTCTTCTCCATGGAGGGAACAGGACGGAAACGACCCCGTTATTCTTGCCCCAATCTGAAAGATGACGTGGTGGAGGAACTCATTGATCGGTGCGACGTCATCACCTCGGCTAGCATGGCAGGTTCGTTCAAGCCCATTCTCGACTCAACTAATAACATCATTACAAGGAACCCAAGAGTCAAGGAGCGGTTTGATCTCCCCTATCTTCTTCGCGAGGACCCTGATGATCGGCGCCGCACGACGGAGGCCTCGCCTCGTGCAAGTTGATGCCGCTTGATAATGATACGTATGATGTTAAGATGCCATCGCTGAGGGCAAGGCTTGGGCAGGCGCAAATGGAGATTGGGTTGTTTACATTGGGTCCAACTGCGAGTGGGAACTTGTGAATGTGTACACTCGTGACCGGGTTCCACTTCCAAAAATCTCAGCAGACTGCCCAGAGGTTGAGCACACCGGTATTGTACGCATGTTCAAATACAACCATGGTAACTGTCTTCTATGGAAGATAGCAATTTGTCGAGTTCCCAACCGCTCTTGGAATTACAACAACTATGAAGTTGTTGCTATCTTCGACAAGCTTGTTGCCGTCCTTGGTGGTTTGACTCAATGGATATTGCTCAAAAATCAGTTTCTGTACACGGATGAGTACTGTGATGCAATTCAATACGAGGGTCTTGTGTTTTCTTCCACCGCTCATGGCACTGTTTTTGCATGGGATCCTTGTAGTTTCGGTACGTTTGTCTTCCACCGTATTTATAATTGTTTCATCCACATGCATGCGGCTTAGCAAGTTTCCCTTTACTAATTAACCTTCTTCTTGTGTTTCCAAGGTCCTGTGAACATTCCACCACCTATACTTGAAAAATTTTATAACCAAGGGGGAGATGGCCATGGTGATGATCACGAGCATGAGGATGAGCAGAACGTATATACTCAGTGGCGCCTGGCAACTAATTCCGATGGATCACCTCTTCTTGTGTGTATACAGCCCACTGATGATGTTACTACTGAGGGAGCACGTGTTGTCTCCCATGGTCGCACTCTCCGGACCTATTCCAACACCCGTTGCATGGTATTCGGGATGGATACTAGTGTGCTAGCGTCAACACCTTCTCCCTGGTACAGAATTGATAGTCTTGGAGAAAACTCGCTCTTCCTTGGACAAAACTATCCGATGATGGTGAAAGGCGATCCAACTGCTAATGACACAACGTTACTAGTACCATTTATGAGAAGCAACTGTGTCTATACCTCGGACATTAGGGTGGTTCCCAACCCTGGTACTGATATAGTAGGCCGCTTCAGCCTGGATGATCAGTCCTGCATTGGTCTCGAGATCAACAATAGATGGCCCGTCCCAGAGAATCACTTGTGGTTCAAAGCAAGCGTTTCCAACGCCGAGGAATGGTTGAGTTGAAGTTCATTTCATTGCTTGTTATTTGTTGTGTGGTGAAAACTTTAGTATTTATAGTGTATCCTCGTTGTCGATGTGGGTTGATGACCTGTTGTATGTAATAAAATGATATGCCTGTGATAAACTTACTAAATTTATGAATGGCTTTCGAGTTGCTTCTCTGAGTGAGTGGTGCGACGAGACAAAAAAATATTTTTCGAATACATAATTGTACGTGCATTGCAACAGGTTATCGGATGAGGCCAGTCAACAATAGTAGTACACTATTTGTACTAGCTTCACATGCTTCGCACATCGTGCGGGTGTTTTTACTGTAGCCATATTGTACGTAACCAGCACCTCGAATCCTCAATACTAGCACTATATAGTAAGTAGTAGGAGTAGTAGGGTGGCATGGGCCAGAACAAGCATTCACGTCCAGGAGTACAGCACACGCCACCAGCACGACTTCCATCTGACACGATATTTCTTGGAGTCCGTGCTAGAGCAATCTCTTCAACCTCATCGTTTCTCTAACTCAGCCGTCGCGCTGCGGGCGAGGTGGGGGTTTGTCGATAGTTGGTTTCCTCAACTGCGGTCCCACTTGTAAGGCCAACTCCAATGCTCTATCAATATATGGATGTACTCTTCTTCCCAATACAAAAATTTGCATCAGTCTACTTCCTCCGTTGCACAATACATGCCTTCTATTTGTCAAAATATATATGTATCTAGACATGTATTAGTATATAGGTACATCCATTTTTGGACAAATGGAAGTCAAGCATTTTGGAACAGAGGGAGTACACAATAAAAAATTTAAGTTAGCACAACTAGTCTAATCTGAGAGCACAACCGAAGATTTGGCCGGGTTCTTCCTCCTTTTGCCGACACATGGGACATCCAGCATCCAGGTCGTGTCGTGAAAACAAATAGAGTGGTAGTTGAAGCCACTAGATGTGCATCTTGGGTCAAACTGTAAATTGAATCTTACTACTCTTGAGTAACTCCAAAAGCGGCCACCGAAGATCTTTATTGGATTTGTTTTTCATCACCAGCATGTCGAGGTGTAAGATGTGCAGGTTCAGTGGGTCCTCTTGCGTTTTCACTGACATGTGGGGCCGCATGTGAGCAAACAGACGATGGGCTCCGCGCGTCTGCTGGCTGGCTGAGAAGAGAGATAGAGGAGGGCTGAGCACGGACTGCAGGAAATTTGTTCTACGTAACCAGCACCTTGATATTCGCGTGTGGTTATTTCTAGAATAAAAAAAGGAGGTACCCCTACTTATGTTACTCCCAATACGCCTAGCTTAAGGTTAGTAGGTGACCTTGCACTTGGCTCTTCGCCTCTTCCAGAAGTCGATGGTTCTATAGTAGTGCTTCTGGCAATCTGACACCAAATGAACTGCTGCACGTCCACTGCTTGTAAGCAAAAGTTTCTCCTCGTGCTGCGAGCCACCGCGCACGCGTTGGCGAGCGAGAAGGTGTAATCAAGCTTCTCGTCTTTCTGCGAGTTGATGGGACACATCAAAGTTATTTACTAGTAGTATGTACTCTCTCCAAAAAAAAGGGCTGACCATGTCATTGCTGCCATCCCGTGCTCCGTCGTTGAGTACGTGCACTATTCACGTGCCATCGAGGAGAAAAAATATTGCGTAGGTGCCATCGAAGTGCATGACTCACTTACGTAAAAGGGTTTTCCCCGCTCCCCGCCTCAAGACAACTCACTTACGCATCGCTTATCTGATTATCTCCATTTTCTTGCATGACACGTGCACCTTGATGCTAGATGTCTCGCGTGTTGGGAAAAGGATGAACAAAGCTCACGTAAAAGAAAAGAGTTGAACAGCATAGATTCCCGACGACCGAGGAGGAGCAAGGAACCTCACTGTGGAGCATCTGCAAGGAACCTTGCGCGTTTTCCCCTGTTTTTTTGCCGCCTGCCCATCTATAAACAAATAAAAGAACATGAACTTTTCGCTAACCACTAGAAATGGTACATCAGGATGCTAAGTTGAAGATGTTTTATACTCCCTCCGTTCGCAAATATAAGTATTTTTAGATATTTAAATAAGGGACTACATACGAAAAAAATGAGTGAATCTACACTCTAAAATATGTCTACATACATCCGTTTGTTGTAGTCTATTTGAAATGGCTAGAAAGACTTATATTTAAAAACGGAGGGAGTAGTTTATATTGAATTATTGATAATCACGCAAGAAGCCACGCATGTACAGGACGCATGCAGCCACGCATGTACACAAGCCAACGCACTAACTCCATCCGAACCAACTCATGCACAGACACGCACAACATGGAGCACACAACGCACGTACACAAGACGTGCATGCACACATGCTCGGCCGCAGAATGCACGTGAATAACACATGCATGCGCACACACTCGGCTGCATGGAGGCGTGCGCCATCCGCGGCGACGTACGGTTCATCGTGCTATGGCGAAGCTCGCACGCAACGGCGCATACACATCTCTTGTAGCACCTCTTTGCCGTCGTTGCTCAACTACTAGTCGGAGATGAAGACAACCGCAGCCTCGGCCTTAGAGCTAGCACCGATGAAAAAACACGCACGCTGCACGCACACGAGAACATATGGAGTGCCCACGACATGGTAGTGGTGCGTCCCTAGTCGCCTCTACTCCTTCTGCGCACGTTGTCTATCAAGGCGGCTGCGTGCTAATGATGATGTGGGTGAGATCTTCTAGGACTCAGATGATGACGAGGAAACTTATGAGACACAAGGTGACGTACACCATCAAGGTCCACGGTCAAGGGGGTGCTAGTAAGTGCTTAGAGTAGGTACAATAGAGCTGAGTCAGCGGGCTATAAGGAATAAAGTAGTATATTTCTGCTTAGTTGGAGGAAAGAGAAGAGGAGAGAGAAGGTAAGCGGGGTCTTCATGGAGAGCCAGCTCTAGCACGTGCTCCTAGGCACTTTGTGAGAATGAAAGGTGGGCCACATAATAAAAAAGTAGTAGTACACTCTTTTGATCTACTATTATACATGTTGACTATAAGATGGGCTGTATATGACATGGCACTGGCTTATACTACTAATGCTTTTTAGATGAGGTGCTAAGTGCATTAAATGGCTTAGTAACTCAAGTCTTCAATGCATTGGTGCTTAGTTTATTGGTGCCACATCATATTTTATGCCTACGTGGCAGGCTTAGCAGCTGGCTACTTCTGGGCCCTCCTGACCAAGGGCGTCGTCGCCAACCAGGCACTCACCTCCGGGCTCCGGCAACACCACGCCCGCGCTTGTTGCGCAGAACGCCAACAATATCTACTTGTTCGTCGGTGCCGGACAGATACGCACCAACACACCAACTGCAGGGTCGTACGTACACTGATCAGTGCTTGTTACAGCTTCCCTTTTTTATTTAAACTACACGGTCACTCTTAACCTGTCTCATTTCGGCTGGCTTCGCAAGTGGTAAACCGAATGCAACGGAATTACTATACATCAACTGGTAAAACGAGTGCGCATGAGATGTCCGGTGAGCTCAAATCTTTTTTTTGCGGGAATCTGGTGAGCTCAAATCTGTTACGTGATACTGAAATAGTAGATTTGGTTTCACTAGTCATGTAGTCAAAAGACAAAACATATTTTAGTCACATAATATATCAGGGGTAGAATGGTCTTTTCATGTTAGACTTAACACTGTTATGTACCAAAATTGACGGAAGTGTCATGAAGGGAACAAAATAAAAATTGTGTGTCAAAAAGGGGAAATGATATTTTTTACGGCCAAAAAAGGAAGCAAAATTTAAGAAAGGGCCAAATACGGAATTCTCTTCATGATATTTCCCCGTCCGGACCGATCCCAAGTTGGCTTCTCACCTTCTTGGCCCAACAAAAACCCCTCCCCCTCCCGCGCGCGCTTCCCGCCCGGCGCCAGCTGAGCCCGCCGCTCCACATTGATGGCAAGTCAGGGCGACGCGACCTCTCACTGCTTCCGCCGTTGAAGCGGCGCGCTGACCGAGGGCACCGCCCGCTGCACGCCCGACATTTCAGACTACACAGTGGATAGTAACTTTAGAGCAAGTACTACAATTAGATGACATAAGCAGGCTATAAGGATTTAAATATAGTATTTGTGCTTAGTTGAAGGAGAGAGAAGAGGAGAGAGAAGAGAAGCGGATTGTAAACGTGTAGCCGGTTGAACTCCAACATACTTTGTGAGACAAAAGGTGGGGCCATTATTAATGAAATTGTATATATACTAAAGGGACTAACGAACACCTTAATTACTCTGTTTTTTGAGACAAACCTTGGTGGGGCTATTATTGACTTTTTTTGAGCTATTATTGACTTGGACGTGGGGTTTGGGGGCCAAAGGCCTACTATTATACTAGCATGACCGACCTGACATGTTCTACCCTAGCAGCCGATGTATCATATGGTTTCGCACCATTCCAGATCTTAGCGCCGCCATGCAATTCTTCTCCAGCCCTCCTTCCGGCGTGCACCACGAGAAGGGACAGCAGTCCTCCGAACCCCGCCTTTCGTGATCCTGTACGGGAGAGGGGCGATCAAGTTTTTGGGGAGCACACTCCTGTGACTGCTGCCAGCGATGACTTTCTCAACATTAGCCTTCTTCCCCGACCTCGGTAACCTCTTCATCAACGACATGAGTGACAACATCAACCACATCGGTTCTGCTCCCTGTACAGTATGTGATTCTGTCCTCCTGGTTTAGTCCGCATCATTACTTTGATGTTTGCAATTGTCGTCATGATCTATTTACTGCTGATTCGGATTAAATCTCATACTAAGTTGCTCATATATTCAACAATCCAATCCAAAAACCTGATTACAGGCAATTTACTCCGAGTGGTTTTGTTGCGCTTTTGAAGCCGCCTACTTTTAAGGGGGTGCAGTATAGAAGGTGGCGCACAAGAGCAGTATATTGGTTTCAGATCATGTACTGCTATGACGCCACTAAGGGTAAGCCTGAGGACGATCTTAATCCTACACAGCAGGAAGCTTTTCGTAACATGGATACCCTCTTCAAAGCCGCATACGATGAGTGTTCTTGACGATTCCATTGTGGATTCATCTATGTCGCTTGACAGCGGCAAAGACATGTGGGCTGCGCCGAGGCCACGCTTGGGCCCTCGGTACCGGCAACGAGTTGTACGTCATGGAGCAATTTTGTGACTACAAGATGACTGATGAGCGCTCTGTTGTTCAGCAGACTCATCAGATACAGTCACTCTCTAAGGAACTTGAGTACTTTAAGTGTGTGTTGCCGCAAAAATTTGTTGCTAGGACCATCATTGCCAAGCTTCCACCTTCGTGGAACGATTTTGCTACTTCTCTGAAAAACAAGAGACATGCGTTTTCTGTTTTGGATCTCATTAGCACTCATGATTTTGAGGAGAAGGCGAGAGCAAAAGACACACGTGCTCGGTCACTGAGTGAGCTTCTAATTCCCACATGGTAATCGAGAAGAACTTCCAGCCCAACCAGCCCCAAAACAACAATATCAAATCTTAGGGAAAGGCAAGTTTGATGCAAAGAACAAGCCGTCACATTCTACCAACTTCAAGAAGAATTCTCATAACGGGAAGGGATACAAACCTCAATTTTGATAGCACCGCACAAAATTTATATGGCTGCATCTACCTGCTATCAGCTAACCTCATGGTGCTCCAGGTATTCCTACATTCGTAACTAGGTACAATGACCACCGCAAGATGAAATTAGCTTATTCATACGTTGACTTGCTCAATGCAGCACGGAACGATCCTGTCATGTGTGGAGGAGCAAACAAGTAGTGCAGCCAAAGGTGGAAATCAACCAAGGACTTATGAAATTATATGTAATCTTCCTCAGGCAGGTCAGTATCCCCTTCGTCCAGATGATCTGTTTTGTCATGCCGAGCTATTGATATGCGCTACTGTTTTGCAACACCGTTTAAGTATAGCTAATGTTTTCCTATCTTTTCAGATTCAGGACAATGAATATGATATCAGGGGAACTGCACAATATGGACCCATTTTGAGTCATCTCTATTGCCTCATGTGTTTGCTGCAAATGTGTCACCATCAATTGCAAGATGAGGCAGCTAGCTAGCTGTGGAGTTGCCAACATGCTCAAAGTGATCGCAACATTGAGAAGAAACAAGCATGCCCAGGAAATTAATGCGTGCGCAGGGAGGCCCTTTGCTCAGAGAAGCATCAACCTATGTTCTTTATTTCCACACCTTCTCACAGCTTTGTATATTGGTTTTAGTATGGTGAATCATTGAGATGCATAGACATGTTGAACTCTTGTTCTTCTGAATGTTAGTTTAATGTGAGTGTCTGCATCCAGTACCTCATCCTCTAATTTGGTGGATGCACACAGAGAAAATAAATCTCCTTAATTTACTCCATAACCACCCTATTAAATAGGCCTAGTAACAAACCGCGCATGCAGAGTCAAGGGCACATGCATCCTGCATGCATGGCCAGTCAGCCAAGCCCATGTGCCAGCTCCAATGCAGCAACGCAAAAGAAGAGAGCGGTTCTTGGGAAAAAGCGAGTAGTTAGTGCAACTGGGCCTTATAAACACGAACAGCTCGCTCTCCCACTTCCGTCTCCCCACCCAATTCCCCCCGCTCCCCAATCTTCCTCACTCGTCCAGAAAACCCCGCTCACCTTCTTCCTCACTGCATGTAAAACGCCTGCTCCTCTTCTTCCACTCCTACAGAAATCCTCGGCCCTCCTTCTTCCCCACTCGCACTGCCACTAGGCTCGTCTCTGGCTACTCTGCTCAAACCTGTGAGCTCAGCGCGACGCCCACAAGGAAAATGGAGTCGGCTGGCCCCAACGCCAAGAAGATGAGGCTCCCGCCAGCGGCGACGCCGGTTGTAGATCCCACCTTAGCGCTGGGAGAAGCGGCGAGCCCCCCTCACCCGGATCGAGGAACTGTAGAATCTCCAGTGGACCGCATCAGCGATCTCCCGGGCGTCATCCTTGAGGAGATCATCTCGCTTCTCCCCACCAAGGATTGCTGCCGCACACAAGTCCTCTCAACTTGGTGGCGCCCTCTATGGCGCACCGCGCCCCTCAATCTCGACTGTCGTCAGATATCTGTCCTTCCTGAATTTGATCTCATCAGAGCCATCGTCTCTTCTCACCAGCAGGGCCCCGTTCAATGCCTCTGCATCCCGACAAGCTACCTGCTGTCCATACCCGGCAAGGTGGACGCTTGGCTGACATCCCCTGAATTCGGAAAACTCCAGCAGTTTGAGTTCTACCATTACCACGAAAGTTTCATACCACGAACATACCAAGAATTCGTGCCCACACCACCATTGTCCATCTCGCGGTTTTCCTCCTCTCTCGACACCACCACCTTCGCCCGGTGCCATCTACCAAACGATCTGGTACAAATGCTTCGACTCCCACTGCTAGAAAAACTTTTGCTTGTGGTGGTTTATCTGTCGGAGGCCTCACTGCACAGCATCATCCACTCTAGTTGCCCTGCCCTGGAGCGCTTGCTAATTGTTTTGGGAATAGAAATCAGTATCAGCTGTCTCCAAATAAAGTCGCCTCACCTTAAAAGCATTGGAATTTGTTTTAAAGGACAACAGCTCATCATCGAAGATGCCCCTTCACTTGAAAGGTTGCTCCTTCATAATTGTTATACACCTTCAGAAATAACTGTCATCTCTGCGCCCAAACTGGAGACCTTGGGTGTAATTCGTGACCCGTTTAATAATCACAAGGAGTTGGTGTTTGGCTCCTCACTTTTTCAGGTACCGTATATTATCATCTACACATTTGTAATCATATGCTGCATTTTTCATTTGTGCGCATAAGTTTTATATCATCTTGGAGTACACTTTGCGTACTAATATTATGTAATATGCTCAATGAAGAGTTCGTCCATTGATAGCCTATCAATGCTGCTGGATTCTGTCAAGATCATATATATCATAATGTATAGTTTTGATCTGGACATAACTATTGGCTTGTTGCGATGCTTTCGATATCTGGAGAATTTATACATAGAGGTGATAATTTCATGCACATTGAAAGCCCGTATATATTGTACTAGAATTAACTGTTCAGCTGTCGTTCTTTCGACATACTCTTTTTTCAGACCTTAACTGTTTTCAATCTTCATGTCTACTTAGGCAGAACCACATGGAGAAAAACATATAACCAATGTTGGCGTAATAAGCACAAGGATTTTCTCAGTTCTCATGACATTCATTTAAGGACAATAACGATGGGACGATATGCATCCAACCAGGCAAACAGAAGCTTTGTCACATTCTTCCTGTTGAATGCGAGGTTAATATTGTCCATGAGTCTTAATTTTTACAGCAAGAGATTTCTCACGGACGGACATGTTGAACAGCAAAAAAAGAAGTTTCAGGTGGACAAATGGGCTTCTAAACGTGCTTGGCTTCTATTTACAATAAGTTGTAGACATCCTGGAATAAATTTTTTTGCACAGGATGTTGATTTTATGGATCAGACCGATCCATTTGTTTGTGACTGCAAAAAAGAGTGGTTGGTTAGATGTTACTGTCATGTTCAATCTGGGTTTTGTCTAAAAATTTGATGAACAGTTAATCCTTGGGCTTTTTGTACCATTTGTATGCTTGACTTGCATGTTGTTGCCCTCGTACTCCCCTCCACCTGCCACTACACTGCCGCATCTTCCATGGCTGCTGTTCGTTCCCGTCCGAGGCCTTGCCGTCGTTCTCCGCCTTGGTTAGCTCGCTGTGCCCGCCACCGTCTGGCGTTGTCAACATGGTCAACAACCAAGAGGAATCAGGAGATGACTGTACGTGGAGAGGCTGACAGTAGGGACCCACCAGGGTCATTGCATTTTGCAAGCAGGTGCCTCGTTATTACATGCCAAAAAAAAATACTTCCTCCTAATTGTTTGACAACTAGGTTCCACGCCATTGTCAATGTAGTCAATAAACGAGAAAATTACACAACGAGTGGATAACACCAGGGACCTAGCAGCTCGCCCAGTTGTTTTTCAGTTTCAGAGATGGAGCTCAATCACATTTGTCAGGGCTGTGGCTGCCTAACCCACGCTTACGCTTTTATTAAGCACATGACGAGCCCAGTTGATATATCTTTTCTTTCTGAAATTGGCTAGCCCAGTTTTTTTTTTGGAGCATACCAAAACCGAGGCCTACTTGCTTTTCTCAGCCCTGCTGGGCTGCAAATCTTTCAAGACGAGGAGGGATGTAAGTAGTAAGAAATGGGCTTCCCCAGAAAACGGGCTATAAGTTGTAAGAAATGGGCTGTAAATTTTTAAACCAAAGCCAAACGGCAATTGCATTAAAATATCATTTTTTCAGGATTTCTCTACTCTCTGCTCTTATAAAAACCAAAGCCAACTGGCAATTACATTAAAATATCATCTTTTCTCCCACAAGATAAACTACTCATACAAATGCATCTTCATGTTCCGTGCAACGAACAGGCATCTTGCTAGTTAAGATTCTAAATTTCATTCTTTTTTTTGCGGAAAATTGTTTTTAGAATTTTATTTTGATATAATTTTTTGAAAATTATTTTTAACGTGACTCAAAATCTCGTGATTAAAAGAGTTCAAACCCCACCGAAATATGCAAAATTTCGTTGAATTTTTTAGTAGTGCCCAGAATATATGTTGTGTAATGCTAATAAAAAGAATATGGGCTTCAAATATCCTTAAGAATTAGCAAATGGGCTGTAAATTATTGAAAATAATGGCTAATGGGCTGTATGCTGTTTTCCACAGATTTGGAGACTGACTTCTGGGCCAACTAGGTTGACGATGACAATGTCCTATTCTTTTTTGACGTGTACGCAAGGCTTTGTCAACTTAGTCAACACACAGCAGTGACTGTTGGATGTCCATCCAACGGCCACCGTGCTTCTTCAATCTCTGATCTTCCTGCTCCGGCCGCCTAAACCAGCGCCGGCGGGACTGCCTGCTCCCTCCTCCCATGGTTGGTTGTGCTGCCGCCAGGCCATCCCTCTAACCACCCACACATCCTGTTATTTTCCGGCAACGTGAGCCTTACCCTGCAGCCGACCAGTCAGTGCTCGTTCTCCCCTCGGCGTGGGCATCCGCTGCGGTGGCTTCGCCGGCTCCGGGTGGTTCTCTTCCTGGGCCTCACCCTCGTCCACCGCGTTTGTGCTCTCGGCGCGGCGAGGTCAACATGGTCAACAAACAACAGCAATCGGAAGAGGCTGACAGTAGGCGCCCACATAGGAAAATGCCTCCTTATTACGCGCGAAATAATGATTCCTCCACCTGATAGCTGGGACCCACCGGAAGGGTCTCTGTATTTCGCAAAAAAAATGTTCCCCCCGCTGTCAGCTCGGACCCACCGGAAATGCCTCCTTATTACGCACAAAAAAATGAATACTCCCCCTGCTAGCTGGGACTCACCTTGGTGGGAGGCTGACTTGTGGGCCTACTAAGTTTATGGGGACGGAGGGCTTTGTCAACTTAGTCAATATGAACGATTCTAGCTCCAGTGACCGTACGATGTCCATCCAACGACCGTAGTGCTTCTTCAACCTCTGGTCTTCGTGCTCCAGCCACCCAAAGCAGCGCCGGTCGTGTCGCATGCTCCAGCCTCCCGTGGCCGGCTGTGATGCCGCGGAGGCCTCACCGCCCCCTACTACTCCCACCGCTGGCCAGGCCATCCCTCTACTTACCCACACCACCTATTATTCTGTGGCGACGGCAGCCTCACACCACAGCCGAACCAGTGAACCCTCGTACTCCTCTTCGCGTGGGCATCCACTGCCGCATCTTCCCCGGCTCCGCGTCGTCCCCTTCCTAGGCCACGCCGTCGTCCACCGCCGTGGTGCTCTCAGCGTGGCGTGGTCAATGTGGTCAACGACCGACTTCCATCGGAAGAGTACTGTGCGTGGAGAGGCTGACAGCTGGGTCCACGGCGGCCGCAAGGAAGTGCCTCCTTATTACGCGCAAAATAATTATTCCTCCACCTGACAGCAGAGACCCACTGGACGGGCCACCGTATTTTGCAAAAAAATGTTTCCCCCCTGACTGCTGGGACCCACCAGCTACATCTTCACACGCAAGGAAGTGTGTCCAGGCAAAAAAAACCAAAACGATTCGCCCCCTGACTGCTGGGACCCACCAGCTACATCTTTGCAGGCAAGGAAGTGCATGACAGTCGGGACCCACCTAGTCGAAGCGTACGTAGCATTGTCATTCTGGTCGCAAACGTGTACGTACATATATACTGGTCGATGTAGAGGCGCGCACGTGTCGTAGTAGAAGCACGTACCTGTCGTAGTAGAGGCGCGCACGTAGCATGTACACGTACGTACAGCGGCCAGGGTGCAAGAAAGAAAATACGGCCATGTATGTGTACATACGGGCAGGGTCTCGAACGCCTGCTCGCGCATACGTACGGTGAGGGCTCGTGTACATGGCTGGGTCGGAACGGAGAAACAGCGTCGTCGTCGTGTTCATGGGGAGGCAACGGAATGCGTCGCGTTCATGGGGAGGCAACGGAATGTGCCGTGTTCATGGGGAGGCAATGAAATGTGTCGTGTTCATCGGGAGGCAACGGAATGCGTCATGTTCATCGGGAGGCCACGGAACGCGTGGGAGCCAACCGGCTGGGTCAGAACGAAATGTGTGGTCGTGTTCATCGGGAGGGCTTGGACGGAACAGGCGATGGAAACGAGGCCTGGCGTACCGCAAAACGGAGGAAACGGACCTCCTACGTTCGGAACGGGGTCATGTTGATCGTGAGGGGTGTGGTGTACCGCAAAACGGAGGAAACGGACCTCCTACGGTCGAAACGGGGGTCCTGTTGATTGGGAGGGGTGTGGCGTACCGCAAAACGGACGAAACGGACCTCCTACGGTTGAAACAGGGGTCCTGTTGATCGGGAGGGGTGTGGCATACCGCAAAACGGACGAAACGGACTTGTATTGGAGCGCTATGGTCGAAACGGGGGTCCTGTTCATCGGGAGGGGTGTGGCGTACCGCAAAACGGGACTCCATGGTATACTATTCATCTCCACCGTCGACCTCCTCCAGCCTCCACGGGCCATCCGACCTCCTCCAGCCTCCACGGGCTCCTGTTCATCCAGCCTCCACCGCACGCTACTCCACGGCTACTGTTCAACCACCCCTCCACCATCTACTGTTCATCCAGCCCTCCACACCACGGGGTCCTGTTCAACCACCCCTCCACGGGCACCCCTCCACCGTCTAATGTTCATCCAACCCTCCACACCACGGGGCCTTTTCATCCAGAGGCAACGCCCCCGCTCATCCACCCCGGCAACGCATTAATCGCTCATCTAATCGATCGGCTTGATTAGCAGCGATGGCGAAGGAATCGCTCAATCGGGTTCGATTAACGGCCGTCGATCAATCAACGCCAGACTGCGGTAATCGCCGGGTTCGATTAGAGCCCAACGCCTCGCTCGGGTTCAGTTAGAGCCAACGCCTCGCACACACGCGCTTACGTGTACGAGAAGAAATGCGCATCGCTCGGCCCCAGACCTCCACGTAACCGGGAACTCCCCGAAATTTTCCTCCCCCTTGCTTCTACCATGGTTTTTTCCGTCATGGATGGCCCAAAGAATGTCATGCAGCTGCGTCTCTGGCCCGCCCAGGACGAAAAGCCCATTTTCTATCATGATTTTTTATCATAGAAGTAGGAGCCCACCACATCTATGATGATACCGAGTTTTGTCACAATTATCGTCATAGAAGTGTCATATGTATGACGGAAAAAAATTCGTTCGGCCCAAAATGTCACGGATGTGTCTTTTTTTGTAGTGGAGTGACAAATCGTAATCTTGATCTATGCCAACTCAACAAGTACCATTGGAGACACCTGTAGAGCACCTTTATAATCACCCAGTTACGTTGTTACGTTTGGTAGCACACAAAGTGTTCCTCCGGTATTCGGGAGTTGCATAATCTCATAGTCAAAGGAACATGTATAAGTCATGAAGAAAGCAATAGCAACAAACTAAATGATTAAGTGCTAAGCTAACGGAATGGGCCAAGTCAATCACATCATTCTCTAATGATGTGATCCCGTTAATCAAATGACAACTCATGTCTATGGTTAGGAAACACAACCATCTTTGATTCAACGAGCTAGTCAAGTAGAGGCATACTAGTGACACTTTGTTTGTCTATATATTCACACATGTACTAAGTTTCCGGTTAATACAATTCTAGCATGAATAATGAACATTTATCATGATATAAGGAAATATAAATAACAACTTTATTATTGCCTCTAGGGAATATTTCCTTTAGTATCCCACTTGCACTAGAGTCAATAATCTAGTTCACATCACCATGTGTTTTAACACCAATATTCACATCTGTATGTGATTAACACCCATAGTTCAGATTGTCATGTGATCAACACCCGAAGGGTTTACTAGAGTCAATAATCTAGTTCACATTGCTATGTGATTAACACCCAAAGGGTACTAAGGTGTGATCATGTTTTGCTTGTGAGAGAAGTTTAGTCAACGGGTCTATCACATTCAGAGTCGTATGTATTTTGCAAATATTTTATGTCTAGAATGCTCTACACGGAGCTACTTTTAGCTAATTGCTCCCACTTTCAATATGTATCCAGATTGAGACTTAGAGTCATCTGGATTAGTGTAAAAGCTTGCATCGACGTAACTCTTTATGACGAACTCTTTATCACCCCCATCATCGAGAAACATTTCCTTAGTCCTTACTAAGGATAATTTTAACCGATGTCCAGTGATCTACTCCTATATTACTATTGTACTCCCATGCCAAACTTAGTGTAGGGTATACAATAGATCTGGTACACAGCATGGCATACTTTATAGAACTTATGGCTGAGGCATAGGGAATGACTTTCATTCTCTTTACATCTTCGTCAGGTGGTGGGGCTTGAGTCTTACTCAATTTCACACCTTGTAACACAGGCAAGAACTCTTTCTTTGACTGTTCCATTTTGAACTACTTCAAAATCTCATCAAGGTACGTAATCATTGAAAAAACTTATCAAGTGCCTTGATCTATCTCTATAGATCTTGATGCTTAATATGTAAGAAGATTCACTGAGGTCTTTCTTTGAAAAACTCTTTTCAAATACTCCTTTATGCTTTCTAGAAAAATTCTACATTATTTCCGATCAACAATATGTCATTCACATATACTTATCAGAAATGCTGGAGTGCTCCCACTCACTTTCTTGTAAATACAGGCTTCACCGCAAGTCTGTATAAAACTATATGCTTTGATCAACTCATCAAAGCGTATATTCCAACTCCGAGATGCTTGCACCAGTCCATAGATAGATCGCTGGAGCTTTGCACATTTTGTTAGCACCTTTAGGATCGACAAAACTTTCTGGTTGCAACATATACAACTCTTCTTTAAGAAACCCATTAAGGAATGTAGTTTTGACATCCATTTGCCAGATTCATAAAATGTGGCAATTTGCTAACATGATTCAGATAGACTTAAGCATCACTACGAGTGAGAAAATCTCATCGTAGTCAACACCTTGAACTTTGTCAAAAAACCTTTTTTGACAAGTGGAGCTTTGTAGATAGTAACACTACTATCAGTGTCTGTCTTCCTCTTGAAAATCCATTTATTCTCAATGGCTTGCCGATCATCGGGCAAGTCAACCAAAGTCCACACTTTGTCCTCGTACACAGATCACATCTCAGATTTCATGGCCTCAAGCCATTTCGCGGAATCTGGGCTCATCATCGCTTCCTCATAGTTCATAGGTCCATCATGGTCTAGTAACATGAATTCTAGATCCGTACCACTCTGGTGCGGACCGTACTCTGGAAGACCTACGAGGTTCTGTAGTAACTTGACCTTGAAGTTTCATGATCATCATCATTAGCTTCCTCACAAATTGGTATAGGAATCACTCGAACCGATTTCTGTGATGAACTACTTTCCAATTCGGGAGAAGGTACAATTACCTCATCAAGTTCTACTTTCCTCCCACTCACTTCTTTCGAGAGAAACTCCTTCTCTAGAAAGGATCCATCTTAGCAACGAATATATTGCCTTCGGATCTGTGATAGAAGGTGTACCCAACAGCTTCCTTTGGGTATTCTATGAAGAAGCACTTCTCGGATTTGGGTTCGAGCTTATCAGGTTGAAACTTTTTCACATAAGCATCGCAGCCCCAAACTTTAAGAAACGACAACTTTGGTTTCTTGCCAAACCACAGTTCATAAGGCATCGTCTCAACGGATTTTGATGCATAACCCCAAAACGATAGTGGTAAATCGGTAAGATACATCATAGATCGCACCATATCCAATAAAGTGCGGTTACGACGTTCGGACACACCATTACACTGTGGTGTTCCATGTGGCGTGAGCTGTGAAACTATTCCACATTGTTTTAAATGAAGGCCAAACTCGTAACTCAAATATTCTCCTCTACGATAAGATTGTAGAAACTTTATTTTCTTGTTACGATGATTCTCCACTTCACTCTGAAATTTTTTGAACTTTTCAAATGTTTCAGACTTGTGCTTCATTAAGTAGATATACTCATATCTGCTCAAATCATCTGTGAAGTTCAGAAAATAACGATACCCGCCACGAGCATCAACACTCGTTGGACCGCGTACATCGGTATGTATTATTTCCAACAAGTCAATAGCTCGTTCCGTTGTTCCGGAGTCGGAGTTTTAGTCATCTTGCCCAAAAAGGCATGGTTCGCAAGCATCAAATGATTCATAACCAAGTGATTC
The DNA here is from genome assembly GCA_021605145.1 of Aegilops bicornis. Classification (NCBI taxonomy): domain Eukaryota; kingdom Viridiplantae; phylum Streptophyta; class Magnoliopsida; order Poales; family Poaceae; genus Aegilops; species Aegilops bicornis. The sequence continues at coordinate 30,430,536 of CM038671.1, read as the reverse complement.
CAAAAGTCCATCTTTATGAAATTTCTTCATGCACTTTACACCGGTATGACCCAAACGGCAGTGCCATAAATAAGTTGCACTATCATTATCAACTTTGCATCTTTTGGCATCAATATTATGAATATGTGTATCGCTACGATCGAGATCAAACAAACTATTTTCATTGGGTGTATGACCATTGAAGGTTTTATTCATGTAAATAGAACAACAATTATTCTCTGACTTTAAATGAATAACCGTATTGCAATAAACATGGTCAAATCATATTCATGCTCAACGCAAACGCCAAATAACATCTTACATTCTTAAGAAGTTGCTCCCCACTATTTCTAATTCTCTTAACATGCACAATGTCAACATCACCGTCATGCCACATCAGTTTCACGGTCCACCGGGATCACCACAGTGCCATGTCAGCATTTTTTTTCTGCCAATTAACATGCCCAAAAGGTTCATTATCTATTAGAAGACGAACGATCTCGCTCTCCCCGGCTATCCGCATCCCTGTCTCTTCCCATTCTCTCGCCCCTCTACTTGATCTTCTTCAACATGATGCTCCCTTGTTTCCATAGCCCACCCAACCATGCAGTACATCCTCACCGTGTAGGATCGAAGCAATATCATGCTTGCTGTCCGCCGTCGTTCAAGATCCAAGCAGCAGCCCCGCGGCGAAGGTTGTTCTGGCCGTCCTCAGCCCGGCCGGATCACGGCCGCTACACAACATTCCCCATCAGCCAACGCACCTCATGGGTTCCAGATCCACTCAAGAGCTTAATCACTACTACTTGCTGTGACACACACTCTCTCTCTCTCTCTCTCTCTCTCTCTCTCTCTCCCTCTCTCTCTCAGTTTATTTGTGTGCGGTGGCTTCCATGTAGCTATTTATGTTCTGTATATACATCCGCTTGAATTTTTTGGTGTAAATCAGGATCTTCAATTATGTCTGATGAGTATTACTAATTTATCATCTTTTAAACGTCACCAGCGCCTCAAGTTGGGAAATGCTTTCCATCTCCTGTTATGCACCGACCCCTCCGGTTATACTGAGTGCATCCTCTCCAACAATTTTTCACTATCATGCTGCGCTGTTACGACCAGAATTACAAAATTTTATCATGTTTTAAATGTCATCGGTGCCTCAATTTGAGAAATGATTTCATCGGCCCCTTCGGGCTATAGTGAGTGCAGCCACTACAACCATTCTTCACTATCATGCTCTGCTTTTACGACCAATTATCCCTCAGGTTTCTTTCCTGACCATGCTTTGCTTCCATTCAGTATGGTCGATTTGTGGAACTCCAAAGACGGTATGTTATAAAATGGTACATCATTTTTATTTTCATATTTTTTACCAGTTATTTTTATTTTCATGTGTGGTGATTCTCAGTCATGTAGGTGAGTAATAAAGAACAAAATAGCAATGTGTTTGGATAAGTACTAGGTATTTTCCCCAACTGCTAAAATAGATACTTCCATCCAATATTAGTTCTTCATATTCCACTTGTGCACGTTGCTGACCCCTCTAAATCAATATATAGGTTTTCAGTCCGTCCTTTTCCTTATATCAATGCACTTCACGGTGTCTGCCAACGTTAGGGTTAGTATTTGTTTTCTTTACATTTCATTGTGTATATAACCTGTAGTACTAGAGCTTTTCTAGCTTCTCATGTTGCTACAGTTCCTGAAGTTTTGGACTCGAAAAATTTGCAATTTGTTCTTTCAGAATATGCTTGCAGTGATGAGTATACTGAAAATGGAAACCTGGTCTACCATTTCAATTAAATATTATGGCATCACCACTTCTGTTTTGCAGATCTCCACAATGGATGTATTAACTATTTCTCTCCATCATTCATTTCAGTTGGGGATCCAAATGGTACATGCAAAAAATATCAATAATTTCTTACATATTGCCTTTTTTGTGGAAATACATGTTCCCTTTTGTTATGGAAATGATAAATTACTTTTGTTGGAAATAATGCTTGATGTTCTTTGCGTATAAAAGGAAATTATCAATTGTAAAGAGCTGCAAGTGAATGCTTATATCAGATTTTATAAGGGTTCTTTCATCTAAGGTTGGAACATCAAATGTCATGTATGCTTTATTTTGAAGACAATTATTTAAGTGGCATTATTTATTTATACATTCAGTGACTAAAACATCCTACTTTGGTCGTTCAGTGGTACAATTCATTTGCTTTATTTTCCTTTATTTATCAATATTTGTCCTCTACAGAGCTCCCATCTATTATTTATTATGCTTGGACCACTAATATCCCGCCGCAACGCGCGGGGTTTCATCTAGTTTATTTAGGTTTAACACTAATCCCGAAAGTATAGGGAGTGTGCGATGATGATCATATCAATCTTGGAACCACTTCCAACACACATCGTCACTTCACCCTCAACTAGTCTCTGTTTATTCTGTAACTCCTGTTTCGAGTTACTAATTTTTTAGCAACCGAACAAGTATCAAATACCCAGGGGCTACTATAAACACTATTAAGGTACACATCAATAACTTGTATATCAAATATACCCTTGTTCACTTTGCCATCCTTCTTATCCACCAAATATTCAGGGCATTTCCGCTTCCAGTGACCATTTCCTTTGCAGTAGAAGCACTCAGTTTCAGGCTTTAGTCTAGCTTTGGGCTTCTTCACGGAAGTGACAACTTGCTTGCCATTCTACATGAAGTTCCCTTTCTTTCCCTTTGCCATTTTCTTGAAACTAGTGGTCTTGTTAACCATCAACACTTGATGCTCTTTCTTGATTTCTACCTTCATCGATTTCATCATCATGAAAAGCTCGGGAATCGTTTTTGTCATCCCTTGCATACTATAGTTCATCATGAAGCTCGACTAACTTGGTGATGGTGACTAGAGAACTCTGTCAATCACTATCTTATCTGGAAGATTAACTCCCACTTGATTCAAGCGATTGTAGTACCCAAACAATTTGAGCACATGCTCACTGCTTGAGCTATTCTCCTCCATCTTTTAGCTATAGAACTTGTTGGAGACTTCATATCTCTCAACTCGGGTATTTGCTTGAAATATTAATTTCAACTCCTGGAACATCTCATATGGTCCATGACGTTTAAAACGTCTTTGAAGTCCTGATTCTAAGCCGTTAAGAATGGTGCACTAAACTATCAAGTAGTCATCATATTGAGCTAGCCAAACGTTCATAACGTCTGCATCTGCTCCTGCAATAGGTCTGTCACCTAGCGGTGCATCAAGGACATAATTCTTCTGTGCAGCAATGAGGATAAACCTCAGATCACGGACCCAGTCCGCATCATTGCTACTATCATCTTTCAACTTAGTTTTCTCTAGGAACACATATAAAACATAGGGAAGCAACAACGCGAGCTATTGATCTACAACATTATTTGCAAAATACTATCAGGACTAAGTTCATGATAAATTAAAGTTCAATTAATCAAATTACTTAAGAACTCCCACTTAGATAAACATCCCTCTAATCATCTAAGTGATCACGTGATTCAAATCAACTAAACCATGTCGGATCATCACGTGAAATGGAGTAATTTTCAATGGTGAACATCACTATGTTGATCATATCTACTATATGATTCATGCTTGACCTTTAGGTCTCAGAGTTCCGAGGCCATATCTGCATATGCTAGGCTCGTCAAGTTTAACCCAAGTATTTCTGCGTGTGCAAAACTGGCTTGCACCCGTTGTATGTGAACATAGAGCTTATCACACCCAATCATCACGTGGTGTCTCAGCACGACGAACTTTGGCAACGGTGCATACTCAGGGAGAACACTTATACCTTTAAATTTACTAAGAGATCATCTTATAAAGCTATCATCAATCAAAGCAAAATAAGATGCATAAAAGATAAACATCACATGCAATCAATATAAGTGATATCATATGGCCATCATCATCTTGTGCCTTTGATCTTCATCTCCAAAGCACCGTCATGATCACCATCGTCACCGGCGCGACACCTTGATCTCCATTGTAGCATCGTTGTCGTCTCGCCAACTATTGCTTCTACGACTATCGCTACCACTTAGTGATAAAGTAAAGCAATTACATGGTGATTGCATTTCAAACAATAAAGCGACAACTATATGGCTCCTGCCATATGCCGATAACTCCGTTACAAAACATGATCATCTCATACAATAAAATATAGCATCATGTCTTGACCATATCACATCACAACATGCCCTGCAAAAAAAAGTTAGACGTCCTCTACTTTCTTGTTGCAAGTTTTACGTGGTTGCTACGGGCTAAGCAAGAATTGTTCTTACCTATGCATCAAAACCACAATGATATTTCGTCAAGTATGTGCTGTTTTAACCTTCACAAGGACCAGGCGTAGCCACACTCGATTCATCTGAAGTTGGAGAAACTGACACCCGCCAGCCACCTGTGTGCGAAGCACGTCGGTAGAACCAGTCCCGTGTAAGCGTACGCGTAATGTTGGTCTGGGCCGCTTCATCCAACAATGCCGCCGAATCAAAGTATGACATGCTGGTAAGCAGTATGACTAGTATCGCCCATAACTCACTTGTGTTCTACTCGTGCATATAACATCTACGCATAAACCTGGCTCGGATGCCACTGTTGAGGAACGTAGTAATTTCAAAAAAAATCCTACGCACATGCAAGATCATGGTGATGCATAGCAACGAGAGAGGAGAGTATCGTCCACGTACCCTCTGAAGGAAATATGCCCTAGAGGCAATAATAAAGTTATTATTCATTTCCTTATATCATGATAAATGTTTATTACTCATGCTAGAATTGTATTAACCGGAAACATAATACATGTGTGAATACATAGACAAACATAGTGTCACTAGTATGCCTCTACTTGACTAGCTCGTTGATCAAAGATGGTTGTGTTTCCTAGCCATGGACATGAGTTGTCATTTGATTAACGGGATCACATCATTAGGAGAATGATGTGATTGACTTGACCCATTCCGTTAGCTTAGCACTTAATCGTTTAGTATGTTGCTATTGCTTTCTTCATAACTTATACATGTTCCTATGACTATTAGATTATGCAACTCCCGTTTACCGGAGGAACACTTTGTGTGCTACCAAACGTCACAACGTAACTGGGTGATTATAAAGGAGCTCTATAGGTGTCTCCGAAGGTACATGTTGAGTTGGCGTATTTCGAGATTAGGATTTGTCACTCCGATTGTCGGAGAGGTATCTCTGGGCCCTCTCGGTAATGCACATCACTATAAGCCTTGCAAGCAATGTAGCTAATGAGTTAGTTGCGGGATGATGCATTACATAACGAGTAAAGATACTTGCCGGTAACGAGATTGAACTAGGTATTAAGATACCGACGATCGAATCTCGGGCAAGTAACATACCGATGACAAAGGGAACAACGTATGTTGTTATGCGGTTTGACCGATGACGGTGTCCTGGACTAGGGAGTATCACCACGTCGTCTCCCGATCAGTTGGATTGGGCCGAGGACCCCCATGGCCGTACACTCATGGGCCAGTTCGGACGACCCCTGCTGCATACAAGGAAGACTCCACAAGACTTGGCGCCCAAGACAAGGACTCTCCTAACCCTAGGCCTCCGGTGTCTTATATAAACCAAGGCCAGGCTAGTCAATGGAAAATCTCATATTCGTTACTACAATCTCGTGGTAGATACATGTATTCTATACTACACCCATATGAATATAATCAAAAGCAGCATGAAGGGTATTATCTCATCAAGAGAGCCCGAAGCTGGGTAAAACCCTGTGTCCATGTTACCATCGTCCAAGACGCCTACCTTAAAACCCCTACTACGAGATACGCCGGATATTGAACCGACATTGGTGCTTTCATTGAGAGTCTGCTAGGTGATCGCCGCGGATCGATGAATTATCAGGTGATATTTTTTCAGTTAAATCCGTATGGAATAAGGCAATTTCTTCTGGAAGTATTTCTACTGCCTTGCTGTATTGTTTGCAGATTGGTTTCGACCTTGTGAGCGGCGGCGATTTTTACGCATGATCCGGCCACAATAGGATGGCCGAGGAATTCGCGAGATGCGCGTGCGTACGGCCGAACACACAGGAGCCGCCCTACACCTCTGCTACATCGGAGAAATTAGGCCAAGGCAAACCGCATGCAAGCATGGATTGAATAATGATTCATCCGCACGCGGATCAAGGGAACAATTCTTTTTGTGGGCTTTGTCCTCCTCTGCACGCGAGCTATCAGGAGAGTGCACCGATTTGCTAACTAGCACTATTAGTTAATTGGAATAGAAGACTGCTCCAATGAATTGTGCGCCTCGGCCCTTGCTATACTAGTTACGTAAAGGCCAAACTAATATTTGTTTCTTCTTGTTTTTCATCAATTGTCGCGGCAACCCCCCGTGGAGATCAACCCGGCCAGCAGGATCTGAGGTCGGCTGACAGGGTTCGGCTAGGCGGCGTTCCAGCTGAGGACGCGACAGAGCTTGCACCAGCGTGTGCGGACCGAGATGTTGTATCAATCCCGTCGGTCGCTGACAGCATCAGGGAGATTCACTTCCTTTTGTTTTTCAATTCAGCTTCTAGTCCTTCTGCTACCTTTTGGAGAAAAGTACTATGAATCAGTTCTTCTTGCTTCCATCTACCATGGTCATCATCGTCGAACAGTGTATCCGGATTTTTATCCGCGGTCTCACAAATGTCGCATCTACAACCGGATCCGCCCTACAAAATCTAGGCTATTACTCCTTCGCGACCATTGAGCTCGGCCCCGGTTATTATTGTTGTTATTTCTTTCATGCACTATTTTACGTGTGTAGGCAATCAACACGACCGCATCACGCGGTCAATTCTGTGGGCCGACGCCGTCGCCCTGCTTGCATCAATCAAGTTGTGGCGTCGCCTCAGCCCGCGTCCCTGTGTCAACATCTCCGCGACAACTCTGTCGGGACGACCTTGGCGTTCAGGCCATATTTCTTTAATTATTTACTTAACTTAAATTCATTAAGTAGAAGATTTTTATGTAAAAAATAAATATATATTATTATTATCTCTGGCTTGCACTATTTTACCTGTGTAGGCAATTGACTTAGATCGGGCCGCACTATCCCCTCGGCGTGGTGTCCTCGTCGCCCACCTCCATCGACCGAATTGTGTCGTCACCTTGGGGTGCTGCCCTGTGTTGGCAACCCCGCATCGTCACTTCATCAACCTACTCAGCCGGAGACTCCAATGTCATCCGGCGACCTGCTTCATCACCTCAGCTAGACCGGGGGCTTCACCTCTTCGGAGTGCCGAGCTCTTCGGTAAGCCACATCGGGCTTGGGGGCTGAGACCTTGTCCCGCACCAATCTCGGACCGCATCATCAATGTTGAACACATTAACCAGCTAAGACGCTTTCATGCTCAAAAACTCCCAGTTTTAAATTTTGTTCGGTTCTACCAAGCATTATACTTTTTTGGCAAAAAGTTGCTTGTGAAAAACTTCCTTGTCGAAACCTTGTTTGTGACACACAAATTCAAATACCCCGTTTAACCGGGGGCTTCCTTTATTGAGTCTTTCCTCTTGCATATGATTATACTTGTACGGCTTCGTTCCTTGTTCGTGTATTACGCCACAATATGCACCATATTGACTTAAGTGTTCCGCAAGCTGGGTTGCCTCGCTCCTGTGTTTACCCCTACGTTCCAGATTGTTCGGCTAGGGAGTAAAGGGAGCACCTCTGCGATTGTCACGACGGGTCCTCCGAGCTCTGACCTCAGACTGGGTGAAGCCGAAAGCTAGCGCTCTTATTGTTTTCAATTATGGTCGGCACACAACGGAACTTATGAGTACAAAAAATCTATTGCACAAGTCTCATAGTAACAATGAGCACCGAAGAAAGGTATCGGTGGGGGTACTATTTTCTTCAAAGATGCTTCTTACACTTCGTCAGTAATATAGCATAAGTTCCCTGAGCGCGCTTTGTCTGTTACAGCCTTATGGCATGATTGCCTGGTTATCGGAAACACCATCGATATTCTCGACAGGTGGAGTACATAACACTTTTTGGCCCTTGGCCGGAGAGGGAGAAGCCGACAGTCGGTTAAGACGCGTTTAAAGTTTGGGTGAACACATATATGATATAAGTACTTCGGTACATACAATCATTATACATAAAATTCTTTTACCCAAGTCACTCGGGGGCTCTTAAATTTATGTGAGTTGTTTTATAATAAGTGTTCTTCTTCTTAGTCGTTGCAAAGTCTTTTTTCTATCACTCCTTTTTTGACACGAGTGTGTGGTCAATAGCCGGGGAGCCTAATTTCTCTCTCAAAGCTGCTAAAGTTTGCTAAACTGGCCTAACGAGGAGTACTCCGCCTTCGTGACAGGAGGTTGAAGCCGTAGGCTGACCCGCTTGAAGTCTTGAGATAGGATGCGTCATGTTAAAGCACGACAGAAGCGCAATTTTTTTTCTAAGACCAATTTTCTGATTGGCACCGAACAATTGATCTAGTTCGGACGTCAAGTTTTTACTGACGTCTTTTGGTTTTCCAATCCTATGGCACTTTTCAACTATTTGTGTGTTTTCCGCATAAGTCTCGCAGTGCAACGCCGGACACCTTTAGAGATCCGGCAAAAATTCTCAGATATCGCTATATATGCATCGGTTTCAAATTGTGTCTTCGGTCGATAGTTGGGTTGCCCGGCTCCTGTGCTTGCCTCCTACATTCCGCTTTGTTCGGTTAGGTGTGCAAAGGGAGAACCACTACGATTGTGCTTCCAGCTCGCATGGTTAAGCACCTCGGTGGAGAAAAATGAAAACTGACTGTCACAATAAGCGTAAACTGGTCAGCGGTCCGATGACTATGTTAAATGACGGACCGTTCATAACATTGGCCGAAGTGTTAACCACTTCCTTATGTTAAACAATAATATAACATGCCTCTCTGCGTACCTTTGTTTATAAAACCGTATGGCCGGATTGCCTTGTTTGCCGTAAATCTTTGCCCTCATAAAGGCTTTATAAAGTAGGACAAACACTCCTCGCCTGCTGGCTGAGGAGGTTGAAGCTGATGGTCGGTCAACAAAGTTTTGTACAATGTGGATCCGAGCATTAATGACGTAAAGTACTTGGACACATGGTGTCATTACACATAATTTATGATTTTACTATGGATATCGATCCTTAATTCGGCCACCCGTGTCCACATTAAGGCTCGGGGGCTACTGGGCTTCGGGCTTATCATTATTTAGAAATATTAAAGAGGCACATCGATCCCCTGATCTAGTGTTGCCACCCGACCAGTGTCTCGGGGGCTACTGCATTGCCTATTCAATACAGAAAATTTTAAGTGCAATACAGTTTCCGAGGAGATTATAATCCTCGGGTTGGTCGGCCGCACCCAACCTGAGTCTTGAGGACTGAGCACGCCGCTTTTTGTGTCCCGAAGTATGCTTCTGAGCTAGGACTTGATCCTCAGGCTGATTTTGCGAATCAACCTGAGTCTCAGGGGCTACTGGGATCAGCGGTCTTATGTCATCCTTCAGGTACATCTCGGGTTTTAGACCGATACACACACCTTGAGGGCTACTGGCTATATATCTCGGCAGAGAATAAATTGCACCAATCAAAAAATCAGCCCGCAGTCGGGGTGGTGCACCACCTCGGAAGCAGTCCGGCATAAAACTCGGGCGCCAATGGCTGGCTCCATTGAGGGCATTTCTGGCATTAAGCTCGGCTAAACTCCTTCAACTTTTTTGAACCAAGGTGATCTATGACACCTTGGATATAGTCCAGCGTTGGAGCTTGGACATAGTCCGGCGTTGGAGCTCGGATGCAGTTCAGCGTTGGAGCTCGGCTGTAACATTACTGCTCAGATACAGACCGGTGGTGGAGCTCAGATACATTCCTGCGGTGGAGCTTGGATACATTCCGGCGTTGGAGCTCGGAAGCGGTCCGGCCTTGGTGCTCGGCTGCAAAAGATACCTCGAATGCAGTCCAGCGTTGGAGCTCGGACGCAAGAGGACACTGCCGCCCGGGGACAACTTCAAACCCGAGGCATGGCATAAAAATAACAAGGCATTGATAAAGGCCGGAAACATAAAGGGGCTCCTCGGATACCCGACGTGTAAACTCTTCGGATTCACTTTGGTGATCCTCAAGATCGAAGATGGAAAGATTTTTTGAACCAGTTTTCAAGACCGACGACCGAAGATGAAGAACAGTTCGGAAGAATCGAGGAGCGTCCCCAACTTGAAGACCAGTTCAAGGGGCTACTGACGGTGTCCTGGACTAGGGGCTACTCACCACGTCGTCTCCCGATCAGTTGGATTGGGCCGAGGAACCCCATGGCCGTACACTCATGGGCCAGTTCGGACGACCCCTGCTGCATACAAGGAAGACTCCACAAGACTTGGCTCCCAAGACAAGGACTCTCGTAACCCTAGGCCTCCGGTGTCTTATATAAACCGAGGCCAGGCTAGTCAATGGACAATCTCATATTCATTACTACAATCTCGTGGTAGATACATGTATTCTGTACTACACCCATATGAATACAATCAAAAGCAGCATGTTGGGTATTATCTCATCAAGAGAGCCCGAAGCTGGGTAAAATCCTGTGTCCATGTTACCATCGCTCCAAGACGCCTAGCTTACGACCCCTACTACGAGATATGCTGGATATTGAACTGACAACCGATAAAGATCTTCGTAGAATATGTAGGAGCCAATATGAGCATCCAGGTTCTGCCATTGGTTATTGACCGGAGACATGTCTCGGTCATGTCTACATAGTTCTCGAACCCGTAGGGTCCGCACGCTTAAAGTTAGGTGACGATTGGTATTATGAGTTTTTGTGTTTTGATGTATCGAAGGTAGTTCGGAGTCCCGGATATGATCACGGACATGACGAGGAGTCTCGAAATGGTCGAGACGTAAAGATCGATATATTGGATGACTATGTTCAGACACCGGAATGGTTTCGGGTGGTTTCACGCATATACCGGAGTACCGCGGGGTTACCGGAACCCCCCGGGGGGGTAATGGGCCTCATGGGCCCTAAGTGGAGAAGAGGAGGGGCGGCTAGGGTAGGCCACGCGCCCCTCCCCCTCTAGTCCGAATAGGAAAAGGATGGGGGACGACGCCCCCCCTTTCCTTCCTCTCCTCTCTCCCTTCCTTCCCCCTCCTACTTCAACTAGGAAAAGGAGGGAGTCCTACTCCCGCTGGGAGTAGGACTCCTCCCTGGCGCGCCACCTTCTGGCCGGCCGCTGATACGTCTCCAACGTATCTATAATTTTTGATTGTTCCATGCTATTATATTACCCCTTTTGGATGTTTACGGGCTTTATTTTCCATATTTATATCATTTTTGGGACTAACCTACTAACCGGAGGCCCAGCCCATATTGTTGTTTTTTTTTTGCCTATTTCAGTATTTTGAAGAAAAGGAATATCAAACGGAGTCCAAACAGAATGAACCTTCGGGAGCGTTATTTTTGGAACAAATCTGATCTAGAGAGCCTGGAGTGCAAGTCAAGAAAGCTCAGAGGGCCCCACGAGATAGGAGGGCGTGCCGCCCCTGTAGGGCGCGCCCCCTGTCTCGTGGGCCCCTCGGGCGGCCACTGACGTACTTCTTCCTCCTATATATACCTACGTACCCCGAAAACATCCAGGAGCACCACGAAACACAATTTCCACCGCCGTAACCTTCTATATCCACGAGATTCCATCTTGGAGCCCTTGCCGGCACTCTGCCGAAGGGGGAAGCAACCACGGAGGGCCTCTACATCAACATACTTGCCCCTCCGATGAGTTGTGAGTAGTTTACCACAGACCTACGGGTCCATAGTTATTAGCTAGATGGCTTCTTCTCTCTTTTTGGATCTCAATACAATGTTCTCCCCCTCTCTTGTGGAGATCTATTCGATATAATCTCTTTTTGCGGTGTGTTTGTTGAGATCCGATGAACTGTGGGTTTATGATCAAGTTTATCTATGAATAATATTTGAATCTTCTCTGGATTCTTTTATGTATGATTGAGTTATCTTTGCAAGTCTCTTCGAATTATCAGTTTAGTTTGGCCTACTAGATTGATCTTTCTTGCCATTGGAGAAGTGCTTAGCTTTGGATTCAATCTTGCGGTATTCTTACCCAGTGACGGAAAGGGTTGCAAGACACGTATTGTATTGTTGCCATCGAGGATAACAAGATGGGGTTTATATCATATTGCATGTGTTTATCCCTGTACATCTTGTCATCTTGCTTAATGCGTTGCTCTGTTCTTATGAACTTAATACTCTAGATGCATGCTGGATAGCGGTCGATGTGTGGAGTAATAGTAGTAGATGCAGGCAGGAGTTGGTCTACTTGTTATGGACGTGATGCCTATATACATGATCATGCCTAGATAATCTCATAACTATGCGCTTTTCTATCAATTGCTCGACAGTAATTTTTTCACCCACCGTAATACTTATGCTATCTTGAGAGAAGCCTCTAGTGAAACCTATGGCCCCCGGGTCTATCTCTTATCATATTTGCTTTCAATCTACTTTTATTTGCATCTTTACTTTTTGCATCTATATCAAAATACCAAAAATATATTTATCTTATCATACTATCTTTATTAGATCTCACTTTACTTGAAGTGGCCTTGAAGGGATTGACAACCCCTTTATTATTGCGTTGGTTGCGAGTTCTCAATTTGTTTGTGTAGGTGCGTGGGACTTTTGAGGAGCCTCCCACTGGATTGATACCTTGGTTCTCAAAACTGAGGGAAATACTTACGCTACACTTTGCTGCATCACCCTCTCCTCTTCGAGGAAAACCAACGCAAGCTCAAGACGTAGCAAGAAGGATTTCTGGCGCCGTTGCCGGGGAGGTCTTCGCTCAAGTCAAGACATACCAAGTACCCATCACAAACCCATCTCCCTCGCATTTACATTATTTTCCATTTGCCTCTCGTTTTCCTCTCCCCCACTTCACCCTTGCCGTTTCATTCGCCCTCTCTTTCCCAATCTCCTCCTCTCTCTTTGCTTGCCGTTTTTCTGTTTGCTTGTGTGTGGGATTATTTGTTGCCATGGCACAAGATAATACCAAGTTGTGTGACTTCTCGAATACCAATAATAATGATTTCCTTAGTACTCCGATTGCTCCTCTTAATGATGTTGAGTCTTGCGAAATCAATACCTCTTTGCTGAATCTTGTTATCAAAGATCAATTTGCCGGCCTTCCTAGTGAAGATGCCGCTACTCATCTAAACAATTTTGTTGATTTGTGTGATATGCAAAATAAGAAAGATATAGATAATGATATTGTTAAATTGAAGTTATTTCCGTTTTCACTTAGAGATCGTGCTAAAGTTTGGTTTTCGTCTTTGCCTAAAAATAGTATTGATTCTTGGAACAAGTGCAAAGATGCTTTTATCTCTAAGTATTTTCCTCCCGCTAAGATCATCACTCTTAGGAACGATATTTTGAATTTTAAAAAACTTGATCATGAGCATGTTGCCCAATCTTCGGAAAGAATGAAATTGATGCTTCGCAATTGCCCTACTCATGGTTTGAATTTATGGATGATCATACAAAAATTTTATGCCGGTTTGAACTTTGCTTCTAGAAATCTCTTAGATTCGGCCGCGGGAGGCACGTTTATGGAAATTACGCTAGGAGATGCTACAAAATTGCTTGATAATATTATGGCTAATTATTCTCAATGGCACAATCGAAAAGATCTTCTAGTAAAAAGTGCATGCTATAGAAGAAATCAATGTTTTGAGTGGAAAGATGGATGAACTTATGAAGATGTTTGCTACTAAAATACTCCTCTTGATCCCAATGATATGCCTTTGTCTTCCTTGATTGAGAATAATAATGAATCTATGGATGTGAATTTTGTTTGTAGGAATAGTTTTGGAAACAATGCTTATAGAGGAAATTTTAATGCTAGACTGTTCCCTAGTAATCCCTCTAATAATTATGGAAATTCCTACAATAATTCTTATGGTAATTTTAATAAGATGCCCTCTGATTTTGAGAATAGTGTGAAAGAATTTATGATTTCTCAAAAGAATTTTAATGCTTTGCTTGAAGAAAAATTGCTCAAAGTTGATAATTTGGCTAGGAACATTGATAGACTTCCGCTTGATGTTGATTCTCTCAAAATTAGATCTTCTCCTCCTAAGCATGATATCAATGAGTCTCTCAAAGTAATGAGAATTTCCATTGACGAGTACAAGGAAAGAACCGCTAGATTGCGTGCTAAAAAAGAAAGCTTTATAAAAGCGTGTTCTTCTAGTTTTCATGAAAATAATGATGAGGATCTTAAAGTTATTGATGCATCTCCGATTAGATCTATGTTTTGCAATATGAATTTTCATGATTATGGGAGTGATGATGAATAAACTTTTCCTAGAAGGCGTCCCAAGAATACGGAGTCTTTAGATCTTAATGCTAAATTTGGTAAAAGTGAGATTGGAGAATCCTCAACTTCTAATAATATTGAACCTACTATCTCGGATTTCAAGGAATTTGATTATGATAATTGCTCTTTAAAAGTTTGTATCTCTTTGTTGCAATCCGTTGTTAATTCTCCTCATGCTTATAGTCAAAATAAAGCTTTTACCAAACATATTGTTGATGCCTTGATGCAATCTTATGATGAAAAACTTAATTTGGAAGTTTCTATACCTAGAAAACTTAATGATGAGTGGGAACCTACTATAAATATTAAAATTAAAGATTATGAGTGTTTTGCTTTGTGTGATTTGGGTGCTAGTGTTTCCACGATTCCGAAAAATTTATGTGATATTCTAGGTTTCCATGATCTTGATGATTGCTCTTTAAATTTGCACCTTGCGGATTCCACCATTAAAAAGCCTATGGGAAGGATCAATGATGTTCTTATCATTTCAAATAGAAATTTGGTGCCTGTAGATTTTATCGTTCTTGATATAGATTGCAATCTTTCTTGCCCTATTATTCTTGGTAGACCTTTCCTTAGAACGATTGGTGCGATTATTGATATGAAGGAAGGGAACATTAGATTCCAATTTCCATTAAAGAAAGACATGGAGCACTTTCCAGGAAATAAAGTCAAATTACCTTATGAATCTATCATGCGTGCTACTTGTGAGTTTAGTGCCAAAGATGGCACTTGTTAGATCTATCTTTGCTTTTTATGCCTAGCTAGGGGCGTTAAACGATAGCCCTAGTTGGGAGGCAACCCAAATTTTATTTATTTTTTTGTTTTTGCTCCTGTTTAGTAATAAATCTTGCATCTACCTTCTGGATAGATGTGTTTTTATCTTTTAATTAGTGTTTGGGCCAAGTAGATCCTACAGGATAACCTACGATGATAGTTGATTTGATTCTGTTGAAAAACAGAAACTTTGCACGCACGAATATAATTTTGTTAAATTAAAGGAACGTGATTTTGCGTTTATTATTTTTGCTTCTGTTCAATAGACAAATTTTCCAGGACTTCCTATTTTGGTAGGAGTTTTAGAGTTCCAGAAGTTTGCGTTAGTTCCAGATTGCTACAGACTGTTCTGGTTTTGACAGATTCTGTTTTTCGTGTGTTGTTTGCTTATTTCAATGCATCTATGGCTAGTAAATTAGTTTATAAACCATAAAGAAGTTGGAATAAAGTAGGTTTAACACCAAATTAAATAAATAATGAGTTCATGCCAGTACCTTATGTGGTGGTTTTGTTTTCTTTCACTAACAGAGCTTATAAGATTTCCTGTTGAGTTTTGTGTTGTGAAGTTTTCAAGTTTTGGGTAAAGCTTTGATGGACTGTGGAATAAGGAGTGGCAAGAGCCTAATCTTGGGGATGCCCATGGCACCCCAAGATATTCAAGAATAGCCAAAAGCCTAAGCTTGGGGATGCCCCGGGAAGGCATCCCCTCTTTCGTCTTCGTTCATTGGTAACTTTACTTGGAGCTATATTTTTATTTGCCACATGATATGTGTTTTGCTTGGAGCATCGTGTATTATATTAGTCTTTGCTTTTTAGTTTACCACAATCATCCTTGCTGTACACACCTTTTGGGAGAAGCCTATTTGATTAGAATTTGCTAGAATACTCTATGTGCTTCACTTATATCTTTTGAGCTTGATAGTTTTTGCTCTAGTGCTTCACTTATATCTTTTAGAGCACAGTGGTGTCTTAATTTTGAAGAAATTGCTGGTCTCTCATGCTTCACTTATATCATTTTGAGAGTCTTAAAGTTGGTCCTAGAATGATGAGCATCCAAGATGGGTATAATAAAACTATCATAGAAAGTGAATTGGATGTTGTGATCAGTTTGATGCTTGATAATTGTTTTGAGATATGGAGGTAGTGATATTAAAGTCATGCTAGTTGGGTGATTATGAATTTAAAGAATGCTTGTGTTGAAGCTTGTGATTCCCGTAGCATGCACGTATGGTGAACCGCTTTGTGATGAAGTTGGAGCACAATTTTATTTATTGATTGTCTTCCTTACGAGTGGCGGTCGGGGACGAGCGATGGTCTTTTCCTACCAGTCTATCCCCCTAGGAGCATGTGCGTAGTACTTTGGTTTTTAATGAATTCTAAATTTTTTCAACGAGTATATGAGTTCTTTTGATTAATGTTGAGTCCATGGATTATACGCACTCTTTCACCCTTCCACCATTGGTAGCCTTTCTTGTACCGCGCAACTTTCGCTGGTACCGTACACCCACCATTTACCTTCCTCAAAACAGCCACCATACCTACCTATTATGGCATTTCCATAGCCATTCCGAGATATATTGCCATGCAACTTTCCACTGCTCCGTTCATATGACACACATTACTTTTGTCATATTGCTTTTTGCATGATCATGTAGTTGACATTGTATTTGTGGCAAGGCCACCTTCATAATTTTCATACATGTCGCTCTTGATTCATTGCATATCCCGGTACACCGCCGGAGGCATTCATATAGAGTCATATCTTGTTCTACCTTTGAGTTGTAAATCCATAAAAGTGTGATGATCTTCATTATTAGAGCATTGTCCTAGTGAGGAAAGGATGATGAAGACTATGATTCCCCCACAAGTCGGGATGAGACTTTGGACTTTACAAAAAGAAAAAATAGAAAAAGAAAAAAAGAAAAAAAAGAGAAAGGTCAAAAAGAAAAAAAAGAAGGCCAAAGAAAAAAAGAAAAGAAAGAAATAAAATGAGAGAAAAAGAGAGAAGGGACAATGCTACTATCTCTTTTTCCACACTTGTGCTTCAAAATAGCACCATGATCTTCATGATAGAGAGTCTCATATGTTGTCACTTTCATATACTAGTGGGAATTTTTCATTATAGAACTTGGCTTGTATATTCCAATGATGGGCTTCCTCAAAATGCCCTAGGTCTTCGTGAGCAAGCAAGTTGGATGCACCCCACTTAGTTTCTTTTATTGAGCTTTCATATATTTATAGCCCTAGTGCATCCGTTGCATGGCAATCCCTACTCACGCACATTGATATCTATTAATGGGCATCTCCATAGCCCATTGATACGCCTAGTTGATGTGAGACTATCTTCTCCTTTTTGTCTTCTCCACAACCACCATTCTATTCCACATATAGTGCTATGTCCATGGCTCACGCTCATGTATTGCGTGAAAGTTGAAAAAGTTTGAGATTATTAAAGTATGAAACAATTGCTTGGCTTGTCATCGGGTTGTGCATGATTAAATACTTTGTGTGATGAAGATAGAGCATAGCCAGACTATATGATTTTGTAGGGATAACTTTCTTTAGCGATGTTATTTTGAGAAGACATGATTACTTTGATTAGTATGCTTGAAGTATTACTATTTCTTATGTCAATATGAACTTTTATTTTGTATTCATTTGGATCTGCACATTCATGCCACAATGAAGAAAATTACATTGAGAAATATGCTAGGTAGCATTCCACATCAAAAATTACATTTTTATCATTTACCTACTCGAGGACGAGGATGAATTAACCTTGGGGATGCTTGATACGTCTCCAACATATCTATAATTTTTTATTGTTCCATGCTATTATATTACCCCTTTTGGATGTTTATGGGCTTTATTTTACACATTTATATCGTTTTGGGACTAACCTACTAACCGGAGGCCCAGCCCATATTGCTGTTTTTTTGCCTATTTCAGTATTTCGAAGAAAATGAATATCAAACTGAGTCCAAACGGAATGAAACCTTCGGGAGCATTATTTTTGGAACAAATCTGATCCGGATAGCCTGGAGTGCAAGTCAAGAAAGCTCTGAGGGCCCCACGAGATAGGAGGGCGCGCCCCCAGAGGCGCCCCCACATCTCGTGGGCCCTCAGCGACCTGCACGTACTTCTTCCTCCTATATATACCTCACGCACGAAAACATCCAAGAGCACCACGAAACACAATTTCCACCGCCGTAACCTTCTGTGTCCGCGAGATTCCATCTTGGAGCCCTTGCCGGCACTCTGCCGGAGGGGGAAGCAACCACAGAGGGCCTCTACATCAACATCCTTACCCCTCCGATGAGTTGTGAGTAGTTTACCACAGACCTACGGGTCCATATTTATTAGCTAGATGGCTTCTTCTCTCTTTTTGGATCTCAATACAATGTTCTCCCCCTCTCTTGTGGATATCTATTCGATGTAATCTCTTTTTGCGGTGTGTTTGTCGAGATCCGATGAATTGTGGGTTTATGATCAAGTTTATCTATGAATAATATTTGAATCTTCTCTGAATTCTTTTATGTATGATTGAGTTATCTTTGCAAGTCTCTTTGAATTATCAGTTTGGTTTGGCCTACTAGATTGATCTTTCTTGCCATTGGGGAAGTGCTTAGCTTTGGGTTCAATCTTGCGGTGTTCTTACCCAAAGGATGTAAAGGGTTGCAAGACACGTATTGTATTGTTGCCATCGAGGATAACAAGATGGGGTTTATATCATATTGCATGTGTTTATCCCTCTACATCATGTCATCTTGCTTAATGTGTTGCTCTGTTCTTATGAACTTAATACTCTAGATGCATGCTGGATCGCGGTCGATGTGTGGAGTAATAGTAGTAGATGCAGGCAGGAGTCGGTCTACTTTTTATGGACGTGATGCCTATATACATGATCATGCCTAGATAATCTCATAACTATGTGCTTTTCTATCAATTGCTCGACAGTAATTTGTTCACCCACCGTAATACTTATGCTATCTTGAGAGAAGCCTCTAGTGAAACCTATGGCCCCCGGGTCTATCTCTTATCATATTTGCTTTCAATCTACTTTTATTTGCATCTTTACTTTTTGCATCTATATCAAAAATACCAAAAATATATTTATCTTATCATACTATCTTTATTAGATCTCACTTTCGCAAGTGGCCGTGAAGGGATTGACAACCCCTTTATTGCGTTGGTTGCGAGTTCTCGCTTGTTTGTGTAGGTGCGTGGGACATTTAAGGAGCCTCCTACTGGATTGATACCTTGGTTCTCAAAACTGAGGGAAATACTTACGCTACACTTTGCTGCATCACCCTCTCCTCTTCGAGGAAAACCAACGCAAGCTCAAGACGTAGCAGCCGCCCCTCCCCCTTGATCCTTTATATATGGGGGCAGGGGGGCACCTCTAGACACAACAATTGATCATTGATCTCTTAACCGTATGCGGTGCCCCCATCCACCATATTCCACCTTGGTAATATCAGAGCGGTGCTTAGGCGAAGCCCTGCGTTGGTAGCATCATCGACACCGTCATCACGCCATCGTGCTGACGGAACTCTCCCGCAAAGCTCTACTGGATCGGAGTTCGTGGGACGTCATCGAGCTGAACGTGTGCTGAACTCGGAGGTGTCGTACGTTCGGTACTTGATCGGTCGGATCATGAAGACGTACGACTACATCAACCGCGTTGTGCTAACGCTTCCACTTTCGCCTTATGAGGGTACGTGGACAACACTCTCCCCTCTCGTTGCTATGCATCACCATGATCTTGCGTGTGCGTAGGAAATTTTTTGAATTACTACGTTCCCCAACAGTGGTATCAGAGCCAGGTTTTATGCGTAGATGTTATATGCATGAGTAGAACACAAGTGAGTTGACGGCGATACAAGTCATACTGCCTACCAGCATGTCATACTTTGGTTCGGCGGTATTGTTGGATGAAGCGGCCCGGACCGACATTACGCGTACGCTTACGCGAGACTGGTTCTACCGACTTGCTTTGCACATAGGTGGCTGGCGGGTGTCAGTTTCTCCAACTTTAGTTGAACCGAGTGTGGCTACGCCTCGTCCTTGAGAAGGTTAAAACAGCACTAACCCGATTTAACTATCATTGTGGTTTTGATGCGTAGGTAAGAACTGTTCTTGCTCAGCCCGTAGCAGCCACCTAAAACTTGCAACAACAAAGTAGAGGACGTCTAACTTGTTTTTGCAGGGCATGTTGTGATGTGATATGGTTAAGACGTGATGCTACATTTTATTGTATGAGATGATCATGTTTTGTAACCAAGTTATCGGCAATTGGCAGGAGCCATATGGTTGTCGCTTTATTGTATGCAATGCAATCACCCTGTAATTGCTTTACTTTATCACTAAGCGGTAGCGATAGTCGTAGAAGCAATAGGTGTCGAAACGACAATGATGCTACGATGGAGATCAAGGTGTCGCCCGGTGACGATGGTGATCATGACGATACTTCGGAGATGGAGATCACAAGCACAAGATGATGATGGCCATATCATATCACTTATATTGATTGCATGTGATGTTTATCCTTTATGCATCTTATTTTGCTTTGATTGACGGTAGCATTATAAGATGATCTCTCACTGAATTTCAAGGTATAAGTGTTCTCCCTGAGTATGCACCGTTGCGAAAGTTCTTCCTGCTGAGACACCACGTGATGATCGGGTGTGATAGGCTCTACGTTCAAATACAACGGGTGCAAAACAGTTGCACACGTGAAATACTTAGGTTTAACTTGACGATCCTAGCATATACAGATATGGCCTCGGAACACTGAAACCGAAAGGTCGAGCGTGAACCATATAGTAGATATGATCAACATAATATTGTTCACCATTGAAAACTACTCCATCTCACGTGATGATCGGACATGGTTTAGTTGATTTGGATCACGTGATCACTTAGATGATTAGAGGGATGTCTATCTAAGTGGGAGTTCTTAAGTAATATGATTAATTGAACTTAAATTTATCGTGAACTTAGTACCTAATAGTATTTTGCTTGTCTATGTTTGTTGTAGATAGATGGCTCGTGTTGTTGTTCCGTTGAATTTTAATGCATTCCTTGAGAAAGCTAAGTTGAAAGGTGATGGTAGCAATTACACAGACTGGGTCCATAACTTGAGGATTATCCTCATTGCTGCACAGAAGAATTACATCCTGGAAGCACCGCTAGGTGCCGTGCTCATCGCAGATGCAATCGACGATGTTACGAACATCTGCAGAGCAAAGTCGATGACCACTCGATAGTTCAGTGTGCAATGCTTTACGGCTTAGAACCGGGACTTCAAAGACGTTTTGAACTTCATGGAGCATATGAGATGTTCCAGGAGTTGAAGTTAATATTTCAAGAAAATGCCCGGATTGAGAAATATGAAGTCTCCAATAAGTTCTATAGCTGCAAGATGGAGGATAATAGTTCTGTCAGTGAACATATACTCAAAATGTCTGGGTATAACAATCACTTGGTTCAACTGGGAGTTAATCTTCCTAATGATAGTGTCATTGACAGAATTCTTCAATCACTGCCACCAAGCTACAAGAGCTTCGTGATGAACTATAATATGCAAGGGATGAACAAGACTATTCCCAAGCTCTTCGCAATGCTAAAGGCTGCGAAGGTAGAAATCAAAAAGGAGCATCAAGTGTTGATGGTCAACAAGACCACCAGTTTCAACAAAAATGGTAAAGGGAAAAAGAAGGGGAACTTCAAGAAGAACGGCAAAGAAGTTGCTTCTCAAGAGAACAAACCCAAGTCTGGACCTAAGCCTGAGACTGAGCGCTTCTCGCAAGCGCATCGTCACTGGAAGCGGAACTGCCCCAAGTATTTGGCGGATAAGAAGGATGGCAAGGTGAACAAAGGTATCTGTGATATACATGTTATTGATGTGTACCTTACTAATGCTCGCAGTAGCACCTACGTATTTGATACTGGTTATGTTGCTAATATTTGCAACTTGAAACAGGGACTACGGATTAAGTGAAGATTGGCTAAGGACGAGGTGACGATGCGCGTGGGAAATGGTTCCAAAGTCGATGTGAACGCAGTCGGCACGCTACCTCTACATCTACCTTCGGGATTAGTTTTAGACCTGAATAATTGTTATTTGGTGCCAGCATTAAGCATGAACATTATATCTGGATCTTGTCTGATGCGAGACGGTTATTCATTTAAATCAGAGAATAATGGTTGTTCTATTTATATGAGTAATATCTTTTATGGTCATGCACCCTTGTAGAGTGGTCTATTCTTATTGAATCTCGATAGTAGTGATACACATATTCATAATGTTGAAACCAAAAGATGCAGAGTTGATAATGATAGTGCAACTTATTTGTGGCACTGCCGTTTGGGTCATATTGGTGT
This sequence comes from Aegilops bicornis, assembly GCA_021605145.1. NCBI lineage: Eukaryota > Viridiplantae > Streptophyta > Magnoliopsida > Poales > Poaceae > Aegilops > Aegilops bicornis. Next base: position 30,407,984 of record CM038671.1, on the reverse strand, counting down.
AAAGCGCATGAACAAACTCCATACTGATGGACTTCTGGAATCACCTGATTATGAATCACTTGGTACTTGCAAACCGTGCCTCATGGGCAAGATGACTAAAACGCTGTTCTCCGGAACTATGGAGCGAGCAACAGATTTATTGGAAATCATACATATTGATGTATGTGGTCCAATGAACATTGAGGCTCGCGGCGGGTATCGTTATTTTCTCACCTTCATAGATGATTTGAGCGGATATGGGTATATCTACTTAATGAAACATAAGTCTGAAACATTTGAAAAGTTCAAGAATTTCAGAGTGAAGTGGAAAATCATCGTAGCAAGAAAATAATGTTTCTAAGATCAGATCGTGGAGGAGAATATTTGAGTTACGAGTTTGGTCTACATTTGAAACAATGCGGAATAGTTTTGCAACTCACGCCACCTGGAACACCACAACGTAATGGTGTGTCCGAACGTCGTAATCGTACTTTACTAGATATGGTGCGATCTGGGATGTCTCTTACTGATTTACCGCTATCGTTTTGGGGTTATGCTTTAGAGACGGGCGCATTCAAGTTAAATAGGGCACCATCAAAATCTGTTAAGACGACGCCTTATGAACTATGGTTTGGCAAGAAACCAAAGTTGTCGTTTCTTAAAGTTTGGGGATGCGATGCTTATGTGAAAAAACTTCAACCTGATAAGCTCGAATCCAAATCGGAGAAATGTGTCTTCATAGGATACCCAAAGGAGAATATCGGATACACCTTCTATCACAGATCCGAAGGCAAAACTTTTATTGCTAAATTTGGAACCTTTCTAGAGAAAGGAGTTTCTCTCGAAAGAAGTGAGTGGGAGGAAAGTAGAACTTGATGAGGTAACTGTACCTGCTCCCTTATTGGAAAGTAGTTCATCACAGAAACCGGTTCCTGTGACAACTACACCAATTAGTGAGGAAGCTAATGATATTGATCATGAAACTTCAGATCAAGTTACTACCGAACCTCATAGGTCAACCAAAGTAAGATCCGCACCAGAGTGGTATGGTAATCCTATTCTGGAGGTCATGTTACTTGACCATGGCAAACCTACGAACTATGAGGAAGCGATGATGAGCCCAGATTCTGCAAAATGGCTTGAGGCCATGAAATCTGAGATGGGATCCATGTATGAGAACAAAGTATGGACTTTGGTTGACTTGCCCGATGATCGACAAGCCATCGAAAATAAATGGATCTTCAAGAAGAAGACTGGCGCTGATGGTAATGTTACTGTCTACAAAGCTTGACTTGTTGCGAAAGGTTTTCGACAAGTTCAAGGGGTTGACTACGATAAGACTTTCTCACCCGTAGCGATGCTTAAGTCTGCCCGAATCATGTTAGCAATTGCCGCATTTTATGATTATGAAATATGGTAAATGGATGTCAAAACTGCATTCATGAATGGATTTCTAGAAGAAGAGTTGTATATGATGCAACCTGAAGGTTTTGTCGATCCAAAAGGTGCTAACAAAGTGAGCAAGCTCCAGCGATCCATTTATGGACTGGTGCAAGCCTCTCGGAGTTGGAATAAACGTTTTGATAGTGTGATCAAAGCATATGGTTTTATATAGACTTTTGGAGAAGCCTGATACGTCTCCAACGTATCTATAATTTTTGATTGTTCCATGCTATTATATTACCCCTTTTGGATGTTTATGGGCTTTATTTTACACATTTATATCATTTTTGGGACTAACCTACTAACCGGAGGCCAAGCCCGTATTGCTGTTTTTTGCCTATTTTAGTATTTCGAAGAAAAGGAATATCAAACGGAGTCCAAACGGAATGAAACCTTCGGGAGCGTGATTTTTGGAACGAACAAGATCCAGAGGACTTGGAGTGCAAGCCAAGAAGCAGCCGAGGCTCCCACGAGATAGGAGGGTGCCCCCCCCCCCCCCTATAGGGCGCGCCCCTTGTCTCGTGGGCCCCTCGGGCGGCCACCGATGTACTTCTTCCTCCTATATATACCTACGCACTCGAAAACATCCAGGGCAGATTTAAACACAATTTCCACCACCGTAACCTTCTCAGATCCGCGAGATCCCATCTTCGAGCCTTCACGACACTCACGGGAGGGAATCGACCATGGAGGGCTTCTACATCAACATCCTTGCCCCTCCAATGAGTTGTGAGTAGTTTACCACAGACCCACGGGTCCATAGTTATTAGCTAGATGGCTTCTTCTCTCTTTTGGATCTCAATACAATGTTCTCCCCCCTCTCTTGTGGAGATCTATTCAATGTAAACTCTTTTGCGGTGTGTTTGTCGAGATCCGATGAATTGTGGGTTTATGATCAAGTTTATCTATGAATAATATTTGAATCTTCTCTGAATTCTTTTATGTATGATTGAGTTATCTTTGCAAGTATCTTTGAATTATCAGTTTGGTTTAGCCTACTAGATTGATCTTTCTTGCCATGGGAGAAGTGCTTAGCTTTGGGTTCAATCTTGCGGTGTCCTTACCCAAAGGATGTAAAGGGTTGCAAGGCACGTATTTTATTGTTGCCATCGAGGATAACAAGATGGGGTTTATATCATATTTCTTGAGTTTATCCCTCTACATCATGTCATCTTGCTTAATGCGTTACTCTGTTCTTATGAACTTAATACTCTAGATGCAGGCAAGAGTCGGTCGATGTGTGGAGTAATAGTAGTAGATGCAGGCAGGATTCGGTCTACTTTTTATGGACGTGATGCCTATATACATGATCATGCCTAGATAATCTCATAAATATGCGCTTTTCAATCAATTGCTCGACAGTAATTTGTTCACCCACCGTAATACTTATGCTATCTTGAGAGAAGCCACTAGTGAAACCTATGGCCCCCGGGTCTATCTCTTATCATATTTGCTTTCAATTTACTCTTATTTGCATCTTTTTGCATCTATATTATAAAATACCAAAAATATATTTATCTTATCATACTATCTTTATTAGATCTCACTTTCGCAAGTGGCCGTGAAGGGATTGACAACCCCTTTATTGTGTTGGTTGTGAGTTCTCAGTTTGTTTGTGTAGGTGTGTGGGACCTTTGAGGAGCCTCCTACTGGATTGATACCTTGGTTCCCAAAAATTAAGGGAAATACTTACGCTACTATTGTTGCATCACCCTCTCCTCTTCGAGGAAAACCAACGCAAGCTCAAGACGTAGCAAGAAGGATTTCTGGCGCCGGTGCCGGGGAGGTCTTCGCTCAAGTCAAGACATACCAAGTACCCATCACAAACCCATCTCCCTCACATTTACATTATTTGCCATTTACCTCTCGTTTTCCTCTCCCCCACTTCACCCTTGCCGTTTTACTCGCCCTCTCTTTCCCAATCTCCTCCTCTCTTTTTCGCTAGCCCTTTTTCTGCTTGTTTGTGTGCCTGTTTGTTCTTTTGGCTTCGCCTAAGGGTCCTGACCACCTTCTTAGAAGGATGGAAGAGATTGAATCAAATATTAGAAGCTTTATGAATTTGCAATTTGAGCATAATAATTTCTTTAGAAAAGAGCTTAAGGAACAAAAAGGTTTTTTGGGGTTTATGAACAAAGAGCTTGATGATATGAATAAAGAATTTTATGGTGTTAACGCTCAAATTGCCCGTCTTGAAAATGCTATAGCCAAAATTTCTGATAAGCAAGCCACCTTAGTCAATAAGATGGTCGCTAAACCAGAAAAATTACATGAAAATACTGATGAGGATCTTAAAGTTATTGATGCGTCTCCTATTAGATCTATGTTTTGCAATATGAGTTTTGATGATTATGGGACTGATGATGAATCAACTTTGCCTAGAAGGCGTCCCAAGAATTCGGAGTCTTTAGATCTTAATGCTAAAATTGGTAAAAGTGAGATTGGAGAATCTTCAACTTCTAATAACATTGAACCTACTATCTCGGATTTCAAGGAATTTGATTATGATAATTGCTCTTTAAAAGGTTGTATTTCCTTGTTGCAATCCGTTGTTAATTCTCCTCATGCTTATAGTCAAAATAAAACTTTTACCAAACATATTGTTGATGTCTTGATGCAATCTTATGATGAAAAACTTAATTTTGAAGTTTCTATACCTAGAAAACTTAATGATGAGTGGGAACCTACTATAAAGATTAGAATTAAAGATCATGAGTGTTTTGCTATGTGTGATTTGGGTGCTAGTGTTTCCACGATTCCGAAAACTTTATGTGATATTCTAGGTTTCCATGATCTTGATGATTGCTCTTTAAATTTGCACCTTGCGGATTCCACCATTAAAAAGCCAATGGGAAGAATCAATGATGTTCTCATTGTTGCAAATAGAAATTTGGTGCCCGTAGATTTTATCGTTCTTGATATAGATTGCAATCTTTCTTGCCCTATTATTCTTGGTAGACCTTTCCTTAGAACGATTGGCGCGATGATTGATATGAAGGAAGGGAATATTAGATTCCAATTTCCATTAAAGAAAGGCATGGAGCACTTTCCAAGAAATAAAGTAAAATTACCTTATGAATCCATCATGCGGGCTACTTATGAATTTAGTGCCAAAGATGGCACTACTTGAATCTATCTTTGCTTTTATGCCTAGCTAGGGGCGTTAAACGATAGCGCTAGTTGGGAGGCAACCCAATTTTATTTATGTTTTTTTGTTTTTGCTCCTGTTTAGTTATAAATCTTGCATCTACCTTCTGTTTAGATGTGTTTTTATCTTTTAATTAGTGTTTGTGCCAAGTAGAACCTATAGGATAACCTACAATGATAGTTGATTTGATTCTGCTGAAAAACAGAAACTTTGCACGCACGAATATAATTTTGTTAAATCACAGGAACGTGATTTTGTGTTGATTCTTTTTTCTGCTGTTCAATAAACAAATTGTCCAGGACTTCCTATTTTGGTAGGAGTTTTAGAGTTCCATAAGTTTGCGTTAGTTACAGATTGCTACAGACTGTTCTGTTTTTTGACAGATTCTGTTTTTCGTGTATTGTTTGCTTATTTTGATGCATCTATGGCTAGTAAAATAGTTTATGAACCATAGAGAAGTTGGAATACAGTAGGTTTAACACCAAAATAAATAAATAATGAGTTCATTGCAGTACCTTATGTGGTGGTTTTGTTTTCTTTCACTAACAGAGCTTATAAGATTTCCTGTTGAGTTTTGTGTTGTGAAGTTTTCAAGTTTTGGGTAAAGCTTGTATGGACTATGGAATAAGGAGTGGCAAGAGCCTAAGCTTGGGGATGCCCATGGCACCCCAAGATATTCAAGGATAGCCAAAAGCCTAAGCTTGGGGATGCCCCGGGAAGGCATCCCCTCTTTCGTCTTTGTTCATTGGTAAATTTACTTGGAGCTATATTTTTATTCGCCACATGATATGTGTTTTGCTTGGAGCGTCGTGTATTATATTAGTATTTGCTTTTTAGTTTACCCCAATCATCCTTGCTATACACACCTTTTGGGAGAAGCCTATTTGATTAGAATTTGCTAGAATACTCTATGTGCTTCACTTATATCTTTTGAGATTGTTAGTTTTTGCTCTAGTGCTTCACTTATATTCTTTAGAGCACGGTGGTGTCTTAATTTTGAAGAAATTCCTAGTCTCTCATGCCTCACTTATATCTTTTTGAGAGTCTTTTAGAACAGCATGGTATTTGCTATGGTTACAAAGTTGGTCTTAGAATGATGAGCATCCAAGTTGGGTATAATAAAAACTATCATAGAAAAAGAATTGGATGCTATGATCAATTTGATGCTTGATAATTGTTTTGAGATATAAAGGTAGTAATGTTAGGGTCATGCTAGTGGGTAATTATGAAATTGAGAAATACTTTTGTTGAAGTTGGCAAGTCCCGTAGCATGCACGTATGGTAAAAGTTGTGTGACAAATTTGTTGCATGAGGTCCTCTTTTGATTGTCTTCCTTATGAGTGGCAGTCGGGGACGAGCGATGGTCTTTTCCTACCAATCTATCCCTCTTGGGGCATGCGTAGTAGTACTTTGCTTTGAGGGCTCAGTAGGCGTTTGCAATAAGTATATGAGTTCTTTTGACTAATGTGAGTCCATGGATATATGCACACTCATCCTTTCACTTTGCTAGCCTTTATTATTACCGCGCAACTCTCGCTGATATCATGAACCCTTTATTTACCTTCCTCAAAACAGCCACCATACCTACCTATTATGGCATTTCCATAGCCATTCCGAGATATATTGCCATGCAACTTTCCACCGTTCCGTTTATTATGACACGTTCCATCATTGTCATATTGCTCTTTGCATGATCATGTAGTTGACATCATATTTGTGGCAAGGCCACTTTCATAATTTTCATACATGTCGCTCTTGGTTCATTGCATATCCCGGTACACCGTCGGAGGCATTCATATAGAGTCATATCTTGTTCTAGCTTTGAGTTGTAATTCTTGAGTTGTAAATCCATAAAAGTGTGATGATCTTCATTATTAGAGCATTGTCCTAGTGAGGAAAGGATGATGAAGGCTATGATTCCCCACAAGTCTGGATGAGACTTTGGACTTTACAAAAAGAAAAAGAAAAAGAGAAAGAAAAAAAAGAAGAAAGAAAGGCCAAAAAGAAAAAAAAGAAAGGCCAAAGAAGAAAAGTAAAAGGAAAAGAAAAAAATAAAATGAGAGAAAAAGAGAGAAGGGACAATGCTACTATCTCTTTTTCCACACTTGTGCTTCAAAATAGCACCATGATCTTCATGATAGAGAGTCTCCTATGTTGTCACTTTCATTTACTAAGTGGGAATTTTTCATTATAGAACTTGGCTTGTATATTTCAATGATTGGCTTCCTCAAAATGCCCTAGGTCTTCGTGAGCAAGCAAATTGGATGCACACCCACTTAGTTTCTTTTTTGAGCTTTCATATATTTATAGCTCTAGTGCATCCGTTGCATGGCAATCCCTACTCACTCACATTGATATCTATTAATGGGCATCTCCATATAGCCCGTTAATACGCCTAGTTGATGTGAGACTATCTTCTCCTTTTGTCCTCACAACCACCACCATATACCACCATAGTGCTATGTCCATGGCTTGCGCTCATGTATTATGTAAGATTTGAAAAGCTGAAGCGCGTTAAAAGTATGAAACAATTGCTCGGCTCGTCATCGGGGTTGTGCATGATGGGAGTATTTTTGTGTAATGAAAATGAAGCATGGCCTAACTATATGATTGTGTAGGGATAAGCTTTCTTTGGCTATGCTATTTTGATAGGACATGATTATTTGTTAGTATGCTTTGAAGCATTATTATTTTTATGGTTTATAAGCTTTTATTTCGTATCATTTGGATCTGAACATTCATGCCACAATAAAGAAAATTACATTATGAATTATGCTAGGTAGCATTCCACATCAAAAATTTCTTTTTTATCATTTACCTACTCGAGGACGAGCAGGAATTAAGCTTGGGGATGCTTGATACGTCTCCAACGTATCTACAATTTTTTATTGTTCCATGCTATTATATTACCCCTTTTGGATGTTTATGGGCTTTATTTTACACATTATATCATTTTTGGGACTAACCTACTAACCGGAGGCCAAGCCCGTATTGCTGTTTTTTTTGCCTATTTCAGTATTTTGAAGAAAAGGAATATCAAACGGAGTCCGAACGGAATGAAACCTTCGGGAGCGTGATTTTTGGAACGAACGAGATCCAGAGGACTTGGAGTGCAAGCCAAGAACCAGCCGAGGCTCCCACGAGATAGGAGGGCGCCCCCCCTATAGGGCGCGCCCCCTGTCTCGTGGGCCCCTCGGGCGGCCACCGACGTACTTCTTCCTCCTATATATACCTACGTACCCCGAAAACATCCAGGGGCAGACGAAACACAATTTCCACCACCGTAACCTTCTGTATCCGCGAGATCCCATCTTGGAGCCTTCGCCGGCACTCTGCCGGTGGGGGAATCGACCACGGAGGGCTTCTGCATCAACATCCTTGCCCATCCAATGAGGTGTGAGTAGTTTACCACAGACCTACGGGTCCATAGTTATTAGCTAGATGGCTTCTTCTCTCTTTTTGGATCTCAATACAATGTTCTCCCCCTATCTTGTGGAGATCTATTCGATGTAAACTCTTTTGCGGTGTGTTTGTCGAGATCCGATGAATTGTGGGTTTATGATCAAGTTTATCTATGAATAATACTTGAATCTTCTCTGAATTCTTTTATGTATGATTGAGCTATCTTTGCAAGTCTTTTCGAATTATCAGTTTGGTTTGGCCTACTAGATTGATCTTTCTTGCCATGGGAGAAGTGCTTAGCTTTGGGTTCAATCTTGCGGTGTCCTTACCCAAAGGATGTAAAGGGTTGCAAGGCACGTATTGTATTGTTGCCATCGAGGATAACAAGATGGGGTTTATATCATATTGCTTGAGTTTATCCCTCTACATCATGTCATCTTGCTTAATGCGTTACTCTATTCTTATGAACTTAATACTCTAGATGCAGGCAGGAGTCGGTCGATGTGTGGAGTAATAGTAGTAGATGCAGGCAGGAGTCGGTCTACTTGTTATGGACGTGATGCCTATATACATGATCATGCCTAGATAATCTCATAACTATGCGCTTTTCTATCAATTGCTAGACAGTAATTTGTTCGCCCACCGTAATACTTATGCTATCTTGAGAGAAGCCACTAGTGAAACCTATGGCCCCCGGGTCTATGTCTTATCGTATTTGCTTTCAATTTACTCTTATTTGCATGTTTACTTTTTGCATCTATATTATAAAATACCAAAAATATATTTATCTTATCATACTATCTTTATTAGATCTCACTTTTGCAAGTGGCCGTGAAGGGATTGACAACCCCTTTATTGCGTTGGTTGCGAGTTCTCAATTTGTTTGTGTAGGTGTGTGGGACTTTTGAGGAGCCTCCTACTGGATTGATACATTGGTTCTCAAAAACTGAGGGAAATACTTACGCTACTATTGCTGCATCACCCTCTCCTCTTCGAGGAAAACCAACGCAAGCTCAAGACGTAGCAAAGCCTGTATTTACAAGAAAGTGAGTGGGAGCTCTGTAGCATTTCTGATATTATATGTAGACGACATATTGTTGATTGGAAATGATATAGAATTTCTGGATAGCATAAAAGTATACTTGAATAAAAGTTTTTCAATGAAATACCTCGGTGAAGCTGCTTATATATTGGGCATCAAGATCTATAGAGATAGATCAAGAAGCTTAATTGGACTTTCACCAAGCACATACCTTGATAAAGTTTTGAAAAAGTTAAAAATGGATCAAGCAAAGAAAGGGTTCTTTCTTGTATTACAAGTTGTGAAGTTGAGTCAGACTCAATGCCCGACCACCGAAGAAGATAGACAGAAAATGAAAGATGTTCCCTATGCTTCAGCCATAGGCTCTATCATGTATGCAATGCTGTGTACCAGACCTGATGTATGCTTAGCAGGGAGGTACCAAAGTAATCCAGGAGTGGATCATCGACAATGACCAAGAATATCCTGAAATACGAAAAGGACTAAGGATATGTTTCTCGTTTATGGAGGTGACAAAGAGCTAGTCGTAAATGGTTACGTCGATGCAAGCTTCGACACTGATCCGGACAATTCTAAATCGCAAACCGGATATGTGTTTATATTGAACGGTGGAGCTGTCAGTTGGTGCAGTTATAAACAAAGCGTCGTGGCGGGATCTACATGTGAAGCGGAGTACATAGCTGCTTCGGAAGCAGCAAATGAAGGAGTCTGGATGAAGGATTTCATATCCGATCTAGGTGTCATACCTAGTGCATCGGGTCCAATGAAAATCTTTTGTGACAATACTGGTGCAATTGCCTTGGCAAAGGAATCCAGATTTCACAAGAGAACCAAGCACATCAAGAGACGCTTCAATTCCATCCAGGACCAAGTCCAGGTGGGAGACATAGAGATTTGCAAAATACATACGGATCTGAATGTTGCAGACCCGTTGACTAAACCTCTTCCACGAGCAAAACATGATCAACACCAAGGCTCCATAGGTGTTAGAATCATTACTGTGTAATCTAGATTATTGACTCTAGTGCAAGTGGGAGACTGAAGGAAATATGCCCTAGAGGAAATAATAAAGTTATTATTTATTTCCTTATATCATGATAAATGTTTATTATTCATGCTAGAATTGTATTAACCGTAAACATAATACATGTGTGAATACATAGACAAACATAGTGTCACTAGTATGCCTCTACTTGACTAGCTCGTTGATCAAAGATGGTTGTGTTTCCTAGCCATGGACATGAGTTGTCATTTGATTAATGGGATCACATCATTAGAAGAATGATGTGATTGACTTGACCCATTCCGTTAGCTTAGCACTTGATCGTTTAGTATGTTGCTATTGATTTCTTCATAACTTATACATGTTCCTATGACTATGAGATTATGCAACTCCCGTTTACCGGAGGAACACTTTGTGTGCTACCAAACGTCACAACGTAATCGGGTGATTATAAAGGAGCTCTCTGAGGTGTCTCCGAAGGTACATGTTGAGTTGGCGTATTTCGAGATTAGGATTTGTCACTCCGATTGTCGGAGAGGTATCCCTGGGCCCTCTCGGTAATGCACATCACTATAAGCCTTGCAAGAAATGTAGCTAATGAGTTAGTTGCGGGATGATGCATTACATAACGAGTAAAGAGACTTGCCGGTGACAAGATTGAACTAGGTATTAAGATACCGACGATCGAATCTCAGGCAAGTAACATACCGATGACAAAGGGGACAACGTATGTTGTTATGCGGTTTGACCGATAAAGATCTTCGTAGAATATGTAGGAGCCAATATGAGCATCCAGGTTCCGCTATTGGTTATTGACCGGAGACATGTCTCGGTCATGTCTACATAGTTCTCGAACCCGTAGGGTCCGCACGCTTAAAGTTCGGTGACAATCGGTATTATGAGTTTTTGTGTTTTGATGTATCGAAGGTAGTTCGGAGTCCCGGATATGATCACGGACATGACGAGGAGTCTCAAAATGGTTGAGACGTAAAGATAGATATATTGGATGACTGTGTTCGGACAACGGAATGGTTTCGGGTGGTTTCGGGCATATACCGGAGTACCGGGGGATTACCGGAACCCCCCCCCCCGGGGGGGGGCGGTTAATGGGCCTCATGGGCCCTAAGTGGAGAAGATGAGGGGCGGCCAGGGCAGGCCACGCACCCCCTCCCCCTCTAGTCCGAATAGGACAAGGAGGGGGCGGCGCCCCCTGAGGGAGTCCTGGATTAGGGGGTGTCCGGATAGCCGGACTATAGCCTTTGGCCGGACTCCTGGACTTTGAAGATACAAGATTGAAGACGTCGTCCCGTGTCCGGATGGGACATTCCTTGGCGTGGAAGGCAAGCTTGGCGATATGGATATGTAGATCTCCTACCATTGTAACCGACTCTGTGTAACCCTAACCCTATTCGGTGCCTATATAAACCGGAGGGTTTTAGTCCGTGGGGACGAACAACAATCATACCATAGGCTAGCTTCTAGGGTTTAGCCTCTACGGTCTCGTGGTGGATCTACTCTTGTACTACCCATATCATCAATATTAATCAAGCAGGAGTAGGGTTTTACCTCCATCGAGAGGGCCCGAACCTGGGTAAAAACATCGTGTCCCTTGTCTCCTGTTACCATCCGCTTTGGGCCTTGCAGTTCGGGACCCCCTACCCGAGATCCGCCGGTTTGACACCGACATTGGTGCTTTCATTGAGAGTTCCTCTGTATGCGTCATCTTTGGGCCCGATGGCTCCTCCGATCATCAATAACGATGCGCTCCTGTGAGACTTTTCTCCCGGACAGATCTTCAGATTCGGGCGGCTTTTGCATCGGGCCAATTCGCTTGGCCATTTGGAGCAGATTGAAAGCTACACCCCTGGCCATCAGGTCAAATTTGGAAGTCTTAACTACATGGCTGACATCCGCGGAGACTTGACCTTCGACGGGTTTGAGCCACAGCCAAGCACGCCGCACTGTCACGAGGGGCATGATCTAGCTCTGCCGCGAGCGAGTGTCCCGAGGTCAGCACGAGTCCGCTCCGACCTTTAGCTCGGAGCCGACCGTGCCGATCGAGGACGGGTGGCTGCACACCGCCTCGGGGGCTGCGATCTCTACAGCGATTGAGCCGTACACCTACCCCGTCCTTTGCGAAGCTCGTAACTTCAAGGTGCCAGACTCCTCTCCGGACTCCGAGCCTTCCGCGCTCCTGCCAATCGAATCTGATTGGGCGCCGATCATGGAATTCACTGCCGCGGACATCTTTCAGCACTCGCCCTTTGGCGACATTCTGAATTCACTAAAGTCTCTCTTTATCAGGAGAGCCCTGGCCGAATTATGGTCAGGAAGGTTGGGATGCGGACGACAAAGAAAATCAAATCCCACCCACCACCCACTTCAGAGCTAATCGCCGATGATTTAACCGACATGCTCGACTTCGACTTCGAAGACATCGACGGTATGGACGACGATGCAGGAGACGACCAAGAACCAGCACCCACATGGCACTGGAAGGCCACCTCATCATACGACATATACATGGTGGACATCCCAAAAGATGGGAATGGCGATGGAACAGCGGAGGATGACCCCTCCAAGAAACAGCCTAAGCGCCGGCGTCAAGCGCCGCTTATAAATCCCGCCACAGCAAAAGCGGTGATTCCGCACGGAGACAATAACACCCCTGCATAAAGGTTGAAGACAACCCCTCCGGCAAGATTCAGCGGGGAGGATGGAGAAGCCAGCCCTCATGAGAGAGTGGCGAGAAAAAGAGGTAGAGGACGATAATTACACACACCTCCCTCGAAGATGAGGCAAGCCTCGACGACGAATTCGTCGTGCCCGAGGATCCCGTCGAACAAGAGCGTTTCAAACGCAGGCTCATGGCCACGGCAAGCAGCCTCAATAAAAAGCAGCAACAGCTTAGAGCTGACCAAGATTTGCTAGCTGACAGATGGACTGAAGTCCTTGCGGCCGAAGAGTACGAACTCGAGCGCCCCTCCAAGAGCTACCCAAGACGCAGGCTGCTACCCGATTAGAGGAGGAAGCACCCAAACCTACATCACCGATTGCATGATATGGCTGACCGCCACCTCGTGGGCATGACGAAGAGCCTCTCGGCCCTCAACTCAAGCCGCACCCCGGCGCCGCTCAAAAAAATACAAAGGCGCGGGGAAATGCGCCAGACCTGCGAGATATATTGGAGGACAAGACAAGGCAGACAAGATCGATCTACGGATCGCGTGGGCGCCCACAACACGTGATTTATAACCGTCACGCCAGATATGGTACTCGCCGGGCGAACACGATGAGACAAAGCTCATTTGAGCTGTGTCGTGATATAGCCCAATACAGAGGCACCGCACACCCACTATGCTTCACAGACGAAGTAATGGATCATCAAATCACTGAGGGTTTCAAACCCATAAACATTGAATCATACGATGGCACAACAGATCCTGCGGTTTGGATCGAGGACTATCTCCTTCACATCCACATGGCCCGCGGTGATGATCTACACACCATCAAATACCTCCCACTCAAGGTTAAAGGACCAGCCCGGCATTGGCTTAGCAGCTTCCAGCAGACTCAATTGGTTGTTGGGAAGACCTGGAAGCCGCATTCCTCGGCAATTTCCAGGGCACATATGTGCGGCCACCAAACGCCGATGACCTAAGACACATAATTCAGCAGCCAGAGGAATCGGCCAGACAATTCTGGACACGGTTCCTAACCAAGAAAAATCAAATCATCAATTGTCCGAATGCCGAGGCCCTTGCAGCCTTCAAACACAACATCCGCGACGAGTGGCTTGCCCGGCACCTAGGACAGGAAAAGCCGAAATCCATGGCAGCCCTCACAACACTCATGACCCGCTTTTTCGCGGGAGAAGACACCTGGCTAGCTCGTAGTAATAACATGACCAAGAGCCCTGGTAATTCGGATACCAAGGACAGCAATGGCAGGTCGCGTCGCAACAAGCACAAGCGCCGCATTAACGGCGATAATGCTGAGGATACGGCAGTCAATGCCAGATTCAGAGGCTCTAAACCCGGTAAGCGGAAAAAGCCATTTAAAAGAAATACTCCGGGCCCGTCCACTTTGGACCGAATACTCGATCGCTCGTGCCAGATACATGGCACCCCCGAAAATCTAGCCAATCACAATAACAGGGATTGTTGGGTGTTCAAGCAGGCAGGCAAGTTAAATGCCGAAAACAATGACAAGGGGCTGCATAGAGATGACGAGGAGGAGCCCCGGCCGCTGAACAATAGAGGACAGAAGGGCTTCCCCCCGCAAGTGCGGACGGTGAACATGATATACGCAACCCACATACCCAAAAGGGAGCGGAAGCGTGCACTAAGGGACGTATATGTGATGGAGCCAGTCGCCCCAAAGTTCAACCCATGGTCTTCCTGCCCGATCACTTTTGATCGAAGGGACCACCCCACTAGTATCCGCCATGGCGGATTCGCCGCATTGGTTCTAGACCCAATCATTGACAGATTTCACCTCACTAGAGTCCTGATGGACGGCGGCAGCAGCCTAAACCTGCTTTATCAGGATACAAGGTCATAAAATGGGCATAGACCCATCAAGGATTAAACCCACAAAGACGACCTTTAAAGGCGTCATACCAGGTGTAGAGGCCAACTGTACAGGCTCAGTTACACTTGAAGTGGTCTTCGGATCCCCGGATAACTTCCGAAGCGAGGAGTTAATCTTCGACATAGTCCCGTTCCGCAGCGGCTATCATGCACAGCTCGGACGAACCGCATTTGCAAAGTTCAATGCGGTGCCACACTACGCATATCTCAAGCTCAAGATGTCAGGTCCTCGAGGAGTCATTACGGTCAATGGAAACACCGAACGCTCTCTCCGAACGGAGGAGCATACGGCGGCCCTCGCGCCGGAAGTACAAAGCAGCCTCCTAAGGCAATTCTCGAGTCCGGCTATTAAACGTCCGGACACCGTCAAGCGCGCCCGGAGTAACCTACAACAAGACCGCCTGGCACGTTCCGAGCACGCATAGCAATGCGGCCCAAGCCCCAGCCCTCGCGAAATTGCGAAACCAGTACTACGCGTACATAATTACGCTCTGGAAATACCATGGGCATAGGGGGAAGAGCACGACCTCGGCTTGCCCAGAATGCGGCTCAACCGCACCCGGGGATCCCGATTGTGTCATTCTTTTCTTGTTTGTTTTTACTTTCAGGTCTCCGTTCTCACGATGCCCTGTACGTCATTATAATCGCCGAACACACGATGCAACAGCCGTGGAAGCGTAAAGCTACGTCAAGTGTCCAAGTGGTCTCTATTACGAGCAATATATCTGTTTTACACACCATCCCGCGGCTTACCCCTGGAGGGAGACATGTTAAAAAGTCCCGTCCCTTGCTTATCGCACTATTTGTATCGTTCTGCTCTTACTGCAGCCCTTTTGAATAAACAATATATAGCTTCTGCCTATTATTGAATTCCCTTTTTTCTATATATATATATATATATATGTGTGTGTGTGTGTGTGTGTGTGTGTGTGTGTGTGTGTGTGTGTGTTCATTTATGACATTGTGCAACAGTACACTTTGGTACTGGCAATACACCAGGGGCTTAAGTACCCCGCAATATGGTGTGATAAGTCCGAACACTTTCACAAGTGCGGCACCCCAAACTTATAGCATTATATGCATCGGCTCGAATCATGTCTTGGGTCAATAGTTGGGTTTGCCCGGCTCCCATGTTTTGGTACCTTATGTTCCGTTATATCGGCTAAGGTAACGCTGGGAGAACCACTGCGATTGTGCCCGGTTGAGCTGGGTTAAGCACCTTAGTGGAGAAAGCTAAAACTGACCGTCATGATAGGGCGAGAGTCGGTCGCTGTTCGAGAGGTTTTCGAGTCCCTAAAGACTTATGCCGCTTAGAGCGAGGAGTCGGCATTGTCCGGCCTAAGGCGTGGATAGCGCCCCGAACTCGGTCTTCCGAATACTAGGGGCTTCGCCGAAATTTAAAATTATAGAATTCTATGGCTAAGTGAGAGTGTTCAAGCATTATAGTCCGGTTGCCTTGCTCGAATGACCCAAGAATGGGAACAAGAGCGCTCAAGTTTATCCCGAACACCCCAGCACTCGTGGCATGGGGGCTGAAGCCGACGACTCGCCATCTCTCAAATTTAATAAATGGCCGCACAGAAGGTAATATTTTAAATTCAACAGTGTTGCTCAGCGCATATGAACAAGTTTTCAGCATACAGGATAACAAATGCGAGTCTACTAAAAATTATATCTTTGGAGCATTCATCCGCTATAAGGCAGGCACCCTTCAGGACGCCCTCATAATACATTTCAGGCTTGCGATGCTCCTTCTTCGGTGGTGGTCCGTCCGTCACAAGCTTCTCGGCGTCCATCTTGCCCCAGTGCACCTTAGCAAGGGCAAGGGCCCTCTGAGCACCTTCGATGCAGAGCCAGGCGCTTGATGACTTCAACCCATGGACAGGCGTCCACCAGCCGCCTCACCAGCCCGAAGTAGCTCCCAGGCATGGCTTCCTTAGGCCACAGCCGAACTATGAGGCCCTTCATGGCCTGTTCGGCCACCTTATGGAGCTCGACCAGCTGCTTCAGCTGGTCGCTTAAGGGCACCGGGTGTCCGGCCTCAGCATACTGAGACCAGAACACCTTCTCCGTCGAGCTTCCCTCCTCAGCTCGGTAGAATGCGGCAGCATCAGCCACACTGCGGGGCAGATCTGCGAATGCTCCTGGAGAGCTCCGGATTCGGGTAAGTAACAGATAATTCACTTTCACATGCTTGCTTTGCATATAGAATGCCTTACCGCTGTTATCTTCTTCATTGCCTCAATCTCCTGGAGGGCTTTTTGGGCTTCGGCCTTAGCGGCCTTGGCGCTCTCAAGGGCCGAGGCGAGCTCGGACTCTCGAGTCTTCGAGTCACGCTCCAAACTCTCGTGTTTTTCCACGAGAGCCTGGAGCTCTTGCCGCACCTCCGCCACCCGCGCCTCCTGCTTCTCTCGCTCGGTGCGCTCCGCGGCCGCATTGCTTTCGGCCTTGGACACCGCTTCCTTCAGGGTCGCCACCTCGTTCGTGGCCCCTGCAATATTCATGTTATTCCTGTCATTTTTTGCAAACACATCTTTTAAATATTCCCATAAGTTATTACTTGCCTTCTTTATCCTCGAGCTGCTTTTTGGCAAGTCCGAGCTCGTTCTCGGACTGCTCGAGGCTCTGCTTCAATGCACCAACCTCCATGATCGGTCTGCGGAAGAGGTCAACAAGCAGCCTGCATTCCCATATTGACATACTTATGTTAGACTCCTGCGTATATCTTTTAGATCCTCGATTCGGCTCTTTCTTTCCGAACACCAAACTGAAGCATCGAGGGCTACCGTCTATGCGGTAATATTTTTACATATCTTAAATACATACCTCAAAGCCTGTTAGAAGGCTGGCACGAGCTTGATCAGCCCGCTCTTGGCGGATCGAACTTTCTGGATCACCGCACTCATAACGATGCGGTGCTCCTCGTCGATGGAAGCGCCGTTAAGCGCCTCCATCAAATCATTCGATGCCTCGGTTGGGCGGAGGTCACCAGCGTCATGATCTTGCCCTTCTTACGTAGGGGTCGCCTGTCGGACTCCGGAACCACTGAAGGTTCCGGTACGGAGTCCGGCACAGGGCCGGACTTAAAGCCCTTTGGGGTTTTATCCCCTTTGAGCCGGGTTCCGGGAGGTCGCCTTGCGGCGCCTCCATAGCCACCTCCTCCTGGCTGGGCCCCTTTTGGGACTCCAGCCCGGTGTCATCCACGGCGGGAGGAGACGAGGCGATTGGAAGTGAGGTGCTATTCACCTCCGACAAATCCAGGGAGCCGCTTGACGAATCGTCGAGCCCATCCTTGGGCGGGCTGCATGGTTATATTCGGTGTTATAAGATGATGTGCGACAAATGGAACGCCATGAGTTATTCTGGTGTCCGGACACTTACATTTCGCCAGGGGCTTGGTCCTTGGAGCCCACCCCTCTTCGCCGTCGTCGGCATTGGTGGTGTAGTCCGGAGGAAGGGTCCTTCCCTTCTTGGACCCTTCGGCCTCCCCAGTTGGGGCGGCCTTCCTTTTCTTCTCTCCCCCCATCGGGGGAGAGGCCTCTTTTTCCTCCTCGTCTTCATGGGAGGAGTCCGCCTCGGCTTCATCGGACGATGAGTCCGACAGCACCTGGCGCCGGGAACTCCTTCAAGTTCCCGTGGCCTTCTTCTTGGCCTTCTTTTCCGGCACCACGTGAGGTGCCGGAACCAGCAGCCCCGTCAATCGAGCGTCCGCTGGGTCTTCTGGCAAGAGAGCCGGACAGTCTATCTGTCCGGATGTCTTCAGCCAGTCCTGTCAAAGGTGAGGGAGTTTTAGATCCCGCATAGAGTCAAACTATGAAAAAAGAGTCCCGTAACGGGTGAAATAACTTACCTCGTTGGCTTGATGCTGCGAGCTGAATCCATGATCTTGATGGCAGGCGGGAGCTTGGCGCCCTTGAACAAGCACCTTCCGGGCATCTTCGTGCGTAGTGTCGAAGAGCCGCTCAAGGTTCGGTCTTTGTGCGGATCAAACTCCCACAAGCTGAAGGCCCGTTCTTTGGCATGGGAGAATCCGGCGGATGAGCATCACGGATTACGTTGACAAGCTTGAGATTCTTGTCCACCAGGTTTCGGACACAGGTTTGGAGTCCGGCCAGCTCTTCCGAATTACCCCATGTCAGGCCCGTCTCTTTCCATGAGGTGAGCCGTGTAGGGAAGCCAGATCAGAATTCGGGGGCCGCCGCCATTGAGAGTCGCGCGGCTCGGTGATGTAGAACCACCCCGATTGCCACCACTTTATGGTCTCCACAAAGGAGCCCTCGAGCCATAGGACGTTGGCCATCCTGCCCACCATGGCACCTCCGCACTCCGCTTGGCGGCCGCCACTACCTTCGGCTTGACATCAAGGTCTTGACCATAAGCGAAGTGGGGCTGGATCTGAAGGAAGGCCTCGCACCTGACGATAAGCGTCGAGATGTTGAGGATGAAATTCGGGGCGGATCGTGGAAATCTAGGCCGTAGTAGAACATGAGCCCCAGACGAATGGGTGAAGTGGAAACCCTAGTCCGCGGATGAAGTGGGGAGGAACACCACCCTCTCATGGGGCACAGGGGTGGGGATGAGCTGCCCCTCGTTGGGGAGCCTATGCAGCGATGTCATGGGACAAGTATCCGGCCTTCCGCAGCTTTTTGATGTGCCCCTCCGTGTGAAGGAGGCCATCCACTTGCCTCCCGCTCGGACATAGTTGGAGAAGGTTGAGGTGGGATGTGCGGACTTGGGCGCTGTAGCTCGAGTCTTGTGAAATGCATAAGCAAAGGAGGAAGAAGGCGTGTGTGAAAAAGTGGATCCTTATCCCCTTATATGGACGGACAAAGCTATGCGTCCCCACCGGCCTGATAAAACTCGCTTATCTCCCAAGCGCCGTAATCAATGGCGTGGTTGGGTTACCCACGCCCGTATTGATGAGAATCCCGGAATAAGGGGACACGATCTCTGCTTTGACAAGACGTGCCAAGGAAACCGCCTCGCTAAACGCGCTGAGGTGGGACAGTAAAAACGATTCAAATAAAGGCTTGGCCGTGGTGTGATGTCACGCCGCGGAATACGTCAGCAGGTTGAACTTGTGTAAATGTTATTCTCTCTACGGTGGTATGTGGAACTTATTTTGCAAAGCCGGACACTATCCTTGTGTTCAAAATCTTCTATGAAGTATTCGGAGGAGGAACCCGCCTTGCAATGCCGAAGACAATATGCACGCCGGACTCGTCGCCATTGAAGCCTGGTTCAGGGGCTACTGAGGGAGTCCTGGATTAGGGGGTGTCCGGATAGCCGGACTATAGCCTTTGGCCGGACTCCTGGACTTTGAAGATACAAGATTGAAGACGTCGTCCCGTGTCTGAATGGGACTTTCCTTGGCGTGGAAGGCAAGCTTGGCGATACGGATATGTAGATCTCCTACCATTGTAACCGACTCTGTGTAACCCTAACCCTATTCGGTGCCTATATATAAGCGGAGGGTTTTAGTCATGGGGACGAACAACAATCATACCATAGGCTAGCTTCTAGGGTTTAGCCTCTCACGATCTCGTGGTGGATCTACTCTTGTACTACCCATATCATCAATATTAATCAAGCAGGAGTAGGGTTTTACCTCCATCGAGAGGGCCTGAACCTGGGTAAAAACATTGTGTCCCTTGTCTCCTGTTACCATCCGCCTGGACGCACAGTTCGGGGCCCCCTACCCGAGATCCGCCGGTTTTGACACCGACACCCCCCCTTTCCTTCCTCTCCTCTCTCCCTTCCTTCCCCCTCCTACTACAACTAGGAAAAGGAGGGAGTCCTACTCCCGATGGGAGTAGGACTCCTCCCTGGCGCGCCACCTCCTGGCTGGCCACCCCTCCCCCTTGATCCTTTATATACGGGGGCAGAGGGGCACCTCTAGACACAACAATTGATCATTGATCTCTTAGCCGTGTGCGGTGCCCCCCTCCACCATATTCCACCTCGGTAATATCGTGGCGGTGCTTAGGCGAAGCCACAATGTCGATAGCATCATCAACACCGTCATCACGCCGTCGTCTTGTGACGTAACTCTCCCGTGAAGCTTTGCTGGATCGGAGTTCGTGGGACGTCATCGAGCTGAACGTGTGCTGAACTCGGAGGTGTCGTACATTCGGTACTTGATCGGTCAGATCGTGAAGACATACAACTACATCAACCGCGTTGTGCTAACGCTTCCGCTTTCGGTCTACGAGGGTACGTGGACAACACTCTCCCCTATCGTTGCTATGCATCACCATGATCTTGCGTGTGCATAGGAATTTTTTTGAAATTACTACGTTCCCCAACACCCCCGTAGACCGTAAGCGGAAGCGTTATGACAACGCGGTTGATGTAGTCTTACGTCTTGACGATCGACCGATCCAAGTACCGAACGTACGGCACCTCCGCTGACCGCACATCGCTCAGCCTCGGTGACGCCCCATGACTCACGATCCAAAGAGAGCTCGAGGGAGAGTTACGCCAAAGACGATGGCGTGATGACGGTGTTGATGAAGCTACCGATGCAGGGCTTCGCCTAAGCACCGCTACGATATGACCGAGGTGGATTATGGTGGAGGGGGGCACCGCACACGGCTAAAGTTCAATGATCAACTTGTGTGTCCATCGGGTGCCCCCCTCCCCCGTATATAAAGGAGTGGAGGAGGGGAGGGGCCGGCCCTCTCTATGGTGCGCCCTAGGGGAGTCCTACTCCCACCGGGAGTAGGATTCCCCCCTTTCCCTAGTAGGAGTAGGAGAGGAAGGGAAGGAGGAGTAGGAGAGAAGGAAGCAGGCGCCCCAAACCCTTTCCAATTCGGCCTCCTGCCCAAGGGGGGCGCACCAGCCCCTTGTGGGCTGGTGTGCTTCCTTCTTATGGCCCATAAGGCCCATAACTTCTCCCGGGGGGTTCCGATAACCTCTCGGTACTCTGAAAAAATGTCCGAACCACTCGGAAACCTTCCGATGTCCAAACATAGTCATCAAATATATCGATGTCTCGACCATTTCGAGACTCCTCGTCATGTCTGTGATCATATCCGGGACTCTGAACTATCTTCGGTACATCAAAACACATAAACTCATATTACCTATCGTCACCGAATGTTAAGCGTCCGGACCCTACGGGTTCGAGAACTATGTAGACATGACCGAGACACATCTCTGGTCAATAACCAATAGCGGAACCTAGATGCTCATATTGGCTCCTACATATTCTACGAAGATCTTTATCGGTCAAATCGCATAACAACATACGTTGTTCCCTTTGTCATCAGTATGTTACTTGCTTGAGATTCGATCGTCGGTATCTCAATACCTAGCTCAATCTCGTTACCGGAAGTCTCTTTACTTGTTCCGTAATGCATCATCCCGCAACTAACTCATTAGTCACATTGCTTGCAAGGCTTATAGTGATGTGCATTACCGAGAGGGCCCAGAGATACCTCTCCGACAATCAGAGTGACAAATCCTAATCTTGATCTATGCCAACTCAACAAGTACCATCGGAGACACCTGTAGAGCACCTTTATAATCACCCAGTTATGTTGTGACGTTTGGTAGCACACAAAGTGTTCCTCCGGTATTTCGGAGTTGCATAATCTCATAGTCATAGGAACATGTATAAGTCATGAAGAAAGCAATAGCAACAAACTAAACGATCAAGTGCTAAGCTAACGGAATGGGTCAAGTCAATCACATCATTCTCTAATGATGTGATCCCGTTAATCAAATGATAACTCATGTCTATGGTTAGGAAACACAACCATCTTTGATTCAACGAGCTAGTCAAGTAGAGGCATACTAGTGACACTTTCTTTGTCTATGTATTCACACATGTACTAAGTTTCCGGTTAATACAATTCTAGCATGAATAATAAACATTTATCATGATATAAGGAAATATAAATAACAACTTTATTATTGCCTCCAGGGCATATTTCCTTCAGTATCTCTATGTACAATACATTGACGGATGGAGTGGAGGCTCACAAAATTTTCAAATGGATATGGAAATGTGCTCGCAGAATTAGGCACAAATGATTTTTCTGGCTTCTGCTTCATGATAGGGTCAACACAAGGAATATACTTAAGAGGAAAACATGCATCTGGATTGCTATGACTGCATTTTTATAATGAGGGTGCTGAATAGACTTCAATTCATCTATTTTGGGATTGTACTTTTGCTTAGGACTGTTGGGCCAAGATCACCCCTTCTAGGCAAAGAGGAACCTCTCTTTATGATCATATTTTTCTAGCCTAGCGAAAATTTTCCAAAGTCAATTACCATGGATATAATAATTCTTGGATTTTGGAGGTTATCGATTTTAAGAAATGGCAAGGTTTTCATGAAGGAAGTACCCTGCATAAACTCTTGGAAATATTTACTCAAGAAATACTTGTCCCTTCTAATTCACGAGATCAAGCAACAGCATGTGCAAGCCCTCAAGGATTGGATTAACTCCAATCTAGGATGATGAAGTTTCCTGGTTGATTAAATCCCTAGATCAGTAATTGCATAGTTTTGTTTCTCTTACCCTTTATTTTTCTTTTCTTCTTTTGATTAGCTCTTTGTATTATGTACGTAGTGGAATACCGTAGAAGGATTGTTCTATGGTCTGTGATAAAAAAAAGGGTAATTATGTTGTTTCCACGACAATAAAAATACTCAACTCTATGTTTAGAAATGAAGCCATACAGTACCAAGACAGAGAATAAGAAGTCTACATGCAGCCACATAGGAAGTACACAACAACACATGCATAGCTCATTTTCTATAAAGCGAGGAATTAATAATAGCTCCTCTACTTTATTCATTCATCTCCATTAACTTTAGCCAATACAATACCTCAATTACTCTCTCCAACACTACAATATATACAGCTTTCTCCATGCCTTCCACTACTCATAAGAACAATGTTCTGCTCATCTGGTAGCGATGACGAAAGAAAGTTCATGGAATATTGGGACCGATGTGAAGTAGCGTGCACCGGCAATCTTATCTCGGGGAATAACTCTCCGGCCCTTGATAGAACCCTTGAAGTTCAGGACGTGCTCCTCTGCCTTCTCTATTTCCTCTTGGATTTTCATCATCATCGTCATTTCAGCATCCTCATCGTCTGAATCCGACGACGCGATGAAATCGTTGAATATGAATTCGTCAATATCATCGTTTCCATAGCCATCATTTCACAACGAATCTATTGGTGACCTAGAAGTATGACCGAAAGATTCAAAAGTCGGTTCGACCATTTCATCGAACACGTAGAGCGCTAGGTGAAAATATGGGGGGGGGGGTGACGTACCGGGGCGGCGTCCGGTGGCGGCGACCTTGTCCGGTTGCGGCCTGGTCGGCGACGGTGTGGATTGGGGCGTCCAGTGGCGAAGCCCTTGGTTGTGGATGGCGCTGGAGCACCGATAGCGGAAGAAGTCCGGTGGCGAATGTGCAGAAGAGGGCCAACAAAGAAGAGGAGAGTGCTACTCAGTCAACGAGGGGGGCGTGTATGAGCGAATTGGCATGGGCCCTAGCGGTTAGTCCGATGTGGCGGTGCGTCTATGCGTCTCCATATCCGCCCCAGATGTGGGCCGGGTATGAGGAGTGTCGGTCAGTCTGGACGTTTGGGCGGGATATGAGGTGCCTAGTTGGGTGGCATTTTTTCGTCTGGACACCGACCGGGCAGCCCGTCCAGGCGTTTTGGGGCAGATACGAGGGGTCTGGTTGTAGATGATCTAAGATAGATAATGAGGCTCGGTATTCTCCGACGAGGTTTCTTCTTCTCCGGCAAGGTCCAACGTGCCAAAGAAAGAAGAAGGTGATTGATGCAACAAAAAATCCAGGCACCTGATAAATATCCCTCCGTCTCATAATATAATTGTATATTGAACGTAATAAGATCGTATATTATGGCATGGAGGGAGTAGCAAAAACTGATATTTGTATACAGAGGGAGTAGTTTTTTATTCGAAGGTCACAGAGGGAGTAGTTAATAGCTCATCTATTTTATTCATTCATTTCCATTAACCAATACAATACCTTAATTACTTTCTCTCATAAGTACAATATATACCCAAATGCCAAATGTAGAAATGCAAAACTATAGTTGGTGTATGTGGTACAATTCCTTTGCTGATCCCATTAGATCAAATTAATGTGTGGTTGTATGTGTGTATTAGTAGTATAACTATACTCTCGGTCTCGGAGATAATAACCGTACTAGGTAACCGTTGTCACACGTCCATGTCGAGCACGAGAGGTGTGTCCCCCTTGTCGACGCTGAAGGCCTTGTGCATCTTCCCCGTGGCCGTGGCGAGCTGCACGACGTACGAGCCGTGGTACCCCCTGAACTTGAAGTTGCCGTCGCTGTCGATCTTCCCGCGCGCGTGCGACGTCCACTCCTGCCGCAGGTTGATGAACCTTTGGCCGGCGTCGTTGATGGTGCCGTCGGAGTTGACGAGGCAGGCGTCCTGGCGCCACATGTGTCCCTGCATGAACCCCCAGAGCACGACGCCCTCCACGGCCGGGTGCGCGTACGCCTCCCGGAGCACCACCTCGAGGTCCTCGGCGCGGAGGCAGACGTCGGACTCGCACACGTCCAGCTCGGTGAGCCAGACGGGGAGGTCGGTGGTGGCGAGCCTGTCGAGCGCGTCGCAGATGATCTCGCCGGCGGGGTTGGTGACGTGGCCCTGCAGCCCGATGCCGCCCACAGGGGCGCCCTTCTCCATGAGCGCGTTGACCTGCGCGATGTACTTGTCCGGGGTGGCGTTGGGGTCGCCGCCGCCCTCGACGTTGTAGTCGTTGACGAAGAGGGCGGCGCCGGGGTCGAGCCTGGCCGTCTCCTTGAACATGAAGGCGTTGACGTCGTCGCCGAGGCGGTCCTGGAAGAAGGTGCCGTGGAGCATCTCGTTGTTGACGTCGTAGTGCGGGAAGCGGCCGGCGTAGCGGGTGAGGAGGCTGGTGAGGCGGCCCTGGACGGCGGCGGCGAGCTGGTCGTTGGGCAGGTCCTTGACCCACTTCTGCACCATGCGGTCGACGGCCCAGAAGATGCAGTGCCCCCGCACGGGCTTGCCGTGGCGGTCGCAGAAGTCGAGCAGCGCGTCGGGGTCGGCGTAGTTGAGCTGCCCCTGCACCGCCTCCGTGTGGTACCACTTGAGCTCGTTCTCGAACACCGCCCAGTCGAAGTGCTTGGTGAAGTAGTCCACGAACGCCGGCTCCTGGATCACCGCCGGGTTGATGCACGCGCCGAACGCGAAGCTCGTGTCCATCTGCATCACCCGGATCGACGCCCCCGACACCCCCGACGACGCCCCGGCGCCGGCGAACTTGAGCACCACGTCACGCTTCCGCACCTACGTTCGTACAACAAGCACGGTGCGCGTGAGTCATTGCGTCACGTGTCAATCAAAAAAAGACATAGGCTGGATGAAGAATTTTTTTGCTTCAGCTGGTTATGTTTAGAGCATCCTGGTGTGGGTATACTGCCAGTCAGCAGCCAATCTACCAGGGGGCTTCGACATGCTTTAGACCCCTCCACAAATTCGAAAGGGAAGTCCTAGTATTCGTATCAAAAAAATTGACCTTATTTAAATTAGAGAATTTGGTTTTTGATATTTTTTACAAATCGTTACCTTTGAGCCCCTTTTATTTTCTTTAAAGATTCGCCCCTGCTGTCAATGATGCAATGGTTTGCTAGGTGTTCCATTTTGACAATGAAAATGGGGGCCGCCGTGGCCACTTTGATCGAAAAAAGAAAGACATGTGTCGCTAGTTTGGTGCCACCGTAGGCCGTAGCTGCCGTATACGTACATACATTTATGCAGTTCGGTGCCAGGATACTTGCGTACGTGTCAACCAAAAGCAAAGCTTACCAAAAAAAACTGCTAGTAGTAAATCGCTATCAGTTTGGTGAGCTCACTCACCTTGTCAGTCTTCTTCCGGAGCTTCTTGAACCGGGCCTTGCGGTCCGTGGCGAACACCTGGAGATCCATCACCTTCACGTCCACGCCGGAGGGCGCGCCCTGGACGTGCACCGCGGCGCCGGACGCTGGGCTCGCCTTGAGCCGGAACACGCCCTTGATCTCCGTCCACTTGCCGGCCTCGGCGCACACCGCGCCGCCCTCCACCACCAGCGCGCACTCCTCGCCCTCGCCGTCCAGGCGAATGTTGACGCGCACCGCGTGCTCCCCGGCGGCGCCGTCGCCGAGGCCGATCCAGCCGGCCACCCGGTACGTGACACGGGGCTTGAGCGCGCCGGCGGGGATCGCCTGGCAGAGGCCGTCCTCCTCGCCGCCGCGGCCGGCCGCCAGAATGTACCTGCCGCTCGGCCTGTACCCGTCCTCCACGTCGTTGATGGTCTCCGTGGGCACCCTGGCCGGCTCCTCGCGATGCACCGAGAGCTCCGTGCAGGACCCCAGCGGCGCCCACCCGGCGAGCCCGTCCTCCAGCGCGCTGTTCTGGATCACGTTGGCGTCGAACACAACATCGTGAGCGCAGCTGCAGGCCATGGCGCTGGCAGTAGGAGGCAGTGGGGGAGCGTGCTTGTCGTCGGTGGCAGGTGGTGCGGTGGTGCGGTGAGATTGAGGAGGGATCACGGCGGCCGGCCGTATATAAAGGGGGAAGGGTCGGCCATCGAGATCACGGCGAAATAGCTCGAAAGCGCACCGAACGCCGGTCGCAAAATATTGCAGAGGCTCGAAGCAACCACCACTCCTCCACAGACCATGCATCTTTTCCCACCCTCTGTCTTCTCTCTGCTTTTGAGTAACAGTAAAGCTTGCGCAAGGCCTGGCGGAGACTACAGAGAGTGGCCGCGACTGGCGTGTGGGGCCGGGCGGCGTCCTGGGCCTGCATGTCAGAGGGACGGCCGGGCGGCTGTTGGATCTGATAGGCTTGTTGTTTGTGGTAAGCATCAAGATGATGATGATGATTACAGGCACTACCGGAAGCACTCCTTTTCTTGGCTTTGGGAAGAGACAACTAAAAGCGCTGCTTGGTGGCCCAAACACATGCATATTTCAGGTCGATATTCGGACCAATCGGGGCTTAGGGTGTTTGTTTTGAGGGACTTATTGGCTTAGGGACTTAAAAAAATCCCTATAAGTCTCATCTAAACCAAACAGGAGGAACTTATAGGGACTTAAAATGGGCATTTGGAACTTATAAAATAAGACTCTCAAGGAGGGACTTATAGAGACTTATAGTTGTAATATGGTCTTATAAGGACTTATAAGTCCCAGGAACCAAACAGATAGGGACTTTTTAGGGACTTATGACTTATAAGTTGGGACTAAAAAAAATTCTAGGACTTATGAACCAAACAGGGCCAGATTCCACATCAACTTTCCGTCGTAATTCCAGGACATTATACATATCCCTAATCTAACTGAAACGGACACTAACAGAACACCAACTTGAGTAAATCAGTGCACCGTCAAGCGCCATTTGGTTACCATCAAATTGCCAAGAGTCAGTACCTAGGCATGCAATATTCAAAGAAGACAACAACAAGGGGACGTTATCAACGTTGGACTTGTACAGGCCGGACTGGCGGCAACAACGTTGGACCTGTACGTTCATGGCGGTGGCATCGAGGAGGATCGGCGAGACGGCGACGCCTGCAAGTTGCAGCCGCCCCACCACCGCGGAAACATGGCGGTCGATGGCGGCGACGACAATGGACCATGGGTTTAGGCGTACGAAATCGGATTACGAAGCTTCAAGACACGAGCATCGCCCGGCTAAAAGTGAGGTTTGGTGGCCCATTTCGTTCATTTCGTGGCTGTAAATGTCATGAGCTTACACGGGCCAATCACCAGCCGAGCATGTCCATGTCCAGCAGGGGCTCTGGTGTTTGTGTGGACATACATGGATTGGATGGTGCTCGAATCAGTTGGGTCGCTACGCAATGGCGATACGCGCGTACGCATGCACGAGACGAGATTGATCCGATCGTTCATGCGTGACGGCCCAAGCAAGCCATGATTGAGAAAGAGAAGAGATGGAAGCGTACATGGGAACGGCGTGCTCTGTCTGTCTGGCTAAGGCTAACCGAATCTCATCAGAGGTCACGTTTGTTTGTTTGTTCGTGCGGACGGGCAAGTACGTCGGCCAAACTTGCCTCCAAAGTTACGCCTCCCACTATAATTGCCATTGCATGAGAGCCAAGAGACAAAGTCAAATCCTGCTAACAGAATAGGAACTCCTCCCAAGTCCCCCAATCCAACACTGCCACACGATGGTGCTTGCCCCATTTGGGCCAAAAAAGACCCAATTTAGCCTAAACCTGACATTGTGGACCTGACTTACATTAGCTATTCAAAAAAATCCTAAAAAAAAGCTATTCAAAAAAAATGACATGCTCTTTAAAAATAAAAAATTGATGGTGCACAAAAACTTCCATGCTACAAAATACACTACCATTGCCTAACTCAAAAAATTGACATGATATGAATAGTAAACTGCAATTACCTAATGAATAAAAAATTTCATGGTGTAACTAAAAGAAATTTCCACAAGAATTGAGATTGCATGGTCTAATTTTTTAAAATGCCATCCTCTAACTAAAAAAATCATCAAAAAAGACAAAAAATTGTGAAGCAAAAAGCGCCATGTTTCCCCCAAAAAATGTCATGATTTATAAACACACAAATATAAAAAATGCCATGGGGACACATGTTGATTTGCCATGGCATATATATTATAAATGCCATGGTTCCCCACAAAACAATGTCATGGTTTATACACACAAATATAGTTTGCCATGGGGACACATGTTGAGACGCCATAGCATATACATTATAGTTGCCATGGTTCCTACAAAAAATGTCATGGTTTATACAAATATGCCATGGTTTATACTAAAGTTTTTTGCCATGGGGACACACGTTGATTTGCCATGGTATATACATGTTATTAAAATTAAAATTGCCATGGTTGCCACATGTTGATATTGCCATGGTCTAATATGAAAAAAAATGTCATCCAATAACTAAAAAATGCCACGGTGCAAAAAACTACCATGTTATCAATATTAAAAACGCCATTGTCTGATTGCTAAAAAATGCCATTGTGCCTATAATATAATTGCACGCGTCAAAAAATAGCCTGAGTCAACATGAACATAATGTTTGTGGTGATTACATACAGAACTGCCACGAGAAAAACAAGATTGTCATGTGAGCAATTCAAAAGCAATTATACAAAAATGTGATGTGAAACGTTTCCAAAGCATTCATACTATTTAGGCCATAGGAAAAAAGATATATACACTTTGCCACAACAATGATGGGGCTACCATGCCAAGAAAACTATTTCCTCCACTCCATATTAATTGACACAGAATGGATGTATCTAGATGTATTTCAATGCTACATACATCTATTTCTGCGTCAATTAATATGAGACGGATGGAGTAGTTTTTTTTGCCATGGAAACGAAAAAACACAAGGATTTAGAGACACAGTAGTGGAAAGTGCCATGCTGCTAACTAACAAATGCCATATTTTGGGAACAAATCATGTAGAAACTAGCATGGTAAAAACAATGTAAAAATGTCATGTTCTAAATTTTTTTCATGTCGCCTACTAAAATTTTCCATGCCACTAATTAACAAAATGTCATGCCTTTTTTGAACAGTTCATGCATAAATTGACATGGCCAATTCTTGAATTTTCCGAATAATGGCATGATTATACACAAAAACATTAGTGGTGTTACAGGACAAGTCTAGTGAATTTGCATTTGAAGCATTGAAAAAAAGTGTGATATAAACACATAGCAAAAAGTTGCATATTACATAACAGAAAATAACATGAGCACCATGAAGTACCTAAACTAAGATGGGCGTAGAAGCTTGTGTTCTCCGGGAGCTGGATGCCAGCGTGCGGCAGTTGGAGGCCACCGATAACCGCCCAAAAACAGCCTATGATGTCCCTGACCTGCTACTAACGTGGGCTGGCAGGCCGCACGGCGGCACTGTTCCTCATAGGAGTCGATGCCCATTAGCTGGGCGCGTTTCATGCATCGAGCGGGAAGCGAGGGACTCGTCCATGGCGGCTAGAGGAGCTATGTAGGCAACGGCGGATGGAGAACGGCGATGCAGCCTAGGGGGGATGCAAATCCGGGTGAGGAGGCGTGGGAGGTCACAGGAGTCGGCAATCATGGCGACACGCAACCATGGTGGCACCATAGGAGTATGCAATGGTGCTCTTGCAAGCAAGTAGCGGCGGCGGTTCCACCACAGGAACGGCGGTAGCAAGGTTGGAGAGAGGAAGGAAGACCTAGAAGAGGAGAAGGAAGGAGAGGGCAGCAGCTCGCTAGAGCACAATCGATGGTGGTGGCACGGTCGAAGTTACGGTCGTTGGACCTCTCTCTGTGTTTGTGTTCTGCTCTGCTCTCTCTCTCTCTCTCTCTCACACCCGCACACGCGCGCGCACACACACACACTCCTCTGCTTTGTGCTCTGCTCTACTCACTCTCTTTCTCTCTCTCACTCTTTGCGTCGCGAGCAGAAAATGGGGGATAGCGAGGGGGGCATCTGTCGGTGGTCTATGTGTAGACACACACGCGTTCACCACAGGCAAGTTCCCAGCGAACGTTTTTTTTATCTAATGGGGCCACTAGGTCTTCTTTAGGGTTCGTGCTTTTCATCAAACATTCAAAAGGTAGTTCTCTAGGGAACGAAAAAAAGTTCCCATATAGTATTGCCGCCAAAAAATAAGTTCCAGCCATCATTGTGAGCAGAGGGGAAAAAAAGACCAATTGCAGGCAATGCAAATTTTTTTTACTATTTTTGAAAAATAAAAAAACTTTTTTTGCATGGAATATGGCGATCTTTACTCTACAAAGCACAACTAGTATAGTCTGCCATGAGGTTGCTGACCAGAAAAGAAGGTTCATTATCCATCCAACTCTCAGTTACTAATAATGTACGGCTTCGCTTCGCGCTGAGGTGACCCGGGAGGTTTGATAATCTAGGTGCATGCTGAATAACAAAAGAGCTAAAACATGAAGATAATTCCCTGATTTACAGGAGTAGTGGTACCACAACCGAGCGTGAATTGTGGTGAAAGTTCGAGAGGTTCATGACCTCAAGGCAATCCACTTCCATCACGATGTCCTAAAGCCTCTAAGAACGGGGTTGAGGGAGTTGTTCTCGTCGTGATCCAAATCACCGGAGATCCTAGCGCCGAACGGACGGCACCTCCGCGTTCAACACACGTACGGTCAGCGTGACGTCTCCTCCGTCTTGATCCAGCAAGGGGGAAGGAGAGGTTGATGAAGATCCAACAGCACGACGGCGTGGTGGTGGATGCAGCAGGGCTCCGGCAGGGCTTCGCCAAGCAACTACGGGAGGAGGAGGAAGTGTAGCAGGGGGAGGGACCCAAGGGGGGGCGCACCAGCCCACCAGAGGCTGGTTCCCTCCCCACTTCAGCCCATGGGGCCCTCCAGGATAGGTGGCCCCACCCGGTGGACCCCCGGGACCCTTCCGGTGGTCCCGGTACAATACCGGTGACCCCCGAAACTCTTCCGATGGCCGAAATAGCACTTCCTATATATAATTCTTTACCTACGGACCATTCCGGAACTCCTCGTGACGTCCGGGATCTCATCCGGGACCCCGAACAACATTCGGTTTGCTGCATACTCATATTCATACAACCCTAGCGTCACCGAACCTTAAGTGTGTAGACCCTACGGGTTCGGGAGACATGCGAACATGACCGAGACGGCTCTCCGGTCAATAACCAACAGCGGGATCTGGATACCCATGTTGGCTCCCACATGCTCCTCGATGATCTCATCGGACGAACCACGATGTCGAGGATTCAAGCAACCCCGTATACAACTCCCTTTGTCAATCGGTATGTTACGTGCCCGAGATTCGATCGTCGGTATCCTAATACCTCGTTCAATCTCGTTACCGGCAAGTCACTTTACTCGTACCGTAATGCATGATCCCGTGACCAAACAGTTGGTCACTTTGAGCTCATTATGATGATGCATTACCGAGTGGGCCCAGTGATACCTCTTCGTGTCTGGAGTGACAAATCCCGATCTCGATCCGTGACAACCCAACAGACACTTTCGGAGATACCTGTAGTGCACCTTTATAGTCACCCAGTTACGTTGTGACGTTTGGTATGCCCAAAGCACTCCTACGGTATCCGGGAGTTACACGATCTCATGGTCTAAGAAAAAGATACTTGACATTGGAAAAGCTCTAGCAAAACGAACTACACGATCTTGTGCTATGCTTAGGATTGGGTCTTGTCCATCACATCATTCTCCTAATGATGTGATCTCGTTATCAATGACATCCAATGTCCATAGTGAAACCATGACTATCTATTGATCAACGAGCTAGTCAACTAGAGGCTCACTAGGGACCTATTGTAGTCTATGTATTCACACGTGTATTACGATTTTCGGATAATACAATTATAGCATGAATAAAAGACAATTTTCACGAACAAAGAAATATAATAATAATCCTTTTATTATTGCCTCTAGGGCATATTTCCAACAAGGCTTGCATCGTGCACCCTTCAATCATCAAGGAGACCATGCCACTCCACCATCGCCCCTTGCCAAGATAACTGTCTATTGCAGTGTCGGTTTGATCTTTATGGAAAATGATTATTTACAAAATGAATGAGGAAAAGGAGAAAACAACCAAAGAGAAAAAACTAGAAGAGAAAAACTTAAAAGGAAAGTAAGAAAACCTAAGAAGTGCAAGCAAAAAAAATTCATGAAAAAATGTTCGCGTATTTTTAAAAACAATTCCCAAAAATTGTTTCAATATTTAAAAACATTGTTGTAATGGTAAAAGGTTCATGTTTCAAAAAATGATTACATATTTTAGAGAATTCATGTGTTAAATATGTGTGTAAAACACATTGATATTTAACACATATTTATGTATTTGAAACAGTAATAAACATAAAATCAGAGAAAAAAAACTTAGGAACAAAAGCCGAAAGGGAACCAACAAAGAAAAAAAATAGAAAAAGAAACCACAACAAATCCGATGGTACCAGCTAACAAAACTGATCTAGACCTATCCGAGTTGGGCCGGCATATTACACCGATGAACTATTTTTTCACATCCGTGAACTTTTTTTCAACATGGACAAACCTTTTTTTCAAAATTGATGAATCTTTTTGAACATTGATGAACTTTTTTCCGAAATCAATGATTTTTTTAGAAACTTCTGTTCAAATGTGATGAACTTTTCTCAAACTCATAAACATTTTTCAAAATTGATGAACTTTACTTTTAAAATCAATGAACTTTCCTCAAATTTGTGATCTTTTTTTCAAAGTTGATAAAATCGATGAACTTCTAAAATTTTGATCTTTTTTCGATTCATGGGTCTTTCCTATATTTTTGTGAATTCGTTTTCAAGTTTACTTTTTCTTTTTTCAAATAATTTAAACTGGCTATATAATATATGTTATATTTAGTATTAAAAGATCAAACAATATTGTTTCCTGGTAGTAAACAACATGGCGAGGTCGGTCTAGTGCTTAACGCGGTATGTTGAGTTCGATTGCTCCTTGTCGCAATATTACTGTCAATTTTTTTCTTTGCGTTTTTCTTTTCAGCATGTTATTGGACCGGCCCGCTGCGTCTCGTGCGAGCACCAGTAGCGTTAACCGGCGCTTAGAGTGCCGAACAAGAGATCCCTTTCTCGAGCTTCTGCTCCTGACATCATGAGATTGCAAATGCTACAGACCGCCCTCTACCAGCTTTGTCGATCGAACGCCTACACGCGACACGAAGCGGGCCATGGCCTAGTAAACACAAGGTTGTTTTCTTCTTCTATTTACTTAACTTTCAGCTACTGTTCACCATTGTTTTAGGAAATCACCCACCGGCGATCCGACGCGGGCTATGGCCTAGTAAACACAACAACTGGCTATTTTTTCTCTTACGTAAATATTAGCGTTTGGTTCACCATGATTTTTGGAAATATGCACAACCTTCCGTCCGGTATTGGGAAGGTACCAAAAGTTTTTTATTTCATATTTCAGGTTTTTTATCTTTAAGACATGAACAATTTAAAATAATTATGATCATTTTTCGAATTCATGATTATTTTAATTTCGAATATTTTTAGGTTCACAAAAAAATCAATCACCAAGCATTTTTTAAATACTCCAACTTTTGTGAATTTGTGAATATTTTTTCTATACGCAAACTTTTTAAAATTTGTGAACGTTTTCAAATCCATGAACATTCTTTTGAATTTGCGATTATTTATCAAATTTCATAACATTTTTTGGAGTCGTGTAGATTTTTAAATTATTGATTATTATTTTTGATTCACAAAACATTTCCGAAAATCATGAACATTTTTCAAATGCATGATCAATTTAAAACTCATCAACATTGTTTAAATTCTTTATTTTTTCTAATTGATGAACATTTATTCAAGTTTTTGATTTCATGAATTGTTTTCAGTTTTGGGAATATCTTGCAAATTACTGAAATTGTTTAAATTTAGGAACATTTGTCAATTTTTGGAACATTTTTTAATTCATAATATTTTTCTGAAATTCACGAAAAAATTCTTCAAAATTGTGAACACTTTCCAAAAAAATCATCTAAATTAGTTAAGAATCTTAAAGTAAAATGAAGAGGAGATGGAAAAAAACTGCAATTTGTACGATCACGACCGTACAATGAATAAGTGTGGGAAATCTTTGGGTCTTGTCTATGCAAGATGTGGGCAACACTCCGTTTAGCGCTCGCAAATAAGCTTTGTATAGCAACACTATGAGGAGACAGAGGGATGGGGCAGCTGCATAAAGATCACTTGGAGTGGGCCCGTCATTTTTGTGGGCTTTTAACACATTTTATTACTTTCAAACAAGTGTGAACTATTTATATGTTTAAAATTAAATTGTAAAAAAAATATTTCATATTACAATATATTGGAGTTCACTTTCATAGGTCAAGAGAAAATTTGTTTATTTCACTAGGTTGAGCTAGTGAGATGTTCAGTTCCAACTAATTGTTGATTGGTTTTCCAAATTTGTTCATAAGACCAAAAAAAAATATTCGCATGTTGCAGTAATTTGTTTATCCAGTGCAAAAAAAAATTATAGACGTCAACTGAGTGCTAGGGAATTCTCAGGTAACTGAGATTTAGCAAACCCGTTTGCAATATCAAAAGAACCTGAATAACGACTTCATGGTAAAATCATGGAGTTGCATATTCAAATCAATATCAACTTGTATACTTTATTGAAATTCACCATATCTTACAAGCCCAAACTTTGGCACATCGTAGTACCCATCATTTCCTTGGCTTTGTCAATGCGCAACAACACTTACCACGATCGCAATAGCTGTCATCGAAGATGTAACCAGACCATTCACAGTTAAGTCTGCAAATATTAACATTGTTCACCGTTGGGTTCTCGCATATCTTAAAATCTCCACACAAAGCTCTCCATGCAGTCGTACCTACACATGACGAAGTAGAGCAACCCATTCAGATTAGGCTATGGATATATAGTATAAAATGAAAGGGTTACTCAAAATTGTCTACAAAATCAAGGTCTGCGTATATTTCTTCAAAATTGGACCAACATAAACAAATGAGTGTACCTTCGTTTCTCCCACTTGCATGACATGAAAAAGTGGCATACATCAGAAGAACTACCAAGCATAGGGCCCTTGTATTGTTCTTCATAATTGCCATCAGAAATGATGTCCTATTTCTTTTCTCTACTATGGCTTTCCTTATGGTTGATATTTCTCATGATATATCCTAATGGTGGTATTATATAGGCATAGTCCAACATAGGAGTTTCTCCCATTTGGAAAGGAAACATAAGGATCCTACAACTGTCAACATTAATGTTTTCGTCCTTATCTTCTACACAACCAGCTAATGTCAATTAATATTATTACAAGAGTTTGAATATATACAGCCTGTTATTAAATGCCTCTTTAGTATTGATATTATTATTTTCAAATATTCACTATTAATACCGCCATTAAATTGTGTATCATAATAGTACATCAATTTGTTATTGCCTTCTAGTTTTGGCCTATAAATTTACTAGCTACTACTTCCTGTGGCGTGCGGTGGGATTATTAGGCTGGCGGGCCAAAACAATAAGACCAAGGTGAGTCGAGGGGGACCAGAAAATTTCCACCTCTGACAATGACTTTTAGTTTTAAAATCAGATAGTCCTAATGGACCAACTTAAAAAAACTAAATCCTGATGGGTGGCCCACTGACCTTTTAATCTCAAAAGCAAAATATTATTATTCCTGGTTATCTTTCACATTTTAAAGCATATCTTAGAAAAAATTATTAATTGGCTCTTGCAACCAGAAATATTTCAAATGACAATGCATGTATTCGAATGTGAAACATGAATAATTTCAATGTAAAATAAACTCATTTTATGTTTGATTTATTATTTGTTTTCATATATATATATATATATATATATATATATAGTGATGCTATTCATCACCCAGGGTGCAGAATAACTTATTCTTCACCCGAGGTAATCTTACGATCATTTCATAATTAAATTACGTTTGGAATTCAAATAGTTACATTCCTATTCATTCACTACGTAATATTTGACATAAGAAAATAAAAATATAGGTCATAAGACAAGAAAATTTGCAGTTTATGTGTATTTTACACTATGTTTTTTACGTTTGTAATTTTACATAATATAAAATATTTTTTACGACGATTATATATTTTCTTACGGTCTCTTTTTATGTCGAAAATAAGGCAAAACTTATGAAACGTAAAATTACGATGTATTGATGGTAAAATAGAGGGGGTGAAGAATAACTATTCCTCACCCAGGGTGACGAATAGACAATCCCTATATATATATATATATATATATATATATATATATATATATATATATATATATATATATATATATATATATATATATATATATATAGAAATGCCCTCCGTTGGATCATCTTATTACATTATAGAGATGCTCCCATATTTATTCTATATTTTTTGATAACTTTTAAACCATTAAAAGTTTAGCGACCCTTAACTAGTTCTGTGGCAAGCTATGGTAGACACAGTTTTACCTAATTCTAAAAGATATCCACCGTGTTGTAATAATTTATACAGGCAGTGTCAAAATGTTGTACCGTAATTCTCGTTAATTTTATAGATTTGTTCATAAACCTAAAAATGTTCAACAAGTTTTTATCATATGCCAAAAATGTAGCATTTACTCTCATAGTTAAAAATGAACATTGCTCGGACCGATGGTTCTCGATATCAGTTGAGTGCTAAGGAATTCTGAATAACTGACAAGTAGCAAAATCATTTTTAGTATAAAATAAACTTAAATGACGTCTTCATTGATGAAATCATGGGGTTGCATAGTTGAGCTAACAAAATTAACTTTGTGTCGTTTATTGAAATCCAACATATCTTAAAACAACAAATTTTGGCACATCATAATACATACTACTCATCATTTCCGTGGCTTTGCCAATTTGCGCATAGCACTTTCAAAGGTCAGAGTAACAAAAATCAACATTTTAAGTTAAGCTTGCACATATGGACATTATTTAGTGTTGGGTTGTCGTGCGGTTAAAACCTTCCAGACAACACGTGACAAAGTATCACATCCCTTTCAGGTTACCACCTGTAATATAAATTGAACGGATAATATTGTCTAACAACCAAGGTGGCCATATGTTTGTACACATTAGATTGGCATAAACAAATTATTGTACCTTTGTTTCTCCCAGTCGCATGTCATGACAATATGATAGACATGATAACTGCTAAGCATGGAGCTTTTGTGTTGTTTATGATAAGTGCCATGAGGAGTGGCTTTCTGTTTCCTTTTTCCTGATGTAGTTATATTTTCGACATGGTTGATATTTCTAGGGAAAGGCCAAATAAAGCTCGAGCTCCATGGAGCCTTTAATTACTTCAATTCAAAATTTTAAGTTTCAAAAATTTTGGAGAAAATACACATATACATATGGATGACGAAATGACTTTTCATGCGAGCTACAAAAAAAAAAGAAAGAAATAATGTATTTTCTAGAACATGTACTATTCACTATAAAATTACATGTTTTTTTACAGGGCACACAAAAACATATTTCGTGATGAAATTTCACACACATCTAGTATACATCTATAAGTGTTTGATATTTTTTTTGAAAGTAAAAAAATGTTTTTTAATGTTTGAAAATAAAGGGCCCCTTGAAGCCCGAGAGCAAAAAATCCACTCATATTTCTAATGCTATGATACGTCCTTATGGTGATACTGTATAGAGGCATGACCAAATCTCAAGGATCTTCGTTCTGAAAAAAGAAAGTCTCTAAGGATCCATTATTGATCTTATATTGTTTTTCACATTAATACTTGCATGCATCCTGTGTTTGTGTATAATCTGCTATAAGGAGAATCAATATCATTATTATAGTCAAAAGAATTATAATTATAATATACTTGGATAGCACAATACTACTCCTAGGTAATATACTTGGATAGCACAATATTATGGAGTACTATATTTTATTGATAAAGGAATATTAAATGCCTCCTAGGTAATAGCTCCTTTCCTATTTGTTAGGCCTTCATGTATTTCCAGATTGACACTAAAGTATAATATAAATAATCTGCACTTTAAGTATAATATAATAATATATACTAAAAGTGTTCTCGATGTCAAGCACGCGTTTCACATATTGATAGGAAAAAGGGTGAAGAGACCCATCCATAATTTGAATACAATATCAAATGACACACCACAAGCATGCATATCATATATTAATAAAAAAAGGTGAAGAGACCTATCCATAATTTGAATACAATGTCAAACGACACACCCCACAACGCTAATTCTGAGATTAAAACCATACCTACTACAAATCGAGAATGAGAGAAACCGCTTTGCCCGATCTCTAGCCAAGAATGCAAACAAAGAGGGCACAAAACCAACATGCATTGGGTATCACACTTCCAGCCACCCCACACCGCCCCGCAGCCGTGGTGGCACAATCTCCACCGGGGTCCCTTGGTGTGGTGAATAATGGATATCAAAATATTAAAGCCAGAGAAATATAATTAAATTTCAATGGAGTCCCCGTGAAATCATTTAAAATCGGTTTCACACACACACACGTTCCAAACGGAAACATACGCGATCCTCCTCCCCTGCCCGCTTCCCCGCTCCCCCGCTAGGGTTTTCCACCGCCGCCGCCGCCCAGCCTCCTCCCCACGCCGCCTGAGCCCCTTCCTCCTCCCCGCCCCCATCCTCGTCCCACCTTTGCCGCCTGCCTCCGGGCGGCGCGCCTCCTTCCTCCTCGTCCTCATCCGCCTTTTACCCCGCCGCTGGCGTCGTCCCTGGTCCGACGGGCGGTGGTGTGGCGGCGGGTTGCCCTTACCCGCGCTCTCCTCCTTTCCGGGGGGGGAGGCGGCGGTGTTTCGGCCGTGGCGGCCCGGTGTCCTAGTGGCGGAGGCGGCGGCGCTTCATCGGTGGTGCCGCCTGACGGCGGGCGCCCGGTGGTCGGATGGCGGTGGCGCGTCCGGCCCAGATCTTGGGGCCCCATCTGGGTCCTTGCGTCGGGTTCGCGCCGCTGGCGATGCTCCCGTATGGGAGGCTGAGGAGCGGCTTGACTGGGCGGCGTCGACGGCGTGCGTGCTGCCGCGAGGCGGGAGCTGTCTGACCTCTGAGGGCCGGGCGGCTCAGGGGCCACGGGCCCGTAGGCTCTGCTGGCGTCCGGTCGGCTACCGTCATGGACGATGGAGGTGGGCCTCCCAGATCTTGTGACGGTCTTGCCCTAGTCCCGGCTCCTCTTCTTTGTGCAGACCATCTTCAAGGTGCCGTGGTGAGACAAATTTTGGGAAGCTTCGTGTCCGTCTTTGGCCTTGAGGTGGTGGTCGGTTTGGTGGCGAGCTCCGAGTGCTCGAGGTGGAGGATGGGATCGGGAGAAATCCCTGTTGGCTTGGCCGACACCGACGCGGCGGCGCCTGAGGGTGCCACCGGACCTTCCTGGAGGGCGTCGGGGCTACCCCTCCTCTCTCCTCGCCATGTACCGAGGGAAACCCTTAGCAGCAGCGTCTCCATCGTCGCGTCCCTTCTTGGAGGTGTTTATTGATACCGGCGGTTCGGAGTCTCGGAGCTTGGTGGGCGACTCCGGTGGACGCAGCGGTCGCGAGGCTTCGTCGTTTTTGTCGATCCGCCGTTATCGGCATTTGTTCCTTTTCTTTTTCTCTTTCTTTCTTTTGGGCATGCTTGTGCTGCTTCCGCCCCAGCATTCTTTTTCTCTTTCTTTCTTTTGGGCATGCTTGTGCTGCTTCCGCCCCAGCACCTATCGTTGACTGTATCGGATGGTTGCTTTGGAATACAAAGCGGGGAAAACCCTTTTTCTTAAATCATTTAAAATCATATGCTTAAAAATATTCAACATCTTCAAAATAACAACACATGCATTGTCAAGTGCCAATATAAATAATGTTGACGACGCATTGGGCATCACCCTTGAACATCAACATCGCACTGACCGAACTGATAAATCCATTCTCATGTGAAAATGAAGTAACAAGACGCCCACACTCGGAGAAAATATGAGGCTACTAGTACTACTACTACCGTGCACACACAACTGTTACCGTAGAGGTACAGCTCAAATAGTGGCAATTGCACATTGATCCTTATTCCCAATTTTTACCATCTTGAGACCAGAACACTATGCCCAACAGGTACGGACAATTTACAACCAAGCATGGATCACTCCTTTTTGGCTTTGTTGTCAGCGGCGCCGGTCTCTGCTTCGGGTTCGGGCCGGGCGCCGCCGTCGCCGGTCATCATCTTCTTGAACTCGTCGAAGCCGACGCAGCCGTCGCCGTCGACGTCGACGGAGGCGATCATCTTCTCGCACTCCTCGGTGCTGCATCCCTCGCCGATCCGGCTCAGGACCTTGCTGAGCTCGGCGACGGAGATGCGGCCGTCGCCGTTGATGTCGTAGACGTCGAAGGCGTCGCGCAGCTCGGCGTCCAGCTCGCGCTCCTCGCGGCCGCGGCCGTGGAAGGCGGCGAACTCGCCGAGGTCCACGTAGCCGTCGCGGTCGGTGTCGAGCTCGTCCATCATGGAGGCCACCTCCCGGCCCTGCGCGGACTCGGTGGCCGGCGGCGCGATGGCGCGCGACACGGCGGCCAGCTCCGACGGCGAGATCCGGCCGTCGCCGTCCGTGTCGAAGCGGGAGAAGACCTTCTTGATCTCGATGTCCTCCGCCGCTGCCGGCTTCTTCGCCTGCTGCTGCTGCTGCTGCTTCTGGCCGGCGCTCGACATGGCGAAACTTGAGGCTCTCGGTGGTCGCGGCGAACTGGCTGAGCTTCAAAGCTTCAAGAACTCAAATGGGCTCTAGTGATGGAGATTGGGGAGCTTCGACTTGAATGTGGTGGGATGGGTGGAGGTTGCAGTGGGCTCTGGGGTATTAATACCGGCGAGCACGCGCTACGGACGCGCACCGACCACCCTCCCTGCTTCCGGATAAAGAAGTGGAGTAACTCCGACGCGGGGAGGGGAGCGGCGAGCGCGTTGTCTTCTCTTCTCCCGGTTGCGTGGGGCGGCGCGTCGGCCAGGCGTGGCTTCGCGGCGATGGGCAAGCGTACGGCCGGATGCGCGCGATGCGGATCTCGGGGCATGGGAGGACTTTTCCGCGTCCCGCCGAGCGGCAGGTTCCTCGGTGCTCGAGAGAAGTCAGCAGCTCGCGTGAATCACCGGCCACGTCTGCGTCTGTCGCGGACCGGTTTATTTATTCCTTTGCCGGCCTGGTTCGTGGAAGTTGTCGCCGTGAGCGGCTACGGTGTAGTGGGTGTGCGTGGCCGAGGGATGGACACATGACGCGGCGGGCGTGGACGGAGCGAAGTATCCCCACCCCATGTGAGATCGTCGTTGCTCGTGGCGTCCCATCCTTGCCTTGCGGTGTAACTTTTCAGAATAAAGGTTCTTTTTAAAAACAATAAAAAAATAAAAAAATAAAGGTTCTTTTTCACAACAAAGGTTCGTGCAGGATATCATGGCCGCCAGCCCGCCACTCCCATTTTCACTGCGCTGGTGACTTTTACGAGTG
Source organism: Aegilops bicornis (assembly GCA_021605145.1). Lineage (NCBI taxonomy): Eukaryota > Viridiplantae > Streptophyta > Magnoliopsida > Poales > Poaceae > Aegilops > Aegilops bicornis. The sequence continues at coordinate 30,365,271 of CM038671.1, read as the reverse complement.
TGGGGGGTACATACAGGTTAATTTATGGAAATACTATCTAGCGAACGTTCGCTGAGGATCCAACCCTGGTGAACGCTCTCTTCACCGTTGCACGGATCTTGGCGCGGCCCTCTGGCCACATAGGATTGCTGAAGTCGTTCGCTATCAGCTGACTCCTAGCAGATGTTCTTTCCAAAAATTACAAGGCCGTTCGGCTCCCATGGCATGAAGGGTGTGTGCACTCAAAAAACATCTGCATAATACAAATGTCATAGTATGATATTTGGCAAAAGCATAACATAAGTAGGCGACAGAGGGGAGGGGAGCGATGCCGCGATGGCGTGCACCGATTGGGCCCTTGAGCGGAGGGTGCAGTCGAGCGGTGGTGGCCGATTAAGGTCACACTCTTTTACATAGTGGGAGGAAATAGACAGTGCGGGATATTGGGTTGTTAGGACCGTGGGTTTATCGGCTGAAATAACCAAATTGACAAATTCTGGGTGAGCCACGACCCACCAATGGTACTAACCCCGCGATGATCCCACATTTTTTTCTTCGAGAATGAGATGAACCCATATATCATAATCCTTATGTGTCGCACGGTCCAATAAGCCGCACGGTGAATCGTGCTGGATTGGGTTTGAATCGACAATTCCTTCCTAGTGGGCGATCGGCTTACCACTAGACTATAAGTAGAGCATTGTGAACATTTTTGGATTGAAACTCTTTCTATGTTTTGTAAGCTAAATTTGTCCACAAATTCAACTTCTGATTTAAAAAAGTTTGAAAATCCAGATTTTTTACATTTTTTTAAAGAACGTAAATCCCTTTTTGAGAGGGCATTTTTTTTCTAACTTTCCATGTGCATTTTTTATTTATAGGTAGCATAGCACTTTTTTGCTTTTATTATTGTAGGTACCATGACACTTTTGTTATAGGCCACATGAAAGTTTTTTTTATTAATAAGAGATTTGCAATTTAATAAGATGCCAATCATTAAGAGGATGGATTTTATTATTAAGAGCATGGCATTTTATTATTAATACCATGGCATTATTATTATTAGAAAGGCATCATTTCTATTATTAATTATATGATAATTTTATTATTGGGAACATGGCATTTTCATTATTTGTTGACATGTCATTTATATTATCAGGAGGATGGCAGTTTAATTATTAACAGGATGGAAGTTTTATTGTATAGAGCAGGTCATTTTCGTTATTATTGACATACCATTTTTATTATTAGGAGGATTGCAATTTTATTAAATAGAGCATGTCATTTTATTATTATTATTGACATGTAATTTTTGTTGTTAGGAGGATGACATTTTTTAGACTGGCATTCTTTTATTAATTGTTAACAGGATGACATTTTTATTATTAGGAGGATGGTAGTTTTTATTTTTATTGGCATGGCATTTTTGTCATTGATATGGTATTTTTTTATATTTTTTTGCACAGTGGAACAAATCAAGCAAAAAAATTACATCATGGCATTTTTTGGCCCTTGACAAAGATAAAGGAAAAAACTCTCTCCCAAACATGTTCTTTTTTACTGTGAAACATCTACATGGTGGAATTCATACCATTTGTAAAATCATAGATTATCATGGCATTTTTTGTAAAGTAACATGGCATTTTCCGTATTATTTATATCATGGCAATTATACATTTTATGTGTACTCCGTTTTTATAAGAAAAATATGTTTTTTATCAAAAAAATGTAATCTGGGCATTTTGGGCAATGGAGGTTTGCCTTGGCCTGTCCCCTGCGAACGATCGAGGGGAGGGCGTTACGTTCGCTGGGACTGCCCACTTGGCAACCACTTCGTTCGATCAACCCTCCTCCCTGGCGATCAAACGCCAACTATTCGGATCCTTTATTTATAGGTAGTGTAGGGAAGAGAACAATGGCACATGAAAACTATAGGCTGAATGTTCGTTTTTTGGTATTAGCAAGCAAACACTTGCAAGCCGGCAAATAGGGGAAGGAAGAACCAATGTGAGGACGAAGAGAAAGAAGTAGGACGGGAGAGGTGGACTAAATGTGTAGAGCCCGGAGTTATCCGGCCTTTTTTTTTTTGTGAATTGCTCGTTCAAATAATTAGTGTTGAATAGTTGCCTAGGTGTATGTTTGGATTAAGTTTCTGTAGAACTTGGGTTGGATTATTTGATCACTACCACAAAGAAAATATTATTTGGTCGTTAGGAATGAATCGTTTATTACAAACTACTCCCTCCGTTCCTAAATAATTGTCTTTCTAGAGATTTCAACAAATGACTACATACGAAGTAAAATGAGTGAATCTACAATTTAAAACATATCTACATACATCCGTATATTGTAGTCTATTTGAGATGGCTAGAAAGACAAATATTTAGGAACAGAGGGAGTACATGTCTTTTGAGCTAAGTTGGGAAAGCCATACGTTTAGGACGTTGGCATGGTCATGAACTCTCTTGTTCAACCCAAACCAGTATTCAATTGAGTCCCGGTATATATGGCCCATTAAAAAAAGTACATTTGTTTTCTTGAAATATCAATAAGAAATATGAGCTATAATCAGTTTGACAATAAAATATACTTACACGCATTATAAAAAATATGTAGTTTGAAAAAATATTGATGTATTTTAGAAAATATACTCATGGAACTATTTTTTTCATATTTAGTGTGTGTTTAATTTAAAATTGGATTTTTTATTAAAAAGTAAAAAATGGCAAATTATCAAGTGAAAACTATATGTTAGTGAAACTCTGGAACATTCCTCGTGGACCATCAGATCGACAGGGAATGCCATAGATCTGAGGTGGGATCACCACCAGCCACTTAAACACGAATTAGCAAATAACCCCTTCTTTTACCACTAGGCCTTGACGCTTCTTCTTCCATCTGGTGGGCGTGATGGAGAGTTGTCCTACGGCGGCCACGGTGTGTTCTCCGTCGGCGATGATGCGCCCTCCGTTGGCTAAGCTCTCTCCCTCTTTCGGCCACGAAGAGCCCTTCGATGTCCATGATCCCCTCCCTTCGCTGGTTTTGGCCTGCACTTCGGAAGACACGTTGGCACCGCCTCTCCATGATCTCGCCGCTCCTTCGCCCCTGCCATGACTCAACCTCCTCGTAGCCCTGCACACGTAAGCAACACAATACAGCATCCGATTCAGGTACTGATTGAACTACTATCGCGTCATAAATGTATTACCTGATGGTAGTACAATCAGTAGGTAAATCATAGTTATCACAACATCATAGTTTTTCTTCTTCAATTGATATACTTTTGAAGCATGTGAATTGGTCTTTTCTGTTTGTCGCTTCGTCGGTATACGATAGCATGTTCAACAGTTGTCCACAGTAGACTATATTGCTATGTAAACTGGACTTTGTCTGTATAAAGAAAATACTGCTTGAGGGCAGTAGACTGATTTCCAAAAGAAAAAAATATCGGATGAGTTCCCAGATTATAAACTATAGGATGAGTTCCCAAAAGAAAATCCTACTTGTATGTCCATTCTAATTGTTTCTTTCATGTCTACCTACGGGATTTTTTACTTTGATTCGAGGCAACCGTGTGTTTTTTATTTTGGGCAATACTCCCTCCATCCCACATTATAAGACGTTTTGGCAAGTTAAAATGGTATGCAACGTCTTATATGACAAAGGGAGTACAAGACTAAATCCCAAGCTAGTGGGAGCTTGAATTTCATTCATTACTGGCTTTGTGCCGATATTTGGCTTGGACTACTAATTCCTACATATCTGAATTTTATACTTCTGGGAGTTGTCTAGTTATGTAACCCGAACCCTGCCTTTGCAACTTGAAGTATTTACCAAACACTATAGTTAATTAAGTTAATGATGTATCAAGCATATCATATTTCCGATTCATTGCTTCCGGTGCTCTAGTTGTTTTGTTGCTGGTTGGTGCTGCATATGGCTAGATAGCCGATTGTAGTCAGGTAACTCCTGACCATGTGAAAGCCCACAGCTGCGTGATGAAGTTTCTACGGTTCTAGAAATAATTGTACACAAATAATTCTTTCATTCTTGAAAGTTCATGCTCTTATCAAAAGTCTTCGTGAGATGAACTTCTGTCCATGTGCACATAAACTAGAGGGTCTGTTTGGATGACGCCCAAGACAACCCCGCCAAAATTTTGGTAGGGTACCTATGGGCTACGATCCAAATAGACCTACAGTTTTTTGTATTACTAATATTTTGTCAATCCATTGTTTATGCCGCCAACCCAATTTCTTAGTCAAGAAGGAAACACATGGATCTTTATTTAATTTCACTTACGGTTTAGGTTTTGGAAGGTACATCCCCCCCCCCCCCCCCGACGCATGATCTGTGCTTTTTATCCTACACGCTTACTTATTTTGATAAAAATATATATTACTCTCTCCGATCCAAATTAGTTATCGCTCAAACGGATGTATCTCATTGAAATACATATCGATACATCCATTTCGGTGACAAGTAATATTGATCGCAGGGAGTACCCAACCATTTTCTTTCTTCGTTCCATAGTCATCTGCCTCAATTTAGCCTCCCGCCTGATCCTTGGAAGTTATATCTTGTTGAAGTTCGTCATGGTGGCAAGGCTCTGCTTGCTCCGAGGCTCACATGCCCTATTTTGTTCATTCTATTATGTCTCCATTAATCCCCATACCAAATTCTAAGGCTGACAATAACTTTGTGACATTGTTCTTTTTATTGTAATCGTGGCAAGGATAGATAATAGTGGCTTAGTTATGTTTTTAGTGTGTGTCTTTGTCTCTTAGCACCTACATTGTTGGATGACACTTTTGCATTGAATAATTCAGTAAACCCAATATAATAACCACCGTACAAGCCTTCAACAACACATGAAAACATCCTCGGCAACAATATGAAGTGTACTACAAAGAGTGCGCCACAACACGCATACGAATATCATAAAATAGAGTGTTTGCACAATATGATATAGAGTGTCACAAAAGATAGCAAGACCACATTGCAATATTTTGAAGAACTGTTCACAATCAAGTTGATCAATGCTTTATTACTATTTTGAGCACATGGACATTGAACCTGCCTTACACCCAACACTTTTCTAGCACATTATAAAACATTGTATCCATCATTCGTTAGGCGTTCAATTATAGCAGCAACAAAGGCCACCATGGTCCGGTGTGCAGTGGCCTTTTTTGTATTCAAAAAATGCGCAATGATCAATGCATGGCTGGTCGGACAAAGAGTCTCCTTCACAACTTTTAAATTTGATACACACGTAGGGAAGGGGGGTTGGTTTTGGATCTACGCACAACAAAACAAAGAAAAGTTAGAATATATAAAATACTTAAGTTACTTGGGTCAGTTCGAATTACATATGCAAAAATATGTGCGCATAAACAAATCCCAAAACAAGCAGGAAAATTGATTAGATAGAGAAATGGTTCTACCTGCATGACATGAGAATAGAGTAGACATCATCACAAGAGCTACCAAGCATAGAGCTCCCGTGTTGCTCTTGGTAAGTCCCATAAGAAGTGGCTTGTTACTTATTTCTTCTACGTATGTTTGTTCTTGTAGTTTGTATTTTCAACATATGCCCTATGTGTTGGTGTTTATATAACCACGGGCAGACCATGAAGGGTCAGTCCCCCCCCCCCCCTCCATTTTTGGTTGGAGATAGTTACTATCTAAATAAACCATTGTAGATTCTATGGATAACTTGTTGTTAAATTTTTATTGAATTCTAACCTTGAAATATATTAGCATTCTGAAATGACATACATAGAAAACATTAAAATGTATCTTTCTTTTGCAGGGTACATTAAAATGTATCTTAGAGGCAAGGGCGGATCCAGCCCAGCGGGCCGCTCAGGCCCCCTTTGTATATTGTAGAAATTGCTACAATATCTTGCTTACAAAGGATTTGGGCCCCATGCCCAGGGCCTGCCCCCCTCTCGGTTGGGGCCTATATCCGCCATTGCTTCGAGGCAACCTTGCTATTGCTATAAAAATTGGACTGCTATTTACACCTAATGTTTGGTGATAAGAATTAACTTGTGTTAAGTAATCTGAAAATACATTTTCTATAATCTTTTGTTTCATGATATTGATAACTTTTTAAATATCTATCTTGAGATTTGAATTATTGAAAATGAAAAACTACTCATTTATAGGAGAAGAGATAATATGAATAATACGTTTTTAGGAGAGAAAGTAGGGAGATATATTTTTGTATTTCATAAAAGGGGTGTCGATATAGAAAGAGAAATATAAAAACTTAAATAACAAAATGTTACTACTACAACAACTGTAGCACATGCATAGAAACGCATTATCAAAAACTCAATACCTACTATAAAAGTCAACTACGCTTGTTTCTCTTAGCCTAGTTAGTAATCCAGTGCAAATCTCAATAGTATGTTGTTCAGATATGAATACAAATCGTTACTAACCGGGAGAGTAATCCTCACATTTGCGTGGCTAGATACTTTTTGTTACATATATTGCATTCTAAAATATGTTCTTTGTTTTCAAACAAACAATGCGCATTATGAAGCTTGTCTAATGACATGTCAATGAACCTTGTTTCATGGTAATCATGTGATTATAAAGTCATGTATGTGCATGAAATTCAACACCTATTGAATTATAATTTATACCCCTTATATGTTTTTAAATACCAATGATATCTGTTTTACTCTAATCACTCCATGAGGTAACATCTCTACTCTATATTCTTAGTGGAAAATGGTCATATGGGGGTTGTTTGGATGATGCCCAAGTCAGCCCCGCCAAAATTTTGGTGGGGTAACTCTGGGCTACCAACCAAACAGACTTATAGTTTTCGTAAGGTTACTAATATTTTGTCAACCCATCATTATGTAGCCAACCCAGTTTGTTGGTCAAGAAGCAAACACATGTATCTTTATTTAAATTCACTTACTGGTTAGGTTTTGGAAACTTCTCCCACCATAAACGCATGATTTTTGCGTTTTATCCTATTCACGTTTTCCAATAAAAAATAATATTCCGACACCATTTTCTTTTTTCATTCCTTCGTCATCTGCCTCTACTTAGCCGCTTATCCGGTCCTTCGAAGCTATATCTTGTTGAAGTTCGTCATGGTGGCAATGCCCTGCTTGCTCCCAGGCTCACATGCTCTATTTTGTTTGTTCTATTATGTCTCCAAAATTAATCTCCATATCAAACTCTAAGGCTGACTATGAGACTTCGTGACACTGTTCTCTTTACTATAAATGTGGTAGGGATAGATAACAATAGCTTTGTTCTGTTTTCAGTGTGTCTTTGTCTCTTAGCAGCTACGGTGTTGAATGATGCTTTTGCATCGTATAATTCAATAAATCCGATAGTAAAACCACCGCACATGCCTTTAACAATACATGAAAACATCCTCAACAACAATCCCAAGTGCACTACAACTAAAACCGCTAGCACATAAAAACTAGAGTGCGGCACAACACCCATATGAGTATTATACAGTACAATGTTAGCACAATATCGTACAGACTATCACAAAAGATAGCAAGAACCAATTGCACTATTTTGAAGAACTATTCACAATCAAGTTGATCAATACTTTATTACATTTTTAGCACATGGACATTGACCCTGTCTTACACCCAACACTTTTTAGCACAATACTCCTATAAAGCAGTGTATCCATCATTCATCAGGCGTTCAATTAGAGCATCAGCAAGGGCTATCATGGTCTGGTGTGCAATGGCCTTTTTTGTATTCAAAAAATGCGCAGTGATCAATACATGGCTAACCAGATACGTAGTCTCCTCAAAGCTTTTAAATAGGATACATACATTGAGAATGGGGATTGATTTCGTACCTACACACAACAAAATATAGAAGCTCTAGAATATAGAAGCTCTAGAATATGAATATGAGCGTGTGTCATCAAACCACTATGTTCATAAGACTAAGAACTATTCTGCTTATTCATATGAGTACTATTCACCTCCTGCAAGGGTATTTGCTAGGGCTCCAAAGCCGAAGTTCTCAGATGCCACACTTAGACTCATTGCTTCTAAGCCACCCCTGAAAATGTGGGTGGTTAAGAAAGCTTAACTCTCTTTTGCAGGGAAAGGTCTCCAGCCAAAAACCAAAGGCGTCTGATGCTATTGCTGGGGACCTAAAACATCTTGTAGGGCGCAAGATAAAATGCCCAAATGGTCTTACTATGTATTTTGTTCCTGAATCGCTTGCCAATCATCCTATCAGTCCTAACCTTGATCTGAGCTTTGATAATCCTCTTGTGCGTCAAATGTTTATGCTTCACAATACTCTTGGTGAAGCCTATCCCCCTAACTGTACTGTAGGGTATGACACCTCGTGCTTCAGAATGGATTATGGACAGCGGATGCACTAATCATATGGCTGGTGATCGAAGTCTTCTCATGGATTCAACCCTTCGTCCATCTGACAAGAGTCACATCACATTTGCTGACACTGGTAAAAGCAAGGTATTGGGTCTAGGTAGAGTTGCAATCTCAAAGGATCAGCACATGGATAAAGTGATGCTTGTTGAATCCACAGGTTTCAACTTAATGTCTGTCTCAATGCTTTGTGACTTGAACATGATCGTGATATTTGGAAAATATCGTTGCCTTGTACTAATGGAATCTGACAAGTCTCTAGTCTTTGAAGGGTATCGAAAAGATGATTTGTATATGGTAGATTTCTCAGCAGGACCACAGCTGGCCGTATGTCTTCTAGCAAAGGCTTTAGAGTGCTGGCTCTGGCATCGGAGGCTAGGGCATGCTGGCATGAGGAACTTTCACACTCTTGCAAAGAAGAAGCACGTCATAGGCATCGAGGGCGTCAAGTTCAAGAAGGATCATCTGTGCGGTGCCTACGAAGCTGGAAAGATGACTAGGGCCAAGCACCCCTCGAAGACAATCATGACAACATCTCAACCCTTCGAGCTGCTACACATGGACTTATTTGGCCCTACTCACTGCTCTACTCTCACTACTACTGCTTGTCTCTATGGCTTCATCATTGTTGAGGATTATTCAAGATATACATGGGTTCATATAATCCTTTAAAAGACTGAAGTGCAGGATGTCTTCAAACGCTTTGCCAACCGTGCCATGAATAACTATGGCGTCAAGATCAAGCATATCAGAAGTGACAATGGCACAGAGTTCAAGAACAACGGCCTCGACCTTTACCTGGATACATTGGGCATCACTCATGAGTTCTCCACTCCGTACACTCCTCGGCAGAATGGCATCGTGGAGCGCAAGAACCGAACACTCATTGAGATGACTCGGACGATGCTTGATGAATACAAGACTCCAAGAAAGTTCTGGCCCGAAGCCATCGATACTGCATGCCATGTCATCAACCATGTTTATCTTCACAAGCTTCTGAAGAAGACATCCTATGAACTCCTCACTGGTAAGAAGCCAAATGTCAGTTACTTCAGAGTATTTGGTGCTAGGTGCTGGATCAAGGATCCACATCACACTTCAAAATTTGCACCGAAAGCACATGAATGTTTTATGCTTGGTTATGGAAAGGATTCACAATCCTACAGAGTCTTCAACCTCTTTCATTATAAAGTGGTTGAAACTGTAGATGTGCAGTTCGATGAGACTAACGGCTCGCAAAGAGAGCATCTGCCAAATGTGCTAGATGAAGTTCCACCTAGTGAATCCATCAAGCTCATGGGAACTGGAGAAATCATACCGTCTGAAGCTCAGGCTGAAGTGGAACTTATCATTTCTGCTCCTAATCAACCTGAAGACAATCCTCCAAATGATGACAATGATCAGCAAGAGCAAAATCTTTGTCCAGTTCATCCTCGTGTTGCAAATGAAGTACATATTGAGAAGATAATTGATAGCATCTATGCACCTGGTCCACTCACTCGTTCAAGAGCAACACAACTAGCAAATTTCTGTGGGCACTTTGCATTTGTCTCAATACCCAAGAAAGTTGCTGAAGCCTTCATGGAACCTGAATGGATTCAAGCTATGCAAGAAGAGCTTCAACAGTTCAAGCTGAACAATGTGTGGGAACTAGTCAAGCGTCCTGACCCTCGCAAGCACAACATAATAGGCACCAAATGGATATATCGCAACAAGCAAGATGAGCATGGTCAAGTTGTCAGAAACAAGGCTCGTCTCGTTGCTCAAGGATACACTCAAGTTGAAGGGATAGACTTAGATGAAACATTTGCTCTTGTGGCTAGACTTGAAGCCATACGCATACTGCTAGCCTACGCAAATCATCACAACATCCTTCTGTATCAAATGGATGTGAAGAGTGCTTTTCTCAATGGCAAGATTGAAGAAGAAGTGTATGTTACACAACCACCTGGCTTTGAAGATCCAAAACATCCTGATATGGCATACAAGCTTAACAAGGCATTGTATGGCCTCAAACAAGCCCCTCGCGCTTGGTATGACACACTCAAAGACTTCCTAAAGAGCAAAGGCTTCAAACCTGGTTCCCTGGATCCCACACTCTTCACAAAGACATATGATGGTGAACTGTTTGTATGCCAAATATATGTGGATGACATTATCTTCGGCTACACTAACCAGAAATACAGTGATGAGTTTGGACACATGATGCAAGAGCAATATCATATGTCCATGATGGGTGAGCTGAAGTTCTTCCTTGGTCTTCAATTTCGCCAGCAGAGCAATGACATCTTCATATCTCAAGAGAAATACCTCAAAGACTGCCTGGAGAAGTTTGGAATGCAAGACTGCAAAGGTTACACGACGCCAATGCCAACCAAAAGTCATCTGGGTCCTGACGCCAATGGTAAAGAGTTCGATCAAAAGAGTTCTTACAACATCACATCAATTCTCCCGAAGCTAGTTCTTGTCTGACCAGCAGACGGAAGCCTGTGACAGTTTTGAAGTCATTCAGTCTGAACTACATGGCCACTGAAAAGTCAGCAAGGAAGGGAGGCAGACAGCGCCGTGGGGGCACTTCAATGGATTTGCCTGAAGATCTTTATGAGTTATACTAAACTGATCCTGAAGAGAGCTATGGACACCCAAAACACGAATCCAATGGATTCGAAGATATTGGACTGAGCAATGGTTCAAGTACAGATTCGTCACCAAGGAATATGCTGAAAAGAATGCCATCAAGCGTCCTTTGGGAGATATTCTCTATAAAAATCTTCAACCCAAGACCAAACATGAAGCTATTACTCAGGGCTTCTACCCTTGTATGGTCCGTGGACCACAGCCTGCTGATGCCGACCCATCGTCTCTGTTATGGTGTCGTGAAGACAATTTGTTCAAGCGCAACTACAAGTTTGCCAAGGACTCTGCAGTAAATAACAAGAAGAGCCTCGGATGCAACTTCAATCCTGGTCCTTCTGCTCCTCGGGATGATGGCACACGCGATGCCAATCCCAATGTCATCGGCCCCTTCAACAACTTTGATGGTCTCCTCTCCTACATCGCCACTCAAAGGGCCACAATGGATCAGTCTGGAGATGAAGCTGATTCTGATGAAGCTCCTGCTCCGCCGAAGCCTCAAAAGCAAAAGAAACCAAAGGCCTCAAAACCTGCAGCACCAAGCGCTTCGCGTGCGAAGCCTCTGGCCACTGCTCCTCCTGCACCAAGTGTGCATTCTGAAGATCTTTCTCGTGTCTCCAAGAAGACAGAGAAGCCCCAGAAGAAAATTGTCAAGAGTTCTGGTCAATCACTGACCCAGCTGCCGTTCTGAGGAATGAGAACGAAGCCATTGATCTGTCAAGTGATGAAGATCTTGGCGACGATGCTCTCGAGCTGCTAATAAAGAGCAAGCAAGAGGCGGAAATCTTCAACGCTTTGCCCCTCTTTGACGTGGACATATTGAACAACTTCATTGATGAGTGGTTTGACAGCCCAAACCTCAGTTTTGATGATCTTCAGCTCCCAATTGGCCTCAGCGTCTCCTTCCATGGAGCCATTGCTCCTGAGCTGGCTCTAGCTCAGAGGATTGTTGAACTGAAGAACAAAATTGACTATGAAAAAGCCCAGTTCAAGAAGCACATGGCCAAGCTCAGTGTGACTGATGTCCAAAACTTCAAGCAAATGATGAATGAGCTCAAGGAGGCGTTTCACAAGAAACATGAAGAAGCAAAAGGTTCACGAGAACGAATGAAACAACTCGCTGCCAAATGTGTTCAAGCTCACAATGAAGCCGAGAAGCGCAAGGCACTTGGGAGTCCAGGCATTGACCCCAAGATGGTTGCCAAGAAGAAGAAGCCTGCTATGGACCCAGCTGAAGCATCCAGGAGGGAAGAACCTCGCATTATCTTCCCCGCCAGTATGACAGGCGTGAAGCCAAAGGTCCCCACAGTAGCTTCAGAACTCAAGAAAACAAGGACAACCAAGCCGAAGCCGTAAAGCGCCAAGTCCAAGAACACCACTGACGATGCTCCACCAACCAAGAAAATAAAAACAAAGAAGAAAGATCGGGCTGCTCACACAGAGCCCCTTGTCGTCGAGCCAATCTCAGTTGCTCGTCCTGTGTCCACACACCAAGAGCGTTGGTTGATAGTTCACGAGCCTGCTACCACAGAGGCTCCTGAAGCTCAAGCAGATCCAGCTGTTGACCACACCGCAGCTGAAGACATTGGTCCCCAAGACAATGTAGATGATGATGAAGTCCTTCCTCAGATCGAGCACAAAATGGTATCATCGCCTGTTCTCACGAACAACGAACTCATCAGCATTGGTCGTCCTTTGACGCCAATTGCTCAGGATGATTCGTGGGCTGATCACCCTCAAGACTCCCCCCTGAAGAAGAATCACCAAGTACTCCCCCAACTCAAGTCACCACTCCGGTGCTTGATGATGATGACTTTGAGGCCCAGCCAACTCCATCTCCACAAGCGTCGCCCGTATTTCACAGGCTTCGCAAAGGACCAAGGCCCCAAGTCACTCTTTCGAGTGTTCCAGAAGGAGAAGAGCACCACCACTCAAGATCATGCCAAGTGCTTCCCAAGCCACTCCAACTGCGGAACATCTCGTAGTCCGAAGCCAAAGCTGCTGAAGACATTCCTATGTATCAGCCGATGAACAAGAAGAACCCCGTCAAGAAGAAGAACGTGTTGCTACACCCCCGTCCAACCAAGAAGTTGTTCTCGAGGAGAACGTGTCCGACCCTCCAGCTACTCAAGCGGAGGTTGATAACATTGAGGAGGCCACCAACCAATACTGAAGCCAATGACGTTGTCATGGCTGAAGCAAATGTGGCGCCTGAATTCAATGTGGCGCCAGAAGTTCATGAGCCTGAAGCTTCTACTACACTTGAAGTCAATATTGCACCTGAAGCCATTATACCACTTGCAGCTCACGTCAATGCCGATGCTCCTGTACCGCCTCCAAGGCCTCACACCATTGAGCTAGCGTTTGACCGCGGCCAACCTGTCATGGTTCGTTGGCCCATTCTGGTTCCTTTTCCTGCTCCCGGACCACAATTCGACTATCATGTGGAGCACAGGCCTCAGGTCCAGAAGCCAAAACCAAGGCTGCCAAGGTTTCCAGGTATTGCAACTTCACCAGGATCTTTCAATGTGAATGGCTTCATTGCACACAACACCTTCTTTGACAGCGACAAGAACCCATACTCAAGGCCAAGAATTTCATCCGATCGGTTCTGGAGCTATCAGCAACACAGTTACTACTCTTGTGTTCTTTATGATCAAGGGCGCATCTTTCCCCATATGCGCCTAGACTGCGAAGCTATTGCTAGACTGCCCTGCCTAGAAGAAGCCCTTGACTGTTTCCGAGATGCTGGTCTGCTGAAATTTGTGACTGATACAGAGCACTGGAACGAAGAGCTTCTGCTGCAATTCTATGCCACCCTCCACATTCGCGGCTACAACAGGGATCCGAAGACATGGATCCTTGAGTGGATGACATGCAATGTTCATCACGAAGCCAAAGCTCTTGACATTATTGAGCTCACTGGTCTGCCCACTCCAGGTGAACTATATGAACCTGGTTGTCAGCTTCACCGCAATGCTTTGGAGCATCTTCCAGAAGCCTGAGCCCAACATGAGCCAAATGCCGAGCATGATGAAGCCACTGCCACGCGACACTGAATATCCAAGGGAATTCTTTGTTGAAGACCTAGAGTATCTGCCCCACACTATTTATCATATTATCAGGCGAACTCTATGGCCTATCAAGGGACATTCTCCTGCAGCGAAGCTTGAAGGAGCAATGAAGACATTGGTTTTCTGTATCTTCAATGGCATCAGCTTCAATGCTCAAGATTTGTTCATCAGGCAATTGGCTGCATCTGGCTCTGATTTATTCGGTCTTAAGTTTTATGCTCCATGGGTAATGCGCCTCATCAAGCTTCACTCTGCTGTCAACTATCAGTCCTCTGCACGCAACCACATTATCTTCTTACCAGAGGTTGATATGTCTGTCGAAGCCATATATCCAGAACCTACCAAGGAGCCAATTTATCTTCACAATGTCGATCATCAAAGTTTCACTCAACCCATTGAAGGCGTTCTTGCTGCTACTCATGTTTATCCTTTGGCTGGCAATACTCGTGCACCTCATCGTGCCCATACTGAAGCCACTGAAAGCACAATAGCTCAAAGGCCTCGAAAGCGTTCTCGTGTTCTCAATGACCAAGAGCTTCTCGTTGCCTTGCATCAAAAGCAAGATAAGCATCACTACTGGCTGAAGCGTCAGATGCAAAGCCTCTTGGTGGATGTAAACCGCATTCGCAACCTTGCCACCAATAATGCATTTGTCACTCACGAAACCTTTCGGAGATCGTGGAAGAGTCTGACATTGCTCAGTGCTGAAGCTGATCTTCAAGACGATGGCTTCACAGAGAGATTCAAGTTTGATTCCACTCCTCCCAGGAATGCTGTCTTGCGTTGGACTCCCTCACTTGAAGACTTTGACTATTCATCCTCAGCTGCAACTGTTAATGCCAGAGTCATTGATGATGAAGATGACGCTACTTCACCACCTCCAACTTCGGCACGTATCGACACAGCACCAAGTTCTTCTGCACCACCGAACCTCAACGATTCAAGTTTGATTCCACTCCTCCCAGGAATGCTGCCTTGCGTTGGACTCCCTTACTTGAAGACTCTGACTATTCATCCTCAGCTGCAACTGTTAATGCCAGAGTCATTGATGACGAAGATGACGCTACTTCACCACCTCCAACTTCGGCACGTATCGACACTGCACCAAGTTCTTCTGCACCATCGAACCTCAATGACGACCCTGTTGCTTCACCTACTCCTCATGGGAACGAGTATAGGCTCTATGTCTTCAAACCTTTTTGGTCCTTACTAACAAAAGGGGGAGAAGCATATGAGTTAATAGTCTTCAAGCGGATCCATATAGGTGGTTGCTATACTTTTGCCAAGTGTTTACAACTCTCACTTTTGATACATTTGGTTCTTTGAGTTGTAACACTTAAACTTGATGGTCGTGTGCTACTTTTTCTGCTATTCTGTGATGCGATGATAAATACCGCACGAAGTCATATTGCATATGTCCATTTTTCATTATGCATGTCATTTTCTTCGTTATATCTTTTCATGCATGATGAATTGCCTTCATAAGTTGAAGAGGATCTCCACAAGTACAACCTGCCATGTGCATTTGCATTTCAAAAGCAAAATACTTATATGCACATCTTCAGGGGGAGCCTTTTGCTACTTATGAAAACAATACCTAAATTCCTCACAATTTCACATACTTTTATTCCTGTTGAAAATTTCAACCAGTTTGTCATCAATCACCAAAAAGGGGGAGATTGTAAGTGCATCTAGTGCCACCCCTAGTTGGTTTGGAGTATTGACGACAAACCTGGTTGAGGGACTAATGTGTTTGTGAGAATTGCAGGGTAACACAGGTAGTAGTCCCTCATTAATTCGGTTTACCTACCGGAGATGACCCCCAAAAATGTATGAAGACATTGAAGACAATGGTGGTATGTGAAGACAATCACATTGAAGCTTATGACTCGAGAAGACATTCACGTGAAGACTATGGAGTGCGAAGACATAGTTGTTTTGTAGTTTCCTTTTCTTCTTTGTTGAGTCATAGGAACCACCGTACTGTTAAGTGGGGTCCAAGTGAACAAAGTCAGAGTGACTGAAGTGATGCTCAACCAAATCCTATGTCTTCGAGCAAATACAATGAGAGAAAATCTTATCCAGAGTTGGATGAGTCAGCTTTACTTGTAGCCCAAGTCAAGCTGCCGCGTGTGTTTGAAATCTGACCATTGGAACACGTGTCAGTTCCTTAGTGACCCAGGGTCATTTCAGATAAATCAGGTCGGGTTGCCTAGTGGTTATAAATAGCCCACCCCCTACACCACAAATTGGCGGCTGCTCAGAGTTAGTGCATGGCTTTTGTCATTTGAGAGCAACCCACCTCCGAAGCTTTTGAAAGAGAGAAATCCTTGCGAGGACAAAGCCAAAACACCCAGAGCCAAAGAGTGTTAGGCATCACTGAAGTCTTTTTGTCCGCGTGACCTGAAGACTTGTTACACTTGAGGACTGTGAATCCTCCAGCCGGTTAGGTGTCACATTCTAAGCATCCAAGAGTCATTGTGGATCGCCGGTGAACAAAGTCTGTGAAGGTTCGGAAGTCTACCTTGAAGACTTACCAGAGTGATTGGGCGAGGACTGGGTGTCCTTAGCTCAAGGGGAATAAGGTGAAGACGCGGTCTTCTGAGTTAAATCTCAGCCTCCCTAACAAGACGTACAGTTGTCACAGCAATTGGAACTGGTCCAACAAATCCTTATCCTCACCAAGCGACTGGTTCTATCTTCTTCCTCTCTCTACTTACAGTTTGTCTTCGTGAAGTCATTGCCTGCTTGCGTTACCTGTTTGACTTCACTGTGTGACTACTATTGTTGTTTGGCTTCATACTATCTTCCATCCTGATCATTACTACCTAGCTGCTATTAGTTTTCGTGCTATCACTTCATTGAATACTTGACTATGGCATGCCTAGTGTAGTGTACCTTTCGCTGCATGTTAATAGGTTCATTTCCATTGTTTGTCTTCGAAACTTCCATGTTTTGAAGACTTCCATAAAAATCACCTATTCACCCCACCTCTAGTCGATAACTAGCACTTTCAATTGATATCTTCAACAATGGACTAATCGATGCTTCTAGGGACTTCCTAGATAGTTGTGCTTGTTGTGTTTTCAGGGAACGAACTGTTGGGCAAGCTAAAGAAATATTGAACACCATACTGAGAAATTATGATGATTGGACTCTTCCCGAACCACCGCCTAAACCCACTCCAAAGAAGAGGGGTATATTATATCTCAGTCCTGAAGATATGCAAGAGGCAAAGAAATCCACGAAGGAAAAAGGTATTAAAGCCGAGGATGTCAAAAATTTACCTCCTATTGAAGAAATACATGGGCTTGATACACCACCACTGCCTAAGGTGGTAGAGGTAAATTCTCTAATGAAATTCAATGACAATGACAATCCTCACCATATGCATCCTAGCCAATGCCTTTATGAGTTTGAGAATTATATTAGAAAAAAATATCACTTCAATGCAAATGTTATGAAACAATTGAAATATAATTCTGATATGATTGCTCGCTTGAGTGACTTGTTATTTAGAATCTCAAATGATGTTAGAGGTTTGGGAAAGCATGCCTCTATGGTACAAACCCAGTTAGAACAAGTTGCTAAATCTCAAAGAGAATTGCTAGATGGAATGAATAACAACATACATGACTTTGCTGTTAGAGTTGCAACTAGAGGAGGTAAAATGACTCAGGAACCACTTTATCCTGAGGGGCACTGTCAGTGTCAAAACCGGTGGATCTCGGGTAGGGGGTCCCGAACTGTGCATCTAAGGTTGATGGTAACAGGAGACAGGGGACACGATGTTTACCCAGATTCGGGCCCTCCCTATGGAGGTAATACCCTACTTCCTTCTTGATTGATCTTGATGAATATGAGTATTACAAGAGTTGATCTACCATGAGATCGTAATGGCTAAACCCTAGAAGTCTAGCCTGTATGATTGTGATTGTTGCCTCTTCGGACTAAGCCCTCCGGTTTATATAGACACCGGAGGGAACTAGGATTATACAAAGTCGGTTACAAATAAAGGAATCTTCCTATCCGGACGCCAAGCTTGCCCTCCACGCCAAGGAGAGTCCGATCAGGACACGGGTGAGAGTCTTCGGTCATGTATCTTCACAGCCCAACAGTCTGGCCCACATCAACAGGTCGGACGTCCGAGGACCCCTTAGTCCAGGACTCACTCAGTAGCCCCTGAACCAGGCTTTAATGACGAGGTGTCTGGCGTGTTGATTGTCTTCGGCATTGCAAGGCGGGTTCCTCCTCCGTATACTCCAAAATAGTCTTCGGACACAAGAATATAGTCCGACTCTGCAAAACAAATTCCACACACAACCGAAGAGAGTATAATATTCCACGAGTCCAATCTGCTGACAACTTTTTGTAGCGTGACATCATGTCGTCGGCCGGCTATTATTTCGAACCGTTTTTAGCTTGCCATTCCATATTTCGAGATGCGGCGTCATTAGCACGTCCTGTCAAGGTAGAGATCGTGTCCCCTTATTGCGGGATCCTTGTCGGTGTCAAAACCGGCGGATCTCGGGTAGGGGGTCCCGAACTGTGCGTCTAGGCAGATGGTAATAGGAGACAAGGGAGACGATGTTTTTACCCAGGTTCGGGCCCTCTCGATGGAGGTAATACCCTACTCCTGCTTGATTAGTATTGATGATATGGGTAGTACAAGAGTAGATCTACCACGAGATCAAGGAGGCTAAACCCTAGAAGCTAGCCTATGGTATGATTGTTGTTTTTCCTACGGACTAAAACCCTCCGTTTTATATAGACACCGATAGGTTAGGGTTACACAGTCGGTTACAATGGTAGGAGATCTACATATCCAGACGCCAAGCTTGCCTTCCACGCCAAGGAAAGTCCCATCCGCATACGGGACGAAGTCTTCAATCTTGTATCTTCATAGTCTTGGAGTCCGCCGTGATGATAGTTCGGCTATCCGGACACCCCTAGTCCAGACTCCTCAAGAGTCTCTAACCAGGCTTCAATGACGACGAGTCCGGCGCGCATATTGTCTTCGGCATTGCAAGGCGGGTTCCTCCCCCGAATACTTCATAGAAGGTTTTGAACACCAGGATAGTGTCCGGCTCTGCAAAACAAGTTCCACATAACACATAGAGAGAATAATTTTTGCAAAGATCTGCTGACGTATTCCGTGGCGTGACATCACACCCCGGCAAGGCCTTTATATGAATCGTTTTTTACCATTCCACCTTAGCGCGTTTAGCGAGGCGGTTTCCTTGGCACGTCTTATCAAAGCATAGATCGTGCCCCCTTATTCCGGGATTCTCATCAATACGGATGTGGGTAACCCATCCGCGCCATTGATTACGGCGCTTGGGAGATAAGCGAGTGTTACCAGGCTGGTGGGGGACGCATAGCTTCGTCCATCCATATAAGGGGATAAGGATCCACCTTTTCACCTAAGCCTTCTTCCTCCTTTGCTCATCCATTTCCGCGCACTTGAGCTCCAGCGCCCAAGTCCGCACATCCCACCTCAACCTTCTCCAACCATGTCAGGAGCGGGAGGCAGGTGGATGGCCTCCTCCATCACGGAGGGACACATCACAAGACTGCGGGAGGCCGGATATTTGTCCGGCGACATCGCGCCTGAGCTGCCCGACACGGGCAGCTCATTCCAACCCCTGTGCCCCCCGAGAGGGTGGTATTTCTCCCCACTTCCTCCGCGGACTAGGTTTTCGACTTCACCCATTTGTCCGGGGCTCATGTTCTACTACGGCCTGGATTTCCACGACTGGCCCCGAATTTTATCCTCAACATCTCGGCGTTTATCGTCAGGTGCGAGGCCTTCCTCTGCATTCAGCCCCACTTCGGCCTATGGCTGAAGATCTTCAATGTCAGGCCGAAGGTAGTGGGCAGCCGTCAAGCGGAGTGCGGAGACGCCATGGTCGGCAAGATGGCCAAGGTCCTATGGCTCGAGGGCGCCTTTGCGGAGACAATAAAGGGCTGATAATCGGGGTGGTTCTACATCACCGAGCCACGCGACCCCGAATGGGTGGCGGCCCCTGAATTCAGATCTGGCTTCCCCACACGGCTCTCGTCATGGAAAGAGACGGGCCTGACGTGGGGGAATACGGAAGAGCTATCCTGACTCCAAACATGCGTCCGAAACCTGGTGGGCAAGAATCTCAGGCTTGTCAACGTAATCTGTGTGATGCTCATCCGCCGGATTCTCCCATGCCAACAACGGGCCTTCAATTTGTGGGAGTTCGATCCAAAGACAAAGATCAACCTTGAGCCGGCTCTTCGACACTACGCATTTAAAAATGCCCGGAAGGTGCTTTGTTCAAGGGCGCTGAAGCCCCAAAGATCCGCTAACAAAGATCATGGATACAGCTCACCGTGTCAAGCCGGGCGAGGTAAGTTATTTTACCCTTTACGGGACTCTTTTTTCATAGATTGACTCTATGTGGGATCTAAAACTCCCTAATCTTTGACAGATCGGTCAAGACGCCCGACAGATTAATCTGTCCGACTCCTTTGCCGGAAGACCCAGCGGACGCCCGATTGACGGGGTTGCTGGCTCCGGTACCCCATGTGGTGCCGGAGAAGAAGGCCAAGAAGGAGGCCACGGGAACTCGAAGGAGCTCCCGATGCCAGGTGTTGTCAGATTCAAGCGTAATCTTCTCCCGAGGACGAGGAGGAGGAAAAGAAGCTTCTCCCTGCAGGGGAGGAGAGGAAAGGAAGGCCGCCCAACCGGGAGGCCGGAGGGTCCAGGAAGGGAAGAACCCTTCCTCCGGACTTCTCTGCCAACGTCGACGACGACGAGGAGGATTGGCCAACAAGGGCCAAGCCCCTGGCGAGATCGTAAGTGTCCGGATACCCATGGCTTTTTATCATTGCATAGTGTTCTCTAATGCCGAACAATCATGCAGCCCGCCCAAGGGCGAGTTCGCCACTTCGTCGAGCGGGTCCCTGAGTTCGTCGGAAATGGAGAGTACTTCACTTCCGACCGCCTCACCTCACGCCATGGACGACGCCACAAGTGGGGCCCCCAGGGGGGGCTTGGTCAAGAGGAGGTGGCGCAGGAGGCGCCACAAGGCAACCTCCCGGACTCCAGGCGCGTGGGGGGCAAGACCCCCAGGGGCTCTAAGCCCGACCCTTGTCCGGACTCCATGCCGGAACCTTCAGCTGTTCCGGAGTCCGGCAAGCGGTCCCTTCGTAAGAAGGGTAAGACGCCGTGTCCTCCGTCCAACCAGAGGCACCGGATAGCTTCGAGGCGCTTAACAGCGCCTCCATCGAGGAGCACCGCCTTTATTATGAGTGCGGTGATCCGGACAGTTCAGTCCGCCAAGAGCAGGCTGACCGAAGCCTGTACCAGCCTTCTAACAGGCTTTGAGATAAGTTTAGAATATTTAAAAATATTACCGCATAGACAATAGCCCCTGATGCTTAGTTCGGTGTTCGAAAAGAAAAGCCGGACTAAGGATCTAAGAAGATATACGCAGGAGTCTAACATAAGTATGTCAATATGGGAATGCAGTGCGGTGTCGACCTCTGCCCTTGGATCATGGAGGTCAATGCATTGAAGCAGAGCCTCGAGCGGTCCGAGAACGAGCTCAGCCAAGCCAAGAAGAAGCTCGAGGACAAGGAAGGTAAGTAGTACCTTATTAAAGAAATACCTTATAGAAAGGTTTCGGTTGCAAAAAATAACAGGAATAACATGGGTACCTGCGGGGCCACGAGCGAGGTGGCGACCACAGAAGGAAGCAAAGGTCCGTGGCTGGAAACAAAGCGGCTGGAACGCACCGAGCGAGATAAGGGGGAGGCGAGCTGGCCAAGATACGTCAAGAGCTCCAAGCTCTCGTGGAAAAACACGAGAGTTTGGAGCGTGACTCAAGACTCGAGTCCGAGCTCGCCTTGGCTCTTGAGAGTGCCAAAGCTGCTAAGGCCGAGGCCCAAAAAGCCCTCCAAGAAATTGAGTCGTTAAAGAAGATAGCGGCGGGTAAGGCATTTTTATGGAAAGCAAGCATGTGAAAGTGAATTACCTATTACTTACCCGGATTCGGAGCTCTCCAGGAGCATTCGCAGATTTGCCCCGTAGTGTGTCTGATGCTGCCGCATTCTACCGCGCCAAGGAGGGGACCTCGACGGAAAAGGTGTTCTGGTCTCAGTATGTCGAGGCGGACATCCGGTGCCCTGAGCGACCAAGTGAAGCAGCTGGTCGAGCTCCACAAGGTCGCCGAACAGGCCATGAAGGGCCTTATAAGCGCGGTTGTGGCCATTGGAAGCCATGCACAGGAGCTACTTGGCTTAGTGAAGCGGCCGGTGGACGCCTTTGTCCACGGATTGAAGTCATCAAAGCGCTCCGTCTACATTGAAGGTGTCCGTCGGGCCCTTGCCCGTGCTAAAGTGCACCGGGCAAGCTGGATGCGGAGAAGCTTGTGACAGACGGGCCATCGAAGGGCAAGGAGCATCGCCGCCGAAATGTACTATGAGGGCCTCTGAAGGGTGCCCGCCGAATAGCGGATGAGTGCTCCAAAGATGTAATTTTTGAATAGGCTCGCATTTGTTATCCTGTACGCTGAAAACTTGTTCATATGCGCTAAGCAACGCTTGTTAATTTAAAATATTACCTTCTGTGTGGCCGTTTATCAAATTTGAGAGATGGCAAGTCGTTGGCTTCATCCCCCATGCCATGAGTGCTGGGGTGTTCGGGATAAACTTGAGCACTCTTGTTCCCATTCTTGGGTCCATCTAGGAAGGCACTCAACACAACGAACAAGGCAACCTGACTTATAATGCTTGAACACTCTCACTTAGCCATAGAATTCTATAATTTTAAATTTCGGCGAAGCCCCTAGTATTCGGAAGAACGAGTTCGGGGCGCTATCCACGCAATGGCCGGACAACTCCGGATCCTCGCTCTAAGCGGCATAAGTCTTTAGGGTCCCGAAAAAACCTCTCGAACAGCGACCGGATCTCACCATAACATGACAGTCGGTTTAGCTTTCTCCTTTGAGGTGCTCGACCAGCTCAACTGAGGGCACAATCGCGATGGTTCTCCGGTGCTACCTTAGCCGATGTAACGGAACGTAAGGTACCAAAACACGAGAGCCGGGCAAACCCAACTATTGACCCAAGACATGATTCGGAGCCGATTCATACAATGCTATAAGTTCGGGGTGCCACACTTGTGAAAGTGTTCGGACTTATCACACCATAATTTTGGGATACTTAAGCCCCTGGTGTATTGGCCGTACCAAAGTGTACGGGTGCCACATGTCATGAAATGAACATATATATAGATAAAGAAAAGAGTGCAATAATAGGCGAAGGCCATGCATTGTTTATTCAAAAATGTACTGCAATGAAAGCAGAACGATACCAATAGTGCGATAAGCAAGGGATGGGACTATCTAACATGTCCCCCTCCAGGGGTAAGCTGCGGGATGGTATGTAAAACAGGTATAATGCTCGTAATAAAGACCACCTGAACATTCGACGTAGCGTTCTACTTCCCTGGCTGTTGCATCGTGAGTTCGGCGATTCTAGTGCCGGACAGGACTTCTGAAAGACGGAGTCCTGAAAGTAAGAAAAAGGAAAAAAAAAGGAAAAAGAAAAAGAATGACACAATCGGGAGCCCCTGGTGCGGTTGAGCCGTATTCCGGGCATGCCGTGGTCTTGCCCCTCCCCATATGCCCATGGTATCTCCAGAGCGTAATTATGTACGCGTAATACTAGCTTCGCAATTTCGTGAGGGCTGGGGTTGGGGCTGGATTACTCTGCGATGCTTGAATCGTGCCGGCGGTCTTGTTGTAGGTTACTCCGGGCGCATTTCTGACAAAGGTGTCTGGGCGCTTAGTGGCCAGACTCGAGAATTGCTGTGAGAGGCTGCTTTGTACCTCCGCCGCGAGGGCCGCCGTGTGCTCCTCCGTTCGGAGAGAGCGTTTGGTGTTTCCATTGACCGTGATTACTCCTCGAGGGCCTGGCATCTTGAGCTTGAGGTATGCGTAGTGCGGCACCGCATTGAACTTTGCAAATGCAGTTCGTCAAAGCGATTGCATGATAGACGCTGCAGAATGGGGACGATGTCGAAGATTAAATCTTAAACCCGGAAGTTATCTGGGGATCTGAAGACTACTTGAGTGTAATCGAGCCCGCATAACTGGCCTCTACACCGGTATGACGCCTTTAAAGGTCGTCTTTGTGGGTTTAATCCTTGAGGGTCTATGCCCATTTTGCGACCGTATCCTCGATAAAGCGGGTTCAGGTTGCTGCCACCGGCCCATCGTGACTCTGGTTAGGTGAAATCCGTCAATAATTGGGTCAAGAACCAATGCGGCGAAACCGCCGTGACGAATGCTAGTGGGGTGGTCCCTTCGATCGAAGGTGATCGGGCAGGAAGACCATGGGTTGAACTTTGGGGTGACTGGCTCCATCGCATATACGTCCCTTAGTGCACGCTTCCGCTCCCTTTTGGGTATGTGGGTTGCATATATCATGTTCATCGTCCGCACTTGTGTAGGAAAACCCTTCTGCCCTCTATTGTTCGGCGGCCGGGGCTCTTCCTCGTCATCGCTATGCAGCCCCTTGTCATTGAGTTCGGTACTTAACTTGCCTGCTTGCTTGAACACCCAACAGTCCCTGTTGGTGTGATTGGCTGGTTTTTCAGGGGTGCCATGTATCTGGCACAAGCAATCGAGTATTCGGTCCAAGTTGGACGGGCCCTGTGTATTTCTTTTGAATGGCTTCTTCTGCTGACCGGGTTTAGAGCCTCTGAATCCGGCAATCGGCAACGTATCTTGATATTATCGCGCCGTTAATGCGGCGCTTGTTCTTGTTGCGACGCGACCTGCCATTGCTGTCCTTGGTATCCGAACTATCAGGATGTTTGGCCAAGTTGTTGCTTCGAGCTAGCCAGCTGTCCTCCCCCGTACAAAAGCGGGTCATGAGTGTTGTGAGGGCTGCCATGGATTTTGGCTTTTCCTGTCCTAGGTGCCGGGCAAGCCACTCGTCGCGGATGTTATGTCTGAAGGCTGCATGGGCCTCTGCATCCGGACAGTCAACGATTTGATTTTTCTTTGTTAGGAACTGTGTCCGATTGTCTCGGCCGATTCTTCCGGCTGCTGAATTATGTGGCTAAGGTCATCGGCGTCTGGTGGTCGCACATATGTGCCCGGAAGTTATCAAGGAATGCGGCTTCGTGTCCTCCCAACAACCAATTGATTCTGGCAAGCTGTTGAGCCAATGCCGAGCCGGTCCTTTAAGCTTGAGTGGGAGGTATTTGATGGCATGTAGATCATCACCGGGCCATGTGGATATGGAGGAGATAGTCCTCGATCCGCACCGCAGGATCTGTGGTACCATCGTATGATTCGATGTTTACGGGTTTGAAACCCTCAGATTTAATGATCCATTACTTCATCTGTGAAGCATAGTGGGTGTCTTGGCGCCTACAGATTGGGCTATATCACGACGTAGCTCATATGAGCTTTGTCTACTGTGTTCGGCCCGGCCGGGTTTGCTGTATACCGCGCGACGGTAATCATCCCGTGTCGTTGGGCGCCCACGCGATCCGTGGATCGATCTTGTATATTTTGCTTTGTCCTCCAATATATCTCGCAAGTCCAGCGCGTTTTCCCATGCCTTGGTACTTTTGAGCGGCGTCGGGGTGTGGCTTGAGCGGAGGGCCGAGAGGCTTCTCTGTCGCGACCACGGGGTGGCCGGTCTGCCATGTCGTCTTGTTGGTGACTTGGGTGCTTCCTCCTCTGATCGAGGCAACGACCTGCGTTTGGGGTAGCTTTTGGAGGGCATTCAAGTTCATACTCTTCGCTGCAAGGACTTGATCCATCTGTCACTAGCAGGTCTTGGTCATCTCTAAGCTGTTGCAGCTTTTCTTGAGGCTGCTTGCCGTGGCTATAAGCCTGCGTTTGAAACGCTCTTGTTCGGCGGGATCCTCGTGCACGACAAATTAAATGCTGTCGTCGAGGCTTGCCTCATCTTTGAATGGTTGCGCATTATGATCGTCCTCGACCTCTCTTTCTGCCGCTCTGTCGTGCGGACTTGCTTCTCCCTCCTCCTGCGCGGAGTCCTGCTGGAGGGTTGTCTTCAATCTTGTCCGGTGTTATTATCTCCCGTGCGGAATCACTGTTTTTCTTTGTGGCGGGATTTAGAGCGCGCCACCAGCGTCGGGCGCTTCGGTTGCTTTTTGGAGGGGTCCTCCTCTGTTGTTCCATCGCCGTTCCCATCTTTTGGGATATCCACCATGTATATGTCGTATGATGAGGTGGCCTTCCAGTGGCCTGTAGGTGCTGGGTCTTGGTCGTATCCGGCATCGTCGTCCATACCGTCGATGTCTTCGGAGTCGAAGTCGAGCATGTCGGTTAAATCATCGACAGTGGCTACAAAGTGGGTGGTGGGTGGGCGTTGAATTTCTTCATTGTCCGCATCCCAACCTTCCTGTCCGTAGTGCGGCATGGCTCTCCGGAAAAAGAGAGAGACTTTAGTGAATTCAGGATGTCGCCATAGGGCGAGTGCTGAAAGATGTCCGCGGTAGTGAACTCCATGACAGGCGCCCAATCGGATTCGATTGGTAGCGCCGGAGGGTTCGTAGTCCGGAGAGGAGTCCGACACCACTGGAGTCGAGGTCTTCGCAAAGCGATAGGGATGGAGTTCGCTCAATCGCCCGTAGAGATTGTAGCCCCGAGGCGGTGTCCAACCACTGCGCCCTCGATCGGGGAATCCAGCCCGGATTAAAGGTCGGAGCGGATGTCGGTGCGGCCTCGAGGCAATCGCTGCAGAGCTAGATCATGCCCATCGAGACAGTGCGGCATGCTTGGCCGCGGATCGAATCCGTCGAAGATCAAGTCTCCGCAGATATCGGCCGTATAGTTCAAACTTCCAAATCTGACCTGATGGCCAGGGGCGTAGCTTTCGATATGCTCCAGATGGCCAAGCGAATTGGCCCGCAGTGCAAAGCCGCCGAATACGAAGATTTGTCCGGGGAGAAAAGTCTCACCCTGGACCGTGTCGTTGTTGATGATCGAAGGAGCCATCGGGCCTATCGGTGACGACACAGAGGAACTCTCAATGAAAGCACCAATGTCGGTGTCAAAACCGGCGGATCTCGGGTAGGGGTCCCGAATCGTGCGTCTAGGCGGATGGTAACAGGAGACAAGGGCCACGATGTTTTACCCAGGATCGGGCCCTCTCGATGGAGGTAATACCCTACTCCTGCTTGATTAATATTGATGATATGGGTAGTACAAGAGTAGATCTACCACGAGATCAAGGAGGCTAAACCCTAGAAGCTAGCCTATGGTATGATTGTTGTTTTTCCTACGGACTAAAATCCTCCAGTTTATATAGACACCGGATAGGTTAGGGTTACACAGAGTCGGTTACAATGGTAGGAGATCTACATATCCGTGTCGCCAAGCTTGCCTTCCACGCCAAGGAAAGTCCCATCCGGACACGGGACGAAGTCTTCAATCTTGTATCTTCATAGTCTTGGAGTCCGGCCGTGATGATAGTTCGGCTATCCGGACACCCCCTAGTCCAGGACTCCCTCAATCCTCATCAATACGGGCGTGGGTAATCCAACCGTTCTGTTGGTATGATTCCTTAAGAATAGGCAGGTTTTAAGGCCTAGGAGGAGGCGTTTGATATTCATCGTCTTTTTAAAGGGGCTGGGACCCGTCCCTCTCTCCTTTACACCAAGCCTTTCTTCAACCTCTCTAACCTCGAGTTCCAGCACCCAAGGTTCAATCGCCTCGAGCTCCCTAGTCATGTCCGGATCCAGCCCTCAAGGTCGGTGGGTGGCTTCCTCTATCACAGAGGAGGATATTGCGAAGCTCCGGGTGGCAAGATACCTGACCGCGGAAATCCCCCACAGGCTTCCTGCTCAAGGGCAGGTTGTTCCTACTCCCAAATCCGGCGAGAGGGTCATATTTATCTCCCACTTCCTCTAAGGGCTAGGGTTCGCTGTCCATCCCTTCGTTCGAGGGCTCATGTTCTATTACGGGCTAGATTTTCACGATCTAGCTCCGGACTCCTTTCTTCACATCTTAGTGTTCATCGTCATGTGTGAAGCTTTTCTCCGAATCCCCCCACACTTCAGCCTATGGCTCAAGACTTTCAACGTGACACCAAACATAACCAACGGGGAGTAGGCGGAGTGTGGCGGCGCCAGGGTGAGCAAGCTCCCCAATACTATCTGGCCAAAAGGCACCTTCACGGAGACCTCCAACTTATGGCAACAGGAGTGGTTCTTTGTTACCGAACCCCGCGGTACCAAATGGGCTGCCGTGCTAGTGTTCCGATCGGGCCCT
The DNA here is from genome assembly GCA_021605145.1 of Aegilops bicornis. Classification (NCBI taxonomy): domain Eukaryota; kingdom Viridiplantae; phylum Streptophyta; class Magnoliopsida; order Poales; family Poaceae; genus Aegilops; species Aegilops bicornis. The sequence goes on along the minus strand of CM038671.1, from coordinate 30,336,885 downwards.
CCACTGCGGCTCGCGTCATGGATCAATAAGGGGCTAGATTGGGGATCAACGGACAAAGTGCAGACACTGCAAAGCCGTATCTGGAGCATCCTCGAAAAGCACATCGGCCTCATCAACGTGATCCAGGTGATGTTAGTCCACCAGATCCTCCCGTGCCAGCGACGACCTCTCCGTATGTGTGAGTTCAATCCGGAAGGACCGCGGACTCTCCAGCAATTCTTCAGCACAACACATGAAGGGATGTGGAATCTATTTTTCAGGCCGCGAAAGCAGTGGCCGGACGCATCTGAAGACATCGGTCTAGACTGCAACCATCCGGATACCTCAGTAAGCATCCAATTTCTGGACGCAACTCGGCTGATTCCCCCATAGTTATGTATTGAGGGTTTTATATTTGACCATGGCTGGATAAAGAAGACGGAGCGGATTAGGTGTTCGGCTCCACTTCCCGAAAACCTAGCCGATCCTTTGTTGGTGAGGATGCTAGCCCCGGCGCCGTTTCAAGTGCTGGCGCCAGAGGACAAGCAGAAGAGTAAAGAGGCCAGAGGTGACCTCCACCCTAAAGGCATATTGGATGCCACGTCCGGGGATACTGAAGCTCCCTGTCGGTGTCAAAACCGGCGGATCTCGGGTAGGGGGTCCCGAACTGTGTGTCTAGGCGGATGGTAACAGGAGACAAGGGACACGATGTTTTACCCAGGTTCGGGCCCTCTTGATGGAGGTAAAACCTCACGCCCCTGCTTGATTAATATTGATGATGTGTGTTACAAGAGTGGATCTACCACGAGAACAAAGAGGCTAAACCCTAGAAGCTAGCCTATGGTATGATTGTTGTTCGTCCTATGGACTACAGCCGTCCGGTTTATATAGGCACCGGAGAGGGCTAGGGTTACACAAAGTCGGTTATAAAGGTAGGAGATCTACATATCCGTATCGCCAAGCTTGCCTTCCACGCCAAGGAAAGTCCCATCCGGACACAGGACGAAGTCTTCAATCTTCTATCTTCACAGTCTTGGAGTTCGGCCGATGATGATAGTTCGGCTATCCGGACACCCCCTAGTCCGGAACTCCCTCACTCCCCTCTCTGAAGATGAAGGCGAAGGGAAAGAAGAAGGTAATAACCCTTCTCCCCATGGGAAGAAAAGGACTGCCTCCGAAGACCTGGAGGTGGGGGCACCCACGAGAGGGAAAATATCCCTGTCAGATGGTTCGGGTTCGGAAGCCGATGTCGCCGCAAAGCGCCTTCACAAGCCCCTTGTGGGACCGTAAGTGGACAAAGATGTTCCAGACATATTTCGTTTCTTTCGAGTTACAAGAGTAACATTTAAACTATATGTTCACAGTCCGGCCTACTGCCTTCCTCCACAATCCTCCTCATTGGGGGACTTGACTCCGGGGATGATGGAAAGCGAGACACCTCCACCAGCTTCCTCGCCCCTTAGGGTGGACGACTTCGAGGTGTCGTCCTGGAGAGTCTCACCCGACCATCAAACAGTGCGGGGGGGGGGGGGGGCAATGAAGACAATATCTAATGATAATACTCTGACCATCAAGGGCCCAGGGGGTGCAGCCCCCGAGGGACCGAAAACAAGGGTCCTGAACAATCCAGCGTACAGTTGAAGACGACTCTAGGATCGAGTGGGCGTATCCCTTTGAAGGGAGTCCGTACTCCCGCAACAGCTCCCAGGAATCCGGAAGTGTCGAACACTCTGATGGACACATTACAAAGTGCGTCTATCTCAGAGGAACATCGTACCTTAGTGGGTACGGTAATTGAGAGGATTCTGTCCGCGAGGAGCGGATTGAATGAAGCCTTTACGGGCCTGCTAAGAGGCTTCGAGGTACGTAATGTAATATTTTTAATTGTGCTATGAACGCAAAATGTGCCTGTGTATATATATTAGCTCCTGAGACTCTGGTCGGTGTCCGAAGGGAGGCGATTAGAGGATCAAAGAAGATATGCCCAGGAAATAAGCTGATTAATTTGAACACAGGTTGTTACATCCCTGGCGACTGCCCAAGCTACAGAGGTGGCAGAGTTGAAGCAGAAACTTGATATGGCGGATGATGACATCACGCTTATTAACAGGCGGCTCGATGAGGCTCAATGTATGTCTTTGGGGCAGTCAGTATATGCAAGTACTATATTATGAGCATGACGCCGAGAATTGTATACTGAGATATGCATAACTGCAGATAGCGCCGCCGCAGTTGAGAACCTTCAGACTGAGCTTGCCCGGGCCAAGGAGCAAGCCAGGGTGAGTAATGCGGCTGCCGAAAAGGCAGCTGCTGAATTAAAGGCCGAAGAGGCTGCTCGGCGCCAGTGCGAGGATAAAATATCTACTATGGCGCTTGAGCTGAAGGATGCCATTAGCCGATGCAAATTGCTCGAGAAAGATAGCGAAACCAGAGCGGCCAACCTTGGCAAGGCCTTACAAGAGGTGAGGGAAGCACGGTCCGAGTCCAGAGCGGCTCAGGAGGAGATCCGGCAAGCTGGGGAAATTGTGGTCGGTATCCCTTCTTGTTGCAAACTAAATTCGGCGATTCGAAGTATGCCCCGCTTAATCAAATGTGGAGTTCTCCAGACGCATTTTTAGACTTGCCGAAGAGTGTCGCTAATGCAACGCAGTTTTTCCAAGCACAAGAAGGACATGCGACGGAAAAGCTTTTTATGGTCGCAATTTAGCATGCCAAAGCGTCCGCTGTTGCTGAACGAATAGATGGCCTAGTGGGCCGAGCTCCACAAGATATCCGGATCTGCCATGAAGGACGTCGTGGTCCGGCTGTGGACGACTGAGCCAATTCTGAATAGTTATTTTAGTTTGGTGCAGCGACTTGTTGATGCAGTGCCGCGTATCGACGCTGTTAAGCGGTTAACGTGCATAGAAGGTGCACGGATGGCCCTTGCCCGCGTCAGGACGTACTGGGCGAAGATGAAGGCCATCGATATTGCAGCGCAAAGTCCACCCAAGGGTAAGGACCATCACACGCTAGAGCATTATTTTGAGGATGTCCTAGAGGGTGCCCGCTTAATAGAGGGTCAATGCTTGAAAGATATTATGTTCGAGTGAAATGTACCAAAATTGTAAAGACAATATTATGATATATCAGGACTATGTTTTTTATACTTTTGCCTGAAAGTTGTTGGTGCCTCCTGTGCAGCCATTTTTTGTATAATCTGAAAGTTTACCAGTCGTCGGCTTCAACCCCCTTGCGTGTAACGCGGGGGTGTTCGGAAAAGCAATTGATCACTCTTGACCCAATGTCTTGGTCCGTGAAGGAGGTGTCAATGCGGCGAACCAGGCAATCAGACTATAGTGCTTTAACACTTTCACTTAGCCATAGGAGTTTGATGGTGGGTCTACGAGATAGCCCCTGGTATGTACGCGGTTATCCGAATACGGTGCGTTTACATACGTGACCAGAAGAACGGTCCTTTCTGTAATACGGAAGGAATTGCGAAGATTCCGGTGAGTCATCGAGTGGTTGACCAGCTCTCGCCGCATCATGACAGTCAGTTTTCAGCTTCTCTACTGAGGTGCTCGTCCGGACAACCCGGGACACAATCGCAGTAGTTCTCCCTTTACTACCCTAGCCGATAGAGCGGAACGTAGGGTAGTAAGCACTAGAGCCGGGCAACCCAACTATTGACCAAAGACATGATTCGGAGCTGATGCATATAAGGCCAAACTCGTGACGCCGAAATATGCTATAAAGCTATTCGAACTTGTAGGCAACTCGTATGTTGCCATATCTAGCCCCTGACAATATATGCCGAGGTGCGTGCGTGAAATAACCACAGAGGCAAAATTCAGTTCTTTGAGAAAAGCGAATACTGAATACGGGTTATGTTTACTGACATCTGAATGATGCGTCAAGCGCGATCTTTACAAATTGTAACGCTACCACCAAGGCTATTTGACATGCCGGGGGTCGAAAGCTGAGAAAAAGGGCACTTTACAGGTTGGAAATAAGGAGTGTGGTCTACAAAAAGCATTTGGACCTCCTGTCACACGTCTGCGCTACATTGCCTTGGTTAAAGGACTTCTCAGCAAATATAGTCACCTGTGGTAAAAGATAAAAAATGGTTAGGAAAAGGAAAAGACTATGAGAGTGCGGATAGTGTTATAGGTCTGTCTGCATTGTGCCTCCGCCGGTAACCAGGGTATTGTAAGTGTATAATTATGTGTGCACGGGACAGACTTCGCGGCTATATGGGGTGGACGACGGAGGCCGAACTGCTAATCCATCTCTGAGATTAATCGGCCCTTTTTAATGGAGACCGGCGGCTTGACAGCCGACGAAATGTGCGGCTTGATAAGGACGCTTTGTACTTCGGACGCAGTAGCCGTAGTATGCTCCTCTGTACGGAGGGAGGACTCCGTTTTTCCATTTACCGTGATGATGCCGCGTGGACCGGGCATCTTAAGCTGGGGATAGTTGTAATGTGGGACCGCATTGAAGCGAGCAAAAGCGGTATACCCGAGTAATGCATGGCAGCTACTACGGAGCGGGACGATATCGAAGGTCAAGCCCTCGCTTCGAAAGTTGTTTGGCGAGACAAAAACGACTTCCAATGTAATCGAGCCCGTGCGGTGAGCTTCTATGCCGGATATTGTTTCGTTGAAGGTAGGTGTAGTGGGTCTGATTCTTGAAGGATCAATGCCCATTTTGCGGACAGTGTCTTGGTAGAGTAGATTAAGGCTACTGTCGCTGCCCATAAGGACTTTCGTGAGATGGAACACATCGATGATTGGATCGAGGATGAGAGCTTCCAGACCTTCATGACGGATACCGGCCCGGTGGTCCTGACGATCAAAAGTGATCGGGCGGGCTGGCTCTATAGCGCCGGCGTCCCATAGCGCGCACTTGCAGCTCCTTGTAGGGACGTGCGTCACGTATACCATATTTACTGTATTTACTTCGGGGGGAAATTGCTTCTGATCTCCGGTGTTCGGTTGGCGAGTCTCTTAGTCGTCGCTGTTACTGGGCGGCCCCTTCACCTTTTGTTCGGCATTAAACTTGCCGACTTGTTTAAAAACCCAACAGCTTCTGTTGGTGTGATTGGATGGTTTAACGGGGGTGCCATGAATCTGGCAGGGCCGATCCAGTATCTTGTCCAAATTGGATGGTCCGTCTCTTTTTGCCTTGAATGGCTTTTTCCATTGACCGGGTTTGGAACCACTGAATCCGGCGTTGACCGCGTGTCTTGCATTTTTTTCATTGTTATTGCGACGCTTGTGTTTATTGCGTCGTAGCTTGCCGTTGCCGTCTCGAACTTCGGAAGTACCCAGATCATCGGCGCTGTTGCTTCTACGAGCTAGCCAGCTGTCTTCTCCCGCGCAAAAGCGGGTCATCAGAGTGGTAAGGGAGGCCATAGGTTTTGGTTTTTCTTGACTGAGGTGGCGGGCGAGCCACTCGTCTCGGATGCTATGTTTAAAGGCCGCGAGGGCTTCGGCGTCCGGACAATCGACAATTTGGTTCTTTTTCACTAAGAACCTGGTCCATAGCCTCCTGGCAGACTCCCCGGGCTGCTGGATAATATGACTTAGGTCATCAACATCTGGAGGCCAAACATATGTACCTTGGAAGTTATTGAGGAAGGCGTCTTCCAAGTCTTCCCAGCTGCCAATGGAGTTCTCGGGGAGGCTGTTTAGCCAATGCCGTGCTGGCCCCTTCAATTTTAATGGGAGGTATTTGATGGCGTGGAGGTCATCACCATGGGTCAGGTGGATATGAAGGAGGAAATCTTCAATCCATTGCGGGGTCTGTTGTTCCGTCGTATGATTCAATATTCATGGGTTTAAACCCTTCGGGGAATTCGTGTTCCATTACTTAGTCAGTGAAGCAAAGGGGGTGTGCGGTACCTCTATGCCGGGCCACGTCGTGACGCAGTTCAAACGGAGTTCATCGGCGGTGCTCGGCCCGGGCGTGGTTATGTTTGTCACGTCCGGTCAGATGGCCATCATCGCACGTCGGGGCACGCCCCCGCGATCCGTAGATCGATCTGGTTTGGCCCGCTCTGCTCTTCAGGTCATGCCGCAGGTCATATGTGTATCCCCAAGCTGTTGCGTCTCTATTTTTACGGCGAGGTAGTGCGGGCTAGTGTTCGGCTTGAGCTGCCGCTTTGTCCTGACCGCATGGTGGTTGGTCAGCCGCATTGCACGCTGGTAGGACGGGCTCGTGTAACTTTTGCGCTTCATGTAAGTTTTGGTTGGGTGTTCGGGGCCGTATTTCTCGGCGGCCAGGACATCGGCCCATCTGTGATTAAGTAGATCTTGGTCAGCTTGAAGCTGCCGCTGCTTCTTTTTCAGGCTCCTTGCAGTGGCAATTAGCCGGTGCTTAAAGCGCTCCTGCTCATCGGGTTCCTCAGGCACGATAAAGTCTTCGTCGCCGAGGATCACCTCATCCTCGGAGGGTGGAAGATAGTTGTTGTCCTCCGAGTCTTCGTTAATGGCCTGTTCATTAGGGCTGACTTGCCCATCCTCCCGTTCATCCTGTTCAGAAGTTGGTTCAACGGGGTCTTCTTTATCTTCGGTGTCGTCCAGAGTATTGTTTTCTCCTATGCCGGGTTTGCTATTTTTTCCATGGCGTGGTTTAGGGCGGCTCCGCTGACGTTAGCGCTTTGGTTGTATCTCAGGAGGTTCAACCTTGACTAAATCCTTCTCATTGTCGTTGTTGTTCTCTTTGGGTGTATCCACCATGTATACGTCATACAAGGAGGTGGCTGTCCAGCACCCTATGAGCGGTGGTTTTTGTGCATGCTCCTCTTCATCATCTCGTCCATACCGTCGATGTCTTCGGAGTCGTAGTCGAGCATGTTGGTTAAGTCCTCAAAAGTGGCTATAAAGTGGGTGGAGGGTGGGACGTAGAATTCCCTGCTCCCAGCCCCTAGTCCGGGCTGGGCATAGTTCAGACGTTGCTCCTTTGTAATGACAAGGGATCGAATTAATTCCAGAGCTTCGCTTAAAGGCGAGTTTTGGCCCGAGAGAAGAGAGCCCGTGGAGTACGGCGAGAGGGAAACTCCTTGGACGAACTCACGCAATGCTGGTTCCGAAGATTCGAAGCCAGTGTCGGAGAAGGGTCCGGCTCCATAATGGCTGCCGGCGATACCACTTCCTCCAGTTCCTCCTCAATGGGCTTAATCGTCGCAGACAGTCCGGCGAGCTCAGAGAGCCCGTCTTCGGACCTCGCGATACGCTCAGGATCTAAGGCCAGAGTGGAGGTTGGAGGCGCGATTCCTTGGAAGATCAAGTCTCCTTGGATATCATCGACATAATCCAGATTCCCGAAACCTATCGGGTGACCTGGGGTGTAGCCGTCAATCTGCTCTAGACGGCCAAGCGAGTTGGCCTGCAGTGCGAAGCCGCTGAATATGAAGATCTGTACGGGGAGGAAAACCTCCCCTGGACTGTATTGTAATAGATGATTGACGGAGCTGTCAAACCTTTTAGTGACGATGCAGCGAAACTCTCAATGAAAGCACCAATGTCGGTGTCAAAACCAGCGGATCTCAGGTAGGGTGTCCTGAACTGTGCGTCTAAGGTTGATGGTAACAGGAGACATGGGACATGATGTTTACCCAGGTTCGGGCCCTCACTATCGCGGTAATACCCTACTTCCTGTTTGATTGATCTTGATGAATATGAGTATTACAAGCGTCCATTGTGCACCCACAGTCAAACGGCCAGGTTGAGCAAGCAAACGACCTCATTTTGTATGGAATCAAGCCCCGACTGGTCGAGCCTCTGGAGCATCCGGCCGGCTGCTGGATCGACGAGCTGCCGACCGTCCTCTGGAGTCTGCGCACCACACCAAAAAAGTCAACCGGCTTCACACCCTTCTTCCTCGTGTATGGTGCCGAGGCTGTCATCCCAACTGACATCGAGTTTGACTCACCTTGCGTCACCATGTACACCGAGGCGGAAGCAAAGGAAGCACGAGAAGACGACATCGATCTGCTGGAAGAGGGCCGGCTGTTAGCACTCAGTCGGTCCGCCATCTACCAGCAGAGTCTATGCCGCTACCATAGTCAGAAGGTCAAGCCGAGATCCTTCCAAGAGGGAGACCTTGTGCTCCGGCTGATCCAGCGAACAGCCGGCCAGCACAAGCTCTCGGCCCCTTGGGAAGGCCCTTTCATCATCAGCAAAGCCTTGGTCAAAGACTCCTACTACCTGATCGATGACCAGAAGCCCAGGGCGCGCAAGAGGGACGACTCCGGCAAGGAAACGAAGCGCCCATGGAATGCCAATCTTCTTCGAAGATTTTACAGTTGATGCATCAGCCCGGGGGCTTGCCGCCTTGTACTATGTCAGTGTTTCCCGCAGTCAGACAAGTAATGTGCCGACACCTAAGCCCCCTCTTGCCACAAGCCGCAACTCGCTTGGCAAGAGTTAAAGGCAAGAAACAGGTGCTCACGTGAGAACTGGCTAAGGACCAAAACATTGACATAGGACAAGCCGGCCCCTCACCTCGCCGACCGGCTGTTGAGCAGCCGGCCAGCTGGCTTCCCACTTAGCTTGCAACATTCTAATCGGCCAAAGTACTTGTCCTCCCAACATGGTAAAATACTTGTCTAGGCCGCAGTACGCAGAGCGGCTGTTTGGTTGGCAAGTAGATAACCAAGGGAGGGCGGCAAATGAAAAATCCAAGGAATGCAATGCCAGAAAAGTCGGAACTCGGCAAAAGCACAGCTTGTGCGGGAAATAATTTACAGACTAAAAGGCACTCGGCCAACATTCAACATAGTTTGAATACACCCCGCGGGTGGAATTGTGCAAATTTAACAAAAGTTTGTTGAGAAAACTACTAAGTAGGAAAAGCTACGATAAGCTGGCGGCCTAGACCAATGGAGCAGTAGGCGAGTCCGACGGGTTGGTGGAGTCGGGGGCGCCGGCTGGTGGAGTGGCCGGCTGGCGAGTCTCGGCTTGGCTGCCTTCAGCGACAGTCGACATACTTGCACACGGCTCGTTGTTGGAGGTGCGTTCAAGCTGAGGGTGGCTGTCCTCTCCGACCTCTGGCACGCCGTCTTCATCACCCTCGTCTTCCTCGCCTTCCCCTTCGTCGCTGGAGTCGATGACCTCTGCTGAGTCTTCACCATCATCCGGGTTCAGTGCAAACCACTCAGGCGGCGCCTCGACGCCGTTCTCGTTCAGCTCAGGGACGAAGATACCGGTGTTGGTGTACTCGGCGATCGCCAACATGCGAATTTGGAGGTCACGCTCCACCGCCACGAACTCAGCACTGGCTTCTTGCCGGAACATGGTCAACTGGGCTAGATCCAGCCCAGGATACCACGCCCTGGCGAACTCCAAGGCCCGCTTTGCTCCCGCTCGCGCCGTAGAGTCCTTCCACCACTCAAGCGGCCGGTGGCCACTTCCAATCAGTCGGCAGTCCGACTGGGGGTGCGCGGGACTTGCATCTCCGGCCAGAGGGCGGAGATCGCCTGAGCCCCGGCATGCTGCAGCCGGCGCAATATCCGGCTGGCTGGCTGGAGGCGAGCTTGAATGCTAAGGAGCTGCTCGCAAAGGGACTGAGGGGTGTCGGCAACAATCTTCGCGCCTTCCGCCCTTCGTTCCTCGCGGCGAGCCTCGATAGCCTGATTGGCAGCGACAGAGTTACCGGGGAAGATGTCTGCACAAGCAAAGCAAAAAGTCAAAAATCAGAAGTTAGAAGCCGGCTCGCTCGACAACCGGCAGTTGAAAGAAGAGAAGGAATCTCACCATCGACTATGTCTTCAATCTCGCCATAACCGGCAGTCAGCGCCGCCCTCGTCTCAGCCCAGCCGGAGCGCTCGGTTTCAAACTCAGCCAGCAGCCCGGCTTTGTTGTCTACTGCCTGCTTCAGGGCCGTCTTGTGAAGCTCCGCCTGGTCCTTCAGCTCCTTGGCCAGGCGGTCGCGCTCCTGGGCCGCCTTGTTGCACTCATCCTCCTTGGCACACAGTGCGGTGTTGGCTTCGCCCAGTTGCTGCTGCAAGACGGTGTTGGTCTCTGCAAGAGAAAGAAAGGAAAGATATCAGCAAATCAAGAAGGAAGAAAAACAGGTACCGGAAGATCTGACCCGACTTCTCAGTAGTCGGCTCGCATCTCGGGGACTACAGCCCGTGGGTGCGCTGATGCGCCCCCGCGGAGAGAAATGATAGAGTGCTTACCTCGGCTTTCCGTCAAGTCGGCGGTCCGTTGGTCCAGCTCCCAGATATGGGTGTTGAACGTGGCCGCACGAGTGTTGTGGTAATCCTACAACAAAGCAACAAAAAGAGAAGTAAGTCAGAAGCCCAGGACCCACTATGAAGTTCCAGGCTGCACCTTTCGGCACCGCCCGAACTCGGGACTACACCCGGTGGAGTCTTGACGCCCCCACGGAAGATTGCAAGAATCAAAAGCAAGAAGCAAGTCACGTACCCGAACGGTGGCCCGGGTCTTCATGAACGCCTTCATGCACTGCGAGAGGGCGGCGACTTCGGCTCTAAAATTGGCCTAGACGTCCCGCGCCGCCTTGATCAAGGCACTCATCCCGCCCCCGAGCACCCACTCTGTCGGCGCAGCGCTTGTAGCTTCGGCTTCGGGGGCCGATGAGCTGGCGCTCCAGATCTCCACCGGCCTCGGTGCTGACTCCGCTTTCTCCTTACGATGACGCGACGGAGTGTGGGCCGTAGGAGCCGACCCCACCACCATCTCGCCTCCGGCTAGCGGCACCAGTGGGGCAGTCGGCTGATTGCCCTGCGCATCTGTAGTCGGCGGTTGCGAGGCACCCCGTCTCCGGCAAGACGACGTCTCCGCTCTCCCTCTCGATGACCGGCTGCTCATCGCCGGCTCCCCCAGCCGGCGCCGAGAACTCTGGCGCTGGTGGCGCAGAGCGTAAGGGGGTGACGAGCAGCGGGGTTCCGCGACGCGCTGCGTCCTTGGCCTGTTTCTTCGCCGCGGCGTCAGCTTGGGCCTTGGCCATGGCGTTCGCGTCCGCTTGCGTCGCCTTGGCCGCGGCCGCCTTGTCGGTCTCCGCCTTATTGGCGGCGGCCTCTTTCTCCTCCCGCACCTCCCGTGTGTTCCTCTCCTACGCCCCCGAAGATCGGTGGCTGGGTCTGTGCGACGGTTGTTGGTGGAGACCACCGCCGTCCTGACGACGGAGGCAGAGGTTGACCGCTCAAGAGATAGCGGAGCCCTGTTCAAAAGAAGAAAGTAGAAAGAAGATTCCGGAGTCGTCAAGATAGAAAGGATGAAAATAGACACAAGAGAAGTTCAAGACTTACACCGACACCATCGGAGGCTGCTTGGGGGCCTTCTGGAACTTGGGCTCCTTCGCGGCGGCTTCGCGTCCCTTGGTCGCGGCGGCTGTGCTTTTGGCTGCAGCGGCCGAGCGCTTGGGTTTCTTGGGGTGGCTGCCGAATAGCAGCGTGCTTCGGCGCTTCGGCCCACCGCCTGGTGCGGTTGGAGCGACTGAGGAACTTGCGGCTGACCTATCAGAAGGCGGCGGGTGGCGCGGCGCCCCTTCCTCCTCCTCGTCGTCATCCGACCAGTCTTCCAAGCCACCGCCTCCTCCTCCTCCGGAGCCACCTACTACACCACCGCCGCCTGTGGCGTCGTCCTCCAGGGCGGCCGCCCCCAAGTCGGGGTCCGCCACGTCACTGGCGTCCTGGTCCGGCATGAAGTCGGCATTGGCTTCCAGCTGGAGGGGGAGGACTTGCATCATGATCGAGCTGGTCAGCCGGCAGGGAAGAAGCTGGCAAGAGAGAAGCCGGCGAGAGAAAAATAAAAAAAATCGAGAACTTAACATAGGCGGCAGATCTGCGCGGGAGTACGGCCGCTTGCTGAACCGCCACCCCTCCGGCTCGAGCTTGAGGTTGACAATCTCGTTCGCCATACAGGCCACCTCGGCAGTCGGCATCTCCTTGATGCACATCCGGCATGGGTCACGATGCCCGGGCCGGCCTTGGAGCGGGAGGACTCGCCGCACCACGAAGGCGAGCAATAAGTCGGCCGCCTTGAGACCCTCCAACTCCTTCATCACGTTGAGGCGAGCGATAGTGGCGGAGGCGCGGGCGACAGCGGCTTCGGCTTGAAGCACCAGTTGGTGTGGGGCTCGGCAGGCGGGTCGGCCGCGTATTCCGGCAGAATTATGAAGTCGATTGACGGGTTGACGTTCTTCACATAGAAGTATGACTTCTTCCACAGCTTCACCGATTGTATCAGCTTGATGGCCGGGAAGGCGTTTCTAGCACCCGGACGCCACACGGCGATGAAAGCACCACACTGAGCCGCCTCCTCTCTCGCAGAGGTGCCGAGCTTGGTGTAGAAGAATGCTCCCCAAAGCTCAAGCATGGGGAGGATGCCGAGATACCCCTCGCAGAGGGTGACGAAGGTCGACAGCAGCACCACCGTGTTCGGTGTGAGGTGGTGCGGCTGCAGTCGGTAGAAAGTGAGGAACGAGTGGAGGAAGCCGCTCGCCGGCAGCCCGAAACCGCGGAGGAAGTGCGAGCGGAAGATGACGCGCTCGCCTTCCTCCGGCGCCGGCGAGATCTCACCGGCGGGCGGCACATACGTCTCGACATAGCCCGTGCCTGGCAGCCGCCACGTGTTGCGTAGGAAGGTGAGGTGATCCTCATGAACGTTGGAGCCGTCCCAGTCGCTGGAGCGCTCCATGACGGCTCGAGCTCGATGAAGACGAACGGCGGTGACGAGACCGCAAGCTCTCCGCAGAGCAGAAAGAGGGTTTAGCGGGGAGAGGCTCGAAGACAATGGCGAGCCGCGGCAGCACGTCGGCAGGACATGAGTGTGGCGGCGGTGAAGAAGAGGGAGAAGCAAGAAGCTGCAAGGAGGGGAAGAGCGCGTGTGCCCTGGCCGCTCCCCTCTTCCCCCGATTTATAGCCCTTGGCTGCAAAGCCGAGGGGGTGGGGCGTGGAGCGTGGGATTAACTGCGCCCACGTCCCCATGGCCCCGCATTTACCGCGCGATAAATGTGTGTGGTAATGGCCTATGGGATCCAAACCGCCCTGCCTTGGCCGCGGTGGATCCGCGCGCGCTAAGGCATGGTAGTGGCGGGCCCAGCCTGCGGCATGTCCCGTCACGCTCCTGGGTTGGCAAGCCGACCTGGCTAGCTGATGCAGCGTGGCGTGCGTGCGGTGGGCCTAGATGCTGGGCTAGCATGCCACTTAGTTCCCGCCTTGGCGTTCAAAATTCATCAAGCGACCATGTGTCGTATCCGACTCCTAACAGTCGGCACACCGGAAGACGGACGAGACGAGCAAACAAGACTACTCGGAGTAGGAAGCTGTAGGGGCACCCGCCTCGTCAGCCGCGACGACCCACCAGCTTCGGGGACTACTGTCGGAGTTATTGGCCATGGGTAGCCTCATCTGCCCCCCATGGCATTTCAAGACATCGGGCCGTCTGCGCCCCTAAAAGCCTCAAAGCTTAACCGCCGCCTCCTTGCGGCCGACTGGTCCAAGCGGCCGGCTGCCAGAAGGCGGAGGACCCTGGAAGACAGCCACGAAGCGGGCCTCCTTCTAGCAAGCGGCCCCCAGAGAGGCCGGCTTCTAACAGGCGGCCCCAGGCGCCCTCAAAGTTTGCGCCCACTTAAGCATGACGAGACGGGGCACGGCTACAGTGAAGCCCGCCACCCCCAAATCCAGGGCGAGTCGTGGTTACGGTGCGCCGTACAAGCCGGAGATCTCCTGCACGACGCAGCACTGTAGCCCCTCCACCCGTGACATCACCCAAGTCAGAAGGACCATGCTCCCACGATGGGCTGTCGGTACGGTCCGCAGGCAGCGGACCCCACTCGCTAGTGAGAAGCCAGAAGACGGTCGTCACGGCCAGTCAGCCTGGGGGAAGAGGCCGACACCCAGCAGGCGGCCCTCCCCCCTTCCTGGGAGTTTGCGCGCCATTAATTATAAGAGATGGGGAATGGCTACAGTGATCGCCCACCAGGCGGCTGGTGTCGGTGTCAAAACCGGCGGATCTCGGGTAGGGGGTCCCGATCTGTGCGTCTTAGGCTGATGGTAACAGGAAGCAAGGGACACAATGTTTACCCAGGTTCGGGCCCTCTCGATGGAGGTAAAACCCTACTTCCTGCTTGAGTAATATTGAAGATATGGATAGTACAAGAGTAGATCTACCACGAGATCATAGAGGCTAAACCCTGGAAGCTAGCCTATGAAGGTATGATTGTAATTGTGATCGGCCTTCTAAGGACCAACCTCTCCGGTTTATATAGAGACCGGAGAGGGCTAGGGTTTACACGGAGTCGGTTACAAGGAAGCAAATACAATATCCGGATCGCCGAGCTTGCCTTCCACGCCTAGGAGAGTTCCATCCGGACACGGGACGAAGTCTTGAGTCTTGTATCTTCACGCTTCAATAGTCCGGACGGTGCATATAGTCCGGCTGTCCGGATACCCCCTAATCCAGGCTCCTTCAGTTGCCCCTGAACCAGGCTTCAATGACGATGAGTCCGGCGCGCAGTCTTGTCTTCTGCATTGCAGGGCAGGTTCCTTCTCCGAGTACTCCAAAGTACCTGTTACAACGAATAGTGTCTGGAACTCCATCAATGTTGTATTCCTTGGCTTCAGTGCCTCAATAATGACCATCTCCACGTGTCGAGCGAATGCGAGGAGCCGATGTATTTTTAGCATTTGCCACCCTCAATCCTTTTGGGTTGACCGCCTATTTGAAGAGACGGGGATTCTCAGATCCAAACCTCACTCTTCCCCCTCGAGCAAGCATCCAACAGAGCGCTCTAGAAAAAACCATTCCAACATGGCCGGTCGTCGCAGCTCCTCTGCTCGCTCTCCTCGCTCCAAGCCGGGGGACTGGGAAGAGTGTTCAGTTCCCCACAACCGTTTGATTGAGTTACAAACACAAGGGTTTCTCCCACCAGCATTCATGGTTCCCGTCCGAGCCGGAATAGCCACCTATAATGGAGGGGAGCAAGCGGAGAGATCTCCCAATCCATCTCCAGGGGAGCGAATATGCCTCATCCCGCATATGCTAAGGGGCGTCGGGTTTCCTATCCACCCGTTCCTTCGCGGGCTCTTGGAGTTCTATGGCCTCCAGTTACAACTTTACCCCTGCCTCTATACTACATATAGCAGGGTACGTTGCCCTTTGCGAGCTATTTTTAGGCTGCGAGCCTCACTTCGGGTTATGGAAGAAGCTGTTCTGCCTTGTCCCCCGCAACCAGGGAGAATCCCTATGTCAGGTGGGCGGGGCCGAAGTATGGCGCATTGCCGAGACCGGATACCTATCTGGCACTCCCAAGAAGGCACCAGAGAACTGGCCTTGAGTGGTTCTACATTGACGATGTTCCCTTCCGGATCCAGTCCGACAGGTCTCCCGATTCAAGAACGCCCGCCGAGGGCACGTCTAAGCTGGCGCCCCCGAGGCCCCAAGAGGAGGATACCATGGAAATATATTACCTGATGAGTAGGATAAAGTTATTGGCCAAATCCGGACTATCGATAGTCGAGGTTATGGCAATATGCATAATACGGGGAGTGCAACCGCTTCAATATCGGGGGAATACCATGTGGCACTTCAACGGGGAAGATGATGCCACCCGCTGTGGCCGTAAGGGTCCGGACTCCGCCACTGCTTTGGCAAGGATATTGTCCAATTTATACAAAGGGGAAGAGGAGTAATTCCTTCACATCAAACCGCGAGATGGATTCTCCATGTACAACCCCCCAAACTGGGTAAGCTGTCATTCCTTTCCCTGCGTCACTTATTGTGGCGTTCTTCGCTAAGATCATCTGCCTCGATATTCCCGAGCAGGAACTGAGGAGGGCCGTAGAAGGAATCTCCAGCCCCTCCCCGCCGCCAGAGGACCCCGGAAGGGCCCTAGATCCAGGTCTCGAAGAAGATCCAAATATTACCGTGGAGCTTGTCAACAGGATATTTTATCAAGCGGGCTGCGATGGCGCCTCAGTGGCCATTACTGCCGACTATCCCGGACCGCTGCCTACGTCACGCGTAAGCCAAGCCGAAAAACCCTATCCTCCGAAGAGGACTCCATTCGGATGTCATGCCTTACCCTTAAAGTGTCGTGTTTTTGCAGAGACGACGGTTGGAGCGCGGGGCCGAGCCCCTAGGGACTCGTCGGCCAAGGGCGTCCGGATCGGGCAGGCTCAAGAGGAAGGCGGTAAGGGTCGACTCGCCGCTACAGAGGTAAGGCAAAAACTTGTGCTGTGATTATGGTATTTTTGAAGTATGACAACACCCTTGGTGTCCTAGCAGGAAGAGGAGCAGCCGGACTATATCCGGGGATCCTGCCAACCACGCCTCCACCAGCCGGATTCCAAATCCGGCTTCGAGAGCGGAGGTGGGAGCGGGGCCGATGCCGCATAGTTCTCCAACAGAGAATGCAGATATGCTCTTGGCCATGAATTCCGAAGTAGAGAGCGCCATGAATCACCAGCGCCGATGGGCCATGCTTCGGGACAACATCTTTTCCGAAGAGGCATTTAATGCCTTCAATTCGGAAGACGCATACATCCGAGCTGCTCAAGGCGGGCTTGCCCGAGCGACGGACCAGTATACCTAAGATATACGGGTAAGAAATTTTAATAAGCATGTGTAGCAGTAGCCCCTGAGACTTGAAACGGTTGGACACTACAAAAAAAGACACATCCGTGACATTTTGGGCCGAACGAATTTTTTTTCTGTCATACATATGACACTTCTATGACGATAATTGTGACAGAACCCGGTATCATCATAGATGTGGTGGGCTCCTACTTCTATGACAAAAAATCATGACAGAAAATGGGCTTTTCATCCTGGGCAGGCCGGAGGCGCAGCTGCATGACATTCTTTGGGCCGTCCATGACGGAAAAAAACCGTTGTAGAAGCGAGGGGTAGGAAAATTTTGGGGAGTTGCCGATTACGGTGGGAGGTCGGGGGCTGAGCGATGCGCGTTCCTCTCGTACCTGCGTATCGCGGCGTGTGTGCGGCGTTAGCTCTAATCGAACCCGAAGCGAGGCGTTGGGCTCTAATCGAACCCGAACATTGCTTGCAGGCTACGCGTTCTGAACCCGGCGATCGATCGATGGCTGTTAAATGAACCCGATGGAGCGATTCTTCGCTCTCGATGCTAACTGAAGCCGATCGATTGGATGAGCGATGGCGTTCTATGCGGCGGGGGCTGGGATGCCCCGGGCGCGGTGGCGTGGCCTCTGGATGAACAGGACCCCGTGGTGTGGAGGGCTGGATGAACAGTAGACGGTGGAGGGGTGGCCGTGGAGGGGTGGTTGAACAGGACCCCGTGGTGTGGAGGGCTGGATGAACAGTAGACGGTGGAGGGGTGCCCGTGGAGGGTGGTTGAGCGATGGCCGGTGGAGTAGCGCGGTGGAGGCTTGATGAACGAGGAGCCCGTAGAGGCCGGAGGAGGTCGACGGTGGAGATGAACAGTATCCCGTGGAGTCTCTGTTTTGCGATACGCCACACCCTCCCGATGAACAGGACCCCGTTTAGACCGTGGCGCTCCAACACAAGTCCGTTTGGCCCGTTTTGCGGTACGCCACACCCCTCCAGATCAACAGGACCCCTGTTCGACCGTAGGAAGTCCGTTTCCTCCGTTTTGCGGTACGCCACACCCCTCCCGATCAACAGGACCCCCGTTTCGACCGCAGGAGGTCCGTTTCCTCCGTTTTGCGGTATGCCACACCCCTCCCGATCAACAGGACCCCGTTCCGAACATAGGAGGTCTGTTTCCTCCGTTCTGCGGTACGCCAGGCCTCGTTTCCATCGCCTGTTCCGTCCAAGCCCTCCCGATGAACACGACCACGCATTCCGTTCCGACCCAGCCGGTTGGCTCCCACGCGTTTCGTTGCCTCCCGATGAACACGACGCATTCCGTTGCCTCCCCATGAACATGACGCATTCCATTGCCTCCCCATGACATGAGGACGACGATGTTTCTCCGTTCCGACCCAGCCATGTACATGAGCCCTCGCCGTACGTATGCGTGAGTAGGCGTTCGAGACCCCGCCCGTATGTACACATACATGGCCGTATTTTCTTTCTTGCACCCTGGCCGCTGTATGTACGTGTACATGCTACGTGCGCGCCTCAAGTACGACACATGCGCTTCTCTACATCGACCAATATATATGTACGTACACGTTCGCGACCAGAATGACAACGCTACGTACGCTTCGCCCGAGTGGGTCCCGACCGCCGAGCACTTCCTTGCCTGCGAAGATGTAGCTGGTGGGTCCCAGCAGTCAGGGGGGCGAATCATTTTTTTCGCCCAGACGCACTTCCTTGCGTGCGAAGATGTAGCTAGTGGGTTCCAGCAGTCAGGGGGGCGCATCATTTTTTCCCCGGACGCACTTCCTTGCATGCGAAGGTGTAGCTGGTGGGTCCCAGCAGTCAGGAGGGAAACATTTTTTTTTGTGAAATACGGTGGCCTGTACGGTGGGTCCCCGCTGTCAGGTGGAGGAATAATTATTTTGCGCGTAATAAGGAGGCACTTCCTTGCTGCGGCCATGGACCCAGCTGTCAGCCTCTCCATGCACAGTACTATTCCGATGGAAGTCGGTCATTGACCACATTGACCACGCCGCGCCGAGAGCACCACGGCGGTGGACGACGGCGAGGCCTAGGAAGGGGACGACACGGAGGCAGGGAAGACTCGGCAGTTGTTTCCCACGCGGAGGGGAGTACGACTGTACGAGGGTTTACTGGTTCGTGTGCGGTCGCCGGGGAATAACAGCAGGTGTGGGTGAGTAGAGGGATGGCTAGGCCAGCGATGGGAGTACGGTGGGGCGGTGAGGCATGCGCGGCAGCACAGCCGACCGCGGGAAGGAGGGAGCAGGCAGTCCCGCCGACGCTTGTTTGAGCGGCTGGAGAGGAAGAGCAGAGATTGAAGAAGCACGACGGCCGTTGGATGGACATCCAACCGTCACTTTGCTAAAGGCCAACCTTTTTTTAAGGAAAGCCTCAAATCTGTGGAAAACAACATACAACCCATCTGCCATTATTTCTAATAATTTACATCCCATTTGCTAATTCTTAAGGTTTTTTGGAGCCCATATTCTTTTTGTTAGCATTACAGCCCATATTGTATTACGGTTAAAAAATTATACGAAATTTTGCATATTTCCGGTCTTGGTCCTAACTATTTTTAATCCCGAAATTTCGACTCACATTCAAACTGATTTTAAAAGTAAATGTATATCAATATAAAATCCAACAAATTCTCCATGGATAAAAATTAATGTAATTTAAAATCTTAAAATGAAAAAAATATATTTGAAACTAATTGCCGGTTTGATGTGTTTTAAAAATGTACAATCCATTTCTCATTACTGATGGACCATTTTCTTGGCCAACCGAATGAAAGCTCTCCTCGTCTTGAAAGATTTGCAGCCCAACAGGCCTGACAAAGCGACTTACTTGGCAAATAAGAAAAAAACTGGGCTGTGGCCGTGGACCCAGCTGTCAGCCTCTCCACGTACAATACTCTTCCGATGGAAGTCGTTCCTTGACCACGTTGACCACGCCGCGCGGAGAGCACCACGGCGGTGGATGACGACGAGGCCTAGGAAGGGGACGACACGGAGCCGGGGAAGACGCGACAGTGGAAGCCCACGTGGAGAGGAGTACGAAGGTTCACTGGTTCAAGTGCGGTGTGAGGCTGCCGTCGCCGCAGGGCCTGGCCAGCGGTGGGAATAGTAGGGGGCGGTGAGGCCTCCGTGGCAGCACAGCCGGCCACGGGAGGCAGGAGTATGCGGCACGACCGGAGCTGCTTTGGGCGGCTGGAGCAAGAAGACCAGAGGTTGAAGAAGCACTACGGCCGATGGATGGACATCGTACGGTCACTTTGGAGCTAGAATCGTTCATATTGACTAAGTTGAGAAAGCCCTTCGTCCCGTCAACTTAGTAGGCCCATTAAGACAGCCTCCCACCAAGGTGGGTCCCAGCTAGCCGGGGAGTATTCATTTTTGTGCGTAATAAGGAGGCACTTCCAAAGTGGGTCCGACACAATGGGGAACGTTTTTTTTTTGCGAAATACGGTGGCCCGTCCGATGGGTCCCAGCAGTCAGGGGAAAACAATTTTTTTCGCAAAATACTGTTGGCCCGTCCGGTGGGTCCCCGCTGTCAGGTAGAGGAATAATTATTTTCCGCGTAATAAGGAGGCACTACCTTGCAGCTGCCGTGGACCCAGCTGTCAGCCTCTCCACGTACAGTACTCTTCTGATGGAAGTCGATCGTTGACCACATTGACCATGCCGTGCCGAGAGCACCACGACGGTGGACGACAGTGAGGCCTAGGAAGGGGACGACGCGGAGCCGGGCTACAGGAGGCAGGAGCTGGCGGTAGCACATCCGGCCACGGGAGGCAGGAGCAGGCGGCACGACCGGCACTGCTTTGGGCGGCTGGAGCAAGAAGACCAGAGGTTGTAGAAGCACTATGTTCGTTGGATGGACATCATACGGTCACTGGAGTATTGACTAAGTTGACAAAGCCCTCCGTCCCCGTCAACTTAGTAGGCCCACAAGTCAGCCCAACAATATGGTGGGTCCCAGCTAGCAGGGGGGTATTCCTTTTTTTGGGCGTAATATGGAGGCACTTCCTTGCGCGCGAAAATATAGCTTGTGGGTCCGACCTGTCAGCGGGGGGAACATTTTTTTCGCAAAATACAGAGGCCCTTCCTGTGGGTCCTAGCTGTCAGGTGGAGGAATCATTATGCGCGTAATAAGGAGGCATTTCCTTGCGTGCGGTCAGGACCCAAATCGCCAGCCTCTCCACGCGTCTGACACTTCCGATGGATGTCGTTCATTGACCACGTTGACCAGGCCGCGCCGAGAGCACCAGGGCGGTGGACGACGGCGAGGCCTAGAAAGGGAACGACACGGATCCAGGGAATACTCGGCAGCTATTTCCCACGCGGAGGAGTACGAGGGTTTACTGGTTCGTCTGCCGTCGCTGGAGAATAACAGCATGTGTGGGTGAGTAGAGGGATGTCTAGGCCAGCGATGGGAGTACGATGGGGCCATGAGGCCTGCGCAGCAGCATAGCCGGCCGCGGGAGGAGGGAGCAGGCAGTCCCGCCGGCGCTTGTTTGAGCGGCTGGAGCATGAAGAGCAGAGATTGAAGAAGCACGACAGCCGTTGGATGGACATCCAACAGTCACTGCTCTCGTGTGTTGACTAAGTTGACAGGGCGTTGCGTGTGCGTCAACTTTTTTTTATGAAAGCATACGCGTCAACCTGTAGTAGGCGCACAAGTCAGCCTCAAATCTGTGGAAAACAGCATACAACCCATCTGCCGTTATTTCTAATAATGTACAACCCATTTGCTAATTCTTAAGGTTTTTTTGGAGCCCATCTTCTTTTTGTTAGCAGTACACCCATTTGTGGCCACGGTTAAAAAGTATACAAAATTTTGCATATTTCGGTGCGGTAAACTGTTTTTAATCCAGAAATATCGATTCACATTCAAACTATTTTGAAAAATAATTTATATAAATATAAAATCCAAATAATTGTCCATGCATAAAAATCAGTGGAATTTAAGATCTTGTAATGAAAAAAAAAATTGAAACTAATTCCCGGTTCGATGTGTTTTAAAAAAGTACATGCCATTTCCGGGCAAACCGAATGAAACTCTCATCGTCTTGAAAGATTTGCAGCCCAGCAGGGCCGATAAAGCAAGTAGGCCTTGTTTGGGTATTTCTTTAAAAAAAATAGAACTGGGCTAGCCATTTGCAGCACGAAAAAAACACAACTGGGCTCATGATGTGGTAAACATAAATAAAACCCTGGCTAGACGGGCCACAGCCCCCGCACAGCCCCGTTGTTACCCTGATCCGTCGCTAAAACTAGTATAAATAACAACTGCTTGTTCCTTAAAAAAAGCTACATGACTTCTTTGGGTCCCCGTGTCAGCCGCTCGTAGTGTAATTCTCTCATTTATTGACTACGTTGACAATGGCGTGAGCCCAGATGTCCAACCATTAGGAGGAACCATATTTTTGGGCTTGTACTATAGAGGCACTTGCTTGCGTGATCGCGATGACGCTGGTGGGTCCCTACTGTCATCCTCTGCACGTACAGTCATCTCCTTGTTCCTCTCGGTTGTTGACGACGTTGACAATGCAAGAGGGCGGCGCACCGCGCACGTCGAGCGAACAAAGGCCGCAAGGCGGAGGACGACGGCGAGGCCTCGGACGGAATGAACATGAGCCGTTGAAGATGCGCCGGTCCAGTCGCAGGCGGAGGGGAGTACGAGGGCTGACTGGTTCGGGCACGGGTGCGTTTTGGGGCTGACGTCGCCGGAGAATAACAGTACGTGTGGGGGAATAGAGGGAGGGACTAGCCAACGTTGGAGGGTACGTACGGTAGGGCGGCGGAGGCACAGCCAGCCATGGGAGGCGGGAGCAGGCGGAGCCGACGGGGTGGTTTGGTTTGGGTGGCTGGAGGAAGAAGAAGACAAGAGATAGAAGATACACGACAGATGTTGGATGTCAATCCAACGGCTGGTAGGCAGAATTGTTTGTTGACTGGCTAGTAAGTCGACACCACCTTGGATAGGCTATTTCCTCGCGGGTCCCAAATGTCAGAATCCAAATCATCACGGTCATGCAACCTTTCCTATGAAAATTTACAGCCCATTTGATGTGCTAGTTCAAATAAGTTTGTGGGTGCTTTGGTGGGGCTAATCACTTGGCTTCTCTAATGCACAGTGAGCTCAAGCAGCCGGCGTGAGTGATGTTATTTCCCTTGGTTGTGATTTGTTACAATATTTCACTCTAAATTAAACGAAGGGCAAGCCATTTTCCTTGTTCCAAAGAAAATATGACAGTCCAAATGAGTTGAAAAGGGCAGGAACATCTAACTCCAGCTTACAAACTGTACAAAAGCACGAGTGTTGATTGTTCATCGTGTTTACAAAAACCCAGATTGAAAAGGGCAACAACATCTAACTCTAGCACTGCTTTTGGCAAATACAAATAAATGGATCGGTCAGGTCCATAGAATGAACATCCTGGGTCGTAAAATTTACTGGATTATGACCACAATATGTTGTAAATAGAAGCCCGACACGTTCAGACCTGATGGACTCCAGGACTGTTGTAAATAGAAGCACTTTTTCCCACCTGAAACTCCTTTTTTTGCTCTTCGACATACCCATTCATCAAAACCATGCTGCTGATAAACTTAAGCCTGATGGACAATAGTAACCTCACATTCAGCAGGAAGAATGTGACAAATCTTGTGTTTGCACGGTTGGCTACATATCGTTCTAGCGTTATTGTCTTCAATCGAATCTCATGAGAAGTGAGAAAATCCCGATGCTTACGAATCCACCGATTGGTTATAACTTTATTACCCCGTCCTGTTGCCTAAATAGACATGAAGATTGAAAACAGTTAAGGTCTAAAAGAAGAGTGTCGAAAGAGCAACAGCTGAACGGTTAATTCTAGTACACTATATGCGGGCTTCCAATGTGCGTGAAATTATCACGTTTATATACAACTTCTCCGCATATGGAAAGCATTGCAGCAAGCCAATAATCTTGTTCAGATCAAAACTATTCATTTGGATATATAAGATCTTGATGTAATCCAGCACCATTGATAGGCCATCCATGGAGAAACTCTTCATTGAGCATAGAACATAATATTAGTACAAAATGTGTACTCCAAGATGATATATAAATTATGCAGAAATTTAAAATGCAGCTTATGGTTACAAGTGTAGATGATAATATAAAGTACCTGAAGAACTGTGGAGCCAAACACCATATTGAAATGAGCACAGAGATCATGTATTACACCCAAGGTCTCCAGTTTAGGCGGAGAGAGGACGGTTATTTGCAACGGTGAATAACTTGAATCAAGGATCAACCTTTGAAGTGAAGGGGCATCTTGGATGATGAGTTGCCTTCCATCAAAAGAAATTCCAATTCTTACAAGGTTAGGTGACTTTATTTGGAGACAACCGATTCTAACTGTGAAAACAAGCACCAAGCACTCCAAATGAGGGCAACCGGAGTGGATGATGATGTGCAATGAGGCCTCCCATATACGAACCCAAGACAAGTGAAAGTTTCTTGAGAAATGGGAGTCGAAGGTTTAGTACCAGATTGTCTGGTAGGTAGCACAGGGCAAAGGTGGCGGTGTGGAGAGAGGAGGAAAACTGCGAGATGGACATCGGTGCTGAGGGCACAAGTTCATGGCCTTCGGTATGTGGTATGTGATTTCCAGGGGAATAGTAGAACTCAAGCAGCTTAGTTCTGTGAATTCAGGGGATTTCAGCCAGGCGTCCACCGTGCAGGGCATGGTATGCTTGCTCAGGTAGCATGATGGGATGCAGAGGCTTTGAACGGAGCCCTGGTGGGATGAGATGATGGCTCTGGGGATTTCAAAATCATTGAAGAGAGATAGCTGACGACAGTCGAGATTAAGGGGGACGACGCGCCATAGAGGGCGCCACCGAATTGAGAGGACTTGGGTGCGGCAGCAATCCTTGGTGGGGAGAAGCGGGATGATCTCCCCAAGGATGGCGTCCGGGAGATCGCTGATGCGGTCCACCCAAGATTCTACGGGTTCCTGGGATCCGGTGGGGGTGGGGTCGCCGCTTCTCCCCGCGCTGCCGGGTGCGGGATCTACAACAGGCGCCGTCAAGGCGGAGCCTCATCTTCTTATGGCGCTGGGGTCAGCCGACTCCATTTTCCTCGAGGCGTCGCGTCAAGGCCACGGATTTGATCAGAGTAACGAATGACGAGCCTAGTTGTAGAAAGGAAAGCGAAGAAGAAGGAGCTGGGGTTTTACAGAGGAGTGAGGAAGAAGGGAGGTGGGGTTTTCTATAGGAGTGAGGTGAGGAATTTGGGGGTACGAGTGGAGCGAGCTGACGTGAGGTGGGTGGGAGCGAGGAGGAAGAAGAGCACCCAGGTTTTTTTTTGGGGGGGGGGGCGGTGTGCTGGGTGTGGGTAGCGCCTTTTGAATTGATTTTACTATTTACTAGTGTGGATTGGCTGTTTTGTCTTGGGCCTAGAGAAACAATTACTACTAGTACAGTGGAGACACTCTACACTACCCGTAAAAACAATTACTACTAGTACAAAGGAGACACTCTACCGCTTCTGGCTCCTCCTAGGTCATTGAAACGTCTCCCTCTACTGAATGCCGTTATACTTTTGTTCACCGACATGTGGGCCATGCAGCACGCGAGCCCAAATGCCATCCACCAAATTAGAAGGCAGTATGCAGACGGAGAGTCACCCCGGTCGTAGCGCGGCAGTAACGAGCCTTGGTATCACAAAACCCCACCTTCCCGCAGTCTAAGTTTGACGGACGAAGCAACCATCATTTCACTCTTCGCAGAATCCCCTTCTCCCTCACCGTCTTCAAGAAAGGCAACACTCGCATCTGCCACTGTTCTTCTCTCCCAACGAAGGGAAGGTAAGCGGATCCGTGATGTTGGTATATTTTCGTTCAGAGAAAAAAAGAACTTTTGCAGAGCAGTAACCAATCCTCACTCTCTTTTTTGTTTCATTGTCATTGCGATTGTGTTTTCCTTTCAGTGGTCTCCTAGTATTCGTCAGTTTCATGATGGATCAAGGAGAACCAGGCAAAGATCTGCCGATATTGGAGCAGACGGGAGGCTGATCCCCACGAGACAGAGAGCTCCAAGAAGATGGAGGCAGCCACCGAGCCGACCCCAGATACGCCACGGCCACTACTGAGATGGTCAACGCCTGCTTGAGGTTACAGCCCCTGTGGCACTGCAGGACCAGTTTCCCCCCTTGACGGATGTGTCCCCCCCCCCCTCGCTGAGCTGCCCAAGGTGATTTCCTTCTTTGCCGATCTCGATTGTGGTTTTTCATCTAAGTATGTGGTGATTTTTTTTAGAAAAGGAAGTATGTGGTGACTAATAATGCAAAATTTTATTAGCTTCGATGCCATGCTATACATAGTGGTTTAAATAACTTGTCTTTCTTATACTGAAAAGTAATTCAGAATTTGTTTATGTTTCAATTAGAGTCCTGATGCAGACAAGGATTGTGTGGTTGTGCATGTCACTCGCAATGAGGCGGACGACCTGAATATACGACCGGGAAAACAGAGTTCTTAGGCTGTTGGATCCTCGAAGCCATTTGCGGTTATACCAATGAAGAGGTGTATTCCAGCCTCACCGTTGTCGTGCGTGTTGTCCAGGTGTCTTCAAGCACAAGAAGTTCAAAGCTACTCCTTCGCTTTGTGAGGCATACTGTTCTTGTCAAGCTTATGCAGAAGATGACGTGGCATGCCTCCACAAACAAGTTTGTCGCTGGCAAGGCCACAAGGTTGTCTTCATGAAGGTTCACAGGATTGAGCTGTCATGGACGTCCTCGATGATGTTCATGGCAAGGTCCGCCTTGTGTCCAGCCCAAATTAGATCGAGGCATGAAATAGTTTCCCCAGCTAGTGTTTAATAGTAGTTTGGATTGTGTCTAATTATCCGAACCTTGCTCTCATATCGACCCCTCGGGCTAGTACTCTGTTTGAATCCGTCTATGGGAACTGCTGCTACTTTTGTGTGCCCGTGAATCATATAAGCAACTATGTATCTTGTTACAGTGGTTCGTGTAGTTAATTGAGGCCACAATGTAATAAATTCCAAACATTCAATGCTAGTCCAACGCTCATGTGGAACACTCACATTAAACTCGTCTTCATAAAAATCTTGAAAAGCATAAGTTAAGCAGTTTTATACATCTCAATGATTCATAGAACATAACAAACATATACTAGTTCACAGAAAAAGACAAAGTTTTGAGAAGGTTTACAAATCAGGAAAAAACAAGCAAGGCTTCTCTGAGCAAAGGGCCTCCCGGCAGGCTTAAATTTCTCGGAGTTCACTCTGGTTTTTTCTTGTTGCCACCATCCAGGGTTAGGTTCTCTCATTCCTGAATAACCAATTATAATTGTGGTCTCAGCTAGAATGCTGAACCAAACCATGCAGTGTACTGACCAGGTGAAATTCTTGTGCATTCCACTAAATTTAAGCACCGCTATTTGCAGAAATAAGCAGACCACAATCCCTCTTGTCCGCGCACCTGTCCAAAAAACCGCCGTGCAGCCGTGCCAGCTAGTCCTCGGTCCATGGATGAACTGGTAGAAAGTGCATTCCGGACTAGGATGCAGTTTCTTCGCTCATCCCTGCACTGCAATCAGGAAGTAAAACATATGAATCAGCTTCGTTTAGATTGCGTTGGTCATTCTACCTTAGTTACTACTAATGTAGGGAGACCTTGAAGACGGGAGGTTAGATGACGGCAACGAGGGATAGCCATCTCATTTTGCGCAGTTGTACTAAAGCTGAGGTGTGTGCTTTTGATTGCGCGGATAGAAACGATACGGAGACAGACATCCCGAAACGATATGGAGACAGACATCCCTGTTTGCGCAAATACGAAATACAGTTATTTAAACAGTGACGGATATTACTACTTTCCCCCGTTTCCTCTTAGAACCAAGTCCTAGACTCATGCTACAACTTTCCCACTTTCTTCCCTGTTTGAACCAACGCTTTGAGTTGACTGTATGAACTAGCTTTACTTCTAATAATAGTAGAAGTCTAGGTGGCTTTGGAACAGCGGACGGAAGTAGAAAAGGATCAACACGAAGGGGGAAGAGCTGGGGCAGTAGAGCAAGGCAGGTTTCGAAGGAATATATACCTGAGGGTCGTCGGCATGTGGCAAAGACGGCGTCGGGAGGCCGCATCTTGGCCACAATACCGCATGGAGGAAGAATGGGTCGGAGGCCCTCCCGAGCTGGCGCTCTCTCGGAGAGAACGACACGGTCGCCGATTGGGACGTGCGGGCAGCCGTTGGTCTCCTCCCTCGCCGCCGACGACAGTGCGAACGATGCACCTACACCCCCGCCTTGCCGAGGTTGTCCGCCTGATTTGTGACCAGCCGTGAGCTGAGAGAGAGTGTGGCCACCTATGTCTTGCTTAGATCTGGAGAGCATGAGAGAGTGAACGAAAGGAACCCTAGTAAAGCAAGTGCTAAGGCTCCTGCTTTTATATATAGTGGAGTGATTTTGTTGTACCGGCTTCAAAAAAATGCGCTCCTACGTGTACTCGCGAGTGGGTGTGAGAGAACTAGTGTGTGCGTGCACCGCTTCTCTTCGTGAGAGTACAATATATACTATGCCCAAAGAACTTTCTCCGCAAGAGTAATAATATAAGTGTGTGACGTGTGAGCTAATATAAAATGTGCGCGCCGTCTTTTGTGTTTTAGAAGTTCTGAGGGTAGGGTGTGAAGAGCACATATGTGCGTGACGTCTACCTGCAGATAGACGATGGGTGCCACATGCGAGTCTGCGAGAGGACTCGGGAGAGTTGTGACTCGTGAGGGTGCGTAGCGTGAGAGAGAGGGGGCACGATCAATGCAATGCATGTGTCCATAAATCATTATCCGACAAACGCTCGCCACAAGCCTTTTCCCGATTTAACGCCAGAAGAAACGTTAGATCGGCATCCGACAATGTCAGTTTTGCCATGTCATTTAATGTAACAGCCACTCCTCCTACACGTAAATCTTCCACGTGAGTGTTAGCAACCGTCCGATGCTCCCTCTCGTTCAAATGCAGTGCATATAGCTTTATTGAAAATTAGAACCTCTCAAACTTTTTACCGAAGTTTTCGTGGTACCAAATTGCACATGTAGAATACCCTCAGATATATCATTTCATTCATCTTCGAGAGGTAACTATAAAGATGGGTGAGGAGTCTACAAAGAAAGACCATCGTATCACCCGCAGCAATTTCAACCATCCTTTAGTGTCGAGGAATATCATATGAACTCTATATGATATGATTTCTATAGGATTTTTTTTCCTTTAGAGCCAATTGGTTCATAGGAATAGATTCATATACTCTACATTTCAAAGGAAATAAACATGATATCATTTCTACAGCTTTAGAGCCACTTGGTTCATATGAATGGATTCCTATACTCCCTTAATTTCAAAGGAAAATAAACATTAGTGTATATTCAATAGAAAAGTTCCTACGATATGAACCAAATTACATCTCTTTACTAATCCCTCCTCATAGGACTTGAGATACATGTCATCTCTAGATTCAATAGAAAAGTTCCTATGATGTGAACCAAATGACATCTCTTTTCCAATCCCTACTCATAGGAATTGAGATCCTCCATGTCATCTCTTTCCCTACAACTTCCATGTATACATCTTCTATTCCTAAATAGATAGTACAACCCACTAGTAGCTTTTTTTCCAAAACATGCAACTATGGCACAAGAACTATATAGTGTGCCAATAACTTTGAAAGATGGTCGCTGGATGAAGCTAACCCGACAGTGCAGAGATGGGCAAATCCGAGCACTACTGGCCGTTGGATATCATCAACATTCCACCAGATCTGCCACATGTACAATTTTCCTTTGCTCTAGAATCTTCTAAAATCACATGCACAAACCTCAAAACACAAGCACTTCTCCTTTGTTCTAGAATCTTCTGTATCATAATTGATTATTTTTTCTAAATGAATTGCCATTATTTGTTTTTTACTTTATGATTTACAATGCACAACCCCATGAATCTTAACAGTTTTATAAAACTAATTGATTTTGAATGAGATGAACTATAAGAACTAAATGAACATCTACATCATGCATATATGACTCAAAGCTTTACATGCTATAGTGTGTATTTATTCATAATTTGGTTTCAAATCTCATGCTCAATACATGTGTACCTTACTAGTTTTGAGTAGAGTAGCAAATTTCACGCTGCCCCTGTATATCAAAATGCAGGGCCCATGCATCATTGCCTTTGGGTCGAACCTACGCCCACAATTTTTTGTACGTGCTATATCTCCACTGGTCCCCGAACCCAAAATGCTGCCTCGTTCCCAGAAACCAAGCGGCCCACACATATTTAAGCGTCGACTGAACCCGCTTACTACGACATGGCCCTCAAGACGCCGTAGTACTCCTACAAACCCTACCGCCGCACTCATCATCGGTTTTCTTCAAGAGGACGAGGGAGAAGCTGATTTGTAGTGGAGGCACTTTCAAAAAAAAAGGATCTGTAGTGGAGACCCCTACCCTAGGGTGCCCTAGGTAGCTGCCGCACGCATCATTGTTTTCTCTTTTCTTTATGCTCTTGCGCGCTAGAGTGAAATGATGGTTGCTTCGTCTGGCCCAAATTTTAATGCGGAAAGGTGGGGCTTTGTGATTTGACCCTCATCGCTCATTTTCTACTACTTGGCGCCACGACCGGGTTGCCTCCAATTCCAACCGCTGCTCCGAACTGTGATTTGGTGCATCGCACGTGGAACAAGACGGTGGATGAGCCACATGTCTGCCAAAGGGGTCCTGTTAAGTGTGTTGTCATTTCATGTGTGGACTGACCCTGCTTGAGTTGCTACGCCAACATGACAGGAGCAGCCTACCACTTGGCTTTGCTCCTTGGTGAATCCCGACTATATTGATCTAAAAAGATACGTGCTGAACTACCCTCTCCGTCTCGGTTTTTTGTTTGTAGGCGTCTCGGTTTAAAGGGCCTGCACGTAGTTCTAGGTCATCCATTTGACTAACTAAATATGAGTTACTATGTCACAAAAAGTATATCATTGGATTCTTATTGGTTGATATGTGAAGAAACAAGAAACGAGGTAGAATTTAATGCACCGCGCCTTAGTATTTTGGGATTATTTGGTTTTTGTAAGATGACTTACTCACCTAGACGGAGGAAGTATTGTATTTAAAAGTCGAGGGCGGGGCTTTTCCTGCGCGGTAGGCGGGGCAGTTCCGCCTAGTCGGTTCGACAAAGACGCGAGAAGATGAGGGAGTAGGCTGCTACAAACATAGGGTTGTGTGATTTGACAGCGAGTTACTGCTGGACAGGTGGGGCCCCGTGATTTGACTTGCCATTATCATTTTAACTGCGGCGCTACGACCGGCGTGAGTCTCCCAATTCTTGACCACCTCCATACAGGTGCCTCTCCCAATGCTCCACCATGTAGTAGTAGAGGCTGGCTCTTGCATGAGAGCCCACTTCTCCACTTTTTCCTTGCCTCTCTTTCCTCCACATATGCAAAAATGCCATGTAAAGCGTACTATTGTACTTACTTGCTCCTACAGGTGCTTAAGCTTGCCACATAGGCATAAAGTCTGATGTGGCAAGTTAGTCAAGAAGAGAGAGACTAGTTTGGTGACCCAAGGAAGAAACGATGCTAAGCGCGTGTACCTAGGTGAAAAGACAATTTTGAGTCTATAGCTAATTAAATGAAGCAAACTTAGCAACACCATTTCATTGGAAGAGGTCACTCCTTGGCAAATGCAATAAATACTAGTATTTCCTTGTGTCCCATTATATAAGAACGTTTTGACACTACACTAGTGTCAAAAACGCTCTTATATTATGGGACGGAGGGAGTACGAAGAAAGAGATAGAGAGGAGTAAAAAATACACTTATAGCCAACCTTATAGCCAACCTTGTTGTAGTATGAGTGACTAAGTGATGACTATGTATGACATGCCAACATCAGATAGCCTAACGCACCGTGTTAAATCTCCAAGGGCGCGACCGCGCAAGCGACGCGACGGTCGTGGTAGGCGCGACCATGATACGGGCTTCTGGCAGCCCTTGGATCTGAGATCAAACAGTCGCATGCTAAGTTGCTGAAAATTTGCAGAATAACCCTCCAGGATAGGATATCCACCCATAGGTCTAGAATCACGCCATGCAACCGTTCGATATTAGATCCAAGGGCTCTCGGAAGCCCGTATCATGGGAGAATGGAAAGCCACTACCCTGCCGTTCGCACACTGGCAGTTCGCTCCTACTCGTCCCCGCACGTCCTTTAATACTACGGCGGTTCGCTCCTAGTCGTCCCGTCCATTCACATTATGGCAGTTCCACTAATCCTAACCCTCCTCCCAAATCCATGGCATCCCAAATCTCCCCGATCGGCGGTAAGTACAAGGTTAGAACCATCACCGGCGGTGAGTTCGACATCATCTACACCCGTACTTCCGCGACGGTGAAAGGAGGCCTTTCTCGCTTCAAAAGCATGTTCAAAAACTCACATGATGAGTGGGTCGCTGGGCTAGATGTTGAGTACACCACAGTCGTGGGACGAGAGAAGGATCTAAAGGACGAAGAGAGGAAGAAGCCCGCTGTCGGTGTCAAAACCGGCGGATCTCGGGTAGGGGGTCCCGAACTGTGCGTCTAGGCAGATGGTAACAGGAGACAAGGGACACGATGTTTTTACCCAGGTTCGGGCCCTCTCGATGGAGGTAAAACCCTACTCCTGCTTGATTAATTTTGATGATATGGATAGTACAAGAGTAGATCTACCATGAGATCAAAGAGGCTAAACCCTAGAAGCTAGCCTATGGTATGATTGTTGTTCGTCCTACGGACTAAAACCCTCCGGTTTATATAGACACCAGAGAGGGCTAGGGTTACACAGAGTCGGTTACAATGGGAGGAGATCTACATATCCGTATCGCCAAGTTTGCCTTCCATGCCAAGGAAACTTCCATCCGGACACGGGACGAAGTCTTCAATCTTGTATCTTCATAGTCCAGGAGGCCGGCCAAAGGTTATAGTCCGGCC
Source organism: Aegilops bicornis (assembly GCA_021605145.1). NCBI lineage: Eukaryota > Viridiplantae > Streptophyta > Magnoliopsida > Poales > Poaceae > Aegilops > Aegilops bicornis. The sequence continues at coordinate 30,304,304 of CM038671.1, read as the reverse complement.
ATCCGGACACCCCCTAATCCAGGTCTCCCTAAGTAGCCCCTGATCCAGGCTTCAATGACGACGAGTCCGGCACGCAGATTGTCTTCGACATTGCAAGGCGGGTTCCTCCTCCGAATACTTCATAGAAGATCTTGAACACAAGGATAGTGTCCGGCTCTGCAAAACAAGTTCCACATACCACCGTAGAGAGAATAATATTTGCACAAATCTAATCTGCCGACGTATTTCGTAGCATGGCATCACACCACGGCCAAGTCTTTATTCGAATCGTTTTACTGTCCCACCTCAGCGCGTTTAGCGAGGCGGTTTCCTTGGCACGTCTTTTCGAAGCAGAGATCGTATCACCTTATTCCGGGATTCTCATCAATACGGGCGTGGGTAACCCAATCGTGCCCGTTGGAATGTCTCCTCTATCGAAGGCAAGTCCCAAACGGTCACAGGGAGGGCTCTTGGTATTCAACCTCTTTATAAAGAGACCAAGGCTCGACTCCTTTCTTTCAATCTCAATCGAATCTGCCTCTCATTGAGTTCCAACACCCAAAGCTCCAGATTCAGGCGCTTCAGACCTTCGATGATGTCCGGTTCCAACCTTCAAGGCCGGTGGATGCCTTCCTCCGTTACGGAAGAAGGCGTGCTAAAGCTAAGAGATGCCAGGTATCTAACCGGCGAAATCTCGCATAGGCTGCCTGCTCAAGGGCAGGTTATTCCCACTCCCAAGCCTGGCGAGAGCGTGGTGTTCATGTCTCAATTTCTTCGGGGGCTAGGCTTCCCGACGGACCCCTTCGTGAGGGGGCTCCTGTTTTATTATGGGCTGGAATTTCACGACTTGGCTCCGGAGTCCATCATCCACATCTCATCGTTCATTGTCGTGTGCGAAGCCTTCCTCCAGACATTACTCCTCACTTGGATTGTGGCTTAAGACCTTCAAAGTAGAGCCGAAGATGATCGAGGGGCAGCACGCGGAGTGCGGAGGTGCTGTTATAAGCAAGAATGCCGACGCTCCATGGCCCGAGGGCTCTTTTCAAGAGGAGTTCAGCTTATGGCAATGAGAGTGGTTTTATATCACAGCTCCCAGGGGCACCAAGTGGGTGGCGCCACCTACCTTTCGCTCAGGTCCCCCACCACAGCTAGTGTCATGGGTCAATAAAGGGTTTTACTGGGGGCCGTCCAAGGACGTGCCCTTGTTGCAGGGCCGCATTCGAGATCTCCTAGAAAGAGACATCAATCTGGTCGTAGTGACGCAGGTCATGTTGATTCGCCGCACCCTGCCTTGCAAACGTCGCCCCCTCCGCCTGTGGGAGTTTAATCCGGAGGGACCACGATCCCTCCAACATTTTACAGGCGCGGCACCCATGGAGATGTACAAATTGTTCTTCGGATCACAAGCAATGTCTCCGGACTCGACCGAGGACGCAGGTCTAAGCTGCAATCGCCCGGATACTCAAGTAAGTAGCCCTGTACCGGACACACTATATGTATATTTATCGTAAAATTGCCCTTAAAAGAGCTGTCCCTTAAACAGGGGTGGATAGCAAAAGCAAAGCTAATCAGGTGTCCGACCCCCCTCCCTGAGACCATGCCGGATCCCGTGTTAACCAGGATGCTGGAGGTTGCGCCTTTGGAAGAAGGCGAAGGGGGGAACAAGGAAGCTATCGCCTCCCCGAAGGAGGCAGTCAGGAAAGGAGGAATCAAGAATTCCTCTATCCAGGGGAAGAGGACCGCCTCTGAAGACCCGGAGACCATGGTCTCAAAGCGGGGGAAGAAATCTTCGTCAGAGGGTCCTGCGCCGGGGGATGCCTCGGCCGCACTGTGCCCCCAAAGGGATCAGCCCTCCACCGAGCCGTAAGTAGAGAGGGGAGTTTTAAAATAAGAGACATCCCTGTTCTATTTCTGAGGAAGATAACCGAAATTTTACCTTGTAGTTCGGATCTCAGCCCTTCTCAGCAGAGCTCATCTTCAGGGGATCTTCGTCCGGAGATAATGCAGAGTGGAACGCCTCCCCCTGCCGTACCGCCTTGTGAGGTGGGCGACCCTGAGGTGTCGTCACGGAGGGTTTCTCCGAATCCGGCAGGGCCGGAAGGCAATCGTATGGCCCCCCAAGGTCCTCCGTGTCCGGCCTTCGAAAAAGGCCATCGGACGAGTCCGACACCGTCCGGTGCACGGTCGGAGGAGCTGAAGGATCTGCTCGGGCGAGCGTCTATCTCAGAAGAACACCGTGCGTTGATGGGTATGGTGATTGAAAGGATTTCATCCGCGGAGAGCGGGTTGTACGAGGCTGTCAGGAGTTTACTGACAGGTTTTGAGGTACGCGAAATGATGTACCTTTTGACAGTTCCACATATATAAGATGCGCCCTGTGTAGATAGTAGCCCCTGAGACTCGGTGCGTTGTCAAAAATGACGGCGTGCCGAGGATCATAATCCCAGGTATAATATGTCGCCCTTCGTACGTAGGTCGCGAAGTGTTCGGTGGCTAGCCGGACTGATGAATTTGCCGAGCTAAACGGCAACTTGACGTGGCAGATGCCGACATCGCGCTTGTCAACAAGCGGCTTGACGAGGCACGAGGTATGTAATTTCTCCGAAGACACCTGGTAAGAGGAGCTTGATGCCCGTATCTTACAACATGTGTGCTTGATGCAGATGGTGCCGCTGCCATGGAGAACCTTCGGGCGGAACTTGCCCGAGCCAAGGAGCAGGCCAAAGCGATGCGGCTGCCTTAAAGGCGGCTGAAGAGCTGAAAGCCAAACAGACTACTCACTGCCAAAGCAAGAAGGAAATGGCCGAGATGGCTGTGAAGTTGAAAAATGCTGCCGACCGCTGCAAGCTTCTTGAAAAAGAAGATCTGGCGGAACAGAAGGACCTGGAGAAGGCCACATTGGAGGCCAAGGATACTTGCTCTGCGATGAGAGCTATGAAGGAGGAGCTACGTCAGGCCGAATATATCGCGGCTGGAAAGCCCTTTATGCTGCGGATGAAGTTCGGGGATCCTAAATATGCTCCGTTGGACCGGCTGTGGAGTGCGACGGACACTTATCTGGACTTGGCGGCGAGTGCCACGGACGCGGCCGAACACTTCCGAGTTCAAGAGGATCACGAAGTGGAAAAGCTTTTTTGGTCGCAGTTCCACAATCCAGAGCAACCACTTCCATTAACCGATCGTTTGGCCGCATGGACGGAGCTGAATAGGTTATCCGGACTCGCCATGAAGTATGCCGTGAGTCATCTATGGCCGGAAAGGCCCGAGCCGAAGAGTTATTTTAGCTTGGTGCAGCAGTTCCTTGGTGCGGTGCCGCATATCAATGCAATGAAGAGGTCAGTGTGCATAGAGGGTGCGCGGATGGCTCTTGCCTGTGTCAAAACAAACTGGGCGGAGATGAATGCCATCACTGTTGTATCCCAAGATTCGGACGGGAGCCGAGTACCTGCCGAGCACTATTTTCAGAAAGTTCTACAGGGCGCTCGTTTAATAGAGACGCAGTGCTCGAAGGATATTATGTTCGAACAGCATGTATTATTGTAAAACAATGTTTCGAGGGAATATAAAAGCTTTTTATACTTGTGCCTTCAAGAATTAAAATACCTCCTATGCGGCCGTTAATGTATATGTGTATATAACCTGAAAGATGGCAGTCTTCGGCTTCAGCCCCCACGCATATAATGCGGGGGTGTTCGCAGAAGGCGCATTTTCACACTTGATCCAACGTCTTGTTCCTTTTAAGGAGGTGATAGCGCAGCGAACTAGGCAACCGGACTATAATGCTTTATCACTTTCACTAGTCATAGGAGTTTGACAGTGGGGCTACTATATAGCCCCTAGGGGCACCGCGCTCACCCGATTTCGGGGCGCGTGTGTGCCTGGCCGGGAAACGACCCTTCGTTAATGCGGAGAAATCCTAAACATTCCGGCGGGTCATTGAGTGGTTGACCAGTCTCACGCTATATCATGACAGTCAGTTTTCGGCTTTCTCTACTGAGGGCTCGCCTGGCCGAACTGGGGCACAATCGCAGTACTTCTCCTGGTGCCGCCTTAGCCGATAGAGCGGAACATAAGGCAGCAAAACACAGGAGCCGGGCAAACCCAACATTTGACCAAAGACATGATTCAGAGCTGATGCATATAAGGCCAAAGTCGCGACGCCGAACACTCCCTAAGGTATTCGGTCTTTATGAACATGGGCTGAACAACGCCCTTGGTAATTAGCCCCTGGTGTCCAGGTACGCGCAAAATTCTGACGTGGCCACATGCCAAGACGCCAGCCTCCTCCTCAGTTATACCAAAAAACCGGGGGATGTGTACCAACAAGAGACAGTGAAAAAGGTTTACGCAAGGTCTTAATCTAAAAAGAATCCTTGGAACGGGTCCCTACTGCACGTCTGCGCCTGTGTCTCCGTTGTGCTGTATCCTGGACGGGTGTAGCACGGTGTTCATCTGTAAAAGAGAGGGACTTAGTTGAAAAAGATCATGCGAAAATGTATGTTAGAAACAAAGTATAATTCAAAAAATGGGTAAAATTGAGCTTTATTGTCTCTTGTTGTACATGCGCGGAGCCCCTTGTACGGGGGTATGCGGCTAGTAAGCCCTTGTATGTTTACGCCGGACTCGTCTAGCCATGTCTGGGGTCTGAACGACCTGTTTAGGTGCTTTGATTAGTGAAGCCGGTTTAGTGTGTGGCTGTCAAGGCAGCCGCACAGTCTTCCGCGCTCGAGGAACACTCGATATTTCCCTTTAATGAGATGATGCCTCGCGGACCGGGCATTTTAAGCGTAAGAGATGCATAATGCGGTATTGCGTCAAAGCGGGCGAAAGCTTCACGTCCCAGTAGTGCTTGATAGCTACTTGTAAATGGGGCTATGTGGAAGGTTAGCTTTTCGCGGCGGAAGTTGTCGGGGGAGCCGAACATAACTTCTAGCCGGAGAGAACCCGTACAATGGGCATCTGGGCCTGGCGTTACCCCTTGAAAGGAAGTGTTGCTATGCCAAATTTTTGTTGGGTTTATCCCCATTTTGCGGATTGTGTCCTGATATAGCAGGTTTAGACCACTGCCGCCGTCCATTAGGACTTGTGTAAAGTGGAGTCCGCCAATTATCGGATCTAATATCAAGGCAGTCCAGCCTGCATTCTGGATGCTTCTAGAGTAATCCCAATGATCGAAGGTGATTGGTTTTAACAACCAGTGGCGGGACTCCTCTGGGATAGGCAGTATGGCGCGTATCTCTATAGGCGCCACTCTGTTTTTCCCTTTTGTCACGTGAAGTGAGTTTACTGTTTTGACTTCTTGTGGGAAATTCTTTTGTTTTCCGGTGCTCTGCTTGTGGGGTTCGTCATCGCCCTTGCTTCGTGTGTCGAGCCCCTTGTGTTCGGCGTTGAGTTTGCCGGATTGCTTGAAGACCCAACAATCTCTGTGGGTATGGTTTGCAGGCTTCCCGGGAGTACTGTGGATTTGGCATATCTTGTCCAAGATTTTTTTTAAGTTAGATAGCTCGTCCCTGTTATCCTTGAGGGGCACCTTTTTCTGATTCTGCTGAGAGCTTTTGAATCCGGCGTTGACTGCTGTGCTCTTCGGGCTGTTTCTCTTGGTCCGGCGTTGGTCCTTGCTGCGTCACGGTTTCCCGTTTCCATCCCTAACTTCGGATGTACTTGGGTCATGGTATCGCATCTTGCCAACCAGCTATCCTCTCCTGTAGGCGGGTCATGAGGCTTGTTAATGTGGCCATTGTTCTTGGCTTTTCTTGGCCGAGGTATCTGGCGAGCCATTCGTCTCGAATGCTGTGTTTGAAAGCGGCTAAGGCTTCGGCGTTCGGACAGTCGACTATCTGGTTCTTTTTAGTAAGAAATCTGTTCCAGAGTTTCCGGGCTGACTCTCCGGGTTGTTGAGTTATATGACTTAAATCGTCTGCATCCGGAGGTCGGACATAGGTCCCTTGAAAATTTGCCCGAAAAGCATCCTCGAGCTCTTCCCAACTTCTAATGGTGTTTTCAGGAAGGCTTTTAAGCCAATGCCGGGCTGGCCCTTTGAGCTTGAGGGGTAAGTATTTTATGGCGTGGAGATCATCTCCTCTAGCCATGTGTATGTGGAGGATATAATCCTCAATCCGCACTCGTGGTCTGTTGTTCCGTCGTATGCCTCTATGTTTACGGGCTTGAATCCCGCTGGAAATTCATGGTCCAGCACCTCATCGGTGAAACATAGGGGATGTGCGGCACCCCTATATTTGGGTGTGAAGTGATGTTCGGATACTTGTTGCGTTGCATTGCTTACTAAAGCTTGCTTTCTTGGCCCGTAGATAGATCTGGCTGGGCCATCTTTTTGATGTGAATCCTTGTGCGGATCGCGTGCTGGCTTGTGTGGGGCGCCGTTTGCCGCTCTATGTTGGCCATGGGGTTGTTTACCCGACCGGGTGGCTTCCTTATTTTTTGATTGCGGGGGCTTTAAGGCCTCCTCATCAAATTCCGGCAGTAATTTTCGCTTCGGATAGCTCTTTGTGTGGCGATCGCCGCCGTATTTGTCTGTGGTGTTGAGTACTTTGCTCCATCTAATTCTGAGTGCATCTTCCGCTGTTTTGAGCTTCTGCTTCTGCTTTTTCAGGCTACGCGCAGTGGCGACGAGCCTTTTGTGGAGATTCTTCTGCTCTAGCAACTTGTCCGGCGTGAGGTCGTCCAGACTGTTATCTTCGCCGGGGACGGGTTGTTCGGTTTGTTTATCCAAGTTGCCCTGTTCCGACAGAGCTAGATCATGCCCATCGTAACAGTGCGGCGCGCTCGGCTGTGGCTTGAACCCGTTGAAGATCAAGTCTCCGCGGACGTCAGCCGTGTAGTCCAAACTTACAAATCTGACCTGATGGCCAGGGGCGTAGCTTTCGATCTGCTCCAGATGGCCAAGCGAATTAGCCATCTGTCCGGGGAGAAAAGTCTCACCCTGGACCGCATCATTGTTGATGATCGGAGGAGCCATCGGGCCTAAAGGTGACGACACAGAGGAACTCTCAATGAAAGCACCAATTTTGGTGTCAAAACCGGTGGATCTCGGGTAGGGGGTACCGAACTGTGCGTCTAGGCGGATGGTAACAGGATACAAGGGACACGATGTTTTTACCCAGGTTCGGGCCCTCTCGATGGAGGTAAAACCCTACTTCTGCTTGATTAATATTGATAATATGGGTAGTACAAGAGTAGATCTACCACGAGATCAAAGAGGCTAAACCCTAGAAGCTAGCCTATGGTATGATTATTGTTCGTCCTACGGACTAAAACCCTCCGGTTTATATAGACACCGGAGAGGGCTAGGGTTACACAGAGTCGGTTACAATGGGAGGAGATCTACATATCCAGACGCCAAGCTTGCCTTCCACGCCAAGGAAAGTTCCATCCGGACACGGGACGAAGTCTTCAATCTTGTATCTTCATAGTCCAGGAGTCCGGCCATCCGGACACCCCCTAATCCAGGACTCCCTCACCCGCCATGATCCAGGTTTGCGTACTTAACGTTTGCTTGGTCTACCACATATGCCATGCCGATGTTGAGTGCCAGGATTTTAAGAACTTCCTCGAGGACAAAAAAGTCAAATTCGTTACTATAGACTTTAAGAACGACAAAGAAGTCCCGCGTCGGATAGGCCTCGTTGTAGGCAACCCCTTCGACCTCTAGAAGAATCGGCTGGTGCCCTCTCGTCGGCCTTCAATGCTGACCCTGGCAGGAGCCATGGTTCATCCTTCGTACGGTAAACTGGAGAAACCTCCATACACGTTTCATCGTCAGCGGAATGTACTAGATATAGACCACATCCAGTACGCTGTAATGGATGGCTACCTTTGTTTCAATATCTACAAGGGCTGGATGAAGAGCAATAACCAAGTTGGCGGTTCAAGTAAAGAAGTATCGGCCAAGAGGAAGAGGGACAAAAGGACGAAGTCGAGGACGTGGACGAGGACTCCGAGTAAGGTGGCAGTGTCGTTGCTCATGGTGGTTCTAAGGCTGGTCATAGTGGGGAGTAACTTAGACTAGTGTCATATGCATGACACTAGTCTAAGTTACTACCTTCATAATGCAAAGTAACATGATAGTGGTGTCATAGATGGCTTCATTTATTAGCTTGTAGAATCATCTTGTCTTGAGAAGCGCTATGTTACAGTAACATATTATGTTACCACCTCACATTAAATACTTGCCACATAAGCAAAAATTTCTTGGAGTGCACTATGTTACTAGCTAAGTTACTCTCACTATGACGAGCCTAATGCAGTGTCTACCAGATTAGTTGCATAGTTTAATTTCAGGTGTGCTTAGTTTAATTTGAGGGGTGTGTTGTGCTGAGCCCCCAGCAGAACTATGTTATGTTTCTTCTCGTTACTTTAACTCTTCAGTACGTACATAATAGTACTAGTATTTCTTTAATAGAATTTAGCACCCCAATTAAGCACGTACTAGCTTTTTTAATAGTACTATATGCATAATTTGGCTTTAGCGCTCTCTATATGTACCACCTTTTTTTAAATTTCAATTTTTCCTCCATGGCGCAATCCATCGATAGTGGAGTACTACTGTACAAAAGTATACATTTTTTAAAAGGCTAGCATACTGTTCATCACACACACACACACACACACACACACACACACACACACACACACACACACACACACACACACACACATATATATATATATATATATATATATCCAGTTAAATTCTCAACCTAGAACGACGTGCATGCCATGTAGTAAACCGATACAGAGGAAGTATAGTAAAAATGAGGTGATTTTACTGAGCGATCGGTGGGGGAGCATGGCCTGTCATGCGGTCCCATGTGTCATGATGTACCAAGGCGATGCGCGTGTCCCTCTTGAGGCAGAAGCAATACTAGTACGTGGTTTGAGATGATGTCGAACCGAAGTGTGAAATAATGGTTGCTTCGTCCGTCTGGGAAGGTGCGGCATTGTGATTTGACGTCTCATTGCTCATTACTAATCTTTGGCAGATACGAGTGGGAGTCGTCCCCTGCTGTTCTGCACTGTTATTTGGTGCTTGACACGTCGACCCGGTTGCTATATGTCCCACACGTCGGCGATAGGAAGTACAGAATTCATGAAAGGGAGCGTTGACGGAGGAGTATACTACAGAATTCATGAAAGGGAGCGACTTAGTTTTGGAAAAATCTGTTTTTACGGAGTTCGTACCCACTAGGGTTTATAGGGCTCATGTAACAAACATTCGTTTTTCCGTTTGATAAGTCTCAATTCTATTATACTAGTAGTAGTACCATTACATGTTGGATTTCGAGGTGCGTTAGATCACCCGACGCATGTACAAGTTCATGGAAATTTAGTGGTCATTCATACATTCGTTCTAATTAATGCCTCAGTAAACATAACTTCTTGAGAAAAACGAGCGTACTGTGCAAACTACGAAATTAATTCGACCACTCACCGTCTACCTTGGTTGGAGAGATTTTGAAATTGAGCCATAAACTGGAAAGGAGGGAGTAGTAACTTTTGTCTAGATTACTATTTGTGGCCTTGTATAGATGAAAAATGTATTTTTTATAGTGGCCTTGTATAAGTAAATTGAGGGAGTACTAACCAAAGTACGTAGTAGGGACGAGGAGTAAACGGAGGGAGTAGTAAAATTTTCTCCTCGTCTTATGAGCCACCCAAGGCTGGGCGAGGGAGCGGGCGAAGGCGACAGTAGTAGTAAGCTTCACCTCATCCTGTGAGCCACCGCACCCGTGGGCGGGGGAGACGGCGTACTAAGCAAGTTTCTCCTCGTTCTGCGAGTTGAAGGGACACATCAAAAGTACTCCAGTGTATAGAGCTTTGCCTCTAAGGTAGGCCCCACATGGTTTGCCTCTTTTTTAGTTTAACATAACGCGTCAAGTCGCAATTTGTTTGTTCACCCGTGGTAGACGATCCTCCCTCCACCAAGTGGACAACCAGTACACGTGCCAAATTACCACGTGGGCTGCCTTTTTTCGTACAGAAATGAGCTCCACCGTGTACCCGCGCGGGTGTGGTTGGGAAAGAGACGGGAGTACGTGCGCCGTGCGTGCACCTCTTCTCTTCGTGCACGTCCCCACCTACGTGGGTGTGTGTGAGAGAGATACAAACCTAGACATAATGCGCCGTCCATCCCCATGCCTCCGCACAGTCCGACCACCAGTCACCACCACGGCACCACGCCCCACTCCTCCTCACCTTATCTCTCATATTTCTCCCTCCATTTTATATACAATGGGCCACTATCAAAATTACAATTTGCAGATATACAAGGCCACTAACATTAATCGATGCAATATTAATGGTGTTTGCCTCGTGGTACTAGCAAAGGAGGACATTAATTATCCCTTGCATGCATGCGGGAGTTTGTAAAAAAATGCATCTTGATGTTCCGTGCAATGCACGGGCATCTTGCTAGTCCATGAAAACAACACATGGAAAAATTCCACAGCTGTCGGGTGGTAGGTGCGACATATGCCAACGGGTGGCTTATCATTGTGGGAGCCAATAAGACGTCGCCGGTGCCTGGAAACGGGATGAGGCGAAGACATGCACGCCGACGAATCTTACCCAGCTTCGGGGCTCTCCGTGGAGATAACACCCCTACTACTGCTCTGCGGGGTCTCCGCATGATCACTAGATGGACAAGTGGCTACAAGAGGTCCTTGAGCTGTTCAGTGAGAGGAAGAAGAAGGGCACGGCTAGCTCTCCTCTTCTCTCTATGTGGTGTCTAAAACTCTAAGAGATCAACCCTTTGCATGGGTGCCCTGGGGGGTTTATATAGGCCTACCCCTCGGGGGTACAATGGTAATTCGGCTGGGCGCGGGCCCTAGCCGTCAGTATCTACATTCACCGGCTTCTCCTTGACCGGCTGAAACCCGCCACTGGTGGGTCCCGCCGCTGCCGCTTCTTGGTCGACAAGCTGGCCCCACCACCGGGGCCTTGTCGAGCCTCGTTCTTGTTGCCTCAATCTCGATGGCGACGAGGGCTTTGTCGGGGTAAGCATGGCTACAGTGCAGCCCGCTTTGGCGGCGATCATCATAGCCTTACCATGTCTGGTCTCCTTAATGAGGCGCCTTCTTCGAGGGAGGGAGCAAGCCGGCTATGGGAAGCCGGCCATATCTCAGGCCAACTGGGGGTGGCCGAGCCGCCTTCGGGCATCTCTCTGACCGGAGGGGCCCGCCGCCTGCGGGTCGTACTGACAACCTGTCGTGGGTGACGTCATGGTTAACATGGCAACAGTGTCGCGCCGGACGGGTGATGGCCGCCCCGTACGGCGCACTGTGGCCATGCACGCTCCGGGATGTGCGGGTGGTAGGCTTCACAGTAGCCACGCCCCGTCTCATCACCGTTATGTGGGTGCAGATTCTGTGGGTGCGGCTTGGCACTTTCTTTGAGGGCCGCTTCTTGGAGTCGGCCTTCTCGCTGGTCAAGCCATGGAGTCGGCCCTCTTGTGGCCGGCTCCTTAGGAGTCGGCCCTCTTGTGGCCTTCTTCCTGTAGGTTTTAGGGCCGGGCTGCCTCCCGGTAGCCGGCCTGAGAGTCAGACGGCAGGGGGAAGGCGGCCCCGTGTCTTGGATGTTGGAGGGATTGATTGGCTCATAATTTTTTTAGAAGTCCCAGGGGGAGCCCGCTAGGCTACCCGTGGTCATTTACGCCAATAGTAGTCCCCGAAGCTGGTTGAGCTTCGAGACTGAAGTAAGGACGAGAAGCTCGATGAGCTTCCTACCCTGAGGGGCCGGCAGCTAGGAGCCGGCTTTGGGCGGGTGCGCCGTCTTCGGGATACTCTGCAGCTCCAAGGTGAGAGCGCGAGCTGAATCGCGCGTTGACCGCGCGCCACTCCGCGCGCCACGTGGCCAAAAAGGCCTGCCAGCCCAGGCGCGCGATGGGACGTCGCGCAGGCTGGGGCCCGCCATACCTAGGCCTCGGCCCATGTGCAGATCCTCTGCGGCCCGAACGGACCGCTCGCCTTCCCGCGGCAGTTTCAACACGCCTTTAGGGCGCAATAATCGCGGGACGCGGGGGAGTGGGCGCAGTTAATCCCTCGTTCCCCCACGCCTCGCCTCCTCGGCTCCGCCGCACGAGCCTATAAGTAGGGGGAGGAGGGGAGCGGCAGACGCTCACACACTCTCCCTCGCTCCGCCCTTCCTTCTGCCTCCTTCTCCTTTCTTCCGCCGCCGTAGCGCCTCGCCGCCGCGCCGTTTCGCCGTCGACCTTCTTGGTTCGCCGCTGCTCCGCTGCAGCATGGTTGCGTGTTCTCCGCCGCCGCGCCTCTCTCGCTTCCTCCTCGCTCCCATGTCGCTATCTAGCTCGTGGGATGGCTCCAACGTCCACGAGTACCACATCGATTGGCTTCGCAAGACGCGGCGGCTGCCGGGCGAGGGCTTCGTGAAGACCCACCTCGCGCCAGAGATGGAGGTCTCGCCGTCGCCGAAGGAGGGTGAGCGGGTCATCTTCCGCTCGCACTGCCTGCGCAGCCTCGGCCTGCCGGCGAGCGGGTTCTTCCGCTCCTTCCTCGAGTTCTACCGCCTCCAGTCGCATCATCTCACCGCCAACACGGTGATGCTGCTGTCGACCTTCGTCACCCTGTGCGAGGGTTTTCTTGGCGTCCTCCCAACCCCCGAGCTCTTTGGGGAGTTCTTCCAGTGCAAGCTCGGCACCGTCTCCGCGGGCGTGCCCACCCCCTGTGGCGCCTTCATCGCCATGCGGAGGTCAACTGACAACAACCCTTTTCCGCCTATCCCGCTGATCCAGTCGATGAAACTCTGGCAGCAATCATACTTTTACGTGAAGAACGTCGCCCCGCAAGGCGACTTCGTCAACCTGCCGGCTTACGTAGCCGGCCCGTCGGCTGGGAGGCAGCCATCTTGGTCCTATCGAGCTAGGTCGCTCTCTCTGGCTGGGAACGCTGCCGTCACCCGGCTCCGGGTGATGGTCCAATCGGAGGGCTTGGTCGGGGCCGACCTGGTCGCCGCCTTCGTGGAGCGCCGGGTGCTCCCGCTCCAAGGCCGGCCGCACATGATCTGCCAGATGAGCGGCCGCTTCGACCCATGCCGGCTGGGCACCAAGGAGATGCCTCGTGATGAGGTATCTTATATGGTGAACTACATCTCCAACTGCAAGCTCACCGAGGAGTGGCAGTATGGCAAGGTGCCGTATTCTCGGGCTGATCCCCCGCCTATGGTGAGTTTTCCTTCTTTTCTTCTTCTCTTGTTGTCGGGTTTGTGACGGCCGACTTTTGACTAGCCGGCTTGTCTTTGAGCAGAACCCCCTTCTTCGACCGGCGGCCGGAGCCGCAGGGCCGGAGCGCCAGTTCATGGCTGACCGCACGGTGGATGACCCCGATGACCCGGATCTAGGGGCGGCCGCCATGGACGACGCCGTTGTCGGAGCCGGCAGAGAGGCGGGCGGCCCCGAGCTCACGGCCGGCTTCGGGAACTGGCCGGACGATGATGAAGCCGAGGTTGTCCTGCGTCGCCAACCGGCGGCCGATTGCCAAGGCGCGGGACCTTCTGCCGCGCCGGCCGCTCGGGGTGGCACGCAAAAACGTCAGGCCGGGCCATCTCTCTTCCGCAGCTGGCCGAAGAAACCCAAGGGCTCCAAGGCGGCAACCAAGCGGGACGAGGCGACCACGAAGGCGGCCCGCTTCCGCAAGGTGGTGAAGCAGCCGCATGCGGTCTCGGTGTAAGTGTTGAGTGTCTCGTGCTTTTTTATTGTCTTCTTTGGTTGAGGCTCACCTAAGCCGTCTTCTTGATTTGCTGAACAGGGCGCCGCTTTCCCTCGAACGGGTTCTTGCCGCCTCCATAGTCGGACCGACGGGAGGGTCTTTGAGCTCCCGCCGCGTGGATCCCCGCGCTGACCTCATGGAGGCAACATAGCGGAATGCGCGGGAGGCGCGGGAGGAGCGGGAAGCGGAGGAGCGGAGGGCCGCCCAGGAGGCGAAGGAGAAGTCGGCCGAGGCGCAAGCCGACGCTACGGCCAAGGCTCAGGCGGAGGCTCCGGCCGGGGAGAGGGAGGCGGACGCTCTGCGCAATCAGCCTCCGCAGCTCGTCATTCCCCTCCGCGCCGTGGCTCCCAACATCCCCGTGCCCCCGTCGGAGGAAGCCGACTACGACCGGCCGGTGATGGAGAGGAGGGAGGATGACATGATCATCCTGGAGGAGGCGCCACGATCGGCGCCGGCTGGGGGCGAGTCGGCGGCGGGGGCGGATCTTGTGGTGCAGTCGGCGCCTCACCGGCGCGCGGGAGAGGCGCCCTCGGCGCCGGAGCCGCAGAGAGGCGCGGGCGCCAGCTCGACAGCGCAGGATCTGGAGGCGGCCAGCGCCAGCATGTCTAAGTGGACGCCCAGCGGTGGAACGACCGAGCTGAACGTGGCGGCACAGGAGGTCCGGCGCCGACTCCTGGCCCAGGCCGCCTCGCTGCAACGGTACACCCAAGAGTTTCTCTCGACGCGAGCGGTCATACGGGTGAGTCTTCTAGCCTTAGTCGATTGCTTTCTTGATATCTTCCGTGGGGGCGCGTCAGCGCACCCACTGGGTGTAGTCCCCGAGTTCCGAGTCGGCTGCTGAGCAGGCGGCTTGGAACTTTTAGTAGGCTTTGACGGCTATATTACTCTTATTCGCACCCCATCTGATTTCCAGGAATATCATAATCTCCGCGCAGCTGCCTTCAACTCCCAGGCCCAGGAGCTGAGCCAGAAGGCCGCTGACCTGACTAATAGCCGGAGTGCGTGCTTCGTTTCTTTTATCTCATGTGGGGGCGCGTGTTCCTGCTGAATGTAGTCCCCGAGATTCGGGCCGACTGCTGAGCAGTCGGGTTGGATCTTCCCTGACGACTTCTTCCTCATTGCTTTTTCCTTTTTCTTCATGCTTGCAGAGGCCAACGCCGACTTGAGGGAGCAGCTAGACGGGGCCCAGACCGCCCTTCGTGCCAAGGAGGCTGAGTGCAGCGCCTTGGCCCAGGAACACGACCGCCTGGCCAAGAAACTGGCCGACCAGGAGGAGAGCCATAAGGCGGCCCTGAAGAAGGCGCAGGACAGCGAGGCCGCCCTCAAAGCCTCGTTCGAGACCGAGGCGGCGGGCTGGGCTGAGGCGAAGCAAGCGCTGAGCGAGGGCTATGGACGGGTTGAGGATCTGATCGATGGTAAGCTGCCTTCCTCTTCGCCCCTTTGCTTGCCCCTTGCCCTCTTGTTTATCTTCTGATTCTGTGCTGCTTCTTTTGCTCTTCGCGCAGATTACTTTCCTGGCTACTCCGTCGCCGCCAGCCAAGCCATCGAGGCCCACCACGAGGCACGCCGACAGGGAGGGGTCGAGATCGCGCCAGATGCCAGCCGGACGCTTGAGGAGCAGCTTTTGGCGATCCAGGCCCGACTGCAACCGGCTCACCGCATGCTCCGCCGCCTTCAGCGTGCCGGGGCGCAAGTGCTGACCGCCCTCTGGCCCGGCGAGGCGATTCCCCGCACCCCCAGTCGGACTGCCGACTGGCTGGAGGTTGCAGTCGGCCGCTTCGAGGCCTGGAAGGCTTCCGCCGCTCGGTCCGGTGCCAGGCGGGCGCTGGAGTTCGTTCGAGCCTGGTATCCTAGACTGAGCTTAGCCCAGTTGAGCACCTGGCGGCAGGAGGCCGACGAGGAGCTAGTGGCCTTGCGTCTGGCTATCATCCAGTGCGCCTCGGCAATCGCCGACTATACCGACACCAGCGCCTTCGCTCCTGATATGGATGAAAACGGCGTCGCCCAACCAGAGGAGTGGTTCGGGCTGAACCCAGTGGAAGGTGAGGACTCGGCGGAGGAGATCGCTTCGAGCGATGAAGGCGAAGATGAGGAAGGGGAGGGTGGTGAAGACCTCGTGCCTGACGGCGAAGCGACCAACCAGCTTCAGCCTGATCATGTCTCCAGCAACGAGGCGCACGCGAGCGCGCCGTCTGCCAGAGGTGATGATCAGGCCGAGACCCGCTAGCCGGCCACTCCTCCGGCCGGCACTGCCGCCTCCACCGACCTGCCAGACTCGCCCATCGCTCCCTTGGCCTGATCTACCAATCTTGCTTTCCTGCTTGTTACTCTTTGAACAGCTTATTTATTAGTTTCGCGCAGTTCCACCCACTTGGGGTGTATTCAAACTATGTTGAATGCCGGCCTTTCGAAGGCTTTTGTGTAAATATAATCATGCATGTGTTTGGCTTCCATTCGTATTTGCTTTTTATCCTTAGGCTGTTTCCTTTGCCGCCTTCCCTTGGTCGCCGCCTTCCCAGCCGGACAGTTGCTCTGCAATCTGTGGCTGGGGAGGAACTTGGCCATTTTTGGGAAGACAAGTACTTGAGCTTTCTTAGATTGTGGCAAGGTGAATGGGAAACCGGCCGGCCGGCTACTCTGGTAGCCGGTCGGCGATGGGAGGAAGCCGGATTTTTTTATATAAGTTTGTTAGCCCCTAGCCGTTTTTCATGTGGGAGTCCTTTCCTGCCTTTGACTCTTGCCAGCCGGACAGCCGATTCTTCGAGCTGCGACTTTCGACAAGAGAGGGCTTGGGTGCCGGCACACTACTTGTCTGACTGCAGGTAGAACTTGAATATAACTCAAGGCGGCAAGTCCCCGGGCCGACTGGTCGAACCCGGTGCCGGACGAGAAGAATGAATGTAGTGACATAATCATAAGCATGATGCTCCTCATTCATAGATAAAAGATGGCAGTCCCCGAGTGCTCCTCAGGGGGCCTATTGTCTCATACTTAGTACAAAAGGTAGCGTGATACATACTGCATTTTAACTGTAAAATCTTCGGAGGAGGTTGGCGTTCCATGGTCATTCCGACTCCTTGCCAGAATCATCTCTCTTTCGTGCCTTTGGCTTCTGTGCGTCGATCAGGTAGTAGGAGTCGTTTCCCGATGCTCTGCTGATGACGAAGAGGCCTTCCCAAGGGGCCGAGAGCTTGTGCTGGCCGGATGTTCGTTGGATCAGCCGGAGCACAAGGTCACCCTCTTGGAAGGATCTTGGCTTGACCTTCCGGCTGTGGTAGCGGTGCAAACCCTGCTGGTAGATGGTGGACTGGCTAAGAGCTAACATCCGTCTTTCTTCCAGCAGGTCGACGCCGTCTTCTCGTGCTTCCTTGGCCTCCGCCTCCATGTACATGGTCACCCGAGGCGAGTCGAACTCGATGTTAGTTGGGATGACAGCCTCGGCACCATATACAAGGAAGAAAGGGGTGAAGCCGGTTGACTTGTTCGGGGTAGTGCGCAGACTCTAGAGGACGGCCGGCAGCTCGTCGAGCCAACAACCGGCCGAACGCTCTAGTGGCACGACTAGTCGGGGCTTGATGCTGGAAAGGATGAGGCCGTTGGCTTTGGCCGTTTGAGTACAGGTGGGCAACAGATGCTAATTCTAGTCGGATGCCCTGTGTCGTGCAAAAACGTGCCAATGCTCCCTTGGCGAAATTCGTGCCATTGTCGGTGATGATGCTGTGTGGCATGCCGTACCGAGTTGTGATATCTGCGATGAATGTCACGGCAGTCGGCCCATTCAGCTTCTTGATCGGTTTTGCTTCAATCCACTTGGTAAATTTGTCCACGGCGACGAGCAGATGTGTCATGCCGCCGCACGCCGTCTTGAACGGGCCCACCATGTCCAGTACCTAGACGGCAAAAGGCCAGGTGAGGGGAATGGTCTTGAGTGCTGAAGCCGGCAGGTGTTGCTTGGAGCTGAAGACTTGACACCCTTTGCAATGTTTAACCAACTCCTTGGCGTCGTCCAAAGCAGTCGGCCAAAAGAATCCATGGCGGAAAGCTTTGGCAACGAGTGATCTTGAGGCCGCGTGGTGGCCGCGTTCGCCTTGGTGAATGTCTTTAGGATTGCTATACACTTTTCTGGTTTGATGCAGCGCTGGAAGACTCCAGTGACAATGCGCCTGACGAGTTCTCTGTTGACAATTGTGTATGCTCCGGCTCGGCGTTGGACTTGTCTTGCCGCGATCTCGTCAGCTGGCAGTTCTCTGTTTACCAGGAAGTTGAGGATGGGCTGTGCCCATGATGGAGCTGTGACTTCTTCTATAGCCAACACGGCTAGTGCAACCAGGGCGGGTGGGCTGGGTGGTGAAGAGCTGGAATCAGCCACCGCCTGCTGTGTCGATGCAGTCCCCGGGCCGACTACCATAGTCCCCGGGCTTCTGAAGTCCCTGGGCTGGGTGCGACTATGGCAGTCCCCAAGCCACCTGTTGAAGTCCCCGGGCCGCCTATTGAAGTCCTCGGGCGGCCTATCGAAGTCCCCGAGCCGGATCCGACTGCGTCGGGGTTAGGCGGCACGAAGATGGAATCGGATTCTGGAGACGGCTTGATAGACGGCTTGAGGATGCATTGGAGAGAGATGCCGGTTGGTATAGCTTGTCGAGTGGATCCTATTCGTGCCAGGGCATCCACTTGCTCGTTGTCGGCCCGTGGCACGTGGAGGAACTCACATCCTTCAAAATACCCACTGATTTGCTGAACAAGGAAGCGGTAGCTTGCCATGTTTGCGTCCTTGGCGTCCCAGTCGCCAGATGATTGTTGAACCACCAAATCCGAGTCGCCATAGCACAGGATCCGGCGGATGCCGAGTTCTTTGGCTAGCCGGAGCCCGTGTATGAGCGCCTCGTACTCGGCCACATTGTTGGAGGCGGCAAAATGAATTTGCAATGTCTATTTGAGCTTGTCGCCTTTGCAAGAGGTGAGGATGATACCGGCTCCCAAGCCGGTGCGCATCTTGAACCCATCGAAGTGCATCCGCCAAGAGTGGAGTCTGGAGCCGGCGGCAGGTACTGGGTCTTGGCCCAGTCGACGAGGAAGTCGGCCAATGCTTGGGACTTGATGGCGGTGCAAGGCTGGTAGAAGATCGTGTAAGGAGCCAGCTCGATGGCCCATTTAGCCACCCGGCTGCCTATGATCTCGGCGAGCGGGGCAGTGCACACGACCGTGATGGGGTGCTCTTGAAAGTAGGGCTTGAGGTTCTTAGCAGCGAAGTACACACCATAGCACATCTTCTCGTAGTGCGGGTAATTCTGCTTCGAGGTAGACAGTACTTCACTCAAATAGTACACCGGCCTCTGGACTAGCTGAGCCCGGCCTTCTTCCGGCGCTGGACCCACGATGTGGTCTTGACCACCGGCTGGTAGCGACATTGTAAAGGAGCATGGGCTCTTTATCAGTCGGCGCTGCCAAGACAGGCGGCGTGCCCAGCATCTTCTTCAGCTCGTGGAAAGCTCGGTCGGCTTGGTCATTCCACTCGAAGTGAGTGGTCTTCTTCATGAGTCAGTAGAGGGGGAGAGCTTTCTCTCCAAGCCGGCTGATAAAGCGGTTCAGGGATGCCAGGCACCCGGTAAACTACTGGACGTCTCGCAGCTTGGTGGAAATCTCCATTCTCTCAATGGCCTTGATCTTTACGGGGCTGCATTCGATGCCACGTTCGGAGACCAAGAAGCCAAGAAGCTGGCCGGCTGGTACTCCGAACACGCATTTCTCGGGGTTGAGCTTGATCTGAAACCGGCGCAGGTTCTCAAACGTCTCCTTGAGGTCTTCCAGCAAGGTGTCGTGCTTCTCCGTCTTCACCACAATATCGTCTACATAGACGTGGGCATTTTTGCCGAGTTGCTTGAGGAGGCATTTCTGCATGCAACGCTGGAAAGTGGCACCGGCATTTCTCAAGCCGAATGTCATAGTCGGTAGCGTAAAGCTCTGAATGGCGTGATGAAGGCGGTCTTCAGCGGTCACCGGGTCCAATTTTATCTGGTGGTAGCATGAGTAAGCATCCAAGAAATTCAACAACTCGCATCCGGCCGTGGAGTCTATCACTTGGTCAATCCTTGGCAGGGCGAAGGGATCTTTGGGGCAGGCTTTGTTGAGGCTAGTGTAGTCTATACACATGCGCCACTTGTTGTTCTCGTTCAGCACGAGGACCGGGTTGGCGAGCCATTCCGAAAAGAACACCTCCATTATGAAGCCGGCTGCCAGAAGCCTGGCTATCTCTTCTCCTACAATCCTTCTCTTTTCTTCCGACAGTCGGCGGAGGGGCTGCTTGACTGGTTTTGCATCTGCTTGAACGTGTAGCTTGTGCTCAGCGAATTCCTTCGGAACATCCGGGATGTCCTTGGGGGACCATGCAAAGATGTCCCAATTCTCACGGAGGAAATCGACGAGCTCGCCTTCCTATTTGCTGCCTAGGTTTGCTCCAATGACGGCAAACCTTTCTGGGTGCTCCGGGTCCAGAGGTATCTTCTTCGTTTCCTTGGCCGGCTGGAAAGAACCTTATCACAATCCTTGGGGTCGGGGGACAGGGCTGGCTGCTTGCCAGCCATGGCCACGACTCGGTCCAACATCTTCTTTTCTTCAGCGATCACAAGAGACTCGGCCAGCCGGCTACTGGCTGTCGCACACTCGGAGGATTTCTTGTAATCGCCGGCTATGGTGATGATGCCCTTGGTACTCAGCATCTTCATCTTGAGGTAGGTGTAGTGGGGTACAGCCATGAACTTGGTCAGAGCAGGTCGGCCAAACAGTGCATGATAGGGGCTCTCAAGGTCCACCACTTCAAACCAGATTGCTTACCGGCGGAAATGTCCTTGTCCCCAAAGAGAACATCTATCTTGATCTTGCCGATTGATGAGCAAGACAGGCCGGGCACAATGCCATGGAACACGGTCCGACTAGGCATGAGCTGCTTCGTCTTGATGTTCACCTTTTCCATGGTGTCACGGTACAGGATGTCGATGCTGCTCCCGCCGTCTATCAGCACGCGGGAGAAACAGGCAGCACGGCTGTCTGTCGCGAGGGTGGCGTCCAAAACCAATGCGTAAGCGCCAGGAGACGGCATCACCTCTGGGTGGTCGGCCCGACTCCAGCTGATAGGCCTTTCTGACCAGTGCATGTACCCGGGGGTGTTGGAGGCGACCGCATTGACTTCTTGGTGCTGTCGGCGCCTGCTGCACCGGTCTTCCGGCTGGCTTGTAAAGACGATCTAGGCGGCATGCTCGTTAGGGAACTCATCTTGAACGGCTCCAACCGCTGGTCGAGCGGCTGGCGGTTGAGGAGCTGGAGGCGGCTGACCAGCAGGCGGAGGCGGCATTAACCCTTCGCCCTTGGAGATTCGCGTGAGCCAGTGGCACTTCCGGGTCGTGTGGTTGGACGGCTTCGCGCCGCTGTGGAACTTGCATGGGGCGTCAAGGGCCTGCTTGTAGGAGAAGGTCGGCTGCCAGGCCGGCCTGCCGCCCTTCTGCTTCTTGGGCGTGGGCTGCCCCTCGGGTTGTTCGTCTTCGACTGTGGCCACCTGCCGATTGATTGAAGGCAGCATGGGGCCCTTGCGCTTGTTGTCGTTCTGGTACGGGCGTCGGTTGGACTCGCCAGCTGGCGTCTTGGGAGCCGGATTGAGTACCTTCCCGGAGGCGTCCACCCGGAGCTCAATTTTCACCGAGGAGTCAGCCGTGGCGTACTTGTCCGCTATGACTAACAGCTCGTCGAGGGTAGTCGGCTCATCGCAGAGGAGCTTGTGCTTGAGGAGGGTGCCTTCTCGGCACTCGGTGGTGAAGTACTCTATGGCTTGAACCTCGTGCACCCCCTCGCAGGAATTGCGGAGCTTGGCCAGCGCGTGAGGTAGTCGCGAGTTGATTCAAGGCCCTTATGCGCACAAGGAGAGCTATGCAGGCTTGGGAGCCCGCTTGTAGGTGCCGGTGAAGTTGCGAATGAAGGCTTCGGTGAAGTCTAGCCAGCTGTTGATGCTATACGGCTTGAGGTCATTGAGCAGGTTCGCGCCGTGCCTTGAAGCATGAGGGGCACATACTTCATGGCAACGTGCCTGTTGCCGTTCGCTATGCTGACTGCAGTGGAGTAGTCGATCAACCAATCCTCCGGCTTCACAGAGCCATTGTACTTGGGCGTGTCTCGTCGCGGATGCGGGGGCCGAAGCAAGGCGGGCCGACATCGTCTTCCTCTTCTAGCGCCAGCGATCGCGCCAGGCGGTCGATCCGATGGCGAGCATCGTTCTCGCCGACTCCTTCGCGGCGACCTAGTCGACCGCTGAGAGTCGGACGCGTGACAGGCGGCGGGGTGGGATATCTCTCCCCACGAGGCGGAGGAGGAGGCGGGTTTCCTCGTCGCTCCACGGCTCGAGGGCGGCCTTCTGCGTCACGCTCGTTGGAGATCCGGGTTCGGCTGCGGCTGGCACCCGGCTCTTTTTCTTGCCGCTGGTTTTGCCCGCAATCGGCGTCCGTGACGGGCGCCATGCTCGGCGCTGGGAGGACTCTCCGCCGGACGCCGCTTGCAGCCGCGCACCGCATCGATCACCGTTGGATGCGTTTGGTCACGTGGGGGAGCTCTTCGGCCCCCAGTCCATTCAGCTTCGTCCCACGGCCTTTGGGCGTATGCGCGCATTCTCAAGGGGCGTGTGGTAGATCGGGCGATCAACTCCTAGCATGTCGGGCGATGGCTGCGCCACGCTGCTTGATGGCGCCGATTCGCTCGCCCGTCGAGGCGGCGTGCGGTCAAGGCGGCGCATCGACTTTCGCTACCGGTGAGCCTCAGTGAGGCGCCTCATGGAGGCTAAGTTTCGGCCCTCCGCAATGAGAGTGAGGCGGCGTGCCTCCAGTGTTTTGGCGTCGGCGTCGGCCAGGAGGGGGACAGACAAGTCGTGGACTGCCGCTTGCAGGGCATCGTGGGCGTTCTCACCAGAGGCACCGCCGTGACTGATGACCAGCACCTCGGCGATGGCGCTGCCACAGCTGTTGGCTCGGGGGAGCGGGTCGTTGAAGATCACGGCGTAGGTGGGGAAAGCGTCGAGCGATGTCGTGTCGGAGTCGACAAGCATCGGGTCGGTGGAGCCAACCGACTCCAAAATCCACATCAGGCTCGCTGGAGACGTGGAGTTGATCAAGGAGGCTGACAAGGTGGCTCTCGAGGCAGCCTGTGCCCGCGTCGGAGGCGGGCTCGTCGGAGATGTGAGCCTTGCCAGAAGATCGGCGAGGCAGCTCGCCGTGCAAGCGTCAGCAATGCCTTGCAGCGCGTCGGGGCAAGCGCCATCGGGCGTGCCGGGCTGGCTACGCTCGCTGGGGAGGAAGAGGGTTCCCGTCCAGAACAGGTCTCCGGACGACGGTGCACCTGGCCCCACGGTGGGCGCCAAATGTCGGGTGGTAGGTGCGACATATGCCAACAGGTGGCTTATCATTTTGGTAGCCAATAAGACGTCGCCGGTGCCTGGAAACGGGATGAGGCGAAGACATGCACGCCGGCGAATCTTACCCAGCTTCGGGGCTCTCCATGGAGATAACACCCCTACTGCTACTCTGCAGGCTCTCCGCATGATCACTAGGTGAACAAGTGGCTACAAGAGGCTCCTTGAGCTGTTCGGTGAAAGGAAGAAGAAGGGCACGACTAGCTCTCCTCTTCTCTCTATGTGGTGTCTAAAACTCTAAGAGATCATCCCTTTTCATGGGTGCCCTGGGGGGTTTATATAGGCCTACACCCCGGGGGTACAATGGTAATCCGGCTGGGCGCAGGCCCTAGCCGTCAGTGTCTACGTTTGCCGGCTTCTCCGCCGGCTGGTGGGTCCCGCCGGCTGCCGGCTTCTTGGTCGACAAGCTGGCCCCACCGCTGGGGGCCTTGTCGGGGGCTGGTTACTGTTGCCTCAACCCCGATGACGAGGGCTTTGTCGGGGTAAGCATGGCTACAGTGCCGCCACTTTGGCGGCGATCACTGTAGCCTTACCATGTCTGGTCTCCTTAATGAGGCGCCTTCTTCGAGGGAGGGAGCAAGCCGACTATGGGAAGCCGGCCATATCTTAAGCCGACTGGGGGTGGCTGAGCGGCCTTCGGGCATCTCTCTGACCGGAGGGGCCCGTCGCCTGCGGGTCGTACTGACAACCTGTCGTGGGTGACGTCATGGTCAACATGGCAACAGTGTCGTGCCGTACGAGTGATGGCAGCCCCTTCGGCGCACTGTGGCCATGCGCGCTCCGGGATGTGGGGGTGGCAGGCTTCACTGTAGCCACGCCCCGTCTCATCACCGTTATGTGGGTGCAGATTCTGAGGGTGCGGCCTTGGCCGCCTGCTGGGGGGCCGGCTTCTTGGAGTCGGCCTTCTCGCGGCCGGCTTCACGGAGTTGGCCCTCTTGTGGCCGGCTCCTTAGGAGTCGGCCCTCTTGTGGCCTTCTTCCTGTAGGTTTTAGGGCCGGGCCGCCTCCCGGTAGCCGGCCTGAGAGTCAGCCGACAGGGGGAAGGCGGCCCCGCGTCTTGGATGTTTGAGGGCTTGATTGGCTCACAATTTTTTTCAGAAGTCCCAGGGGGAGCCGGCTAGGCTACCCGTGATCATTTACTCCGACAACAGCGAACGAGGGATTTGAATCTGTTGGGAGGGGCTGTTTTGATCTTGCCCGGGGTAGCGAAATATTGGCGACCCTTTTGTCCACCGGTGCCTTTGCCACCGATGAACGAGGAATGGCTCGGGTGCTCATGTTGTTATGCATCCTCCAGCGCGCATGTTGGAGACGAGCTCGCACGAGCTGTGTTTTTTGTCCCATTAACGCCGCCTCGAGCCGCCGCAGACCGACCGGCGACCCGCAAATTACGCCATCCAATCGTAGCCGCACACATTATGACAGCAACTCAACCAACCGGACGAAATTCATGCAAACACGTAGACAAACTGATATTTCATATAAGCAACGACGGAAATAATATAAAATACCGGATTTTCACACAAACATGACAGATTTCATTATGTTCAAATGAACTACACGGTGCTAGTTCTGGACAGCACAGGTATATAATACCTGGCCTAAATGGTCGCCCGCCGATCGATTTGTGTTCCTCATGTCCGGCAGCACGATCACCGGACCCCGGAGGTATATTCTTCAGCGCAAAGGACGGCTCGCTTCCCCACTGCCCAACTTATATCATTGGCTGGTGCCGAAGATGATGGTGGCCGGCACTGGTTCGAGTTCATCACCGGCCACTACTTCGCTATGGCCGGCACCGGCTCGAGTTCATCCTAACGTTGACCTCTTCCGTGGAGCTCATGCGGGGTCGACGAAGGTCCTCGCAACTAAAGGATCCGGCAAGACACCTGCTGTGTACGCTGGCGTCGCCTCCGCGGTGGCCTTCATGGGACCCAAGCGGCGGCGGCCTCCCGTGTTCTACTTCTCCTCGATGATGGCGGCGGACGCGGATGCGCTGGCCACCGACTCGTCGCTCTCCGCGGACCCGGCTTCTGTCGCTGCTTGCATGGCGCGGCCGCCGTCATGGGAGTCTCGGCCACAGAAATGGGAGACACGGTATGAGGCGGCGGTGTGGACGGCAGCAATGACGCCCGTGCGCCGCTCCTCGTCGAGCTGGCCTGGAGCGGCGAGTTGCTGAACCGCGCGTCGGCTTGGGGCGACAACTGGCTCCATCGGGCGAGGGGAGGGAGGTGGATCAGCGAGCTGCATAGCTCGTATCCGGCGGGCTACCCAGCCGGCTTGGATGCGGAATAACTACTCTTGGTAAGCCATTGTAAGAGTGGACAAAATGGTGGAGGAGATAGGGCAGCGGCGGAGGTGTGCGATTATTGGCCGGCGTTTGGCCTCGTTTAAATAGGAGATTAAATAGACGGCGGATAGGAAGAGCTCGGCAGGCGTTGCGTTTAACACCGGCCCGGTCATGAACGGACATGTGTCCAGAGTGGGTTTCTCGGCTTCCACATGGGCGGGTTTCATGGAGGCGTTTGAATGCGGCACGGAGGCGTGTTCAGCCGGGCGTGCCGCGAGTGGCGCCCTCGACTCTGACCTAGGACACCGTGCCGTTCTTCCACTGACGTGTGGGCTCTTTGGGTGCATGGCCTGCATGTCAGTGACCCAACGCAGGCAGCGCACAGCAGAGGAACCTTTGGTGGGCCAGGGCGGTCAGAAGCGGGCATTTCATAAACCGATGATTGTTCATTGAGTGTGACGTCATCTTTTTCATGTAGTTAAGCCTACTATGTTGATAGCCCGTTCGATACGTTGTGATTCATAAAGACCGATGCAAACATCAATGTTCTGCTTATCACAGATAAGATTGATTAATACCGTAACAATCCATGTCCTTAACAAAGGGTGCATGCACGTATAGGTTGAGCATGTGTCTTGCGTCGTGTGTTGTGTGCATGCAAGCGTGCGAGTGTTGCGTATGTGCAAGGGTGCGTTTCAGTGTTGCATGCATGGGTGCGTGCGTGCATGTGTTCGTGAGTGCATGTGTATGCGTGTCGGTGTTGCACGCCACGTAATGTGCGTGTGTACATTATGTGTATGTAGTCGGTGTTGCACGTCTACATGCGTCGCGTGTCTTCGCGTGCGTGCATGTATGCGTACGCGGGGGTGAGGCTACACGTCAGTCGACTGACTTTTTCATCTATATGATCTTGAGATTTTATGAAGTCACCATAGGTGCCTCGTAGTCGAGTGGAACGTCTCCTCCCACGGAACGTACATCGCCGGAAAATACTGAAATTAACAAAAGATAAATGCGAGCACCGGGACTTTAACCTTGGTGGGCTCGAGAAACCACTGTCCTCTAACCATCCAACCACATGTTGGTTAGCACGACAAAATGTATGTGGTGACCGTGATGAGCTTATTCTGAAGTCCAGTGACCATATCATGCTTTCGCTTCAAATACAATGACCGTAAGTGTCATCAACAAAATATGGAGCATGCATCAAATGCAAAGTCCGTCAGTGTCATCAACAAAATATGGAGACGTACCGTGAGCTAGATACCGTTGTACTATTGTATATGCTTATTTTCTTAGTGGCGGATTGCGTGTGTGGTGTGGTGGGCACATCATTTCTAGTTGTGGTGGGTCAACATGAAGACTCATTGGTCAGTTCCATCCTGCGCCACATATAAGCTGGACCGGGACGTGTTATATGGAGACCCATGTGGAGGACTCGGCGTACAACACGAAGCTACCAGAGTCGCGGAGGACTCTATCCCCATTGGTGATAAGCCGACTATATATGAGTTGTAACCCTAGGCCCTTAGTATGTTATACAAGCTTGGGGACTAGTTCGTCGATAGTATACACACACGCACAATGCCTGGTATTCACATGTACTTTGTACACATCCCTATTACTAATATACAGTACCAGGAGTAGGCTCTTTCTTCAACTGCAAGGGTTCGATCCAAACTAGGGTAAATCTTTGCCTCGTATTACCATCCAGCCAAACAGCCAGGGATATCCTACCGAATGATATGATGAAATCATATCTGCCAACTACTATTAGAGAGGTGTGTCGGGGGGGGGGGGGCAATGTGTGCGAGAGAGGCCTAAAGATAATGTGCGTGCGGGAGACACATATGCACATATATGTGCGTATAGAGGGCTAGTAGAGACCGTGCATGTGTATATATGCATGTGAGAGAAATAGTGTTTTCCAACTGAGATTAGTGAAAAGAGTGGTACATAGTAGTCAGAAAGAGAGAGAGAGAGAAACAGAGAGATCATGTGCGTGAGACACCCCGACACCCTGAGAGAGATTGTGAGCATGCGTGAAAGAGAAATGCCGAGGCATATAAAGTGTGTGCACTTATGCGTTAGATAGAGAGATATATAACGCGTTTGTGAGAACAGGGCGAGGCATAGTGCATCTACGTGTAAAAGGCGGTTCTACACATTAAATTAAAATATAAATGGCATTATTATTTTTGGATGAGATCATGAATTTTGCAAAATTGCGTATGGACAAAAATCGGTCTATCAGACACCCATACTCTACCTAATTCTAGCATGTGCATGTGTTTATTTCATATTATCGATCCATAGAGTGAGAGCGGTTTGAAATACAGGCAATGGATGCTTTTGCAATTCATATATAAACATTAATTAGTGCACTCCATGTTGTTAGTGTGAAGCACTTTATACATTTGTCACTTGCATGGATACATTCCAAATTGCTAGCTATGAAATAAAATACATGTCGGATTCAACATAAAGGGGGTTTTGAAGATTTGAATTCATAGGAAGTGCATTCATCTATTTGAACCCGAGATAATGGCATTTGTAAATCAGATGTAAAAGGGGGCATCAATCTTTGTTGTGAGTTTGAACATGCTATATATATTCATACGCATATCTAACTTTTTTTGCAACCAAGGAGATTATACCTGGAACCATGCATGAACTGAGGTAACTTGCATATTTTTTTTAATATATACTCATGTACAATGTATATTAAAATGTATCCCCTCCATTCCAAAATAATCGTAGCATTAGGATTTTCAAGAGCAAAGATTTGTGATGTTTGACAAATCCTGAAAGTTCAATTCAAGAGAACCGAAAACATTAATGCTTCTGCTCCCAAATATTGAAAGAAGCGCCAAATAGGCCTCTGGTCCCCGAAACCGCGCGAGACTAATTTTTTGTTGGTAGGAAATTACTGTCCTGACTCTTGCCCGTGTAGCCTATCGGCCCGATGTCCAAAGATCTAAACCGGCGTTGGTTTGTAACTTCACTAGGAAGCCAGTCTCAACCGCCTCTGAGAAGCATTCATACGCCATGGGCACCAAAACACCCATGCGCTCGGCCGAAATCTATCCCGCCCACATTTGGGACACCTGACATGACTATCCTACCCCCAACCCGCAATATGTCCGAAATTTTAGATGGGGGCAAAGTTTGTAACTTTCCCCAAATTTCAAACAAGCGCGTCTCAAATCGAAACATTGTTCCCCCTTAGTTCCCCGCCTCCGTCCGTTTCCCCATTCATATTCCGTGAGCACGCAAACGCCCTCTCCACCGTACCAAACCCCAGCCTCCTCCGTCCTCCACCCCATAGCGTCCAATCCACCGCCGCACTCCTCCATCACGCCGGAGCCGATACCCCGACGTCGTCGTCCAACGCAACCGCAACCGCAACGCCCTCAAGGACTTAGCAGCTGAAGCCGAGGCAGAGCTGCCTCCAAGACGCCGACGCCGACGTGCGCCGTACCAGAACCACTCCAACCACGCCGTCTTGCGCCTCACTGCTGCGGCTCCACTGTCGCAACCGTCCACCGCACCGGAGCTGTTCCCACTACGCTGTCGTTCGCCGCCTCGGATCTGCTTCCCCACCGCCGACAGACGGCCACCGCACCACACTCGAACAACTTGGCCATGGGTTCGTCCAAGGCTGCACCGTCCTCCACAACTTCTGGTTTCCCGCGAACAACAAGATCGTCGGAAGAACAGAAGGAGGACACAACACTGCCAGCAGAAAGAGGTACTCCTCTTCCCTTATTCATGCAAATCTCACGTCTCCGCTCACACCGTATTCATCTCACGAAAGAAACTAGTTGGGCGCTTCTTACTGCATCTTCTTCGTGATACTAAATGCACAAGGTTTCCTCCCTTTTACTATTTCACCTTTGCTAGAGGTCAGTAGCCCGCCTGGATTTCAATTCGGGGTCAGTCGAACCGCAATTAAAAGAAGCAACACCCACTTAGGCACGCGGAGCACCTAGTCCGCCTGTTCCCCGGGGAAGAGGCGCATCGGTGTCTATCATAGGGGTGTGGGGCGCAGGAGCTGCTTGCGCCCGATCTGGATGTCGACGGGGCTTGAATGGATGGCCGGGGGGCGTTGCCAAGCACGGCGGTGCGGTGAGGTCGAGGGGAGGGCTTAGGCAGGGGAGGAATACTGGGCCGGTGGTCGCTGGCGTTTCGAGGAAGATCGTCAACACTGACTGGCTGGAGGTAGATGAAGGCGATCTGCCTGTTCTTTGTACATCGGACGGTGCAGAAAAAATGGACTGACCTATTTGCTTTCAATCGACTGTTATTTTCATAGAATTCTGTAGTAATTGAGTGTGCCATGCATGTTGTAGAGCTATCATATGTCTCCCGTCATTTATTTCTCACCGACCTGCTATCTGCTACCTTTACACTGTGCTAATTGTGCACACACTTCACCCATACTCACACTATTGTTTTTTATGCATGGGTATTTCAGACTACGCAGTGTTGATGAATGCGTAAAAGAAAAGATGTAAGTCGCTCGGTGTAATTCAAAGATAAGCAATAAGCGTTTCAGCGCTCTAATGGGTGAAGTGTCGTAGCTTGGAGACAAGAACGTAGCTCTGCAGTTGATGATCTCAATTGCCACACACAACCATCCGGTGCTTGCTTTAACTTCACAATGTCAAATGTGGTTGCATGTTGCATATGGTGTCTAGCTTGTATTGCTTCCAATTTGGTTAAATTGCATCACTTACTTTACACATTATACCTTTGATAATGACATGTCTTCCTGTTTTTGATACATAGTACATATGTCTATTAACCATGTTCGTACATCAAACTAATGCTCTTTTGTATCCCTCGTCAATAACTTACGATGAGACAGTCACCCAGGTGGGTTACTGTGAGACGCCCTACTCGTTTAAAGAGTGAAGTGTCATCCTCCTCACATGATTCTCAAGAAACAGCAAGGCTAAATGAAGATAGTCAACGTAGCTCTCTAGTTGATCACCGCAATTCCCCCACACCACCATCGCAGGTGCTTGCTCTTACTTGGCAGTGTGATGTGTGGTTTCATGTTGCATATGGTGTCTACCTTGTAATGCTTCTAATTAGGGTAAACTGCATCTGCTTAGTTAACACATTATACCTGTGAATACACATGTCTTCCTGTTTTTGGTACATACTACGTCTTTCTATTAACCATGTTCTTACATCAAACTACTTTTCTTGTGTATCCCGCGTCTATCGCTTATGATGAGACAGTCACGCGCGTGGGTTAATATGAGACGCAATACTCTTATAAAGAATGCAATTTCATCCTCTCCACATGATTCTCAAGAAACAGCAAGCCTAAACGAAGATATTGAACGTTGCTCTGTACCTGAAGACACCACTTCCCCTACACCACCATCACAGGTGCTTCCTCCAACTTCGCAGTGTGATATGTGGTTGCATGTTACATACGGTGTCTAGCTTGTAATGCTTCTAATTAGGGTAAATTGCATCTGCTTAGTTTACACACTATACCTGTGAATATGACATGCCTTTCTATTTTTGGTACACACTACATCTATGTGTAAACCTTGTTCTTACATGAAACTACCGCTCTTCTGTATCCTACATCAATCACTTACGATGAGTCACCTTTATTCGTTGCATATTGCATATTATTTCTAGCTTGTTGCCATGTATTGCTTCTAATTTGGTTAAATACATTTGTTAGGGCACCCTTTTAATTTGGCAGAGTGATATTGGTTTCATCTTTCATATGGTTTCTAGCTTGCATCGATTCTAACAAGTTCAAGCACCTTGTCCTTAGTTTACACTTTATACATCATACATGTCAATATGTCACGCCGTCCTGTTTTTATACATATTCCATCCTCCTATCATGCGGCTGCCTTACATGAAAGTAGTGTTCGTTAGTATCATGCATCAATAAGTTCTGAAGATCAAATTTTATTCCTTTTTCTTGTGGGTTTGATTTGCCAGGCAAAATCAATAAAGAGGAAGGAAAAGAGTAAGGAAGGCGATGATGGTGGTCCTCTGCAGCAACGTAATCGGAGCATCTGTACCGATTCTCCTTGTACTGATAGTGCATTACATGGTCCAAGTCTCCGCACCCCTACTCCACCATCCGAGGTGCTTGCTCTAACTAGGCAGTGTGATATCTGGTTGCATGTTGCATATGGTTTCTAGCTCGTATTGCTCCTAATTAGTGTAAATTGCATCTGCTTAGCTTACACATGATACATGTGAATATGACACGCTTTCCTATTTTTGGTACATACTATATCTGTCTATCACACCATGTTCTTACATGAAACTACTCTTCTTGTGTATCCTGCATCAGTCACTTATGATTGGACACCTTTAAGTTGGCAGTGTGATATTTGTTTGCGTCTTGAATATGATTTCTAGCATGTATTGCTTCTAGTTTGATGAACGCCACCTATGACGAGACAGTTTTAACTTGGCAGAGTGATATTGATTGCAGCTTCCATATGGTGTCTTGCGGTGTTTCTAATTTGTTGAAGTGCCTTCGCTTAGTTACCACATCATAGGTGTGAATATGTCAAGCCGTCCATTTTTTTGTACATCTTCCATCCTCGTATCATGACTTTGCCTTTCATCGAGTAGTGTTCACAAGATCATGCATGAATGAGTTCTAAAGAGCGAATGATATTCCTTTTTCTTGTCGGTATGACCTCACAATGCAAAATCAATAAAGCTGAAGGAAATTGGCAAGGCATTGGATGATGGTGGTCCTTCCGAGCAACTGAAACGGAGGTTCTCTACAGATTCTACTCCGCCATCCTCCCAACAAGATTCGCAAGACAACGCAAGGCTAGACAGTCAACGTAGCTGTGTAGATGATGAACACATCTCCCCTACTCCACCATCACAGGTGCTTGCTCTAACTTGGCACTATTATATGTGGTTGCATGTTGCGTATGATGTCTAGCTTGTATTGCTTCTAACTTTGTTGAATTGCATCTGCTTACTTTACACATAATGCCCGTGAATATGACATGTGTTCCTGTTTCTACATCGACTACTATTCTTGCATATCCCGCATCAGCCACTTATGATAAGGAACCTTTAAGTCGCCATTGTGATATTGGTTGTGTCTTGCATATGATTTCTAGCATATACTGCTTCTAATTTGTTGAAACGCCATACAGTTTGAACTTGGCAGAGTGATATTGGTTGCATCTTTCATAGGTTGTCTAGCTTGCAGTGCTTCTGATTTGTTGAAATGCCTTCTGCTTAGTTACCACATCATAGGTGTGAATATGTCACACCATCCTGTTTTTCATACATATTCCATCCTCGCATCATGTGTTTGCCTTTCATCCGAGTAGTGTTTGTCAGTATCATGCATGAATGAGTTTTGAAGAGCGAATTTTATTCTTTTTTCTTATCGGCTTGACTTCACAATGCAAAATCATTACAGCTGAAGGAAATTAGTCCGGCAGTGGATGATGGTGGTCCTTCGGAGCAACTCAAACAGGGGGTCTCTACAGATTCTACTCCACCATCCTCCCAACAAGATTCGCAAGACAACACATGGCTGGACAGTCAACGTAGATGTGTAGATCATGAGCACATCTCCCCTACTCCACCATAACAGGTGCTTGCTCTAACTTGACACTATTATATGTGGTTGCATGTTGCGTATGATGTCTAGCTTGTATTTCTTCTAACTTGAATTGCATCTACTTAGTTTACACATAATTCCTGTGAATCTGACACGTGTTCCTGTTTCTAGAACATACGTGTACATGATGAGCACATCTCCCCTACTCCACCATCACATGTGCTTGCTCTTACTTGGAACTGTTATACGTGGTTGCGTTTTCCGTATGATGTCTAGTTTGTATTGCTTCTGATTATGTAGAATTGCATCTGCGTAGCTTACAACTTATACCTGCAACGATCACTTACCCATAAGACACATTTAACTTGGGACTGTGATGTATGTTGCATCTTGCATTGTCTTCTAGCTTGTACTGCTTCTAATTTCTTGAAATGGCACTTGCAACGAGACACTTTTTACCTGATAGAGTGATATTGGTTGCATGTTCATATGGTGCCTAGCTTTCATTTCTTCTAATTTTGTTGAAATGCCTTCCGCTTACTGTTTTTTCATACATATTCCATCCTCGTATCGTACGTGTGAATATGAAACGCTGTCTTTTTTGTATATATTCAATCCTCCAATCCTGCGCTTGCCTTGCATCAAAGTAGTGTTCATCTGTATCATGCATCAACCAGTTATGCAGAGCTAATTTTATTCATCTTCTTGTGGTTTTGACTTCATAAGGCAATATCAAAAAATAGGAAGGAAAAGAGTAAGTTAGGGGATGTTGGTGGTACTCCGCACCGATGCAAACAGAGACTCTCTAGATTTGCCACTGCTACTGCTAATGAAGTTGAAGTCCCAAGTCTACATGATGAGTTCATCTCCCGCACTCCACCATCGCAGGTTCTTGCTCTAAGTTGGCAGTGTGATAATTGGTTTCATGTTGCATATATTGTCTAGCATGTATTTCTTCTATTTTGATTAAATTGCACCTACTGAGTTTATACGTTATACATGTGCATATGACATGGCTTTCTGTGTCTAGAATACACTGCATCTATCTATCATACCATGTTCTGACATCAAAGTACTGCTGTTGTGTATCCCGCATCAATAACTCATGATTGGACGCTTTTAACATGGCAGTTTGATAGTGGTTGCATCTTGCATTGGTTTCTACGTTGTACTGCTTCTAATTTTTCGAATTGCCACTTATGACAAGACACTTTTAACTTGGCAGAGTAATATTGGTTGCATCTTTCATATGGTGTCTAGCTTGCATTACTTCTATTTTCTTGAAAATCCTTCTGCTTAGTTTGCACATCATAGCTGTGAATATGTCATGCCGTCCTGTTTTTCTTACATATTTCAACCTCATACGGTTGTCTTACATCAAAGTATTGCTTGTCTGTATCATGCATCAATAAGTTCTGAAGAGTGATTTTATTCTTTTGTGTTGTGGGTACAGCTTGACATGGCAAAGTCAAAAAGAGCAAGGAAAATAATATAGTAGGGAGTGCTGTTACTCGTCGGGTGAAACGGAAAAGGTTCTGCCGTCGAGATTCTGCTGGTACTTATAGTGCAGTAGAAGGTCCAAGTCCACCGGTTAAATCTACAAACACAGTATCACCTGCTCCACTAGCTGCAGCATCCGCTTCAACTGTACTAGCATCTCAACCAGTTACTCGTTCGTTTGCTCCGGAACTGGCCAGTTCCCAAGCTGCCTTCACACCTAACACTACTTCCGAAGCACTATTGACACAACAGAACTTGGCAAGATCAGATGAACCTCATGAGCATCAACAGCAAGACGGTACCTGACCGACTCAATTTGCAGTTGCATGCTCCTTTATATGTACTCTCACAGTTTGATGTACACTAACACTTTCCATATTCGTTGTTGAACTAGCACCACGGCGCAAGCGGAAACAGACATCAGGGATAATGCTTGACAGATTAACAAAATCTAAAGGAGGAAGAATGGAGATCCATTTTGAGGCAGGTTTAAAAAGGCCACGTGATGCTACAGAGTCAGCCAAATTAGTATCAGAGGCAGCCGTTGTCGTTAGGTGTCATGTGCGTATCCTCCCAACGTGGATCCAGTACAGGAATGAGAAAGACAATACCCAGTTTAACACCTTCCTTGAAAATTTATCCGTAAGTAATGTTATTCATCGCAATAAGTAATATTGTCTTGCTCTGTCCCATACTTTCTAGCTTCCTCCTAATAAGACTCACATTCTTTTTTCAACAGATGAGGTTCAAGTTGGATCTGAAAGATGATGCAACTAAACAAGCATGCACTCATATTTTTCAGTCTGCTCTGCGACAGTATCGGTACCACCTTAGAAAATCTCACTTTGAAGGCAAGGCTAACAATGAAATCACCCAAACATCTCCAGTGGAATATATTACAGATGAAGACTGGACAACCCTCGTTAAACACTAAATGCGATCCAAAGTATCAGGTAGGCTATATGTATTTGATCAGACCACATATTGAACTTGTATTTATGTATGTACCTTATAAGTGTATCTTCTTCTAGGATAACTGTTTGAAGAACAAAACCAACCGTTCTAAAGTGAAATTCCAACAGACAACAGGATCTCCTAGCTATATTGCATGCTGCGAGGCTTATGTAAATAGCTGCTACTTCCTTCTTTTTTTGTGCCATATTATCGTATCTATATTGCCTTGTTCCAAATACAGAGGAAAGCCCGTGCTGACCAAAAAGAACCTGAACCGAATGCAGTGCAAATCTTCAAGGATTGCCACACCAGCAAGATGAAGGGCATGAGCACACAAGTTCAAGCCGCTGTTGTAAGTCCTTACTCCTCCTGCCTTGAACTGATTGGTACTGTGGTGTGTTCATTTAACTACTTGGTTTGCAGCCAATGTCAGATACTCTGTTCACTTTTATACACAATTGTCTTAATGTATCATTTCACCTTACATGGTTTAAAAGAGATGAAGGATATTCTTTTGGTCTTGATCTGTAATCTAGTTGTTATGTTCACGTGCACACACAATGATAAAATAGCCTGTTTGTTTTATATCTATTTGCCCATGATATGAATGATGTCATACTATGTTCATCCTACTTTAAACCATGTCTCTTTATCCTTAGATGTCAACGAATGTGAGGAAATAGACAATACAATAGGCATGCTACATGGACATATGTTCCGGAAGTGATTTTATTATGTAGTTGGCACTACAATACATGCTAATGTATTACAGTAGTTCACCAAAATAAGTTATGTATAAACGTTTAACCTACTTTGTTTGTTTTTGTCTCATTAGTAACTTATCCGGTACACTAATCTACAATTTCAAACTTTCAGGAAGCTAAAGCTATGGAACAAATGATTGAACAGCCACAACCACCTGAAGGTGACGAGGCTACTACAGGCACAATGTCACCTCTTGCTGCAGTGCGTCAGTATCTCTCCACTAACAGTGCAAAAAAGCACCTTCCTGCGTAATTCTGGGTTGGTTGTCAAGGTAACCTCGTCCAAATCGCCTACTGAACAAAATCTTCCTGCTAGACAGAGTGATATATCTGTGCTCCAGACACAAGTCCAATCCCTAATGGACGTTGTTTCGGAAACAAGAATAGTGGTTGAGAAATGTCGTCAAGATATGAATGGTTTTGAAACCAGACTATCAGACATTCGCTTCGTTGTTGAAGAGCAATGGCGGAAAAAAGGTGGAGATTGTGTTGCTCCATCAGATTCTACAGCCTGAAACATTAGCACACAGGTCAAATGATTTGTGCTTCTATACATCTCATGGTGCTTTTATCTGGAAGGACTGTAAACTTTATGCCAACAGGCCTTTTGTTGTATGATTGGAATTTATTTTGTTGTGATACAACATTTATGATGCTGCCACAGTGCTGCAGTAATTCTGACGCTATTTTTGTATAGTGTAGGTTTATCTTAGTAATGTATTCGGCCGAAAGCTTCGTAGGAGCCCAACATGCCAACATTCGTCGGGCCCATTCAATTGGGCTAAAAATGATTACGGGCCGAAATTGGCATGTAGCCCACTAAAAATATCTGGGCTTAAATTAGAATAAGCTTTCAAAATTTTCTGGTAGGCCTGTGCCCACAGTGGGCCTTTAATAGGCCTAAACATAATTTGGGCCCTAAGTAAAAATAGGCAGTTTACAGGTGTAAATATCTCGAGCCCATAAAGAACATGTGCCTTTAATAGACCGAAAGTGAGATTGGGCCCTGATTGTGCCAAATAACCCACTGTACTCAGCAGGCCGAAATGGTGGCCCATTTACGATGCGGATATTTGACAGGCCGAAATTCGGACGGGCCGTAAATGCGCCGACCTAATACACGGGCCTTTAACAGGCCGGAACTTCAGTCGGGCTAGATTATCGTCATTTTTATATGGGCCGTTAATGGGCCCGATATGACGTTGGGCCACATATGGCCCATGGTTTACGTCCGACGTTAACAGGCCGAAAATGACAACAGGCCGAAAGTGGCCCAAATCTTTAGTGGGCCTCTAACAGGCCGAATGACAGACATGGCCGAATATGACCCAAATCCTTGACGATCGTTTATGGGCCGAAAGTTTTGATGGCCTGTACATGGGCCCAAATGAAGCCGGACCTTTAACAGGCCGGAAATACACCGGGCTGTAATTCGGCCCAATTACTTAGCAGACTGTTAACGGTCCAGAAGTGACCATGGGCCGCATTGATGACAAGTTTAGACCAGGCCGTTGACGGGCCGATTTGACAGAGAATGTTGGGCCTTTAGCTGGGCCGGCCCATTATGGTCTGTAGAATCTTGTGGGCCTTTAGCTGGGCCGGCCCATTGTGGTCCGCAAAATCTTGTGGGCCTTTAGCTGGGCCGGCCCATTATGGTCCGCTAAATTTTGGGCCTTTAGCTAGGTCGGCCCATTATGGTCTGCTAAATCTTATGGGCCTTTGGTTGGGCCGGCCCATTTAAACTTTGTGGGCCACTTTTGGGCCGGTCCAGCTAAAGGCCCACAAGATTCTGCAGACCATAATGGGCCGGCCCAGCTAAAGGCCAATGAGAATTTTACACGTGGAAATCGGTATTGGTCGTGGCTGTTAACGGGTTATCGGATCCAAAATCTGACCCGATAGCTTAACGGCATTCCGTTACGGTGGATGCCACGTGTCGGTCACCCTTGACGAAAGCACTTCTGTGACGCGCGATTTATCGTCATGGAAGTGGACACTTCCGTGATGATAATTTTGGTAATGTCATGGAACACTTCTACGACAACACAGGTATGACTATCTTGATTCTGTCATAAATTTGTCATGGATGTACATGCATGACAAAAAACGCGACCTACTGTGACAAACACGTATCATCACGGAAGTGTATTTTTTTTGTAGTGGGCACAACTGTTTTAAGGATCAATTTATGCACAGGCCCTTGTAGATAAGAATGAGCAATTGTCTCGGGAGCTGGAGGAGTGCAAGGCCGAGCTAAGGGCCGCAGTTGCCAAGTTAGAGGAATCCCAAAAACCCTCATCTGGTAACACTTGTCTCAATTGTACGAAGATGCACCAGTTAGTAAATCGCTGATATGACAAGTCTGACAGAAAATTCTGCAGACAATCCCGGGGTGAATCCGGAGGGCGTAAGAGAGGACGAATCGCATCTCAAAAGGCAGCTGAAGGCTGGCGAGCGCATTCTTACGCAAGTTAGGCAGGAGAAGAACAATCTTCAAGATGCCAGTCCAGCTGGACGAGGAGTTAAAAGATCTCCGCGCTCAGCTGGCGGACTCCGTGAAGGAGAACAAAAGGCTTGCACGCGGCATTTACAGTAAGTGCCTAGACGAACTATAGTGTAGTTCGACGAGGAAGTATATTGAAAGAATTTTGCTTGCAGGAATGTTAACGGGTCGCCCTGAGGAGGAGATGCCCTCATCTGCAAGTGATTTACTGCAAGACCTTTCACAACTACACGAGCGAGCTCGGCAAGTGATGTAGGGTGTTGCTCAGGCTTTGTGGCCATCAAGCTTGCTGCCGAATGACATGGGGGAGCTTGTGGATATGCTTCAAGGAGCGCGGCGGCGCTTCTGACTGTGGAAGATGTCCGCTTGCCGGCAAGGCGCAAGAGAAGCCTGGGCTATGGTGAAGATGCGCTACACCAAGCTAGACCCGAACCATATGGTCGAAGTAGGACCGACGGGGCCCGATGGGCAAGAAATTCCCGTGAGTCTGGTATATGACCAGGTAGCGTTAGCCGCTAAGTATTCTCAATAGGATTGTAAGCTAGATAGCCTGTTGGATGGTATAGAGGAGGAATATAGTCAGTCCAAGTGACTGTGTAATTCAATGGACATAACTAGTCCCTAGCCGGATTAAAACCATTTGCCATGGCAGACCTTTTCGCTTCAGCCCCCGGATCCTACAGTCCGGGGTGTGTCCGAATACCCACTCAGTTATACAAAACCGGGGTATGCGTGGAAACAAGGTGTAGGGGTCATAAGTGCTTGAACAGACAAGTACCCAACTAGTTATGTTATATTACATGGATAGTAAGAAACATCTTCCAGGGAGAATAGTTCCGTTAGGGGTTCCTTTCCCTGGGTACACATGCGACAATGCACATATCCGGACTGCGAACGATGGCGCAGGATACAAAACTTCTGGGGATTTGCGTTGTAATAAACGAATACATCTTTTGTTCACCGACCGAATATTCTCTTAAGGAAGCTAGCTTTCGGCTTCACCCAGTCTGAGGTACACATCCGGCTGAACCGGCAGTAACAATCGCAGAGGTGCTCCCCTTATGCCCTAGCCGAATTAACGGGAACGTAGGGCATAAACACAAGAGCCAGGCAACCCAGCTTGGCCACATCTTAAGTCATATCGATGCATAAAATGGTGAAGAAAAGGCACATATGGAAAAAGAATGCACATGTGATGGGCAGAAAGCCATGTGAGTAATTATTTTAGCTTCCATATAGGAAGCCCCCAGGTATTGCTTACACACCTAGTGTGGCCGGAGTGATCCGGGAGTCCGCACTGTATTGAATACTTTGTGTGAAGAGGAAAAAGGTCGAGAAAGGAAAAGGGATGGAGCATAATTAAAAAGGAGGGGTTAGGAGACGAACACTGAGTTCGGCGTTAGGCGTAGAATCTCCAGAGTCTGGCCGCGTTCCATGGGTTCGGCTCGAGTCTGTTATCGGATGCATTACGTAAGCGGTACGCTCCTATGGTGAGAACTTTGTCAATGACAAAGGGACCCTCCCACTTAGGTTTGAGCTTGTCCTTCTTCTTCTCCGGTAGGCGTAGAACGAGCTCGCCAATATTGTAAGTTTTGGCGCGCACTTCTCTGCTTTGATATCGTCGAGCCTGCTGCTGATAGAATGCGGAGCGGGCTTTTGCAACATCGCGCTCCTCCTCCAGGGCATCCAAGTTATCCTGCCGATCTAACTCGGCTTCCTTCTCTTCGTACATGCGTACGCGTGGTGAATCATGTATTATGTCGCAGGGTAGTACTGCTTCCGCGCCATACATAATAAAAAATGGTGTATATCCGGTGGTGCGATTCGGCGTGGTCCGCAGCCCCCAGAGTACGGAGTCGAGCTCCTTGACCCAGTGCGTATCCGACTCTGTCAAGGATCGCACTAGTCTGGGTTTGATGCCGCTCATGATGAGACCATTTGCCCGCTCTACCTGGCCGTTTGTTTGGGGATGGTAGACGGAAGCGTAATCAAGCTTAATACCCATTTTTGCGCACCAAGTTTTCACTTCGTCGGCTGTGAAATTTGAGCCATTATCAGTGATGATGATGTGGGGGACACCGTATCCGTATGGCTGTTTTGACTGGTTTGGCTTCTATCCATTTGGTGAATTTGTCCACCATGACCAGTAAGTATTTTTTTCTTATGGCTTCCCCCTTTAAGAGGTCCGACCATATCCAGCCCCCAGACCGCAAAGTGCCAAGTTATGGGGATTGCTGGAGAGCGGTAGGGGGCATATGACTCTCATTGGCAAAGAGCTGGCAACCAACGCAATGTTGGACAAGGTCCTGTGCGTATGCTCGGGCCGTCGGCCAGTAGAAACCTGTACGGAAGGCCTTGCTGACTAATGCTCGAGCCGCGGCGTGGTGCCCGCCCAGTCCGGCATGGATTTCAGCCAAGAGCTGCTGCCCTTCCTCTTCGGAGATGCATCTTTGGAGCACTCCGGTAGCGCTTTTCTTGTAGAGTTCCCCTTCGCAGACTTTGTAAGCTTTAGAGTGCCGGTCGATGCAGCGTGCTTCATGTTGGTCTTCGGGGAGCTCCCACCTATTTAGGTAGGCCAAGAAAGGCTCGGTCCATGGGGCGATTACAGCCATGATTTCGTGGGCCGAGGACGTTATTTCGGTGGTAGAACCTCCGACTATGTCTGATAGTTCAGAATCTGGGGGTGTATTCGGATCCGTGCTAGTATTGTTGGACTCCCCTTCCCATACTACGGATGGCTTGAACAACCGTTCGAAGAATATGTTAGGTGGTACAGCGTCGCGTTTAGCGCCGATGCGAGCAAGGACGTCCGCCGCTTGATTGTTTTCTCGACCCACATGGTGGAATTCGAGCTCCTCGAACCGAGCTGACATCTTGAGGACGGCATTACGGTATGCCGCCATTTTCGGGTCCTTGGCATCAAAATCTCCATTTATTTGTGATATTGCAAGGTTTGAATCCCCGCGCACTTCTAGGCGTTGAATGCCCATAGAGACTGCCATCCGAAGACCGTGCAATAGAGCCTCATATTTGGCTGCATTGTTGGAGTATGTGTATAATATTTGGAGGACGTACTGGACCGTGTCTCCGGTGGGAGATGTCAGGACTACACCTGCTCCCAATCCGGCCATCATTTTAGGGTCGTCGAAGTGCATGATCCAGTTTGAGTATGCACCGTACTCTTTAGGGAGTTCAGCTTCTGTCCATCCGGCGACGAAGTCAGCCAATACTTGCAACTTGATGGCCCGCCGTGGTTTGTATGTTATGTCGAACGGAAGGAGCTCAATGGCCCATTTGGCAATCCGGCCCGTAGCATCGTGGTTATTTACTATGTCATTGAGTGGTACTTCGGAGGCCGCCGTAATCGAACACTCTTGAAAGTAGTGTCGTAGCTTCCGGGATGCCATGAACACCGCGTATGCTATTTTTTGATAGTGTGGGTGTCGGGATTTGCATGGGGTTAGGACCATGGATACATAGTAAACCGGCTTCTGGAGGGGGAATTTGTATCCGTCAGCCGCTCGTTCAACGACGAGCACTGCGCTTACAACTTGATGTGTTGCGGCTATGTACATCGGCATAGGTTCGTAAATATTTGGCGTTGTTAGTACTGGATTACTGGCCAATAAGGTCTTTATTTCATCCAGTCCGGCCGCGGCTGCATCCGTCCACACGAAGTGTTCGGTGCGCCGAAGAAGGAGGTAAAGAGGTAATGCCTTTTCTCCTAACATGGAGATAAAACGGCTTAGAGCAGCTAGTTTCTGGATGTGCTTGAGGTCTGTTGGTATAGCCAACTGTGACAGAGCGCGGATCTTTGCCGGATTTGCTTCAATTCCTCTATTGGAAACGATTAAGCCGAGTAGTTTCCCCGAGGGGACGCCAAAAACACATTTTTCTGGGTTCAGCTTGATGTCGTATGTCCGGAGATTGTCGAATGTAAGCCTCAAGTCATCTATTAGGGTTTCGACGTGTCTTGTTTTTATGACCACGTCATCCATGTATGCCTCCACTGTTTTGCCGAGTTGCTTTTCCAGGCATGTTTTAATCATATGCGTTGGTAGGTTGCACCGGTGTTCTTAAGCCTGAAAGGCATAGTGTTGAAGCAGAAAGGGCCATATGGCGTTATGAAAGCTGTTGCAGCTTGGTCAGACTCTGCCATCTTTATTTGATGGTATCCAGAGTATGCGTCGAGGAAACACAGCGAGTCGTGTCCAGCTGTGGCATCGATGATTTGATCGATGCGAGGGAGGGGAAAGGGATCCTTGGGGCAAGCCTTGTTGAGGTCTTTAAAGTCGACACATAGGCGCCAGGATTTGTCCTTCTTTGGTACCATTACAAGGTTTGCCAGCCAATCCGGATGCTTGATATCTTTGATGAATCCCACCTCGAGTAGTTTGGCTAGCTCTTCCCCCATGGCCTGCCGTTTGGGCTCTGAAAACCGTCTTAGAGTCTGCTTGACCGGTTTGTATCCTTTTAGTATATTGAGGCTGTGTTTGGCCAATCTGCGTGGGATGCCTGGCATGTCCGATGGGTGCCAGGTGAAGACGTCCCAATTCTCGCGTAAGAAGTCTCGCAGTGCGGCGTCCATCGCGGGGCTCAGCTGTGTCCCGACGGAAGCTGTCTTCGTGGGGTCCGTTGGATGGACTTGGAATTTGACTATCTCATCTGCGGGTTTAAATGAGGTGGACTTGGGTATCTTGTCGAGTATCACGTCGTCCCTGTCCACGGTGGCCTGCAGTGTTGTTAATTCTTCGGCTGCTAGGGCCTCGGATAATGCCTCCAGGGCTAGTGCTGCGGTTTTGTTTTCGGCACGAAGTGCGATGTCCGGATCACTGGCTAGAGTGATGATTCCATTTGGCCCTGGCATTTTAAGCTTCATGTACCAGTAATGGGTTATAGCTTGAAAGCTTGTAAACGCGTCCCGTCCTAGAAGGGCGTGGTATCCGCTGCTATAAGGGGCCACATGGAATGTGATTTCTTCGGACCTATAATTCTCCGGGGTGCCGAATACCACGTGGAGTGTGATTTTTCCTGCACACCGCGCTTCTCGACTAGGGAAAATTCCCCTGAAGGTTGTGTCGCTTTGTTCAATGCGGCCTTTGTTAATTTCCATCTTGCTGAGTGTCTCTTCATAGATCAAGTTTAATCCGCTTCCGCCATCCATGAGCACTTTAGTGAGACGAAAGCCATCCACGATCGGGCTAAGAACCAGAGCGGCTGGTGCCCGGACAGTCTAGAATCGAGGTTCGTCACTGGCATTGAAAGTTATAGCAGTGTCGTTCCAGGGGTTTATTTTGGCCATATGGCAAATTTCCACGGAGCTTCGATGAGCTTGCTTGCGCCTACTATTTGAGGAAAAAGTCTCGAAGACTGTTAGTACCGTATTGTGCTCTTTGGCGGGATGTTGTTCTGTAAGAAGATCCTCGCCACTTTTTGCAACCTGTCGGAGTATCCAACATGCCCTAAGGCTATGAGTTGGTGTTGTGTCCGGAGTGTTGTGGAGTTTACATGGCCCATTGAGCCATTTTTCCAATACAGTTCCCCGCCCTGGGGTGGGCTTTGGTTTCTTGGGGATAGGATCGGCCCACTTACGAGAGTTCGCCCGTT
Organism: Aegilops bicornis; assembly: GCA_021605145.1. Lineage (NCBI taxonomy): Eukaryota > Viridiplantae > Streptophyta > Magnoliopsida > Poales > Poaceae > Aegilops > Aegilops bicornis. Next base: position 30,259,936 of record CM038671.1, on the reverse strand, counting down.
TAGTTCGGACAAAGGTTTTGGTAAAAGCCGGACTGTCCCAAAATTCAGCTTGGGTTTTCCAGACGCTTTCCATCGCACATTACTTCTGTACTATGATTGCTAAGTCCGCAAAGCATACTATGTCACGGCGACTTATAGCATTAAGGATTCCTTTGTTCGTGCAGTTTTTGCAGAAGAGCGAGACTACGTTCTCCTCGTGGCAGTCCTCGACCTTGTTTAGCGCAAGGAGGAATCTGGCCCAGTAATGATGCACTGTCTCCTGGGGTTGTTGCCTGATATGGGAGAGATGATTTAAGTCCGCGTGGGTGGTTATAGCTGAATCCGGATTCTGATCCGATCTAGCACCCCGGGGCATGGAAGCTTCCGAGTTCAACAGCTCGGGATCCGGGACGCTGCCCAATTTTCCGGCCCCGTGCCCGGTTCTAAGTCATGGACCCGGGTCATATCCTCCCCTGGGCAGGTGTCCGGCTCCGGGAGCTCGGCGATCCGGACATAATTCATCCTCAAAATAGAGGGATACTCCCTGTGTGGTTCCTCCGCTACCGCTATCTCATGGGTGGCCGGCGGGGATTTAATGTCCCTTTGGTCGGGTTTAAGCCCGATCCGGTCATAGTCTGTTGCGACTCCCAAAGCGGCGATGCGATCCAAGAGCTCATTAAGAGAAGAGAGCTCTACGGATCCATCTGTTCAGCGAGTTCTGAATTGATGCGAAGTTTATGCGTGATGACCCGAGAGGCCATCGTTGGCGCAACAGCCGATGGGGCGGCCATGACGAAGTCGCCTAGTTAGAGAGTTTGGCCTACAGCCAGAGCTCCCCCCACGGTAATGTTGTCCCTGACAACGAGACGAGCCATCAAGCCTTGCAGCAACGACACAAAGGAACTCTCAATGAAAGCACCAATGTCGGTGTCAAAACCGGCGGATCTCGGGTAGGGGGTCCCAATCTGTGCGTCTTAGGCTGATGGTAACAGGAAGCAAGGGACACAATGTTTACCCAGGTTCGGGCCCTCTCGATGGAGGTAAAACCCTACTTCCTGCTTGATTAATATTGAAGATATGGGTAGTACAATAGTAGATCTACCACGAGATTGTAGAGGCTAAACCCTAGAAGCTAGCCTATGATGGTATGATTGTAATTGTGATCGGCCTTCTAAGGACCAACCTCTCTGGTTTATATAGACACTGGAGAGGGCTAGGGTTTACACGGAGTCGGTTACAAGGAAGGAAATACAATATCCGGATCGCCAAGCTTGCCTTCCACGCCAAGGAGAGTTACATCCGGACACGGGACGAAGTCTTGAGTCTTGTATCTTCACGCTTCAATAGTCCGGACGATGCATATAGTCCGGCTGTCCGGATACCCCCTAATCCAAGACTCCCTCAACGGGACTGTAGCCATGCCCTCCCCGACAAAGCAAGCGTCATTAGAAGCACGACTACAGTGATGAGCAGCCAGCAAGACCCGCCAGCGATAGGCGCGGCCTGTCGGCCAAGTACAGGACAGTCGGCAGGGCCCACCAGTCAGCGGGCCCCAGTAGCCGGCGGAGAAGCCAGCCACAAGAGACACTGACTGCGTGGGCCTACTGAGGGAGTCCTGGACTAAGGGGTCTTCGGGCGTCCGGCCTGTTAGCCATGGGCTGGACTGATGGGTTGTGATGACACGAAGACCGAAGACTCTACCCGTGTCCGGATGGGACTCTCCTTGGCGTGGAAGGCAAGGTTGGTGATCTAATTTAATATTTCCTTTCTCTGTAACTGACCTTATGTAACCCTAGATCCCTCCGGTGTCTATATAAACCGGAGGGCTTAGTCTGTATTGGTGTATATACTCATTACCATAGTCATAAAAGCTAGACTTCTAGGGTTTAGCCATTACGATCTCGTGGTAGATCAACTCTTGTAATACTCATATTCATCAAGATCAATAAAGCAGGAAGTAGGGTATTACCTCCATAGAGAGGGCCCGAACCTGGGTAAGCATTGTGTCCCCCGTCTCCTATTACCATTGATCCTAGACGCACAATTCGGGACCCCCTACCCGAGATCCGCTGGTTTTGACACCAACATTGGTTCTTTCATTGAGAGTTCCACTGTGCCGTCGTTAAGAGGTTCGATGGCCCCTTCAATCGTCTACAATGATGCTGTCCAGGGGGAAGTCTTCCTCCCCAGGCAGATCTTTCTATTCGGCGGCTTCGCACTGCAGGCCAACTCGCTTGGCCATCTAGAGCAAATCGAAAGCTACGCCCCTGGCCACCAGGTCAGATTCGGGAGCTTGAATTATGTCGTGGACATTCGCGGAGACTTGATCTTTGACGGATTCGAGACCGCGGCAGCCGCTCCCTATCACCTCGATGAACATGACTTAAATCTGTCATCGGACCACATCCAGGAGATAGCTCCTGCACCTACTTTGGCCTTAGATCCGGAGCAAATCGCGCCATCCCAGGATGGGAAGCTCAAACCTGCCACGGAGGCCGCACATGCCGCGGCGTTGGAGCCGCACACAAACTTAGGCTCGTGTTATGTCTGTGTCACCGGAACTAGGGACTCATTTCCGGCTATAGGTTCCAAACCATGTGCGTCCGCGGAAGCCGAGCTTGATCGGTTATCGACCTTCGAATTCAGCACCACAGACATCTTTCGACACTCGCCATTCGGCGATGTGCTAGACTCATTAAAGAACCTGTCCTTGGCGGGAGACTCACAACCGAATTATGTCCAGTTCAAACTGGAGGCTGATGATGGAGAATTTCGCTTCCCACCCACCACCCACTTCATAGCCACTGTCGATGACTTAACCGACACGCTCGACTATGACTCTGAAGACATGGAAGGTATGGATGAAGATGCTGGAGAAGAGGAGGCCCAAAACCCGCCGTTCACTGGACGATGGACGGCCACATGCTCATATGACGTATACATGGTGGATACGCCAAAACATAATAGCGGCGACGACAAGGAAAACCGAGTGGACGATATCCCCCCTAAGACACAACCAAAGCGCCGGCGTCAGCGGCGCCGCTCTAAACCACGCCGCTGCAAGGATAGCAACACCGGCACAGGAGACGACAACACTCCGGATGGTGCCGAAGACATAAAAGACCATGATGAACAAACTGCCTAACAGGACAATCAGGAGGATGGGCAAGTCAACCCTAACGAACAGGCCATAAATCAAGACTCGGAGGATGGTAGTTATCATCCACTCTCCAAGGTGGAGGTGAGCCTCGGCAACAAGGACTTTATCGTGCCTGAGGAGCCCCTCGAGTAGGAGCACTTTAAGCGTCAGCTAATAGCCACTTCAACGAGCCTAAAAGAGAAGCAGCAGCAGCTTCAAGCTGATCAAGATCTGCTCAACAATAAATGGACTGATGTCCTGGCAGCTGAAGAATATGGCCTTAAGCGCCCAGCCAAAAGCTACCCGCAGCATAAATTGCTACCTCAGTTTGATGATGATGCATTGGAGCCCATACCATCATCGGGCAATGCGGCTGACCGGCCACCACGGGGTCAGGACAATGCGGCAACTCAAGCCAAACACCAGCCCTCTCCACCTCACCATAAAGGTAGAGATCAAACAGCTCAGGGACATGCCTATGACCTACGGCAAAAACTGGACAATAATGCAGGACATACTAGATCGATCTATCGTGAGGGTGTGCCCCGATGCGTGAAGACGTCCATCTATTCGGACATAACAAGCCCAGTCACGCCCAGGCCGAACTCCGCAGACGGACTCCATCGGAGCTACGTCGCGATGTGGCCCGATATAGAGGCGCCGCACACCCTCTTTGCTTCACTGACAAAGTAATGGATCATAAATTCCCAGAAGGGTTTAAACCCGTAAATATCGAATCATACGATGGAACACCTGATCCCGTTGTAAGGATCGAAGATTTTATTCTCCACATCCATATGGCCTGTGGAGATGACCTCCACACCATCAAATACCTCCCACTAAAACTCAAAGGGCCAGCTCGGCACTGGTTAAATAGTATGCCTGAAAATTTCATTGGCAGCTGGGAGGACTTGGAAGAAGCCTTCCTCGACAACTTCCAAGGCACATATGTCCGGTCACCAGACGCCGATGACTTAAGTCACATAGTTAAACAGCCTGGGGAGTCAGCCAGGAAATTTTGGAGTAGGTTCCTAACTAAAAAGAACCAAATAGTCAACTGTCCGAATGCCGAAGCCCTAGCGGCCTTTAAACATAGCATCCGTGACGAATGGCTCGCCCGCCACCTCGGCCAGGAAAAGCTGAAATCTATGGCAGCCCTCATGGCACTCATGACCCGCTTTTGTGCGGGTGAGGATAGCTGGCTGGCCCGTACTAAAAATACGGCCAGCGATGCAAGCCCCCCCCCCCCCGAGGCCAAAAACAGCAACGGCAAGCTCCGACGCATTAGACACAAACGCCAAAGCAATGGCGACAATACCGATGACACTGCTGTCAACGCCGGGTTCAGCGGCTCCAAGTCTAGTCAGCGGAAGAAGCCGTATAAAAGGAATAATCAGGTACCATCCAGCTTGGACCGCATACTCGACCGACCGTGCCAAATCCATGGCACCCCAGACAAACCAGCCAACCACACTAACAGAGATAGCTGGGTTTTTAAACAAGCTGGGAAGTCAAATGCCGAGAACAAGGAAAAGGGACCGCAGAGCAAGGACGATGACGAGGAGCCCCTGCAGCCAAACACGGGGGGACAGAAGAATCCCCCCCCACCCCCGAAGTTAAAACGGTGAACATGATATAAGCCACCCATATCCCCAAGGAGCGCAAGCATGAACTCAGGGACGTCTACGCGATGGAGCCAGTCGCCCCAAAGTTTAACCAATGGTCCTCCTGTCCGATCACCTTCGATCGCAGGAATCACCAGACCAGTATCTGTCACGGCGGTTCAGCCGCACTGTTCCTCGACCCAATTATGGATGGATTCCATCTCAGACGAGTCCTCATGGATGGTGGCAGCATCCTGAACCTGCTCTATCAGGATACAGTGCGCAAAATGGGTACCGATCCTCAAGGATCAACCCCACAAAAACCACCTTTAAAGGTGTCATGCCAGGTGTAGAGGCCTGTTGCACGGGCTCAATCACACTGGAAGTGGTCTTCGGATCCCCGAATAATTTCCGAAGCGAAGAGTTAATCTTCGATATCGTCCCTTTCCGCAGTGGTTATCATGCACTGCTTGGATGAACCGCATTCGCTAAATTCAATGCGGTGCTGTACTACGCCTACCTCGAGCTCAAGATGCCCGGACCACGCGGTGTAATAACGGTCAACGGACATACGGAGCACTCCCTCCGTACCGAGGAACACACCGCGGCCCTTGCAGCAGAAGTACAATGTAGCCTTTTTAGGCAGAACCTCAATTCAGCAGTAAAGCCCCCGGACAACGTCAAGCGAGTCTGAACTACTCTGCGGAAGGACGGTCCAGCTCGTCTAGAGCTTGACTAGCAATCCGGCCTCCGTCCTAGTCTTGATCAAACGGTGACATTTGTGCCCCGCGTACATAGCTACGCACTCAAAATACCATGGGCATGGACGGAGGCAAAGCTAGACCATGATCCATAATGCAGCTCAACCGTCCCTGGATCCGCACACCTTCACTTTTTCGTTTTCATATCAGGTTTTTCTTCTCTCGATGGTTTTTCTGATAACATGATCATCGGACCGATCACGGGACGAATACACCAAGGAGGCAAGGAGCTTTGACGTACAAGGGAATCCCAAGGTGGTCTCCGGTAAAGATCGCTATACCTGTTTTACATGCCCGTACGCAGCTCGCTCTTGGTCATGGCATGTTAAATACCCTGTTGCTTATCGTACTATTTGTATCAATACGCCTTGACGTATTTATCAAATTATAATGGAAACAGTTCGCGGCCCAAAATTTCAAGGCCCCGGCTTATTATCTTTGCTCTCTTCCTGTTTTCCTTTGTTTTCTGTTGATGATCTTATCACATAGCACCCATACACTTTGGTACGTTTCATATTTTCCAGGGGCTTCATAGCGCCCCGCACTACGGCAACAAAGTCCGGACACTTTTGCAGTATAGTTCGGCACCCCGAATTTAGCATTATATGCATTGGCTCCGAATCATGTCTTTGGTCAATAGTTGGGTTGTCCGGCTCCTGTGCTTACTACCTTACGTTCCACTATATATATCGGCCAGGGTAATAAAGGGAGAACTACTGCGATTGTGTCCCGGTTCATCCGGATGAGCACCTTAGTAGAGAAAGCCAAAAACTAACTGTCATGATGCGGCGAGAGCCGGTCAGTTGTTCGGAGGTTTCAAATCGATAGAGGTTTTTTTCCGCATTATGCGAAGGGTCGGTACTTACCCGATCAGTTGTATATGTAGGATCGAAAGTATGTCTAGAGGGGGGGGTGATTAGACTACTTGACCAAATAAAAACTTATCCTTTTCCCAATTTTAGTCTTTGGCATTTTTTAGCTAACTTAGCACAATTCAAGCAATCTTAACACAATTCAAGCAAGCATGCAAAGAGTATATGAGCAGCGGAAAGTAAAGCATGCAACTTGCAAGAATGTAAAGGGAAGGGTTTGGAGAATTCAAACGCAATTGGAGACACGGGTGTTTTTGTCGTGGTTCCGATAGGTGGTGCTATCGTACATCCACGTTGACGGAGACTTCAACCCACGAAGGGAAACGGTTGCGCGAGTCCACGGAGGGCTCCACCCACGAAGGGTCCACGAAGAAGCAACCTTGTCTATCCCACCATGGTCGTCGCCCACGAAGGACTTGCCTCACTAGCGGTAGATCTTCACGAAGTAGGCGATCTCCTTGCCCTTACAAACTCCTTCACTACTAGGAAAAGGGCTATAGATGGAAATGACACTAATGGCGCACCGGAAAGATGGTGCGCCATTAGTATATACTAATGGCGCACCGCCATACGATGCGCCATTAGTGTCTAAACTACTAATGGCGCACCATGCCTCGGGTGCGCCATTAGTACCAAATTTTTTTTTTAACTAGTGCGCCTGTTCAAACATACTAATGGCGCATCCTGCCCGAGTGCGTCATTAGTAGTTGTAACTACTAATGGCGCACCAGTGTGCGGGTGCGCCATTAGTACCAAATTTTTTTTTTAAACTAGTGCGCCTGTCCAAATGATACTAATGGCGCACCCACACCCCAAAGGCGCCATTAGTAGTTAATTACTAATGGCGCACCGGTGTGTGGGTGCACCATTAGTATAGAAACTTTTTTTGAACTAGTGCGCCTGTCCAAACATACTAATGGCGCATCCTTCCCGAGTCGCCATTAGTAGTTGTAACTACTAATGGCGCACTGTGGTGTGGGTGCGCCATTAGTACCAAATTTTTTAAACTAGTGCTTGTTCAAACATACTAATGGCGCACCCACACTCTGGTGCGCCATTAGTAGTTGTAACTACTAATGGCGCACTGCAGTGTGGGTGCGCCATTAGTATAGAAACTTTTTTGAACTGTCCAAACATACTAATGGCGCATCCTGCTTAGGTGCGCCATTAGTAGTGGTAATAACTAATGGCGCACCATGCAAGAGGTGCGCCATTAGTAAGTGGGCAGCAACAAGATATTTGGGACAGCCTCTCCTACCCACACACTCACTTTCTCCCCACTTCATTCTCTCCACCTCCTCCTTGTCTCGGTGCCTCCTCTTTTCACCTCATTTCCACCATAGATTCATTCAAATTAAGTGGTTAAATTACCTTGTTTTAATAGGTAAGTAATGGGGGAAGCTATATTTAGGTTGTTCTCCTTACAACAATGTGCACATGCACTTTTTACCGCCTAGCTAGATCTATGTATGTTCGTGGTGTTGCATATGTTTGTGGTGTTTGCATATGTGTTTGTGTTGGGAGGTGTACCGGTATTTGAAATGCGATAGTTGCCAATATTTTGCCGGAATGTTGATTCATTTCCGTTTCAAGTAGAATTTTGGCATTAAGCATCCTTTTTGGTCCTATTTTTAGGGAAAGTCATGCCAAATTTTTTCTTGGTTCTAAAATATCGTTTTGCTCTACCCCGCAGGCGACCATGGTCCGCACGATGACCGAAGGCATCGTGAATAGGTTTTTGAGGTCCGGGAAGGCCGAGATGCTTCAAAAGAAAGAGATGGAGATAAGATGTCCGTGTCGAAGATGCAAGCTGAAGAGCCTTATTGCGGACCCGGATTCCGGGCAGGTGCGGGACCACCTGCTGTTGCGTGGTTTCATGGATGGCTATCGGTGGCAAGGTGATGAAGATGACTACGAAGTCGTCCATGCGGGCCGGCAAGAAATGAGGAAGGGCAGCAAGACAACCACCGCGCTCGGGCGGGCGAGAAGACGAAGAATCCTCAGCGATGATCACGACTGTGATGCTGTACACAGTCATCATGTAGAATATGCAGGACATGATGATGAGGAAGATGCCGGAGCAGGCGACGGGCATGATCATGAAGATGATGATGCCGGCAGAGCAGACGACGCTGGACCATCGATGGGCTGGGTGCAGGACCCTCATATTCAAGAGCTGCTTCTCAAGCTGCACGGATAACGCAAGAGCTGCCGCCCGAGAGAAAGCCAAGATGGATCAACTTGAGTTAGACGCGGTTACTCCATTGTATGAAGGATGCAGGCCCGAGGATACCCGCCGAAAGTAACGCCATGGCCCTCGAGATGAAGGTAAAACACAAAATGACCGACGATGCTTCGACGAGAACATGTCATTCTCGCACGAACGTCTTCCCAAGGGGAACAAGTGCCCGACCAGTTTGGAGGAGGCGAAGAAAATCGTGTGTCCTCTGGATTTACCGCACGTGAAATACCATGTGTGCATGAACAATTGCATCATTTATCGGGACGAGCACGCTGGAGTCTACCATATGTCCGTGTGCGCGCCACTCGATACAAGAAGAGGAAGAAAGCTCCTCGAAAAGTGGTGTGGTACTTTCCGATCACTCCTCGTCTGCAGCGCTATTTCGCGGACCCTAAGGTAGCAAAGCTCCTGCGTTGGCACGCCGGATAGGGAGGAGAAGAAGCGGGAAGATGACGCAAATGATCCGGAGATAGATAAAAAGACAAGATGCTGAGTCACCCTAAGGATGCGAGCCAGTGGCAAGCGTTGAACTTCAAGACTCGGAATTTGGGAACGATCCAAGGAACATCGTCTTTGGGCGCGAGCACCGATGGAGTCAATCCGCTTGGCAGCCAGAGAAGCACACATAGCACCTGGCCTGTGTTTGTGTGGATGTACAACCTTCCCCCGGTTGTGCATGAAGAGGAAGTACATTCACATGAGTATGCTAATTGAAGGGCCGAAACAACCGTGGAACGACATCAATCTGTATCTAGGGCTGCTGAAAGAGGAGCTTGACACGCCGTGGAAAACGCCACCAATACGTGGGACGCCGCAGAGAAAGAATATTTCCCTATGAGAGCCGTGACCGCTCACGACGGTGCACGACTATCTCGATTACGGATATGTCGCGGGCAGGTAGTCCACGGATTTTCCGGATGCGTAAGGTGCATGGATGACACAACGACGCCAGCTAGATAGAGATCACAGGTATTCGAAAACTGTGTTCATGGGACATCAAAGGTGGCTTCGCGATGATGACCCGTGGAGGAAACGCAAGGATCTGTTCGATGGTGAAACCAAACCCCGAAGACGCCTGCGTACGAGGAGCGGCGAGGAAATAGACCAGCTGTTCAAAAATTGGAAAGATTGCCCACTGCCGGGAAAGAAGCAAAAGGCGCCAGAGCCGGGAAAGAAGCGAAAGGCGCCAGAGCCGCTGCTGAAGGTATGGAAAACGAAGTCTGTTTTCTGGGACTTGCTGCATCGAAGATCCACCGTGTGCCTCACAGCCTTGATGTCATGCATATCACGAAGAACGTGTGCGAGAGTCTGCTTGGTACCCTGCTCAACATGCCGTAGAGGACCAAAGATGGGCCAAAGCAAGGGCAGACTTGAAATCAATGGGCATCGTGCAGAGCTTCACGCTATATATGATGATGATGATGATGATGATGATGATGATGATGATGATGATGATGATGATGATGATGAGGCTAAGCAGACACCGAAAGTCATCGCCAAAGGCAAAAAGGCCAAGAAGACCGGAAATGACTACCCTCCCGCTGCTTCACTCTAAGTCGAGGAGATCGAGCAGTTTTCACCTGCCTCCTAGGAGTAAAACTTCCTTACGGTTACGCTGGGAAGATAAGCAGGTACCTAGACCCAGCGAAGCGAAGTTCAGCCGATGAAGTCTCACGATCGCCACGTGCCGATGACGCAGATACTTCCAGTTGCAACTGGTGGGATCATGGACGCCGCACGTCCGTGGAAACGCTATTTGGCCTATGCAACTTCTTCGACGTCATCTCTCGGAAGTCGATTGGCGTGAGGCAACTCGTAAGGCTCTGAGGAAGAGATCGTGGTGATACTATGCGAGCTTGAGATGTACTTCCGCCCGCATTCTTCGACGTTATGGTGCATCTGCTGGTCCATATAGTGGAGGATATCATCCAACTCGGGCCGACGCTCCTGCACAGCATGATGCCGCTCGAAAGGATGAATGGTGTCATCAAAGGATACGTTCGCAACATGTCACGCCCGTAAGGAAGCATAGCCAGGGGCTTTTCGAATCAAGAGTGCATCTCCCATCGCATCTAATTATCTAGGCATCGAGAACCCCGTTGGTCTGCCCGTCAACAGGCACCTCGGCAGGCTCGCTGGATGGTGTCACCGTGAGGGTCGCCGCGAAATGCATGTCGACTTCGAGGGTCGACTCGCCGACTTTGAAAGAGCAAACCTAGTCGCGCTACAACACATAGACGTGGTCGATCCTTGGGTGGTAGAGCACAAAACCTTTATTAAAAAGACGAACAAAGACCGAGTCAAACAGAGGACGGACGGAGATACACTCAAAGAGCACAACTCATGTTTCACGCGTTGGTTCAAGCGTAAGCTTCGTCTTACCCTTTACATGAGGATTCTTCCGCGGAAGAACAACTCATATTCGCCTTGTCACAGGCGCCGAAAGCACAACCTCGATGACCTATGAGGCGCATTTATATCAACGGCTACACATTCTACACCGAGGCCAAGGACATGAAGAGCGATGGTTATCGTAACTCCGGGTAACGATGGAATCCTACACCGTAACGACAAGGACAGATACTACGGAAGGATCGAGGAGATCTGGGAGCTGAGCTACACCGGAGAGAAGGTCCCGATGTTCCGTGTCGATGGGCCAAGAACGCTATAAAAGAAGACCGGTATTTCACCACCATGGTTATACCCGGTTAATCCAAGATCAAGGGCGCAAACGTCACCGAAAAATGAGCCATGGGTACTGGCTTCCCAAGTGGACCAATGCTTCTTCATTACCGACCCGCCAAAGCCCGGTCGTGTTGTCGTGAGGAGAGGCAAAAGGAAGATCATCGGAATGGATGGAGTAGCCAATGAGCAAGACTTCGACAAGTACGGGCGACCCGAGGATCGAACATGACGACGATGATGAAGTAGCAGCATACACCACAAGAAGAAGCAGGACCACCCTACCTAAAGGACGTCTGCTCCACGTAAGAACTCCATTTGCGAAAAAGAAGGGCAAGAAGATTGTGAACAGATAGCTAGCTAAGATCGATTGTATTTAAATCGTAGCCTTCATTTCTCGATTGTATTTCATGGGTACTTTTGAACTATCATGAATATTTTTAAATTTCATGGACACTCGATCTCGATCCTCCATCTCGATCGCTATCCCACCTCGCCAGATCCGGCCCCCCTCGCCGAGCACCCCCCAGTCCACCGGGTCAGCCACGACCCCCGCACCCTCGATTCCCCTCCATCTTTTAAAATGGCTTTTTAAATGCTACTGTCTTATAAAAAAATGCTTCTGTCTTATATAAAAAATGCTACTGTCTTATAAAAAATAAGTATCAAACAGCTTTTTAAATGCTACTGTCTTATAAAAATATTACTGTTATTATTTAAACAAGTTTGAACATTTTTAAACACAAATAAGTATCAAACAGCTTTTTAAATGCTAAAAAATTGTGGAGCCCACCTCGATCCCTCCATCTCGATCGCTGTCCCACCTCGCCAGATCCGTCCCTCGCCACGAGCACCCCCTCACCACGGCGCCGCCGACCCCCCGCACCTCGATTCCCCTACTCAACCGCCGCCGACCCCCGCACCCAGCACCGTCTTATAAAAAATAAGTATCAAACAGCTTTTTAAATGCTACTGTCTTATAAAAAATATTACTGTTATTATTTAAACAAGTTTGAACATATTTAAACATAAATAAGTATCAAATAGCTTTTAAATGCTAAAAAATTTTGTGGAGCCTGGAGTCGAACCCAGACCTCCTGGTGTGAGAACTGGAGGCTGACCAATGAGCTAGTAGAGTGGGCTTGACATGGATAGGTTCCGTAGTAGATAACCTTTTGGCTTTTGTGAAATAAAATACTAATGGCGCACCACGGTGAGGTGCGCCATTAGTGTGGACATGCTAATGGCGCACTGCTGTGAGGTGCGCCATTAGTGTTGTGGCCCCTTCGCCCGATCCCCCTTCGCCCGATCCCCTTTGCCCGATCCCCTTGCCGCCTTCCTCGCCCACGCCGCCGCCCGCCGCTGCCCTCGCCTCGCCTCGCCTCGCCTCTCCCTCCATCGCCTCTCCTCGCCCGCCCGGGCGCCGCCCGGCCGCCGCCCGCCTCGACCCGCCCGACCCGCCCGGGACGCCCAGACGCCGCCTCGACCCCGCCGCCCGGGCCGCCGCCCGACGGCCTTCCACCCGCCGCCCGGACCCGCCCGCCGCCTGACGCCTCGACCCGCCCGGCACGCTGCCCCACCTCGACCCCGCCCGTCCACACCAACCGTCGACCCGCCTCCCTCGACCCGCCTAAGGTACTTACTTCACCACCGTCGACCCGCCTCCCTCGACCCGCCTCCCTCGACACCGATGATCACTCCATTGTCTTAGGAAATACAACTTCACCATCGGAACACATCTAGCTCTGCCTATCTCTTTGTTTTCATTTGTTCTCAGTAGTACTCGATGTGATATTGTGCTTTATTTTTCTTTAGCAGGAGCACAAAACCACAAATTAATATTTAAAAGATTTTTTTCTAAAAACAATATTAAATAGATTGTGCCATGTCAAGAACATATCTGATTTATTGCTTGCCAATGTGACACCAATATTCGAGTAGTAGATCACAAATTTATAGTCATATTTTTTGAGGAATTTACTGTAGGTTAAATTTCACAATGTTCCTAAACCCTGATTTTCCATGAATTTTGTAAATCCTGAACTGCAAAACCACCGGCCCAAAACCCAGATATGGTTTAGTTTAAATGTTTTTGCAAAGTGTGGAGTCCACCAAAGAATTTGAGCATAGGTTTTCCAAAGCATCTAGCCTAGTCATGTCCTCTCTTTCTTTCTCGCATAAAGCTAGTTAGATGCGGAATTCTTTCGCTTCCTCCGATGCTGATATATAATTAAGTTCTTGTTCCACGACTTCGAACGGTCGAGAGAACTAATACTAGTCGTAGCATTGCATGGCCCAACATATTCGGCTCAGTCTTGATGCGCACAAAATGTAGGCCCTTGATAGGTTGTTTGGACAAGCATTTCCTCCTTCAAAGGTGTTTCAAAGGCACCTTCGATTTTGTTTATGTTCTTTTCTTGTACCCAAGAAGCTGCATCTGAATTATGTTTGATCAACATGATAGAGAGAATAACTGACACATGCAATGTATTGTTGAAACTAGTCATGCAATTGAGATCATAAGCAACAAACATCATATCCACGCCGATCACTACTAACAAAGAAACAAATACTAGCCCTAAGAGAGAGAATAAGTTATGAATAAATATTTTATTTTTATTATTGCAGCCAGCTACCACTATCTTTTTTCGTTCGTTACATTGCAGCCAAAGCAGATCAGTATATACTTGTACAATAACTCGCATAAGCTCACCTGCATAAGTCCCAGCATTTATTTTTCTGGACCTAGCAATAGACGTGGCTTCATTTACTATCCTTGCCACAAAAGCCAGCTTCCCATACTCTACATGATTACATTGTGGTTTGCACATATGCCTTCTTCGTTGACTCAACTTCTCTTTATTTTCATTTGGTTCTGTGCTTCTTTTGCTTCTAGTCGTGGAGTTGGGTGGAAAGGAGTGGATCGAACTGCGATCACACAAGATCTGCTAACGTGCTATCTTGGTCGAAAAACTTAGGTAAATTTATCTTTTGTACATCTTTTTCTTGGTTACTCAGTTTACGGAAAGCTGCATTGTCTATTCATTTTGAATCAGAAGGACAGTAGGAGAGGCTCCTACAGTCTTGTATTAATAAAACAAAATTAAAGATACATGGTATGTATAAGGTATAGGGTCTTTGACCCTAACCAAAAGATAAGATACTAGTACAAGGTTTTTAGGTAATTTGTTGCACTAGGGAGCTTATGAAATCCTCAAGCTCAGACTTCCTCCCTATATCTCAACAATGGCAAAATCATGATTAAATCTAGAGAGCCAAACATTTTGTTTCGTTTCTTTCCACAAGTACCAAACAGCTACAAGACACACCTACATGAACATGGGTCTGTCCCAGGCCTGCTTATAGCGCTAACAATCCTCATATGAGATGAGAGGATTTTTTTTTAATTGGCTTCTTGCAGTTTTGAAAATTCAGTTTATTCGTTACTGAAAATTCAGTAATTCAGTTAGGCACACAAATTTCAGAACTTTTGTGTGCCCTAGTACTTGGTGTTTGTAGAAAACCAGGAGTGTCAATGGGACTAGAATTCACTTGTTCTTATATGGGTGAAACTTCACTTGTTTTTAGGCTAGTGTAGGGTGTTGCTTTATTCTGTCATCATTTGTAACTATGTCACAAGTAAATTGTTCCTTCTTCTATTTGACAAGTAATGACTGTTGATAAGTCGAGGCATGGATTAAGCTGTTTCTTTGTTGTAACATACCGTATATAACTCCACAATGAAATACAATACATATTGATGTGCTTTTAAAACTTGTTCATGTAATCAACTACTAATGCCTTGTGATGCTCTGAATTACTTGTGATGCCTCAGACATTTGTGATCACATTGAGAAAGACTTGTAAAGATGATGATCATCTTTAATGTAAAACAATTTGTGATGATTTTGCTAGTTTTCTGGTTTTGTCTCCGACCATCGTGTCGTGATGATATTGCAGGTACCCCGAGAGGCCCTTGAGTTTGCCGGAATGTCGATTAACTTCCGCTCCGCAAATTAGGTATTTGATATGTCCTATTTTCAGCAAAGGTCATGCTGAAATTTTCCGTGAATTTTAGCATGACTTTGCTAAAAATAGGACATATGGGGTACTTGTGACTAATGCATGGGCCGGGTATCTTAGTAGTTAATTAAGTAGGATCAAGTGCCCCCGCATTTGTGACTAATGCATGGCTTTTAGGGTGCCTCGTGTCGATAAAAACCGAAATGATGAAAAGTTAGGCTTTTAGGGTGCCTTGGCCGAAAAACCCTCAATGATAAAAGCTTAGATTTTAGGATGCCTCGTGTCGACAAACCCTAAATGATGAGACCATGATCTTGTTCCTTGACAATAACCAACTTTTTTCACCAAACTTTGTTTCTATTTAGAGAGAAACATGGCCCACAACGATGAGGCCGGGGTTCGGGCGGCAAGGCATTCTCGAGCTGTCCCAGAGATGGAGGAACAACCTCACTTGTATGAGGTCACGCCTTCCCCACCGATCCTCGAGACCACGGATGGTGCCGCCGAGGATGACTACACCGATGCCACCACTGATGGTGCCGCCGAGGATGCCACCATCGATGATGGCGGGCGCACGCAGATGGCAGCCAGCCAAGAGGCAACGGAAGGACCGGCGCCCGATCGTGCTCCGCACCCTCAAGGAGGAAGTTATCAAGTGGACTCCAACGGGAATCCAACGGCGCCCGAACGAATAGTCAAGGGGTACTCGCTTCAGCTCGGGTGCATTGTCCGGAGCACCGCCTCGATCAACACCGAGAACCCGAGGCATCCCGACCGAGGGAATTTGCGCAACCTCCTCTTCACGAAGCTGCACGAACGATACAAGTTCCCGCTGAATTTGAAAACACAAGCCTCAAAGGGAATAAAGTGAACAATGCTGCCCTCACGAAGATGAGCAAGGCCCTGTCTACTTGGAAAAGCAATGTGAAGAGAATGATCGAGAAAGGTGAGAGTTATGAGAAGATCAAGGAGAAAAATCCTTCGATCACCGAAGATGACTACAACGACTTCCAGATCAATTGCTCGAGCACCGCAAGCTCCCACTCCCGTGAGGGGGGGACCCACCTGCGGGAGCTGAACATAGGGGAACACACACTCGGTCCCGGCGGTTACAGAGTGGCGGAGCCTATATGGGACAAGGAGGAGGCGGACTGCGTCGAGCAAGGCCTACCGCCTCTTCGATACATACGGGCGGTGACAAGCGCACCAGAACTTTGTCGTGGCCCGTACAAGAAGGACCCGAAAACACAGGAGCTTACCACGGATCCGCAGACCAGGCAGCTTGAGCTTGTTCTGGTAAGGAATACACCCCCGTGTACTTAGCTCCATATGGTTGCATTCTAATTAATGAAGCCGAATTTCTAAATGGTTCACATTCCTTCCGCAGCGATCGAAAGCAGTGGCGCTGGGTCGACTCCAGCAACCCTTGGGACACCACTCTAAATAGGGGGTTGAATGTAATGAAGAACAAGGATAAGCTCAAGAAGTCGACGCCACCGGTCGTGGTGGCCGCAAAGGCTTGTCGACAAAATGGGGGTCATACTATACCGCTGGTGTGCGGAAGGAGAAAAAGACCAGCTCGGAAAGCCAGCGTGAGAGGTTCAAGAACTCAAGGCACAGTGTGGCGCGGATTCCGGAGATTGTCCAAGAGCAAGTGGAACAACGACTGGAGCGACGATCACCGCCTCTTGTGCCTACCTTGATCTCGGGTTGAGTGCGTGGATTGCGGGCGCCAACAGGGCCGCCCGATTCCTAGCTTCACGGCCAGCAACTCGCATAATGCGATGGCGGGGCCATTGGTGCCTCCCAGCGGAGGCGGTATTGGTGTCTCCGACGCCGCATCGGAGCTTAATGCACCCGGGTGTACGCCGCCGGCACCTCTGCAGCAAGCGGCCCCTCCGTCCCATCGCAGCATGCTCGCCGTTGGCGGTGCCTCTACATTAGCCGAGCTCGACGCCATCATCACGGTAACTAATTAAGCCTCTCTCGCCGAGGACTTCATCTCCTTGCCTTTGATCGGGCATCCCCGACGCCCTACATGTTTTCGCAGGGCGCCGCCGACGTTCCGTGCACTCTCCTCCACTTCGTGAACAACGAAGTTGGTCGATGTCGCCAAGGGCAAAATCGCTCAACCGGCAACCCCTTGTTCCACGGTACCAGATGCCACCCAACTTGTTTAGGGTTCAACTGGTTCGGTGCCGCCAGCTGCGACGACTTGTTACCTCTGAATCGACCCGTCGGGGCCGACGATGATGACGTGATGACCCTCGCCGCCTGAGCTGGCCCCTCGCTGGCCGAAGAGCCAGATTCGTTTGGGGCGGGGACACCACCCCAAAGACAACACCGCCATCGTGCAGCGCCAAGTCGGCCCCATGGCAAGACCGCCAGAACGGTGCCGGACATCCCTATGCCATCGGATCCAAACATGCATATGGCACAGGATCGTAATGACGACGACGCATTTACTATGATACATTTGGCAACGCCGATCAAGACTTTGCCGAGCATGGGTACGATGGCGACTTCATGGGGCCTCCTTCTCAAGAACCAAACCCAACAAAAGACGTATGCGATCTAGATCGCACTGCCGGAGAAGCCAAGTTGCAACAGCGCCGCCCGGGCGTTCAGCTCTCGTGGAGACGCCTCCAGCCGACTTCACCGAGCCTCAGATAGGCGAGGTGCAAAATATTATCAGCCCCAACACACTCAAGAAGGCGGTCTGTGAGCAAAACTCGGTCCCATTACAGGAGAAGAAGAAGGCACGCAAAATAAAGACTAAGAAGGGTGCGAGCCAGCCGGCACCGAGTACGATCCGTGCTCAGGACGGGCCACCTTCACCGCAGGATATCTCGAGGAGGGTGCATGTGGCGGGTAGGGCGATGCTACCGACAAATATGCTCAATGCTGCAACCGTGCTATGCGGAGTCTGCATGATGTTGTTCTTTCTTTGGAGAAGCGGCGTCTCGTGGAAAAGGATGTGGCATACCCGGTTTTCGCGGCCAAGGTGCCAGAGGGCAAGGGCTTTGTGGATAACTCCATCGGGCGACGATCGCCCCTGCGTTTTGATGACATCCACGCTATGTTGAACCTTCATCCGCTGCACTACACCTCCGCTCGCTATTTTCGCTGAGTATGGAGATGCGGATCATTCGCGACAAGACCCCGGACATCGTGATAGTCGACCCTTCTACATGCGTGCCAAGATCTTGGGCAGCGCTGGGACCGCAAGTCGCGAAGTTCTTCCCTCAAGGCGCCATTCGCAAACCAAGAAAAGGATAACTTCCTCGTGCCTTACTTTCCCGAGTAAGTCCTCCCTCAACCGCCCGTAACATATGAATTCTTACATTTCGATCGCTTTTCTTTTAACATTCCGTGTTTTCTGCAGTGACACACGTTGCACGCCATCCTCCTAAGCCCTAAATATTCCATGGCCACGTATTTCGACCCGGACCGTCACCGAACGTAGACTACACAAATGTCAAGAAGGTTCTTGATGATGTTCTCCCTGCCACGCCAAATCTAGAGGCACCTTCACCAGGCCTATTCGTAATACGGCAAGCACGTGTTCTCCCACAATACGACGCTCGCTGCGTCAAGCAGCCGCTGGCGGTCGAAGGGTGCCTACTACGCCATCCATCACATGCGGGCGATCGTGACGGACCATCATCAACTTCGCTACCGAGTAAACTCCAAGATTGGGCCGCGAGCATGTCGGGCAATCCAGACGCGGACCTCCGACAAGAATTCTTTCGCATCCAAATGGAGTTTGCAGAAATCATCCATCAAGATGTCCTTCGTACCTCGGGGCAGTTCTACCTCGTAAATCAACCGTCAACGGTGACATCGACACAATGCTACAAATGCAGGATGACAACGCCCGTTCTTTCATGACTCCCACGATAGACGGCGGCTTCATCCACGCCTCCGTCCCTTGAGTCGAGTTGTTCAGTTCTGAAACATCGATTGGGTCATGTTGTAATTAAACTTTAATGAACTTGTAGTATGTCTCTTTGGTTTCGAGAGTCGCTCAACTTAGATGTAATCGATGCTATTAATGTCTTGCTTTTCTCTTCCGATCGCTCGCTGCATACTTATATATTGCTTATGTATTGTCTGTGAATTGGTACTAACGCTTACGTTTGGCTAGTGCATAGCGATGCCGACGTATGTCGTGTACAAGGGTAAGGTTCCGGAGTCTACGATGATCGGGAGGAGTGTCGGAGACAGGTTCACCGATTCAGCGGTAACAGTTACAAAGGGTACACCACTAGGGCCGAGGCCGAATCTAGATACGCCCGCTATCTAGCGGGAGAGGGAAGGGAGCGTTGGAGGAACCGGATGAAGACGAGTTTCATCGTGATGATGCTCATCGTGATGACCGCAGCTCTCTTCTATGTGATGGTAGTTTAGATGATCGATATCGACTTGTAATGCGAAGATAAACTCGCTACTCGCGGTCTCGAGACTTGTAATATAATGTTCTATCTTTGTTCGGTCTTTTCAATTCAGAGACTAATATGATGAATTGTATTCGGAGACTAATATGATGAATTGTATTCAAGGACTAATCTTCTATTGTATTTGATGAATCTATTGTTGATGTGTGCTGTCTATATTTTGTCAAATTATACATTTTGTAACCTGTGCAAAAAACAGAAAATAAAAAATAAAAAACCTAATATTCATACTAATGGCGATCACATGATAAAGGCGCCATTAGTATGACAAAGGCATACTAATGGCGCATCACCGTGAAGTGCGCCATTAGTATGCTGCGGTTACTAATGGCGATCCGGAGGTGGTGCGCCATTAGTATGCCAAAGCACTGGGTATACATGCCCCGGGAGGCATACTAATGGCGCACTCAGATATACTAATGGCGCACTGTGGTGCGCCATTAGTATCAGATACTAATGGCGCACTAATTGCGCGCCATTAATATATCAGATATTAATGGCGCACCAGGTGGTGCGCCATCCACCTGGTGCGCCATTAGTAAAAATTACTAATGGCGTGCTGTCAATGGCGCACCTCTGATGCGCCATTAATGGCCATATTAGGTGCGCCATTAGTAGTGGTATTTCTAGTAGTGCTTGGTTCAACTCCACAATCTTGTCGGAGGCTCCCAAGTGACACCTAGCCAATCTAGGAGACACCACTCTCCAAGAAGTAACAAATGGTGTGTTGATGATGAACTCCTTGCTCTTGTGCTTCAAATGATAGTCTCGCCAACACTCAACTCTCTCCCACAGGATTTGGATTTGGTGGAAAGAAGATTTGAGTGGAAAGCAACTTGGGGAAGGCTAGAGATCAAGATTCATATGGTAGGAATGGAATATCTTGGCCTCAACACAAGTGTAGGTGGTTCTCTCTCAGAAAATGCAAGTTGGAAGTGTAGGTTCGTTCTGATGGCTCTCTCCACGAATGAAGAGGAGGTGGAGGGGTATATATAGCCTCCACACAAAATCTAACCGTTACACACAACTTGCCAATCTCAAGGGACCGAATTGAGAAACTCGGTCGGACCGATTCACCAAATCTAGTGGTCATAGGATTTTCGGTGGGACCGACATGCAACTCGGTAGGACCGATATGGTTAGGGTTAGGGAATAACGTAATCTCGGTGAGACCGATTACACAAACTCGGTGGGACCGATTTTGGTAATAAGCTAACCAGAGAGTTGGTCGGGTAAACTCGGTGGGACCGGTTCGCTCATTTTGGTGAGACCGAAATGTTACGAAAAGGAAACAGAGAGTTTACAATGCAATCTCGGTGGGACCGATCGCTCATCTCGGTGGTACCGAAACGTTACGAAGAGGAAACAGAGAGATTACAATCCCATCTCGGTGAGACCGAGATCCCTATCGGTGAGACCGATTTGCCTAGGGTTTGTGGCAGTGGCTATGACATCTGAACTCGGTGGCGCCGGATAGAAAGAATCGGTGGGGCCGAGTTTGACTTGTGGTATAGGTCATATGTGGATGTGAGAAAGTAGTTGAGGGCTTTGGAGCATATCACTAAGCACTTTGAGCAAGTAAGCCATTAAGCAACACCTCATCCCTCCTTGATTGTATTGGCTTTGCCTATAGACTCAATGTGATCTTGGATCACTAAAATATAAAATGTAGAGTCTTGAGCTTTGAGCTTGAGCCAATCCTTTTGTCCTTAGCATTTTGAGGGGTCCACTTTTCTCATCCATGCCATGCCAATCATTGAGCTTTCCTGAAATATTCATCTTGAAATAGCATTAGCTCAATGAGCTATATCTTGTTAGGAATTACCAAAACCACCTAGGGATAGTTGCACTTTCAATCTCCTCCTTTTTGGTAATTGTTGACAACATATAGGTAAAATCTTCGAAAAATGATAATAAGAGTGAAAAAACATTGTCGCTTTGAGAAGTATGTGAAATGTAAGAGCTCCCCCTAAATGTGTGCATAGTTTAGGATTTGCTTTGGACTGCAAATGCACAATGAGTTAGGATCATGAGTTACTCTTCCATGTCACATACATCTTGGTGGAGCGCTCAAAATGATAATAATTAAATACATGCACTCATCACCAAGCAAAGTGAATGATCATATAGAGATAAAAGGATAATGTCATCCAACAAGCATTAAGGTAGCATATGATCAATCACATGATCATCCAAGTATCTCACAAAAGCATAAAGTATCTCAAACAAGCAAATAAAGTTCAACCACCAAAACAAGAGAGAACAAAAAGCAACACTCTCTCTCGAAGCCTATGATCTATACATTTTTCTCCCCCTTTGGCAACAAGTTACCAAAAAGTTCATAGAAAATGCATAGCACTAAATCGACTCTCAGGCTTGGTCTTTAGGTGGTGGTGTAGAGATGGCTCCTTGGACGAGGACTTCAATTGATGTGGATGGAGCTGGTGGAGTAGGTGCTGGAGCTGGTTGCACAGAAGTTGTAGCTGGTGCAGATGAAGTTGCTCTGGTGTCTGGAACATGCACTGCAGCTGATCTCTGGCTCTTGGGCACTCTGGAAAAAGCATCAGTAGTAGTCTTGCCCTTTCTCTCCTGCATGTCATCCTGAAGTTGCTCAACAACTGACTGTATCTCAGTGACCTTCACATCCAAGTCATAGAACTTCTGCTCCATGATCCTCTCCAGGCTCTCCTGGTTTTGAGTCAGGGTGGCCAATCCCTTCTCAATCCTCAGAGTGGAGGCAATCAAGTAGCCAAGCTGATCCTACTTGCTCTTCAATAAGTACTGAGATGCCTCATCAATGGTTGGCATCTTTGCAGCCTTTTCAGTCCTTGCCTTCTCCTTCTTTGCTTGTGCTTGCACAGAAGATGGTTCATCTTCGTCCATTACCACTGTGTTGTCCTCAAAATCTGGATAGATGGGCATGTGTTCCTTGTCCAAGAGGTATGTGCCTGTGCCCATCTTGGAGTTGATTAGCTACTGGATCTATGGGGCATACCCACAACTTCTCTTCTGATCTGCAGCAGTCCTCTTGATAGTTTCCACTATGAGGCTCATGACCTTGAACTTTTGAGGCACATCAAATATGTGAAGTAGGTTGATGGCATGGCCTCTGATCATCTTGTGATCTCCATACTTAGGCAAAAGTGTGTGTCTGAGGATCCAGTTGATTGTTGGCAATCCTGACAGAAGGTAATGTACTGATCCAAACTTGTGTGTCTCAACTGCAGCATCTAGGATCTCTTTGTACATGTGTGTCATGCAGTTGTGATCCTTCTTCTTCTTGGCATAGAAATCCAAGTCATCCTCATTTTCCTTAGGTGCATTGATCAACTTTGCCCATTCTTCAACTGATGATTGGTACCTAGTACCTTCAGACATCCAGACAATCTTTCCATCTGGGTAGAAGTGAGCTGTGTAGTAGAACTGCATAATAAGCTCATCGTTCCACTTTGTGAGCTTCTGCCCAACAAAGTCATCCACTCCACAAGCATTGAAACTGTCATATACCCCTGGATAATGCTCTCCATTTTTCCTGATGTACTCCCAATCTACCCATCTCATATCAAAGACTATAGGCTTCTTGTCAAGCAGCATTGTCTCATAGAAGTCCTGCTGTTCCTTTATATGGAACCTATAGTCCACAGCAGTTCTCCCCCTGACTGCATAGGGATCAATCAATCTCCACTGCCTAAGACCTGCATCCTTCCTCAGCTTCATATCCTCTGCTACAGGGTGAACATCATTGTGATCTGGAATTTTGGGCTTCAACTTTCTCAAGACATGTTCCTCATCATCTTCTTCTTCAACAACAGCTTCAGGCACTGGGGCCTTGTTCTTCTCTCCAGCAGGAATGTTCCTTGTATTCCTCTTGGGTGTAGATTTGGGCTTTGGAGCAGCTGCCTTAGGAGCTTCTTTGGGCTTTGATGAAGCAGCCCCTGACTTGATGGCATCACCCATAAGCTTTTGAGCTTTGGGTGCTGGTGCAGCAACCTCTTCCTCTTCTTCTTCTGAGTCTCTCCTCATAGAGGGATTCCCAAGTACTTTGGCAGTAGTGGTTCTGACTCGCTTCTTCTTCTTGTCCTGGCCAGCAGCTTCATTTTCAGACTCAATGGTGAATTTCATGGTTTCACCAGTGGCAACCTTCCTAGGTTTGGAAGTGGGAATCCTTCTTGCAGGTGCCTTCTTCTAGATTCCTGGCTTAGTGGCAGTAGGTGTGCCATACTCCTTCTTGAGCACCTTCTTCTTGGAAGTGGCCTCATCCTCAACAGCCACATAGTCTTCATCCTCAGAATCTGAGGTTCTCTTCTTTCTGGCCCTGGTGGCTGCCTTGGGTAAGTTGTTGTGTGTGCTCCTGCTACCCTCATCATAGCTGCTAGAGGGACTAGTGCCCTCACTCATCTGAACCTGCTCCTCAGACTTGTTCTGACTGTCACTTTGATCAGACATGTTGCAAACACTGACAGCAGATCCTGTGAATAGATATAGATGAGGTAGAGTAGATGAGCATCACAAAATATAGAGGTTTTTGCAAAAGAATGAGTCAAAAACTTAGTTTTATTTTTTCACAGAAAGCATTTCGGATCTACCGATTTGTAAACTCGGTGATACCGAAGCAGCTTTTGGAACCTAAACTAGTGAACCCGGTCAGACCGAGTCATAGTTCGGTGGCACCGAGACTGCTAGGGTTTCACAAAGTCCTAAACTCGGTCACACCGATTTGCAATTCTCGGTCAGACCGAGAATCACGTGTGCAATGGCCTTAGCCAAATCAGTGGAACTGAGTTCTACAGCTCGGTTGGTCCGAGATGGTTTCGGCGGAAACCTAACCCTAAATTTTCAATTCACATCTAATCTACGGAGTGTCTTCGGTGGATAAGATGATCTCAATCGTGGCAAGATTAATGGCAAAACAATGTCCTAGGAATTCGGAGTTTAGGAATAGCACAAAGATCAAGTCCATACCCTAGTTCGGCGATGGACTTGCTACAGAGACCTGCGGCGGCAGCTGGCGACGACGAGGACAATCCGGAGACCTAGGGAGGCAGAGCAGGCTGAGCGCGGGCGAAAGAGTTAGGAGAAATTTCCAGAATTTGACCCGTGGATATATATAGCCTGACCCTGTCGGTGTGATCGAGTGGAACAACTCGGTGGCACCGAGATGCATAACTGCAAGCAGGTACAGCAACTCGGTGTGACCGAAAAGTTCAAATCGGTTGCACCGAGATTGAAAACCTAGATCGACTTAGTGATCTCGGTATGACCGAAATGGAAGAATCGGTCGACCAAACGCACAAAGAATTTTTGGAAGTTTAAGTCTATGATGAATCGGGGACTCTGAGTGCTCCTCACACTGAGTGGTTCGAATCTGACTTGATCAAATTTTGTGATGTAGCATGAATAGAGTTTGAGACAAGAAAAGCATAGATAGCTAGAGAAGTTTCTAGGCATTCTTTTCCATCTACTTGGCAAAAGGAAAAAGGAACCAAACAATCAAAACAAGAAGTGGATGTCCTCGAATGAGTAAAATATGCAACCAACATGCTCACACAATAAAATGGCAAATGAAATATGTGGCAAAGCATGCACAACCAATTCTAGCATCTATTAAGCAATTGGCAATGACCAGATCATCTATATATGAGTATATTGACCATAGGTCATACTCCTCGTTTAAGCACAATTGGGGTTACCACTTTTACATAATGCATTGTTGTGTTCACACCATTAGAGTTGCTTTGAATCAATTCTTAGACTAAAGCTCCCCCTAGATGTGAGACCCCCCTTAAGAGGGATGAACTAACCTTGGGTTTTGTCGATGATGACTTCATGTAGGTGTTGAAGATGTGGATGCTCAATGTTGATGTAGATCATTTGGAGCAATCCTTTGGAGTGAGTTGCACTTTCAATACCTACATGGGTTAGTCCCACAAGGAACAAACAAGGATATCCATAGACATAGAGTGATGCACACACAAGATGATGTCTATGAAAGCATTAGGTTACCTTGTCCCTTGTCTAACCAACAAGAGGGTTTGTGACTCTTTGAACTAGTGCAAGATGTGGAAGTTGATTGCACTTGTTCTTGCCAAAATGATATGAGTGAAATATGTTGGCGGAGTCACCCTCAAGAACTCTCTAGTTCTTCTTCTTCGGGATCCACATCATCTTGATGGGAATCCTTGGAGTTGTAGTCGTACTTGATGAAGTAGAACTTGATGTAGTCTTGGGAACCCACTTGACCAAGGCCTTAGGAGCTTCTTCAAATGCATCAATATCCTCTTGAAGCTTATCCTTGCCTTTTTGCTTGTGGTCTTGTGGTGGAAGATCATCTTGAGCTTGTGTCCCTTTGAAGGAAGTAGGATCATACTTCTCTTGTTGAGGAACAAACTTCTTCTTGGGGTATTGATCTTCTTCCCACTCAACTCCATTAGCATTGAACTTTCGTTCAAAACCAACACCTAGGTTCTTCCGGTGCCTTCCTTGCTTGCATACAATTTCCTCGAATTGCTTACTCCCGGCGAGGCTCTTGTAAACACCTTTCTCTATGATTCCCTTCAATAAGTTATTTTCTCGCTTAAGTGTAACTTGGCTAAGAGAATCATTAGGGGAATCAAGAGAACTACTAGAAGCAACAACATTGGATTTAGCATGATTATTGTTACTACTAGAGGAAGAATCCTTCTTGTTCTTGTTACTAGACTTAACTTGAGGCATGTAAGTAGATAAGAGTAAACGCTTGGAAATGTAAGAAGAACTTTTCTTATGAAGATCATCAATGATTGCCTTTAAGAACTCATGCTCTTGCTCAAGGTTGAGCTTTTCAAAGAGTAACTTCTCATGAGTCCTTAAACGTTCTCGATGGTCTTCTAAGATAGTTTCATGAGCTAACTTAAGAGTGTTTAGTTCTTTAGTTAGAAGCTCAATCTTCCCCTTATCATTGTCATTCGTTTTATCTTGATTAGCTTGATTAATTGACGTTTCATCATAGTATTCATCACTAGAGTTGTCAACAAGTAAATCATCATCACCTAACAAGTCATCTTCATCACTATTGAAATCAACATACTCAAGGTCTGATACCTTTGGGCCTTTAGACATGAAGCATCTTTCAAGTCCTTCATTTGGTGAATCAAATATGTCGTAGGAGTTGGTTGACACAAGTGCTAGACCGGCAACACCTTCATCTTGAGTATATTCGGAGTGGGAGTGATAGCTTCTCTCGGAGTGATTGTCGGAGTCGGAGATGGATACCCATTCACCAACATGAGCTTGATGTCTTTGTTTTGTGTAGTTCCTTGATTACTTGTCCTTCCTTTCCGAATCCTTGCTTCTCCGGGATGTTCTTCATTCATAACGATCATCTCTACTCCTTGTCTCTCTTGGTGGTGTTTCCTCTCTTCTACTTCTTCTCTTAGGTGATTCTTCTCTTCTTGTGTAGGGTGTTGTACACTCATTGGAATAGTGTCCGGGTCTTCCACAATTGTAGCAATTACGCTCTCGACTAGAAGATCTTTTGTCATTGTAGGACCTTGACTTGGAGCTTCTCTCTTTGCTTCTACTCTTGTAAAACTTGTTGAAGTTCTCACCATTAGGCTCAATTCTTCATTGAAGGTTTGTTTCTCACTTGATAATGTGGGGGATTCACATGAGTCTTTGTAAGAACCACTTGACTTGTTGTGAAGTTCCTCCTTATCCTTGAGTGACATCTCATGAGCAACAATTCTTCCAATGACTTCCGTTGGCTTGAGATCTTTGTAATTGGGCATCATTTGGATCAATGTGCACACGGTATCATATTTTCCATCCAAAGCTCTTAGGATCTTCTTGATGATGAATTTTTCGGTCATCTCTTCACTTCCTAAGCCGGCAATCTCATTTGTGATAAGAGCAAGCCTAGAGTATATTTTAGCGACACCTTCACCATCCTTCATTTTGAACTTGTCAAGCTGACTTTGAAGCACATCCAACTTGGATTCCTTGACGGAGTCGGTACTTTCATGCATATCAATCAAAGTATCCCAAATTTCCTTTGCATTCTCAAGACGGCTGATTTTGTTGAATTCTTCGGGGCACAATCCGTTGAAGAGGATATCACAAGCTTGAGCGTTGTATTGCAGCATCTTCAACTCTTCCGCTAGCTTCACGGTTCGGTTCTCTCCCATCAAAGAATTCACCTTGCAAGCCAATACACACACTAGCCCAAATGGCGGGGTTATGTCCAAGAATATGCATTTTCATCTTATGGTTCCAACTAGCAAAATTAGTACCATCAAAGTAAGGACCTCTACGGTGATAGTTTCCCTCGCTAGACGCCATACTCTCCTAGGTTGTGAAACCAAGGCTATGACTACCAAAAGCTATGGAAATCAAAGAAAATGGAGACCAAGGCTCTGATACCACTTGTAGGAGCGAAAGTATGTCTAGAGGGGGGGTGATTAGACTACTTGACCAAATAAAAACTTATCCTTTTCCCAATTTTAGTCTTTGGCAGATTTTAGCTAACTTAGCACAATTCAAGCAATCTTAACACAATTCAAGCAAGCATGCAAAGAGTATATGAGCAGCGGAAAGTAAAGCATGCAACTTGCAAGAATGTAAAGGCAAGGGTTTGGAGAATTCGAACGCAATTGGAGACACGGATGTTTTTGTCGTGGTTTCGATAGGTGGTGCTATCGTACATCCACGTTGATGGAGACTTCAACCCACGAAGTGTAATGGTTGCGCGAGTCCACGGAGGGCTCCACCCATGAAGGGTCCACGAAGAAGCAACCTTGTCTATCCCACCATGGCCGTCGCCCACGAAGGACTAGCCTCACTAGAGGTAGATCTTCACGAAGTAGGCGATCTCCTTGCACTTACAAACTCCTTGGTTCAACTCCATAATCTTGTCGGAGGCTCTCAAGTGACACTTAGCCAATCTAGGAGACACCACTCTCCAAGAAGTAACAAATGGTGTGTTGATGATGAACTCCTTGCTCTTGTGATTCAAATGATAGTCTCCCAACACTCAACTATCTCTCACAGGATTTGGATTTGGTGGAAAGAAGATTTGAGTGGAAAGCAACTTGGGAAGGCTAGAGATCAAGATTCATATGGTAGGAATGGAATATCTTGGCCTCAACACAAGTGTAGGTGGTTCACTCTCAGAAATGCAAGTTGGAAGTGTAGGTTCATTCTGATGGCTCTCTCCACGAATGAAGAGGAGGTGGAGGGGTATATATAGCCTCCACACAAAATCTAACCATTACACACAACTTGCCAATATCGGTGGGATCGAATTGAGAAACTCGGTTGGACCGATTCAGCAAATCTAGTGACCGTTAGGAACTTCGGTGGGACCGACATGCAACTCGATAGGACCGATATGGTTAGGGTTAGGGCATAACGTAATCTCGCTGAGACCGATTACACAAACTCGGTGGGACCGATTTGGTAATAAGCTAACCAGAGAGTTGGTCAGGTAAACTCAGTGGGACCGGTTCGCTCATTTCGGTGGGACCGAAATGTTACGAAAAGGAAACAGAGAGTTTACATTGCAATCTCGGTGGGACCGATCGCTCATCTCGGTGGTACCAAACGCTATTTAAGAGGAAATAGAGAGATTGCAATCCCATCTCGGTGAGACCGAGATCCCTATCGGTGAGACCGATTTGCCTAGGGTTTGTGGCAGTGGCTATGACATCTGAACTCGGTGGCGCCGGATATAAAGAATCGGTGGGGCCAAGTTTGACTTGTGGTATAGGTCATATGTGGATGTGAGAAAGTAGTTGAGGCCTTTGGAGCATATCACTAAGCACTTTGAGCAAGTAAGCCATTAAGCAACACCTCATCCCTCCTTGATTGTATTGGCTTTTCCTATAGACTCAACGTGATCTTGGATCACTAAAATATAAAATCTAGAGTCTTGAGCTTTGAGCTTGAGCCAATCCTTTTGTCCTTAGAATTTTGAGGGGTCCAATTTTCTCATCCATGCCATGCCAATCATTGAGCTTTCCTGAAATATTCATCTTGAAATAGCATTAGCTCAATGAGCTATATGTTGTTAGGAATTACCAAACCACCTAGGGATAGTTGCACTTTCAGTTTACAACACCCCTAGTTCGGATGCTAGGGGTTGTGCCTACATTTTCATTGTCGAACTCCTATGGCTAAGTGAGGGTGATAAAGCATTATAGTCTGATTGCCTTGTTCGTTGCGCTAAACACCTCCTTCAAGGACCAAATAATTGGATCAAGAGTGTTTAGATTCCATCCCGAACACCCTCGTACTACCTACGTGGGGGCTGAAGCCGACGACTGGCAAACCCTCAGATTTAATTAAAACGGCCGCACAAGAGGTAAAAATTTAACACAAAGCATTATATTACACAAATTGTCTTTGTTTCATAATACAGGGCGAGACGAATATGAATGTATTCATTCAAAGGTGACATTCTTTGCACATTGCTCCGCCACAAGGTGGGATCCCTCCAGGACACCATGAAAATACAGCTCGGGTCGGCGGTGCTCCTTGCCCTCAGGCGGCCCCTCGGTCATCAGCTTCTTGGCATCCATCTTCGCCTAGTGCATCTTGGCGCGGGCAAATGCCATTCGCGAACCTTCAATGCAGATTGACTGCTTTATGGCTTCAAGCTGGGGGCAGGCACTCACAAGCCGCTTCACGAGTCCGAGGTCGCTGTCGGGCATGGGCTCGGCAGGCCATAGCCAGACTATTAGGTCCTTCATGGCTAGTTCGGCCGCCTTGTGTAGCTGACCAGTTGTTTCAGCTGGTCGCTAAAGAGCACCGGATGATCTGGTCCAAGGTATTGAGACCAGAACAGCTTCTCTGTAGAGGTCCCTTCTTCGGTGAGGGAGTCCTGGATAAGGGGGTATCCGGACAGCCGGACTATATACTTTGTCCGGACTATTGGACCGTGAGGATACAAGACTCAAGACTTTGTACCGTGTCCGGATGGGACTCTCCTTTGCGTGGAAGACAAGCTTGGTGATTCGGATGTTAGATCTCCTTCTTTGTAACCGACTCTGTGTAACCCTGGCCCCCTTCGGTGTCTATATAAACCGGAGGGTTTAGTCCGTAGGACAAGAACAATCAGAATCATAGGCTAGCTCCTAGGGTTTAGCCTCTACGATCTCGTGGTAGATCAACTCTTGTAATACTCATATCATGAAGATCAATCAAGCAGGATGTAGGGTATTACCTCCATCGAGAGGGCCCGAACCTGGGTAAAACATCGTGTCCCCTGCCTCCTGTTACCATTAGCCTTAGACGCACAGTTCGGGACCCCCTACCCGAGATCCGCCGGTTTTGACACCGACATTGGTGCATTCATTGAGAGTTCCTCTGTGTCGTTGCTACAAGGCTTGATGGCTCGTCTCGTCGTCAAGGCCAACATCACCTCTGGGGGAGCCCTGGCGGTAGGCCAAACTCTCCGACTAGCCGGCATCGTCATGACCGCTCGATCGGCTGTCGCGCTGATGATGACTTCTCGGGTCATCAGAAATAGCCTCCACGTCAATTCAGAACTTGCCGAACAGATGGATCCAATGGAGCTCTCCTCTCTCAACAAGCTCTTGGATCGCATCGCCGCTCTCGGAGTCGCAATAGACTATGATCGGATTGGGCTTAAACCCGACCAAAGGGATATTAAATCCCCACCGGTCACCCATGAGATAGCGGTAGTGGAAGAGCCACACATGGATTATCCCTCTACTTTGAGGACGAACTATGTCCGGATTACCGGGCTCTCTAAGCCGGATACCCGTTCGCGGGAGGACATGACCCAGACCCCGAACTTAGAATCGGGCAACGGGCCAGAAAAATCGGGCAGCACCCTGGAGCCCGAGCCGCCAAGCCTGGAAGCTCCTCTGCCCCTGGGTATTAGATCGTGTTAGAATTCAGATTTAACTACACCCACCCACCTAGACTTATGCCATCTTTCCCATATCAAACAAGAGCCCCAAGAAACAGTACATCGCTACTGGGCTAGATTCCTCCTTGTGATAAACAGGGTAAAGGACTGTCGCGAGGAAGACACAATCTCACCTTTTTGCAAAAATTGCACGAACAAAGGGATCCTCAACACTATAAGTCGCCGTGACATAGTGCACTTTGCTGACTTAGCAGCCATAGTACAGAAGTACTGTGCGATGGAAAGCGCTTGGAAAACCCAAACAGACTTCTGGGATAATCCGGCTCTCACTAAACCCTTCATCGGAACTAAAAGGGCAAACTCTCGTAAGTCACCCGATCCAATTCCCCAAAAACCAAAACCCGCTCCGGGGCGTGGAACCGTATTGGAAGAATGGCTCAATGGGCCATGTAAAATTCACAGCACGCCGGACACGATGACAACGCATAGCCTTAGAGAATGTTGGATACTCCGGCAGGTAGCGAAAAGCGGCGAGGATCTTCTTGTGAACCATAAAGCAGAGCAACATCCCGCTGAAGACAACAATGCGGTACTGACAGTCTTCGAGACTTTCGCCTCAAATAATAGGCGCAAGCGAGCCCATCGAAGTTTCGCTGAATTCTGTCACATGGAAAAAATAAATCCGTGGAGCGACACTGCTATAACCTTCAGTGCTAGTGACGAACCTCAATTCCAAACAGTCCGGGCACCGGCCGCCTTTGTCCTTAGCCCAATCATGGACGGCTTCCGGCTCACTAAAGTACTCATGGACGGCGGAAGCAGATTAAACCTGATCTATGAAGAAAGCCTCAACAAGATGGAAATTGACAAAAGCAGCATTGAGCAAAGCAGCACGACCTTCAGGGGGATCATCCCTAGTCGGGAGGCACAGTGTGCGGGAAAAATCACACTGGATGTGGTATTCGGTACGCCGGAGAATTATAGGTCCGAAGAAATCACATTCCAATTGGCCCCGTTCAGCAGCGGATACCACGCCCTTTTAGGGCGGGACACATTCACGAGCTTTCAAGCTATACCCTATTACGGGTACATGAAGCTCAAAATGCCTGGACCCAATGGAATAATCACTCTAGCCAGTGATCCGGACGTCGTACTCCGCGCCGAAAATAAAATTACTGCACTAGCCCTGGAAGCATTATCCGAATACCTAGAGGCCGAAGAACTAACAATGCTGCACGCCACAATGGACAGAGACGACGTAATACTCGATAAACGACCCAAGTCCACCTCGTTCAAGCCCGCAGACGAGATAGTCAAATTCCAGGTCCATCCAACGGACCCCACAAAGGCAGCTTCCATCGGGACACAGTTGAGCCCCACAATGGACGCCGCACTGCGAGACTTCTTACGCGAGAATTGGGACATTTTCGCCTGGAATCCTTCAGACATGTCGGGCATCCCAAGCAGGCTGGCTGAACACAGCCTCAATATACTGAAAGGATACAAGCCAGTCAAACAAATTCTTAGGCGCTTCTCAGAGCCTAAACGGCAAGCCATGGGAGAAGAGCTAGCCAAGCTACTTGAAGCCGGATTCATCAGAGATATAAAACATCCGGATTGGCTGGAAAATCTGGTAATGGTACCAAAGAAGGACAAATCCTGGCGCCTATGCATCGATTTCAAAGACCTCAACAAGGCCTGCCCCAAGGATCCCTTCCCCCTCCCTCGCATTGACCAAATCATCAACGCCGCCGCAGGACACGACTCACTATGTTTCCTCGACGCATACTCCGGATACCATCAAATAAAGATGGCGGAATCCGACCAAGCCGCAACGGCCTTCATAACGCCGTATGGCCCCTTCTACTCCAACACTATGCCTTTCGGGCTCAAAAATGCCGGTGCAACCTATCAACGTATGATTCAGACATACCTGGAGAAGCAAATAGGCAAAACAGTGGAGGCATACGTGGACGACGTGGTCATAAAAACAAGACACGTCAAAACTTTAATAGATGACTTGAGACTCACGTTCGACAACCTCCGAACATACGACATTAAGCTCAACTCGGAAAAATGTGTTTTCGGCGTACCCTCCGGGAAGTTGCTCGGATTCATCGTTTCCAATAGAGGAATCGAAGCAAATCCGGCAAAAATCCGAAGCTCACACGCTTGGCTATCCCAACAGACCTCAAGCATATCCAGAAACTAACTGGATGCGTGGCTGCCTTAAGCCGCTTCATCTCTCGATTAGGATAAAAGGCACTACCTCTTTACCGCCTTCTTCGACACACCTAACACTTCGAGTGGACGGATGCGGCCATGGCCGGACTGGATAAAATAAAGACCCTATTGGCCAGTAATACAGTCCTGACCGCGCCAAATACTGGCGAATCTATGCTATTATACATAGCTGCAACACATCAGGTTGTAAGCGCAGTGCTCGTCGTCGAACGAGAAGCAGACGGACACAAGTTCCCGCTCCAAAAGCCGGTATATTACGTGTCCATTGTCCTCGCTCCATGCAAATCCCGATACCCACACTATCAAAACATAGCATATGCGGTCTTCATGGCATCCCGGAAGCTACAATACTACTTTCAAGAGTGTTCAATTACGGTGGCCTCCGAAGTACCACTCAACGACATAATAAACAATCGCGACACCGCGGGACGGATTGCTTAATGGGCTATCGAGCTCCTTCCGTTTGACATAACATACAAACCACGGCGGGCCATTAAGTCGCAAGTACTGGTGATACGTCTCCAACGTATCTATAATTTTATATTGTTCCATGCTATTATATTACCACTTTTGGATGTTTATGGGCTTTATTTTACACACTTATATCATTTTTTGGACTAACCTACTAACTGGAGGCCCAGCCCGTATTGCTGTTTTTTTGCCTATTCAGTATTTCGAAGAAAAGGAATATCAAACGGAGTCCAAACGGAATGAAAGCTTCGGGAGCGTGATTTTTGGAATGAACGTGATCCAGAGGACTTGGAGTGCAAGTCAAGAAGCAACCGAGGATTCCATGAGATACGAGGGCGCCCCCCCCCCTATAGGGCGCCCCCTGTCTAGTGGGCCCCTCGGGCCTCCACCAATGTACTTCTTCCTCCTATATAAGCCTACGTACCCCAAAAACATCCAGGGAGCCAACGAAACACAATTTCCACCATCGTAACCTTCTGTATCCGCGAGATCCCATCTTGGAGCCTTCGCCGGCGCTCCGCCAGAGGGGGGATCGACCATGGAGGGCTTCTACATCAACATCCTTGCCCCTCCGATGAGTTGTGAGTAGTTTACCACAGACCTACAAGTCCATAGTTATTAGCTAGATGGCTTCTTCTCTCTTTTCGGATCTCAATACAATGTTCTCCCCCTCTCTTGTGGAGATCTATTTGATGTAAACTCTTTTTGCGGTGTGTTTGTGGAGATCCGATGAATTCTGGGTTTATGATCAAGTTTATCTATGAATAATATTTGAATCCTCTCTGAATTCTTTTATGTGTGATTGAGTTATCTTTGCAAGTCTCTTCGAATTATCAGTTTGGTTTGGCCTACTAGATTGATCTTTCTTGCGATGGGAGAAGTGCTTAGCTTTGGGTTCAATCTTGCGGTGTCCTTGCCCAGTGACAGAAAGGGTTGCAAGGCACGTATTGTATTGTTGCCACCGAGGATAAAAAGATGGGTTTTATATCATATTGCTTGAGTTTATCCCTCTACATCATCTTGCTTAAAGCGTTACTCTGTGCTTATGAACTTAATACTCTAGATGCAGGCAGGAGTCGGTCGATGTGTGGAGTAATAGTAGTAGATGTAGGCAGGATTCGGTCTACTTGTTGCGGACGTGATGCCTATATACATGATCATGCCTAGATAATCTCATAATTATTCGCTTTTCTATCAATTGCTCGACAGTAATTTGTTCACCCACTGTAATACTTATGCTATCTTGAGAGAAGCCACTAGTGAAACCTACAGCCCCCGGGTCTATTTCTTATCATATTTGCTTCCAATCTAATTTTATTTGCATCTTTACTTTTTGCATCTATATTATAAAATACCAAAAATATATTTATCTTATCTTACTATCTTTATTAGATCTCACTTTCGCAAGTGGACCTGAAGGGATTGACAACCCCTTTATTGCGTTGGTTGCGAGTTCTTTGTTTGTTTGTGTAGGTGTGTGGGACTTTTGAGGAGCCTCCTACTGGATTGATACCTTGGTTCTCAAAAACCGAGGGAAATACTTACGCTATTATTGCTGCATCACCCTTTCATCTTCAAGGAAAACCAAAGCAAGCTCAAGACGTAGCAAGAAGGATTTCTGGCGCCGTTGCCGGGGAGGTCTTCGCTCAAGTCAAGACATACCAGGTACCCATCACAAACCCATCTCCCTCGCATTTACATTATTTGCCATTTGCCTCTCGTTTTCCTCTTCCCCACTTCACCCTTGCCGTTCTATTCGCCCTCTATTTCTCAATCTCCTCCTCTCTTTCCGCTTGCCTTTTTCTGTTTGCTTGCGTGTTGGATTACTTGTTGCCATGGCGCAAGATAATACCAAATTGTGTGATTTCTCGAATACCAATAATAATGATTTCCTTAGTACTCCGATTACTCCTATTAATGATGTTGAGTCTTGTGAAATCAATACTGCTTTGCTGAATCTTGTTATGAAAGATCAATTCGCCGGCCTTCCTAGTGAAGATGCCGCTACTCATCTAAACAATTTTGTTTGATTTGTGTGCTATGCAAAAGAAGAAAGATACGGATAACAATATTGTCAAATTGAAGTTATTTCCGTTTTCACTTAGAGATTGTGCTAAAGTTTGGTTTTCGTCTTTGCCTAAAAATAGTATTGATCCTTGGAACAAGTGCAAAGATGTTTTTATCTCTAAGTATTTTCCTCCCGCTAAGATTATCACTCTTAGGAACGATATCATGAATTTTAAAAAACTTGATCATGAGCATGTTGCCCAATCTTGGGAAATAATGAAATTGATGCTTCACAATTGCCCTACTCATGGTTTGAATTTATGGATGATCATAAAAAAAATTATGCCGGCTTGAACTTTGCTTCTAAAAATCTCTTAGACTCGGCCGCTGGAGGCACGTTTGTGGAAATCACGTTAGGGGATGCTACAAAACTTCTTGATAATATTATGGCTAATTATTCTCAATGGCACACCGAAAGATCTTCTAGTAAAAAAGTGCATGCTATAGAAGAAATTAATGTTTTGAGTGGAAAGATGGATGAACTTATGAAATTATTTGCTACTAAAAATACTCCTCTTTATCCCAATGATATGCCTTTGTCTACCTTGGTTGAGAATAATAATGAATCTATGGATGTGAATTTTGTTGGTAGGAATAGTTTTGGAAACAATGCTTATAGAGGAAACTTTAATGCTAGACCGTTCCCTAGTAATTCCTCTAATAATTATGGAAATTCCTACAATAATTCTTATGGTAATTTTAATAAGATGCCCTCTGGTTTTGAGAATAGTGTGAACGAATTTATGATTTCTCAAAAGAATTTTAGTGCTTTGCTTGAAGAAAAATTGCTCAAAGTTGATGATTTGGCTAGGAACGTTGATAGACTTTCGCTTGATGTTGGTTTTCTTAAACTTAGATCTTCTCCTCCTAAGCATGATATCAATGACTCTCTCAAAGCCATGAGAATTTCCATTGATGAGTGCAAGGAAAGAACTGCTAGATTGCGTGCTAAAAAAGATAGCTTTATAAAAGTGTGTTCTTCTAGTTTCCATGAAAATAATGATGAGGATCTTAAAGTTATTGATGCGTCTCCTATTAGATATATAATTTGCAATATGAATCTTGATAATTATGGGACTAATGATGAGTCAACTTTACCTAGAAGGCGTCCCAAGAATTCGGAGTTTTTAGATCTTGACGCTAAATTTGGTTAAAGTGGGATTGGAGAGGTCACAACTTTAAATAGCATTGAACCCACTATCTCGGATTTCAAGGAATTTGATTATGATAGAAGGTTGTATTTCCTTGTTGCAATCCGTTTTTAATTCTCCTCATGCTTATAGTAAAAATAAAGCTTTTACCAAACATATTGTTGATGCCTTGATGCAATCTTATGATGAAAAACTTAATTTGGAAGTTTCTATACCTAGAAAACATAATGATGAGTGGGAACCTACAATAAAGACTAGAATTAAAGATCATGAGTGTTTTGCTTTGTGTGATTTGGGTGCTAGTGTTTCCACGATTCCGAAAACTTTATGTGATATTCTAGGTTTCCATGATCTTGACGATTGCTCTTTAAATTTGCACCTTGCGGATTCCACCATTAAAAAGCCAATGGGAAGGATCAATGATGTTCTCATTGTTGCAAATAGAAATTTGGTGCTCGTGGATTTTATCGTTCTTGATATAGATTGCAATCTTTCTTGCCCTATTATTCTTGGTAGACCTTTCCTTAGAATGATTGGCGCGATTATTGATATGAAGGAAGGGAATATTAGGTTCCAATTTCCATTAAAGAAAGGCATGGAACGATTTCAGAGAAAGAAAGTCAAATTACCTTATGAATCTATCATGCGAGCTACTTATGAATTTAGTGCCAAAGATGGCACTCGTTAGATCTATCTTCGCTTTTATGCCTAGCTAGGGGCATTAAACGATAGCGCTAGTTGGGAGGCAACCCAATTTTCTTTATGTTTCTTTTTTTTGCTCCTATTTAGTAATAAATCTTGCATCTACCTTCTGTTTAGATGTGTTTTTATCTTTTAATTAGTGTTTGTGCCAAGTTGAACCTATAGGATAACCTATGATGATAGTTGATTTGATTCTGCTAAAAAACAGAAACTTTGCGCGCACGAATTTAATTTTGTTAAATCAGAGAAACATGCTTTTGCATTGATTCTTTTTGCTGCTGATCAAATTTTTGTCGGATTTTTAGAGTTCCAGAAGTTTGCGTTAGTTACAGATTGCTAGAGACTGTTATGTTTTTGACAGATTCTGTTTTTCGTGTGTTGTTTGCTTATTTCGATGCATCTATGGCTAGTAAATTAGTTTATAAACCATAGAAAAGTTGGAATACATTAGGTTTAACACCAAAATAAATAAATAATGAGTTCATTACGATACCTTATGTGGTGGTTTTCTTTTCTTTCACTAACGGAGCTTATAAGATTTCCTGTTGAGTTTTGTGTTGTGAAGTTTTCAAGTTTTGGGTAAAGCTTTTATGGACAATGGAATAAGGAATGGCAAGAGCCTAAGCTTGTGGATGTCCAAGGCACCCCAAGATATTCAAGGATATCCAAAATCCTAAGCTTGGGGATGCCCCGGGAAGGCTTCCCCTCTTTCGTCTTCATTCATTGGTAACTTTACTTGGAGCTATATTTTTATTCGCCACATGATATGTGTTTTGCTTGGAGCATCGTGTATTATATTAGTATTTGCTTTTTAGTTTACCACAATAATCCTTGTTGTACACACCTTTTGGGAGAAGCCTATTTGATTAGAATTTGCTAGAATACTCTATGTGCTTCACTTATATCTTTTGAGCTTGATAGTTTTTTCTCTAGTGCTTCACTTATATCATTTAGAGCATAGCGGTGGCTTATTTTTGTAGAAATTGCTAGTCTCTCATGCTTCACTTATATCTTTTTGAGAGTCTTTTAGAACAACATGGTATTTGCTATGGTTACAAAGTTGGTCCTAGAATGATGAGCATCCAAGTTGGGTATAATAAAAACTATCATAGAAAAGAATTGGATGCCATGATCAATATGATGCTTGATAATTGTTTTGAGATATGGAGGTAGTGATATTAGAGTCATGCTAGTTGAGGTGATTATGAAAAGTACTTGTGTTGAGGTTTGTGATTCCCGTAGCATGCACGTATAGTGAACCGCTTTGTGATGAAGTTGGAGCACAATTTTATTTATTGAGTGTCTTCTTTATGAGTGGCGGTCGCGGACAAGCGATGGTCTTTTCCTACCAATCTATCCCCCTAGGAGCATGCGCGTAGTGCTTTGGTTTTTGATGACTTCTAGATTTTTGCAACAAGTATATGAGTTCTTTTGACTAATGTTGAGTCCATGGATTATACGCACCTCATCCTTCCAACATTGCTAGCCTCTCTTGTGCCGCGCAACTTTCGCCAGTATCATACACCCACCATATACCTTCTTCAAAACAGCCACCATACCTACCTATTATGGCATTTCCATAGCCATTCCGAGATATATTGCCATGCAACTTTCCACCGTTCCGTTCATATGACACGCATTACTTTTGTCACATTGCTCTTTGCATGATCATGTAGTTGACATTGTATTTGTGGTAAGGCCACCTTCATAATTTTCGTACATGTCGCTCTTGATTCATTGCATATCCCGGTACACTGCCGAAGGGATTCATATAGAGTCATATCTTGTTCTAGCTTTGAGTTGTAAAAGTGTGATGATCTTCATTATTAGAGCATTGTCCTAGTGAGCAAAGGATGATGAAGACTGTGATTCCCCCATAAGTCGGGATGAGACTTCGGACTTTACAAAAAAGAAAGAAAAAAAAGGCCAAAAGAAAGAAAAGGCCAAAGAAAAGAAAAAAAAAGGAAAAAAAGGAAAAGAAAAAAATAAAATGAGAGAAAAAGAGGGAAGGGAGAATGCTACTATCTCTTTTTCCACACTTGTGCTTTAAATTAGCACCATGATCTTCATGATAGAGAGTCTCCTATGTTGTCACTTTCATATACTAGTGGGAATTTTTAATTATAGAACTTGGCTTGTATATTCCAATGATGGGCTTCCTCATAAGTGCCCTAGGTCTTCGTGAGCAAGCAAGTTGGATGCACACCCACTTAGTTTCTTTTGTTGAGCTTTCATATATTTATAGCTCTAGTGCATCCGTTGCATGGCAATCCCTACTCACTCACATTGATATCTATTAATGGGCATCTTCATAGCCCGTTGATACGCTTAGTTGATGTGAGACTATCTTCTCCTTTTTGTCTTGTCCACAACCACCATTCTACTCCACATATAGTGCTATGTCCATGGCTCACGCTCATGTATTGCGTGAAAGTTGAAAGAGTTTGGGATTATTAAAGTATGAAACAATTGCTTGGCTTGTCATCGGGGTTGTGCATGATTAAATACTTTGTGTGATGAAGATAGAGCAACAGTCAGACTATATGATTTTGTAGGGATAACTTTCTTTGGCCATGTTACTTTGAGAAGACATGCATGATTACTTTGATTAGTATGCTTGAAGTATCACCATTTTCATGTTAATATGAACTTTTATTTTGTATCATCTGGATCTGAACATTCATGCCACAATAAAGAAAATTACATTGAGAATTATGCTAGGTAGCATTCCACATCAAAAATTCTCTTTTTATCATTTACCTACTCGAGGACGAGCAAGAATTAAGCTTGGGGATGCTTGATACGTCTCCAACGTATCTATAATTTTTGATTGTTCCATGCTATTATATTACCCCTTTTGGATGTTTATGGGCTTTATGTTACACATTTATATCATTTTTGGGACTAACCTACTAACCGGAGGCCCAACCCGTATTGCTGTTTTTTTGCCTATTTCGGTATTTCGAAGAAAAGGAATATCAAACGGAGTCCAAACGGAATGAAACCTTCGGGAGCGTGATCTTTGGAACGAACGTGATCCAGAGGACTTGGAGTGCAAGTGAAGAAGCAGCCGAGGACTCCACAAGATAGGAGGGCGCGCCCCCTGTCTCGTGGGCCCCTCGGGCGTCCACCGACGTACTTCGTCCTCGTATATAAGCCTACGTACCCCGAAAACATCCAGGGAGCCAACGAAACCCAATTTCCACCACCGTAACCTTCTGTATCCGCGAGATCCCATCTTGGAGCCTTCGCTAGCGCTCCGCCGGAGGGGGAATCGACCATGGAGGGCTTCTACATCAACATCATTGCCCCTCCGATGAGTTGTGAGTAGTTTACCACAGACCTACGGGTCCATAGTTATTAGCTAGATGGCTTCTTCTCTCTTTTTGGATCTCAATACAATGTTCTCCCCCTCTCTTGTGGAGATCTATTCGATGTAAACTCTTTTTGCGGTGTGTTTGTCGAGATCCGATGAATTGTGGGTTTATGATCAAGTTTATCTATGAATAATATTTGAATCCTCTCTGAATTATTTTATGTACGATTGAGTTATCTTTGCAAGTCTCTTTGAATTATTAGTTTGGTTTGGCCTACTAGATTGATCTTTCTTGCCATGGGAGAAGTGCTTAGCTTTCGGTTAAATCTTGCGGTGTCCTTACCCATTGACAGAAAGGGTTGCAAGGCACGTATTGTATTGTTGCCATCGAGGAGAAAAAGATGGGGTTTATATCATATTGCTTGAGTTTATCCCTCTACATCATGTCATCTTGCTTAAAGCGTTACTCTGTTCTTATGAACTTAATACTCTAGATGCAGGCAGGAGTCGGTCGATGTGTGGAGTAATAGTAGTAGATGCAGGCAGGAGTCGGTCTGCTTGTTGCGGACGTGATGCCTATATACATGATCATGCCTAGGTAATCTCATAATTATTCGCTTTTCTATCAATTGCTCGACAGTAATTTGTTCACCCACTGTAATACTTATGCTATCTTGAGAGAAGCCACTAGTGAAACCTATGGCCCCCGAGTCTATCTCTTATCATATTTGCTTCCAATCTACTTTTATTTGCATCTTTACTTTTTGCATCTATATTATAAAATACCAAAAATATATTTATCTTATCTTACTATCTTTATTAGATCTCACTTTCGCAAGTGGACGTGAAGGGATTGACAACCCCTTTATTGCGTTGGTTGTGAGTTCTTTGTTTGTTTGTGTAGGTGCGTGGGACTTTTGAGGAGCCTCCTACTGGATTGATACCTTGGTTCTCAAAAACTGAGGGAAATACTTATGCTACTATTGCTGCATCACCCTTTCCTCTTCATGGAAAACCAACGCAAGCTCAAGACGTAGCAACTGGCTGACTTTGTCGCCGAATGGACAGAAGCCGAACTCCCTAAAGAGTACGGCGCGTACTCCAGTGGATCATGCACTTCAACGGCTCTAAAATGCTGGCCGGATTGGGAGCAGGTGTAGTCTGACATCCCCCACCGGAGACACGGTCCAATACGTACTCCAAATATTATACACAGACTCCAACAATGCAGCCGAATATGAGGCTCTGTTGCATGGTCTTCAGATGGCAGTCTCTATGGGCATTCAACGCCTAGAAGTGCGCGGGGACTCGAACCTCGCAATATCACAAATGAACGGAGATTTCGATGCCAAGGATCCGAAAATGGCGGCCTACCCTAATGTCGTCCTCAAAATGTTAGCTCGGTTCGAGGGGCTCGAATTCCACCATGTGGCTAGAGAAAACAATCAAGCGGCGGACATCCTCGCCCGCATCGGTGCTAAACGCGACCCCGTCCCACCTAATATATTCTTGGAAAGGATGTTCAAGCCATCTGTGGTATGGGAAGGGGAGTCCGACAACACTAGTCCGGCTCCGAATACAACCCCAGATTCCGAACCATCTGACGTAATCGGGGGCTCCGCCGCCGAAATAACACCTTCGGCCCATGAAATCATGGTTGTTATCGCCCCGTGGACCGAGCCTTTCTTGGCCTACTTAAATAGGCAAGAGCTCCCCGAGGACCAAAATGAAGCACGTTGTATTGTGCGGCGTTCCAAGGCCTACAAAGTCCATGAGGGAGAGCTCTATAAGAAAAGTGCCACCGGAGTGCTCCAAAGATGCATCTCCGAAGAGGAAGGACGGCAGCTCTTGG
Source organism: Aegilops bicornis (assembly GCA_021605145.1). Lineage (NCBI taxonomy): Eukaryota > Viridiplantae > Streptophyta > Magnoliopsida > Poales > Poaceae > Aegilops > Aegilops bicornis. Next base: position 30,216,505 of record CM038671.1, on the reverse strand, counting down.
CTGAAATCCATGCCGGACTCGGCGGGCACCACGCTGCGGCTCGGGCACTCGTCAGCAAAGCCTTCCATACAGGTTTCTATTGGCCGACAGCCCGGACAGATGCACAGGACCTTGTCCAACATTGCGTCGGTTGCCAGCTCTTCGCCAATCAGAGCCACATGCCCCCTACCACTCTCCAAGCAATCCCTATAACTTAGCCCTTCGCGGTCTGGGGGCTGGATATGGTCGGACCTCTTAAAGGAGGAAGCCATAAGAAAAAAATACTTATTGGTCATGGTGGACAAGTTCACCAAATGGATAGAAGCCAAACTAGTTAAAACGGCCGAATCCGGACCAGTGATAGACTTCATATCAGGGGTCGTACACCGTTACGATGTCCCCCACAGCATCATCACTTACAATGGCTCAAACTTCACAGCCGATGAAGTGAAAACCTGGGGCGGCAACATGGGCATTAAGCTCGATTACGCCTCCGTCTATCATCCCCAAACAAACGGCCAGGTCGAACGTGCAAATGGTCTCATCACGAGTGGCATCAAACCCAGACTAGTGCGATCCTTGAAAGAATCGGCACGCACTGGGTCAAGGAGCTCGACTCCGTACTCTGGGGGTTGCGGACCACGCCGAATCGTACCACCGGATATACACCATTTTTTATGGTGCGGCGCGCAGAAGCAGTACTACCCTGCGACATAATCCATGACTCACCTCGCATGCGCATGTATGAAGAGAAGGAAGCTGAGCTAGATCGGCAAGACAACTTAGATGCCCTGGAGGAGGAGCGCGACGTAGCAAAAGCCCGTTCCGCATTCTATCAGCTGCAGGCTCGAAGGTATCAAAGCAGAGAAGTGCGGGCCAAAACTTATAACGTTGGTGAACTCGGTCTAGGCCTACCGGAGAAGAAGAAGGACAAGCTCAAACCCAAGTGGGAGGGTCCTTTCATCATTGATAAAGTTCTCACTGGAGGAGCGTACCGTTTGCGCAATGCATCCAATAACAGACTCAAGCCGAACCCATGGAACGCGGCCAGACTCCGGAGATTCTACGCCTAGTGCCGAACTAAGTGTTCGTCTCCTTACCCCCGCTCTTTCAATTATGATCTCCCTTTTTCCTTTCTCGCCCTTTTTACCTTCTTCAGACAAAGTATTAAATACAGTGTGGATGCTCGAATCACTCCGGCCGCACTATGTGTGCTCACCATACATGGGGGCTTCCTATACGGAAGCTAAATATAATTACTTTTATGGCGTCCTGCCTACCACATATGCGTCATTTTGTCATATGTGCCTTTTCTTCACAATTATATGCATCGATATGACTTAAGATTTGGCCATGCTGGGTTGCCTGGCTCTTGTGTTTATGCCCTATGTTCCCGTTAATTTGGCTAGGGTACAAGGGGAGCACCTCTGCGATTGTTACTGCCGGTTCAGCCAAATGTGTACCTCGGACTGGGTGAAGCCGAAAGCTAGCGTTCTTAAGGGAATATTCGGTCGGTGAACAAAAGATGTTTCTTTTGTTTATTAGAACGTGAATCCCAAGATGTTTTGTATCCTGAGTTTCTGTTTGCAGTTCGGACATGCACATCGATGCATGCGTACCCAGGGAAAGGAACCCCTAAGGGAACTATTCTCCCTAGAAGATGTTTCTTACTACCCATGTAATATAACATAACTAGTTGGGTACTTGTCTGTTCAAGCAGTTATGACCCCTACGCCTGGTTTCCACGCGTACCCCGGTTTTACATAACTGATCGGGTATTCGGATACACCCTGGACTGTCGGATCCGGGGGCTGAAGCGAAAAGGTCCGCCATGACAAATGATTTTTAATCTGGCTAGGGACTACATATGTCCATTGAATTACATAGTCACTTGGACTGGCTATATTCTTCCTCTATACCATCCAACAGGCTATCTATCCTACAATCTTATTGGGAATACTTTGCGGCTAACGCTACTTGGTCATACACCAGACTTACGGGAATCTCTTGCCCATCTGTCCCCGCCGGTCCAACTTCGGCCATATGGTTTGGGTCAATCTTGGCGTATCGCGTCTTCACCATGGCCCAGGCTTCCCTTGCACCTTGTCGGCAGGCTAATACCTTCCATAGACGGAAGCGCCGCCGTGCTCCTTGGAGGATATCATCGAGCTCGCCCATGCCTCGTGTCAGGGAAGCGGATGGCCACAAGGCCTGGGCGATACCCTGCATCACCTGCTGAGCTCGTCCTGCAGTTGCAAGAGATCTTGCAGCAAATCACCCGCCGACCCGGGCATCTCCTCTTCAGGACGGCCCGTCAGCATACCTACAGACATAAACTCTTTTAGGGATAATTGATTTTGTGCCCCTAGTTGGGTCACACTCGGCAGGTTTACCCCTAGTTTTCGAAAACACTTGTTCCTGCCCAAACCACTTTGCTCCTCTTATACTTTTGCCCTTTGACCGTTTGACCATCACTTTGAAAACTTCATAAAAAATTCATACTAACTCAGAAAAATTCAAATAAGATATCAAAATGTTCAGAAAAGCGTCACATATATGTGCATGTCATTTGCATTCATGAAAAAAGTGTTGGCCAATCCCCATCTCAGTTATGGCTAATATGATCTTAGCATGAACAGTAAAATCTAAAAAAATTCTAAATCTTCTAAAAACAATTGGTGGCAAACTTTGACCAATGTTTTGAGTGCTTGCCAAGTTTCATAAGGGAATGACATTCGTGGAAGCCGTGGGGAAAAAAGAAAAATCAATGCTCCAAAATTTCATTTTTTTGCCACGACTTCCACGAATGTCATTCCCTTATGAAACTTGGCAAGCGCTCCAAACATTGGTCAAAGTTTGCCACCAATTTTTTTTAAAAAAAAATAGATTTTTTTAGATTTTACTGTTCATGCTAAGATCATATGAGCTAAAACTGAGATGGGGACTCGCCAACACTTTTTTCATGAATGCAAATGACATGCGGATATAGGTGATGCTTTTCTGAACATTTTGAAATCTTATTTGAATTTTTCCGAGTTAGTATGAATTTTGTATGAAGTTGTCAAAGTGATGGTCAAATGGTCAAAGGGCAAAAGCATAAGAGGAGCAAAGTGGTTTGGGCAGGAACAAGTGTTTTCGTAAACTAGGGGTAAACCTGCCGAGTGGGACACAACTAAGGGCACCAAATTAATTATCCCACTCTTTTAATACGCTTCCTCACCGAACTGTACTGCAGTTCGTTTAAGCACTTACCATATATGCCGTGACGAAGCCTCCTGTTCTCCTTCACGGAGTCTGCAAGCTGAGCTCGAACATCTGCTAATTCGACACCCAGCCGGATGTTGGCATCTTGAAGATTATTTTTCTCCTGCCTAACCTGTGTAAGCACACGCACGCCAGCCTTTAGCTGTACTTGGAGATGTGACTCACTATCTTTTCCTATCTCCAGATTCTCCCCGGGATTATCTGCTGAATTTTCTGTTATACTTATAAAGCAAGCCAAATACTAACTGGTATATGTCCCTAAACTTTCCCTATTGAGACAAAGTGTTACCAGATGAGGCCTTCTGGGATTCCTCTAGTTTGGCAACCGCGGCCCTCAGCTGGGTCTTGCACTCCTCTAGGTCACGAGACAACTGGGTATTCTTCTCTACAAGAACATGTGCATACAATGATCCTTAAATGTCTCAGGGGCTACTGATATACATGCTTATCAAATTTTCTCACCCGTATATCTTTTGCATACAGGTCCGTCGCTCGGGCGAGTCCATCTTGGTCAGCTCGGATGTATGCGTCTCCTGAATTGAAGGCATTGAATGCCTCTTCAGAAATGATACCATTGCGAAGTACGGCCCGTCGGCGCTGGTGATTCATGGCGCTCTCTACTTCGGAATTTGTGGCGGAGAGCCTATCCGCATCCTCTGTCGGAGGACAATTCGGCGTCGGCCCCGTATTGTCCTACTCTCTTGAAGCCGGTTCTGGAATCCGGCTGGTGGAGGCGTGACCGGCAGGATCTCTGGATATAGTCCGGCGACTACTCTTTCTGCCAGGACACAATGGATGCTGTTACATTTCAAACATGATAATCACAAAGCAGATTTTAACTATACCTCTATGACGGCGTTTCGACCCTAACTGCCCTCCTCTTGAGCCTGCCTGGCCCGGATGCCCTTAACTGACGAGCCCCTAGAGGCTCGGCGCCGCATTTCGATTGTCGTCTCTATAAAAATACGATATTTGTGCATCAGGCATGGTATAAGGAAGGAATCCTCTTCAGAAGTTAAAGCTTCAACTTTGCTTACACACGACACAGGGAGCAATCCGGGATAATCGGCGATAATGGCCACCAAGGTGCCGTCGCAGCTTGCCTGATAAAATGTCCCGTCGACAAGCTCCACAGATATATCCGGATCTTCTTCAAGTCCGGGGTAGAGGGCCCGGCCAGGATCCTCTGGCTGCGGAGAAGGGCTGTTGAACTCTTTCACAGCCTTCCTCAGTTCCTGCTCAGAAATTTCGAGGTAAATGATTGTGATGAAGGGCGCAAGAATGGATAGAGTTGGGTAAAGAGTAACGGCTTACCCAGCTTGGGGATTTGTACATGGAAAATCCATCCCGCGGTTTGATGCGGAGGAACTCTTCTTCTTCTCCTTTATATAAATCGGACAATATTCTTGCCAGAGCAGTGGCGGAATCTGGACCTTTACGACTGCAGCGGGTGGCATTGTCTTCCCCGTTGAAGTGCTACATGGGCTTCCCCCGATATTGAAGTGGCCGCACCCCCCGCATTATGCATATTGATATAACCTCTACTATTGTCAGTCCAGATTGGGCCAGTATCTTTATCCTGCTCATTAGGAAGTGGACTTCTCTGGAATCTTCCTCCTGGGGGCTCCGAGGGCGCCAACTTTGGCGTTTCTTTAGTGGAGCATTATTAAACTCATGAAGTCCCGTCCGGATTGGGTCCGGAAGGGGAACGTCATCTACATAAAACCAATCCGAGGGCCAGCCTTCAGATGCCTTGTTTGGAGTGCCGGACAGGTATCCAGTCTGGACGATGCGCCATATTTCGGCTCCGCCCACTTGATATATAGAATCCCCCTTATTACGAGGGACAAGGCAGAATAACTTCTTCCATAACTCGAAGTGAGCCTCGCAGCCCAGGAATAATTCATAGAGGGCTACGTATCCTGTGATGTGCAGCACGGAGGCGGGGGTAAAGTTGTGCAACTGGAGGCCGTAGAACTCCAGAATCCCGCGGAGGAATGGGTGGATTGGAAACCCGACGCCTCTTAGCAAATATGGGACGAAGCATACCGCTCCCCCGGAGATGGGTTAGGAGATCTCTCCGCTTGCGCTCCGCCATTATAGGTGGCTAGTCCGGCTCGGACGGGGACCATGTACGCCGGTGGAAGAAACCCTTGGGTCTGCAACTCTACTAAACGGCTGTGGGGGACAGAACATTTTTCCCAATCGCCTGGCTTAGAGCTAAGGGAGCGAGAAGAAGAGATGTGGCGACCGGCCATGATGGAATGGTTTTTTCTGGATGCGCTCTGTTGAATGCTTGCTTGAGGGAAGGTGAGATTTGGATCTGAGGATCCCCGTCTCTTCAAATAGACGGTTTGCCTGCAGGGTCAGGGTGGGAAATGCAAAGATGCTCCGGCTCCTCGTATTTGCTCGACACATGGAGATGGCCATTATTGAAGCACAGAAGCCGAGGAATACAACATTGATGGGAAGCCGGACACTGTTCGCTACAACAGGTACCCTAGATTCGGGGATGGAACCCGCCTTGCAAAGTCGAAGACAATCTGCGCGCCGGACCCATCGTCATTGAAGCCTGGTTCAGGGGCTACTGAGGGAGTCCTGGATAAGGGGGTATCCGGACAGCCGGAATATATACTTTGTCCGGAATATTGGACCGTGAGGATACAAGACTCAAGACTTCATACCGTGTCCGGATGGGACTCTCCTTTGCGTGGAAGACAAGCTTGGTGATTCGGATGTTAGATCTCCTTCTTTGTAACCGACTCCGTGTAACCCTAGCCCCCTCCGGTGTCTATATAAACCAGAGGGTTTAGTCCGTAGGACAAGAACAATCAGAATCATAGGCTAGCTCCTAGGGTTTAGCCTCTACGATCTCGTGGTAGATCAACTCTTGTAATAATCATATCATCAAGATCAATCAAGTAGGAAGTAGGGTATTACCTCCATCGAGAGGGCCCGAACCTGGGTAAAACATCGTGTCCCCTGCCTCCTGTTACCATTAGCCTTAGGCGCACAGCTCGGGACCCCCTACCCGAGATGCGCCAGTTTTGACACCGACATTCGGCTCGATAGAACTCCGCAGCATCTGATATGCTGCACGGAAGATCCGTAAAAGCCCCTGGAGAGCTCCAAATTCACGTAAGTAAAAGGAACGTTTCCTTCACAAAGTTGCTTTGCATAATGAAAGCCTTACCCGCCGCAATCTTCTTGGCCTCCTGGATTTCCTGGAGGGCGTTCTGGGCTTCGGCTCGGGCATTTGTGCACTCTGGCGGGCCTTGGCAAGTTCGGACTCTTGAGTCTTAGAATCATGCTCCAAGGACTCGTACTTCTTGATGGCGTCCTTGAGCTCTTGCTGGATCTCGCGCGCAGAACGTTCCTTGGCCGCTTTGTCCTCGGCCTCGGCTAACGCCTTCTTGAGGGCTGCCACCTCGGTAATGGCCCCTAATAAAGTTCATGACAATTTGGTCAGCACGAACCATTTATCCTTCCTAAATATACACGCAGGTTACTGCATACCTTGGCTATCCTCCAGCTGCTTCTTCACGAGGCCGAGTTCTTCCTCGGCCCGCTCCAGGTCCTGCTTCAGTCCGAAGACCTCCGCAGTATGAGCAGCGACAGTCAGCAGCGACACCTGCTTATTCACATAGACATCTTATGTTAGACTCCTGCGAAAATTATTTTTGATCCTCTGTTCGGCTTCTTCTTTCCGAACACTGAACAAAGTATCAATGGCTACTGTCTACACTGTGATATTCTTTCTACAATTACATTACTTGCCTCAAAGCCTGTTAGAAGGCTAGTGCGGGCTTTGGTCAGTCCGCTCTTGACGGACTGAACCTTCTCAATCACCGTAGCAATAAGGACACGATGCTCATCTACAATGGAAGCGCCTCGTAGCGCTTCCAGCAGATTATCCGGTGCCTCTGGTTGGACAGAGGTAATCGGCGGAATAGGCACACCTCCTCCTTTCAGGGAAGGCTGCTCGCTCGACTCCGGAGCCGTATAGGTCTCCGGAAAGGTATTCAGCTGGGGGTCGAATTGGACATGGCCCCTGTCGCCAGTCTCCATGGGGGTTTTCTCCCCCATGTGTCCAGCGGCCGAGGAGTCATCCTCTGGCGCCGACCTAACGGCCTCCTGAACCTCTCCCTGGCCTAGGAAGGTCCTTTGGGACATCACCTTGTTGTCGCCCTTGGCCGTGGGAGAGTGAGCGGTCGGTGGTGACTCGCTGGCCATCGCCTTTGAATCCAGCGAACCCCCTGATGAGGATCGCTGGAAGGTGTCATGGGTCGGACTGTAATAGCACAATTTAATATTTAATGCCATGAGGCTGGACACATGGACATGCACAAGTTTGTAGTACTTACGATGCGGCCAGGGGCTTGGTCCTGGGGGGTCGCTCCGGACTGCTGTCGACATCCCACAGGGAGTTATCCGCGAGGGAGCCCTTCCCTCTCTTGGGTGCCACCGCCTCCAGATTTGTGGAGGCCGCCCTCTTTTTTCTCCCCTCATCAGGGGGAGGTTTGTTCTCCTCCTCCTCGTCTCCCTCTTCGGCGACGGAGGAGTGAGACTCCTCGTCTTCGGACATCATGTTCGAAGCACCTTTTCGGCGAGGGCCACTCTTGGTCCCCTTGGCCTTCTTCTTGTCCTTCTTCTACGGCACATCATAAGGCGCCGAAAACAACATCTTCGTCAGAAGTGGGTTTTCTTGGTCTTCGGGCAGCGGAGCCAGACAGTTAATCTGCCCCGCTGTCTCGATCCAGGCCTGAAAAAATTGACAGAAAGGCTTTGACTCCTTCCTCAAAATATGCCAGTAAAGGGTATACCTTTTGAAAACATGAAAGGACTTACTGGATTAGCCTGGCGTTTTAAGCTAAGCCCGCGATCCTCGGTCGTGCGTGGCGGTGTCTCGCCGGCCTTAAAGAGCACTTTCCATATGTCTTCGTGCATCGTGCCGAAGAGCTCTAGTAGTGTCTGGTGCTTGGCCGGATCGAACTCCCAGAAATAGCAAGTCCGGCGTTGGCATGGAAGGATCCGGCGAATGAGCATAAACTGGATCATGTTGACGAGCTTGATTTTCTTGGTTATCATGCTCTGGACGCACATCTGGATCCCAGTCAGCTCGTCCGAAGAACCCCAGGTCAGGTCCTTCTCTTTCTAGGAGGTGAGCCGTATCGCAACTCCAGATCAGAATTTGAGGGCCGCCGCCCAGTTGGTGTCGCGCGGCCCGGTGATGTAAAACCACCCCAACTGCCACCCCTTCACCATCTCCACAAAGGAGCCTTTGGGCTAGGTGAACATTGGGCATCTTGCCCACCATGGCGCCTCCGCACTCTGCTTGTTGGCCGCTCACCACCTTCGGCTTCACATTGAAGGTCTTCAGCCGTAGGCCGAAGTGAGGTGGGATGCGAAGAAAGGCCTCGCGCACGACAATAAATGCCGAGATGTTGAGGATAGAGTTGGGGGGCTAGATCGTGGAAGTCCAGCCCGTAGTAAAATATCAGTCCGTGGACAAACGGGTGAAGAGGGAATCCTAGCCTGCGGACGAAATTTGTGAGAAACACAACCCTCTCATGGGGGTTTGGGGTAGGGACGATCTGTCCCGCTGCCGGGAGTCGGTGAATGATCTCCATGCCAGGTACCCGGCCTCCCGGAGCTCCTTGATGTCCTTCTTCTTGATGGAGGAGGCCATCCACTTGCCTCTAGATCTGGATCCAGACATGGTTGAATGCTTGCTTGAGGCGGAAAAGTTGAGAGTTTGGGCGCTGGAGCTCAAGGATGGGGGAGCAGAGAGAGAGAGAAGGCGTGGGTGAAGAAAGGGAACTCTTATCACCTTATAAAGCCAGTGAATATTGAACGCCTCCCCACTCACCTTAAAACTCGCCTATTCCCAAGGGCCGTGCAGAAGGCACGGTTGGGTTACCCACGCCCGTATTAATGAGAATCCCGCAATAAGGGGACATGATCTCTGCTTTGACAAGATGTGCCAATGGAAACTGCATCCCGAAACGCGGAACGGCAGACGAAAATGGTTCAAAATAATGACCGGGTGGATGTGATGTCCCATTACGAAAAAGTTGTCAGTGGATTAGAATCGTGGAATATGATACTCTCTGCGGCTGTGTGTGGTGTTTGTGTTACAGGTCCGGATACATTCTTCGTGTTCGAAGACTATCTTGGAGTATTCGGGAAAGGGAACCCGCCTTGCAATGCCGAAGACAATCTGCGCGCCAGACACCTCGTCATTGAAGCCTCGTTCAAGGGCTACTGAGGGAGTCCTAGACTTAGGGGTCCTCGGGCGTCCGGCCTGTTAGCCATGGGCCGGACTGATGGGCTGTGAAGACACGAAGACCGAAGACTCTACCCGTGTCCGGATGGGACTCTCCTTAGCGTGGAAGGCAAGCTTGGCGATCCAACATGAAGATTTCCTTTCTCTGTAACCGACCTTATGTAACCCTAGATCCCTCCGGTGTCTATATAAACTGGAGGGCTTAGTCCGGATCGACATATATACTCATTACCATAGTCACGCAAGCTAGACTTCTAGGGTTTAGCCATTACGATCTCGTGGTAGATCAACTCTTGTAATACTCATATTGATCAAGATCAATCAAGCAGGAAGTAGGGTATTACCTCCATAGAGAGGGCCTGAACCTGGGTAAACATTGTGTCCCCCGTCTCCTGTTACCATCGATCCTGGACGCACAGTTCAGGACCCCATACCCGAGATCCGCCGGTTTTGACACCGACACCTACACCCGGCCAGTTTAATTACCATTGTACCCCTGGGGGGGTAGGCCTATATAAACCCCCAGGGCACCCATGCAAAGGGTTCAGATCTTTACATTACACACACACCCATAGAGAGAGGAGAGAGCTAGCCTTGCCGTTCTTCCTCCTCTAGCAAACATCTCAAGGAGCAAGTTGTAGCTACTTGTTGAGATAGTGATCATGCGGAGACCCCGCAGAGCAGGACTAGGGGTGTTATCTTCTAGGAGAGCCCCGAACCTGGGTAAAGTTCGCCGGCTTACGTGTCTGCACCTCATCCCGCTTCCTGGCACTGTCGACGTCTTATTAGCCCCAACCCTGATAAGCCATCTGTTGGCATATGTCGCACCAAAACCCAGACAACCACCATTTTATTGCACGAAATTACCCTAACATTCCTATGCCGTACAACCTGGTTTTTAGCATGGACACTCGTGATATTATTCCATTGCCTGCTCCTGCTTTGTTTGATCCTGTTGCTAGGGGCGGATATAGCATTATGCCTGCGGATATCATTGCCTACCGGAACGACCAGGCTGCAGCAGAGGAGGAGCCTCGGCAGTGGGATCCGTGGATGCCCGCCTCCTCAAAGACCCGACTACTATCCAAAGCTACTTGATCGCCATCGAAAGTGCAACTATCCCTAGGTGGTTTTGGTCATTCACAACAACATATAGCTCATTGAGCTAATACTATTCCAAGATGAATATTTCAGGAAAGCTCAATCATTGGCATGGCATGGATGATGAAAGTGGATCCCTCAAAATATTTAGGACAAAGGATTGGCTCAAGCTCAAAAGCTCAAGTCTCTACATTTTACATTTTAGTGATCCAAGATCACATTGAGTCTATAGGAAAAGCCAATACTTTAAAGAAGGGATGCGGTGTTGCTTAATGAGCCTCTTGCTTCATGTGCTTAGTGATATGCTACAAAACCCTCCACTTCTTTCTCACATCCACATATGACCTATACCCAAAGTCAAACTGGGCCCTACCAATTCTTTCTATCCGGCGCCACCGAGTTCAAATGTCATAGCCACTGCCACAAACCCTAGGCAAATCGGTTTCACCGATAGGGATCTCGGTCTCACCGAGATGGGATTGTAATCTCTCTGTTTCCCTTCATAACGTTTTGGTCTAACCGAAGTGAACGATCGGTCCCACCGAGATTGCAATGTAAACTTTCTGTTTCCCTTTCGTAACTTTTCGGTCTCACCGAAAGAGCGAATCGGTCCCACCGAGTTTACCTGACCAACTCTCTGGTTAGCTAATTACCAAAATCGGTCTCACCGAGTTTGTGTGACCGGTCTCACCGAGATTACGTTATGCCCTAACCCTAACCAAATCGGTCCTACCGAGATGCATGTCAGTCCCACCGAAAATCCTAACGGTCACTAGGTTTACTAAATCGGTCCGACCGAGTTTGATGATTCGGTGCCACCGAGTTTGGTAAATTGTGTGTAACGGTTAGATTTTCTGTGGAGGCTATATAACCCCTCAACCTCCTCTTCATTCATGGAGAGAGCCATCAGAACAAACCTACACTTCTAACTTACCAGTTCTGAGAGAGAACCACCTACTCATGTGTTGAGGCCAAGATATTCCATTCCAACCATATGAATCTTGATCCCTAGCCTTCCCCAAGTTGCTTTCCAGTCAAATCTTCTTTCCACCAAATCAAAATCCTATGAGAGAGAGTTGAGTGTTGGGGGGACTATCATTTGAAGCACAAGAGCAAGGAGTTCATCATCAACACACCATTTGTTACTTCTTGGAGAGTGGTGTCTCCTAGATTGGCTAGGTGTCACTTGGGAGCCTCCGAGCAAGATTGTGGAGTTGAACCAGGGAGTTTGTAAGGGCAAGGAGATCGCCTACTTCGTGAAGATCTACCGCTAGTGAGGCAAGTCCTTCGTGGGCGACGGTCATGGTGGGATAGACAAGGTTGCTTCTTCATGGACCCTTCGTGGGTGGAGCCCTCCATGGACTCAAGAACTGCTACCCTACGTGGGTTGAAGTCTCCATCAACGTGGATGTACGATAGCACCACCTATCGGAACCACGACAAAAACATCCATGTCTCCAATTACGTTTGAATCCTCCAAACCCTTCCCTTTACATTCTTGCAAGTTGCATGCTTTATTTTCCGCTGCCAATATACTCTTTGCATGCTTGATTGAATTGTGTGAAGATTGCTTGACTTGCTCAAAGATAGCTAAAATCTGCCAGTCTAAAATTGGGAAAAAGGTTAGGTTTTTATTGGTCAAGTAGTCTAATCACCCCCCCTCTAGACATACTTCAAGGTCCTACAAGTGGTATCAGAGCTTTGGTCTCCATTTGCTTTGATTTCCATAGCTTTTGGTGGTCATAGCCTTGGTTTCACAACCTAGGAGAGTATGGCGTCTAGCGCGGGAAATTATCACCGTAGAGGTCCTTACTTTGATGGCACTAATTTTGCTAGTTGGAAGCATAAGATGAAAATGCATATTCTCGGACATAACCCCGCTTTGGGCTATTGTGTGTATTGGTTTGCAAGGTGAATTCTTTGATGGGATAGAACCGAACTGTGAAGCTAGTGCGGAAGAGTTGAAGATGTTGCAATACAACGCTCAAGCTTGTGATATCCTCTTCAATGGATTGTGCCCCGAGGAGTTCAACAAAATCAGCCGTCTTGAGAATGCAAAGGAAATTTGGGACACTTTGATTGATATGCACGAAGGTACCAACTCTGTCAAGGAATCCAAGTTGGATGTGCTCCAAAGTCAGCTTGAGAAGTTCAAAATGAAGGATGGTGAAGGAGTCACTGAAATGTACTCTAGGCTTGCTCTTATCACAAATGAGATTGCCGGCTTAGGAAGTGAAGAGATGACCGATAGATTCATCATCAAGAAGATCCTAAGAGCATTGGATGGAAAATATGATACCGTGTGCACATTGATCCAAATGATGCCCAATTACAAAGATCTCAAGCCTACGGAAGTCATTGGAAGAATTGTTGCTCATGAGATGTCACTCAAGGATAAGGAGGAACTTCACAACAAGTCGAGTGGTGCTTACAAAGCCTCATGTGAAGCCCCCACATCATCAAGTGAGAAACAAACCTTCAATGAAGAATTGAGCTTAATGGTGAAGAACTTCAACAAATTCTACAAGAGTAGAAGCAAAGAAAGAAGCTCTAAGTCAAGGTCCTACAATGACAAAAGATCTTCTAATCGAGAGCGCAATTGCTACAATTGTGAGAGACCCGGACACTATTCCAATGAGTGTACGGCACCCTACAAAAGAAGACAAGATTCTCCCAAGAGAAGAAGTAGAAGAGAAGAATCACCACCAAGAGAGAGAAGGAGTAGAGATGATCGTTATGAACGAAGACCCTCACGGAGAAGCAAGGATTCGGAAAGGAAGGACAAGTCATCAAAGAGCAACACAAAACAAAGACATCAAGCTCATGTTGGTGAATGGGTATCCGGCTTCGACTCCGACCATCACTCCGAGAGAAGCTATCACTCCGACTCCGAATATACTCAAGATGAAGGTGTTGCCGGTCTAGCACTTGTGTCAACCAACTCCTACGACATATTTGAATCACCAAATGAAGGAATTGGTAGATGCTTCATGGCCAAAGGTCCTAAGGTAACACACCCTGAGTATGTTGATTTTGATGTTGATGAAGATGACTTGCTAGGTGATGATGATTTACTTGTTGAAAATTCTAGTGATGAATACTATGATGAAACGTCAATTAATCATGCTAATCAAGATGAAACAAATGACTATGATAAGGAGAAGATTGGAGCGTCTAACTAAAGAACTAGACACACTTAAGTTAGCTCATGAAACTATCTTCGAAGATCATCGAGAACTTTTAAGGGCTCATGAGAAGTTACGCTTTGAAAAGCTCAATCTTGAGCAAGATCATGAGTTCTTAAAGGCAATCAATGATGATCTCCGTAATAAAAGTTATTCTTACATTGCCAAGCGTTTACTCCTATCTACTTACATGCCTCAAGTCAAGTCTAGTAACAAGAACAAGAAAGATTCTTCCTCTAGTAGTAACAATAATAATGCTAAATCCAATATTGTTGCTTCTAGTAGTTCTCTTGATTCCACTAATGATTCTCTTAGCCAAGTTACACTTGAGCAAGAAAACAGCTTATTGAAGGGAATTATAGAGAAAGGTGTATACAAGAGTCTTGCCGGGAGTAAGCAATTTGAGGAAATTGTACGCAAGCAAGGAAGGCACTGGAAGAACAAGGTGTTGGTTTTGAACGAAAGTTCAATGCCATTGGAGTTGAGTGGGAAGAAGATCAATACCCCAAGACGAAGTTTGTTCCTCAACAAGAGAAGTATGATCCTACTTCCTTGAAGGGAACACAAGCACAAGATGATCTTCCACCACAAGACCACAAGAACAAAGGCAAGGACAAGCTTCAAGAGGAGATTGATGCATTTGAAGAAGCACCTAAGGCCTTGGTCAAGTGGGTTCCCAAGACTACGTAAAGTTCTACTTCATCAAGTACAACTACTACACCAAGGATTCCCGTCAAGATGATGCGGATCCCGAAGAAGAAGAACTAGAGAGTTCTTGAGGGTGACTCCGCCAACATTCTTCACTCATATCATTATGGCAAGGACAAGTGCAACCAACTTCCATATCTTGCACTAGTTCAAGGAATCACAAACCCTCATGTTGGTAAGGCAAGGGACAAGGTAACCCAATGTTTTCATGGACATCATTTTGTGTGTGCATCACTCTATGTCTATGGATATTCTTGTTTGTTCCTTGTGGGACTAACCCATGTAGGTATTGAAAGTGCAACTCACTCCAAAGGATTGCTCCAAACGATCTACATCAACATTGAGCATCCACATCTTCAACACCTACATGAAGTCATCATCGACAAAACCCAAGGTTAGTTCATCCCTCTAAGGGGGGATCTCACATCTAGGGGGAGCTTAACTATAAGAATTGAGTCAAAGCAACTCTAATGATGTGAACACATAAATGCTTTATGTAAAAGTGGAAACCCCACTTGAGCTTAAACGATGAGTATGACCTATGATCAAATGTTCTCATTTGACTCCTAAGTAAATATACTCATATATAGATGACCTAGTCATTGCCAATTGTTTGATAGATGCTAGAATTGGTTGTGCATGCTTTGTCACATATTTCATTTGTTATCTTATTGTGTGAGCATGTTGGTTGCATATTTACTCATTCGAGGACATCCACTTGTTGTTTTGATTGATTGGCTTCTTCTTCCTTGGCCAAGTAGATGGACTAGAATGCCTAAGAACCTTCTCTAGCTATCTATGCTTTTCTCGTCTCAAACTCTATTCATGCTACATCACAAAATTTGATCAAGTCAGATTCGAACCACTCTGTGTGAGGAGCACTCGGAGTCCCCGATTCGTCATAAACTTAAACTTCCAAAACTTCTTTGTCATTTTCGGTCTGACCGATTCCTCCATTTCGGTCATACCGAGATTACTAAGTCGATCTAGGTTTCCATCTCGGTGCAACCGATTTGTACTTTTCGATCACACCGAGTTGCTATAACTATTCACAGTTTTGCATCTCGGTGCCACCGAGTTGTACCACTCGGTCACACCGACAGGGTCGGGATATATATACGCACGGGCAAAATTTGGAAAACTTTCTCCGAATCTTCTCGCCCGCGCATAGCTCGCTCTGCCAACTTGGTCTATGGATCGTCGACTTGCCGCCACCGCCTCCTCGTCGCTGGTCTCTGCCGCCAATCAGGAATTCTCCTCCGCCGTTGCCAGAAGCGAAGTTCTCGCTGAACTAGGGTATGAACTCGATCACAGTGCTTTCCTCGTCCAATTCTCAGCACATTGTGTTCATTATGCATCTTGCCACGATTGAAACACTCCTATCCAGTCAAATCAATCCTTAGAATAGTTGCGATTCGAAAATTTAGGGTTAGGTTTCCGCCGAAACCATCTCGGACCCACCGAGTTGAAAAACTCGGTCCCACCGATCTGGCTAATGCCATTGCACTAGTAAGTCTTGGTCTGACCGAGAATTGCTAATCGGTGTGACCGATTTTAGAACTTTGTGAAACCCTAGCAGTCTCGGTGCCACCGAACTGTGACTCGGTCTGACCGAGTTCACTAGTTTAGGTTCCAAAACTGCTTCGGTGTCACCGAGTTTGAAAATCGGTAGATCCAAAAAAATTTCAGTGGGAAACTAAAACTAAGTTTTTTGAATCATTCTTTTGCAAAAATCTCTGCACTTTGTGATGCTCATCAACACTACCTCATCTATAACTATTCACAGGGTCAGCCGTTAGTTGAACAACATGTTAGACCAAAGTGATAGCCAGAACAAATCTGAAGAGCAGATCCAATTGAGCGAGGGCACTAGTCCCTCAAGCAGCTCAGATGAGGGGAGCAGAAGCACTCCGAGCAATTTTCCCAAGGCTGCCACAAGGACAAGAAAGAAGAAGACCTCAGAGTCTGAGGATGAGGATTATGTGGCAGTTGAGGATGAGGCAAGCTCCAAGAAGAAAGTGCTCAAGAGGGAGTTCAGCTCATCTGCAGTGAAGCCTGGTTTGAAAATCAAAAGGCCAGCAGGCAGACAACCAATGTACAAAGCTAGAGTGTCTACTCAAGCTCCTTTGGAATCTCAACCCAAAGAGCCTGTTGCTCCAGAGGGAAAGAAAACAAAAGAAAGGGTCAAGAAGACCATGGCAAGAGAGATTGGGAAGCCTTCCATGATGGAAAAGGAAGAAGAAGAAGAGGTTGCAGAACCAGCACCCAAGACACAAAAGCTGATGGATGATGCTATCAAGTCAGGGACTGCAACTTCAAAGCCTTAAGCTGCCCCCAAGCCCAAGAGAAATACCAGGAGCATACCAGCAGCTGAAAAGAACAAGGCCCCAATGCCTAAGGTTGAGGTTGAGGAAGATGAAGAAGGGCATGTCCTAAGGAAGCTCAAACCCAAGATCCCAGACCACAATGATGCTCATCCTGTGGCTGAAAACATGAAGATCAGGAGAGATCA
The DNA here is from genome assembly GCA_021605145.1 of Aegilops bicornis. Taxonomy (NCBI): domain Eukaryota; kingdom Viridiplantae; phylum Streptophyta; class Magnoliopsida; order Poales; family Poaceae; genus Aegilops; species Aegilops bicornis. Next base: position 30,199,470 of record CM038671.1, on the reverse strand, counting down.
TGGGTTGAGGCTATGGAGAGAGTCAGATCCATATGCCACGAGGAGAAGGAGTGTTGTGGACTACAGGTTCCACACCAAGGAGCAGCAGGATTTTTATGAGACTATCTTGCTGGATAAGAAGCCCATAGTTTGCGATACGAGATGGGTCGACTGGACCTACATGAAGAAGAACACAGAATACTACCCTGGAGTATATGACAGCTTCAGTGCGTGTGGAGTTGCTGATTTTGTTGGGCAGAAGCTCACCAACTGGAACGATGAACTTATCATGCAATTCTACTCCACATCACATTTCTATCTAGATGGCAGGATAGTGTGGATGTCAGAAGGAACCAGATATCAGTCTACCATAGAGGAATGGGCAAGTTTGATCAATGCCCCAAAGGAAAGTGAGGATGACCTGGACATTTATGGTAAGAAGAAGATGGATCATAACTCTATGTCGCAGATGTACAAGGAGATCCCGGATGACGCACTTGAGACCTTCAAGTTTGGATCAGTCCATTTTCTGCTGTCAGGGCTGCCTACGATCAACTGGATCTTAAGGCATACTCTTTTTGCCCAAATCAGGTGACCATAACATGATTAGAGGGCATGCAATCAATTTGCTATATGTTTTTGATGTGCCTCAGAAATTCAAGGTCATGAGCCACATAGTTGAGACAATTAAGAGTACAGCAGCAGATCAGAAGAGGAGTTGTGGTTATGCCCCACAGATTCAGGAGTTGATAAACTCGAAGATGGGCACAGGAAAGTATCTATTGGATAAGGAACACATGGTTCTCTATCCTGAATTTGAGGAAAATCGAGTTGTCATGACTGAGAATGAACCATCATCAGTGCAAGCTCAGGAGAGAAAGGAGAAGGCAAGGCAAGAGAAATCTGCAAAGATGCCCACTCTAGCAGAGGCATCGGAGTACTTTCTGAAGAACAAGCAGGAGCAGCTAGGTTACTTGATAGCATCAACTGTACGGATCGAGAAGGGATTGGCCACCCTAACTCAAAACTAGGAGAGCCTGGAGAGAATCATGGAACAAAAATTCTATGATCTTGATGTCAAAGTGACTGAGATTCAGTCAGCTGTGGAGCAGTTACAAGATGATATGCAAGAGAGGAAGGGCAAGACGACAACTGATGCATTTGCCAGAGTGCCTAGAGCTCAGAGGTCAGTTGTAGTGCCAACTACAGACACCATAGACACTTCTTCAGCTCCAGCTATAGCTCCAGCTGAACCAGCTCCAGCTCCAACTTCTTCAGCTCCTACCACGTCTACTGATGCGTTCATCCTTGGAGTCATGTCTGCACCACCACCAGAAGACCAAGCCTGAGAGACGACATTGTGCTATGCATTTTCTAGGAACGTTGTGGTAACTTGTTGCCAAAGGGGGAGAAAAATGTATAGATCATAGGCTTCGAGAGAGAGATTTGCTTTTTCTCTCTTGTCTTCTTGGTTGAACTTTATTTATGCGTTTGATTGCTTGAGATACTATGCATTACCTGTGAGACATTGATGATCATGTGTTTGATCATAAGCTACACTTATGCCTTTTATGATATTATCTTATTTATCCTTATATGATCATTCACTGTGCTTGGTGATGAGTGCATGTATTCAATCATTATTATTTTGAGCGCTCCACCAAGATGTATGTGACATGGAAGAGTAACTCATGAGCCTAATTTCTTGTGCATTTACAGTCCAAAGCAAATCTTAAGATATGCACAAATTTAGGGGGAGCTCTTGCTTATCACATACTTCTCAAAGCGATGATGTTTTTCAATTTTATTATCATTTGTCGAAGCTTTGATCTATATGTTGTCATCAATTACCAAAAAGGGGGAGATTGAAAGTGCAACTATCCCTAGGTGGTTTTGGTAATTCACAACAACATATATCTCATTGAGCTAATACTATTCCAAGATGAATATTTCAGGAAAGCTCAATCATTGGCATGGCATGGATGATGAAAGTGGATCCCTCAAAATATTAAGGACAAAGGATTGGCTCAAGCTCAAAAGCTCAAGACTCTACAATTTACATTTTAGTGATCCAAGATCACATTGAGTCTATAGAAGAAGCCAATACTATAAAGAAGGGATGAGGTGTTGCTTAATGAGCCTCTTGCTTCATGTGCTTAGTGATATGCTCCAAAACCCTCCACTACTTTCTCACATCCACATATGACCGAAACCCAAAGTCAAACTCGGCCCTACCGATTCTTTCTATCCGGCACCACCGAGTTCAAATGTCATAGCCACTGCCACAAACCCTAGGCAAATAGGTTTCACCGATAGGGATCTCGGTCTCACCGAGATGGGATTGTAATCTCTCTGTTTCCCTTCGTAACGTTTCAGTCTAACCGAAATGAGCGATTGGTCCCACCGAGATTGCAATGTAAACTTTATGTTTCCCTTTCATAACTTTTCGGTCTCACCGAAAGAGCGAATCGGTCCCACGGAGTTTACCTGACCAACTCTCTGGTTAGCTAATTACCAAAATCGGTCTCACCGAGTTTGTGTGATCGGTCTCACCGAGATTACGTTATGCCCTAACCCTAACCAAATCGGTCCTACCAAGATGCATGTCAGTCCCACCGAAAATCCTAACGGTCACTAGGTTTACTAAATCGGTCCGACCGAGTTTGATGATTCGGTCCCACCGAGTTTGGTAAATTGTGTGTAACGGTTAGATTTTGTGTGGAGGCTATATACCCCTCCACCTCCTCTTCATTCGTGGAGAGAGCCATCGTAACAAACCTACACTTCCAACTTACCGATTGAGAGAGAACCACCTACTCATGTGTTGAGGCCAAGATATTCCATTCCAACCATATGAATCTTGATCTCTAGCCTTCCCCAAGTTGCTTTCCACTCAAATCTTCTTTCCACCAAAACAAAATCATGTGAGAGAGAGTTGAGTGTTGGAGAGACTATCATTTGAAGCACAAGAGCAAGGAGTTCATCATCAACACACCATTTGTTACTTCTTGGAGAGTGGTGTCTCCTAGATTGGCTAGGTGTCACTTGGGAGCCTCCGACAAGATTGTGGAGTTGAACCAAGGAGTTTGTAAGGGCAAGGAGATCGCCTACTTCGTGAAGATCTACCGCTAGTGAGGCAAGTCCTTCGTGGGCGGCGGCCATGGTGGGATAGACAAGGTTGCTTCTTCTTGGACCCTTCATGGGTGGAGCCCTCCGTGGACTCACAAGAACTGCTACCCTACGTGGGCTGAAGTCTCCATCAACGTGGATGTACGATAGCACCACCTATCGGAACCACGACAAAAACATCCGTGTCTCCAATTGCGTTTGAATCCTGCAAACCCTTCCCTTTACATTCTTGCAAGTTGCATGCTTTATTTTCCGCTGCCAATATACTCTTTGCATGCTTGCTTGAATTGTGTGAAGATTGCTTGACTTGCTCAAAGATAGCTAAAATCTGCCAAAGTCTAAAATTGGGAAAAGGTTAGGTTTTTATTGGTCAAGTAGTCTAATCACCCCCCCCCCACTCTAGACATATTTCAAGGTCCTACACTTACCAAGTTAGGCAAAAAGCCTAAGCTTGGGGGAGTATGTGTTTCTCATCGACTTTATATTCATGTTGACACATTTCAGTTGTCGGTGTTCACACTTTTTCATTGTATTATCCATGTTAAATTTATTTTCTCGCTTTCTTCTTGTGTGTTTGAAAAACATTGAGAAAATACAAAAATATTCCCTTCTTCTTTTTTATTTTCTATCTAGAGTAGTTAGTTGTAGCGCTAAAAGAAAACCCAAAAAGATTTCTTTGTTCTTCTTCTGCTTGTTGGGAGCTTTCCCATGAAAATAGTTTTTCTCGTTTTTGTTTTCCCCTTTTATTTGCTTGTTCAAGAAAACCAAAAACTCCAAAAATATTTCAGTGTGTTCCTCTGAATTTATTTTCTCTTTATTTGAGTCGTACCAAGGAGTAGACCACGATGAAAATGTTGAGTGGTTCTCATATGCATAATTGTTGATATAACAAAGATACCATTTTACTTTGTCTTCTCCTATTGAATAAAATGTTTGTAGATTCCAACTTAGTCCATGGTACTCTTGCACTATTATTATTTTCACATCGTTCGGTCATGCAAGTGAAAGGCAATAATGACGATATTCGATGAACTGGCCGGGGCAGAGAGAAACTGGTATGAACTCGACTTGTTCTGTTTTTGTAAATATGTTTAACCTAGTATCCATGATTCATCCCATTATGATTAAACATGTTTTCAATGAAAATTAGAGGTCATAGTTTCTCGTGCCATGCATAAGTAGCTAGGAGTGGATAATGATTTATCTTGGATGTCAACATTGCGCTAAAATGATTGTGATGTAGTATGATGATATGGTATCCTCCTCTGAATGTTCGAGTGGCTTGACTTGGCACATGTTCATACATGTAGTTGAATCAAAACAAATATAGCCTCTATGATACTTATGTTCATGGTGTTCATATCCTACTCATGCTATTGTCCAATTTTACTTATGCATAATGCATGTTCATGACCGTTGTTGCTCTCTAGCTGGCCACTTCTCAACCTATTTGCTAGCCTTCACCTATACTAAGTGGGAATTCTACTTGTACATCAAAAACCTTGAACCCAAGTTATTCCAGATGAGTCCACCATACCTACCTATATGCGGTATTACCCTGTCGTCCTATGTAAATTTGCATGTGCCACCTCTAAAAACTTCAAATAAATATCCCTTTTTGTGTGCCTAGATCGTTCATGGAACGACATGAGGTGGTCGATATCTTCCATACTAAGCGGGTTATTCTCAGGTTGAGTGTTTATTCACTCACCATCGCACGAGAAAAGGGAGGTAATAGGGATTCCCAGTCCCGAACTAAAAAATGCAAATAACTAAAAAAAACTCCCCCGGGACTGTTGTTGGTATGGACGGGACCCGTTGTTCCGGACAAGCCGTGGAGTGTGATTGTTGGTGGAGGGGGAGTAAACCTTTACTTTTATCTCTTGGGAACCGCACTAGCATGTTTAGCATGGAAGATATTGATAACTGATAGTCGTGAAGTAAATGAGAAGGGTGCATGTCTCAAAATATCATTTAGCACTGTTTTAAAAACTTCAGCTCTGGCACCTCTGCAAATCACTGCTTCCCTCTGTGAAGGGACTATCTATCTACTTTTATGTTGTGTCATCACCTTCTAAAATAAGAGCCAGAACCTGAGATCACTACTGTCATGTTGATGCATTGTGTGTAGCTAATATTGGGTGCATCATGAATGGATCTATTCTACCATGAATTACAATGTTTAGTCGTTGCTTGAACTTTGGAGGTGCTCTGCATTTATGTTTTGCGGTCTCAGAAAGGCCTAGCGAGATACCACTATTGTCATATTATATCATAGTTGTTTTGACAACGTTTTGCCATTTGAGATATCTTATTATTGCTCGCTAGCTGATTATGTCATTGATATGAGTTAATATAATTTTTAAGAGTTATTGTTGGCATGGTTAGTTATATTGTTGGCTGAAAACCTGGGTGCTATTTAAGCTTATTTATGCAAAGAAGAGCAAAAGAGTTCGTAAAAGTTTTTCTTTTTCACTTTCAGTTTATCAACTGAATCGCTTTTGGACAATCAAAGTTTAAGCTTGGGGGAGTTGATACGTATCCAACGTATCTACTTTTCCTAACGCTTTTCCTCTTTTTTTGGACTCTAGTTTGCATGATTTGAATGAAACTAACCCCGGACTGGTGTTGTTTTCAGCAAAACTACCATGGGTTGGATATGAGGGGTGCCAGTCAGGCCGGGCGTTTGAGACCCATTTGAGGTGCCTGTCGGTCACATTTTCGTGACCGATCAGTGACCGGGCGGGCCGCCCGGGCAAAGGATAGCCTTAATTAGTGATTTTCTGTGTTGTACAATTGCGTGTACTTAGGGCTCTGTTTGTTTCAGTTTTAGGAAGCAAATTCTCACAGTAAAAAACCAAAAGCCCAAACAAACACCTATTTGGAATCTACTTATCCAGTGAAGCTCAATATGAATTCAAGCCATTTTCAGTGCAATTGTCTGAAGCATGTCCACGTGCACTTCAGTGGCAAAGATGATTATGCAAATCAGCTTTGTCAATGAAGCAAATGTACAGATGATTTGAAACCAACTGAAGCTGGAACAAACTGCTGAGTAAATAGGTAGTTTTTCGATTAATTTAATCAGGAAACAATCATGAACATGTCATCGGCAGAATTAACGACATACTGATTATGATTGAGATAAACACGTACTATGCAAACAGTAGACACATCTTCACATAATGCTAGTATGACTAGTACAGAAATAAACAGGAGCGGGATAAATGAGTTATACCCTCTAGTAGGCCAAGCAGAAGCCCCGGCGGTGGCGAGTGGCAACAACGGTGTCCCCGATAACCTTCTTGTCAGCTTCGAGTTTCTCGGTGGTGGCTCTGCTGGCATCATTGGACATGGTGATGATGGAGACGACGCGGACGTAGAGGAAGTAGATGAACAGCAGCGAGCAGTTGCATAGAAGACGCTCTCCAAAAACCTAATCACCCATCTCCAATACAGGATCCAGAGAGGCGGAGTTTCGGAGGCCTGCTCTCCCGTCGACCATGTATGCGGCGGACGGGATGGGATCACCAGCGGCAGCAGCAGCGACGAAACGACGTGGGCATGGTGGTAGATGTGATCTATTTCATGTGATGACTAGGGATGGTAGACGCCTCACATATATATGCGCGGCCGCATGGAGAGACATGGGAAGGACCCACGTCCGAGTCGGTAACAACCCGCAATCTGATATATCAAATCATGGTCCACCTGTCAAAGATTGTTCGTTCTTGACCGGCAAAAATAAGCGCATAGATGTGAGCACACCTTGGCTCATTCCCGCAACTCGTCGTGCGTCGTGTCGCCATGAGGCATGGTGAGGCGGGCGGCAGAGGAGGAGCACGCGGGAACCACTTCTTTTCTCAAGCACCAATAGCATGTGGAAGAGAATCCTTTATGAGGAGGTCCAACTCCTCTCCAACTAGCGGCATGGGACTAAATTTCCCACCACATCCATTAACATTTAACCCACATGGGCCCTTAGAGATTTTCAGAAATTGTTAGATGGGCCCTAGGCCCACCCTAATATTTTAATAATCCCCCACCAGATCTCAAGGGCCCACATTGTCCTTTGTTCCAAACACTGTTTTGATATACAGTATATCAGTGGAGACTTGTTAAGGTTGAGCTCCACCTAGAGCAAGTAGCTACACTCCTTCACAACAGAACAATGGACCATGCCTTGAATTGTATGTTCGGCGTAAAGAAGTTTCACCACATGTCTTACTAGTAATAGACCGCCGAAGGCTGACCCCTCGGGTGGAGCATATTAGTCACTCCTGGCCTATTCATGAACTTACTAGAGAACATCCCAATCTCATAGACTGTAACCAGCAGTCGGGCTCATATGTGTGTGTCCCTTCATATGAAAACTAGTGGTTTGACCCGCGCATTTGCGCGGCTAGACCTCTCACAAAGTGTTTCATATTTTGATGGGTTTTATCTTCCTATATTATTTCATTTCATCTATCGCCATATCTGTATTTATCTTAAAAAAATAGCTAATATTTGTCGCTGTAGTAAACATTGTTAAACATGTACACATATTTCCGTTATTTGTATAAATTTGTAGGTAGACATTTGGTTGTGTGACAAACAAAGATCAAACAAACAATGGCAATAGCTCTTTTGACTAATCGCCAACTTTCATTGTTACACCTTTTCTAAACAGTTACCTTGTTATGTGTTTCACTGTCCAAGTCATTGTCAATCGTATTTTGCATGTATTTATTATTAGTAGCGTACATTATATATTCACATATCCATACACGGGCTTCCACGTCATCTCATCATGCATAATGTAATTATGGATACCGATTCTAAGTCTGAACGAACATAATCGATGAATGATGGATAAATTGGCCATAATGTTCATTCAGTGGACCTTGCCACCAGTATTTCTCTAGCAATATTTTTTATAAAAAAGATAATATACAAAATGTGTAGTTTCAAAAAAAAAGACCCAGGGACTCTGCTTAAATTTACATTCTGAGCGGGCTGGAATCGCTTAATATTTGCTTGAAATTACATTTTCAAAAGGGCAACTTTTATTTTAGCTCTATAGCAAAGTTTATATAATGAAAATTCCTTTAACACTATTATTGTATATCCTAAAAAGTTGGTTTTAATTTTTGTATCTTGCTGAATGTTTTACTGGTTTTTTGTTTCTGTATTGTTCTATGTCAAATTATACTCTAATCTCACTGGAGTCAAATAATGATTCATTTGAAATTTAGATACATGTTCGACCATATGGGTTAAAATTTATATTTAAGCACCACAGATGAATTATATAATAAAGATTGTTTTAATAAATTGTTTTTATTTTAAACTTCACATATAAATCAAGTAAAATTCCTTATCCATATAAATTTAAGTTTAGATTTTAGTTTAAATGATTAATATGGTGGCTTCTCTGTTTTTTCGGGTTGGACAACTATTTGCATAACTAATATGTTTAGCATTTCACTATCGTTTACTATTGGTTTCCATCCGTTTGGTGGAATGCAAATGTATAGAGCCATGTAATATTGTGCATGTATGTATACGGCCGGGAAGCAGCTTGTGGACATCGTACTCATGTTTTTTATTTTCAAGAATCATTCTGATAAGCTTGCTTTCCTAATAAGCACGCTTCTTTTCGTAACATGTACGTGATCTAGTTTCCTTGGTTTCCAAGTTGAACCTTTTCTGACTATGTTTTTCTCGTATGGTTTTCTTCTCTTCCAAATAGATCTTTCTACACAAACAACACTGTTTCCCTCTAGCTATGTAGTTTTCTAATCTAAAAAAGCTATGTACGTTTTTCAGGGACTTTCCTTTTAGTGATGTACACACGTCACGTGATATTGGTTTAGGACCTAGCTGTAGCATGCCTATTTTTTCTCTCTTTGTTAAAATCCAAATCGGATTTGATTACTTGTTCCTTCTTTTCATGTACAACACGTAGCTGGTATTAACTTTTAGATGTCCATCTTATCCACGTGATGGTGCTTGTGTTTTTCAACGACGATGCATGTACTACGTGAGAGAATTTATATGGTCTGTATGTGCTATTTTGAAATCATCCGTGCGTCCTAGTTACTTGCCGATTCATAACTCATCTATTTTTCCAACTTTTTATTAACACACCTTATACGTGTCAGGTTCAATGCACGCTTTAGGCATGTAACGTAATATTTTTAAATCTCAGTCGTTATTATTACTGATCAACGGTGCATATAATTTTAACATATGTGGAAGAACGTGGTGGTATATAATAGATAATAGAAGATAGATGGTGGTTCAGTGCCATGGGCTATGCCTTGAATTGTCAGTTTGGCATAAAGAAGTTCCACCACATGTCTTACTAGTGATAGACTGCCGAAGGCTGACCCCTCGGGTGGAGCATATTAGTCATTCCTAGCCTATTCATGAACTTGCTAGAGAACACCCCAATCTCATAGACTTTAACCAGCAGCCAGGCCCATATAGGTGTGTTCCTTCACATGAAAATCGATGGTTTAGTGTGCCATGGCATCGAATTAGTCCATGGCCTCCGCTTCATCCTCTGGTATGTTCCAGTCCTAGATGCGCGCCATGGACGGCACCATCCACATGGGCTTCTAGACGAGGCCTGGCAGCTTCTGAGATCGGTACCTAATGCATGAGCCCCATCCAAGCTGAAGCGACACAGGTCAGGGATACGGTACACCGCTCCTCCTCCGAGCCACTTGTGGGCACTGAAAGCACAACCCGCCTTCATGAAAGGCCACGTTTGCTGGCATCTTCAGCATTAGTGGGTAGCTATCCCCAACGAAGATCGAGCGCTGCCCGATAGTGTCCCTAGGTGCCCATGCAGTGTTACGTACGTCATTGATACGTCTCCAACGTATCTACTTTTCCTAACGCGTTTCCTCTTGTTTTGGACTCTAATTTGCATGACTTGAATGAAACTAACCCCAGACTGATACTGTTTTCAGCAGAACTGTCAAGGTGTTGTTTTTGTGCAGAAATAAAAGTTCTCGGAACGGAACGAAACTTTGCAAGGAATCTATCTATCTATCTATCTATCTTCTATCTATCTATCTATTCTATTATATACTTAAAACATAAGTCAAACGAGACACCACGTTCTTCCACATATGTTAAAATTATATGCACCGTTGATCAGTAATAATAACGGCTGAGATTTAAAAATATTACGTTACATGCCTAAAGCGTGCATTGAACCTGACACGTATAAGGTGTGTTAATAAAAAGTTGGAAAAATAGATGAGTTATGAATCGGCAAGTAACTAGGACGTGCGGATGATTTCAAAATAGCACATACAGACCATATAAATTCTCTCACGTAGTACATGCATCGTCGTTGAAAAAACACAAGCACCATCACGTGGATAAGATGGACATCTAAAAGTTAATACCAGCTACGTGTTGTACATGAAAAGAAGGAACAAGTAATCAAATCCGATTTGGATTTTAACAAAGAGAGAAAAAAATAGGCATGCTACAGCTAGGTCCTAAACCAATATCACGTACGTGTGTACATCACTAAAAGGAAAGTCCCTGAAAACGTACATAGCTTTTTTTAGATTAGAAAAACTACACAGCTAGAGGGGAAACAGTGTTGTTTGTGTAGAAAGATCTATTTGGAAGAGAAGAAAACCATACGAGAAAAACATAGTCAGAAAAAGGTTCAACTTGGAAACCAAGGAAACTAGATCACGTACATGTTACGAAAAGAAGCGTGCTTATTAGGAAAGCAAGCTTATCAGAATGATTCTTGAAAATAAAAAACATGAGTACGATGTCCACAAGCTGCTTCCCGGCCGTATACATACATGCACAATATTACATGGTTTCTATACATTTGCATTCCACCAAACGGATGGAAACCAATAGTAAACGATAGTGAAATGCTAAACATATTAGTTATGCAAATAGTCGTCCAACCCGAAAAAACAGAGAAGCCACCATATTAATCATTTAAACTAAAATCTAAACTTAAATTTATATGGATAAGGAATTTTACTTGATTTATATGTGAAGTTTAAAATAAAAACAATTTATTAAAACAATCTTTATTATATAATTCATCTGTGGTGCTTAAATATAAATTTTAACCCATATGGTCGAACATGTATCTAAATTTCAAATGAATCATTATTTGACTCCAGTGAGATTAGAGTATAATTTGACATAGAACAATACAGAAACAAAAAACCAGTAAAACATTCAGCAAGATACAAAAATTAAAACCAACTTTTTAGGATATACAATAATAGTGTTAAAGGAATTTTCATTATATAAACTTTTGCTATAGAGCTAAAATAAAAAGTTGCCCTTTTGAAAATGTAATTTCAAGCAAATATTAAGCGATTCCAGCCCGCTCAGAATGTAAATTTAAGCAGAGTCCCTGGGTCTTTTTTTGAAACTACACATTTTGTATATTATCTTTTTATAAAAATATTGCTAGAGAAATACTGGTGGCAAGGTCCACTGAATGAACATTATGGCCAATTTATCCATCATTCATCGATTATGTTCGTTCAGACTTAGAATCGGTATCCATAATTACATTATGCATGATGAGATGACGTGGAAGCCTGTGTATGGATATGTGAATATATAATGTACGCTACTAATAATAAATACATGCAAAATACGATTGACAATGACTTGGACAGTGAAACACATAACAAGGTAACTGTTTAGAAAAGGTGTAACAATGAAAGTTGGCGATTAGTCAAAAGAGCTATTGCCATTGTTTGTTTGATCTTTGTTTGTCACACAACCAAATGTCTACCTACAAATTTATACAAATAACGGAAATATGTGTACATGTTTAACAATGTTTACTACAGCGACAAATATTAGCTATTTTTTTAAGATAAATACAGATATGGCGATAGATGAAATGAAATAATATAGGAAGATAAAACCCATCAAAATATGAAACACTTTGTGAGAGGTCTAGCCGCGCAAATGCGCGGGTCAAACCACTAGTTTTTATATAATAAAAGAGGATTTCTGGAGCCAAGAGCCACCGGAGGGGGCACCTGGGTGGGCACAACCCACCAGGGCGCGCTAGCCCTTCCAGGCATGCCCAGGTGGGTTGTCCCCACCTGGTGGCCCCGCAAACCCTGAAACCGACGCTATAAAATCTTATTTTTCCAGAAAAAAATAAGGGAGAAAGAATTATCATGATCCACGAGATGGAGCTGCCGTCGCCTCCTTTTGTTCATCGGGAGGCTAGATCTGGAGTCCGTTTGGGGCTCCAGAGAGGGGGATCTTCGTTCTTCATCATCACCAACCCTTGTCCATCGCCAATTCCATGATGCTCCCCACCGGGAGTGAGTAATTCCTTCGTAGGCTCGCTGATCGGTGAGGAGTTGGATGAGATTCATCATGTAATGAAGGTTTCACCTTGTTCCTACTTGTGCAAACAGGGATCATGTTGTGCCAATCATGCATTTTAGAGGAACTACATAAGACAATACAATGAACTATATCCCAGCCAGTGCTTTAACTCTGCTGGAAGTTCTTGATAATCTTTCGATATAATCTCAGCACAGGTAAACAAGAGTGATTTCAACCATACATTTGAAGTGCACAAAAATATACACTATTGAGTGATTCAAGTGAGTGCTTTATCATCTCTTATGGGACTACATGAATAAGCTTTTTTCCTCAGGTTTATATCGGCCTAAGGCCTTCATCCATATTAGTTTGTTTTCATCTCTATTTGTATCATGCCACTGTCATGAGAAACTCCGTTATCTTTGCACGTTAAAGTTTTGCAACCTATGATACATGGCAATGCTTTGAGTGTTGAGCTAATTGGCACTAATTAAATAAACAAATACCTCTCTTTAAGCAAGACTTCTATGTTGCTAACTTTACCCATTAAGATAATGAGGGTGCTTCTATTTGTTAGTGTATGTTTCATCAATTAGTCCCACTTTACAGTAATATCACTCTCTCAATATATGTGCCAACAGGGATGCTCGATTTTGGTGGAACTGCACAAAAACTTTGGGTGCTTCATTGCCTCGACAGCTTCCTTCCTTTCCTGTCAGTCGCTAATCTGGGATTGCATTCTTCCTTTGCTGTCAGTCGCTTGGGTTATCTCGGCTTCCAGTCAAAGGAAATAGTAATTAATATGCTACCTCACACAGGTTGGTACTGGTCTTTATCCTGATTATTGTGCTTGTCATATGTATTGGTAATTTGGTATTGTGCTACTGTTTGCCGATTTCATAAGGGAGTAACTTGGAGCTTGAACTCACAGGAAAATCATTACATTCGGTGATTTCAGTAGAACTGCACAAAAAGATCAGATGGACAGGTACTTACGCTGCTGCTATGTACTCCAAAGTTCACTCACAAAAGCATCGATGTTGACAAGAAGAAGTGCCTATATTCATTTGAGTATCAACCGGCGTCAACCAGTTTTCAAACTCCAAGTATTAGGAGAGTGAACGCCAAAAATATTGCTTGGCGCATAGCCCAGAAAAATGCAGCCCAGTCTTTGGTCCCAACTTGTGACTTTTGGTTATCGGCACATATGGTAGCGAACTGTATGGCATGGATTCTAAAGATTCCAGACAAGTTGGTTGACATGTATATTCATCTGGCACTTAATCAGTCTGCACTCCAGGGATGCTCCATTTCAGTTGAACTACAAAAAAAATTTGGGTGGTTCATTTTCTCAACCGCCTCCTTTCTTGTCTGCAATGTAGAATTTTGGCGAGCTACAGGACCAAGATGAGCCAGTAAACTAGTTGGATGAAAGTAGTGGCCAAGTTGCTCAAACCTCCCTCGGCACGAGCCCACTATTTGAGGATAAACCTACAAGCAAAGTTCAGATTGTCTGTGCTGCCTCTTATGTACTCGAAAGTGTACTCGTACAAGCATTAATTTTAGCAAGAAGTATCTCCGACTGAACACGATTTACCAGTCTGTACCCTAGGTAATTAAAGTTCGTCCAGGGATGATATTGGTTGTGATCTCAATCATTTGCATGCATAAACATACTGAACATGTGTATATCTGAATCTTTTTGTGAATTATCTATGAATATTGTCGTGTGATCTATCAATCATTTGGATGCATAGACATGCTGAACTTGTGTATATATGAATCTTTTGAATTGTTGATTGTGAATGTTGGCTATGAGTATGAATGTGTCCTATGAACCTGAGTTTGATACGAATGTTTACCTTTTCTGTTGTACTTGTGTGTGAACTTGTTAGTATGCCTACTGTGGGATTTGTGACGTGTGGGTGTCAACGGCACACCTTCTTCCCGAGAAGAATCGCACCTGCTTTGTTAGGGTAGCAAGCTCTTTTTGATATTTTTGATCTGTTTTCCCCCCTCCCCCGCTCAACCCCTGTCGTAATGTTTTCGGCCTCAAAACAAACATAGTACTGCGTTGTTTTTGGGGCTTGATGAAAAAATCGAGTGCTGGTTTCTGTAGGTTGGCCTGCCTAGCAAATGGGCTGCTGGTCCACCACGGACTGGGAAGCTAAAAACAGTACAAGTTGTATGGTGCAGAGGCAAGTAAAAAAATGCTATCGAGAGCCATCCACTGAAGAAAAAAAATCGCTCCTGATGTGCTTCTTCAGTCGCGCCGTCGGCCCCCTCTTTAATCAAGTTCGCTCGGGGATCTAGCTGGTATCATTTTTTTTCAGAGGGCGAACAAGTATCAGTTAGGCCTAGGTTTTGTTTTTTAACATGCGTAGCCCACGACATACGGAGACAGTATTTTCAACTTATTTTTTGAGGTCCATACCGGCCTATGGGCTTTTTCTTAAAGATCGGCAGCCCAATGTATTTTTCTTAATTAAACGCAGATCTCTGTTCTATTTATCTATATATAAGAATAATAATGCTGTCTCCAATTTATGTTTCCCTTCTAACCACATTATATATATTTATATTATTACTATTATCGTATATTTTATAGAGACTTATATATACATTATAAAAACATCCCATGTGTTATTAATTTATAAAAGTAAATGTTTAATGAAGTTGGGAAGGAAAATCCTGGTTGTTTTTGACTCACGAGCAAGGAAAATCATGGTGATTATGCATAAAAGCTTGCAAAGATTTTAAGGACCAATGTAATAATAACACGCTCATTTTTATTTTGAGCAATAACTCGCTAATTTGTTAATTATATATATATATATATAATGTGTCGCTCCGGTTTATTTTTTTATATTAATTGCTCCTTTTAACCTAACATTATATATAGAACGAGCCCAGCTAATTCGTGTATTTAAAGAAAGTGCAAATGGGATGGGATTTCTTAGAAAATATAAATGGGCCGCATTGACGCGAAATTATTTGTTCACCCAGCCCAGCAAATGGACAAAACATGGGTTAAATATATGCCACATTTTTGCAGGCTGACATGTGGGCCAATAGGTCGAAGCCTACGCAGGGCGTTGTCAACTTGGTCAACAAATGATTACGACATCCACAACCATTGGATTTATATCCAACGGCCGGTATGCATCTTCAATCTCTCGTCTTCTTCCTCCAGCATCGCCGAGACCGCCTGATCCGGCCTCCGGCGGCTAGCGGCTCTGCTTAGCACGCATCGCTGCGAAGTGCTACCCCACCGTCGGCCAGGCTATCCCTCCACCCCTCCACACCTCCTATTATTCTCCACCGACTCTAGCCCCACGCCGCACCAGAACCAGTTATGACCCTTCTCCTCGTTTCAATCTGCGACTCCACTGCCGCGTCTTCACATCTCCGGGTCGTTCCCGTCAGGGGCCTCGCCGCCGTCCACCGCCTCGCTGCGCTCGGTGCGGCGTGGTCAACAAACAAGAGTCATCGGAAGAGGATTGTACGTGGAGAGCCTGACGGTTGGAACCCGCGAGGTCCATGGTCGCACGCAAGGAAAGTTCCTCCTTATTAAGCTGAAAAAATGTTTCTTCCGCCTGACAGCTAGGACCCACCGACTGTATCTTCGCACGGAAGGAAGTGCCTCCTTGTTATGCGAAAAAATTTATTCCTCCCGTTGATAGCTGGGACCTGTTAGATTTGGTGGCTGACTTGTGGGCCTACTAAGCGGACGTGTACGCAGGGCTTTGTCAACTTAATCAACAAATGATTCTAGCAGCTGGACCGGTGGATGTTAATCCAACAGTCGTGCTCTTTCTTCAACCTCTATTTTTGCTCCTGTCTCCCATGGGCGGCACCGCGGCAGTGCTGCTGTGCACCTGAACCAGTCAAGTTTCCCACTCCTCTCCATCTGCGACTCCACTACCGCGTATTCCCCATCTCTGGGCCGTTCTTGTCTGGGGCCTCGCCGTCGTCCACCGGCCTTGGTTTAGTTGGCATAGTGTGGTCAACGTGGTCAAACAACCGAGAGTCATCGGAAGATGACTGTACGTGAGAGGCTGACAGTGGGGACGTACCACGCCCATGGACGCATGGATGCAACTGCATCCTTTTTACCCTGAAAAATAATGTTTTCTCCCCCTGACTACTGGGACCCACTAGCTACATCTTCGCACGCAAGGAAATGCGTCCATATTACAGGAAAAAAATGATTCTTCCCCTGACTGCTGGGACCCACCAACTACATCTTCACACGCAAGGAAGTGCGTCCATATTATGGGCAAAAAACATGATTCACCCCCTGACTGCTGGGACCCACCAGCTACATCTTCGCACGCAAGGAAGTGCCTGACAGTCGGGACCCACCTGGTCGAAGCGTAAGTAGCGTTGTCATTCTGGTTGCGAACGTGTACATACATACTGGTCGATGTAGAGGCGCGCACGTGTGGTAGTAGAGGCGTGCACATGTGGTAGTAGAGGCACGCACGAAGCATGTACACTTACGTATAGCGGCCAGGGTGCAAGAAAGTAAATACGGCCACGTACGTACATACGGGCGGGGTCTCGAACGCCTACTCGCGCATACGCACGGCCAGAGCTCGTGTACATGGATGTGGCTGGGTCGGAACGGAGAAACTGCGTCGTCGTCGTGTTCATGGGGAGGCAACAGAATGTGTCGTGTTCATCGGGAGGCAACGGAACACGTGCTATTCATCGGGAGCCAACCGGCTTGGACGGAACTGCCAATGGAAACGAGGCCTGGCGTACCACAGAACGGAGGAAACGGCCTTGTGTTCGACCGGCCATGGTCGAAACGGGATCCTGTTCATCAGGAGGGGTCTGACGTACCGCAAAACGGAGGAAACGGACCTCCTACGGTTGAAACAGGGTCATGTTGATCGGGAGAGGTGTGGCGTACCGCAAAACGGAGGAAACGGACTTGTGTTGGAGCACTACGGTCGAAACGGGGGTCCTGTTCATCGGAAGGGGTGTGGCGTACCGCAAAACGAGACTCCACGGGATACCGTTCATCTCCACCGTCGACCTCCTCCATCCTCCACGGGCTCCTGTTCATCCACCGTCAACCTCCTCCAGCCTCCACCTACGACTGTTCATCCACGGGCTCCTGTTCATCCAGCCTCCACCACGCACTCCTCCACCGGCTATTGTTCAACCAGCCCTCTCCACGGGGTCCTGTTCAACCACCCCTCCATGGGCTACTGTTCATCCAGCCCTCCACCGGCTACTGTTCAAACAGCCCTCCACCGGCTACTGTTCAACCAGCCCTCCACGGAGTCCTATTCATCCATCGGCTCGATCGATCAGGGTACTGTTCATCCAGCGGCAACGGCCTCTACTACCACGGGGTCCTGTTCATCCAACCCCCACCGGGAACTGTTCATCCAAAACCCCCAACAACGCTCACTGTTCATCAAGGGAAGGAGGAATTAGTGTTCTATCAGCTTCAGTTAGCAGCAGTAGCAAAGGAATCACTTGGGTTCAATTAACAGCAAGGGATCGATCGATCGCTTGGGTTCGATGAACGCCGTAACTGCAGTAATCGCTCGGGTTCGATTAGAGCCCAACGCCGCACACACCGCCAGCGTCGTCTGAGATAAACGCGCATCGCTCAGCCCCCGACCACCCACCGTAACCGGGAACTCTCCCCAATATTTTCCTCGCACTCGCTTCTACCACAGTTTTTTCTGTCATGGACGTCCCAAAGAATGTCATGCAGTTGCGTCTCCGGACCGCCCAGGATGAAAGGCCCATTTTCTATCATGATTTTTTGTCATAGAAGTAGGGCCCCATCACACCTATGATGATACTGAGTTTTGTCATAATTATCGTCATAGAAGTGTCATAAGTATGACAGAAAAAATTTCGTTCGGCCCAAAATGTCATGGATGTGTCTTTTTTTTAGTGACATCGGCTTCTTTCTCACCTGCAAGGCGCCGTACCCGGCGAATGGCGCGGGAGCAGCGGTATGACACTGCCTCGTCCACGGTAGCAACTTTGCCCGTGCCTTCGTGCTCCTCAGCGAGCCGGCTTGGAGCGGCGACTTGTTGAACCACGCGCCAGCTTAGAGCGACCACTTGCTCCTCCGCGCACCAACCTATAGCCTCAACCATGGTACTGATGACCTCGAGCGGCGAGGGACGTCAAGAAGCGAGTTTCCTAGCTCATATCCGGTGGGCTTGGCAGGCCACCCAACATACTTGTATGTCGAAGAACTCCTCTTCCTGCTCTCCAGAAGACATCACTATAAAAAAAGACACATCCGTGACATTTTGGGCCGAATGAATTTTTTTCTATCATGCTTATGACACTTCTACGACAATAATTGTGCCAAAAGCACGTATCATCTTAGATGTGGTGGGCTCCTACTTATATGACAAAAAATCATGACAGAAATTGGGCTTTTCATCCTGGGCGGGCCGGCGACGAACCTGCATGACATTCTTTGGGCCGTCCATGACGGAAAAAATCGTGGTAGAAGCAAGGGCGAGGAAAATGTTGGGGAGTTCCCGGTTACGGTGCGTAGTCGGGGCCGAGCGATGCACGGAGGTTTGCACGATTCTCTCATACACGTATGCGCCTTGTGTACGAGGCGTCGGGCTCAAACTAAACCCGAGCGAGGCATTCGCTTACTGAACCCGAGTGATTGCACTAGCTACGCGTTGCTCAACCCGAGCGATCGATCGATCCCTGCCGTTAACTGAACCCAGGCGATTCCTTTGCTACTTCTGCTACTGAAGCCGATCGAACCTGCTGCCTCTTGATGAACAGTGACCATTGTTGGGGGTTGGATGAACAGTTCTGGTGGGGGTTGGATGACGCAAGATCTATCTAGGAGATGCATAGCAACGAGAGGGGAGAGTGTGTCTACGTACCCTCATAGACCAAAAGCGGAAGTGTTTAGTAACGCGGTTGATGTAGTCGAACGTCTTCATGATCCAACCGATCCAAGTACCGAACATACAGCGCCTCCGCGATCAGCACACATTCAGCTCGATGACGTCCCTCGAACTCTTGATCCAGTTGAGGTCGAGGGAGAGTTCCGCCAGCACGACGGCATGGTGACGGTGATGATGAAGTTTATCGGCGCAGGGCTTCACCTAAGCACTACGACGATATGACCGAGGTGTGTAACTATGGAGGGGGGCACTGCATATGGCTAAGAGAACTTTTTGTGTACCTTTGGGGTGCTCCCCTCCCACGTATATAAAGGGGGGGAGGAGAGGTGGCCGGCCCTAGAAGGGGGCGCGCCATGGGGGAGTCCTACTTGGACTCCTAGTCCGAGTAGGATTCGTCCCCCCCCCCACCTTTCCTAGTCCAAGTAGGATAAGAAGGGAAGGAGGAAAGAAGAGAAGCAAGAAGGGGGGCGCCGCTCCCTCCCCTTGTCCAATTCAGACTGGACAAGGGGGGGGCACCTCTTGCCGGCCCTCTCTCTTCTCCACTAAGGCCCATGATGGCCCATTAACTTCCCGGAGGGGGTTCCCTTAACACGTCAGATGCCCTAGCGGAAGGACTTAGTCGTGGAGCCATCGCAACGAGATTAGCTTAAAGGGGTTAAACCGGAACAAAGGACACAGAAAGTTTATACTGGTTCGGCCCCTTGCGGTGAAGGTAAAAGCCTACGATCCAGTTGTTGTGGGATTGATTGATCTCGATGAGCAGGGAGTGAATCCGCTTTACCTATCTCCCGAGCTGTTGTTTCTTGTCCCTGAACCGCCACCGGGTCGTCCCTTTATATACACTGGTTGATGCCCGGCCGGTTTACAGAATCCCGAGGCCGGCTCATACAAGTGTCCGGCTCGGTTTATTCCTTTCCCTAACTTACAATACAAGTTATTCATCTATGGCGGTTTATTACTATGGGCCTTAATCCGCCATTGGGCTCTGGGCCTCTAAGCCTCCATAGTTAAAGCGCCATATCCTTCATCTTCATGGGCTCTTGTACATGACTCCTTGTGAGTGTAATCCGGCCCCTCCTGGGCGGTTTACATCCAGTAGTCATATCCCCAACACCCGGTACTCCGAAACTTATCCGAATGACCCGAACATTCTGGTGTCCGAATGTAGTCTTCCAATATATGAATCTTTATGTCTCGACCATTTCGATACTCCTCGTCACGTCCGTGATCTCATACGGGACTCCGAACAAACTTAGGCTCATCAGAACACGAAACTCATAATACAAATCGTCATCGAACATTAACGTACGGACCCTACGGGTTCAAAAACTATGTAGACATGACCGAGACACATCTCCGGTCAATAACCAATAGCGGAACCTAGATGCTCATATTGGTTCCTACATATTCTACGAAGATCTTTATCGGTCAAACCGCATAACAACATACATTGTTCCCTTTGTCATCGGTATGTTACTTGCCCGAGATTCGATCATCGGTATCATCATACCTAGTTCAATCTCGTCACCGGCAAGTCTCTTTACACGTTCTGTAATGCATCATCTCGTGACTAACTCATTAATCACATTGCTTGCAAGGCTCATAGTGATGTGCATTACCAAGAGGGCCCAGAGATACCTCTTCAATACACGGAGTGACAAATCCTAATCTTGATCTATGCCAACTCAACAAACACAATCGGAGACACCTGTAGAGCATATTTATAATCACCCATTTACGTTGTGACGTTGGATAACACACTAAGTGTTCCTCCAGTATTCGGGAGTTGCATAATCTCATAGTCATAGGAACATGTATAAGTCATGAAGAAAGCAATAGCAGAAAAAACTTAAACAATCGTTATGCTAACCTAACGGATGGGTCTTGTCCATCACATCATTCTCTAATGATGTGACCCCCTTCATCAAATGACAACACATGTCTATGGCTAGGAAACTTAACCATCTTTGATTAACGAGCTAGTCAAGTAGAGGCATACTAGGGACACTCTCTTTGTCTATGTATTCACACATGTACTAAGTTTTCGGTTAATAGAATTCTACCATGAATAATAAACATTTATCATGATATAAGGAAATATAAATAACAACTTTATTATTGCCTCTAGGGCATATTTCCTTGATCTCCCACTTGGACTAGAGTCAATAATCTAGATTACATAGTAATGATTCTAACACCCATGGAGTCTTGGTGTTGATCATGTTTTGCTCGTGAGAGAGGCTTAGTCAACGGGTCTGCAACATTCAGATCCGTATGTATCTTGCAAATCTCTATGTCTCCCTCCTTGACTTGATCACGGATGGAATTGAAGAGTCTCTTGATGTGCTTGGTTCTCTTGTGAAATTTGGATTCCTTTGCTAAGGTAATTTGCACCAGTATTGTTAGAAAAGATTTTCATTGGACCCGATGCACTAGGTATTACACCTAGATCAGATATGAACTCCTTCATCCAGACTCCTTCATTTGCTGCTTCCGAAGCAGCTATATACTCTGCTTCACACGTAGATCCCACCATGACGCTCTACTTGGAACTGCACCTACTGACAGCTCCATCATTCAATAAAAATACGTATCCGGTTTGTGACTTAGAGTCATCCGGATCAGTGTCAAAGCTTGCATCGACGTAACCGTTTACGACGAGCTCTTTGTCACCTCCATAAACGAGAAACATATCCTTAGTCCTTTTCAGGTATTTCAGGATGTTCTTGACCCCACATCCGATGATCCACTCCTGGATTACTTTGGTACCTCCCTGCTAAACTAATAGCAAGGCACACATCAGGTCTGGTACACAACATTGCATACATGATAGAACCTATGGCTGAGGCATAGGGAATGACTTTCATTTTCTCTCTATCTTCTCACTACTAGGAAAAGGCCTACTAATGGCGCACCTAATTTGGCCATTAATGGCGCATTAGTGGTGCGCCATTAGTGCCACGCCATTAGTATATTTTACTAATGGCGCACCACTGGTGCGCCATTAGTATCTGATATACTAATGGCGCACCACCGGATCGCCATTAGTATATACAACAATGCGCCATTAGTATGCCTCCCGAGGGCCATGTATACCAGTGCTTTGGCATACTAATGGCGCTATGCAAGATGCGCCATTAGTAACCCGGCATACTAATGGCGCCTTTGTTTAATGATGCGCCATTAGTATCCTTTGGCATACTAATGGCGCCTTTATGTGATGCGCCATTAGTATGAATATTAGGTTTTTTTTATTTTTTTATTTTTTGTATTTTGCACAGGTTACGAAATGTATAATTGGACAAAATATAGACATCACACATCAACAACAGATTCATCGAATACAATAGAAGATTAGTCTCTGAATACAATTCATCATATTAGTCTCCGAATTGAAAATACCGAACAAAGATAGAACATTATATTACAAGTCTCGAGACCGCGAGTAGCGAGTTTGTCTTCACATTACAAGTCGATATCGATCAGCTAAACTACCATCACATAGAAGAGAGCTGCAGTCATCACGATGAAACTCGTCTTCATCCGGTTCCTCCAACGCTCCCTCCCCTCTCCCGCTAGATAGCGGGCATATCTAGATTCGGCCTCGGCCCTAGTGGTGTACCCTTTGTAACTGTTACCGCTGAATCGGTGAACCTGTCTCCGACACTCCTCCCGATCGTCGTAGACTCGGAACCTTACCCTTGTACCACGACATACGACGGCATCGCTATGCACTAGCCAAACGAAACGTTAGTACCAATTCACAGACAATACATAAGCAATATATAAGTATGCAACAGAACAATGGGAAGAGAAAAGCAAGACATTAATAGCATCGATTACATTTAAGTTGAACGACTCTCAAAACCAAAGAGACATACTACAAGTTCATTAAAGTTTAATTACAACATGAGCCAATCGATGTTTCAGAACTAGACACAGCATCACTGCTTTCGACTCGACGCAAGGGACCGGAGCGTGGATGAAGCCGCCGTCTATCGTGGGAGTCATGAAAGAACGGGTGTGGTCAGCCTGCATTTGTACCATTGTGTCGATGTCACTGTTGGACGGTTGATTTCTGAGGTAGAACTGCCCCGAGGTACGAAGGACATCTTGATGGATGATTTCCGCAAACTTTGACTGGATGCGAAAGAATTCTTGTCTGATGTCCGCGTCCTGGATTGCCGACACGCTCGCGGCCCAATCTGTGAGTTTACTCGGTAGCAGAAGTTGATGATGGTCCCGTACGATCGCCCGCATGTGATGGATGGCGTAGTAGGCACCCTTCTGACCGCCAGGCGGCTGCTTGACGCAGCAGAACGTCGTAGTGTGGGAGAACACGTGCTTGCCGTACTTACGAATAGGCCTGGTGAAGGTGCCTCCAGATTTGGCTTAGCCGGGGAGAACATCATCAAGAACCTTCTTGACATTTGTGTAGTCTACGTTCGACTGACGGTCCGGGTCGAAATACGTGGCCATGGAATATTTGGGGCTTAGGAGGATGAGCGTGCAATGTGTCACTGCAGAAAACACGGAATGTTAAAAGAAAAAGCGATCGAAATCTAAGAATTCGTCATATGTTACGGGCGGTTGAGGAGAACTTACTCAGGAAAGTAAGGCACGAGGAAGTTATCCTTATCTTGGTTTGCCGAATGACGCCTTCGAGGTAAGAACTTCGCGACTTGCGGTCCCAGCGCTGCCCAAGATCTTGGCACGCATGTAGAAGGGGTCGACTATCACGATGTCCGGGGTCTTGTCGCGAATGATCCGCATCTCCATACTCAGCGAAAATAGCCGAACGAAGGTGTAGTGCAGCGGATGAAGGTTCATCATAGCGTGGATGTCATCAAACCGCAGGATGATCGTACGGCCGATGGAGTTATCCACAAAGCCCTTGCCCTCTGGCACCTTGGCCGCGAAAACCGGGTATGCCACATCCTTCTCTCTGAGACGCCGCTTCTCCAAAGAAAGAACACTGTCATGCAGACTCCGCATAGCACCGGTTGCATCATTGAGCATATTTGTCGGTAGCATCGCCCTACCCGCCACATGCACCCTCCTCGAGATATCCTCGGTGAAGGTGGCCCGTCCCGAGCACGGATCGCATTTCGGTGCCGGCTGGCTCGCACCCTTGTTAGTCTTTCTTTTGCGTGCCTTCTTCTTCTCCTGTAATGGGACCGAGTTCTGCTCACGCACCGCCTTCTTGAGTGTGTTTGGGCTGATAATTTTTCGCACCTCGCCTATCTGAGGCTCGGTTAAGTCGGCAGCTGGAGTCGTCTCCTGTGATCTGAACGGCAGATGAAGCCTGTTGCAACTTGGCTTCTCCGCGGTACCAGCTAGATCGCGCACGTCTTTTGTTGGGTTGGGTTCTTGAGAAGGAGCCCCCATGAAGTCGCCATCGTACCCATGTTCGGCAAAGTACTGATCGACGTTGCCAAATGTATCGTCGTCGTCGTCGTTCTGATCCTGTGCCATATGCATGTTTGGATCCAGTGGCATAGGGATGTCCGGCACCGTTGCGGCGATCTTGCCATGGGGCCGATTTGGCGCTGGCACGACTGGCGGTGTTGTCTTTGGGGTGGTGTCCCCCGCCCCCAAACGAATCTGGCTCTTCGGCCAAAGCAGGGTCCAGCTCAGGCAAGCGCTGAGGGTCATCACGGCATCATCGTCGGCCCCGACGGGTCGAATCGGAGGTAACAACTCGTCGCAGCCTGCCAGCACCCGAACCAGTTCAACCCTAAACAAGTTGGGTGGCATCTGGGTACCGTGGAACAAGGGGTTGCCCGGTTGAACGATTTTGCCCTTGGCGACATCGACCAACTCGTTGTTCACGAAGCGCGTGAGAGTGCACGCGAACATCGGCGGCGCCCTGCGAAAACATGTAGGGCATCAGGGATGCCCAGTCAAAGGCAAGGAGATGAAGTCCTCGATCGAGAGAGGCTTAATTAGTTACCGTGATGATGGCGTCGAGCTCGGCTAATGTCAAGGCACCGCCAACGGCGCGTGCGATTGACGGAGGGGCCGCTTCGCAGAGGTGCCGGCGGCGTACACCGGGTGCATTAAGCTCCGTGCGGCGTCGGCGACACCAATGCCGCCTCCGCCGGAGACAACAATGGCCCCGCCATCGCATTCTGCGAGTTGCTGGCCGTGAAGCTAGGAATCGGGGCGGCCCACTGGCCGCCCGCAATCCACGCACTCAACCCCTGGATCAAGGTAAGCACAATGGCGGTGATAAATCGCTCCGAGTTGTTGTTGCACTTACTCTTGGACAATCTCCGAATCCAGCCACCTGTGCCTTGAGTTCTTGAACCTCGCGCTTTGGCTTTCCGAGCTGGTCTTTTTCTCCTTCCGCACACCGGTGTATAGTATGACCCCATTTTGTGGACAAGCCTTTGCCGGCCACACGACCAGGTGACGTCGACTTCGAGCTTATCCTTGTTCTTCATTACATTCAACGCCCTATTTAGAGTGGTGTCCCAAGGGTTGCTCTTAGTCGACCCAGCGCTATCGCTTTCGATCGCTGCGGAAGGAATGTGAACCATTTAGAAATTTGGCTTCATTAATTAGAATGCAACCATATGGAGCTAATTACGCGCGGGTGTATTCCTTACCAGAACAAGCTCAAGCGCCCTGGTCTTCGGATCCGTGGTAAGCTCATCTGTTATCGGGTCCTCCTTGTACCGGACCCTGACATAGTTCCTGGTCTGCTTGTTACCGCTGTATTTCTCGAAGCGGGGCGGTAGGCCTTGCTCGGCACGCTCCGTGTCCTCCTTGTCCCATATAGGCTCTGCCACTCTGTAACCGCCAGGACCGAGTTTGTGTTCCCCTAAGTTCAGCTCCCGCATTTCTTTCCCCCACTGACTTGATTGGGAGTTTGCGGTGCTCGAGCAATTGATCTTGAAGTCGTTGTGGTCATCTTCGGTGATCGAAGGATTTTTCTCCTTGATCTTCTCATAACTCTCACCTTTCTCGATCATTCTCTTCACATTGCTTTTCCAAGTAGACAGGGCCTTGCTCATCTTCGTGAGGGCAGCATTGTTCACTTTATTCCCTTTGAGGCTTGTGTTTTCAAAATCAGCGGGAACTTGTATCGTTCGTGCAGCTTCGTGAAGAGGAGGTTGCGCAAATTCCCTCGGTCAGGATGCCTCAGGTTCTCGGTGTTGATCGAGACGGTGCTCCGGAGAATGCACCCTAGCTGAAGCGAGTACCCCTTGACTATTCGTTCGGCGCCGTTGGATTCCCTCGGAGTCCACTTCAGTAACTTCCTCCTTGAGGGTGCGGAGCACGGTCGGGCGCCGGTCCTTCCGTTGCCTCTTCGGTTGGCTGCCATCTGTGCGTGCGCGCCGCCATCATCGATGGTGGCATCCTCGGCGGCACCATCATCGGTGGTGGCATCAGGGTCATCCTCGGCGGTACCATCGGTGGTCTCGGGATCGGTGGGGAAAGGCGGCGTCCTCATACAAGTGAGGTTGTTCCTCCATCTCCGGGACAGCTCCCTGTAATGCCTTGCCGCCAACCCCGGCCTCATCGTTGTTGGCCATGTTTCTCTCTAAATAGGAACAAAGTTTGGTCAAAAAGTTGGTTATTGTCAAGGAACAAGATCATGGTCTCATCATTTAGGGTTTGTCGACACTGAGGCATCCTAAAAGCTAAGCTTTTATCATTGAGGGTTTTTCGACGCCGAGGCACCCTAAAAGCCTAAGCTTTCATCATTAGTCACAAGTACCCCGCCCATGCATTAGTCACAGTACCCCATATGTCCTATTTTTAGCAAAGTCATGCTAAAATTCACGGAAAATTTCAGCATGACCTTTGCTAAAAATAGGACATATGGAGTACCAATTCTTTGGAACGGAAGTTAATCGACATTCCAGCAAACTCAAGGCCTCTCGGTGGACAAGGCAAAAAGGCCTTCATCACAACATGGAAAATACATTGGCATGTGAAGAGGTGAAACAATATATGCATCTCCAAGCAGTATCATTCAACATTTTGGACAAACCACTACAAGCAATACTGGATCAGAATGTTTTTTATACATAATTGCTAAAATCCTAGGAGTTAACCGAGCCACCAACAGAATGTGGACTTAAAAAAGGAGAGTCACGGACAGTGACATGATACATTTTCATAAAATTAGCTAGTTTTACTTATGGTGCACAAAGGAACAAGTACTGCAGTGCACTTAGAAAAAATTGAGCACCGCAAAATAAGAAGACTTGTTTCAGGTAAACGGAAGCTGTCGGCTCCATCAAGTGGAGGCAAAAACAAGTGTAATTGCAAATGAATGCAAACCACGTTAAGACTTAACTGCTAAGGCCTAGTTTGGCAACACGGTTAAGGATATTGTTATTTAGCCATTAATTACCATCTTAAGTGCAAATCATTTTTGATTCACTCTAGCTATGAATTGGTTGGTATATGATGTTTTTTTCCAAGGGGCCTGCTTATTTTTTGCCTTGATAAATATAGCTCATTATTCATTGTTATCTCCTCTATGAATAAATAGTATACTCATGTTGACTTGCCTGCCAACTAATTTGTTTCAGAATCTTCACATGCATAGGTACTTGAGAAAGGGAGGGGAATCAGAGTTGTTGTGGAGGAAATGAAAATATCTTGTTATTTGGCTGCTACCATCCATGTTCTTTTAGACTGAACATTCCCATGGGCGTTTCTCTACGCGGCGAATATATTAGATCAAGCATCATATCATGGACACCATAAAACTTTTACGCCTTGATAACGATGTCTCTGAGGTTGGACCCTGCTTTTGTTTATGAGCTCATTCAAGTAACTCTCCTAGCTCAAATGGGTCAATTTCACGTTTACATGATAGATGATACACAACATAATCTTTAGTCTTGAACGAATTATGGTAGACTAGAGATAGAACACTATACGAACCAGACACATACCGACGATATGGAAACTAGACTCAGGTTATTAGAAAATACTTGTAGACTGAATTTGCTGCTTACATCGTAATAATGCTAACATCAACTGTTCCTATGATTGCAAATAGATCACGTGAAATTCCAACAGTCCTATTGTACAGAAATTCAGTCCATAAGGGCATATATGTCCAACAGACTCTGCTACTTTGATATATGAGTTTTGTTGTATAGGTAAAAAAAGAAAGACATGTCTAATGAGACTGCTATCTACTGTGCACACATTACCTGCTAGCTACTTTACATGTTAAAAATTCAAAATGCTAAGATGAACTGTTCAACTGATTGCAGCTAGATCAAGTGAAATTACAACAGTTCTAAAGGCCGTCGAAGATCACAAGGGCAGCTTGTCATTGTACAGGACTTAGGTGAATATGAGGCGTCACTTGACCGAACTTCACCAAGACATGTTACACAACTTCAGTCAAATGGGAGTGAGAACATTCTACAGATTCAACATCGATTATTCTAGCCTACAACATCAGTTTCTATTTTGGGTAGTGGTTTTTCGTCTTGTTCTTTCAACACTACCAAGAGCCTCACTTTAACTAACAAAACAGCGTTGTCTCTGTGACAGCACAAAATTAGTAATTGTTTGACAGCTCAAAATCAGAAACCATCAGTGTTAATTGCGGTTGATAATTTGGGTGTCCTCTTGCACTACCGACGATATGGAGAGGGGGAGATGAGGGGGAGAAGAGGAGGGGGAGCTCACGGGGGCGGTGGTGTGGACGGGGCGACGAGGTGGGGCGACGAGGTCCGGGTGGTGGTGGTGCTACGAGGTCCGGGTGGTGGTGGTGCTCCGGTGACGGTGGTGTTGACGGGGCGGCGTCCGGGCCACCGGCGACGAGGGCGGCGGGGAGAGCGGCGCCGAGGAGACGAGGACGACGGGCGGGCGGCGCAAGGCTTGGAGAGGAGAGGGCGGCGCCACGGGCGCCGGGACGTCGGGCGGAGACGAGGACGACGGGCGGCGCCGAGGCGGCGTCTGGCGGCGTTGAGGCGGCGGGCAGCGGCGTGGAGAGGAGAGGGAAGGGATCGAGGCGAGGGCGAGGAGAGAGAGGGATAGGTTTGGGCGGGATATGGATGGGGCGGCACAATACTAATGGCGCACCACACCACGTGCGCCATAAGTACATCCATACTAATGGCGCACCTCGCCTGATGCGCCATTAGTATTTTTTTTTTGATTTCTGCTCAAGCCAACAGGTTATCCTCCACCGACCTGATCCACATGAAGTTCCCTCTACTAGCTCGACCGTCACAGCCAGTTCTCACACCCAGAGGTCCTGGGTTCGATTCCCAGGCTCCACAATTTTTTTATGCATTTAAAATGTTGTTTGATACTTATTTGTGTTTAAATATGTTCAAACTTGTTTAAATCATAACATTAATATTTTTTTATAAGACAGTAATAATTTTAAAAAATATATCATCAAACAGTAATGCCGGTGGAGCGGGGAGGTGCGAAGTGCGGGGGTCGGCGGTTGAGTAGGGAGGGTGTGCGGGGGTCGGGCGGTTGAGTAGGGGAATCGAGGGTGCGGGGGTCGTGGCGGCAGTGGACTGGGGTGCTCAAGCGGCGAGGGGACCGGATCTGGCGAGGTGGGATAGCGATCGAGATGGAGGGATCGAGATCGAGTGTCCATGAAATTTAAAAATATTCATGATAGTTCAAAAGTGCCCATGAAATACAATCGAGAAATGAAGGCTATGATTTAAATACAATCGATCTTAGCTAGCTATCTGTTCACAATCTTCCGCCCTTCTTTTTCGCAAATGGAGTTCTTCCGTGGAACGGACGTCCTTTAGGTAGGGTGGTCCTGCTTCTTCTTGTGGTGTATGCTGCTACTTCATCATCGTCGTCATGTTCGATCCTCGGGTCGCCGTACTTGTCGAAGTCTTGCTCATTGGCTACTCCATCCATTCCGATGATCTTCCTTTTTCCTCTCCTCACGACAACACGACTGGGCTTTGGCGGGTCGGTAATGAAGAAGCATTGGTCCACTTGGGAAGCCAGTGCCCATGGCTCATTTTTCGCGGTGATGTTTGCGCCCATGATCTTGGATTTGGCTTCGTATAACCATGGTGGTGAAATATCGGTCTTCTTTTAGGACGCTCTTGGCCCATCTGACACGGAACATCGGCACCTTCTCTCCGGCGTAGCTCAGCTCCCAGATCTCCTCGATCCTTCCGTAGTATCTGTCCTTGTCCTTACCGATGTAGGATTCCATCGTTACCCGGAGTTCGATAACCATCGCTCTTCATGTCCTTGTCCTCGGTGTAGAATGTGTAGCCGTTGATATCGTACGCCTCATAGGTCATCAGGTTGTGCTCGGCGCCCTATGACAAGGTGAATATGAGTTGTTCTTCCGCGGAAGAATCTTCATGTAAAGGGTACGACAGAAGCTTCTGCTTGAACCAAGGCGTGAAACATGAGTTGTGCTCTTTGAGTATATCTCCGTCCGTCCTCTGTTGGCCTCGGTCATTGTACGTCTTCTCAATAAAGGTTTTGTGCTCTACCACCCAAGGATCGACCACGTCTATGTGTTGTAGCGTGACTAGGTTTGCTCTTTCAAAGTCGGCGAGTCGACCCTCGAAGTCGACATGCATTTCACGGCGACCCTCACGGTGACCCCATCCAGCGAGCCTGCCGAGGTGCCTGTTGACGGGTAGACCAACGGGGTTCTCGATGCCTAGATAATTCGTGCAGTAGGAGATGCACTCTTCGGTCAGAAAGCCCCTGGCTATACTTCCCTCTGGACGTGACATGTTCCGAACGTATCCTTTGATGACACCATTCATCCTTTCGAACGGCATCATGCTGTGCAGGAACGTCGGCCCGAGTTGGATGATATCCTCCACGATATGGACCAGCAGATGCACCATAACGTCAAAGAATGGCGGCGGGAAGTACATCTCAACCTCACATAGTATCACCACGATCTCTTCCTGTAGCCTTCTGAGTTGCCTCACGCCAACCGATTTCCGAGAGATGACGTCGAAAAAGTTGCATAGGCCAAATAGCGTCGCACGGATGGGCGCGTCCTTGATCCCAGTTACTGGCAACTGGAAGTATCTGCGTCATCAACCGCGTGGCGGTCGTGAGACTTCATCCCGCTGAACTTCGCTTTCACTGGGTCTAGGTATCTGCTTATCTTCCCCGCGTAACCGTAAGGAAGTTTTACTCCTAGGAGGCAGGTGAAAACTGCTCGATCTCCTCCTGACTTAGAGTGAAGCACGCGGGAGGGTAGTCATTTCCGGTCTTCTTGGCCTTTTTGCCTTTGCGACGACTTTCTGTGTCCTGCTTCGCCTTATCATCATCATCATCATCATCATCATCATCATCATTAGCGTGAAACTCCTGCCTGATGCCCATTGATTTCAAGTCTGCCCTTGCTTTCGGCCCATCTTTGGTCCTCTCTGGCATGTTGAGCAGGGTACCAAGTAGACTCTCGCACACGTTCTTCGTGATATGCATGACATCAAGGCTGTGAGGCACACGGTGGATCTTCGAGTACGACAAGTCCCAGAAAACAGACCTCGTTTTCCATACCTTCAGCAGCTCTGGCGCCTTCGCTTCTTTCCGGCTCTGGCGCCTTTTGCTTCTTTCCGGCGGTGGGCAGTCTTTCCAATTTTTGAACAGCTTGTCTATTTCCTCGCCGCTCCTCGTGACAGGCGTTTTCGGGTTCGGTTTCACCATCGAACAGATCCTTGCGTTTCCTCCACGGGTCATCGTCGCGAAGCCACCTTCGATGTCCCATGAACACGGTTTTCAAGACCGGGATCTCTATCTAGTCTGGCGATACGTTGTGTCATCCATGCACCTTACGCATCCAGAAAATCCGTGGACTATCGCCTTGAGATATCCGTAATCGAGATAGTCGTGCACCGTCGTGAGCAGTGCGGCTCTCATAGGGAAATATTCTTTCTGCGGCGTCCCACGTATTGGCTGGCGTTTTCCATAGCGTGTCAAGCTCCTCTTTCAGCAGCCCCGGACATGATTGATGTCGTTCCCTGGTTGTTTCGGCCCTTCAATTAGCATACTCATGTGAATGTACTTCCTCTTCATGCACAACTGGGGGAAGGTTGTACATCCACACAAACACAGGCCAGGTGCTATGTGTGCTTCTCTGGCTGTCAAACGGATTGACTCCATCGGTGCTCGCGCCAAAGACGATGTTCCTTGATCGTTCCCAAATTCTGAGTCTTCGGTTCAACGCTTGCCACCGCTCGCATCCTTAGGGTGACTCAAGCATCTTGTCTTTTTATCTATCTGGATCATTTGCGTCATCTTCTCGCTTCCTCTCCTCCCTATCCGCGTGCCAACGCAGGAGCTTTGCTACCTTAGGGTCCGCGAAATACCGCTGCAGACGAGGAGTGATCGGAAAGTACCACACCACTTTTCGAGGAGCTTTCTTCCTCTTCTTGTATCGAGTGACGCCGCACACCGGACATATGGTAGACTCCGCGTGCTCGTCGACAAATGATGCAATTGTTCATGCACACATGGTATTTCACGTGCGGTAAATCCAGAGGACACACGATTTTCTTCGCCTCCTCCAAACTGGTCGGGCACTTGTTCCCTTGGGAAGACGTTCGTGCGTAATGACATGTTCTCATCGAAACATGCGTCGGTCATTTTGTGTTTTACCTTCATCTCCAGAGCCATGAGCGTTACTTTCAGGCGGGTATCCTCGGGCCTGCATCCTTCATACAATGGAGTAACCGCATCTAACTCAAGTTGATCCATCTTGGCTTTCTCTCGGGCGGCAGCTCTTGCGTTATCCGTCCGCTTGAGAAGCAGCTCTTGAATATGAGGGTCCTGCACCCAGCCCATCGATGGTCCAGCGTCGTCGCTCCGCCCGGTATCATCATCTTCATGATCATGCCCATCGCCCGCTCCGGCATCTTCCTCATCATCATGTCCTGCATCTTCTACATGATGATCGTATGCAACATCACCGTCGTGATCATCTCCAGGGGATTCTTCGTCTTCTCGCCCGCCCGAGCCGCGGTGGTTGTCTTGCTGCCCTTCCTCATTTCTTGCCCGGCCCCCATGGACGACTTCGTAGTCATCTTCATCACCTTGCCACCGATAGCCATCCATGAAACCACACAAGAGCAGGTGGTCCGCACCTGCCGGAATCCGGGTCCGCAATAAGGCTCTTCACTTGCATCTTCGACACGGACATCTTATCTCCGTCTCGTTCTTTTGAAGCATCTCGGCCTTCAAGGACCTCAAAAACCTATTCACGATGCCTTCGGTCATCGTATGGACTATGGTCGCCATGGGTAGAGCAAAACGATATTTTAGAACCAAGAAAAATTTGGCATGACTTTCCTAAAAATAGGACCAAAAGAATGCTTAATGCCAAAATTCTGGCCGAAACGGAAATGAATCAACATTCCGGCAAAATATTGGCAACTATCGCATTTCAAATACCGGTACACCTCCAAACACAAACACATATGCAACACCACAAACATACTTAGATCTAGCTAGGCCATAAAAAGTGCATGTGCACATTGTTGTAGGGAGAACAACATAAATATAGCTTCCCCCCTTACTTACCTATCAATACAAGGTAATTTAACCACTTAATTTGAATGAATCTATGGTGGAAATGAGGTGAAAAGAGGAGGCACCCGAGACAAGGAGGAGGTGGAGAGAATGAAGTGGGGAGAAAGTGAGTGTGGGTAGGAGAGGCTGTCCAAAATATCTTGTTGCTGCCCACTTACTAATGGCGCACTAGCACTAAATGCGCCATTAGTAATCCAGGTTACTAATGGCGCACCTTCTGGCGGTGCGCCATTAGTAGTTTTGCAAAAAAAAACATACTAATGGCGCACTTTTCTACAGTGCGCCATTACTAGTTTAAACTAGTAATGGCGCACGGTTGTACAGTGCGCCATTAGTAGTATTGCAAAAAAAGGAATAAAAAATAATAAAAAACAACTTTAGTGGCGCACTTTCGATGGGTGCGCCATTACTAGTTACAACTAGTAATGGCGCACTGTGTCTGGATGCGCCATTAGTATGTTTGGACAGGCGCACTAGTTCAAAAAAAATTGATACTAATGGCGCACCTTGGGCCAGGTACGCATTAGTAGTTTCAACTCTAATGGCGTATCTGAAGGTGGTGCGCCATTAGTATATACTAATGGCGCACCCCTTGTCTGGTGCGCCATTAGTGTCAATCCCATCTATAGCCCTTTTTCTAGTAGTGTCTGCAGTGGTCGAGCATTGAGTCTGACTCAACTTCACACCTTGTAACACAGGCAAGAACCCATTCTTTGCTAGATCCATTTTGAACTTCTTCAAAACTTTATCAAGGTATGTGCTTTGTGAAAGTCCAATTAGGCGTCTTAATCTATCTCTATAGATCTTGATGCCCAATATATAAGCAGCTTCACCGAGGTCTTTCATTGAAAAATTCTTATTCAAGTATGCTTTTATGCTATGCAGAAATTCCATATTATTTCCGATCAACAATAGGTCATCCACATATAATATCAGAATTGCTACAGAGCTCCCACTCACTCTCTTGTAAATAAAGGCTTCTCCAAAAGTTTGTATAAAACCATATGCTTTGATCACACTATCAAAGCGTATATTCCAACTCCGAGAGGCTTGCACCAGTCCATAAATGGATCGCTGGAGCTTTCACACTTTGGTAGCACCTTTTGGATCGACAAAACCTTCGGGTTGCATCATATACAACTATTTTTTAAGATATCCATTAAGGAATGCAGTTTTGACATCCATTTGCCAAATTTCATAATCATAAAATGCGACAATTGCTAACATGATTTGGACAGACTTAAGCATCGCTACGGGTGAGAAAGTCTCATCATAGTCAACTCCTTGAACTTGTCGAAAACCTTTTGCAACAAATAGAGCTTTGTAGACAGTAACATTACCGTCAACGTCAGTCTTCTTCTTGAAGATCCATTTATTCTCTATGGCTTGCCGATCATCGGGCAAGTCAACCAAAGTCCATACTTTTTTCTCATACATGGATCCCATCTCAGATTTCATGGCCTCAAGCCATTTCACGGAATCTAGGCTCATCATCGCTTCCTCATAGTTCGTAGGTTCGTCATGGTCAAGTAACATGACCTCCAGAACATGATTACCGTACCACTTTGGTGCGGATCTTACTCTGGTTGACCTACGAGGTACGGTAGTAATTTGATCAGAAGTTTCATGATCATCATCATTAGCTTCCTCACTAATTGGTGTAGGAATCACTGGAACGAGTTATGTGATGAACTACTTTCCAATAAGGGAGAAGGTACAATTACCTCATGAAGTTCTACTTTCCTCCCACTCACTTCTTTCGAGAGAAACTCCTTCTCTAGAAAGGATCCATTCTTAGCAACGAACATCTTGCCTTCGGATCTGTGATAGAAGGTGTACCCAACAGTCTCCTTTGGGTATCCTATGAAGACACATTTCTCCGATTTGGGTTCGAGCTTATCAGGTTGAAGCTTTTTCACATAAGCATCTCAGCCCCAAACTTTAAGAAACGACAACTTGGGTTTCTTGCCAAACCACAGTTCATATGGCGTCGTCTCAACGAATTTCGATGGTGCCCTATTTAATGTGAATGCAGTCATCTCTAAAGCATAACCCCAAAACGATAGTGGTAAATCAGTAAGAGACATCATAGATCGCACCATATCTAATAAAGTGCGGTTATGACGTTCGGAAACACCATTACGTTGTGGTGTTCCAGGTGGCGTGAGTTGCGAAACTATTCCGCATTGTTTCAAATGAAGACCAAACTCATAACTCAAATATTCACCTCCACGATCAGATCGTAGAAACTTTATTTTCTTGTTACGATGATTTTCCACTTCACTCTGAAATTCTTTGAACTTTTCAAATGTTTCAGACTTATGTTTCATTAAGTAGATATACCCATATCTTCTCAAATCATCTGTGAAGGTCAGAAAATAAAGATACCCGCCGCGAGCATCAACACTCATCGAACCGCATACATCAGAATGTATTATTTCCAATAAGTCTGTTGCCCGTTCCATTATTTTGAAGAACGGAGTCTTAGTCATCTTGCCCATGAGGCATGGTTCGCAAGCATCAAGTGATTCCAAAACCCCATCAACATGGAGTTTCTTCATGCGCTTTACACAAATATGACCTAAACGGCAGTGCCATAAATAAGTTGCACTATCATTATTAAAATTATATCTTTTGGTTTCAATACTATGAATATGTGTATCACTACTATCGAGATTCAACAAAAATAGACCACTCATCAAGGGTGCATGACCATAAAAGATATTACTCATATAAATAGAACAACCATTATTCTCTAATTTGAATGAATAACCGTATCACATCAAACAAGATCCAGATATAATGTTCATGCTTAACGCTGGCACCAAATAACAATTATTCAGGTCTAATACTAATCCCGAAGGTAGATGTAGAGGTAGCGTGCCGACGGCGATCACATCGACTTTGGAACCATTTCCCATGGCATCATCACCTCGTCCTTAGCCAATCTTCGCTTAATCCATAACCCCTGTTTCGAGTTGCAAATATGAGCAACAGAACCAGTATCAAATACTAGGCGCTACTACGAGCATTAGTAAGGTACACATCAATAACATGTATATCAAATATTCCTTTCACTTTGCCATCCTTCTTATCTGCCAAATCCTTGGGGCAGTTCCAGTGACTAGTCCCTTTGCAGTAGAAGCACTCAGTCTCAGGCTTAGGTCCAGACTTGGGCTTCTGAGCAGCAACTTGCTTGCCATTCTTCTTGAAGTTCCCTTTCTTCCCTTTGCTCTTCTTCTTGAAACTAGTGGTCTTGTTGACCATCAACACTTGATGCTCCTTCTTGATTTCTACCCTCCGTAGCCTTTAGCATTGTGAAGAGCTCGGGAATTCTCTTAGCCATCCCTTGCATATTATAGTTCATCACGAAGCTTTTGTAGCTTGGTGGCAGTGATTGAAGAACTCTGTCAATGACACTATCATCAGGAAGATTAACTCCTAGTTGAGTCAAGTGGTTGTGGTATCCAGACATTCTGAGTATATGTTCACTGACGGAACTATTCTCCTCCATCTTGCAGCTATAGAACTTATTGGAGACTTCTTATCTCTCAATTCGGGCATTTGCTTGAAAAATTAACTTCAACTCCTGGAACATCTCATATGCTCCATGATGTTCAAAACGTCTTTCAAGTACCGATTCTTAGCCGTAAAGCATGGCACGCTGAACTATTGAGTAGTCATCAGCTTTGCTCTGCCAGACGTTCATAACATCTGGTGTTGCTCCTGCGGTGGGCTTTGCACCTATCGGTGCTTCCAGGACGTAATTCTTCTGTGCAGCAATGAGGACAATCCTCAAGTTACGGACCCAGTCCGTGTAGTTGCTATACCATCATCTTTCAACTTAGCTTTCTCTAGGAACGCATTAAAATTCAAAGGAATAGTACCATGGGCCATTTATCTACAACAACATACTCCCTCCGTCCGCGAATAAGTGTACATCTACCTTTTGTCCTAAGTCAGAGTTTTAAAATTTTGACCAACTTTATAGAAAAAAGCAGTGACATATATGACATCAAATTGGTATATTATGAAAGTAAATTTCAAAATGGATCTAGTGATACTATTTTAGTGCCATAAATGATGCTACTTTTTTCTATAAAGTTGGTCAAAATATTAAAACTTTGACTTAGGACAAAAGCTAGAAGTACACTTATTCGCGGACGGAGGGAATAGACATGCAAAATACTGTCATGTACTAAGTTCATGATAAATTAAAGTTCAACTAATCATATTACTTAAGAACTCCCACTTAGATAGACATCCCTCTAATCATCTAAGTGATCACGTGATCCATATCAACTAAACCATGTCCGGTCATCACGTGAGATGGAGTAGTTTTCAATGGTGAACATCACTATGTTGATCATATCTACTATATGATTCACACTCGACCTTTCGGTCTCAGGGTTCCGAGGCCATATCAGCATATGCTAGGCTCGTCAAGTTTAACCTGAGTATTCTGCTTGTGCAAAACTGGCTTGCACCCGTTGTATGTGAACGTAGAACTTATCACACCCGATCATCACGTGGTGTCTCGGCATGACATACTGTAGCAACGGTGCATACTCAGGGAGAACACTTGTATCTAGAAATTTAGTGAGAGATCATCTTATAATGCTACCGCTGTACTAAGCAAAATAAGATGCATAAATGATAAACATAACATGCAATCAAAATAAGTGATATGATATGGCCATCATCATCTTATGCCTTTGATCTCCATCTCCAAAGCACCGTCATGATCACCATCGTCACCGGCTTGACACCTTGATCTTCATCATAGCATCGTCCTCGTCTCACCAACTATTGCTTTTACGACTATCGCTACCGCTTAGTGATAAAGTAAAGCAATTACATGGCGATTGCATTTCATACAATAAAGCGACAACCATATGGCTCCCGCCAGTTGCCGATAACTGTTACAAAACATGATCATCTCATACAACAATTTATATATCATCACGTCTTGACCATATCACATCACAACATGCCTTGCAAAAACAAGTTAGACGTCCTCTACTTTGTTGTTGCAAGTTTTACGTGGCTGCTGTGGGTTTCTAGCAAGAACCGTTCTTACCTACGCATCAAAACCACAATGATTTTTCGTCAAGTGTGTTGTTTTAACCTTCAACAAGGACCGGGCATAGTCAAACTCGATTCAACTAAAGCTGGAGAAAGCAGACACCCACTAGCCACACGTATGCGAAGCACATCGGTAGAACCAGTCTCATGAACGCGGTCATGTAATGTCGGTCTGGGCCGCTTCATCCAACAATACAGCCGAATCAAAGTAAGACATGCTGGTAAGCAGTATGACTATTATCGCCCACAACTCATTGTGTTCTACTCGTGCATATAACATCTACACATAGACCTGGCTCGGATGCCACTGTTGGGGAATGCAGAATTTCAAAAAAAAATCCTATGATCACGCAAGATCTATCTAGGAGATGCATAGCAACGAGATGAGAGAGTGTGTCTACGTACCCTCGTAGACCGAAAGCGAAAGCGTTTAGTAACGCAGTTGATGTAGTCGAACGTCTTCACGATCCAACCGATCCAAGTACCGAACGTACGACACCTCCGCGATCAGCACACGTTCAGCTCGGTGACGTCCCTCGAACTCTTGATCCAGTTGAGGTCGAGAGAGAGTTCCGCCAGCACAAAGGCGTGGTGACAGTGATAATGAAGTTTACCGGCGCAGGGCTTCGCCTAAGCACTACGACGATATGACCGAGGTGTGTAACTGTGGAGGGGGGCACCGCACACGGCTAAGAGAAACTTTTTGTGTACCTTTGGGGTGCCCCCTCCCACGTATAAAAAGGGGGGAGGAGAGGTGGCTGGCCCTAGAGGGGGGCGCGCCATGGGGGGATTCTTACTTGGACTCCTAGTCCAAGTAGGATTCTCCCCCCCCCCCTTTCCTAGTCCAAGTAGGAGAAGAAGGGAAGGAGTAAAGAAGAGAAGGAAGGAGGGGGTGCCGCCCCCTTCCCTTGTCCAATTCTAACTGGACAAGGGGGGAGCGCCACCTCTGGCCGGCCCTCTCTCTTCCCCACTAAGGCCCATGATGGCACATTAACTTCCCGGAGGGGGTTCCGGTAACCCCCGGTACTCCGAAACTTATCCGAAACGACCCGAACCATTCCGGTGTCCGAATGTAGCCTTCCAATATATGAATATTTATGTCTCGAACATTTCGAGATTCCTCGTCACGTCCGGGATCTCATCCGGCACTCCGAACAAACTTTGGTTCATCAAAACACGAAACTCATAATACAAATCGCCATCGAACGTTAAGCGTGCGGACCCTACGGGTTCGAGAACTATGTAGACATGACCGAGACACATCTCTGGTCAATAACCAATAGCGGAACCTGGATGCTCATATTGGCTCCTACATATTCTACGAAGATCTTTATCGGTCAAACCGCATAACAACATACGTTGTTCTGTTTGTCATCGGTATGTTACTTGCCCGAGATTCGATCATCGGTATCATCATACCTAGTTCAATCTCGTCACCAACAAGTCTCTTTACTCATTCCGTAATGCATCATCCCGTGACTAACTCATTAGTCACATTGCTTGCAAGGCTCATAGTGATGTGCATTACCGAGAGGGCCCAGAGATACCTTTTCGATACACGGAGTGACAAATCCTAATCTCGATCTATGCCAACTCAAAAAACACCATCGGAGACACCTGTAGAGCATATTTATAATCACTCAGTTACGTTGTGACGTTTGATAGCACACTAAGTGTTCCTCCGGTATTTGGGCGTTGCATAATCTCATAATCATAGGAACATTTATAAGTCATGAAGAAAGCAATAGCAGAAAAAACAAACGATCATTATGCTAACCTACTGGATGGGTCTTGTCCATCACATAAATTTTAACAAGGTGCCATAAGATGGCTAACACAAACTGCGATACAGATCGAAAGAGGCGCAGGCCTCCTGCCTGGGATCCTCCTAATCTACTCCTGGTCGTCAGCGACAGCCTGCACGTAGTAGTACGCACCATCGGTGTAGTAGGAGTCGTCGTCGACGGTGGCGTCTGGTTCCTGGGCTCCAGCATCTGGTTGTGACGACCGAGAAGAATGGAAAGGGAGAAAAGAGGGAGCAAAGCAACCATGAGTACTCATCCAAAGTACTTGCAAGTAAGGATCTACACTACATATGCATTGTTATCAATGAAATGGGTAGTATTTGTGGACTGAACTGCAGAATGCCAGAATAAGAGGGGGATAGCTAGTCCTATCGAAGACTACGCTTCTGGCAGCCTCCATCTTGAAGCACATAGAAGAGAGTAGCTGGTAAGTTCACCAAGTATCATCGTATAGCATAATCCTACCTGGTGATCCTACCCTCGTCGCCCTGTGGGGAAGCGATCACCGGGTTATCTCTGGAACTTGTATGGGTGTGTTATTAAGTATCCGGTTCTAGTTGTCATAAGGTCAAGGTACAACTCCGGGTCGTCCTTTTACTGAGGGACACGGCTATTCGAATAGATAAACTTCCCTGCAGGGGTGCACCACATTACCCAACACGCTCGATCCCTCTGGCGAGCGTGAGGTCATGTGGTACAACCCATGTCGGAAGATCGACACGTCACAGCCCTACCTAGGCACAACAGAGAGGTCAGCACGCCGGTCTAAATCCTAAGCGCGCAGGGGTCTGGGCCCATCGCTCGTTGCACACCTGCACGTTGCATACGCAGCCGGTGAGCAAACCTAGTAACCTCCATTATGAAGGAAGTTGCTTTACGCGATCCAACCTGGCGCGCGCCGCTGAGTCGCTGATATCAAGAAGGCTTTGGCTGATACCACGACGTCGAGTGCCCATATCTGGAGGTGAAGGACTCGGATCCGCTGCCCACCATGCCGATGACTGCCAGAGACCACCGGAGGTGAGCTTGGGTGATGGAGGGTGGAGTGGAGTGAAGCTTGGTGGCGAGTGGAGTGAAGTGGCTAGAGTTTGGTCCACGAGTGGACAGGGAGGAATGTATGTGCGGTCAGGTGGGCTAGTGTGAGCTTGGTCCGACGTGGCGGACACGCCCGGACGCCTTCATGTTTGAGTTGGATATGAGGGATCCGGGTCAGTCCAAGAGGCCCGTCTGAGGTGGCTGTCTGGGTCACATTTTCGTTACCGGTCGGTGACCCGGCGGACCGCCCGGTCAAAAGATAGCCTTAATTAATGATTTTCGGTGTGGTGCAATTGCGTGTACTCAGCGCTCTGTCTGTTTCAGTTTTAGGAAGCAAATTCTTGTAGGAAAAAACCCAGAAGCCCGAACAAACAGCTATCTGGAATCTACTTATCCAATGAAGCGCAACCTGAATTCAAGCCATTTCCAGTGCAATTGCCCGTAGCATGTCCAGGTGCACTTCAATGGCAAAGATGATTATGCAAACCAGCTTTGTCAACGGAGTGAATTTATAGGTGATTTGAAGCCGTCTGAAGCTGAAACAAACAGGGCCTTGGGAGGTAGTGGTGCTCGGTCAATAGCATCTTCAGGTTTTCGCCCAACTTTTTCACCATCTGAATTTTATTAGTGAAAGGGGATCTGTTGTTGGAGATGCTCCTTGACAAAAAGGTTTCTCCATTTCGCTTCGTTTTGTAGATGCCGAAATAGGCCGGTCTTGTCACGGCCGCGGGAACCGGGAACTTGGAGGCAGGACACCTGGAGCGAGCCACCCGCTGCCCGCCGGCCGCAGCCCACTACTGCTGCGCCCGCCCCTGCCCTACCTACGTTCCTCCCGATCCCCTTCCGGTGCCGTGCGGGAGAGAGAGAGAGAGAGAGAGAGAGAGGCGGCGATGGCGAGGCACTTCCTGCTCAACACCGGGGCCAAGATCCCCTCGGTGGGGCTCGGCACCTGGCAGGCCGATCCCGGCGTCGTCGGCGACGCCGTCTACGCTGCCGTCAAGGTCCGCGCAAACCCCTCCTAACCCCCACCCGCTTCGCCGTCCAGATGGATGGCATGTCATGTTTTCCCCCCTTGGTACAATCCTGTTTCCTGGTTCAGACGAGATACTTATTCTCTTGTTCGATGCAGGCGGGGTACCGGCACATCGATTGCGCCAGAGTCTACGGCAACGAAAAGGAGGTAACTGTCATCTGAGCACAAGATATAATCCTATAAAACAATTTCCCTTTTTCAGCCCTGCTTCCCCCAATTAATGTGTGTATAGTGACACAACTACTACTACAATTTGCAAACGATATCCTTTAATCGTCCGAGCAACATATCTCGTTGTACTAGGAATTTCTTCTGTCCATCTATGGGCAAAATACTGGCATGAGACATGGTCTCATAGTGAACCTGCTTAGGAATTAAAATAAAGGGTTAGTTTATTCAGGACTGTTTTTGAAGCTCGGTTGGACAGATTGATATGGTCTCATAGTGAACCTGCTTTGGATTGACATTGCAATGGCGCCAAAGACCCAGTTTTGCCATGATCGTTGGTTGTATGGGTTTTCCCTCAAGATGGTTGCTCCATTGCTCTGCTCGGGAAGGCCAATAGAAGAAGTATTTCTGTAAAAGATGAGGCCCTGTTTCAGGGTTGCATTTTGCAGCCGGAGCTTCAGAGGATTTGGTGCACTAAAGCTGAGAGCAAGGTCATGTTTCACATATGGCTCATGATTCAGAACAGGTTATGGACTGGCCCCCATTCTCCTACATGCATGATGTGCCACGTTCACCCAGATCTGCGGCCCATCTATTTTTGCACTGCTTGTTTGTGAAGGAGCTTTGGAGGAAGATATCCTGCTCATCCCCGGGAATTGCTGCTGTGAGTTTGCAGGCCACTTTGCCGAGAGGATGGTGGAGAAAGGTCTTTGCCAGGGCACCTAAGGAGAATGACAAGAAGCAGTGTGGCATATCTGGAAAGGGAGAAACAAGAGGATTTTTAAGGATAAATCGGCAAATGTGGAGACTCTGATTTCACTCCTGAAGGACGAAATTGATGTGCTCTGGATTGCCTGGAGCGAGCGTGTTTGGAAGTTGTAATTTGGATAATTATAGAGTTGTTGCTTTTCCTTTTATATTTTCTGTAAGCTGTCTAAGCTGCTGTACAGTTTTCCACCTTCTCAATGCAAAAGCAGAGCTCATGCTTTTATCCAGATCCTGATATTTCGTCTAAAAAAAAATCCAGATCCTGATATCCATTATTTACTTTATCCAGATTGGTTTGGCGCTGAAGAAGCTATTTGAAGAGGGTGTAGTGAAGCGTGAAGATCTGTTTATCACCTCTAAGCTATGGTAAGCCCAAATCTCTTGTGGTTTCATAGTTGTTATGTCTCTGCAGCTCAGGTCGGTATCTAGATGCCTATTTGAAGGTTTTAATCATTCATGTCTAACTGATCTTGGATGGCTTTTGGTTTCAGGAATGATCATCATGCTCCTGAAGATGTGCCAGAGGCACTAAATGAAAGCCTGAATGATTTACAGCTTGATTACTTGGATCTTTATCTTGTGAGCATCTCCTATTTACGATTATACTCCCTCTATTCTGGCCTCTATATCATTAGTATCTCTTTGTGTGTACTGATATCTCTACTTTTGTGTATTATCGTTTTATTCTATTTTATTAGAAGGTCTCCTCAGCAGGAAAGGATCACTTGTCTGGTCTATATCATACTTAAATGTTAATCATATTTACTGACAAAATTATGTATCCATGATAGTCTATTGTGTGCTATTTCTACGGTATATAATGTTGAAACTGGGCATATGGTTCTGTGTCATTATTGATTTCTGGTGTCAAATTATTTATTGTTTCAAAATCACTTCTGTTGTTTGTTTTTGGCTTCTTGAATACATTGCAGAAAATACTATGTATTGTTCAATGAGTTTTATCTTTTTTTCTGGTACCTTCAGCTTAGCGTTAGATG
Source organism: Aegilops bicornis (assembly GCA_021605145.1). Classification (NCBI taxonomy): domain Eukaryota; kingdom Viridiplantae; phylum Streptophyta; class Magnoliopsida; order Poales; family Poaceae; genus Aegilops; species Aegilops bicornis. Next base: position 30,154,679 of record CM038671.1, on the reverse strand, counting down.
GGTACGTGTTGAAACTGTTTAGCATGTCTTTTTACAAATTATTTGATTACAATATCTGACCGTCTGTGTATTTTGTAGATCCATTGGCCGTTTAGAGTCAAGAAGGGAACGAATAACAACCCCGAAAACTTCGTTACACCTGACATACCTGCTACTTGGGGGGCAATGGAGAAGTTACATGATGCTGGCAAAGCTCGCGCGATTGGTGTGAGTAACTTTTCATCAAAGAAGTTGGGTGACTTGCTTGCTGTAGCTCGTGTACCTCCAGCTGTTGATCAGGTGGAATGCCATCCTTGCTGGCAGCAAACTAAGCTCCACAACTTCTGTCAGTCAGCTGGTGTTCATCTTAGTGTAAGTCTGATTACCTCAGCTATTTCTATATTAGTGTGATTATCTTGTGCCTTATTTATCACTCAAGAAGCTGGATTGCTTTTGCTGAATATATATTTGTTGTTCTTTTTTCATCTGTATATGTTTTGCAGGCTTACTCGCCACTCGGTTCACCTGGTACTACTTGGATGAATGGTAACATCCTTAAAGAACCAATAATCATCTCAATATCCGAGAAACTCGGCAAGACACCTGCACAAGTGGCTCTGCGCTGGAACATTCAGATGGGTCACAGCGTGCTACCAAAGAGCACGAATCAAGAAAGGATAAAGCAAAACCTTGATGTTCATGATTGGTCAATTCCAGATGACGTGCTTGCAAAGTTCTCGGAGATTAAGGAGGTATTCATTATATATGCACCGAGTAGCCTTAGCAATACTTTAAATGAGGGTAAAGCATTGATATTTATTGATTATAGTTAAACATCTTCATAGGATACCATGGTATTTTCTATTTCAAAATGTTACCTTCTTATGCGTTTCCTAAATTGATATGACCTTATCCTGATGAACATATCACTTGGAGCATGCTGAATTGCTAGGGTTAAGTAGCATTTGCAGTTTTCATGCTTCATGGAGCTTGTAGCACCAGTGGACAGTGGTATCATGACAGGATTCTTATAAATTCATATGATTTTATCTAATGTTCATTTTTTGCTCGCTACAAAGGGCACAGCTGTGTGTCACTTGGGTATATTATTCAATATAAATAGCTTCAATTCTGCATGGATCCACCTAGGACAAGAAAAAGTCATCTCAGCCCCTGTCATCAATTGCTTTTCTGGAAGAATATTAGTAACTGCAGCATTGGTCATATATTGAGATGTGTATTTCCAAAAAAAAAGGAAGTGTATGAGTTGCTGCATAGCAAAAATTTCTAGACCGTTTTCCAATTATTCGTTCACTGTGGTAGACAGTTCCATAGATAGCGCAGATTGAGCGCATCTGACAAATTTTCTTTCGTGATCTTCAGGCCAGGCTGCTTCGAGGCAACTTCGCCGTTAATCCACAGAGCGTTTACAAGACCCACGAGGAGCTGTGGGACGGTGAGATCTAGGAAGGCTGGTATCGCTGATCCTGAGCAGGGAGCAGCAAGCATACATCTCAGGATTCGCTCTTCAGGGACGAAGGTTCAGTCCTCTGAGCTTCGCGATTCTATCCTGTATCTCGATTTTTAACTATGTTGTCAGCAGCTTCATTATTTATGTTCTTTTAGACAAAGCTCCATTATTAATGTGCCCTTTGGGATATTGTGCCGTGTGCGTTGCGTTTTGGCCTTTTGGATCTTCTGTTCTGTTCTGAGCCCAAAGAGAATCATGAATCCAGTGCGTGATTTCTTCGCGCAACGAAAGGTGGAGGTAGCCAGATGTTTGGAGTGTCGCCCTGTCTGGCAGCAAACCAAGCGTTCAATTCTCCGTCTCTCCGTAAGTGTGGCGAACTGACCCTAACTGAGATGGTTAGCTTTCTTTATGGTCGACTCCGAGACGTCCGTGTATGTGAGCGCATTCGATTGTACTGTGTTCAAAAAACTCTGTAGGCCATGTTCGGTTAATCCCCTTGCCACAGGGATTGAAGGGGATTGGGGAGGTTTGAGAAGGATTTTGACTTGCAAGGGATTTAATCCCTTTCAAACCTCTTCAAACCCTCCCAAACCGAACAAGGCCGTAAGTGCAACGCAACACGAATGGCTGAGCAAAAGATGCTACATGAAGGGGGACTGACTCGTCCATGGTCTGTAGGCCATTGACTGTCGAAGCCGGCGCATAAGTGAGAAATAGGTTAAGAGCTTCATAGTCAGCGGCAGCAACGGCCGAGGGGCTCTCATAGTGATGTAATCTGCACCCGGACGTCACAGAGCCGGAAGAGAAGATGGGATTCAGCGCTCGACCACGACGAGGATGAAAGAAGAGCGTTGGCGGTGAAGAGAGCTGTAATCACCAAACTAAAACATGTTCACAAAATATAGAAAATATTCCCAAAATTTGAAGCATATTCACAAAAATACTAAAACATTCCCTGAATTGAAAAAATGTTGACGAAATTATCCAAGATGTAGACAAAAAACTAAACTATTCATGAATTTTAAAAAATTATGTATTTTAAATAACATTCATGAATAAAAATAATGCTCTTGATTTTAGACATGACAAAGAAGAAAACACATAAAAATAAAAGGGGAAATATAGGCCTCTACCTAGTGTTTTGCTTGAGAACAGCACAAAGCAGAAGAAATTGGCATGTAGAACATCGCTTTATCCACATTAGAATTCAAAGCATAGCTCAAGGTTCGAAACCACATACTAAAGTTGTACTAAACCAACGGCAGTTAATATGGATCGAAGGGGTGAAAATGGATCATGTGAAATCAAGAAGTTTGAAACACACACAAAACTACCAGGGAGCTGGGGAAGAGCTATGTTTAGCAGAAACTGAACACTATGCAAGGAACGAACTATGTTTCACACAGAACAAGTTGCCACAAGAAGCTACTCTAGTATACAAAGGAAATCAGATGTGATGGTGAAGCGTATAACCCTTCTCAGGCCGCGTGGAGTTCATTTATTGTCGAATAAGATTACAAACTGGTTACAAGATTTTTCTCCAAGTAAAACCTACACAGGACGTCTAAACCTGGAGATGACAGGAGATACATTACAATATGTTTAGCCGCTTGGCCAAGCAATATCTTACCGATAAGTACACACTGCAGAGGATAAGACCTAGCAAAGGCTTATTTATTAATAATACATAAAAAGCACTGCACACTCATCACTAGCAGCAACGACGGTTGAAGCAAACTCCAGTGTTCAGATCAAGTCCTCAAAGCTCTTGCAGATTTCACAAACCATTCGCCGATCCGACCCCATCTTATGAGGATGGCAGCTGCAAATCCGATACCAAAGCCCAGCCCGACTAAGAGAAACAAGATGACGTCCACATGAGAGGACTTCTCCCCATGCGCCACACTTGCAGGAGCAGGAGCGGGTGGAATGTCGCATGGGTTAGACAATGGCAGTCCACACAGCCCCAGATTCCCTTCAAATGAACTATTTTCGAATGTTGCAAATTGACCTGACCGTGGTATCGTTCCCACCAGTTGGTTGTCGCACAAGTTCAACATACCGAGAAAGGTGAGATTTGTTAGCCCCTCCGGAATATCACCAGAAAGATGGTTCTTAGACAGGTCTAGTGATTCTAATTGAGTCATCCCACCAAATTCTCGCGGAATAACACCGGTGAAGGCATTGCCTGACATGTTTAGTAGAAGTAGTGAATTAAGTCTCCCAAGTGATACAGGAATTGTACCATCAAATGAATTGTTTGACAGGTCAATTGATGTTAAAGTGGTCAAGATCTTATGAAATGTCATATAGATGCCTTTATATGTTATCACCACAATATCTATATAGGGCTCTTGATGATATGGTTCATAAACCGTACTGTTATGGTCACTCATAATTTCACCTGAAGTGGTTAAATCTCCCATCATTGAGTAAAACCTCTTAAACCATTCTGGACTTAAATTACCGGAGAAATTGTTCGAGGCAATATCAAGAATCTGCAAGCTAGAGAAGTATTCTCCTGATCTGTCATCTATAGGAGGATCGCCACCCACCGGGCCATAGAATTGGTTGGATCTCAAGACAAGGACTCGAAGTATGGGAAGCTTCCCCAGCCATGATGGAAAAGTACCCACCATGCGATTATTGCCTATGTCAAGGAACTCTAGCTGCAAGCACTTAGTAAGTGTCCTTGGAAGCTGACCTTCAATTTTATTATTGTTCAAGTCTAATGTCTGAAGTAGAGATTGATCTTTGATATTGTTAGGCAACACATCTTCAAATTGATTATCCCGCAAACTTAACGCGCTTGTGAAACCATCTTCTATTAAACATGCTGGTATCCTCCCGCTGAAGTTGTTGAAAGATAGGTCAAGGATACTGATAGTTGAATCACAAATTGAGTTGGGTACATGTCCACTGATATTATTTTTCAAAATTTTGAATTCCAGACCAAGATAGAGAGTGAAGTTTGGAAGTACTGAAGAGAAATTGTTGTTTGAATAATCCAAGATGGCTGCTGGTGGGCTTGGCATAGGAATCTGCCCCTGAAGTTGATTAGAACTGAGATCAAGAGCATTCAACCGGTTGAAAGGGAGAACATATGAAGTAAGTTGCATAATGCTGAACATGTTATGTGATAGGTTCAAATATGTAAGGCTACTGTTCCATGTTGGCCATATCCACTTTGGAATAGCCCCACAGATTCTATTGCATGACAAGTCCAAGTAAGACAACTGATTAAGGTGTGTCAATAAACATGGGAATCTTGTTAGATTGCAGCATGCTAGCTCCAACCAGGTAACCCGAGGGAGATAGGTACATGGAGGGTTGTTACCTTCTCCATCCATGTCCATGACTGATATATTGTTGTTGGAAAGACCCAAATGAACAAGATTTTCTAACCTCCAAAACAAGGAAAGATCCACCGAACTCATTAGGTTATTCCAGCCAATATCGAGATAAGCCAGACTTGTGAGTTGAAAGAATGACACGGGAATATTTCCCATCAAGTTATTTCTTCTAAGATCCACTGATACCAAGTGTGAAGACGTCGCGTTGATGTCTTGTATAGAGCCAGATATTTGGTTTGATTGAATGTATAAGCGTTGCAATGTTGGAATAGTGAAAATAGATGTTGGAAGTTCCCCTGCACAGAATAAAGCACGTTACTTGCTCTGGAGTACCACTTAGACTAACAAGCTAGAATGCTTATACTATATTACTCCCTCCTAAATCAAATACAAAGTGTACTTCATTTTTTAAAGACAAGCCAAAAATTACTACACTAATATATATGATACAAAATCACAATCATGAGTAAATATTTTGAAAGGGAATCTAGTGACTAACTTCATGTCACATAGATTATTGCAATACCCTTGAAACGAAAAAAACATTTATATAAGAATTAACCAATTATAGCCTTACCATTGAGATCATTAAACGAAAGATCTAACACAATTAGGCGAGTCAAATTAGAAATTGAATTTGGTATGCTTCCAGAAAAGCCAGACATCCGAATGCGTAATGATGTCAACTTCTTGAGTAGCCCAACTGCATAGGGTATTGGTCCAGAAAACTCAGCTACATTTATTTCCAAACTCTCCAAGTTACTAAGATTGCCTACTGCATATGGTATTGGTCCTGAAAACACACAAATGAGAGATTTCCTATCTTATTAACTTATTGAGGTCACCAGCTGAAGAAGGTATTGGAACATATATAACAGTAAGAAAAGTTACCAATATCATTGTAAACACCATTTATTCCCAAGCTTATCAGGTTCACGAGATTACCAATTGAAGATGGTATTGGCCCCAAAATATTGCATCCATTGATATTGAAACTTTTCAAGTTTGTCAGGTTGCCAATTGCAGATGGTATTGGACCATTAAAGTTGCTACCGGAGATCTCCAAGCTTGTTAAGCTTACGAGATTACCAAATGTTGATAGCATTGGCCTAGTGAAGTTGCAGAGTTCATGAGTTTCAGGCTTCTCAAGCTCTTGAGTTTGGCAAATGAAGACAGGGATGCCTGAGAGAACATCCATTCATTTCCAGAGAGTTCTAAGCTTGGCAAGTTCTGCAGGTCTCCGATCCATGAGAAAACATGCCCTAAATCTCTTGTCGAGTCCATCTGAGAGAGTTCCAAATGCTGTAGAGACCTGAGAACACCGAGTGAAGACTGATGCTCCACAGGAATGGAATTCACATCAAGACTTACGTCTTCAAATACTTGATATTGCTGAAAGAGCCTGGGTTTTCATAGGAGAAATTGGTCCCATCTAGCATAAGAGACTCTAATGAACTCCCGTTGCAAAACTTTGGCACACAGCCTGAGAGATCCTGATTCCTAGATAAATCAAGGACCCTTAAAGTTTTTGATTGGAAGATTCCACTAGGAAACCGCCCTTGGAGATTTGTCTTAGCAAGTCGAAGCACACTTAAATTGAGAAAATCCATAAACAACTCTGGAAAAGGAGCGGCAGATGTATCAAAGTTGCCTTCGAGGTTGATCACAATTAGGGAGTGGAGGTTTGAAAGGGACGGACAAATAGGACCGACGAGCTCACAATAACTCAAGCTAAGAACTCGGAGATGTGGAAGAGATTTAGCAAGAGCATGACACCAATCTCCGCTGCTGGACATGTAGTTGCAGGATCAGTTCTCTGAACTCTTTCTCTCACGAAGAACTCGAGTGTTTGCGCTGCGTTCAGCCTCTGCAGCCTTTTCCCTTTTTCTTCTTATTCAGTCAAGTGCTTCAGAACAGAAACTACAAGATACCCGGTCCACGAGCGGGCTGATCGGACGTGCCATCCCACGTCCTCCCGATCGCTAGGGTGTGGCCGTCACACGTTTACAATTGTGCCATCCCACGATCCACCTGTGACGGCTCAGCTAAACAAACTAACTGAAAGTCTGAAACTACGCCAAGTCGGGAACAGATTCCACGCTGCATGGCCCTTTATTTTAGCTAAGAAAAAACTAGAGGATAACAAACAGCTCAACAGGATTATTTGCTAACAAATCACCCCCTTAAGCCTGTTGCACAGTCTTCACTTCAACGACACCGAGCATCTTCCTCATCTCAACAAATCTGGTGCGCCCCAATGCCTTGGTTAGAAGATCAGCAAGTTGATCAGTTGTTCCAATGTGCTTCACGTCAGCTTTTCCTTCCTCGACGCACTCCCTGATGAAGTGATACTTAACATCAATATGCTTGCTCCGGTCGTGATGCACCGGATTTTTGCTCATCACGATAGCTGACTGGTTATCAACCATAAGGTCGAACATGGCGGAGCTTGCCCTGTCATTTCCCGAGCAATCTGCTGAGCTGCACCCTTGACAAGCGCCGCTCGCTGCTGCCACATACTCCGCCTCGCAGGATGATGTGGTCACTATCTTTTGTTTCTGCGAGCTCCATGTCACAATGTTCTTTCCAAGCATGAACACAACTCCAGAAGTGCTCGATCTTTCTGTCATCTATGTCCCCGGCATGGTCATCACATCAGAATCTGTCAAGACCAAACCCTTTGCACCGCCCTGTAGCAGCATCCATACCCCTTAGTACCTTGTACGTACCTAAGAATTTGTTTCACTGCCGTCCAATGCTGCTTGCTTGGTGCCTCCATGTACCTGCTTACAATGCCGACGGCACATGCTATATCAGGCCTTGTATTGACCAAGTAACGAAGATTGCCGATCACACTCCTGTACAAAGTGGCATCCACGGCTTCAGCTCCATCCCTCTTGCTGAGCTTGAGGCGGTATTCCATTGGAGTTGCACACGGTCTGCATTGCTCCATGCCTGCAACCTCCAAAATCTTCTGAGCATAGCTGCTTTGACAGATCTTGATCTCACCACTTCTCTGCTCAACTTCAATACCCAAGTAGTAGGACAGTAGGCCGAGATCACTCATTTTGAACAGCCGTTGCATCTCCTGCTTGAACTTGTCAATATCATCCTGACTAGTCCCGGTAATCACCAGATCATCCACATATACTCCCACCAACAGGAAGTTCTTGTGGTCACCACGCCTATACACAGCATGTTCCAGTCGGCTTCTTTTGAAACCCAAGGCTTGCAATGATTCATCCAATTTAGCATTCCAGGCCCGTGGTGCTTGTCGCAGCCCGTACAGCGCCTTCTGCAACTTGTACACTTTGTAGCTCTCTCGATCATCGACAAACCCTGGCGGCTTTGTACATAGACCTCCTCTGCAAGATCACCATTCGTAAAGCGGATTTAACATCCATGTGGTGTACCTGCCATCCACCGTGTGCGGCGAGAGCGAGGAGCAGCCGCACAGTCTCCATGCGAGCCACTGGAGCGAAAACTTCTTCAAAGTCCACCCTGTCGCTGAGAGTACCCCTTTGCCACCCGATCGCGCTTTATGCTTCAGGATGTTGCCGGCAGGATCTCTTTTCACCTTGAAAACCCACTTTAACCCGATGGCGCGGTGCCCAGCGGGAAGAGATGTGAGTTCCCAGGTTTGATTGTCGACGATCGAGCCCATTTCCTCCTCCATCGCCTTGCGCCAGGCGTGATCAGAGAGTGCTGCCTCAACACTCGCCGGCTCCTCGGCGGCCGACAGAGGCCCACATGCTGCTGCTCGTCGTCGTCGTCGAACAAGTCGCCGTAGTCGATCGGGCGCTGTGATCTCCTTGGTGGTGTCGTGAGCGTCGGACCTACGCCCGGTATCGCGGGTGCCGCTGTTCGTGTCAGCGTGTCCTCATGCGCGACGGCGGCGACACGAATCAGACATTGGTGGCGTCGATAGTTCGGGCGTGCACGGTGCCGTCTCCGCTGCTGCCGGACGAGGCGAACCGGAGCCACCGCTACCACCGTGACTCCGGCTCAGCGGCATATACCACCGTGAACACACGATGGTGTGCTTTCCTTTGCTGCTTCAGGTTTCCAGTTCCATGGGCGTGTCTCCTGAAACACAACATCGCGTGACACCAGCAGTTTCTCGGCGACGGGATCATAGATACGATAGGCCTTGGCACCTTCCTCATATCCCATCATGAAGCCGGGTGTCGACCTGTCGGCCAGCTTGTTGATCCCGGGTCCGAGCTTCTTCACGTGCGCGTGACACCCGAAGGTGCGCAGGTGAGCCACGCTCGGCTTCTTGCCATGCCACAGCTCGTACGGAGTCACCCCGTCGAGGCTCCGCGTCGGCGATCGGTTGAGGACATAGACAGCTGCCTTGACGGCCTCTCCCAAGAAGACCGCGGGCACGCCCATGCTCTTCAGCATGCACCTCGTCATCTCCACCACCGTTTGATTACGGCGCTCGACAACACCGTTTTGTTGCGGCGTGTACGGGGCGGTCGTGAAGTGCTTGATGCCGAGCTCGTTGCAGTACTCGACGAACGCCGTGGAGTTGAACTCCCGCCGCGATCCGAAGCGGAATGCGAGCAGCTTGCAGCCGCTCTGGTCTCTGCTGCCGCTTTCACTTTTTTAAAGAAAGCAAAAGCCTCGCTCTTTGTCCTGAGTACCTCAATCCACATGTACCGAGAGTAATCATCCACAATTTACAAGAAATAATTTCTAAGTGCCGGTGTTGGCGGAGAGATCGGACCGCACAAATCCGAGTGTACGAGCTCCGAGACGCCTTTGCACGATATGTTGCAGCCCTGCGGGAAGGGTAGTCGGTGTTGTTTCCGAGCATGCAGCCATCACAATACTCCCCAACGTGATCCACATCAGGAATCCCACGCACCATCTTCTTCCTTGCCATGGCACACAATGCGCGGAAGTGGAGGTGCCCAAAACGTGCATGCCACAGCCAGGCCAGGTCGCATCCTTTGGACAGTAGGTCCCTGTTGGTCGAAGATCGCGAGGACACTGCGCTTGATGACGATCTCGCAGCCCTTCTCATCTAGCTGTCCGAGCGAAACAATGTTACTCCGAAGACGGGGAATGTAATATACCTCCGAGAGTACACGCTGATCGCCGGTGAGGCACTCAAACAACACAGTTCCTTTGCCGCATATCTCGACGACTGATCCATCTCCGAAGCGGACAGTGCCGTGCACCGTCTCGTCCAACGTGGCAAATAACTCCTTGCGGCCAGTCATATGGCTGCTGGCCCCTGTGTCCGTATACCAAGAGCCGTCGCCGACGTCCTTGGGCACCACCTTTTCCTTGTTGAGGAAGACGGCTTGCGGAGTTGCGATTGTCATCTCCTCCGGCGCATCGAGCACCGCCATGAGCAGCCCCGGCTCCTCGACCTCTTCGACTTGCGCCACGTTTGCCTCCTCGCGGCACTCCTGCTTGGGCTTGCCGTAGCTTTTCGCGTGCCAGTGGCCCCACTTGCCGCACTTGCGGCAGTTCCCCTGCGTTTAGGAGCACCGCCCGTTAGGTTGTCCTCCGCCGGGCGCCGGTGGGAGGCTTCGCTTGGGTTTCCTTGCCGCCTTTGTATCCACCGCGGACGAGCCTCCGCTGATTGCCGTCGCCTTTCCGCTTCGTGCCACTCCTCCTCTGTGAGGAGCAGCTTGCCGCCGAGCCACCGGTGTCGGGGTCGAGGCGCCTCGATGGCAAGAAACGGCCGCCACCTCCTCAATTGTCGGTGTTTTGAGATCAACAAGAGTCTCAATGGAGATGGCTACCTGGCGTGGCGAGGCGGCACCACCGCGAAACTTCCTCACCGCCTTGATCTCGCCGGCGTCGTCGCCAAGTTCTCAAGATCGCTGATCAGGCGGTGAGGCGGCGCAAAGTCCTCCATCGCTCTCCCTCCTTGAAGGAGAGATTTTCGAAATCACGGCAGCGCACTTTGAGCCCGTGACTTCGCGCCGCCTTTCGACGCCCATGCGAAGCGTCTTGACGGTGTCCCACGCCTCCTTGGCGAGTCGCCGCCGCCCGGCGTCGCGGCATCTCGGCGGGACGCCACGGAGGATGACGCCCAGTGCAGCACGATCATCGTGGTGATCGGCGTCGCCCATCTCGACGGCTTCCCACAGCCGTGCAGCCTGAAGATGTACCTTCATGAGGATTGACCACTCGGCGTAGTTCGTCCGAAGTCAAGATCGGGATCGCGCCCGCGCCGCCATCTCGACCACCCGCTCGTGGATGACAAGCTCTCCCACCGTGTCGTGTCGGGCTTCGTCCCCGACGAGCCGGCGATGGAGTGTTCCTCCGGCGTGAGCCGGAGCGCTGCGGCGTGCGTGATCCACCATGTCCCGACATGATCACCACAAGGCTCTGATGCCAATTGTAGTTGCAGGATCAGTTCTCTGAACTCTTTCTCTCACGAAGAACTCGAGTGTTTGCGCTGCGTTCAGCCTCTGCAGCCTTTTCCCTTTTTCTTCTTATTCAGTCAAGTGCTTCGTAACGTAAACTACAAGATACCCGGTCCACGAGCGGGCTGATCGGACGTGCCATCCCACGTCCTCCCGATCGCTAGGGTGTGGCCGTCACACGTTTACAATCGTGCCATCCCACGATCCACCTGTGACGGCTCTGCTAAACAAACTAACTGAAAGTCTGAAACTACGCCAAGTCGGGAACAGATTCCACGCTGCATGGCCCTTTATTTTAGCTAAGAAAAAACTAGAGGATAACAAACAGCTCAACAGGATTATTTGCTAACAGGACATATCCGCCATATCAAGGTAGAGCTCTCTCAGATTGCTGAGGTTGGCCACTAGGATCTGAAAACTAGGTTCCTGCAGCGAAAGTCGATAATTAACAGAATCATAGCCATAAACAGAATCGCCAATGCCAGGATCATCAAGACCAGAAAAATCCAAGGAGATAAGGTTGGTAAGTCCACCGATGCATATAGGTATCTGTCCATCGAAGCCTGAATTAGAGAGGTTGAGGTGGGTGAGCAAGGTGAGCCTCTCAAACCCACTTGCCGGAAGCCTGTGGCCGTCAAAATTATTCATGCTAAGGTCGAGTAGTTGGAGAGAGTTGAGGTTGAAGATTGCAGGGTCAAGACCTGGACTGTACAAGGCACGATCACTGAGGTCCAGAGCGATGACATGGCCAGAGGAGTTGCTGCAGCCAACACCTTCCCAAAGACAGCAGTCGGTGCCATCCTGCCATGACTCAAGGCCACTGGGGTAACGGAAGAAAGAAAAGGATTTCTTTAGTTGAAGGAGGTTCGCGGCCTGGTCTGGATGGCAGCGGAGAGTGAGTTCAGCTTGAGCGTGGGCGCCGGAGGTGGTGGCGAGTCCGGCGAGCACTGCAAGACAGATTAGCTGTACCCGGCAAATCGGAGCCATTGGTCCTAAACAAAGCAGAGGAATTGTTTGTGTTCTCTCTGTAGAGGAAAGGCAGGAGGATCGCCAGGGGCTTTTATAGAGGGAACAGTGAGAGGAAAAGAAAGAAACAAGAAATTTGTCAAGCTTGATGCTGGTCTTGGTCAAGGTTGCCCAGCGGATGTCAAGAAAGCTCCACTGAAGCAAAAGTTGCACTGACGTGCGAGACGGGTTGCGCGTTGCTGTGACCCTTGAAGACTTTTGCGCGTACCGCAGAAAGCTCCACTGATGCAATGCAAAAGTTGTACCACCACCTCAGTCTCTTTGGAGCTGGTAGCCATGAACACTTAAATTTATTCTAGTGAAATTGAGAGAAAGAGATGGAACTCGTCTCGGTTCACTGTCCCAGTGGCACTAGATTCCGATTTGTGAGCAGCGTCCAGTCAATAATTGCACGTAGCTACGTGTAGAAACGTCGTTGACTGAAAGAAATGTTCCTGCAAGACTACAGGTAAAAATATCTTTGACTGACGGAAGGAACACTTGGGTGTTGTACATACCACTACCAGAAAGTGGGACTGAGAAAACAGTTGTGCGGATCTGCTTGCAACGCTTGAATCGAAAGGCTAGACCGAACGGCGCGTACCCCTTTGTAGTTTGTGTCAAATTTTGACTAAAGATTTAACTAATAAAATGTTAATGCATGTCAAGAAAAATTATCTCATTGGATTCGTATTTGAACATAGTTTTTAAAAATATAATGTTTGGTGACATGCGTAAACATTTTGTCAGTTCAATCTATGGTCAAAATTTGACACGAAATATAATGGGGACCAATAAACCCGGACGGAGGTAGTAAGTCACTGGTTTTAAGTCACCTGATTTATAAGTCAGGTGACTTATTGGAACCAAACAGGCCCTAAGATCGCGGCACAGACAGCGCAGGGTCCAGGAGCGCTTGTAGTGAGATTATCTGCACGGCGACGTCGCAGAGGCGGAAGAGATGGCTTTTTTTTTGAGGTCGGAAGGGATGGCTGAATAGGCAGCAAAACCGCACACCCAAAAAGGTTCTTGGGCCAGCCGTTGCCCATATCGGAAGTTGGGCTGACCTCTTTCCCCCCAAAAAAATCGACTACTGCAAGAATTTTAAAATTTTCCAAAAAAACGAATTTTAAAAAGTTTTCCAAAATAAAAAAAATTACTTCCGAAGTTTCAAAAATATTTTGATTCTTTACGGAATTCTTTTTTCCACAAATCACAAAATATAGAAAAAGTTCAGGATTTTTAATAAAATACTCCTGAATTTAAGGAAAATATTCACATACTTATTAGAAATGTACAAAAAAAGTTCTCTGATAAAAAAAATAGTGATTTTTAAATTATTTTAATGAATTAAAATTTGTTCTTGATTTAAAAACTGAAAAATGGAAAAATAAAAACACAAAAAGGGAAAATATAGTTCTGTACCTAGTGTTTAATTTGCTTGAGTACAGCACATAGCACAAGAAAATGGGCACGTTGAACATCGTTGTACTGTCTGTTTATCCACATGATTGTATTAGAACAGATTTTACTCGTAGTACCCGATTTTTGTAAGAGAGAAAGCTGACGCAGCAGGTTCAAAGTATAGCTCAAGGTTCGAAACCACATAGTGAAAATGGATCAAGTGGAAACCAAGAACTCTGTGTAAATAAATCAGGAAAATAAATCGTGCAGAGCTGTGCTTTCCGGCTGGAGGCTCTGCAGGCAAAATAAATCGTAAACACTATGCAAGGATAGGCAGAAACAGTTCTGCAAAATGATGGTGACTTTCACATGTTTACTGTGGTAATTGAAACAAGGAAAGAACTACTCCCTCCGTTTCTAAATATAAGTCTTTTTAAACATACGGATGTATATAAAATATGTTTATATACATCTGTATGTAATCCATATTGGAATCGGGATTATGTTTCACAAAAGCATCTTGCCGCGAGTATAAAGGAAATCAGAAATGTTGCTGAAGCGTCTAACCCTTTTCAGGCCGCGGGGAGTTCATATTTATAGTCAAATAATATTACAAACTGGTTACAAGATTTGTCTCCAAGCAAAACCTACACAAGACATTCAAACCGGGAGATGACAGGAGATAGATTACCGAAAAAGGCTTTCGCCCCGCTTTATAAATAAAACAAACCGCCACAAGACATACAACCAAAGCAGGTTCACACACACACACCACCCGAGTTTCACAACAAAGTACATAGGTTCTGCTGAGGGCACAGCTCAACAAGCCCAAAAGAAAGAGAAAAAACAAAGCCCTCCCGGTTTAACCATTTGACCAAGCAATGTCTTACAGATAAGTACACACTACAGAAGATAGAGACATGAGAGCGGTGCACACACCTCACTAGAAGTAAAACTTGCACAAGATGTATAGGCTCCCATCCAGCAAAGCATGACTGCACTTGGAAGCGGTCTCCTACAATCAGATCAAGTCCTCAAAGCTCTTGCAGATTTAACAAACCATTTGCCGATTCGACCCCATCTCATCAGAATGGCAGCTGCAAATCCAACGCCAAAGCCGAGCCCAGAGAAGAGAAACAAGACCACATCAACATGAGACGAATCATCTGCGTGCGCTGTACTTGGAGGAGCGGGTGGAATACCGCATGGGTTCGACAATGGCAGTCCACACAGCCCCAGATTCCCTTCAAATGAATTATTTTGGAAATTTGCAAATTGACCTGACCGAGGTATCCTTCCCACCAGCTGATTGTTGTACAAGTTCAAGATACCAAGAAAGGTGAGATTTGTTAGCGCCTCTGGAATATCACCAGAAAGCTGGTTCTGGGACAGATCTAATGATTCTAGTTGAGTCATTCCGCCAAATTCCTGCAGAATATCACCGGTGAAGGCATTGCCTGACATGTTTAGTACATGTAACGAAATAAGCCTCCCAAGCGATCCAGGAATGGTGCCATCAAATGAATTATTTGATAGGTCAATGACTGTTAAAATGGTCAAGATCTTATCAAATGTCCTGTAGATGCTTTTATAGTATATAGCAACAGCATCCTGATAGGGATGTTCCATACTTCCGTTAAAAGCACTAATAATATGACCTGTTGTGTTCAACCCTGCCATCATTGATTTCAGCCCCTCAAACCACTCTGGACTCAAATTACCGGAGAAATTGTTCGAGGCAAGATCCAGAATCTGCAAGCTAGAGAAGTATTCTCCAGGTTTGTCATCACTGTGAAGATCGCCGCCTATTAAGCCATGGAATCGGTTGGATCTCATGACAAGGACACGAAGTCTCGAAAGTACCCCCAGCCATGATGGAAAAGTACCTACCATGTGATTGTTTCCTATGTCAAGGAACTCCAGCTGCAAGCACTTGGTAAGTGTCTTTGGAAGCTCCCCTTCAATTTTATTGTTGTTCAAGTCTAATGTCTGAAGGAAACATTGGTCTTTGATGTTGTTAGGCAACACACCTCCAAATCGATTCTCCCGCAAACTCAACACGCTCGTGTAACCATCTTCTATTAGACATGAAGGTATCTGCCCACTGAAGTTGTTAATGTTAGAGTTATAATATAAGTCATGTACCCCTTTGTATTAATCATGTTGTATAAGGGGTTTCCTGCATATGTTCCACACCTATACATGTATATATATTGGCCTATGGCCTCATGGGAATACAAGTTGCTTATTCCTAACATGGTATTAGAGCTAGGTCAATTTTTTTTACACGCCGCAACTCGTGTGATTGATCCTCCCGTGGCACCGCGGCTGCTTCTCTCTCCGCTCCCGATCGCACTCAAAGTCGGATCGAAGTCGCCTGCTCGTTGTCCTCTCGGATCTGGTGTTGCTCTCTCCCCAATCCACCTTTTATCTCTCGATTGGATCAGCGACTCCCGCAGTCTTGCCAGATTGAAGCGTTCCAGCCCACGTGACAAAGCGGCCGACCCGCGTGTCCTCCAGATCGCTCCAGCTTCACGTGAACTCCAGATCGCTCCAGCTCTAGCTTCACGTGACGCCTTGCTCCAAATTACCAGCTGCCAGGACGAATCCTGCTGCCGAGCTGCTCCTCTTCCTGCTCGCCTCCCGATCGGACCCCGTCGCCTAGCTGCTCGATTCTGCCCTTCAGATCGGATCGGGCTTCCACGCGGTTGTAAAAAAAAAGACACAAAAAAGGGGTGCGATGTCTCTGTCCTCAGGCTATGTTGCTGTTCCTCGCTGTCCGGTGATCTTCGATGGTACTAACTACATCGAGTTCACTGGCTTCATGCGCATTCACATGTATGGCATCCGTCTCTGGGGTGTTCTTTCTGGCGAGGTCTGCTGTCCGCCACGTCCGGTTCCTCCGGTGGCCCCTACTCCGCCGACTCCACCGGTTCTTCCTACGGATGCTAATCAGGCTGCCAAGGATGCGGCTAAGCTTGCTGATGAGGCTGCTGATCATGCTTATGAAGAGAGGGTTTTGGCTTATGAGGAGGCTCTTCAGACCTATCATGGTGCTCTGTCTGTTTATACCCAGTGGCTTGATGATGATGCTCGTCTTTGCCTGTTCTCACCGCTAGTGTTACGCCTCAGTTTGCTTCGAGTTTTTGGGTCTTCCTCGTCTTTGAGATGTGGACCCGTCTTCGTCGGCGCTATCAGCCCTTTGGTGATGCCTTATACCTTTCTGTGGTCCGTCAGGAGCATGCTCTTCAGTAGGGTGACTCTACTGTTGATGACTTCTATGCACAGAGTTCTCGCTTATCCGCGCCAAATTTTGATTCTCTCCGCAGTGATCTGGTTGTCGTACTTGCCCCTGTTGCCGTGCTGTCGAGCCAATTTGGAGTTTCATCGCGTCTACGAGTTCCTGTCTCGGCTCCGTAAGGAGTTTGAGCCCCGGCGTGCTCAGTTGTTTGCTCGTGGCCGTATTTCTCTCATGGAGGCGCTTTCTGAGATTCGTGCTGAGGAGACTCGCTTACGTGGTGCTGGTTTGCTGGAGGTTCCCTCTGTGCTCGCTACTCGGGCTCCTTCTACGCCACCTGCTGCACCGACCCCTTCTCGCTCGAGTGCTCCGCCGCTCTTGCCCACTCCTTCTGGAGGCTCAGGTCGCCCTCGTCCACACTGCGACTACTGCAACAATGATGGTCATATTGAGTCACAGTGCTACGAAAAAGGAAACACCTGCGCAAGGCGCGATCATCATCTTCAGGGACTTCGTCATCTACCTCGACAGCTTTAGCCATTGCTTTGACTGAGCAGGATATTCTGAGACTTAAGCGTCTGCTCGCGGCTTCAAGTTCTTCCTCGGCGGGTACTGTTGGTTCTGTGACTGATGCTTCTCGCACTGAGCAACCACCCTCTACACAGTCAGGTACATCCCCATGGGTTCTGGACTCTGGAGCTTCTTTTCATATGTCTTCTCATTCTTCCAGTTTGTCCTCTCTTCGATCACTGGATTTTCCTGTTCATGTTCTCACTGCTGATGGTACTCCACTTTTTGTTGTTAGTAGAGGCAATCTTACCACTCCTTATTCTGTTCCTGATGTTGCTCATGTTCCTCGACTTACCATGAATCTGTTTTCTGCTGGTCAACTTACTGATTCTGGTTGTCGCGTCATCCTTGACGTTGACTCTTGTTCTGTCCAGGACCGTCACACGCACACTCTGGTTGGGGCTGGCCCTCGCCGCCGTGATTCTCAGGGTCTTTGGGAGTTGGACTGGCTTCATGTTCCTTCCGCTGCCACCACCATCGCCAGTTCCTCCGCTTCAGTCGCCTCCGTTACTGGTTCCTTCAAGCAGTGGCATCATCGACTTGGTCATCTGTGTGGTTCTCGGTTGTCATCTTTAGTTCGTCGAGGTCTTCTGGGGTCTGTCTCAGGAGATGTCTCTTTAGATTGTCAGGGTTGTCGTCTAGGTAAGCAGATTCAGTTACCATATTCACATAGTGAGTCAGTGTCTAACCGTCCGTTCGATTTAGTCCATTCTGATGTATGGGGTCCGGCTCCTTTCGCTTCGAAAGGTGGTCATAAATACTATATTATTTTCATAGATGATTTGTCTCATTACACATGGCTTTATTTCATGACTTCTCGTAGTGAGGTGTTGTCTATTTATAAGCGTTTTGCTGCCATGGTTCAAACTCAGTTCTCTTCACCCATTCGTGTTTTTCGTGCTGACTCCGCTGGCGAGTATATCTCTAAGATGTTGCGTGGTGTTCTTGCTGAGCAAGGGACTCTCTCTCAATTCTCTTGTCCTGGTGCTCATGCTCAGAATGGTGTGGCTGAGCGAAAGCATCGACATCTTCTTGAGACGGCTCGTGCATTGATGATTGCTGCCTCTCTCCCGCCTCATTTTTGGGCTGAGGCCGTCTCCACCTCCACCTATCTTATCAATATACAACCTTCCGCTGCTCTACAGGGTGGTGTTCCTTTCGAAGGCCGGGCGATGGTTGCATCGTAGCCCAACCACCAAACAACACACAATAATTCAATGAGCAGAATGGCCATGACTCAAGGCCGGGCGCTAGGGTAGTGGAAGAACAAGAAGGATTAATTTCTTTAGTTGGAGGAGGATTGCAGCTTGGTCTGGATGGAGCCGAGAGCGAGGCTAGCATCAACCTGGGCATTGCACGTGGTGGTGATTGGGGGGAGCAATGCGAGAAAGAGAAGTAGCGGACGCCAAGTCATAAGTCAATGCCATTCGTCTGAACTCTGAAATCTTAATACATTAGTGTGCTTGTTGTGTTTCTTACTTTCTTTTGAGCTCCCACTAGTTATTAGGAGTATCAATTTTGCGAAGGAGGGTGGTGCTTGGTTCACTGTACCATTTGTTTAGAGATTTATAACCAGTCGACCGCCATTGATATCGTTTATTGATTGTTACATACAGCAAGAAAGGAAAGCTCCGGCGAGTTATTTATGTGTGCCATAGCAAGTGGATTAGTGAGAACCCAGAAGTCGCATTTGCTTGCAACACTGGAATCCGGATACCAAAGTGGGTTGGGCGGATCTGCTTGCAACACTGGAATCGAAAGGCTAGATTGGACGGCGTGTACCTCCGATGAATCAGCCCCATCGGCAACCTGATGCGGGAGCGACCAATCGATCCATGTCATGGCTCAACTGCCTAGCGGAGGCAGATTGGCCCGGCGCGTGACGTTTCCTCCCCCGCGCCGCCCGGTGCGACCGCCGCGCAGCACGGACAACGAAGCAACGGCCTAGGAGAGCTAGCTCATAGTGAGATAATCTGCACGGCGGCGTAGCAGAGGAGGAAGACAAGGCGGCCCGGCGAGGGTGAAGCAGAGCGCCTGTTCCGTGCTGGATTTTTTTTCAGTCGTTCCACGCAGTAGGATAGGCAGCAAACGCGCACCCCAGGGGCTCTTGGTCCAGCCCACTTAGAGCATCTCCAGCCGCGCTTCCAACAAGCCAACAAGATCCTCCAGGCGACTTTTCGACCGTCGGCGTCAAAAAATCGGCCCAGTCGCGTCCTAAGGGTCCATTTTTCGCCGGCTCGGGCTGAAATTGGCGCCAGCCGGATAACCGAACCCGTTCTTGCTGGGGCGCTCAGGGCGCCCGAAATCGTTTTTGGCGCGAAAGAGCCGCGGGCCAGCCGCGTCAGCGACACCGCCTCGTCTTCTCCCAGCGCCTCGGTTTTCCGCGGGGAATCAATGCAATGCTGCCGCCGGTCATTTGCCATTGATTCCTCACGAGCGGCGCGTCACGGGACGGCCCGATGCCTCCCCTCCCTTGGATGCGTACACACGGGCGCGGCGTGGCTATATGTGGCCTCGCTCGCCTCTGATGAGCGCTACCTCTCTCGAGCGCCGCCACCGAGCCCTCCCTCTCCCGTGAGCCGCCGCCCAGCCCCTCCATCTCCCTCCCCTTTCCCGATGGCCGAGCATTTCCCCGGAGACGAGGCGGCGGCCAACGGCTTCGGCCGCACCACGCTCCGCGAACAGGAGTCGTGGCTCCTGTTCCAGGCGAACATCCCGGTGCCGCCAGACATGCGCGCCGGGCCGACGGGCTGGAGGCTCAGCAACGGGGGAGTGCCGACGCCATGGCTAAACCCTCCTACTTTGCCGGCGAGGTCGAGGTCGTGCGCGCCTCCCTCACCGACGCCCAGCTCTCCCTCCCCCAGTACGCCGCCGACAACCACGCGGCTTGGGCGGCGTACTTCGAGCGCCGTCAATAGCAGCGGCTGGCGTCCACCAACAGCGCGGCGGTGGTCGGCGGCCTGAAAAACAGCGAGGGCCGCCACCTGTGGTGGGGCGCCCCCGGCCGCACACTTGAGGACATGCTGGCGCACCTCGAGGGCGGCAACAACCCGCCGTTGACGTACCCCCCGGCGAGGGCGGCCGCCCCGGCGCACCGCCGACGCGACGGGCAATGGGCGCCAAGGAGGTTCGGCTCCTCCTCCTCTTATTCCTCCTCGCGCTCTTCCTCCCACTCCTCCGGCACTCCGACGCTGCTCAGCGTCAAGGCCGAGCCCGCGGCGGAGACGCCGCTCGGCCGGCGCACTCGCAGCGCCGGCATCGTCATCAACGAGGGTGGCCGGCGCGCCTCCTCATCGGCTCCTCCGCGCTTCGTCAAGCCAAAGACGGAGCCGGGGCTCGCGCCGGTGAAGATGGAGCCGGGTCTCCCCGCCGTGAAAACGGAGCACGGCGAGGTCGAGCTCGACGACGACGCGACCCTTGAATGGGCATGCCAGGACTCCCTGAAGATGGCGAGGGAGCGCCAGTGCGCCGCCCTGCGGCGCTTCGCGCAGCGCCGCCGAGGCCGCGACGAAGGAGGAGTCGTCGTCATCGACGACAGCGACGACGACGCCGCGCCGCCGCCACCACCTGTCCGCCATGACGGCGCCGGTGAGGGGTCCAGCAGGGGCGCCTGCGTCAAGCAGGAGAAGGCCGACGATGGCGGCGACGATGGCGACTACTCGGTGTTCAGCCAGTTTTTTAGATTACTTTATGGGCGACGCTAGGCGCCGGCGCACCGGCCGAAACGGTTCGGTCGGTCCAATCCCAGCCATCCGATCCAGCGAGCAGCCGTCCGATCTGTGCGTTGACTTCTCTCTCTCCTTCATCCTCTCCGCGCGCAGCACGAGCGTGCCTCCCTGTCGCCTGGCTGCCCCCTGGCCCATCGACTGCTACCCCCTCATCTGCAACCCCTCTCTCCGCCACTCCCGTGCTGCTGGATGCCGCACTTGCCGCCGGTCGCCGCCGTCCAGATCCACGCATGCAGCAGAAACTTCGCCTGTGGGTTGCAGCTCCCCCTCGCTGGTGATGGCCGTGGCTCCGGCAACACCAGTCGCCGGTTGCAGCTCCGCTCGATGCAGCTCTTGTTGCCGCCGGTTGCAGCTCGAAGTTTGCCGTTGCCGCTGGCATGTGGCTCCCATGGCCGCCCGTTGCAGCTTTCTATTGCACGGTCGTAGCAAACGGGGAAAACGGTTGTAGCAAAAAAGTCTGTCACAGTTGTCGCTGTTTGTAGCTCGTCGTTGCATGTAGCAGCCATTGCGTTCTAGAAAAAGAATGGATGTCGCAAAACGTGTTGTCGGTTGTAGCAAAAAACTACGACGCTTGCCGCAAAAATTGTCATCGCCGCCGTCGCGGGTCACAACTCGGTCGTGATGGATGCAGCAAAACGTGATGCCGGTTGTAGCAAAAAGTGACGCTAGTTGTAGAAAAACTGCGACGCTGGCTATGTGTTGTAGCAAAACGTGACGACGGTTGTAGCAAAATGCGATGCCGGTTGTAGCAAAATGTTATGCCGGTTGAAGCATTTAGCAAAAATTGCGACATTAGTTTTTTGCTAGGAGCAGCGCCGCCCCGTCCTCGCCGTCCAGCGTGTGCCCTGTGGTTGCAGGCTTACAGCTCTGGTTGCAGCACCCCGATAGATGCTTCCGTAGCTTCATCGGCGGGGACTCGAAGATGTAGTTGGGCAGAGGCCATGGCTGAGATCCGAGGGGTGTAGACGGCCATGGCCGCGGGGAGCTAGCGGGGATACAAATTGAGGAGGAGGATGGCAGAGGGGCTCGCCGGCCATGAAGGAGGGGCGGTGTTGCGCGCCGTCGCACGCGAGCACTCGCCGCCGATGAGAGCTTCTGGAGGTTGCGAGCAGCCTGGGAAGGCTGTGTGGAGGAGCAGAGCTGCGATGGATGGGCTGGAGGTGGAAGAAGAGGAAAAGTCGTGCGGGACCCACCATATACACGCGTCTCACGAGGGATGGTTGTTTGCGTGTTCATGTGAGCCAGCGTGTCCCGCGAGCCGGCACAAAGTTCGACCGGCGCACCGGCTCCAATCGTTTTCCTTACTTTATATATTTGCTATGTATGTAATGAAAATCCGCGAACATGTCTAATATATGCCCAAGTTTGCCGAAATTTGTCGTGTTTAGCCGAACTTCGCCGAACTTTGCCTAAATTTGCTATATATTTTATTTTTTGAACGCGCCTGGGGGCGGCCACTACAACAGGAACCCCCCTTTAGCAACGTATTGATGCGTTGTCGTATGTCCATATAAACGTTGCTAAGGGCTACACCAACGGATTTATATGTGTTGTCGTAGGTGGCGTTGCAAGGGTCTACAACAACGTATATTCATGCGTTGGTAAACGGCGTAATTAAGTGTTGTAAAATTGCAACATATATGGTTAGAGCGTAACAACGCTTCATATGCGTTGGTGGCTGCTGCCCACAAAAAGGATTTCTAATGGTCATAACATATCATTCCAATGCAAATAAACCTTGCCACGCTACATGAACACTTAATGGTATTTTTTACATCACCATTGGAATTATAAGGTCAATGCTGATAGTGCATAGGAGAAACAGTATAAGAACTAGAAATGTCGCATATATTCACTCGTATATTAAATAGACTCAGTTGCATTACAAAGAATGTGATACAAAGATTACAGAATGAGAAACTATATGTAGTAGACTGATTCTCGACCTTACAATCAACATCACATCCATTCTAAAACTTTACATTTGAAACATTGACCCTGAAAATGACAATCTAAAATATAGTATGAAGCTATCTGGTAGTAGCCCCATTCTGGATCTTGCAATCAACATCTGAGTCACGCGTCATCAATTTATCCTGCCAATCTACAACAACAAAGAAATGAGATCACTAATACCATGAGATAAACACTGGTTAATATGGTAGTAAAATTTAAAGGGCAACAAACAAGGTTAGGGCATCAAATAATCAATCTTGCTACATGAGCAAAAATAACCTTTTTGAGTGGTCGTATCAGCTCGCACTACCATGAATTCATACTCAGTATTAACACTGTCAAGTTTAATATTATACTGTGGGTCAGTACTTTGAAGTGTAGCATGAGCAAAAACTATAACAAACGTTGCTCAGTCATGTTGGATTCCACACAAAATAAAATGATCATAATTAATCTGTACAAGCACATTTGTTTAACCCTTGCACTTGCATACCCATACAGTAGAGAAAGTTTCACTTCAGATACAATACAGCGCTTCCGCGAACACATTAATTAATGTTTCACTTCTATGGACACCCACATTGAAGCAAGCAACACCAAAGTTGAAGCAAGCACTGGAAGACATGACCGTTTCATGATCTAAAATATGTAGTCGTGTCTGAAGGCTTTGATATGTCATAATTTGTTTGAAACACCTTTTACAGCCCCCGTGGTACCACTCAACTCTAGACTAAACGGAGCACTAGCTTACATACAACAACCACCTTTGATATTTGGTTTCTTATGAACAAACTATCCATATGTTAATTGAGTTATTAAACACCTTAAAAAGAAAATACTAAAGTAATATACATCGAGGTACCTAACCAAAAAATATTTGCATTGACAAGTAGCACGTCTTTCTTTGCATCCGTGGTTCTGTAGTTCTCCAGAAAAATAAATATAAAATTAGAGAATTTCTAGAAGTACTTGAAGTTGAGAGAAAATAATTCGCACGAACCTACAAATCAGGTACCGTATTGAATGCTAACAGGTGTGTTTTCTTGACATCCGTATTCATATAGATGCGTATCAACTATAATAGTCTGAAGAGTGAATAGTGAATACACAAAATTTTCAACCTGAGGTTTTTAATAGCATTGCAGATTATGTCACGTAATCACCCATAACTTTTTCAAGCCTTGTGGAATCATGTAGTCATACCTCTCTCTGCACAAGTAGTAGCCCTCTGATCTTTCCCCAAAGTTGAATAGTGTTGACATACACATGCACACTAGAACAAGGAAAATACTTTAATTTGATCAATACATCCATTTGCACATTTATAGTCAATACCAGAATGAATATGTAGTAAATTTTGTGACTACAAAGAATGATGAACTTGGTTTGTACGCCCCTGCAAGGACATTAAAGTTCTGCAAATCCAAACCAGAGGAACACAAGCCATACCATAAGCACTAGCTAGGATTGTCATTCATAATTTCTAATATCGCCTAAAAGAAAAAAAAATATACCAATAAATGATACATGTAAATGGTCAGTTAATACTTCTGAATGGCACAAGATCAGTTATATGCATTACATAACGGGACGACCAAACTGTCAGGACCGCACACAAAGTAATTACATTGGACTGAAGTAGAATCATACAGTATATGGTCGACGCCCTCACTTGCTTGAGGAGTATATGGTGTTGAAGTAGCAACACATTTGTCACCCATGTCATGTGAATATTCCAAATGAGCCAGGCACCAGCCACGAAGCAGCCACAGACCCCCAACCCTATAAAATTGAGAGTCAAATAACTAGATATGAAATTGAAAGGGACGAGAGAGATATTAGAAATCTTGACAGCTAAGATGATTGCCGAACCACTCAAAATTGAGCCAGCATAGTGGTGTTCGTGCATAATTGGCAGCACAATGGTAGGTGAATCATCGGCAAGTGATGATACAATCATGGGAGCGCAGCTAAATCGAATAGTATGACAAACACGGTGGTGGAGTTCACAGCAACGGCACGACCATAGATCCATAGACTCCTGCCAGTGGAGGGGGTGTTGCTCCTGCAGCAACAGCGGAAGCAGCGGTAGTGATTGGGTCGGTGTAGTGGTGTCAACTGTCAAGGATATCAAAATCATGATCTACGGCAAAGAATGAAACATGGTAGCCATGACACACAAAGAACCAGAGCAGGTAAGAGCAGAGGAGGGGAGTGCCTTACTGAAAATAAACCGCAGGTGTCGAAGTTGAGGTAGCCAAGGCGAAGCAGCAACATCGACCCCGAACTGCTAGCAGTGTGTGCAGTGTAGAGACGCGGGGTAGTGGGGCTACAAACTTGAGGTGACGTGGGAGCCGCCCCAGCGACCAACGGCGCCTAGGGTTGATGCAGGGGCACAGAGGGTGTCACGGCGGCGGACATTTGTAGGAGAGTACTGCGGGGAGCCAGGCCGGCGAGCGACGGCACGGTAGCGCGTCGGACCTAGTCGAACTCGGAGGTGGCGGCGGCGGAAGTGGCAGCGGCAGCGTCGGAGGTCATGGAACTGGGGTGAGAGAGAGGATCGGTAGGGGAAAGAGATTAATCGGGGGAAGAGAGGGATCGTGGATAAAAAAATAGGCTGTTTGCTGCGTGATATTTGGAGCCGAGGAGGTGGGCACGGGGGGTTAAGTTTTTTTTTGAAGGGTCACGGGGGGTTAAGTTAAGGGGGGAGGTTAGATCTAAGTGGGGAGGTGGGAGGATAAATCAAACAACACATTATCATAATCGTTGCTAGACATGCGTTGGTATAGGGGGGTGTTTGTTGTAGTGGGCCCTGGGGCGGCGGCTAGGGACCAACTCGTCCCTGCGCCCATTTTTCACGGCCACCCTTGCGATGATTTTAGCGCCAATAACGGTGAAGATGCTTCTTAGAAGGCTGTCACATCGTACGTTAATACCACTTTTTCCCCAAAAAACGACTATGGCAAGAATTTTTAAAATTTTCCAAAATAAAAATATTTGCGAATTTTTGGAAAACATTTCGGAATTAAAATAGGTTCAAAAACTTAAATCATGTTCCCAAATTTTAAAAATGTTTATGAATTCTAAAACATATTCACAAAATTTAAAGAAAAAAACAGATTTTTTTATTTTTTACTAATTTATTAGAAATGTACATAAATTTTAAAAATGTTCATGTATTTAAAAAATATGCATCACTGTTCAAAATGTGGATTTTAAATAATATTCATAACTTAAAGTAATTTTGTGATTTTTTGAAATGAAAAAGGAAAAACACGTAAACATAAAAGGTTGGCAAAAATAAATGGGGTTATGTAGTACCTAGTGTTTTTTCTTTGTGGGGGCTATAGTACCTAGTATTTTGCTTGAGTACAACACAGAGCAGAAGAAATGGGCATGTGGAACATTCACTTTATCCACATGATTATATTAGTACAGTTTGTACTTGTAGTACCCGGTTTTTGTAAGAAAGAAAGCTGCCACATTTGTGAAAGTTAGCGCACCAGGTTCAAAATATAGCCCGAGGTTCGAAACCACATAGTTAAAATGGATCTGGGGAAGATTTGTGCTATGCAGCTGGAGGCTCTGCAGGCAAAATAAATCGTAAACACTATGTAAGGATAGGCAGAAACAGTTCTGCAAAATTTGAAAATATTTTTCATGAATATTAATTTTTTTCATGAATTCTAAAACACATTCACAAAATTTTAAAACATTCATGAATTTTAAAAAATGTTGAATAATTTATTATAAATGTACACAATTTTTTAAAAGTATGGATTTTAAAAATATGCACGAAAGTTTATTTTTTTGGATTTTAAATAATATTCATAAATTAAAGTAGTAATGTTTTTTATTTTAAAAATGAAAAGGGAAAAAACATATACAACTAAAAGGTTGGAAAAATTAAAAGGGAAAATATAGTTCTGTAACTAGTGTCTTGCTTGAGTACAGCTTAGAGCAGACGAAATGGGCATGTGGAACATCACCTTATCCACATGATTATATTAGAACAGTTTCTATCGTAGCACCGTATTTTTGTAAGAAAGATAGTTGCCGCATTTGTGAAAGCTAACACAACAGGTTCAAAATATAGCCCGAGGTTCGAAACTACATAGTGAAAATGGATCATGTGGAATCAAGAAGTTTGAAACACACACAAAACTACCAGGGAGCTAGGGAAGAGCTGCGGTTTGCGGCTGCAAGCAAAATAAATCATGTAAACACTATAAAAATAAAAGGCAGAAACAGTTCTGTAAAATGATGGCAGTTTCACATGTTCTATGGTAACTGAAACTAGCCAGACAGAACACGTTGCCACAAGCTACTCTAATACTATATAAAGGGAATCAGACGTGTTGGTGAAGCGTATAACCCTTCTCAGGTCGCGTGGAGTTTATTTATAGTGAAATAAGGAGATTACAAACTTATTAGTAGATGTTTAACTATATATGGCCAAGCAATATCTTGCAAACTCCTTGGAGGCGTCATCCGGAATCTCAAAGCCAGATCTCCCGGATCAAGTCCTTCGGTTGAAAACTCAGATACTGCTTCAGGTTCGGGCGGTGGCGTCGTCTTTAACGTCATTCCCCTCTTTAGGGCACCGTCTTGAAGACTTTGATCCCTTTGGGACGTGTTTGGTTCCCTGGATAGCTTTAGGCTGCATGGCATGAGGGATGCTCGGTGAGTGTGGCCTGGTTGAGCCGATGCAACTATGAGCCGAGATAGTGTTTGGTAAAATTTGTATGAGATGGCTGGCTGTACGTGCAGGTTCTGTTGGAAACATGCCCTAGAGGCAATAATAAATTGGTTATTATTATATTTCCTTGTTCATGATAATCGTTTATTATCCATGCTATAATTGTATTGATAGGAAACTCAGATACATGTGTGGATACATAGAAAACACCATGTCCCTAGTAAGCCTCTAGTTGACTAGCTCGTTGATCAACAGATGGTTACGGTTTCCTGACCATGGACATTGGATGTCGTTGATAACGGGATCACATCATTTGGAGAATGATGTGATGGACAAGACCCAATCCTAAGCCTAGCACAAAGATCGTGTAGTTCATATGCTAAAGCTTTTCTAATGTCAAGTATCTTTTCCTTAGACCATGAGATTGTGCAACTCCGAATACCGTAGGAATGCTTTGGGTGTACCAAACGTCACAACGTAACTGGGTGGCTATAAAGGTGCACTACAGGTATCTCCGAAAGTGTCTGTTGGGTTGGCACGAATCGAGACTGGGATTTGTCACTCTGTGTAAACAAAGAGGTATCTCTGGGCCCACTCGATAGGACATCATCATAATGTGCACAATGTGACCAAGGGGTTGATCACGGGATGATGTGTTACGGAACGAGTAAAGAGACTTGCCGGTAACGAGATTAAACAAGGTATCGGTATACCGACGATCGAATCTCGGGCAAGTACAATACCGTTAGACAAAGGGAATTTTATACGGGATCGATTGAGTCCTTGACATCATGGTTCATCCGATGAGATTATCGTGGAAGATGTGGGAGCCAACATGGGTATCCAGATCCCGCTGTTGGTTATTGACCAGAGAACATCTCGGTCATGTCTGCATGGTTCCCGAACCCGTAAGGTCTACACACTTAAGGTTCGATGACGCTAGGGTTATAGGGAATAGCTATACGTGGTTACCGAATGTTGTTCGGAGTCCCGGATGAGATCCCGGACGCCGCGAGGAGTTCCGGAATGGTCCGGAGGTAAAGATTTATATATGGGAAGTCCTATTTTGGCCACCGGAAAATGTTCGGGATTTTTCGGTATTGTACCGGGAAGGTTCTAGAAGGTTCTGGAGTGGGGCCCACCTGCATGGGGAACCCACATGAACGTGGGTAGTGGGGGCAAGGCCCCACACCCCTGGTCAAAGCGCACCAAGATCCCCCTTAGAAGGAATAAGATCATATCCCAAGGGATAAGATCAAGATCCCTAAAAAGGGGGGATAACCATCGGTGGGGAACGGACAGGATGGGATTTCGTTCCTCCCACCTTTGCCAACGCCCTACTGGACTTGGAGGGCAAGAAATAACCCCCCTCCACCCCTATATAGAGTGGGGAGGCGCATGGGAGCTGCACCTTGCCTCGGGCGCAGCCCTCACCCTCTCCCAAGTCCTCCTCCTCTCCTGGTGCTTGGTGAAGCCCTGCAGATTGCCACGCTCCTCCATCACCACCACACCGTCGTGCTGCTGCTGGATGGAGTCTTCCCCAACCTCTCCCTCTCTCCTTGCTGGATCAAGGCATGGGAGACGCCACCGGGCTGTACGTGTGTTGAACAGCGGAGGTGTCGTCCGCTCGGCACTAGGATCTCTGGTGATTTGGATCACGACAGTACGACTCCTTCAACCCCGTTCTCTTGAACGCTTCCGCTTAGCGATCTACAAGGGTATGTAGATGCACTCTCCTTCCCCTCGTTGTTAGTTTCTCCATAGATAGATCTTGGTGACTCGAGGAAAATTTTGAATTTCTGCTACGTTCCCCAACAGTGGCATCATGAGCTAGGTCTATTGCGTAGATTCTTTGCACGAGTAGAACACAAAGTAGTTGTGGGCGTTGATTTTGTTCAATATGCTTACCATTACTAGTTCAATCTTGATTCTGCGGCATTGTGGGATGAAGCGGCCCAGACCGACCTTACACGTACACTTACGTGAGACAGGTTCCACTGACTAACATGCAGTTGTTGCATAAGGTGGCTAGCGGGTGCCAGTCTCTCCCACTTTAGTCGGATCGGATTCGATGAAAAGGGTCCTTATGAAGGGTAAATAGCAATTGACATATCACGTTGTGGTTTTGCATAGGCAAGAAACGTTCTTGCTAGAAGCTCATAGCAGCCACGTAAAACATGCAAACAACAATTAGAGGACGTCTAACTTGTTTTTGCAGGGTATGCTATGTGATGTGATATGGCCAAGAAGAATGTGATGAATGATATGTGATGTATGAGATTGATCATGTTCTTGTAATAGGAATCACGACTTGCATGTCGATGAGTATGACAACCGCAGGAGCCATAGGAGTTGTCTTAATTTATTGTATGACATGCGTGTCATTGAACGAACGCCATGTAATTACTTTACTTTATTGCTAACCGTAGCCATAGTAGTAGAAGTAATAAGTTGGCGAGACAACTTCATGGAGACACGATGATGGAGATCATGATGATGGAGATCATGGTGTCATGCCGGTGACGATGATGATCATGGAGCCCGTAAGATGGAGATCAAAGGAGCAAAATGATATTGGCCATATCATGTCACTATTTGATTGCATGTGATGTTTATCATGTTTATACATCTTATTTGCTTAGAACGACGGTAGTAAATAAGATGATCCTCATTAAAATTTCAAGAAAGTGTTCCCCTAAGCGTGCACCGTTCTGCGAAAGTTAAATGGTTTGAAGCACCACGTGATGATCGGGTGTGATAGATTCTTACGTTCACATACAACGGGTGTAAGCCAGATTTACACACGCCAAACACTTAGGTTAACTTGACGAGCCTAGCATGTACAGACATGGCCTCGGAACACAAGAGACCGAAAGGTCGAGCATGAGTCGTATGGAGGATACGATCAACATGAAGATGTTCACCGATGATGACTAGTCCGTCTCACGTGATGATCGGACACGGCCTAGTTGACTCGGATCATGTAATCAGTTAGATGACTAGAGGGATGTCTATCTGAGTGGGAGTTCATGAGATGAACTTAATTATCCTGAACATAGTCAAAAGATCTTTGCAAATTATGTCGTAAGCTCGCGCTTTAGTTTCACTGTTTAGATATGTTCCTAGAGAAAATATAGTTGAAAGTTGACAGTAGCGATTACGCGGACAGAAAAAAGCTTATGTCCTTAATGCACCGCTCGATTGTCTTTGAACCCCAAACGTCGTCTGTGGATGTTGCGAACATCGGACATACACGCTTTGATAACTACGTGATAGTTCGGTTAAACGGTTTAGAGTTGAGGCACCAAAGACGTTTTTGAAGCGTCATGAACATATGAGATGTTTCGAGGGCTGAAATTGGGATTTCAAGCTCGTGCCCACGTCAAGAGGTATAAGACCTCCGACGATTTTCTTAGCCTGCAAACTAAGGGGGAAAAGCTCAATCGTTGAGCTTGTGGTCAGATTGTCTGAGTGCAACAATCACTTGGATCGAGTGGGAGTTGATCTTCCAGAGATAGTGATGTTTCTCCAAAGTCATTGCCACCAAGCTGCTAGAGCTTCGTGATGAACTATAACAAATCAGGGATAAATATGATGATCCTTGAGATATTCGCGATGTTTGACACAACGAAAGTAGGAATCAAGAAGGAGCATCAATTGTTGATGGTTGGTGAAACCACTAGTTTCAAGAAGGGCAAGGGCAAGAAGGGATACTTCATGAAACAGCAAATCAGCTGCTGCTCTAATGAAGAAACCCAAGGTTGAACCCAAACCCGAGACTAAGTGCTTCTGTAATAAGGGGAACAACGACTGGAGCAGAATTACCTTAGATACTTGGTAGATGAGAAGGCTGGCAAGGTCGATAGAAGTATATTGGATATACATAAAGTTAGTGTGTACTTTACTAGTACTCCTAGTAGCACCAGGGTATTAGATACCGGTTCGGTTGCTAAGTGTTAGTAACTCGAAATAAAAGGCTACGGAATAAACAGAGACTAGCTAAAGGTGAGTCGACGATATGTGTTGGAAGTGTTTCCAAGTTTGATGTGATCAAACATCGCACTCCCTCTACCATCAAGATTAGTATTAAACCAGAATAATTGTCATTTGGTGTTTATGCTGAGCATAGACATGATTGGATTATGTCTATCGCAATACGGTTATTCATTTAAGGAGAATAATGGTTACTCTATTTATTTGAATAATACCTTCAATGGTCTTGCACCTAAAGGAATGGTTTATTGAATCTTGATCATAGTAATACACATTTTCATGCCAAAAGATATAAGATAGTAATGATGGTACCACTTACTTGTGGCACTGCCATGTAAGTCATATTGGTATAAAACGCATGAGGAAGCTCCATGTTGATGGATCTTTGGACTCACTCGTTTTTGAAAAGTTTGAGACATGCGAACCATGTCTATTGGTGTATACGCATGAAGAAACTCCATGCAGATGGATCGTTTGGACTCACTTGATTTTGAATCACTTGAGATATGCAAATCATACCACTTGGGCAAAATGACTGAAAAGCCTCGGTTTCAAAGAAGATGGAACAAGATAGCAACTTGTTGGAAGTAACACATTTTGATGTGTGCAGTCCAATGAGTGCTGAGGCATGCAGTGAATATCGTTATGTTCTTACTTCACGGATGATTTGAGTAGATACTGAGTGTATTTACTTGATGAAACACAAGTCTGAATTATTGAATGGTTCAAATAATTTCAGAGTGAAGTTGAATATCATCGTGACAAGAGGATAAAATGTCTATGATATGATCATAGAGATGAGTATCTGAGTTACGAGCTTTGTACGCAATTAAGACATTGTGGAAATTGTTTCACAATAAATACCTGAAACACCATAGTGTGATGGTGTGTCCAAACATCATAGTTGCACCCTATTGGATATGATGCGTACCATGATGTCTCTTATCGAATTACCACTATCGTTCATGGGTTAGGCATTAGAGACAACCACACTCACTTTAATAGGGCACCACGTAATTCCGTTGAGACGACACCATTTGAACTATGGTTTGGAGAAACCTAAATTGCCATTTCTTAAAAGTTTGGGGCTGCGACGCTTATGTGAAAAAGTTTCAGGTTGATAAGCTCGAACCCAAAGCAGATAAAATGCTTCTTCATAGGACACCCAAAACAGTTGGGTATAACTCGATCTCGATTCGGAAGCAAAAAGGATTGTTTCTAGAATTAGGTCCTTTCCTGAGAAAAGTTTCTCTCGAAAGAATTGAGTGGGAGGATGGTGGAGACTTGATGAGGTTATTGAACCGTCACTTCAACAAGTGTGTAGCAGGCCACAGGAAGTTGTTCCTGTGGCGCCTACACCAATTGAAGTAGAAGCTTATGATAGTGATTATGAAGTTTTGGATCAAGTCACTACCGTACCTCATAGGGTGACAAGGATGCGTACTACTTCTGAGTGGTACAGTAATCCTGTCTTGAAGGTCATGTTGCTAGACAACAATGAACCTATGAGCTATGAAGAAGTGATGGTGGGCCCGGATTCCGACGAATGGCTCAAGGCCATAACATCCGAGAGAGGATCCATGACTTTGGAAGAAATACTAGATGGTCGTAAGGACGTTGGGTAAAGATGGATTTTAAAAGGAAGACAGACAATGATGGTAAGTATCACCATTAAGAAAGCTCGACTTGTCGTTAAATATGTTTTCCGACAAGTTCAAGGAGTTGACTACGGTGAGGCTTTCTCACTCGTAGCGATGCTAAGAGTCTGTTGGAATTGGATTAGCGATTCTTGCATGATTGATGAAATCTTGCGTATAGGATGTCAAAACATTGTTTCCTCGACGTTATACTTGAGGAAAGGTTGTATGTGATACAACCGTAAGGTTTTGTCAATCTGAAAGATGCTAACAAGTATACAAAGCTCCAGCAATCCTTCTAAGGACTGGAGTAAGCATCTCGGAGTTGGAATGTACGCTTTGATGAGATGATAAAAGATTTTGGGTTTATACAAAGTTTGTGAGAAACTTGTATTTCCAAAGAAGTGAGTGGGAGCACTATAGAATTTCTGATAAGTATATGTGAATGACATATTGTTGATCGGAAATGATGTAGAATTTCTGGAAAGCATATAGGGTTATTTGAAAAGTGTTTCTCAATAGAAAACCTGAATTAAGCTGCTTGAACATTGAGCATCAAGATCTATGAGGATAGATAAAAAACGCTAAATGGTACTTTCAAATGAGCACATACCTTGACATGATCTTGAAGGTGTTCAAGATGGATCAATCAAAGAAGGAGTTCTTGCCTGAGTTGTAAGGTATGAAGTTAAGAGTTAAAGCTCGACCACGGCAGAAGAGAGAGAAAGGACGAAGGTCGTCCCCTATGCTTCAGACATAGGCTCTGTAGTATGCTATGCTGTGTACCACACTGGAAGTGTGCCTTGCCATGAGTCTGGCAAGGGGGTACAAGAGTGATCCAGGAATGGATCATTGGACAGCGGTCAAAATTGTCCTTGGAGTAAATAAGGACATGTTTCTCGATTATGGAGGTGATAAAGAGTTCGGCGTAAAGGTTTACGTCGATGCAAGCTTTAAAACCTATCCGAGTGACTCTGAGTAGCAAACCGGATACGTATAATGGAGCAACCATTTGGAATAGCTCCAAGTGGAGCGTGGAAGCAGCATTTACAATATGACATAGAGATTTGCAAAGTACATACGGATCTGAATGTTGCGCACCCGTTGACTAAAACCTCTCACAAGCAAAACATGATCAAACCCCGTAACTCATTGAGTCTTAATCACATGATGATGTGACCTAGTTTAGTGACAGTAGTGAACTCTTGGATGTTGGTCACATGGAGATGTGACCTATGAGTGTTGATCACATAGCGATGTGAACTAGATTATTGACTTTAGTGTAAGTGGGAGACTGTTGGAAATATGCCCTAGAGGCAATAATAAATTGGTTATTATTATATTTCCTTGTTCATGATAATCGTTTATTATCCATGCTATAATTGTATTGATAGGAAACTTCGGATACATGTGTGGATACATAGAAACCACCATGTCCCTTGTAAGCCTCTAGTTGACTAGCTCGTTGATCAACAGATGGTTACGGTTTCCTGACCATGGACATTGGATGTCGTTGATAACGGGATCACATCATTTGGAGAATGATGTTATGGACAAGACCCAATCCTAAGCCTAGCACAAAGATCGTGTAGTTCGTATGCTAAAGCTTTTCTAATGTCAAGTATCTTTTCCTTAGACCATGAGATTGTGCAACTCCGGATACCGTAGGAATGCTTTGGGTGTACCAAACGTCACAACGTAATCGGGTGGCTATAAAGGTGCACTACAGTATCTCCGAAAGTGTCTGTTGGGTTGGCACGAATCGAGACCGGATTTGTCACTCTGTAAACGAAGAGGTATCTCCGGGCCCACTCGGTAGGACATCATCATAATGTGCACAATGTGACCAAGGGTTGATCACGGATGATGTGTTACGGAACGAGTAAAGAGACTTGCCGATAGCGAGATTGAACAAGGTATCGGTATACCGACGATTGAATCTCGGGCAAGTACAATACCGTTAGACAAAGGGAATTGTATACGGGATCGATTGAGTCCTTGACATCGTGGTTCATCCGATGAGATCATCGTGGAACATGTGGGAGACAACATAGGTATCCAGATCCCGCTGTTGGTTATTGACCAGAGAACGCCTCGATCATGTTCAGATGGTTCCCGAACCCGTAAGGTCTACACACTTAAGGTTCGATGGCGCTTAGGGTTATAGGGAATAGATATATGTGGTTACCGAATGTTGTTGAGTCCCGGATGAGATCTCGGACGTCATGAGGAGTTAGGAATGGTCCGGAGGTAAAGATTTATATATGGGAAGTCCTATTTTGGCCACCGGAAAATGTTCGGGATTTTTCGGTATTGTACCGGGAAGGTTCTGGAGTGGGGCCCACCTGCATGGGGGGACCCACATGAACGTGGGTAGTGGGGGCAAGGCCCCACACCCCTGGTCAAGGCGCAGCAAGATCCCCCCTTAGAAGGAATAAGATCATATCCCGAAGGGATAAGATCAAGATCCCTAAAAGGGGGGATAACAATCGGTGGGGACAGGAAAGAATGGGATTTCTTTCCTCCCACCTTTGCCAACGCCCAATGGACTTGGAGGGCAAGAAATAACCCCTCCACCCCTATATATAGTGGGAGGCGCATGGGAGCTGCACCCTTGCCTGGCGCAGCCCTCCCCTCTCCCAAGTCCTCCTCCTCTCCATGGTGCTTGGCGAAGCCTGCAGGATTGCCACGCTCCTCCATCACCACCACACCGTCGTGCTGCTGCTGGATGGAGTCTTCCCCAACCTCTCCCTCTCTCCTTGCTGGATCAAGGCATGGGAGACGTCACCGGGCTGTACGTGTGTTGAACGTGGAGGTGCCGTCCGTTCGGCACTAGGATCTCGGGTGATTTGGATCACGGCAAGTCTGACTCCTTCAACCCCGTTCTCTTGAACGCTTCCGCTTAGCGATCTACAAGGGTATGTAGATGCACTCTCCTTCCCTCGTTGCTAGTTTCTCCATAGATAGATCTTGGTGACACGTGGGAAAATTTTGAATTTCTGCTCGTTCCAACAAAGTGGCATCATGAGCTAGGTCTATTGCGTAGATTCTTTGCACGAGTAGAACACAAAGTAGTTGTGGGCGTTGATTTTGTTCAATATGCTTACCGTTACTAGTCCAATCTTGATTCTGCGGCATTGTGGGATGAAGCGGCCCGGACCGACCTTACACGTACACTTACGTGAGACAGGTTCCACCGACTAACATGCACTTGTTGCATAAGGTGGCTAGCGGGTGCCGCCTCTCCCACTTTAGTCGGATCGGATTCGATGAAAAGGGTCCTTATGAAGGGTAAATAGCAATTGACATATCATGTTGTGGTTTTGCATAGGCAAGAAACGTTCTTGCTAGAAACTCATAGCAGCCACGTAAAACATGCAAACAACAATTAGAGGACGTCTAACTTGTTTTTGCAGGGTATGCTATGTGATGTGATATGGCCAAGAAGAATGTGATGAATGATATGTGATGTATGAGATTGATCATGTTCTTGTAATAGGAATCACGACTTGCATGTCGATGAGTATGACAACCGGCAGGAGCCATAGGAGTTGTCTTAATTTATTGTATGACATGCGTGTCATTACGAACGCCATCTAATTACTTTACTTTATTGCTAACCGGTAGCCATAGTAGTAGAAGTAATAAGTTGGCGATACAACTTCATGGAGACACGATGATGGAGATCATGATGATGGAGATCATGGTGTCATGCCGGTGACGATGATGATCATGGAGCCCCGAAGATGGAGATCGAAAGGAGCGAAATGATATTGGCCATATCATGTCACTATTTGATTGCATGTGATGTTTATCATGTTTATACATCTTATTTGCTTAGAACGACGGTAGTAAATAAGATGATCCCTCATTAAAATTTCAAGAAAGTGTTCCCCTAACTGTGCACCGCTATGAAAGTTCGTTGCTTCAAGCACCACGTGATGATCGGGTGTGATAGATTCTTACGTTCACATACAACGGGTGTAAGCCAGATTTACACACGCGAAACACTTAGGTTAATTTGACGAGCCTAGCATGTATAGACATGGCCTCGGAACACAAGAGACCGAAAGGTCGAGCATGAGTCGTATGGAGGATACGATCAACATGAAGATGTTCACCGATGATGACTAGTCCGTCTCACGTGATGATCGGACACGGCCTAGTTGACTCGGATCATGTAATCACTTAGACTACTAGAGGGATGTCTATCTGAGTGGGAGTTCATGAGATGAACTTAATTATCCTGAACATAGTCAAAAGATCTTTGCAAATTATGTCGTAAGCTCGCGCTTTAGTTCCACTATTTAGATATGTTCGTAGAGAAAATATAGTTGAAAGTTGACAGTAGTGTTGGGGATGTAACTACTGAATATAAACCGCCCTGAAGGGGCCGGTTTACCCTCGGCCATAATTGGGGCCCACGAAGACTCAGAAGGTGGCGATTGCTGTAGAGTTTAGAGGCCCGGAGGCTAGGGGCGAATTAGGGCCCATAATGGTAAAACCGCCATACCATGTAACTTGTGTTGTAAGATAAGAGAAAGAAGAGACCGAGCCGGACACTTGTATGAGCCGGCCTCGGAACTCTGTAGACCGGCCGGACGTCAACCCGTG
Organism: Aegilops bicornis; assembly: GCA_021605145.1. NCBI lineage: Eukaryota > Viridiplantae > Streptophyta > Magnoliopsida > Poales > Poaceae > Aegilops > Aegilops bicornis. Next base: position 30,116,640 of record CM038671.1, on the reverse strand, counting down.
TATATAAGGGGACGGCCCGGCGGAGGTTTAGGGACAGATAACAACAATTCGAGGCTTAGGCGAAGCTATTGCTCCCTAGTCGTCGAAATCACATCAATCCCATCACAACTAGACGTAGGCTTTTACCTTCATCGAAGGGGCCGAACTAGTATAAACTCTCGTGCCTTTGCGTCGCTTTAACCCCTCTAAGTTAACCCGCACGATGGCCCCACGACTAAGTCCTTTCATGAGGACATCTGCCGTGACAATTCCACGACGGTTGGCGCCACCGTGGGGCTATCGCATCGATGGTTTGATGATCTTAGAGGGCAAGTTCGAAGGACTCGAAGGCTATGCTGTGGGCCGGATGGCCAAGAGTCGTCGCGGCAAGCTCTACATCGACGATGCAGGCTGGGGCCCCGAGGCTGGCTCGATTGAGTACGGGTACCGGGTCCCCTTTGGTGGCATACTTGTGTTCATCGGCAAGATCGGTGAGCCAGGGCCTGGGCCGGACATCTGCACCGACCTCGTCGAGACGGCTCAGCGGGCGAAGAAGAATCCTGCCCTGGCTAAACTGGTTGTCAGGCGCGCTTTTGTGGGAGTCATCCACGGAGGATACTATGAGGGCGGATCAGCATCTGGTGGCGAAACCGTTGTCTACTCTGATGACGAGTCGTCGACCGGGGAAACTGAGTCTTTGTACCAGCTGCAAGATGGCCGGATCGGGCTGTTCCGATGATGAGAGTATTCGGACCCTTTGATCTGCCCAACCGGGTTGGAATATTAATGGCGGTACACAAGCGGCGCTTCACTCTTCGACCGCCCGCGCCAATGGTCGCCCGGTTCAACAGCGGCGATGGCAGCCGGGCGAGGCCTGTCGCCCACCGCTCAAGTTTTATCGTAACTATTTGATGCATTGGCTGTGCTCATGGCGAGGCTAACCCAGCAGATCAAGACCTGCATAATGCGGAGATTGCAAAGGTGAAGGAGCAGATCACTTTCGGGCTAAAGCGGATCTGGCAGCCGCAGACGTTAGGATGATGGCAGAGCGGGCGCTTTGGATGCGCAAGCTTATAGGCTCATCTTTGGATCGACGCGTCGCATGAAGTCATGAAAAGAAAGTACAGATCCCGTTTTCCCTCGGCTTCGAGGGAAGAGACCTCTTCAACACCCCAGGAGCAGGGACCAGTAATCCGCTGCCAGTGGTGAGCCGGGCGGAAGCACCTGGGATGGGCGCGCCGATTCAGCCCCATGTGATAGATTTGCCTCGCCATCATGCCGGCGCGCCTCAGGCTGTGCAAACACCTCCAGGTCACTACTCCAACCTGATGGATAACCTTGTTGCGGCTGCGGCACGGTTGGAGGCGATTCCAATCGAAGGCGATTCACCACAGGCGGTAGAAACACGCAGGGTCAAAGAGCTCCTGAGGACGGCCCTGGCCCAACAGGAAGCGTACTCATACAGCCGTGATCGGATCCACTCCACCCCCCGCCCAAGCCGGAGTTATAGCCGCACGCAGATGAACCGCCGAGTCAAGTAATGCGCAGCGCGGTGCACTTCGCGGCAACAACCCGGCGGGTGGCTTCGAAAATGCTCAAGAGGTGGTGGACCGGGCCAGGGCACGTAGGGAGGCCGAGTTAGCAGCACAGCATGAGGATCATCAGCTCGCACCGGTTCGACCGACCATCTTCGAGCCCGGGGTTACATCTGGCTCTTTGGGGGTGCCTTGCCTCGTCCCCGCTTTACGCAATGTCACGCTTGCCCAAAGACTTCAAGGCCACGCAAGGTGCCCAATTATACCGCCGATCTGGCTCGAGGCGTGGATAGAAAGCTATGAGATGGCCATGGAGATCTTTGAATGTGGATGAAGCTGCATGTGCAAAGTATTTTACCATGATGCTTGAAGGCACGGCCCGTGCATTTGGTTGAAAAACTTGCCACCCAATTCCATCAGCTCATGGACCCGATTAGGACCCGGTTCATTCAGAATTTCAAAGACACTGTAAGCAGCCCATGTCTGTGGTGGACTTGGCGGCTTGTGTCCAGCCGAGGAGAATCCACAACCCATTGGGTGCGCCGCGTTTCAGAAGTTCTACATTCTTCGGACCGGATCAACACTGATTCTGCAATCTTAACCCTAGAGGGCAACTGCCGGTTCAAACCTTTAAAATTGAAGCTGGGTCGCATGAAGCATTTTTGCAATGACATGGGCACTCTCATGGGCGTTTTAGTGAAGTACGCTGATTCTGATAGTACCAAGGATCCCGAGTCCGAGGAGGAGGATGGAACAGGGAAGGGAAAACAGAACAACAACTCCAGAGGCCAACAGCATCACTCGGCAGGTAACGGAGGAAACAAGCGTAAGGCGAATGCTAACATGGGCTTTGTAGCCAACACCAACGCGCAGGACAACGGCCAACGGCGCAAGGGTAAACATCCGAACCGAGGTGGTGCGCCTAATCACAATCTGGACCGGTTGAATTATCTGTTGAATCAACCCTGTCCGAAGCATGGGACGAAGGAGGCGCCAGCAAACCACCTCTGGAAGGATTGTTACATTATGCAGGAGTTCAAAAGTTCCAACGCTTTCCGGTATGATCAAGGCCCCGGCGGCGGTTCAGGGTCCGGCCCGGGTTACGGTGGAGGAAATTCCGGTCCAGAGTTTAATGGTAATCCGGGCGGGCAGAACAATCAGAACAATCAGCACAATCAGAACAACCAAGGTGGTTACAATCAGCAGCAGCAGCAGTTGGGTTATCAAAGAAATCCGAAGCAGTTGAATGGTGGACAATATCACGTCTTCACCACTAGCTTGGACAAGCGAGACCGAAAACTTCAGAAGCGGGCAGTCAACGTTGTGGAACCGGCCGTGCCGCACTACCTACGCTGGTCAGAGCAGCCTATTGTGTGGAGTAGGGAGGATCATCCTCCCCGGGTTGACAATCGGGTCAGCTAGCCCTAGTGGTGGCGCCTCAGGTGGGAGGATACAAGTTCACCAAGGTTCTTATGGACGGAGGGAGCAGCATCAACATCCTGTATTATGAGACCTTCCGTCGTATGGGGTTAATGGATAAACATCTCAAGCCGTCCAAAGACAGGTGTTTCATGGTGTGGTGCACGGCAAGTCAGCATATCCGGTTGGTAAAATAGCTCGAGGTGGCCTTTGGGGATGAACATGACTCGGATCGGAAACATTGACATTTGAAGTGGTGAAAATTCAAAGCCCTTACCACGCCTGTTTGGGCGGCCGCTTATGCCAAGTTTATGGCGCGACCTTGTTATGTCTATTTGCAGCTGAAAATGCCGGGTCACAAAGGGACGATAACGGTTCATGGGAGCCGTAAGATCGCTTTAGAGTGTGAGGAAGGTGATGCGGCTTACGCAGAATCGGTTTGTGCCACTGAAGAGCTAAAGTACTATAAAGACAATGTTGATCCAGCGGATATGACCCCGTTGAAGAAGCCAACTACAGAGCACGATCCGGATCTGAAGTTTAAATCGGCGGCTGAGACTAAACTTGTTGACTTTGTGCCCGGTGATTCATCCAAGCAGTTCATCATCAGTGCTAACTTGGATCCTAAATAGGAAAGCGCGCTCATCGAGTTCATCCGTGAGAATCGGGACATTTTTGCATGGAAGCCTTCTGACATGCCGGTGTACCGAGGGAACTCGGCGAGCACACTCTTAATGTTGATCCCAAGTACAAACCGGTAAAGCGGTTCCTTCGCCCGGTTTAACGAGGAAAGGCGTGAGCCATTGGAGAGGAGGTTTCCAGGCTCTTAGCAGCAGGTTTTATAGTTGAAGTTTTCCATCCAGAGTGGCTTGCTAATCCGGTGCTGGTCCTTAAGAAAAACGGCACTTGGCGCATGTGTGTGGATTACACAGATCTTAACAAGGCTTGTCCAGCAGATCCTTTTGCCCTCCCCCGCATTGACCAGATTATTGATGCTACGGCGGCTTGTGAGCGTTTGAGCTTTTTGGATGCATATTCTGGATATCATCAGATCAAAATGGCGGTTAAGGACCAGGAGAAGACAGCGTTTATCACTCCCTTTGGAGCCTTACGCTATGTGTCTATGCATTTTGGGCTCAAGAGCGCCCAAGCAACTTATCGACATTATGCATGAATTGCTTGCATGAGCAGATCGGCCGTAACGTACATGCTTATGTGGATGATATTGTGGTTAAGTCAAGGAAGAAGGAAACACTGATTGAGGATTTGAAAGAAACCTTTGACAACTTACGGGTATACAAGATGATGCTTAACCCGGCCAAACGTGTTTTCGGTGTTCCGGCAGGCAAGTTATTGGGCTTCCTTGTGTCCAACAGGGGGATTGAAGCTAATCCGGAGAAGATTACAGCTATCACCTCCCTAGCTAAGCCAAAGTGTATCAATGATGTCCAGCGATTGGCGGGCGGATTGCCGCTGAGCGGTTTATCGGCCGCCTCGGAGAGAAGGCCATTCCTTTGTACCAGATGCTGAAGAAGACAGATCAGTTTGTCTGGAGCCCGGCTGCTGATGAACCGTTGGAGGACTTGAAGCGGCAATTGGCTAACCCGCCTGTACTCGCCGCTCCCATTGACAAAGAGCCGCTTCTGCTATATGTTGCTGCTAATGCCAGGGCAGTTAGCGTAGCTATTGTGGTAGAGCGGAAAGAGGCAGGGAAGGAGCATCCGGTTCAACGTCCGGTTTATTATATCAGCGAGGTGCTTATTGAGTCCAAGCAGAGGTATCCGCATTGGCAGAAGCTGGTATATGGAGTTTTTATGGCAAGCGGAAGTCAAGCAGTATTTTCAAGGGCATCCCATCACGGTGGTCAGTTCAGCTCCCTTAGGTGATATCATACATAACCGGGAGGCGACTGGCCGGATTGCTAAGTGGGCGATCGAGCTTGGGCCGCACGGTTTAAAGTATATGCCTCGGACGGCAATAAAATCCCAAGCACTTGTGGATTTCATTAATGATTGGACGGAGTTACAAGCGCCTGAAGAAAAGCTGGATCATACTTATTGGACCATCCACTTTGACGGGTCCAGTAATTTGGAAGGCTCGGGGCTGGAGTCGTGTTAACTTCCCACGAGGTGACAAGTTTTGTTACGTCCTCGCCATCGTTCCCTTGTACTAACAATGCAGCTGAGTATGAAGCCTTGCTCCATGGTCTTCGGATGGCTAAGGAGATGAATCTAGGCCGGGTTAAGTGCTTCGGTGACTCGGACTTGGTGGCCCAGCAGGTGTCTGGCACTTGGGATTCCAAAGACCCACTCATGGCCGCATATCGTCGGGAGGTGGATGTTGTTGCAGGTCATTTCAAAGGCTATCAGGTGGACCATGTGGATCGACGGAAGAACGAAGCGGCGGACGCTTTAAGCAGTTGGGCTCTCAACGCAAACCGGTCCCGCCCAATGTCTTCCTTGACGTACTGCACAACCCGTCAGTCAAGCTCCCCGATGAAGCAGATTTGGCTATTCCTGATCCGGAGGCTCTGTTGGTGGCAGCCCTGCATGTCATTCCGGATTGGACGCTCCCTTATTTGGCATACATGAGCCGGGGCGAGTTACCAGAAGATGAGATATTGGCCCGACAGATAGTTGGGCGGTCTAAGTCTATGACCATTGTTAATGGCGAGTTGCATCATTGCGATTAATGTCGAGGCGTTTCAACGCTGTGTGTCCCCCGAGGAAGGCTGTGAAATATTGCGTGAGATCCACGAAGGGGATCGTGGTCACCACGCCGGTTCAAAATCCTTGGTGGCTAAGGCGTTCCGCCATGGTTTTTATTGGTTGACCGCCCATGCCGATGCGGAAGATCTGGTCGGTGATGTGATGGTTGCCGGAAGTTTTCTAGGCGTGCTCATATACCGCCCAAGAATTGAGGATGATTCCAATTACTTGGCCATTTGCGACTTTGGGGCTGGATATGGTTGGACCTTTCAAAAGGTCCAAGGACAAGAAGACCCACTGTTGGTGGCGGTTGACAAATTTACAAAGTGGGTAGAGGCGTAACCTGTTAGCAAGTGTGATGCGGCCACGGCGGTTCAGTTCATCAAAAGGTGATTTTCCGGTTTGGTTTTCCACGGTATCATTACGTATAATGGTACCAATTTGTCCAAAGGTGCCATGAAGGAGTTCTGCGAACGTGAGCACATCCGGCTTGACGTTTCTTCAGTAGCTCACCCACAGTCCAACGGTCAAGCGGAAAGAGCCAATCAAGAGATCTTGAGAGGCATCAAGCCCCGGCTTATGGTCCCTCTGCAAAGGACGCCGGGTTGTTGGGTAGAAGAGCTACCGTCTGTGTTATGGAGTATAAATACTACCCCTAACAGATCCACTGGATACACACCGTTCTTTATGGTCTATGGAGCGGAGGCGGTTCTCCCCAGCGATATCCGTCATGACTCGCCTCGTGTGGCAGCCTATGTTGAGGCAGATAACGAGGCAGCACGGCAGCACGCTTTGTATCGACAGGATGAAGAACGAGAAATCGCGGCTGCTCGCTCGGCGATTTACCAGCCAGGATCTTAAATCGGTATCCACGGTCGGTCGAATTGAACCAACCTTTCAAGAAGGAGACTTGGTGCTTCGGCTCATTCAAGACCAGACAGATATGCACAAGCTATCCCCACCTTGGGAAGGGCCTTTTGTGGTCAGCAAGGATCTACACAACGGGTCATACTATCTGATTGATGTTCGAGAGCATAAAGACTCACGCACGCCGAAGAGGAGACCAACGAGCCGTGGAACATAGCTCATCTTGACCTTATTATACCGAGCCATCGACTCTCCTTATGTACATATTATGACAATGTATATACTATGAATAAAAGCAATAAACCGAGCCTCGGTGAAGCGGGGTATCCGCTTACGTAAAAATCCGGCTTGGGTACTTGGAGTTTTTGTCTTAAAACGGCCTGAGGTTTATCCCTTGAGCTTGCTCGTCAGAAGCTTTTTGATGTCACTTGGGGGCTTTGTCGTATCCGATCATATGCCACTCCTCTTGATGGGCGAAAAGCCACCGGATCACTTGGGGACATGGTCAAGTCTGAACCAGTCACGCCTCTTGATCGGCCTAAGGCCATAGAGTCACTTGGGGCTTGGTCGAACCCGAACCATTGCCACGCCACTTGATCGGCATAATACCACGGTTTCGGTTGGGGACCTGGCTGACTTGAACCGTAGCTACACCTTATGGGGAGCTTGGTCGTGTCCGACCATGGTAATACCATCGATCGGCTCAAGAAAGCCTCTTTACGCAAATTGTTATTTGATTCTTTGTTGCGTTTTAAACCGATAACATTTTTTCAAACCGGTTCAACCAGCCAATTGACGGCTTTCGGTTTATTTTAACCCGGAAATAACTTTTCCGGTTTAACTTTTCCTGTTAACATCCCATTATGGAGTAACAGGGGGCTTAACATGACCCGGCATGGTTTACATGGTAAACCGGCATTATAAACACAGGAGCTGTTTTCTCCTTTGACGGTAATGGTTTATACAACCTCCGCTTCAAGGTTGGCTCAACCAACTGCATGCCCGACGCTGGCAGGTATTTTTGTATCACAAAATTTTGATCATATACCTCAATATTTCCTTACATATACATATAGGCGTCACAAAGTCGGGCGACACAAGCCGCCGTGGCAGTTTAAGAATTTGTGATTGCAGGCAAAATAGATTGAAGGTTTCGATTATTCAATCAAAAGTATCAGCGCCTCAAAGGTTACAGACTGAAGGCATAAAGGCATATTCAAAAACAAAAGTGCTGACTATTCTATTACAAGGCCTTCCGAGGCCCAACATTTCGAATGGCGTTATGACTAGCAGCTTATGAGGCATCAACCGGCTTGACGGATTAAGCTTCCTCGCCGGGTTGACGTGCAGAAGATGGGGCATCTGGCATCGGTTCAGCTTCTTCCTCCTCATCACCCAATGGCCGGAAGTCATTGGTAGACCAGTCAATCCGGTTTAAAGCACGAAGACAGCCTCTTCACTTATAAGCTCAGTAGGATCAACGTCGAGGGCATAAGTGTATTAACTACGGATTGGAGGAACAAGGTTTTGCACTTCTGGAATGACAAATTCCACCCGCTTGTATTTGCATCATAGAAAGAGCGGTAAACCGCCAGGTTGGCTTCTGCTGCCAGTTGACTCGCCAGAGGACGCATCTCCTTTGTTATTCGTTTAAGGGCGTCATTATCAAAGGCTTCGCCATTTTCTTGAGCGCTGGGGAAGCCCTTGGCTATGTCAGCCGGATCAAGGTCCGCTCTCCACGCCTTGGCGCGAGTTAGAAACCAATAAAGTGCCAGCCCGGGCATGGATCGTTTCAACTCTTCAAGTTGTGCGGAATCATGGATAGCCGGTCCAGCGTATCTTTGATCGGGACGGAGCTGTGTTATCATCTGACGTAAGCGCACATATGACTCGCTGGGTGCCGGTATACAGTTGCTCAATCAGCGTGTATACAGCCTTGAGCTTCTTCCGCATATCAGAGCCTAGATGAGCAATACGCTTCCCTATACCGGTTTAAGACAGCTCAGGTTAAACTGGCGGAAATATCAAAACGGAATAGTCATCAGTGAAAGATTTCTCACCAAAGATCGCAGAGGTCATGGCATTAATTTGGCGCTTTAGTCCGGTGAGCTCTTCTGTCACCGATTTAAGAGCCGCTTCAGCATCTTCCGCCCGTTTTAGCAAACCAGCCTTCTCGGTGTCCCAGTTGGCCTGCTCGGATTTATACCACTCCTTGAGCTGCTCCATAGTGGTCAAGGCAGTTTTCAATTCATCCTTGGCCTTGGTGGCTTCTTCTTGTTGAGTCTTTAGATTGGCACGAAGGTCCTTGAGTTGTACGGTTTGCTGGTATATCTCACTCTGATAAAAAATGGATCACGTTAGTTGTTTCATTATGAAGTCCCAAGCTCAATACAGGTATTCAACTTGGCACTTGGGGGCTAATGGCTAATTGATCTCATCTTGCTATGGTGATACATGTTAAGTCCCGGTTTAACTATGCTAAGTTGAACCCGGCCCTTGAAACTCTGACCGAAGTTTGAGACATATGAGTTTTATATTAAGTCCCGATTTAACTATGCTCAGTTGAACCGGCCCTTGGGGGCTACTACACAACAAAAGTACAAGAGAGGCATAACTCCTTACCTCATAGCGTTCCTTCATACGATTCACCAGACCGGCTTCGAAGTCACAACTTGTGTAGAGTCGGTTCAAGAAGCCGGAGTGAAGTTCTTGGGCAGAGAAGTTATCATAAGCTGACAGATCAGCTTTTCCCTTCTCTTTACTCATGGCAGTAGACTCTTCCTTGGCGCTGTGTTTTGATAAAGCGACCGGATTGCCAGGGGCGGTATAGGCGGTGCCCGTCACTACGACATCATCATCTTTAGCCGGGCTGGCGGATTGGCATTCTTCCTTGGGCTTGGTGTTTTCATACCCAGGCTCGGCGTTTCAAGAATCGCTACTGTTCCACCGCAGGACTCGGTGGAAGCAGGATGTGAGGTTTCCACTTGGCCATCCGGTTCAACCTCTGGCGGATTAGCATTGTCGTCTTGGTTCAACCCGTGAGAACTGTTTTTAGCAACTTCAGGCTTTTCGCCATGGTGCTCTGGAGTCTTCTCCGGATCAGCATCCACAGATGGGTCAAGGGTTTTGCCTTCTTACTTAAGCGAGCCTTGGTGCTGCAATATTCAGAGTTAGAGTGTGATGAACCGACAAATGCGAAGAAAACAAAAAGAGCATTATGCTTACCCCGCAGCAACTTTAAGAGGAGGCGGTTGAGTGGTTGATGAACCGCCGGATGAGTTGGAAGAGGCACGATAATTGGATCGACGGATTGAGAGGACATCGGAAGAAACCTTTCAAAGGATAACGCTTTTCGGAGAACAAATCACCTCACGGGCGCTTCCGGGTTGGGGTGTCGAGTAAAGCTGGGCGATGTAATTTGTTGACGGCTGTGCCGGGTCGTCTGGCGCTCTTCAGCCTGCTGTGTCTTCAAAGAAAGGTTGATTCAAATGAGCACGGAGTGAGATTTTTCACTTTCCGGACTGTCGGCGAATTCTTTTAACCGCACAAGATCAGATTCGGAAGAAAGAAGGATTACCTCAACAGGATCGGCATGGTAGCTTGACATCATCACAGGAATTGAAACTGTCAATAGGATGAAGGATAAAAAGGGACAAAGTAAATCAAGCTTTACCTCAGCTTGAGATCTTCTTCTTCCGCGGATCGGAAGACTCGGCGGTTTTCCTCTTACCGGCTTTCTTGGTGGTCTTGGACTTTACGAGGAACCCGGGCGGTTTGGTTCATTTCGAGAAGGAGCTGTTATCACGAGAAGTAACAAGGATTAATATATATCAATAAGGCATTAATATCGGAAGAGCGATGGCGGAGCCTTACCGCAGCGGTTTGTTGGAAACACGAATGGGGCCAACCCGGTTTGGCTGCAGACGGAGATCGGCTCATCGAGCATCTTCTTCACCGTCTCGGTGACTTCAAGCTCGATTATTGATAGCTCGTGGCGTCTTTGAGGGTCTTGGGCGCTACCGGTGTATTCGTGCATCAATCCGGTAGGCGGCGCTTAATGGCAAGATGCCCCAAGAAACCCAACATCGAACAAGGTCAATACCGGTTAAGCCATTGGCCATTAGATCCCGGAGTTTGATAATTTGAGGCGCAAAATTCTTTTCGTTATCTGGCGGTCAAGCGTAAAAGGCAATGGGTGATGGTTGCTAAGCGGTGAGGGCGGTAGCCCGACAAGGGGTTCTCGCTGTTAGGAAGCGGTATTCGGCAATAGAACCAGGTTTGGTTCCAATCTTTCGGATGGCTATGGTGTTTTGTGTGAGGAAAGTCTACTTCCTTCCTTTTACGGATTGAAACGCCACCAGTTCCGTGTTAGGACCATCGAGAAAACTCCGTCTGGCGGTTCAAATGAAATAAATCCCGGAACAGCTCCACAGATGGTTCTTCTTGAAGATAGACTTCACGAGAAAACTTGGAAATTGCATATATTGGACACGAGTTCGGACCAATATCTTGTGGATGGAGTTGGAAACTTGCGAGGACATCCGGAAGAATTTTGATCCGGGCGGGCTGAATCCCGGTCTAAGTGCTGCATAAATACAATTACTTCTCCTTCTTGAGGTTCAGGAGGGCATTCGGCATCCGGAACACGCCAATGGAGGACATTTTTGGAGGCTAAAGCGCCGGTGGTGACATATCCATTGAGTTGCGTCTTAGTGATCTTGGACCGGGCCCAATTGCAAGCTGATAATTGTTTGGCCATTCCGGAAGAAGAAACTGCGAAAGGAAAAGTAAAAAACGGTTCACCGTTAACGGTTCAGACATATTATACAATGTTAAACCGGCAATTTGGCAGTCAGTTCCAATTTCCGGTTTAACTGAGGACTAATGGAGTATGGCGGATTAGCTATCAAAAAATTAAACCGCCCTTAGGAGAAAGAGACAGAACTGGAAAATCTGCTAAGTGTGGACAGAAACAGGTTTCACATATGAATGGAGTTAATTTGGATCTACCGATGATTCATGAAGGAAAAATTTCTGCGACCCATGCAAGCCTTATAAAGAGGCGGGGAAGTTCGTATGCGTTCTAACAAGAGGGTCTCGAACAAAAGAAAGATGTGCAAAGTGCTAAACCGAAGGCGAGCAGCTACTACACAGGATATATGCTACGATTGGATTAAAAATCCATGGCAGAGCAGGTATGAAGAGACTAGGGATGAACACCTATGAACGACGATATGAGCAGGAGCCTCAAGATGCAGATCTAGGGCATGAGGAGGAGCCTTACACGATGCACAGAACAGCGGAGGAGCGCCGAGAGTCTCTGGTACAACCAGGTTGATGCAGCGGCCATGCACTGACGCGGCGTTCGGAGGTCGGAGGCGACGGCGGAGCTTCAGAGCTATAATGGGACGGAGTAATTAACAGGCGCGAGAATGGAGGAGTTAAAAGCGGCAGACGGCGCAGCGGTCGCCTCGATTTCCGGGATAATATTAAATGAAGGGAATCTTACTGTTTGGGCTTCTTTAATAAAGATGACGTCAAGATGCTTTCTGTTCTTGTGGTTGTAGGATGACATCACGGCGGTTTAAGCGAGATGGCGGTTCTGAAATATGAAGGAAGATATTCAGAGTTACCTAAGATGTTGAAGATTAACATGAACAGGTTCAAGTCAATCTGGGGCCTAATGTTGGGGATGTAACTACTGAATATAAACCGCCCTGAAGGGGCCGGTTTACCCTCGGCCATAATTGGGGCCCACGAAGACTCAGAAGGTGGCGATTGCTGTAGAGTTTAGAGGCCCGGAGGCTAGGGGCGAATTAGGGCCCATAATGGTAAAACCGCCATACCATGTAACTTGTGTTGTAAGATAAGAGAAAGAAGAGACCGAGCCGGAAACTTGTATGAGCCGGCCTCGGAACTCATGAGACCGGCCGGACGTCAACCCGTGTATATAAGGGAAGGCCCGGCGGTTTAGGACATACAACAACAATTCGAGGCTTAGGCGAAGCTATTGCTCCCTAGTCGTCGAAATCACTTCAATCCCATCACAACTAGACGTAGGCTTTTACCTTCATCGAAGGGGCCGAACTAGTATAAACTCTCGTGCCTTTGCGTCCGCTTTAACCCCTCTAAGTTAACCCGTACGATGGCCCCGCGACTAAGTCCTTTCATGAGGACATCTGCCGTGACAATTCCACGACAAGTAGCGATTATGCGGACAGAAAAAAGCTTATGTCCTTAATGCACCGCTCAGTGTGCTGAACCCCAAACGTCGTCTGTGGATGTTGCGAACATCAGACATACACGTTTTGATAACTACGTGATAGTTCAGTTAAACGGTTTAGAGTTGAGGCACCAAAGACGTTTTCGAAACGTCGCGGAACATATGAGATGTTTGGCGCTGAAATTGGGATTTCAGGCTCGTGCCCACGTCAAGAGGTATAAGACCTCCGACGATTTTCTTAGCCTGCAAACTAAGGGAGAAAAGCTCAATCGTTGAGCTTGTGCTCAGATTGTCTGAGTGCAACAATCACTTGGATCGAATGGGAGTTGATCTTCCAGAGATAGTGATGTTTTTCCAAAGTCATTGCCACCAAGCTGCTAGAGCTTCGTGATGAACTATAACAAATCAGGGATAAATATGATAATCCTTGAGATATTCGCGATGTTTGACACAACGAAAGTAGGAATCAAGAAGGAGCATCAATTGTTGATGGTTGGTGAAACCACTAGTTTCAAGAAGGGCAAGGGCAAGAAGGGATACTTCATGAAACGACAAATCAGGCTTTGCTATAATGAATAAACCCAAGGTTGAACCCAAACACGAGACTAAGTGCTTCTGTAATAAGTTGAACAGCCAATGGAGTAGAATTACCCTAGATACTTGGTAGATGAGAAGGCTGGCAAGGTCGATAGAAGTATATTGGATATACATAAAGTTATTGTGTACTTTACTAGTACTCCTAGTAAGCGCCGAGTATTAGATACCGGTTCGGTTGCTAAGTGTTAGTAACTTCGAAATAAAAGGCTACAGAATAAACAGAGACTAGCTAAAGGTGAGCTGACGATATGTGTTGGAAGTGTTTCTAAGTTTGATGTGATCAAACATCGCACACTCCCTCTACCATCAAGATTAGTATTAAACCAGAATAATTGTCATTTGCGTCGAGCATAGACATGATTGGATTATGTCTATCGCAATACGGTTATTCATTTAAGGAGAATAATGGTTACTCTATTTATTTGAATAATACCTTCAATGGTCTTGCACCTAAAGGAATGGTTTATTGAATCTCGATCATAGTAATACAAATTTTCATGCCAAAAGATATAAGATAGTAATGATGGTACCACTTACTTGTGGCACTTGCCATGTAAGTCATATTGGTATAAAAGCATGAAGAAGCTCCATGTTGATGGATCTTTGGACTCACTCGTTTTTGAAAAGTTTGAGACATGCGAACCATGTCTATTGGTGTATACGCATGAAGAAACTCCATGCAGATGGATCGTTTGGACTCACTTGATTTTGAATCACTTGAGATATGGAAATCATACCACATGGGCAAAATGACTGAAAAGCCTCGGTTTGATAAGATGGAACAAGATAACAACTTGTTGGAAGTAACACATTTTGATGTGTGCAGTCAATGAGTCTTTGAGGCATCTGATGAATATCGTTATGTTCTTACTTCACGGATGATTTGAGTGAATCTTGAGTGTATTTACTTGATGAAGCACAAGTCTGAATTATTGAATGGTTCAAGTAATTTCAGAGTGAAGTTGAAGATCATCGTGACAAGAGGATAAAATGTCTATGATATGATCATAGAGATGAGTATCTGAGTTACGAGCTTTGGCACGCAATTAAGACATTGTGGAAATTGTTTCACAATAAATACCGCCTGAAACACCATAGTGTGATGGTGTGTCCAAACATCATAGTTGCACCCTATTGGATATGATGCGTACCATGATGTCTCTTATCGAATTACCACTATCGTTCATGGGTTAGGCATCAGAGACAACCACACGCACTTTAATAGGGCACCACGTAATTCCGTTGAGGCGACACCATTTGAACTATGGTTTGGAGAAACCTAAATTGTCGTTTCTTAAAAGTTTGGGGCTCGGCGCTTATGTGAAAAAGTTTCAGGTTGATAAGCTCGAACCAGCGGATAAAATGCTTCTTCATAGGACACCCAAAACAGTTGGGTATACCTTGATCTCGATTCGGAAGCAAAAAGGATTGTTTCTAGAATTAGGTCCTTTCAGAAAAGTTTCTCTCGAAAGAATTGAGTGGGAGGATGGTGGAGACTTGATGAGGTTATTGAACCGTCACTTCAACAAGTGTGTAGCGAGGGCACGGGAAGTTGTTCTGTGGCGCCTACACCAATTGAAGTCGAAGCTTATGATAGTGATCATGAAGTTTTGGATCAAGTCACTACCCATTACCTCGTGGGGTGACAAGGATGCGTACTACTTACGAGTGGTACAGTAATCCTGTCTTGAAGGTCATGTTGCTAGACAACAATGAACCTATGAGCTATGAAGAAGTGATGGTGGGCCCGGATTCCGACGAATGGCTCAAGGCCATAACATCCGAGAGAGGATCCATGACTTTGGAAGAAATACTAGATGGTCGTGGGGCGTTGGGTAAAGATGGATTTTAAAAGGAAGACGGACAATGATGGTAAGTATCACCATTAAGAAAGCTCGACTTGTCGTTAAAGATGTTTTCCGACAAGTTCAAGGAGTTGACTACGGTGAGGCTTTCTCACTCGTGGCGATGCTAAGAGTCTGTTGGAATTGGATTAGCAATTACTGCATGATTGATGAAATCTTGCAGATAGGATGTCAAAACATTGTTTCCTCGACGTTATACTTGAGGAAAGGTTATATGTGATACAACGGAAGGTTTTGTCAATCTGAAAGATGCTAACAAGTATGCAAAGCTCGACCAATCCTTCTAAGGACTGGAGTAAGCATCTCGGAGTTGGAATATGCGCTTTGATGAGATGATCAAAGATTTTGGGTTTATACAAAGTTTGTGAGAAACTTGTATTTCCAAAGAAGTGAGTGGGAGCACTATAGAATTTCGATAAGTATATGTGAATGACATATTGTTGATCGGAAATGATGTAGAATTCTGGAAAGCATATAGGGTTATTTGAAAAGTGTTTTCAATAGAAAACCTGGATTAAGCTGCTTGAACATTGAGCATCAAGATCTATGAGGATAGATAAAAACGCTAAATGGTACTTTCAAATGAGCACATACCTTGACATGATCTTGAAGGTGTTCAAGATGGATCAGTCAAAGAAGGAGTTCTTGCCTGAGTTGTAAGGTATGAAGTTAAGAGTTAAAGCTCGACCACATCAGAAGAGAGAGAAAGGACGAAGGTCGTCCCCTATGCTTCAGACACAAGCTCTGTAGTATGCTATGCTGTGTACCGCACTGGAAGTGTGCCTTGCCATGAGTCTGGCAAGGGGGTACAAGAGTGATCCAGGAATGGATCATTGGACAGCGGTCAAAATTGTCCTTGGAGTAAATAAGGACATGTTTCTCGATTATGGAGGTGATAAAGAGTTCGGCGTAAAGGGTTACGTCGATGCAAGCTTTAACACCTATCCGAGTGACTCTGAGTAGCAAACCGGATCGTATAATGGAGCAACCATTTGGAATAGCTCCAAGTGGAGCGTGGAAGCAGCATTTACAATATGACATAGAGATTTATGCGAAATACATACGGATCTGAATGTTGCGAGACCCGTTGACTAAAACCTCTCTCACAAGCAAAACATGATCAAACCCCAGAACTCATTGAGTCTTAATCACATGATGATGTGAACTAGTTTAGTGACACTAGTAAACTCTTGGATGTTGGTCACATGGAGATGTGACCTATGAGTGTTGATCACATAGCGATGTGAACTAGATTATTGACTTTAGTGTAAGTGGGAGACTGTTGGAAATATGCCCTAGAGGCAATAATAAATTGGTTATTATTATATTTCCTTGTTCATGATAATCGTTCATTATCCATCCTATAATTGTATTGATAGGAAACTCAGATACATGTGTGGATACATAGAAAACACCATGTCCCTAGTAAGCCTCTAGTTGACTAGCTCGTTGATCAACAGATGGTTACGGTTTGCTGACCATGGACATTGGATGTCGTTGATAGCGGGATCACATCATTTGGAGAATGATGTGATGGACAAGACAATCCTAAGCCTAGCACAAAGATCGTGTAGTTCGTATGCTAAAGCTTTTCTAATGTCAAGTATCTTTTCCTTAGACCATGAGATTGTGCAACTCCGGATACCGTAGGAATGCTTTGGGTGTACCAAGCGTCTAGCGTAATCGGGTGGCTATAAAGGTGCACTACTGGTATCTCCGAAAGTGTACATTGGGTTGGCACGAATCGAGGCTGGGATTTGTCACTCTGTGTAAGCGAAGAGGTATCTCTGGGCCCACTCGGTAGGACATCATCATAATGTGCACAATGTGACCAAGGGGTTGATCACGGGATGATGTGTTACGGAGCGAGTAAAGAGACTTGCCGATAGCGAGATTGAACAAGGTATCGGTATACCGACGATTGAATCTCGGGCAAGTACAATACCGTTAGACAAAGGGAATTGTATACGGGATCGATTGAGTCCTTGACATCGTGGTTCATCCGATGAGATCATCGTGGAACATGTGGGAGCCAACATGGGTATCCAGATCCCGCTGTTGGTTATTGACCGAAGAACGTCTCGGTCATGTCTCGCATGGTTCCCGAACCCGTAGGGTCTACACACTTAAGGTTCGATGACGCTAGGGTTATAGGGAATAGATATACGTGGTCACCGAATGTTGTTCAGAGTCCCGGATGAGATCCCGGACGTCGCGAGGAGTTCCGGAATGGTCCGGAGGTAAAGATTTATATATGGGAAGTCCTATTTTGGTCACCAGAAAATGTTCGGGATTTTTCGGTATTGTACCGGGAAGGTTCTGGAAGGTTTTGGAGTGGGGCCCACCTGCATGGGAGGACCCACATGAACGTGGGTAGTGGGGGCAAGGCCCCACACCCTTGGTCAAGGCGCATCAAGATCTCCCCTTATAAGGAATAAGATCATATCCCGAAGGGATAAGATCAAGATCTCTAAAAAGGGGGGATAACAATCGGTGGGGAAAGGAAAGGATGGGATTTCTTTCCTCCCACCTTTGCCAACGCCCCAATGGACTTGGAGGGCAAGAAATAATCCCCCTCCACCCCTATATATAGTGGGGAGGCACATGGGAGCTGCACCCTTGCCCCTGGCGCAGCCCTCCCCCTCTCCCAAGTCCTCCTCCTCTCCCGCGGTGCTTGGCGAAGCCCTGCAGGATTTCCACGCTCCTCCATCACCACCACACCGTTGTGCTGCTGCTGGATGGAGTCTTCCCCAACCTCTCCCTCTCTCCTTGCTGGATCAAGGCATGGGAGACGTCACCGGGCTGTACGTGTGTTGAACGCGGAGGTGCCGTCCGTTCGGCACTAGGATCTCCGGTGATTTGGATCACGACAGCAATCGACTTTCAACCCCGTTCTCTTGAACGCTTCCGCTTAGCGATCTACAAGGGTATGTAGATGCACTCTCCTTCCCCTTGTTGCTAGTTTCTCCATAGATAGATCTTGGTGACACGTGGAAAATTTTGAATTTCTGGCACGTTCCCCAACAAAGGTGGCATCATGAGCTAGGTCTATTGCGTAGATTCTTTGCACGAGTAGAACACAAAGTAGTTGTGGGCGTTGATTTTGTTCAATATGCTTACCGTTACTAGTCCAATCTTGATTCTGCGGCATTGTGGGATGAAGCGGCCCGGACCGACCTTACACGTACACTTACGTGAGACAGGTTCCACCGACTAACATGCACTTGTTGCATAAGGTGGCTAGCGGGTGCCAGTCTCTCCCACTTTAGTCGGATCGGATTCGATGAAAAGGGTCCTTATGAAGGGTAAATAGCAATTTACATATCACGTTGTGATTTTGCATAGGCAAGAAACGTTCTTGCCAGAAACACATAGCAGCCACGTAAAACATGCAAACAACAATTAGAGGACGTCTAACTTGTTTTTGCAGGGTATGCTATGTGATGTGATATGGCCAAGAAGAATGTGATGAATGATATGTGATGTATGAGATTGATCATGTTCTTGTAATAGGAATGACGACTTGCATGTCGATGAGTATGACAACCGGCGAGCCATAGGAGTTGTCTTAATTTATTGTATGACATGCGTGTCATTGAGCGAACGCCATGTAATTACTTTAATTTATTGCTAACGGTAGCCATAGTAGTAGAAGTAATAAGTTGGCGAGACAACTTCATGGAGACACGATGATGGAGATCATGATGATGGAGATCATGGTGTCATGCCGGTGACGATGATGATCATGGAGCCCCGAAGATGGAGATCGAAAGGAGCAAAATGATATTGGCCATATCATGTCACTATTTGATTGCATGTGATGTTTATCATGTTTATACATCTTATTTGCTTAGAACAACGATAGTAAATAAGATGATCCCTCATTAAAATTTCAAGAAAGTGTTCCCCCTAACTGTGCACTGTTGCGAAAGTTTGTCGTTTCGAAGCACCACGTGATGATCGGGTGTGATAGATTCTTACGTTCACATACAACGAGTGTAAGCCAGATTTACACACGCGAAACACTTAGGTTAACTTGACGAGCCTAGCATGTACAGACATGGCCTCGGAACACAAGAGACCGAAAGGTCGAGCATGAGTCGTATGGAGGATACGATCAACATGAAGATGTTCACCGATGATGACTAGTCCGTATCACGTGATGATCGGACACGGCCTAGTTGACTCGGATCATGTAATCACTTAGATGACTAGAGGGATGTCTATCTAAGTGGGAGTTCATGAGATGAACTTAATTATCCTGAACATAGTCAAAAGATCTTTGCAAATTATGTCGTGGCTTCGCGCTTTAGTTCCATTGTTTAGATATGTTCCTAGAGAAAATATATTTGAAAGTTGATGATGGCGATTATGCGGACAGAAAAAAGCTTATGTCCTTAATGCACCGCTCGGTGTGCTGAACCCCAAACATAAATGCATGGATGGTGCGAACATCGGACATACACGTTTTGATAACTACGTGATAGTTCGGTTAAGCGGTTTAGAGTTGCGGCACCAAAGGCGTTTTCGAAACGTTGCGGAACATATGAGATGTTCTGAGGGCTGAAATTGGGATTTCAGGCTCGTGCCCATGTCAAGAGGTATAAGACCTCCGACGATTTTCTTAGCCTGCAAACTAAGGGAGAAAAGCTCAATCGTTGAGCTTGTGCTCAGATTGTCTGAGTGCAACAATCACTTGGATCGAATGGGAGTTGATCTTCCAGAGATAGTGATGTTTCTCCAAAGACATTGCCACCAAGATGCTAGAGCTTCGTGATGAACTATAACAAATCAGGGATAATTATGATGATCCTTGAGATATTCACGATGTTTGACACAGCGAAAGTAGGAATCAAGAAGGAGCATCAATTGTTGATGGTTGGTGAAACCACTAGTTTCAAGAAGGGCAAGGGCAAGAAGGGATACTTCATGAAACAGCAAATCAGCTGCTGCTCTAATGAAGAAACCCAAGGTTGAACCCAAACCCGAGACTAAGTACTTACGTAATAAGGGAACAGCCACCGGAGCAGAATTACCCTAGATACTTGGTAGATGAGAAGGCTGGCAAGGTCGATAGAAGTATATTGGATATACATAAAGTTATTGTGTACTTTACTAGTACTCCTAGTAGCACCAGGGTATTAGATACCGGTTCGGTTGCTAAGTGTTAGTAACTCGAAATAAAAGGCTACGGAATAAACAGAGACTAGCTAAAGGTGAGCTGACGATATGTGTTGGAAGTGTTCCCAAGTTTGATGTGATCAAACATCGCACACTCCCTCTACCATCAAGATTAGTATTAAACCAGAATAATTGTCATTTGGTGTTTGCATTGAGCATAGACATGATTGGATTATGTCTATCGCAATACGGTTATTCATTTAAGGAGAATAATGGTTACTCTATTTATATGAATAATACCTTCAATGGTCTTGCACCTAAAGGAATGGTTTATTGAATCTCGATCATAGTAATACACATTTTCATGCCAAAAGATATAAGATAGTAATGATGGTACCACTTACTTGTGGCACGCCATTTGAGTCATATTGGTATAAAACGCATGAAGAAGCTCCATGTTGATGGATCTTTGGACTCACTCGTTTTTGAAAAGTTCGAGACATGCGAACCATGTCTATTGGTGTATACGCATGAAGAAACTCCATGCAGATGGATCGTTTGGACTCACTTGATTTTGAATCACTTGAGATATGCAAATCATACCACATGGGCAAAATGAGTGAAAAGCCTCGGTTTGATGAAGATGGAACAAGATAGCAACTTGTTGGAAGTAACACATTTTGATGTGTGCAGTCCAATGAGTGCCGAGGCATGCTGATGAATATCGTTATGTTCTTACTTCACGGATGATTTGAGTAGATCTTGAGTGTATTTACTTGATGAAACACAAGTCTGAATTATTGAATGGTTCAAGTAATTTCAGAGTGAAGTTGAAGATCATCGTGACAAGAGGATAAAATGTCTATGATATGATCATAGAGATGAGTATCTGAGTTCTGAGCTTTGTACGCAATTAAAACATTGTGGAAATTGTTTCACAATAAATACCGCCTGAAACACCATAGTGTGATGGTGTGTCCAAACATCATAGTTGCACCCTATTGGATATGACGTGTACCAAGATGTCTCTTATCGAATTACCACTATCGTTCATGGGTTAGGCATTAGAGACAACCACACGCACTTTAACAGGGCACCACGTAATTCCGTTGAGACGACACCATTTGAACTATGGTTTGGAGAAACCTAAATTGTCGTTTCTTAAAAGTTTGGGGCTACGACGCTTATGTGAAAAAGTTTCAGGTTGATAAGCTCGAACCCAAAGCGGATAAAATGCTTCTTCATAGGACACCCAAAACAGTTGGGTATACCTCCAGTCTCAGTTCCGGAAGCAAAAATGATTGTTTCTAGAATTAGGTCCTTTCCCGAGAAAAGTTTCTCCCGAAAGAATTGAGTGGGAGGATGGTGGAGACTTGATGAGGTTATTGAAATGTCACTTCAACAAGTGTGTAGCAGGGCACAGGAAGTTGTTCCTGTGGCGCCTACACCAATTGAAGTAGAAGCTTATGATAGTGATCATGAAATTTTGGATCAAGTCACTACCGTACCTCGTAGGGTGACAAGGATGCGTACTACTTACAGGTGGTACAGTAATCATGTCTTCAAGGTCATGTTGCTAGACAACAATGAACCTACGAGCTATGAAGAAGCGATGGTGGGCCCGGATTCCAACGAATGGCTCAAGGCCATAACATCCGAGAGAGGATCCATGACTTTGGAAGAAATACTAGATGGTCGTAAGGACGTTGGGTAAAGATGGATTTTAAAAGGAAGACAGACAATGATGGTAAGTATCACCATTAAGAAAGCTCGACTTGTCATTAAAGATGTTTTCCGACAAGTTCAAGGAGTTGACTACGGTGAGCCTTTCTCACTCGTAGCGATGCTAAGAGTCTGTTGGAATTGGATTAGCAATTACTGCATGATTGATGAAATCTTGCAGATAGGATGTCAAAACATTGTTTCCTCGACGTTATACTTGAGGAAAGGTTGTATGTGATACAACCAGAAGGTTTTGTCAATCCTGAAAGATGCTAACAAGTATGCAAAGCTCCAGCAATCCTTCTAAGGACTGGAGTAAGCATCTCGGAGTTGGAATGTACGCTTTGATGAGATGATCAAAGATTTTGGGTTTATACAAAGTTTGTGAGAAACTTGTATTTCCAAAGAAGTGAGTGGGAGCACTATAGAATTTCTGATAAGTATATGTGAATGACATATTGTTGATCGGAAATGATGTTGAATTCTGGAAAGCATATAGGGTTATTTGAAAAGTGTTTTCAATAGAAAACCTGAATTAAGCTGCTTGAACATTGAGCATCAAGATCTATGAGGATAGATAAAACGCTAAATGGTACTTTCAAATGAGCACATACCTTGACATGATCTTGAAGGTGTTCAAGATGGATCGATCAAAGAAGGAGTTCTTGCCTGAGTTGTAAGGTATGAAGTTAAGAGTTAAAGCTCGAACACGGCGGAAGAGAGAGAAAGGGCGAAGGTCGTCCCTATGCTTCGGAACATAGGCTCTGTAGTATGCTATCTTTGTGTACCGCCTTTGGAAGTGTGCCTTGCCATGGAGTGCAGCAAGGGTACAAGAGTGATCCAGGAATGGATCATTGGACAGCGGTCAAAATTGTCCTTGGAGTAAATAAGGACATGTTTCTCGATTATGGAGGTGATAAAGAGTTAGCGTAAAGGGTTACGTCGATTCAAGCTTTAAAACCTATCTGAGTGACTCTTAGTATCAAACCGGATCGTATAATGGAGCAACCATTTGGAATAGCTCCAAGTGGAGGCGTGTAAGCAGCATTTACAATATGACATAGAGATTTGCGAAATACATACGGATCTGAATGTTGCAGACCCGTTGACTAAAACCTCTCTCACAAGCAAAACATGATCAAACCCCAGAACTCATTGAGTCTTAATCACATGATGATGTGAACTAGTTTAGTGACACTAGTAAACTCTTGGATGTTGGTCACATGGAGATGTGACCTATGAGTGTTGATCACATAGCGATGTGAACTAGATTATTGACTTTAGTGTAAGTGGGAGACTGTTGGAAATATGCCCTAGAGGCAATAATAAATTGGTTATTATTATATTTCCTTGTTCATGATAATCGTTCATTATCCGTGCTATAATTGTATTGATAGGAAACTCAGATACATGTGTGGATACATAGAAAACACCATGTCCCTAGTAAGCCTCTAGTTGACTAGCTCGTTGATCAACAGATGGTTACGGTTTGCTGACCATGGACATTGGATGTCGTTGATAACGGGATCACATCATTTGGAGAATGATGTGATGGACAAGACAATCCTAAGCCTAGCACAAAGATCGTGTAGTTCGTATGCTAAAGCTTTTCTAATGTCAAGTATCTTTTCCTTAGACCATGAGATTGTGCAACTCCGGATACCGTAGGAATGCTTTGGGTGTACCAAAGCGTCTAGCGTAATTGGGTGGCTATAAAGGTGCACTACGGTATCTCCGAAAGTGTCTGTTGGGTTGGCACGAATCGAGACCGGATTTGTCACTGTGTAAACGAAGAGGTATCTCTGGGCCCACTCGGTAGGACATCATCATAATGTGCACAATGTGACCAAGGGGTTGATCACGGGATGATGTGTTACGGAGCGAGTAAAGAGACTTGCCGATAGCGAGATTGAACAAGGTATCGGTATACCGACGATTGAATCTCGGGCAAGTACAATACCGTTAGACAAAGGGAATTGTATACGGGATCGATTGAGTCCTTGACATCGTGGTTCATCCGATGAGATCATCGTGGAACATGTGGGAGCCAACATGGGTATCCAGATCCCGCT
This sequence comes from Aegilops bicornis, assembly GCA_021605145.1. Lineage (NCBI taxonomy): Eukaryota > Viridiplantae > Streptophyta > Magnoliopsida > Poales > Poaceae > Aegilops > Aegilops bicornis. The sequence continues at coordinate 30,092,532 of CM038671.1, read as the reverse complement.
GTTGGTTATTGACCGGAGAACGTCTCGGTCATGTCTGCATGGTTCCCGAACCCGTAGGGTCTACACACTTAAGGTTCGATGTCGCTAGGGTTATAGGGAATAGATATACGTGGTTACTGAATGTTGTTCAGAGTCCCGGATGAGATCCCGGACGTCGCGAGGAGTTCCGGAATGGTCTGGAGGTAAAGATTTATATATGGGAAGTCCTATTTTGGTCACCAGAAAATGTTCGGGATTTTTCGGTATTGTACCGGGAAGGTTCTGGAGTGGGGCCCACCTGCATGGGAGGACCCACATGAACGTGGGTAGTGGGGGCAAGGCCCCACACCCCTGGTCAAGGCGCACCAAGATCCCCCCTTAGAAGGAATAAGATCATATCCCGAAGGGACATGATCAAGATCCCTAAAAAGGGGGGATAACAATCGGTGGGGAAAAGAAAGGATGGGATTTCTTTCGTCCCACCTTTGCCAACGCCCCAATGGACTTGGAGGGCAAGAAATAACCCCCCTCCACCCCTATATATAGTGGGGAGGCGCATGGGAGCTGCACCCTTTCCCCTGGCGCAGCCCTCCCCCTCTCCCAAGTCCTCCTCCTCTCCCAGGTGCTTGGCGAAGCCTGCAGGATTGCCACGCTCCTCCATCACCACCACACCGTCGGGCTGCTGCTGGATGGAGTCTTCCCCAACCTCTCCCTCTCTCCTTGCTGGATCAAGGCATGGGAGGCGTCACCGGCTGTACGTGTGTTGAGCAGCGGAGGTGCCGTCCGATTCGGCACTAGGATCTCCGGTGATTTGGATCACGACGATCACGACTCCTTCAACCCCGTTCTCTTGAGCGCTTCCGCTTAGCGATCTACAAGGGTATGTAGATGCACTCTCCTTCCCCTCGTTGCTAGTTTCTCCATAGATAGATCTTGGTGACACGTAGGAAAATTTTGAATTTCTGGTACGTTCCCCAACAGTGGCATCATGAGCTAGGTCTATTGCGTAGATTCTTTGCACGAGTAGAACACAAAGTAGTTGTGGGCGTTCAATATGCTTACCGTTACTAGTCCAATCTTGATTCTGCGGCATTGTGGGATGAAGCGGCCCGGACCGACCTTACACGTACACTTACGTGAGACAGGTTCCACCGACTAACATGCACTTATTGCATAAGGTGGCTAGCGGGTGCCAGTCTCTCCCACTTTAGTCGGATCGGATTCGATGAAAAGGGTCCTTATGAAGGGTAAATAGCAATTGACATATCACGTTGTGGTTTTGCATAGGCAAGAAACGTTCTTGCTAGAAACCCATAGCAGCCACGTAAAACATGCAAACAACAATTAGAGGACGTCTAACTTGTTTTTGCAGGGTATGCTATGTGATGTGATATGGCCAAGAAGAATGTGATGAATGATATGTGATGTATGAGATTGATCATGTTCTTGTAATAGGAATCACGACTTGCATGTCGATGAGTATGACAACCGGCAGGAGCCATAGGAGTTGTCTTAATTTATCGTATGACATGCGTGTCATTGAACGAACGCCATGTAATTACTTTACTTTATTGCTAACCGGTAGCCATAGTAGAAGAAGTAATAAGTTGGCGAGACAACTTCATGGAGACACGATGATGGAGATCATGATGATGGAGATCATGGTGTCATGCCGGTGACGATGATGATCATGGAGCCCCGAAGATGGAGATCGAAAGGAGCAAAATGATATTGGCCATATCATGTCACTATTTGATTGCATGTGATGTTTATCATGTTTATACATCTTATTTGCTTAGAACGACGGTAGTAAATAAGATGATCCCTCATTAAAATTTCAAGAAAGTGTTCCACCTAACTGTGCACCGTTGTGAAAGTTCGTCGTTTCGAAGCACCACGTGATGATCGGGTGTGATAGATTCTTACGTTCACATACAAAGGGTGTAAGCCAGATTTACACACGCGAAACACTTAGGTTAACTTGATGAGCCTAGCATGTACAGACATGGCCTCGGAACACAAGAGACCGAAAGGTCGAGCATGAGTCGTATGGAGGATACGATCAACATGAAGATGTTCACCGATGATGACTAGTCCATATCACGTGATGATCGGACACGGCCTAGTTGACTCGGATCATGTAATCGCTTAGATGACTAGAGGGATGTCTATCTGAGTGGGAGTTCATGAGATGAACTTAATTATCCTGAACATAGTCAAAAGATCTTTGCAAATTATATCGTAAGCTCGCGCTTTAGTTCCATTGTTTAGATATGTTCCTAGAGAAAATATAGTTGAAAGTTGACAGTAGCGATTATGCGGACAGAAAAAAGCTTATGTCCTTAATGCACCGCTCAGTGTGCTGAACCCCAAACGTCGTCTGTGGATGTTGCGAACATCGGACATACACGTTTGATAACTACGTGATAGTTCAGTTAACCGGTTTAGAGTTGAGGCACCAAAGACGTTTTACGAAACGTCGCGGAACATATGAGATGTTTCGAGGGCTGAAATTGGGATTTCAGGCTCGTGCCCACGTCAAGAGGTATAAGACCTCCGGCGATTTTCTTAGCCTGCAAACTAAGGGAGAAAAGCTCAATCGTTGAGCTTGTGCTCAGATTGTCTGAGTGCAACAATCACTTGGATCGAATGGGAGTTGATCTTCCAGAGATAGTGATGTTTCTCCAAAGTCATTGCCACCAAGCTGCTAGAGCTTCGTGATGAACTATGACAAATCAGGGATAAATATGATGATCCTTGAGATATTCGCGATGTTTGACACAACGAAAGTAGGAATCAAGAAGGAGCATCAATTGTTGATGGTTGGTGAAACCACTAGTTTCAAGAAGGGCAAGGGCAAGAAGGGATACTTCATGAAACAGCAAATGAGATGCTGCTCTAATGAAGAAACCCAAGGTTGAACCCAAACCCGAGGCTAAGTGCTTCTGTAATAAGGGGAACAGCCACTGGAGCAGAATTACCCTAGATACTTGGTAGATGAGAAGGCTGGCAAGGTCGATAGAAGTATATTGGATATACATAAAGTTATTGTGTACTTTACTAGTACTCCTAGTAGCACCAGGGTATTAGATACCGGTTCGGTTGCTAAGTGTTAGTAACTCGAAATAAAAGGCTACGGAATAAATGGAGACTAGCTAAAGGTGAGCTGACGATATTTGTTGGAAGTGTTCCCAAGTTTGATGTGATCAAACATCGCACACTCCCTCTACCATCAAGATTAGTATTAAACCAGAATAATTGTCATTTGGTGTTTACATTGAGCATAGACATGATTGGACTATGTCTATCGCAATACGAGTATTCATTTAAGGAGAATAATGGTTACTCTATTTATTTGAATAATACCTTCAATGGTCTTGCACCTAAAGGAATGGTTATTTGAATCTCGATCATAGTAATACACATTTTCATGCCAAAAGATATAAGATAGTAATGATGGTACCACTTACTTGTGGCAATCGCCATGTAAGTCATATTGGTATAAACGCATGAAGAAGCTCCATGTTGATGGATCTTTGGACTCACTCGTTTTGAAAAGTTTGAGACATGCGAACCATGTCTATTGGTGTATACGCATGAAGAAACTCCATGCAGATGGATCGTTTGGACTCACTTGATTTTGAATCACTTGAGATATGCAAATCATACCACATGGGCAAAATGACTGAAAAGCCTCGGTTTCAGTAAGATGGAACAACATAGCAACTTGTTGGAAGTAACACATTTTGATGTGTGCAGTCCAATGAGTGCCGAGGCATGCAGTGAATATCGTTATGTTCTTACTTCACGGATGATTTGAGTAGATACTGAGTGTATTTACTTGATGAAACACAAGTCTGAATTATTGAATGGTTCTTGTAATTTCAGAGTGAAGTTGAAGATCATCGTGACAAGAGGATAAAATGTTTATCATATGATCATAGAGATGAGTATCTGAGTTACGAGCTTTGGCACGCAATTAAGACATTGTGGAAATTGTTTCACAATAAATACCGCCTAAAACACCATCGTGTGATGGTGTGTCCAAACATCATAGTTGCACCCTATTGGATATGATGCGTACCATGATGTCTCTTATCGAATTACCACTATCGTTCATGGGTTAGGCATTAGAGACAACCACACTCACTTTAATAGGGCACCACGTAATTCCGTTGAGACGACACCATTTGAACTATGGTTTGGAGAAACCTAAATTGTCGTTTCTTAAAAGTTAGGGGCTGCGACGCTTATGTGAAAAAGTTTCAGGTTGATAAGCTCGAACCCAAAGCGGATAAAATGCTTCTTCATAGGACACCCAAAACAGTTGGGTATACCTCCGATCTCGATTCGGAAGCAAAAAGGATTGTTTCTAGAATTAGGTCCTTTCCCGAGAAAAGTTTCTCTCGAAAGAATTGAGTGGGAGGATGGTGGAGACTTGATGAGGTTATTGAACCGTCACTTCAACAAGTGTGTAGCAGGGCACAGGAAGTTGTTCCTGTGGCGCCTACACCAATTGAAGTCGAAGCTTATGATAGTGATCATGAAGTTTTGGATCAAGTCACTACCGTACCTCGTAGGGTGACAAGGATGCGTACTACTTCTGAGTGGTACAGTAATCCTGTCTTGAAGGTCATGTTGCTAGACAACAATGAACCTCTGAGCTATGAAGAAGCGATGGTGGGCCCGGATTCCAAATGGCTCAAGGCCATAACATCCGAGAGAGGATCCATGACTTTGGAAGAAATACTAGATGGTCGTAAGGACGTTGGGTAAAGATGGATTTTAAAAGGAAGACAGACAATGATGGTAAGTATCACCATTAAGAAAGCTCGACTTGTCGTTAAAGATGTTTTCCGACAAGTTCAAGGAGTTGACTACGGTGAGCCTTTCTCACTCGTAGCGATGCTAAGAGTCTGTTGGAATTGGATTAGCAATTACTGCATGATTGATGAAATCTTGCAGATAGGATGTCAAAACATTGTTTCCTCGGACGTTATACTTGAGGAAAGGTTGTTTGTGATACAACCGTAAGGTTTTGTCAATCCTGAAAGATGCTAACAAGTATGCAAAGCTCCAGCAATCCTTCTAAGGACCGGAGTAAGCATCTCGGAGTTGGAATGTACGCTTTGATGAGATGATCAAAGATTTTGGGTTTATACAAAGTTTGTGAGAAACTTGTATTTCCAAAGAAGTGAGTGGGAGCACTATAGAATTTCTGATAAGTATATGTGAATGACATATTGTTTATCGGAAATGATGTAGAATTTCTGGAAAGCATATAGGGTTATTTGAAAAGTGTTTTCAATAGAAAACCTGAATTAAGCTGCTTGAACATTGAGCATCAAGATCTATGAGGATAGATAAAAAACGCTAAATGGTACTTTCAAATGAGCACATACCTTGACATGATCTTGAAGGTGTTCAAGATGGATCATTCAAAGAAGGAGTTCTTGCCTGAGTTGTAAGGTATGAAGTTAAGAGTTAAAGCTCGACCACGGCAGAAGAGAGAGAAAGCACGAAGGTCGTCCCCTATGATTCAGACAGAGGCTCAGAGTATGCTATCTTTGTGTACCGCCTTTGGAAGTGTGCCTTGCCATGGGTGCCGCAAGGGGGTACAAGAGTGATCCAGGAATGGATCATTGGACAGTGGTCAAAATTGTCCTTGGAGTAAATAAGGACATGTTTCTCGATTATGGAGGTGATAAAGAGTTCGGCGTAAAGGGTTACGTCGATGCAAGCTTTAACACCTATCCGAGTGATTCTGAGTAGAAAACCGGATACGTATAGTGGAGCAACCATTTGGAATAGCTCCAAGTGGAGCGTGGAAGCAGCATTTACAATATGACACAGAGATTTGCGAAGTACATACGGATCTGAATGTTGCATTCCCGTTGACTAAAACCTCTCTCACAAGCAAAACATGATCAAACCCCAGAACTCATTGAGTCTTAATCACATGATGATGTGAACTAGTTTAGTGACACTAGTAAACTCTTGGATGTTGGTCACATGGAGATGTGACCTATGAGTGTTGATCACATAGCGATGTGAACTAGATTATTGACTTTAGTGTAAGTGGGAGACTATTGGAAATATGCCCTAGAGGCAATAATAAATTGGTTATTATTATATTTCCTTGTTCATGATAATCGTTTATTATCCATGCTATAATTGTATTGATAGGAAACTCAGATACATGTGTGGATACATAGAAAACACCATGTCCCTAGTAAGCCTCTAGTTGACTAGCTCGTTGATCAACAGATGGTTACGGTTTCCTGACCATGGACATTGGATGTCGTTGATAACGGGATCACATCATTTGGAGAATGATGTGATGGATAAGACCCAATCCTAAGCCTAGCACAAAGATCGTGTAGTTCGTATGCTAAAGCTTTTCTAGTGTCAAGTATCTTTTCCTTAGACCATGAGATTGTGCAACTCCCGGATACCGTAGGAATGCTTTGGGTGTACCAAACGTCACAACGTAACTGGGTGGCTATAAAGGTGCACTACAGGTATCTCTGAAAGTGTCTGCATTGGGTTGGCACGAATCGAGACTGGATTTGTCACTGTGTAAACGAAGAGGTATCTCTGGGCCCACTCGGTAGGACATCATCATAATGTGCACAATGTGACCAAGGGGTTGATCACGGGATGATGTGTTACGGAACGAGTAAAGAGACTTGCCGGTAACGAGATTGAACAAGGTATCGGTATACCGACGATTGAATCTCGGGCAAGTACAATACCGTTAGACAAAGGGAATTGTATACGGGATCGATTGAGTCCTTGACATCGTGGTTCATCCGATGAGATCATCGTGGAACATGTGGGAGCCAACATGGGTATCCAGATCCCGCTGTTGGTTATTGACCGGAGAACGTCTCGGTCATGTCTGCATGGTTCCCGAACCCGTAGGGTCTACACACTTAAGGTTCGATGACGCTAGGGTTATAGGTAATAGATATACGTGGTTACCGAATGTTGTTCAGAGTCCCGGATGAGATCCCGGACGTCGCGAGGAGTTCCGGAATGGTCCGGAGGTAAAGATTTATATATGGGAAGTCCTATTTTGTTCACCAGAAAATGTTCGGGATTTTTCGGTATTGTACCGGGAAGGTTCTGGAAGGTTCTGGAGTGGGGCCCACCTGCATGGGAGGACCCACATGAACGTGGGTAGTGGGGGCAAGGCCCCACACCCCTGGTCAAGGCGCACCAAGATCCCCCCTTAGAAGGAATAAGATCATATCCCGAAGGGATAAGATCAAGATCCCTAAAAAGGGGGATAACAATCGATGGGGAAAGGAAAGGATGGGATTTCTTTCCTCCCACCTTGCCAACGCCCCAATGGACTTGGAGGGCAAGAAATAACCCCCCTCCACCCCTATATATAGTGGGGAGGCGCATGGGAGCTGCACCCTTGCCCCTGGCGCAGCCCTCCCCCTCTCCCAAGTCCTCCTCTCCTGCGGTGCTTGGCGAAGCCCTGCAGGATTGCCACGCTCCTCCATCACCACCACACCGTCGTGCTGCTGCTGGATGGAGTCTTCCCCAACCTCTCCCTCTCTCCTTGCTGGATCAAGGCATGGGAGACGTCACCGGGCTGTACGTGTGTTGAACGCGGAGGTGCCGTCCGTTCGGCACTAGGATCTCCGGTGATTTGGATCACGAAGAGTACGACTCCTTCAACCCCGTTCTCTTGAACGCTTCCGCTTAGCGATCTACAAGGGTATGTAGATGCACTCTCCTTCCCCTTGTTGCTAGTTTCTCCATATATAGATCTTGGTGACACGTAGGAAAATTTGAATTTCTGCTACGTTCCCCAACAGTGGCATCATGAGCTAGGTCTATTGCGTAGATTCTTTGCACGAGTAGAACACAAAGTAGTTGTGGGCGTTGATTTTGTTCAATATGCTTACCGTTACTAGTCCAATCTTGATTCTGCGGCATTGTGGGATGAAGCGGGCGGACCGACCTTACACGTACACTTACGTGAGATGTGTTCCACCGACTAACATGCACTTGTTGCATAAGGTGGCTAGCGGGTGCCAGTCTCTCCCACTTTAGTCGGATCGGATTCGATGAAAAGGGTCCTTATGAAGGGTAAATAGCAATTGACATATCACGTTGTGCTTTTGCATAGGCAAGAAACGTTCTTGCTAGAAACCCATACCAGCCACGTAAAACATGCAAACAACAATTAGAGGACGTCTAACTTGTTTTTGTAGGGTATGCTATGTGATGTGATATGGCCAAGAAGAATGTGATGAATGATATGTGATGTATGAGATTGATCATGTTCTTGTAATAGGAATCACGACTTGCATGTCGATGAGTATGACAACCGGCAGGAGCCATAGGAGTTGTCTTAATTTATTGTATGACATGCGTGTCATTGAACGAACGCCATGTAATTACTTTAATTTATTGCTAACCGGTAGCCATAGTAGTAGAAGTAATAAGTTGGCGAGACAACTTCATGGAGACACGATGATGGAGATCATGATGATGGAGATCATGGTGTCATGCCGGTGACGATGATGATCATGGAGCCCCGAAGATGGAGATCGAAAGGAGCAAAATGATATTGGCCATATCATGTCACTATTTGATTGCATGTGATGTTTATCATGTTTATACATCTTATTTGCTTAGAACGACGGTAGTAAATAAAATGATCCCTCATTAAAATTTCAAGAAAGTGTTCCCCTAAGCATGCACCGTTATGAAAGTTCGTCGCTTTGAAGCACCACGTGATGATCGGGTGTGATAGATTCTTACGTTCACATACAACGGTGTAAGCCAGATTTACACACGAAACACTTAGGTTAACTTGACGAGCCTAGCATGTACAGACATGGCCTCGGAACACAAGAGACCGAAAGGTCGAGCATGAGTCGTATGGAGGATACGATCAACATGAAGATGTTCATCGATGATGACTAGTCCGTATCACGTGATGATCGGACACGGCCTAGTTGACTCGGATCATGTAATCACTTAGATGACTAGAGGGATGTCTATCTGAGTGGGAGTTCATGAGATGAACTTAATTATCCTGAACATAGTCAAAAGATCTTTGCAAATTATGTCGTAAGCTTGCGCTTTAGTTCCATTGTTTAGATATGTTCCTAGAGAAAATATAGTTGAAAGTTGACAGTAGCGATTATGCGGACAGAAAAAAGCTTATGTCCTTAATGCACCGCTCAGTGTGCTGAACCCCAAACGTCGTCTATGGATGTTACGAACATCGGACATACACGTTTTGATAACTACGTGATAGTTCAGTTAAACGGTTTAGAGTTGAGGCACCAAAGACGTTTTTCGATACGTCGCGGAACATATGAGATGTTTCGAGGGCTGAAATTGGGATTTCAGGCTCGTGCCCACGTCAAGAGGTATAAGACCTCCGACGCTTTTCTTAGCCTGCAAACTAAGGGAGAAAAGCTCAATCGTTGAGCTTGTGCTCAGATTGTCTGAGTGCAACAATCACTTGGATCGAATGGGAGTTGATCTTCCAGAGATAGTGATGTTCCTCCAAAGTCATTGCCACCAAGCTGCTAGAGCTTCGTGATGAACTATAACAAATCAGGGATAAATATGATGATCCTTGAGATATTCGCGATGTTTGACACAACGAAAGTAGGAATCAAGAAGGAGCATCAATTGTTGATGGTTGGTGAAACCACTAGTTTCAAGAAGGGCAAGGGCAAGAAGGGATACTTCATGAAACAGCAAATCAGCTGCTGCTCTAATGAAGAAACCCAAGGTTGAACCCAAACCCGAGACTAAGTGCTTCTGTAATAAGGGGAACAGCCAATGGAGTAGAATTACCCTAGATACTTGGTAGATGAGAAGGCTGGCAAGGTCGATAGAAGTATATTGGATATACATAAAGTTATTGTGTACTTTACTAGTACTCCTAGTAGCGCCAGGGTATTAGATACCGGTTCGGTTGCTAAGTGTTAGTAACTCGAAATAAAAGGCTACGGAATAAACGGAGACTAGCTAAAGGTGAGCTGACGATATGTGTTGGAAGTGTTCAAGTTTGATGTGATCAAACATCGCACCTCCCTCTACCATCAAGATTAGTATTAAACCAGAATAATTGTCATTTGGTGTTTATGCGTTGAGCATAGACATGATTGGATTATGTCTATCGCAATACGGTTATTCATTTAAGGAGAATAATGGTTACTCTATTTATTTGAATAATACCTTCAATGGTCTTGCACCTAAAGGAATGGTTTATTGAATCTCGATCATAGTAATACACATTTTCATGCCAAAAGATATAAGATAGTAATGATGGTACCACTTACTTGTGGCACGCGCCATGTAAGTCATATTGGTATAAAACGCATGAAGAAGCTCCATGTTGACGGATCTTTGGACTCACTCGTTTTTGAAAAGTTTGAGACATGCGAACCATGTCTATTGGTGTATACGCATGAAGAAACTCCATGCAGATGGATCGTTTGGATTCACTTGATTTTGAATCACTTGAGATATGCAAATCATACTACATGGGCAAAATGACAGAAAAGCCTCGGTTTCAGTAAGATGGAACAAGATAGCAACTTGTTGGAAGTAACACATTTTGATGTGTGCAGTCCAATCAGTGCCGAGGCATGCAGTGAATATCGTTATGTTCTTACTTCACGGATGATTTGAGTAGATACTGAGTGTATTTACTTGATGAAACACAAGTCTGAATTATTGAATGGTTCTAGTAATTTCAGAGTGAAGTTGAAGATCATCGTGACAAGTGGATAAAATGTCTATGATATGATCATAGAGATGAGTATCTGAGTTACGAGCTTTGGCACGCAATTAAGACATTGTGGAAATTGTTTCACAATAAATACCGCCTGAAACACCATAGTGTGATGGTGTGTCCAAACATCATAGTTGCACCCTATTGGATATGATGCGTACCATGATGTCTCTTATCGAATTACCACTATCGTTCATGGGTTAGGCATTAGAGACAACCACACTCACTTTAATAGGGCACCACGTAATTCCGTTGAGACGACACCATTTGAACTATGGTTTGGAGAAACCTAAATTGTCGTTTCTTAAAAGTTTGGGGCTGCGACGCTTATGTGAAAAAGTTTCTGGTTGATAAGCTCGAACCCAAAGTGGATAAAATGCTTCTTCATAGGACACCCAAAACAGTTGGGTATACCTCCAGATCTCGGCCGGAAGCAAAAAGGATTGTTTCTAGAATTAGGTCCTTTCCGAGAAAAGTTTCTCTCGAAAGAATTGAGTGAGAGGATGGTGGAGACTTGATGAGGTTATTGAACCGTCACTTCAACAAGTGTGTAGCGGGCACGGGGAAGTTGTTCCTGTGGCGCCTACACCAATTGAAGTCGAAGCTTATGATAGTGATCATGAAGTTTTGGATCAAGTCACTACTGCATCTCGTAGGTGACAAGGATGCGTACTACTCGAGTGGTACAAGAATCCTGTCTTGAAGGTCATGTTGCTAGACAACAATGAACCTACGAGGTATGAAGAAGCGATGGTGGGCCCGGATTCCGACGAATGGCTCAAGGCCATAACATCCGAGAGAGGATCCATGACTTTGGAAGAAATACTAGATGGTCGTAAGGACGTTGGGTAAATATGGATTTTAAAAAGAAGACATACAATGATGGTAAGTATCACCATTAAGAAAGCTCGACTTGTCGTTAAAGATGTTTTCCGACAAGTTCAAGGAGTTGACTACGGTGAGGCTTTCTCACTCGTAGCGATGCTAAGAGTCTGTTGGAATTGGATTAGCAATTACTGCATGATTGATGAAATCTTGCGAATAGGATGTCAAAACATTGTTTCCTCGACGTTATACTTGAGGAAAGGTTGTATGTGATACAACCGTAAGGTTTTGTCAATCCTGAAAGATGCTAACAAGTATGCAAAGCTCCAGCAATCCTTCTAAGGACCGGAGTAAGCATCTCAGAGTTGGAATGTACGCTTTGATGAGATGATCAAAGATTTTGGGTTTATACAAAGTTTGTGAGAAACTTGTATTTCCAAAGAAGTGAGTGGGAGCACTATAGAATTTATGATAAGTATATGTGAATGACATATTGTTGATCGGAAATGATGTAGAATTTCTGGAAAGCATATAGGGTTATTTGAAAAGTGTTTTTCAATAGAAAACCTGAATTAAGCTGCTTGAACATTGAGCATCAAGATCTATGAGGATAAAAAAACGCTAAATGGTACTTTCAAATGAGCACATACCTTGACATGATCTTGAAGGTGTTCAAGATGGATCAGTCAAAGAAGGAGTTCTTGCCTGAGTTGTAAGGTATGAAGTTAAGAGTTAAAGCTCGACCACGGCAGAAGAGAGAGAAAGGACGAAGGTCGTCCCCTATGCTTCGGACATAGGCTCAGAGTATGTTATCTTTGTGTACCGCCTTGGAAGTGTGCCTTGCCATGAGTCCGCAAGGGGTACAAGAGTGATCCAGGAATGGATCATTGGACAGATCAAAATTGTCCTTGGAGTAAATAAGGACATGTTTCTCGATTATGGAGGTGATAAAGAGTTCGGCGTAAAGGGTTACGTCGATGCAAGCTTTAACACCTATCCGAGTGACTCTGAGTAGCAAACCGGATACGTATAATGGAGCAACCATTTGGAATAGCTCCAAGTGGAGCGTGGAAGCAGCATTTACAATATGACATAGAGATTTGCGAAGTACATACGGATCTGAATGTTGCAGACCCGTTGACTAAAACCTCTCTCACAAGCAAAACATGATCAAACCCCAGAACTCATTGAGTCTTAATCACATGATGATGTGAACTAGTTTACTGACACTAGTAAACTCTTGGATGTTGGTCACATGGAGATGTGACCTATGAGTGTTGATCACATAGCGATGTGAACTAGATTATTGACTTTAGTGTAAGTGGGAGACTGTTGGAAATATTCCCTAGAGGCAATAATAAATTGGTTATTATTATATTTCATTGTTCATGATAATCGTTTATTATCCATGCTATAATTGTATTGATAGGAAACTCAGATACATGTGTGGATACATAGAAAACACCATGTCCCTAGTAAGCCTCTAGTTGACTAGCTCGTTGATCAACAGATGGTTACGGTTTCCTGACCATGGACATTGGATGTCGTTGATAATCAGATCACATCATTTGGAGAATGATGTGATGGACAAGACCCAATCCTAAGCCTAGCACAAAGATCGTGTAGTTCGTATGCTAAAGCTTTTCTAATGTCAAGTATCTTTTCCTTAGACCATGAGATTGTGCAACTCCCGGATATCTTTTCCTTAGAACGTCTCGGTCATGTCTGCATGGTTCCCGAACCCGTAGGGTCTACACACTTAAGGTTCGATGACGCTAGGGTTATAGGGAATAGATATACGTGGTTACCGAATGTTGCTCGGAGTCCCGGATGACATCCCGGACGTTGCGAGGAGTTCCGGAATGGTCCGGAGGTAAAGATTTATATATGGGAAGTCCTATTTTGGTAACCGGAAAATGTTCGGGATTTTTCGGTATTGTACCGGGAAGGTTCTAGAAGGTTCTGGAGTAGGGCCCACCTGCATGGGAGGACCCACATGAACGTGGGTAGTGGGGGCATGGCCCCACACCCCTGGTCAAGGCGCACCAAGATCCCCCCTTAGAAGGAATAAGATCATATCCCGAAGGGATAAGATCAAGATCCCTAAAAAGGGGGGGTAACAATCGGTGGGGAAAGAAAAGGATGGGATTTCTTTCCTCCCACCTTTGCCAACGCCCCAATGGACTTGGAGGGCAAGAAATAACCCCCCTCCACCCCTATATATAGTGGGGAGGCGCATGGGAGCTGCACCCTTGCCCCTGGCGCAGCCCTCCCCCTCTCCCAAGTCCTCCTCCTCTCCCGCGGTGCTTGGCGAAGCCCTGCAGGATTGCCACGCTCCTCCATCACCACCACACCGTCGTGCTGCTGCTGGATGGAGTCTTCCCCAACCTCTCCCTCTCTCCTTGCTGGATCAAGGCATGGGAGACGCCACCGGCTGTACGTGTGTTGAACGCGGAGGTGCCGTCCGTTCGGCACTAGGATCTCCGGTGATTTGGATCACGACAGCACGACTCCATCAACCCCGTTCTCTTGAACGCTTCCGCCTAGCGATCTACAAGGGTATGTAGATGCACTCTCCTTCCCCTCGTTGCTAGTTTCTCCATAGATAGATCTTGGTGACACGTAGGAAAATTTTGAATTTCTGCCACGTTCCCCAACAAAGTGGCATCATGAGCTAGGTCTATTGCGTAGATTCTTTGCACGAGTAGAACACAAAGTAGTTGTGGGCGTTGATTTTGTTCAATATGCTTACCGTTACTAGTCCAATCTTGATTCTGCGGCATTGTGGGATGAAGCGACCCGGACCGACCTTACACGTACACTTACGTGAGACAGGTTCCACCGACTAACATGCACTTGTTGCATAAGGTGGCTAGCGGGCGCCAGTCTCTCCCACTTTAGTCGGATCGGATTCGATGAAAAGGGTCCTGATGAAGGGTAAATAGCAATTGACATATCACGTTGTGGTTTTGCATAGGCAAGAAACGTTCTTGCTAGAAACCCATAGCAGCCACGTAAAACATGCAAACAACAATTAGAGGACGTCTAACTTGTTTTTGCAGGGTATGCTATGTGATGTGATATGGCCAAGAAGAATGTGATGAATGATATGTGATGTATGAGATTGATCATGTTCTTGTAATGGGAATCACGACTTGCATGTCGATGAGTATGACAACCGGCAGGAGCCATAGGAGTTGTCTTAATTTATTGTATGACATGCGTGTCATTGAACGAACGCCATGTAATTACTTTACTTTATTGCTAACCAGTAGCCATAGTAGTAGAAGTAATAAGTTGGCGAGACAACTTCATGGAGACACGATGATGGAGATCATGATGATGGAGATCATGGTGTCATGCCGGTGTGACGATGATGATCATGGAGCCCGAAGATGGAGATCGAAGGAGCAAAATGATATTGGCCATATCATGTCACTATTTGATTGCATGTGATGTTTATCATATTTATACATCTTATTTGCTTAGAACGACGGTAGTAAATAAGATGATCCTCATTAAAATTTCAAGAAAGTGTTCCCCTAACTATGCACCGCTATGAAAGTTCGTCGTTTCAAGCACCACGTGATGATCGGGTGTGATAGATTCTTACGTTCACATACAACGGGTGTAAGCCAGATTTACACACGAAACACTTAGGTTAACTTGACGAGCCTAGCATGTACAGACATGGCCTCGGAACACAAGAGACCGAAAGGTGGAGCATGAGTCGTATGGAGGATACGATCAACATGAAGATGTTCACCGATGATGACTAGTCCGTATCACGTGATGATCGGACACGGCCTAGTTGACTCGGATCATGTAATCACTTAGATGACTAGAGGGATGTCTATTCGAGTGGGAGTTCATGAGATGAACTTAATTATCCTGAACATAGTCAAAAGATCTTTGCAAATTATGTCGTAAGCTCGCGCTTTAGTTCCATTGTTTAGATATGTTCCTAGAGAAAATATAGTTGAAAGTTGACAGTAGCGATTATGCGGATAGAAAAAAGCTTATGTCCTTAATGCACCGCTCGATTGTCTTTGAACCCCAAACGTCGTCTGTGGATGTTACGAACATCGGACATACACGCTTTTGATAACTACGTGATAGTTCGGTTAAACGGTTTAGAGTTGAGGCACCAAAGACGTTTTCGATACGTCATGAACATATGAGATGTTTCGAGGGCTGAAATTGGGATTTCAGGCTCGTGCTTACGCCAAGAGGTATAAGACCTCCGACGATTTTCTTAGCCTGCAAACTAAGGGAGAAAAGCTCAATCGTTGAGCTTGTGCTCAGATTGTCTGAGTGCAACAATCACTTGGATCGAATGGGAGTTGATCTTCCAGAGATAGTGATGTTTCTCCAAAGTCATTGCCACCAAGCTGCTAGAGCTTCGTGATGAACTATAACAAATCAGGGATAAATATGATGATCCTTGAGATATTCGCGATGATTGACACAAATGAAAGTAGGAATCAAGAAGGAGCATCAATTGTTGATGGTTGGTGAAACCACTAGTTTCAAGAAGGGCAAGGGCAAGAAGGGATACTTCATGAAACAGCAAATCAGCTGCTGCTCTAATGAAGAAACCCAAGGTTGAACCCAAACCCGAGACTAAGTGCTTCGTAATAAGGGAACAGCCACTTTGGAGCAGAATTACCCTAGATACTTGGTAGATGAGAAGGCTGGCAAGGTCGATAGAAGTATATTGGATATACATAAAGTTATTGTGTACTTTACTAGTACTCCTAGTAGCACCAGGGTATTAGATACCGGTTCGGTTGCTAAGTGTTAGTAACTCAAAATAAAAGGCTACGGAATAAACGGAGACTAGCTAAAGGTGAGCTGACGATATGTGTTGGAAGTGTTCCCAAGTTTGATGTGATCAAACATCGCACACTCCCTCTACCATCAAGATTAGTATTAAACCAGAATAATTGTCACTTGGTGTTTGCGTTGAGCATAGACATGATTGGATTATGTCTATCGCAATACGGTTATTCATTTAAGGAGAATAATGGTTACTCTATTTATTTGAATAATACCTTCAATGGTCTTGCACCTAAAGGAATGGTTTATTGAATCTCGATCATAGTAATACACATTTTCATGCCAAAAGATATAAGATAGTAATGATGGTACCACTTACTTGTGGCACTGCCATGTAAGTCATATTGGTATAAAACGCATGAAGAAGCTCCATGTTGATGGATCTTTGGACTCACTCGTTTTGAAAAGTTTGAGACATGCGAACCATGTCTATTGGTGTATACGCATGAAGAAACTCCATGCAGATGGATCGTTTGGACTCACTTGATTTTGAATCACTTGAGATATGCAAATCATACCACATGGGCAAAATGACCGAAAAGCCTCGGTTTCGGAAGATGGAACAAGATAGCAACTTGTTGGAAGTAACACATTTTGATGTGTGCAGTCCAATCGATGCCGAGGCATGCAGTGAATATCGTTATGTTCTTACTTCACGGATGATTTGAGTAGATACTGAGTGTATTTACTTGATGAAACACAAGTCTGAATTATTGAATGGTTCAAGTAATTTCAGAGTGAAGTTGAAGATCATCGTGACAAGAGGATAAAATGTCTATGATATGATCATAGAGATGAGTATCTAAGTTACGAGCTTTGGCACGCAATTAGGACATTGTGGAAATTGTTTCACAATAAATACCGCCTAAAACACCATAGTGTGATGGTGTGTCCAAACATCATAGTTGCACCCTATTGGATATGATGCGTACCATGATGTCTCTTATCGAATTACCACTATCGTTCATGGGTTAGGCATTAGAGACAACCACACTCACTTTAATAGGGCACCACGTAATTCCGTTGAGACGACACCATTTGAACTATGGTTTGGAGAAACCTAAATTGTCGTTTCTTAAAAGTTTGGGGCTGCGACGCTTATGTGAAAAAAGTTTCAGGTTGATAAGCTCGAACCCAAAGCGGATAAAATGCTTCTTCATAGGACACCCAAAACAGTTGGGTATACCTCCAGTCTCAGTTCCGGAAGCAAAAATGATTGTTTCTAGAATTAGGTCCTTTCCCGAGAAAAGTTTCTCTCGAAAGAATTGAGTGGGAGGATGGTGGAGACTTAATGAGGTTATTGAACCGTCACTTCAACAAGTGTGTAGCAGGGCACAGGAAGTTGTTCCTGTGGCGCCTACACCAATTGAAATCGAAGCTTATGATAGTGATCATGAAGTTTTGGATCAAGTCACTACCGTACCTCGTGGGGTGACAAGGATGCGTACTACTCGAGTGGTACAGTAATCCTGTCTTGAAGGTCATGTTGCTAGACAACAATGAACCTACGAGCTATGAAGAAGCGATGGTGGGCCCGGATTCGACGAATGGCTCAAGGCCATAACATCCGAGAGAGGATCCATGACTTTGGAAGAAATACTAGATGGTCGTAAGGACGTTGGGTAAAGATGGATTTTAAAAGGAAGATGCATAATGATGGTAAGTATCACCATTAAGAAAGCTCGACTTGTCGTTAAAGATGTTATCCGACAAGTTCAAGGAGTTGACTACGGTGAGGCTTTCTCACACTAAGCGATGCTAAGAGGCTGTACGACATGGAATAGCAATTAATGCATGAAAGATTAAATATTGCAGATAGGATGTCAAAAAATTGTTTCCTCGACGTTATACTTGAGGAAAGGTTGTATGTGATACAACCGTAAGGTTTTGTCAATCCCGAAAGATGTTAACAAGTATGCAAAGCTCCAGCAATCCTTCTAAGGACCGGAGTAAGCATCTCGGAGTTGGAATGTACGCTTTGATGAGATGATCAAAGATTTTGGGTTTATACAAAGTTTGTGAGAAACTTGTATTTCCAAAGAAGTGAGTGGGAGCACTATAGAATTTCTGATAAGTATATGTGAATGACATATTGTTGATCGGAAATGATGTAGAATTTCTGGAAAGCATATAGGGTTATTTGAAAAGTGTTTTTCAATAGAAAACCTGAATTAATCTGCTTGAACATTGAGCATCAAGATCTATGAGGATAGATAAAAACGCTAAATGGTACTTTCAAATGAGCACATACCTTGACATGATCTTGAAGGTGTTCAAGATGGATCAGTCAAAGAAGGAGTTCTTGCCTGAGTTGTATGGTATGAAGTTAAGAGTTAAAGCTCGACCACGGCGGAAGAGAGAGAAAGGACGAAGGTCGCCCCTATGCTTCGCACATAGGCTCAGAGTATGTTATGCTGTGTACCGCCTTTGGAAGTGTGCCTTGCCATGAGTCCGGCAAGGGTACAAGAGTGATCCAGAATGGATCATTGGACAGCTCAAAATTGTCCTTGGAGTAAATAAGGACATGTTTCTCGATTATGGAGGTGATAAAGAGTTCGGGCGTAAAGGGTTACGTCGATGCAAGCTTTAACACCTATCCGAGTGACTCGAGTAGCAAACCGGATACGTATAATGGAGCAACCATTTGGAATAGCTCCAAGTGGAGCGTGGAAGCAGCATTTACAATATGACATAGAGATTTATGAAGTACATACGGATCTGAATGTTGCGAGACCCGTTGACTAAAAACCTCTCTCACAAGCAAAACATGATCAAACCCCGTAACTCATTGAGTCTTAATCACATGATGATGTGAACTAGTTTCTTGACACTAGTAAACTCTTGGATGTTGGTCACATGGAGATGTGACCTATGAGTGTTGATCACATAGCGATGTGAACTAGATTATTGACTTTAGTGTAAGTTGGAGACTGTTGGAAATATGCCCTAGAGGCAATAATAAATTGGTTATTATTATCCATGCTATAATTGTATTGATAGGAAACTAAGTTACATGTGTGGATACATAGAAAACACCATGTCCCTAGTAAGCCTCTAGTTGACTAGCTCGTTGATCAACAGATGGTTATGGTTTCCTGACCATGGACATTGGATGTCGTTGATAACGGGATCACAACATTTGGAGAATGATGTGATGGACAAGACCCAATCCTAAGCCTAGCACAAAGATCGTGTAGTTCGTATGCTAAAGCTTTTCTAATGTCAAGTATCTTTTCCTTAGACCATGAGATTGTGCAACTCCCGGATATCTTTTCCTTAGAACGTCTCGGTCATGTCTGCATGGTTCCCGAACCCGTAGGGTCTACACACTTAAGGTTCGATGACGCTAGGGTTATAGGGAATAGATATACGTGGTTATTGAATGTTGCTCGGAGTCCCGTATGAGATCCCGGACGTCGCGAGGAGTTCCAGAATGGTCCGGAGGTAAAGATTTATATATGGGAAGTCCTATTTTGGTCACCGGAAAATGTTCGGGATTTTTCGGTATTGTACCGGGAAGGTTCTAGAAGGTTCTGGAGTAGGGCCCACCTGCATGGGAGGACCCACATGAACGTGGGTAGTGGGGGCAAGGCCCCACACCCCTGGTCAAGGCGCACCAAGATCCCCCCTTAGAAGGAATAAGATCATATCCCGAAGGGATAAGATCAAGATCCCTAAAAAGGGGGGATAACAATCGATGGGGAAAGGAAAGGATGGGTTTCTTTCCTCCCACCTTTGCCAACGCCCCAATGGACTTGGAGGGCAAGAAATAACCCCCCTCCACCCCTATATATAGTGGGAGGCGCATGGGAGCTGCACCCTTGCCTCGGGCGCAGCCCTCCCTCTCCCAAGTCCTCCTCCTCTCCCGCGGTGCTTGGCGAAGCCCTGCAGGATTGCCACGCTCCTCCATCACCACCACACCGTCGTCTTTGCTGGATGGAGTCTTCCCCAACCTCTCCCTCTCTCCTTGCTGGCTCAAGGCATGGGAGACGTCACCGGGCTATACGTGTGTTGAACGCGGAGGTGCCGTCCGTTCGACACTAGGATCTCCGGTGATTTGGATCACGACGAGTACGACTCCTTCAACCCCGTTCTCTTGAACGCTTCCGCTTAGCGATCTACAAGGGTCTTGCTGCAGCTGAGGCGACGATGCTAGCCTATAGAAAATGGAGACAAATACGGATTTAGCTATATTTTCGTTATGTACACAAACTGCACTATGTATATTTAGATAATCAAGAACAAGAATCAAGAACAGATGATGATTACACACCATGAAGCAGTGCCGATTCTACTCAGCAGGCTTGAACAGGCTCAAGCCTGCCCTAAAAAATCGCCAAAGAAATTACTACTAAGCGCACTAGTTAGGCCTAGCCTACAAAATAAAAACTTCCATCCATCTTATTGCATCACACTGCACTACCTCCAACAAAAATTAACATATTTGAAGTTCAGCCTACCCTCCATTTGCGTCCTAGATTCGCCACTGCCATGAAGAGAACAACTTATATACTCTGCCAATGATCATACCAGAAGTATCTTATGTTCAGAAAGAAGAACATGCTATTTGAAAATTAATTTGCATATTGCAGTTTGAACAGACTAAAATGTTGACAACTGCAAGAATGAACAACAGCATATAAGATCTTAGCTGATGAATGAGTAAAACACATTTCTTAGCCGATGCAACTACACATACTTCTCAGTAATTAACTGAACCAAAAACCATATGAATGAGTAATTAACTTATCAGCATAGGTAACCTAGCTGACCTTCCTTTCTCATTTCAATATTCAGTGACAACACCCAGCAAGCAACCACTGCATTTCCTATCTAAATAACAATTGATGCTAGTTCCTAGGAAAAACCAAGAAAGTCTGACCTTGACATTCGGGAAGACGGATCAAGATCCGGCTAGGTTTTCATGGATGGGGCGAATCGGTGCTGCTAGAGAGCACTAGTAGAAAAAGGACCTTATGTGAGACACATTAGTCCCGGTTCGATTTTGGCCCGGTACTAATGGTATCATTAGTACCGGTTTGAACGGCTATGCATTAGTGCAGGTTCAGTTAAACCTTTAGTACCGGTTCGTGCCACGAACCGGTACTAAAGGGGTGGTGGCAGCTGGCGTCGGCCGGGGTTCACGAGCCTTTAGTCCCGGTTTGTGGCACAAACCGGTACTAAAGGCCAACCTTTAGTACCGGATCGCGCCACGAACAGGCACTAAAGGGGTCTAACCTATAGTCCCGTTTGGAGACACAAACCGGGACTATAGGGCAATTTTCAAACTTGAAAAAATCATAACTAAATCATCCTAATTCAGAAAAATACATATAATATATCAAAATTTGCAGAACAAAAAGATCGATCTACTGAAACAATAAGTTTTCCGTTTCGACAATTTTTTAAAATCACAAAATTCCAAAGGGAAAATAGAGTTTTTGGGCGTTTTAGACGTTTTTTAGACATTTTTAGCGTTTAGTGCTCGGGTTTAGATTTCAGAGTTTAGGGTTAGGTTTTATGGTTTAAACCCTTAGTTTTTACTGTTTAGCATAGAGTTTTCGACGTTTTAAGTCCCGGGTTTAGAGTTTAGGACAATTTTTGAAATGACAAAATTGTAAAAGGAAAAAAAGATATGCTCTAATTTATGTTTTTTTGAATTTTGGATAAATCTTGTCAAACCGGTCAAACAACTGATTCAAGAAGTATTAATGTTACTACATAATTATTCAAGAATATTAGTGTTACTAAATAATTATTTCAATTTTTGAGATTTGGTCAAATCTGGTCAAACTATGGTCAAACTGTGGTCAAACTATGGTCAAACTTATTCAAGAAATATTAGCATTACTAAATAATTACTGTTTTTTTAGAATAATAGTTTCAAACTCAAACGGTGAAATGTGTGACTTCATGCTAAAGCTAAACTCCTGAGGGTTAATAGGATTGACATCTTACTATTGTCAGGAAAACAATAAGTGCAGACTCGGAAACGAAGGAGAATAGAACCCGAAAGTTAAGCGTGCTCGGGCTGGAGTAGTGAGAGGGATGGGTGACCGGTCGGGAAGTTAGATGATTTAAAATGAGTGATCCACACTTGAGCAGTTAAGAGAGGTGATTAGAGACTAAATCATCAAATAATTCAGAAAAACTAAAAAATCGAAAAAAAATCAAATTTTTTTTCCAAAATTTTCAAAAAAAAATTCAAAAAAAAACCTTTAGTACCGGTTGGTAACACCAACCGGTACTAAAGGTCCCCCATACTAGGGCGCGAGCTCACGCCACGTGGTGGCACTTTAGCGCCGGTTCGTGCCGAACCGGTACTAAAGGGGGTGGCTTTAGTGCCCACACTTTAGTGCCGGTTCCATAACCGGCACTAAAGGCCCTTACAAACCTGTTTTAAAGCTCCGTTTTCTACTAGTGGAGAGAGACAGTGGGAGGGGGAGGGGGAGAGAGAACTAACCAAAGATCTCGTCGCCTGCAGCAACCACTTCTCCAGAGCTAGGGTTCCGGCCGCGGCAAGGGGGCGGCGGGGGAGATGGGGCAATCGAAGGTTAGGGTTCCGGCAGGGCTTCGTGGCAGGTCGTCGAACCAGGGGGACGCCCTCCTCTCTGCGTAGGTTGCGCCGCCGCCGCCGTCCACTCGCCGCCACCTCGCTCGGGAGAGACGAAACGAGCGCCTCGCTCAGGGATTGCTTCCACGGGGTACCAGGAGATGTTTTTTTTCCGCGTGGGTTTGGAGGGGTTTGGGCCGGGGAAATACCACACGGGGCTTAACCGAATGGAAAAAACTGGATGGGCCGGGTTTATTCCCCGGCGGGGGAAATCCCTGCGGACCCGCGTGGATTAGACCCAAAACCTCGCGGGGCTGGGCTTAACCGAACGAGGCCTAAGGCATCCATAGCTCTGTTTTGTGCGGCTACTCGAGCTACGGTTGGTGATGGGTTACAGATCATTTTTTGGGAGGACCGTTGGATAGACGGAATGCGTGTGGAAGATGTAGCGCCACTAATATATGCTGCAGTCCCATGGCGAGCACGGGAAGGCAGGAGGCTCGATGATGCTTTGTTGACAGGTGCGCCCAAACCTAAGTTTCGAGGCTTTGCACTAGTATTTGCACTTGTGGCAGCAGCTTCAAGTGGTCCAGCTGAGGGCTGGAACGCCAGACATCCTTTCTTGGTGTGGGAAAAGAATGGGTCAGTACTCAGTCCGATCGGCTTATGCCGCCAAGTTTGCCTAAAGAGAGGTCGTGCCGACCACAAACTTCACATGGAAGTCGAGTGCTCTGCTTCAATGTCGGTTCTTTCTGTGGATTGCCATGAGAAACCGGTGTTGGACTTCGGACCGGCTCACTCGGTGGGGACTACCCCGTCATGACGCTTGTCCTTTTTTTTCACATGAGGAAGAAACAATCGAGCACATACTGCTGACGTGTGTCTTTGCAAGGACCATTTGGCGGACTCTATGCACGACCATTGCAAAACAAGAATGGATGCCGACGGCGCAAGATAAACTAGCTGATTGGTGTGCAAGCAAACCCAAGGAGCTACGGGCCGTCGCAGGCTATAGATTTGGGAATTATGGAAGCATATATAGGAATTCCATAGTCTTTGAGGGTGTCACCCCCTCGCTTCATATTGTCATCAGGAGAATTGCAGATGAAGGAACAGCATGGCATCGCGCAGGACGTCTCAAGGGTGACTGGGAGAGGTAGCGGCGGAGCTCTACCGGTGGGTGAGACGTGAGTAGTACCATGTATGCATCTATAGTGGACTTGTGTGCTGTATGCTTAGGGTGTGGCATTGGTTGATGTACTCGTTTATGCTGTAACATCAACTGTGGACTTGAGTCTGTTTTTTTTCGAAAAGGGGGGGCTCCCCGGCCTTTGCATCAGAGTGATGCATACGATCAATTTATTAAACCAAAAAATAGTGTCAACAAGGTTCCAAGGTCTTCAAAACAATAGAAAAGCAAAGCAAGCTCACACAGAGCCATGAAGGGCTAGAAACATCGACTAGCCAAGATAAGAGGCCATAACCGGCTGGCTATGAATAGATAAGTAAACTAGATGCCTATCCTATTACATGACCGCCATCCAAACCGGTTGAAGATATCCCGAGCTACCATCTCCCATCGGAAAGATCCAGTAACCAAATGCTCCCTGGCCTCCGTCGGAGTGAGTAGCGACCATGAACGGATCCGTGCCGTAGTTCGGAATATAACCTGCAAAAAGTGAATACATGATATTCTGTTAAAAACCAAATCATTTCTGCAAGTCCAGATAGTCCACAGCAACGCGCAAACCCCAACCCGATTGTGTTTCACTAAGTCAGGTTGAATCCCATTCAGCCATGTCCCAAATAACGCGTTAACAGAATTCGGTGGTTTGATATTAAAAGCAATGTGAACCATCTGCCAAAGGATTTTGGCCAGCGGGCAATCAAAAAAAAGGTGTTTTATAGTCTCATCCCGATCACAGAAACTACACCTAGTAGGTCCTGTCCAATTACGCTTTATTAAATTGTCCTTGGTTAAAATAACTTGTTTGTGGACAAACCACATAAACACTTTTATTTTCAAAGGAACTTTGACATCGCAAACATGCTTGGAAGTAGGAATGGAGTTCGAATTGATAACATCAATATACATTGATTTAACCGTGAAAACTCCAGACCTAGTCAGCTTCCAGCGTAATTCATCAGGTTGTTAGGAAAGCTGGACCTCCATCAGTCTCCTAACTAGACGGAGCCATTCTTCCCAACGATTGCCCGCCAGCGTCCGTCGGAACTGAATATTAAGTGGGATAGATTGAAAAACCGAAGCTACGAACACCTCACGTCGTTGAACAATACAGTACAACGATGGATATTGGATGGCCAAGGGTGTCTCGACGAGCCAAGTATCCTCCCAGAAACGTATGCAAGCAAGTGCCGTTGCCAAGAACAAACTTTGTCCTATTAAACATAGATTATTTGACTTTCATTAGTCCTTTCCAGAAAGGTGAATCAGTCGGCCTGACTGTAACCTGGGACAAAGTTTTTGTCTGAAGATACTTGCTGTGAAGGATTTGAGCCCACGTGGCATCATTCTCCGAATAGAGCTTCCACAACCACTTGCTAAGAAGGCATCTATTCTTAACTTCAAGGTTCTCTATACCAAGACCCCCTTGGTCTTTCGGTCTACATATGATATCCCATTTAGCAAGCCGGTATTTTCTTTTGGTCCCATCACTCTGCCAAAAGAACCGCGATCGATAGAAGTCCAGTCTCTTCCGAACACCAACTGGGACCTCAAAGAACGATAGGAGAAACATAGGCATACTCGTGAGCACCGAGTTAATCAGGATTAATCGACCTCCGTATGACATGAGCTTACCCTTCCAGCAACTCGGTTTCTTCTCAAATCGGTCCTCGATGCACTTCCATTCCTTGTTTGTCAGCCTACGATGGTGGATTGGAATACCTAAGTAAGAGAAAGGTAACTCTCCCAACTCGCACCCAAACAATTGCCTATAAGCCTTCTGTTCGTCTTTGGCTCTACCATAACAGAACAACCCGCTCTTATTAAAGTTAATCTTTAGCCCGGTCAATTGTTCAAATAGGCATAACACCAGCTTCATATTTCTCGCCTTGGCCAAGTCATGCTCCATAAAGATGATCGTGTCATCAACGTACTGAAGTATGGAAACACCTCCATCAACAAGATGAGGTACCAATCCACCTACTTGAGTCTGTTGTTAGGCTGTACCCATCTCCTTTCTCTTCCCTCCGTTCGGAATTACTCGTCTAAGAAATGAATGTATCTAGATGTATTTTAGTTGTAAATACATTCATTTTTATTCATTTTTTGACAAGTAATTTCGAACGGAGGGAATATATAATATGATATGCACACTTCAAGAAAGAAGATGCTTACTCTAGATCTGGGCTGGCAAACCCTTTTTCGGAATTTAATGCTGCCCGCATCCATCTCTCTACTAGCAAAGCTTGCTACAGTAGGCAATATCATAGTACGTTGGGTAGATAGAAAAGATAAGCCGCCTATTGATGGCTGTTGTTAGGCTGCCATTTTGGTCTCTCACCCCATCAATGTATAAATGTTGTGAGTGGTTGAGTAGAACTGTAGAAGGAAGTGACTTAACGACACTAAACTGGACATGGTCCCAGAGTGAACGATTTAGATCGAACTGGGAGCTACGAGTGGAGTTAGTGCATACATCTTCAGTTCCGTTCGAGCATTAAAGTAAAAGAAACAAGGACATAGTATTCGTAAATCACTGTTCTAACTTTATAATATGTTGGATCAAGCATTAAATTAATAGAAAGAAGGACATAGTACTAGGACAATGATGTACTCCGTCTCAAAAATTTTGACTTAGATTTTTCTAAATACAGATATATCTAATACTAAAATATGACTTGACATATCCATATTTAGACAAATCTAAGACAAGAATTTTGGGAAGGATGAAATATTTCTTATGGCGTCTACATCAAGGACAGGGAAACTCTGTGCTTCCTTGATCTAGTAAGGGCAACTCCAGCCCGTCCCCCTCAACAAAGGTTAACTAACCTCACCTAGACAAACTTTTATCTGGTTAACTTTTCAAAATTTTCATAAGTTAACTTTCTCTAAAGCATGTAATTATCGCTAGGTGGTCTATAGACCTAAATGCAGTTTTCAATTCGGATGTTCTTTTGACTACCTTGACACTTGATGAATAGATCAAAAAAAATTCTCATAATTTTCTTTTCAAAAACCTTGCCTCCGCTTCAATTTTAGGGAGTAAATTACAGAAACCATCGACATTGAAGGCTAGGGTTGCAGAAACAACAATCCTACCAATTTATGCCAAAAAAGCCCTAATTTTGGCCTTTTTTTTGCAAAAAACACTACTTGGATGCTTTGGTTCATTTAACGATGATTATGACATGTGGAGCCCTTTTTGTTGACATGGCATAATGGTTCGGGCTAGACATTGTTAGTTTTTTTTACCAAAAACACCTTGAACAAACAAAACAACCCCCCCCCCCCTCGGTGCGTGCACACGCGCCTAACCTCCGGCCTGGTCATGACGCCGTCCCTCCTCTCCCTGCCTGACCTTCCCTCTCTCACCACTACAGGTTGTGCCGTCATCGCACGCAGAATGAGCCACCCACAGATCCTCGCCGCTCCACCGGTCTTCAACCCACCCCGGATCGAGCTCCGCCGCTGTTGGAAACTGATAGATCTTCTGGGCATCATCGACCTTGAGCCGCCCTGCATCTGCCTCATCCGCCCGAGGGGTGCCTCGCAGCCCACTTGCGTCGAACTCGACCGCGACCATGCCGCTGGTGGGCAAGGCGAGCTCCCTATCTGGACCACGCGTACTATCTCCGCCCCGGGGCATCTTGCTCATATTGGAGTCGCGGTCCTCACGCAAGGTGAGTGCTTGCGGGGAGTGCGTGTAGGGGCGGCCGACGTTCGTGTGTCTCCCTGGCGAGACGGGTGAGCCAAGGGCTGATAGCATTTTTTTTTCTATGAAGGGTGTCTATGTAAAATATCAGGGACTTTGTGTAAATTCAAAACTAACAACTGTCTAATGCCATCTATGCTGAATTACGCCACATTAGCAAATATTGGACCCAGTTGTCATAATCGTGCTTAAAACAGCTTAAACTGCCGATCATTTTTCTTCAAAAACAACTAGGCTCAAAATTAGTGTTTTTAACACAAATCCATAGAATTGTGGTTTATGCAACCCTAGCCTTCAATGTCTATGATTTGGGGAGAGTGCGATTTCTACCATGCACAGTATATACCATGCATTGTCTGCATGGTGGGAAAGATATCATAATGTACTAATCACCTGTACGTCTCACTTCTGTCAGATGGCCAGTTTGTGTGTCAGCCCTTTTGTAAATATATAATGTCCCGTCCTTTGGATGCCACCCCTATCTCCTTGCAACTCTATCACAGAAATACATTTTCTCTTCTATGTAACTGTTTAGATTCTTGATATCTTCTGAAATAAAAGTTCATTTCTTCTGAAATAAATGTTCATAATGAGTTTTTTTAAAAAATAATATACCAAATTGATCTATAGAAACAGATCTATGTGCCATAATGAGTTTCTGTGCGCATCAAATTGATCTATAGAGAACTTGATGAAACTTGGCAAAACTTGGCACATAGTTTTTTTACAATTTCACTTCGACGGAGAAAAAAACTCGGCGTGGGGGGCCTAGAGGGATAGCCGGGGGTAGTGGGGGTGGTTCCAGGGAGGGTGGGGCTGCGAGGCTGTGCGGGGGGCGCCGCCGGCCGTGGGCGGTGGCAGGGCCGGCGGTTAGGCCGGTGGTGGCTGGCAGCTCAAGGAAGGAGATGCGCCGAGAGGTTGAAGAAAAACCGTGGGCCGTTGATTTCGCATCCAACGTTTCCCAAAATCGACGGACCTAATTTTTTTCATCTGACTAATGTCTAGGCACGGCCAATAAGATTAGATGATGCCCTCAAGCTTCAATAGTTCTATTACTAGAGTGCATCCATATATATCGCCTAAACATAGCTGGTGCTACCATCGTCTTCCATTGCCTGCACAAGTTGTAGGTAGGACCACATACATATCCGACTGGCGGCTTTGAAGATAACACAGAAGCTTTTCGGAATTTTTGTTTGATTAAAGTCAAAATTTTAGTTTTACTTACGTTTGTAATTCTAGAGAATATGTCTTACTGTGTTATTTTTAGTCACGCGATTCCTCTAATAATTACTCCCTCTGTCTCAAAATAAGCGTCTTAACTTTGTACTAACTTTAATGTAAAGTTATACTAAGGTTGAGACACTTATTTTAGGACGGAGAAAGTATACTGATTCCTGACTTTGGTTCAAAGGCAAATATATGTCGCCGGGGCTAATTAATGTGCTGAAGTGCATCAAATAAGACTTAGAGCATCTCCAACTGGCGCCAAAAACTGCTCCGCGCGTTAAAATTCAGGTTTTTCTGGTGCCGAACAGCTCCAGCAAAAGCTGTAAAATACTTCACGCGCAAAAAAAAAGGTTTAGGCTAGAAAGCGCTATCGCATGCTGTAAATTTGGGGTGCCGGATCGCGCGCTCTTCATAATTTGTACTGCGTGTTTTTTTGGCGCGTGTTTTGGGCATTTGAAAAATCAATGTTGGGTCCGGCGCACTAAAAATGCTACAGTGACACGCTAAAACTATTTTAGCACGCGAAACTTTTATGCACCTGTTGGAGATGTTCTTATGTGCCCACTTGGAGTGGCGCGTTAAAACTATTTTAGCGTGCTAAAACTATTATAGCACGCGAAACTTTTGTACGCCTATTGGAGATGCTCTTATGTGCCCACTTGGCCACTCTGATAACTCGGGCTTCTGTATATATATATCCACATCCTCTCGTCGGAGCTGCTCGCGTGTACACCTCCGCACCTCGTTCATATCCATACATGCAAATTAGCTTGGCAACAATGGCATTGACTCTGTCGCCTGAATTGCTCGTCTGCACCTCCGCCCTCCTCCTACTTTTAGCCTTCTGCATGTACACCAAGCCTAGGAGATCAAAGCATCCATTGCAACCGACGGATTGGCCAATACTTGGCATCCTCCCTTCACTCATCCTCAACCTACACAGATTCCACGATTACATCGCCGAAGTCCTCCCCTCCTATGAGCATAACCTCAAGTCGTGCTTAACTAGCATGCGCTTCTTGATCACTTGTGACCCGACCAATGTCCGGCACGTTTTCACCTCAAACCACACAAACTACCTCAAGGGCAAGGAGTTCTCGGAGATGTTCGACGTTACAGACGGCAGCTTCTTCACCGTCGACGGCGAGCCATGCCGCCGGCAGCGTGCTAGGATTCAGAGCATATTCAGCAGCCCGCGGCTGCTCGCCTTGATGGCCGACTGCTGCCGTGACAAGGTGGAGAAGGGCGTTACCCCGTTCCTGGCACGTATGGTGACCACCGGGGCCCCGTTTGACATGCATGATTTGATCACGAGGTTCGCGTTCGACGTGACGGCCACACCCATCTTCGGCGTGGACCCTTGTCTCCTCTCAACCGGCGGCCATAACATGCCACTACCACCCACGCATGCCACCGTCGCCATGGATACCGTCATGGAGGTAGCACTGCTCCGCCACGTCGTGCCGGTGTGCTGCTGGAAAGCGATGAGGTGGCTAAACGTCGGCCCAGAGAGAAAGCTCGCCGTGGCGCATAAAGTGCTTCGTGGGTTTATAGCAGAGATGATCGAGAGGAGCAAGCTGATGACAAGCAGCCATACTGGTGATCAGGAGGGTCCTGTTGGCCCCGTAGACAATATTATGTCTACGTATATCAACGATCCAGAATACAACGATGACCTGCTCTGCGCGACGCTTATCAACTTCATGATCGCTGGGAGGGACACCATCGGCACGGCGTTGCTATGGCTCTTGTACAGCCTCGCCCAGAACCCTGACGTCGTGTCCCGTATACGGAAAGAATTGTTCCCTATTGCGTCGGGTAAAGCAGCACACGCCAGCACCATGGTTATATTTGAGCCCGAGGAGACCAAAGCCCTCATCTACTTGCACGCCACTTTGTTCGAGTCTCTCAGGCTGTTCCCTCCGATCCCCATCGAGCGCAAGACGGTGATCACTGACGATGTGATGCCGAGCGGCCACGGGGTGTGTGCTGGTGACACCATCCTCGTCTCCCTCTACTCCATGGGGAGAATGGAGCAGGTGTGGGGGCAGGACTGCCGGGAGTACAAGCCGGAGAGGTGGCTCTCTGGAAACGGTAGCGAGCTACGGTATGTGCCATCTCACAAGTTCTTGGCGTTTAACTCGGGGCCTAGGATGTGCCTCGGAAAGGGCATCGCCATCATGCAGATGAAGACTGTCGTTGCTGCCATCGTGTGGAACTTCGACCTGGAAGTGTTGGAAGGGCATTCTGTCCAACCCAAGTTTTCTTGTATTCTGCAGATGAAACATGGGCTTATGGTGAAAGTGAAGAAGCGAGAAATGTAGTGCGGTGCTGCTAGGGTCCATGCCGTGGAACGCAGCGTTTTAGTTTCCGGGCGACAGCGAGCTTTTTATCATCATGGCAGTACAGTCTAGTCTTGGGATTCACAAACTTCAGAATCCACACTATCTAAACCATACTAGTATATGCATTAGTATTTAAATATGTGTGTTTAGATACAACTCATGTACGTAATGGATTGTATCCTATTGTTGTACTATTTAGAAAGGATTCTCATCTAATTAATGCGTTATGTGAGGGAAAAAGTATGAATTGTCTTGCGTTTTATGCTAGCCTTGGGAGTTGGGAGTATATCTAACGATGCCACGCACATTGCCGCAGGAACCTTCCTAAGAGTAACTCTAGCCGATCCCGCAAAACGCCTTGGCTGTAAAATAACCTTTGTTTTATGGTTTCAGGCAAAAAAAAACCCGACCCGAACAGATACCGTATATCTGGCAGAACAGGATTCTTTTTATATCTCCCCCCAAATGAAACCCCAAATCCATTATATATTCGGGGTTTGAAACCTTTCTTCCGGTTCCCCTCATCCCACGAGGCAGTTGGCGAGGAAAGTTATGTCAAACTCGCCGGAATCCGGCCAAATTGCACCACCGTGCTACAGTTTCGGCCAATTCCCCGCTGCTTTCCAGCGACCACGTCGATTCCGACCACTGCGCCACCGTTCTTTAGGCCCTGTAATGCCCCCTGAGGGAGCTGCTCTTCAGGTCGTGCAATGTCGTCATCAAGCCGCTTGAGCGAACCACTCTCCGTCACACTCCAGGCCCCCCCCCCCCCCCCACGGACGAGCCCACCCCTCTTCTCTCCTCGCTGTCCATCACTGCCCCCATGGGCCACGGCCACCCCCATGCCCGCCACGCAGGCGCCAAAGCCACTCCCTGCTCGAGCTACTGCCACTCGATGCCGAGACTCCGGAGATGCACGGGTGCGGCGGCGGGGGCTTTCACCTACGCAGCGTTGTCGATTGACGGCGGAGCAGTAGTTCATAAAGGGAGGATCCAATTGCTTTATTTATGTGTGAGGGTGCTTTCTGATATTTTGCAGGGACCTTGTTGTAAATTCAATTGGTTTATATGGGATCCGTTCTACCGACATGCAAATCGTACCGCAAATCCATTCAGGGGGAACCGTATACAGTTTTTACAGGACGCATTTTTGCTGGATTTGCTACAGTTGCTTTAAAGATGCATAAATTGCTTGAAAAACATATAAACTAACAGAAAACAAATATAAGCTTAAAAACATATAAAAGGAGAAAGTAAATTACAGTTAAAAGAATGTCATTTCTAACAAATGCGAAAGATAAAACTCTAATGCAAAAAATTACTTATGACTAACTTGCATGAATATATGATGTGGCAACACTGTATGCATAGGAATACAGAAGAAATAGAATTTATGGCTCGAGAAGCAAGTCCATGATGGTCTCATTTCTTTAACGCAAAAAAAATAGAATTTATGGCTTGCTTGCATGACTTGATTATGTGACATAATTGCATGGTTAGGAAAAATAGGTTGTACTAGTAGTTAGGAATAGTAGATGTAACTCTATCTTGCTCAATGAATGAGGTATCGCATCGTCATGGTTTTGGCGAGTATATATAGTTCGTGAGTATGGGATTGGCGGCTGGTTGTTGATGAATCAACAAATTAATAACATGATGACGAGACAGTGTAATAGCAAGGACAAAGGTACGTGTAACTGCCTTAAGAGCCACCCGCAAAAGAAAATGCATTAAGAGTACTTTTTGACAAAGAGTGGATTTTTATTAGCTTAAAATGAAACATCAAGAGTATAAACATGATGAGCACACACTCGGCCTCTGCATAGTTATGATGCACACAGCTAACACCAACACACGCACACAAACATGCCAACAATTAGCAAAGTCGTATAAGACCAAAGCTATATGTAGACGAGAAAAAAAAACGATTCGATCTACGATTGGCAAACTACGACAATGACCATATTCACGCCAATCATATCATGACACCACACGAACAACAAGATTCTGCAACAGCAACGCCTTCAAGAAGAAAGCGACGCTCAAGAATCGCCGTCACCGGATCCACCTGTGAATGCCAGAATCTAGGTTTTCACCCTGCAAAATCAGTCCGAGCATATCGGAGCAATGCCTTCAACAAGGTAACGACGAAAAAAAAATGTCACCGCTGCCAGGATTAACCAACTCGGGTCAGACATAGGCTTTCACCCTCAAGCTCGAGACCGGGTACTTGAATAGCACCATCACCAAAGTCATTCATGTATTGTCGCTACCACTTTTCCGCGATCCCAGCAGCTACATGCGATGCGCAATCACCGCATCTGCACAACCACCCTTGTCAAGCCGTCGTCCATAGTTTGCATCTCACCGCTTAAGTCAACCACCGGATCTGGCGAGATGAACCCTACCAAAGACCTCTCGGTGACCATCACCATCGTTCCATGCCATGTCATCAAGATGAACCCTACCAAAGAGTAAAAAACTAAAAGAGTGCCAAGCAAGAAAACATCACGCCATGTAGCAAAATATCAAAGAGTGTCATTACACGTTCGCCACCCAAATGTGGGCATATATTCCCCAGTAAGTCATCCAAGCTTCGTCACCCCATCTTCCATCGGATTCCAGTCTTGCGACCACTTTAGCCAAGACCCGGATTGCAGCCAACTCATACATGAGTACAAGACATGCAGAAAGTACAATTTTTTTGTATAAAAAATAAAATTATTACTGAGGAAAATGGAACAGAAAATAGCAACGGTTCCAACATAATTAAGAGAGCGAACACACTTAGGAACTCCTCGTAATCAAGGCACAAACATGTGGGACATGTTCCGAAATTGTTCTATTTATGAGTGTTACAAAATTAGTCTTCATGGTTCCCAGTTCCCACCACAACTAACTTCCATGATTACCGTGGCCACATAATTCAACTCATGGGGTCGAAATTGTTGTGAGGCATATGAAACAACTCTTTCATCCTGTATAAGCACACCTTCAAGTCCTCGACGTGAAGCGTCGCAATATACTTGGAAATCCTGGCGTATGTCTAGAAGAATCAGCACTGGGGTTGTAACCAAACGCTTCTTCAACTCCTGAAAACTGGCCTCACAATCCTCAGTCCATTTAAATTTGGTGTCCTTCTTCAATAACTCCGTCATGGGCTTCGCAATCTTGGAAAAATTCTCAATAAATCTGCGAGTCCAAGAAAACTTCTGATCTCTCCAACTGAGGTGGGTGCTAACCATTTAGTGACAGATGCAACCTTGGTAGGGTCTGCTGCTATACCTTCTCCGGATATAACATGTTGGAGAAATCCAACTTCCTTCAACCAAAACTCCATTTTATGAACTTGGCATACAACTAGTGTTCCCTTAGTTTCTCGAGAATTAAGCGCAAATGTTCCTTGTGCTCTTTTTCATTCATCGAGTAGACCAATATATCATCAATGAAAACCACAACGAACTTATCCAAGAACTCCATGAATACATTGTTCATCATACTCATGAAATAGGCAGGGGCATTAGTCAAACCAAATGACATAATTGTATACTCATATAGCCCATACCTCGTAGTAAAAGTTGTCTTAGCTATATCATGTTCTCGGATCTTCAGCTGGTGATAACCTGACCGAAGATCGATCTTGGAGAAAACCTTAGCTCCCTGTAGCTGGTCATCGGCAGAGGGTATTTATTCTTAATCGTCACCTCATTCAGCGCACGATAATCAACCACCATCCTCAAAGATCCATCACTCTTCTCCACTAGAAGCACTGGGGCTCCCCAAGGTGATGAGCTTGGTCGAATATAACCTTTCTCCAGTAACTCCTTTATCTGCTTCTTAATTTCCTCCCGATCATTTGCGGGCATCCAATACGGTCTCTTAGATATTGGTCCGGTCACTAGTAGAAAAAGGGCCTATTGTCCCGGTTGGTGAACCGGGACTAAAGGGTCGGTACTAATGCCTCCCCACTTTAGTCCCGGTTCAATCCAGAACCGGGACTAAAGGCCGCGGCCACGTGGAGCTCCACCTTGGAAATTTTATGATTTTTTTTTAAATTTTTTTTTAAAATTTTTTGAATAATTTTTTATTTTCAAATTTCTAAGTTATTTTAACCCCTAATCTCTAATCAGCACCCCTCATCACTGCTCAATTTATCCTCTTCTCTAATCACCCTCATCATTCCAAATCACCTAACTTCCCGAACGGTCACCCATCCTCCCACTCACCCAGCCTGAGCACGCTTAACTTCCGGGTTCTATTCTCCCTTGTTTCCAAGTCTGCACTTGTTGTTTTCCTGACAATAGTAAGATGTCAATCCTATTAACCCTCAGGAATTTTGCTTGAGCATGAATTGACACATTTCACTGTTTGAGTTTCAAACTATTGTTTTCAAAAACAATAATTATTTAGAAAACAATAGTTATTTTGAATAATTAGTTTGACCATGGTTTGACCATGGTTTGACCATAGTTTCACCACAGTTTGACTACAGTTTGACCAGATTTGACCAAAATTCAAAATAACTGAACAAATTAGTTAGTAACACTAATATTCTAGAATAATTAGTTTGACCATGGTTTGACCATGGTTTGACCATTGTTTGTTCATAGTTTGACCACAGTTTGACCAGATTTGACCAAAATTCAAAATAACTGAACAAATTATTTAGTAACACTAATATTCTAGAATAATTAGTTTGACCATGGTTTGACCATTGTTTGACCATAGTTTGAAATTTTTTCGATTTTTTCCACTCTAGATATTAAAAGCCCCGTAACTTTTTTCTGTTAGGTTTTTGAGGATTTTGAAAATGTTTAACAGGGTTCCCCTAGTTAAATTTGGATGTAACTTTTCGAGTAGATGATTTTTCATATAAAAAACTTTTTCATCCGAGTTAGTATGCAAAAGTTATGCCCATATTTACAAATTCCAAAGAGATTTTGCAAATAAAGTCGAAATTCACATTTGCAAATTTTCCCAACAACTAGACCACATATCACATGGGAAACTTATTTTCTTTTATTTTTTTGACATTTCCATCATTTTGTTTTATTTTTTAAAAAATTGAAAAGGTGATCCGGGGGGGTAGAGTTTGAAAATGGGACCTTTAGTACCGGTTCATGGCACGAACCGGGACTAAAGGTCTCAACCCCATTAGTCCCGGTTCGTGCCTCAAACCGGGACTAAAGGTCTACTCTTTAGTCTCGGTTTGAGGCATGAACCAACTACTAATGGGCATCGCACCCTTTAGTCCCGGTTTGAGGCACAAACCGGGACTAAAGGGCACAGGTGAACCGGGACTAATGCCTTAGCCGCACGAACCGGGATAAATGCTCACATTAGTCCCGGTTCTGGATTGAACCGGGACTAATGGGCTAAACTGGCCTGGACGAAAGCCCTGTTTTCTACTAGTGGGTGCCTGGCAATAACTCAATCAAAAACTCAATATCTCGATCTGGTGGCATGCCTGGTAACTCCTCCGGAAATACATCGGGATAATCCTTCACCACTGGTACTTCCTCCTAAACAACTCCCGATAGGGAATTTACCTGTGTCCTCCTTGGTGCATGCCTAGACACATACTTGATCCTCTTTCCTTCTAGTGTGGTGAGAAGAATTGATTTACTGGCGCAATCGATGTTTCCTTCAAACTTGGATATCCAATCCATGCCTAGGATCATGTCCAATCATTGTGACTCCAGGACAATAAGGTCGGTGGGGAAAACATGTCTACCTATGGTTACTAGCAACTGATAGCATCCTCTACTAGCCATATACTCCGCTCCTGGCGAACTTACTAACATAGGTGACTTAAGGGCTACGGTTGGCAACTTAAACTTGTCCACAAATTCCCTTGATATGAATAAATGAGATGCACCAGTATCGAAAAGAACAAGTGCTGTAAATGCATTAATCAAAAACTTACCGACAACTGCGTCGGGCTGCTCCTCAATCTCCTCCACACTGACGTGGTTCACCTGACCTCTGGTGAAGGGGTTGGGCTTCTTTCCAGAACTTCCATTGCTGTTTCCATCCTTGGCTTCAGAACATTCAATGGCGTTGTGTCCAGTCTTCCCGCACTTGAAACAAGAAATGTGACTTAGATCCTTCTTGGCGGGTGTCGCGGGGTTGGAACGTTTCTGACTGTTGCTTCCTCCATTCCCATTGCCATTCTTATGGCCACTGTGGTTGTGTGAACTTCCTCCATTGTGCGTATGTCCTCCATGGTTATGGCCTCCATGGTTATGTGTATGTCCTCCCGAGTATGGGGAATAGCGGGGCTTCTGCTGAGCTCCAGAAGTGTACCCCCCTATCCATACTTCCTTTTGCGATTTTCAATATGATGTTGCTTGCCTTCTATCATGAGGGACCTGTCTACCAACTCCTGGTAGTTGTTGAAAGTTGCCACCAACAACTGCATGCTTAGCTCATCATTGAGTCCCTAAAAAAAATTCTCCTGCTTCGCGGCATCCGTGGCCACATCATCCGGGGC
Organism: Aegilops bicornis; assembly: GCA_021605145.1. Taxonomy (NCBI): domain Eukaryota; kingdom Viridiplantae; phylum Streptophyta; class Magnoliopsida; order Poales; family Poaceae; genus Aegilops; species Aegilops bicornis. The sequence continues at coordinate 30,054,587 of CM038671.1, read as the reverse complement.
ATAGCGTGCTAACTTGCTGAATTCATCCACATACTGTCGCACTGTACGACTTCCTTGGCGCAAGTTGTGAAACTCGCGCTTCTTCATACTCATAGCTCCAGCTGAAACATGTGCGGTGCGAAAGGCCTGCTGAAACTGATCCCATGTAACTGTAGCAATGGGATAAGTGGTGGTGAAATTCTCCCACCAAGATGTTGCGGGTCCATCAAGCTGATGCGCGGCAAAGCGCACTCTCTCCGCATCTGTGCATCCTGCAGTGGTCAGCTCTCTCCCAATCTTGCGGAGCCAATCATCTGCAATCATTGGCTCGGTGCTGCTAGAGAACATCGGCGGATTCAACCTCAGAAAATGGGCTAGGTTCTCAACAGGGGGTGATGGTGGTGGGTTGTTGTTGTTGTTGCCTTGGTTCTGATTCTGATTCTGGACTAACATTTGCATCAAGGCATTCTGCTGATGGATCAACGGAGTGAGTTACGATGGGAACACGAATCCGGTGTCACGTCTCGGAGGCATCTGATGGGTTAGATGGGGTGATAAAACATAATAGAATAAGGTCTAAGAGAGATTTCACTATCCATATGCACATGAGGCAAATGCAATCAATTCACTTCATTCAATATCAAACAAGGTTCACACAAAGGATCTAAACTCCGATTAAAAATCGATCGGTGCTAACTACTGGGAAGAATACTACTAGTAACATGGTGGTCGTCTAGAAATTTTGATCGGTGAAAGACTCCATAATATATGCTCCAGCTTTGTCTACGTATTCGTCATCACTATCATCATTTGCATCACTGTCCATGTCAGTGTCGTCCAAGATGATGTAGTCCTCACTCATTTTGCTCCATATATATTCCATATTTGAATCTTTAAAAAGACTAATATTTAGGAACGGAGGGAGTAGAGATTATTTTATCAGAAGTGTGAAGGAAGTGCCACCTCTAGGTAATCTTGATTCGGTATTATTCTTCGGAAGATTACCATCTGGATGCATGCTTATTAGTTATTACTGTTCAATTAAATTTATTTGTCTCTTAAAGCAACAGCGAATAGTCATACCAATGAACATTAAACTTAAATAAAGCATACATTTACGAAGGAATATGCAGTGTCGACTCGTTTAGTGCTAGAAACTGTAGGATATTACTTGTATAATAAAATTTAAAAAAAACTGCTCTCAAGAATAAGAATATAGAAGTCCTACCACTGAGAAGATTAAATGAAAGATCTAACTCAATTAGGCGAGTCAAATTAAATACTGAATTTGGTATGCTCCCAGAAAAGCTACACTCTCGAAGTTGTAGTGATGTCAATTTCTTGAGTAGTCCAACTGCATAGGGTATTGGCCCAGAAAACCCAGAACTGTGAATCTCCAAAGCCTCCAAATTACTAAGATTGCATATTGCAGCTGGCATTGGCCCAGAAAACTCAGAAGCAGAAATTTCCAACCTTATCAAGCTACTAAGATTGCCAATTGAAGATGGTATCGGCCCTAATAAACCATGAGCATTAATTTCCAAGCTTTTCAAGCTTCTGAGATTGCCAATTGCAGATGGTATTGGCCCTAAGAAATCATCAGCAGTTATTTCCAAGCTTTCCAAGTCTGCGAGGTCGCCAATTACAGATGGCATTGGACCTTTCAATTCGGAATGATGAATCACCAAGCTTCTCAAATTTACTAGATTACCAATTGCCGACAGTGATGGCTTGGTGAACCTGCAGTAATACATTGACAGGCTTCTCAAGTTCTTGAGTTTGGCAACTGAAGAAAAAGATTTCCAAGAGAAGATCCATCCTCTCAGTTCTAAGCTTGCCAAGTTCTGCAGGTCTCCGATCGATGACAAAATTAGCCCCAAATCTTTTGTCGAGTCTGTCAGGGTGAGTTCCAGATGTCGTAAAGACTGTGAATACCGAGTGAAGATTGATGCTCCATAAAAGCAAAATTCACATCAAGGCTTAACGTTTGCAAAGACTTGAAATTGCTAAAAGATCCTGTTTTTCCAAAGGACAAATTGGTCCCATCTAGCATCATTATCTCTAAAGAACTTGTGTTGGAGAAGTTGGGCATGTGCCCTGAGAGATTCTCGTTAAAGGATAAATCAAGAACCGTAGTGTTCTCGATTGGAAGGTTCTACGAGGAAACCAACCTTGGAGATTTGTCCCAGCAAGTTGGAGCACACTTAAATTGAGAAAATCCATGAACAACACTGGAAAAGGAGCAGGTATATCAAAGTTCCCTTCAAGATTGATCATGGTTAGAGAGTGGAGGGTTGAGAGGGATGGACAGATAGGGCCGCTGAGGCCACAAAAACTCAAGCTAAGAACTCGGAGATGGGGAAGAGATTTAGCAAGAGCATGGCACCAGTCTCTGCTGCTAGACATATCCACTTCATCAAGGTAGAGCTCACTCAGACTGCTGAGGTTAGCCACTAAGATCTCAAAGTTCAGTACCTCCAGCTCGTGCTGAAAAAAATCATGGGTTTTTGTAACATGGCTACAAAAAGAATCCTCAGAACCGGAATCATAGTTATTAGAAAGATCCAAGGAGATAAGGTTGGCAAGTTTGCCGATGCCAGTAGGTATCTGGCCAACGAAGCCTGAATAGGAGAGGTTGAGGTGGGTGAGCGAGGAGAGCCTCTCAAACCCATTTGCCGGGAGACTGCACGGTCCAAAATTATTCATGCTAAGGTCAAGTACTTGGAGCGAGGTGAGCTTGAAGATTGCAGGGTCAAGGCACTGACTGCACAGGCCACACCTACCGAGTTCCAAAGCAGTGACATGGCCCGAGGAACTGCTGCAGCCGACGCCTTCCCAAAGACAACAGTCGGTACCATCCTGCCATGACTCAAGAGCGTCGAGGTAACGGAAAAATAAGAAGGATTCTTTAGCTGGAGGAGAGTTGCAGCCTGGTCTGGATGGCATCGGAGAGTGAGGTTACCCTCACCATGGGTGCTGGAGGTGGGCAGTGCGTGAAGCACTGCAAGAAAGAGTAGTAGCACCCAACCGGTCGAAGCCATTGGTCGTCCAGAGAGAACCGTGTACTGGTTTCTTTTTTTCTTTTTTTTTTCGAGCAGGAGCTCTGCCTTTTCATTAAGAAGAAGAGAATTGATCAGTTTATAAGGAAAACTGGCCAAAAATCGATACATCTGCGAAACACGCACACGCCAGTCCCGAGGCTGCGCACCACTCGAGTCGACGACACTGTCACCCAAGTGACCAGAGACGACACCCTACAACAGAGCACTGGGCTCCGGAGCCGCCGCTCCGACATCCACACCGGCCCCGAGGCCATGCACCAGCCTAGTCGATGGCTCCGCCGCCCTAGAGGCCAAAGCCAACACCCAAACGCACACGAGATCTCTGGCGCCGCCGCACCGGCATCCACTCCGGCCCCAAGGCCGCGAATCCACCTAGTCGAAGACCATGTCGCCCTCGCGACCAAAGCCAACCACCGCACGAAGGAGATACCCGGAGCCGCCGCTCCGACTTCCACGCCGGCCCCGAGGCCGCGCACACGCCTAGCCGACGACGAAGTTGCAGAGCCACCGCCAGCAGATGAAGGACCGGACCTCCAAAGGCGTCGCCCCAAGAGGGAAGCGACGAAGAATGCCGCCGACGCCCACTTCGGCCAAGGCCGAAGTTTGGGTTTTCACCCGAAGAGCCCGTGACTGAGATGACGAGGGAGGTGAAGGGGCTCCACGACGCCGCCTCCAACAAGGGAACGACATCCTAGGACGTCGTCGACACCGGCATCGACCAAGGTCGAGCTAGGCTTTCACCCGGAGCTCACCAAACCCATGATCACCACAGCCAATCACCACTAGCAGCGGCCGAGCACTCTACACCGAACACCACCGCCAACCACCTCTAACACGGCAAGCAAAACCACCACGGCACCACGCGCCGTCATGGCAGCCCCGCACCCACCGCCAAGAGCGGCGCCGCTGCGCCGCCATCCTCCCTCCTCGCTGCCGTAGCCAACGCGCCGCAGCGCCGCCCGCAACCCGCCGAACTCGAGGCTGACCACCACGCACCAGATCCGGGGCAGCCTCGCCCGGATCCGCGCCCTGGACGCACCCCACGACCGCCGCAGCACATCCACCTACGCGGCGGCGCCGCCATCCAGGAGCTGCCGCGCCGCCCCCGTCGATCCGTGGCACACCGCCACCACCACGGATCCGCAGACGCCAGCCGGAGCAGCCACGCCCCGGCCCGCCCGCCATGCGCGGAGGCCCGCCATGAAAGCCGCCGCCCTGGCCAGATCTGGGAGAGCACGGACCCCCGAAACGAGGCCATCCCGTAGCCCCCATGCCCGGATCCGCCGGCCACCGCACTCCCCTGCCTCCGCGTCCCCGGGACCGCCGCCCCAGCATGCCAGCGTGCCAGCCGCCATCCACGCCCCAGCCGAGTCCGGCGGCCGCCAGCGCCACCGCGGCACAGATGCCGGCGGCAGCGGCGGGGAGGGAGCACCGGAGGGGGGGCTTCTAGGCGGCGGCGTGGTTGCGCCCCCGGAGTCGCCTGGGGAGCGACTCGGGGGGTTGGGGAAGATGTTCCCTTTTTGCCCGTACTGGTTTCTTTTCTGTTTGAGAGGCAATGCGGAAGACAATGTAGTGACGGATTTGTTAGAAGTGATGTTAATTCAAGTTTTGTGCTGGTCATCGCTCAAGTCTTCCAAATAAGAAGATATGAAAGGTCCAGTGAAGCAAGACCTCCACACTCTGTGTGAGACCGGTTATGCAGAATTGACTTGTGACCCATCAGATATCTTTGCATTGGACAGAGACCATACGTACCATCAGACATCGACGTTGGCTAATTTTATTTGGAGCTACTAATTACTTTCAGTTTATTATTCTAGTGAAAATGTGAGGAGGAGGATGCAGCTTGGTCCACTGTCCCAGTGACATTTAGATTGTGATTTGTGAGCAGCGACCCGACAGCCAGCGTCTAGTGCTGCAGATTAATTGAAGCGCCAGAACGGTGCTGCAGGTAGAAGTACCGTCTAGTGGTGCAGGTTAATTGCAGCACCAGCACGCAGCCCCCGTCAAACAAGACCCGACATTATTCAGGATTTCAAGTGTGCCGTGGCCTATGGATTATGTGGAATCGCAATGCTTGAGTATTGATGGATACCGAATCGCATTGACGTGGCCCAAATTAGCGGGATACCGAATCAATCAAGTAGGCACAAACATCCCAAACGAACTAGAAGGAGCACGCAGAGCATGTTGGAGTTAACCTTGTTGATTAGCTATTCATCATGTTTAAGTTTTTTCTCTATGCATTTAGTTGGGTCGTCCAAACTAGTAGGGTGTTAGCTGATTCAAAATAAGTCATGCAGATTAGAGAGTAGTGTGCATGGCAAGATTTGTCGTGCCAAGTTGTGTGTGTCGCATGGCACCATGCATGTGTAGCAATGGCACTAGTGTGTGTGTGTGCCGTTGGGTTGATCTAATCTGCATGGATGTGGTAACGGCATGAACCAGCTATGCGTGGAGTCCAAGCGGCCAAGTCAGAGAGGATATAAACGTGAAGATATAAGCGGGTGCAGTTAGTTGCGGCATGCGCCAAGTGACCTGATCTCCAGCGACTTGAAAGTGACTCAAGCTGTGCATGCTAGTGCGGTTAGTGGGGCAGTATTAGCGGATCAGGCTGTTAGGCTTGGGCGTCTGTGTGTGTGAGCTATGATATAAAGCTATGTAATCATGTTGTTTATTTTGTCAAGAGAAAACAAGAAAAAAGCACAAGTGCGTGTGCACCAGACTCTGTGTGTTCTTCTCCCGTGCGTGAGTCTTCTTCCTCCTCCTGGGCATAGCCGACAGAGCACAGGTTGAACTATACAGTACCTGCGGCGACGGCGAGGCAGCAGAAGGGGACGGCGGCCGAGCCCCGGCCCGACCTGCGCAATGACGGGGGCAAACGGCAGATTCAACCCCGACGGCGGCCTGGTGTGGGCTGTGGGGGCGGCGAATCGGTCCGTGGCACGACTCCCTACTAGAGGCAGCTTCGCCTGCCACTCCCACAATACGTTGCGCGCCATGGAGGCAGTGCCTCTGAGCGATGGCAAAGGAAGTGCGGCGGCTGACAGGCGGCGGGCAAACCGGTGGTCTCAGCACCGAGGGGCGGCGGGGCAGGGGCGCCCCTCTGTCTCGCTTGGGAACCCCTCGCTGAAGGCAGCCACGAGTTGGTCTGGCCCAGGCGCGAGGGAAACAACAGCCACGTTTTTAGTTTTTAGTTTTTTGCTTTCTTTTTTTGATTTTCTTATACTTCCAAATATTAAAAATAAAAATATTACCAAAATCACTCTACATTAAAACCTTTGAAAAATGTTGACGAAGCATTAGTAAAATGTTAAGCATGTATATAGAGAAAATGTTTATCACATATGCAAAAGATGTATAACAAAAACTAGAATGTGCACGAAATAATTTGATTATCTATTTAAAAATAAACAACCATTTGAAAAGATGTTGAAAAAGTGTTTGAAAAATGTTAAGCAAATGTTTCAAAAATGTTAAATGTTTATAGAAAAAATGTTGACCATATATTACAAAGATGATGAAACAAATTTGCTCACGTATATGAAAATGTTAGTCAAGCATTTGAAAAAGTATTTGAAAAATGTTAAATATATATAGAAAATGTTGACCATGTAATAAAAACAATGATGATTCTCTTTTATCATATATATATATATATATATATATATATATATATATATATATATATATATATATATATATGTTAATCAAGCATTTTGATAGTGTTCAACTAGTATTTGGAAAACGTTAAATGTGTATAGAAATGTTTTTGACCATGTGTTAAAAAATGTTAATGTTGCATTCAGAAAATGTTAAAATGCGCATAGGAAAAACTGTTGACCATGTATTAGAAAATGTTAATCAAGGATTTGAAAAATATTATAAGTGTGCATAGGAAAACTGTTGACCATGTATTTGAAAATATGGTAATTCTGTATTTTGAAAATGTTAATCAAGCATTTAATTTTTTTAAATGTGTATAGAAAAATGTTGACCATGTATTAGAACATTTGAAATTCGTATTAAAAAGGTTAAACGTGTAATAGAAAAATGTTGCGGACATATAAAAAATGTAGAATGAAAAGCAAAAGTAACAAAGAAACCCAAAATAAATGAAATTGAAAAAGAAACAAAATAAAACAAAAGAACAAAGAAAATGAAAAATAAAACCGAAGAAACAAATGAAAAAGAATGATAAAAATAGACAAGAAAAAAACTAAAAATAAATAAATAAACACCTGATGAAAATTGAATAAAACAGAAGAAAATGGTGAGAGAAAAGACAAAAAAAGGAAAAAAACGAAACCATTGAAAACCGGATTTTTTTTTTACTCTAGTATTTCGTGCCTCTGTTGTTTGTAACGAAACGATAGCTAACCTAGTTAGTAGACACATTGTGTTATCTCAGAGGTCCCATGATCGAATCCCGAGGGTTCGGGACTCGGGAAACAGGGAAGAAGAGCGGGCCGAACGGGCGGTACGACCTTCTGGGTACTGGGCTCTTTAAGCCCCACATCAAGATCCCTATTCTAAAAAATATCAAAATCCCTAAAGAGGTGAGAGTAGTTGACTTTTTTGGTACCATAAAAAAGGTTTGATTTTCTCGATACAATTTCAAACTTAAGTAATCCCTCTGATCCAAAATAAGTGTCGCAATTTTAAAATAAGTTTAGTTCAAACAAGGCATTTTATGGATCAGAGGGAGTGTGAAATATGCCCACGGGCTAGCACGAGCCACCCTTAACGGGCCAGGAACGACATGACACACCAGAGGCCCGTATATAAACACGACACATGAGCTAAACGGGCCTCGCCTTAAGGCCTAGGCACGACACATGGTCTAAACGGCTGGCACGTGTGCCACCGGTCCGCTTGCTTTTGAGCCAATTCGGGCTGTTTTGAGGCTTCTGGGCTATTTCTGGGTCAATGTATCAAAAATATTTCTTAAAAAATGGTCATGTCTGCCCGGCACGCGTGCCCCACCTTGAGGCCCAAGCACGATCCCAGGCATGGTACCCTGTGCTGGGCCGGGCATGTAACGTGCTGGACACGCATGCTTCTGGGTCGAAAGGCAAAGCATGACTTGCTTGGCCAGCTATGGTTGCCCATATAGTATGTTGGGCCGACCATTTTTGTTTTCAAGAACCGACTCCAGCAAGACTTTTAAAAAGTTTACAAAATAAAAAAAATCTGAATTTTTAAAAAGTGTTTTGAAATGAAAAAATGTTCAATAAAATATTTTGAACTTGTTAGAAAATGTGAAAAGAAAAACCTAAAAACCACCAGGCATTTTTTAACGGTCAAGGGGGGGGGGGGACTTTCCCCACCAAAATATATTACCACTCAAACCATTCTAGCACCATATTACATGAGAGAGACAAGATGTTAGATACAACTGCCAGGATCAAGTAGCGTCCCTTTTGTCTAGGTCTTTGAATCTAAAAGTCTAGAGGGAAAAATCATGCATAATGTTTTCTATCTTGTTTTCGTCTGGGTTCTTGCTGATTTTGTTTGATCCGTTTGGTTTGGATCCTGGGCATGCAATCATATGGACTAGGCTAGCTTTCCTTTGGATGTGAAAATATTGTCAAGTTTAGTTACATCAAGGTATTCCGTGGTGGTTGGCTCCAGATCCATCTCTTACATCTTGACTTCTCTTCATCCATCTAGTAAACAAACTGCAAAAGACCAACACTGCACAAGTTGGGCTAACCTCAAAGGTTTCAAAGAGACACATGAGACGCCCACCCAGCAGATGAGAACCTAAAATCGTTGAACACATTGTGGCCAGGGACACACCCAAGACAAATTTTCGAACTGCTGCTTTGTTGCCATAATGTCGGGGGAGAAGACTAAGAGCACAAAAGAACGATTCAACATACCCAGTGACAAGAGCATGCTTGACAAATACTATTGCCGCCACCACAATCAAGATAGGTCGAAGCACTGAATAAATATCCACGAGAAGGGGACCATTGATATGCGAGACCAAAACACTACAAGGTCCCGTGTGTAGGTCGCATCCTCCATAACAACCATACCATGATGGGGAAAGAACCATGCGACTTTATTCTGTACGACACCATCTCAACCATCAAGATTTTGCTGCCAAAACACAAGAATTAAACATAGATGAAAACCAAATTGAACTCTGAACGTTGATCTATAGTTACCACCGCCTCTAGAAGCCGAAAACGATAACGAAGGCGTGGAACTAGCAGGAATTACAAACCTAGTCACCGACATTATGTTTTTTCTCTCTCTTCCAAATGAACTAGTTTTTGGGGAGCTCCTATTCGATGCTTCAGACGCCCAACTGTCGTTGTATCACATTGGTTCGCTATAGAGTCCATGCGGTCGGTCGGTCCGATTCACTCGCACATCGGTCGATCTGGCGCTCATTTGTTTTCTGACCAGGTTTGGCTGCTACTGCTATGTTGCCTTTGTGAAATATAAAAAAATAATGTATTTTAAAAAAATACTCATGAGTTTAAAAAATGTTCATGAATCAAAAAAATGTCAGTGGACACAATTTTTTATAGATTTTAGAAATTTGTGGATTGAAAATGTTCACGACTTTTAAAAATGTTGCCCTTATGTTTTAAAATGAAAAATTAAAGAGGAAACAGAAAAAAAGGAAAGAGGAAAAAAAAGAAGGAAAAAACAGAAAGAACAGGAAGAAAAACATAGAACAGAAAAGGAAAACCGCACGCACAACATTCTAGAATCTTTACAAAATCAGGTGGGGAGTTCAACCGTACCCTCCGACATGGGCCAGACCACTACCTAAATCTGTTTGCTATGGGTGTGTGCGCCTCCACGCTTATAGCGCCAAACAAGATTTACCCAAATTTTCTGCCAATAAAAAATTGAGTGCACCAGGTGCGTGCCAAATTTCATGGATAAATGACACTCGAGGAGTTCGAGGCAAAAAAGACAAAATGAGCTCCAAACAGTGCATTTTTTAAAACTTTCATACATGCCTGATTTTTTTTCTGAGAGCTACTCAAATGTAGTTCGAGGCAAAAAAGACAAAATGAGCTCCAAACAGTGCATTTTTTAAAACTTTCATACATGCCTGATTTTTTTTCTGAGAGCTACTCAAATGTCCAAACACCGCCAAAATTGGCATGTGCATCACACATTCAAGCATCTTGCATTCGGATTCAATTTTTTTGCTTTTACTGTTCATCATCCACTAGAGCATCAGGACCCGGGAGCCAGATCGTCGCATCCGAATCATCAAGCCTTTTCTAATTTAACGAGTTACCATGGTGATTCGAAATAGCCTCTAATTAGTATAAATAAAATGTTACCACTAACATTTGCATATGAGAAAAGCATGTTGTTGAACGAAGGGAGAACGAGTGACTTTGAACAGCTGAATTCTATGGATATATATCGTCGTAGTTGGCGTGCCCATGTCAAATATAATAGGATTCCTTTAGTGTTGAAAAAAGTGCCGTGCGGTGTGACCCTTGATGTCACGGATGGAGACTTGTGTGTCCAGCGGCAGAGGCCAATTTGAGGAAGCAAGCAGCCTGTGCACTCATCACGACCAAACTGATCGAAAAGCCGAGCTTCCCTATCACTTTCCACGTCAACAATCAACTCCATCGCCATGGAGGTCGCCATTTCTGCGGTTACAAGTGAACTTGTGAGCCGGTTCATCTCCTTCCTGATGAACAAGTATCAGTCCCATAGCCACACACAATTAGAGGAGGAGAACCTGGTGGAGAAGCTGCAACATCTCCTGATTAGAGCTCGCACCATCGTCGAGGAGGCGGATCGGCGATGCATCGCCAACTCCGGGATGCTGATGCAGCTCAAGATGCTCACAGAGGCCATGTACCGAGGCCATCATGTACTGGACGCCTTCAATTTCCAACAACTACTACTTGACGGCAGTATCATCGACGAGGTTAGCGACTCATCCAGCGTCTCATATTTATCCTTCCCTTTCAAGCGTCCTCGAAGAACCGTGTCTAGAGGGAAGGGCAGATCCATTCACCTGGAGTTACACGGTGCCTTGAGAAGCTTAGAGATTGTTGTGGCAAACATGGCAGAATTTGTTGTGCTTCTGGGCGGATGCGAGCGGATGTCTCATAGGCCTTATGATGCCTACCTTTACACGGATCACTTTATGTTTGGCCGGCACGTAGAGAAGCAGCACCTCTTGAGCTTCTTACTGCAACATGACCCTCCCGGTGATTCTCCGGCCGTGCTACCGATCATTGGTGGCGTCGCGGTCGGAAAGAAAACGCTGGTTGCTCATGTCTGCGACAACGAGACGGTCCGCTCGCATTTCACTTCAATTTTGCACTTGAATGGAGATAGTCTCCTGAGAATCATTGAGCATGGAAGGACCATGTTAGGGAGTAGATTTTTGGTGGTTGTTGAGTTTGTTTCAGATGTAGATGAGGAGGACTGGACAAAGTTTTACTCCTTTGTAAAAAGAATGGGCAAGGGAAGCAGGGTGATCATCATAAGTAAGCTTCAAAGGCTAGCCAGATTTGGAACAGTGAAGCCAATTTATCTCAGTCACCTCTCCTATGAGGAGTTTTGGTACCTCTTCAAGACACTCACGTTTGGCAGTGCAGATCCGTCAGAGCACCCGCAGCTAGTGCGAATTGCGGAAGAATTTGCAAAGATCTTTCAGCCGGGAGGGTCACTCGTCACGACAAATGCGTTCGCAAATGTGTTGAGAAGGAATCTGGATGTTCAGTTCTGGCTTTGCGTGTTGGGCAAAACAAGACGAGTGGTTCAGAAGAACCTATCTGAGCATGGTGTATATCCATATCTGCTCTTTGAACAAGGTCATCCAGTGGACATAACCGACTTTGCTTTGCATCCATCGTCTGCAATTCGCATCAAGAATTGTACTAATGGCAGCAATAGATTGACTAATAATGTTCCGATGAAGAAGGAAACAGTGACACTTGGAGAACTGCTGGTAAACCCGAATAACAGACCAAAAGGCGAGTTCAATCTGTTGGCATGGGAATCAAGGATACCCCCTTACACAAGGTTTGAACACTTTGTTGCAAGTTCTGTTCAAGATCTACCTGAAAGTGTTATCATGTCCGGAAGGAAGAAACGTCAAGTGCCTATCTGATCTTATATACTACTCCCTAAAGTTGTACTAAATCAAAGACACTTATTTTAAGACGGAGGGAGTATAACATTTGCTTTCGCTTTAGGTAGTGATCTTACTGATCTTGTAATATGACGCTTGTACAATGTAACGACCTTCCTGCTTTCACATACATTGAATTTTGTTTTTCGATTCCTGTTTGATCTCCCTCTTCTCCCATTTGTTTCTTTGCATCATGCTAGTAATAAATACATGCTGCTGAAAGGTGCGTCTCTCCTCCCTTTGTCTCTTTTTCAAGGAAAGGCGGCTAGGGTTTTCGCCTTCCGTCGACGGCGCCGCCGGTCTCCCATATCTCTTGTGGCTTTAGGACCATGGATGAATGGTGGATCCTTGTCCTTGTTGGCGGAAGGGCTTCGTTTTTAGGTGCTTCTTCAAATTTTGTTAGGGTTTGTGTCCTTCTCAAGAAGACGAGACAACGACGGCTTCTTAAAGACGAAATAAGGCCTCCCCACCTAGCCCCCGTCCCGATTGTGTGTGGAGGTGTGTCTTCAGTGGATCTCGCGGGATTCAGTCAGTGGCTGTCTTTGGTGGATTCGCTCGGATCCGGTCTTTGTTCATGTGATTTCAGGTTGGATCCTTCCGATCTAAACTTCTCTTCATCGGTGACAGTTGCTCTTCTGATGCGTTGGTCCTATGGGGCCTTAGCAAGACTACTTCTCGACTCTCTACTACAATAAGTTGTGCCCTGCTCCAGCGGGGGAGGGGCGATTACGGCGGCATGCCTTCGGCTCGCTTCAGTACTTATAGTCGTCGCTAGGTGGTGTCTGTGGGCTTACCATCGGATTCTTCTCCTGTCTTATCATCTGCGTCGCTACCTCGTGACTGCGGGGAGATGTTGAGTATTATGATTATTAGGAAGTATATGATAGACTATGATTTGTTCCTGCTTTGTCTCCTACTCCAAGTTGGTCATTGTACTCCTATATAATCATAATATATGCCCACGAGGCTTAAGCAATAAACATCGATTCCACCAATATCTCTTTATCCCTTCTAACATGGTATCAGCCTAACCGATCCAACCCTAGCCTCCACCCGCCGCTTCCGTCCCCGGGGTGGTCGGCCTCAATGACAGCCGCTAGGGCCGCGCTGCCCGTACCCGCCGCCCGTACCTAGAGTTCGTCCGCCGTTAGTGTGTACCGGCTGCCTTATAGAGTCTTTTCCTGATCTCTTGGTCCATTTTTCTCTCTTGTCTGTCATTTTGATCGGCATTTACTTCTTTGGTTTTCTGATCTAAGATCGGTTTGCATCGCCCGGTGCCGCCGTCGACACTTGTGTGCCTCTACTCCGACACCGGCAAGAACACCCAGCCTCCTCCACAACCCGGCTGATGTTCGTACATCTGCCCGGCCGTCGCTCTGTGTTGACCGTCGTCACCCTGATCTAATCAGGATCCTGCATCACCCCACATCCGCCCTGCTCGGCTACATCTGTCTACCGGCCCTGAGGCCGCTCCGCACATGATGCGTCGACCGACTGCATTGTGATCGTAGCTTGCGCCCCTCTCTAGCATGGGCCGTGTGCACGCGTCGGCTGTTCGTGCGTAGCTTCGGTGGCTCAGCCACCTCATCACCGACCGCGAGCCCGACCTTGAGAGCGGCCATATTGATCACCTGGTCACCGCTCGGCTCCATCTGCGCCGTGCGGCCGACTTAGCTAGTCGCTTGTACGCGCCTTCGTACACTACTAGTGAAAACCTTATACACATCATTTTAACAGTAGCACTGAACAAAATAGGGCGCTACTGCTACTTAATAGTAGTGAGTTTAAATAAACTGCGCTACTGCTACTACTTTAGCAGTAGCGCTTTATGCTAAAGCGCGCTGCTGCTATACTTGTACTGGGTATAGATGGCTAGCCTCATTTAGCAGTAACGCGTATGCCTAACCAGCGCTACTGCTAAGTCACTTAGAAGTAGCGCGTTTCTGTGAAACGCGCTACTACTTACTTACCTTATTCTAGAGCGGTTCACTGCACCCTCTCACTCACTCTCTCCCTCTCACTCGCTCTCGCCCGCGCCGAACCCGTCGTCCGCCGCCGCCGCGCTGCTCCTCGCCGAGGTACTCCCTCCTCCCCCTCCTCCTCCGGCCGCCCTCCTCCCACCGCCCCTCCCTCCTCCTCCTCCGGCCGCCCCCTCCCTCCTCCTCCTCCGGCCGCCCCCTCCCCCTCCACCCCCGCCCCCTCCCTCCTCCTCCTCCGGCCGCCCCCTCCCTCCTCCTCCTCCGGCCGCCCCCTCCCCCTCCACCCCCGCCCCCTCCCTCCTCCTCCTCCGGCCGCCCCCTCCCCCTCCTCCCCCCGCCCCTCCCTCCTCCGATCCCACCGGCCTCCTCCCCCTCCTCCTCTCTCCTTCTTCCTCCTCCCTCCATCTCTTTTTTTCTATTTTTACTATTGTATAATGTAGTTTTTTTACTGTTTTTAGTAAGTGTTTAAAATAATTAGTAAGTAAATTAATAAACTAGTTGATCTAGTTTGGTTTTAGTACAGTTGAATTAATAGAACTAATGTATTTTTAGTAAGAAAATTAATATAACTAGTTGAACTAGTTTTTTTTAGAAAGAACTAGTTTATTTCTATTTATAGTAAGTTTATTTTTAGTAAGAACTAGTTGAATTAATAGAACTAGTTGAACATGTCACATTTGTTGTTAATTTTTTGTTTAAGCAATTATTCCCGCATCGACGTCGACGATGCCTATCCCGCATCCTCGTCGTCGATACACGTCGTTTGCTAGGGTTTAGTTGTATTAGTGATGTTATATGTATGATACTATTTGGGATGTATTAGTGATAACTTATATGGTTTTTGTTTTTGCAGAAATCAAGGAGCCCCTCCATCATCCCCGCCGTCGTCCCCGTCACCAACCCCCTCCAACCTCGAGGTGAGACCAGCCAAATCTCCATGCCAATATGAGTCCTATAAGATATGATGTAGATAAAAACATGTATATCTTGTGTTGCTCAAATAGGATATGTGGTTGCCCAGTGGCCGGTCATGTTTGCAGGTTACACCTCCGAGTGGCCTATGTTTTGCCGGAGTGTTGATTAATTTTTGTTCCGGCAAAGGTCATGCCGGATTTTCCGTGAATTTTGGCATGACTTGTGCTAGAATATGTAGGAAATATCGAGTGGCCTGAATTTTCTAGAAAGATAATTAAACGATATTTCGGGTTGACTTTAAGATTGTCGAGGCCGAAGAATCCCGACTATTGTCGTGGGGGTCATTTCTCCTTCTTCTCCGGGTGCTAAACCTTTACTATGCACTAGGGGAAGGAGGAGTAACGACTCATCACCGACGATGCAAATGTCGAGAGGAATCGGTGAGGGAGAGTATCCACCATATATGAGAGGACGAAGAATCCCGACTGTTGTCGTGGGGGTAGCTTCTCCTTCGTTCCCATGTGCTAGACAATTTGGTGTAATGCACTCGGGAACGAAAGGAGGAGCTACCATCACCGATGGTCGAATATATACACCACGTGAGCTGAGAGTTTTCAAGAAAAGACTCGACAGACACATAGTCAACCCGTGATGAATAATAATGATCTAATTTAGTTTTTGTAGTACATATATTTAATTGTACAATTTTAATCTTTGAATTATGAACATAGGAAATGTCGTCGGACGAAGAAGGTCCCGGGGAGTGCTCCTGGTGCGGCGACAATCGGGGTTTCTGCGACAGGCCTCACCTGGACGAAGGTTGGCGCTTCAGCATTAAGCTCGAGGAGGCCTTCGATTGTGAAATGGTACGCTACGACGCTAAGTGTTTTTTTCGTAATTAAGCTCTACTTCAACGTGTAATTTTCGTCTTTTACAATTCGACTAGCTTATCCCATGCCATGCAAGACGCTATGTCTTGGAGAGGATGGGTTTTGAAGATCATGAGAGGAATGAAACAAATAAAATTAACCTAAGGACCCATCATGGTATGGATTTTTAGGTAAATCTATACAATTCTGAGAGCGTATCCAATTTTGGTTGCCCGGGTTGGGAAGCACTTTGCAAGATGTATGATTTTCAAGAGGGTATGTTTGTCACCATGGATCTTGGTGATCCTGACATGGACCAAGACAATTTGGACATTTGGGTTCTTGTTGATACGCTTCCAATTCTACCGCTATGTGAGTTCCTCAAACATAGTTATTAAGTAATTTATATTGTTTATTTCAAAATAGTTGACAGCTTATTTCCATTGATAGCTTATTTTCATTCTTCAAAGAGTGTGCGGAAGATGGTAGACAGAACCAACTACACCGATGGCTCTGAGTTAACTTATCAGGAGAAAAATCATCTGGTCGCACATTGTACTGAAATTGAGAATTACAATGCCTTTTATCGAACTCCTCCAAATTTAGGTGAATACGTGTGATAGGTGGGAACCCGATGAACAAGTTCACGCCCGAGGGTGGCCCGATATTCACGTCGTAGGATCGAATCGGGAGGGATAACTAGCTGCAAGAAGCCGAGATAACTAGCTTTATACCTGCCAAGGTTGGATGCAACCCATACGTTGGGGATGGCTGACCGAAGCTACAAGAACTCCAACCCGCTGTCCGAACAATCGCAGAACCACAAACCGGGACTAATCCACACAAAACGGCCGGAACCGTAGAGCCTGAACTAGGGAACCAGAGGCTCCTTCTCGCGAATCCGAATGAACTCACAAGAGCAAAGGTAGCAAGATCTCTCGGATATCTCTAGCAGTCTTGCTGCATAAGCTTGTAGCTGAATGGTTTGACAAAAGGTTTTTTTCTTGTGATACTTAAGTTCAACCAACACCAATGGAGAAGAAAGTGCAGCCATGTATTCAAGATTATAGTATGAACTTAAGTTAGCGTTCACCTGGCCATATGTTTGCTTGATTCAGCTTAGTAATTCTTTCCAACTAAATTGTGCAATTTTCTGAAATGTCATGTATGATGTACCCATGTGCTCATCATCCTCCCTCCCTTGATGAAGAGTCGTCCTCGACTCTCTTTGATCTACAAAAGATAAGTAGAAGGGAAGTAGATAATATGCATGCAAAGGAATAATGCAATCCTCATTTGTAGCTTTCACCTTTGAATTGTGTTGCATCTAATCATATACTTGTTTGTCACAACTTGGAGTTTGTCCAGGGATGATTGGTGTTGTTTCAATGACCGACATGTCCTCATCATCCTCCCTCTCTTGAAAAGGAGTCGTCCTCGACTCTACCTGGTCATAATACAAAAGAAAGTAGGGCGATACCAAATGATAATGCAAAGGTTTCATGATATAGAGAATTTTAGTTTTCAACTTTGCTATCTTATGAACGATGACAACATGATGTTTTATTCGACTTAGGAGTTCCTTCCAGCAAACATTTTCATGGAGCACAAATTTATAACCAACCATAACCATATTCATATCAGCCTCCCTCTCTAAGAGAAAAGTCGTCCTCGACTTCATTTGTTCTACAAAATTATAGCACGAGGACAATACAAAATGACTAGGAAAACAAAACGATGAATAATCGTGTGCAACATTCAGTTTTATTGGATCTTTAATAGCCTCCTCAAGATTAACAAAATCATATTGTTGGATGGATGATGTACCAAACAATTTTTTTCTAATCTTATCACGCCATTGCTTCAAAAACTCATACGTGCATACCTCTGGTTTCATCAAAATGGAAGATCCTTTTTGTTTTACCTCATTGATTACTTGAATGCCTTTCTGAAAATCAATCTTCACACATGCACCTTGTGTAGTGGTACTGCATGTCCTCCATATTTGTTCTTGGATCTCAATTTCCCATCGTTGCAAGAGAGCTGATAGGTATGCATTTTGCACCTGCACATATTGCAATGAAAGAGAATTTTGTGAAATGTTAGTTATTGAATGTTCCTCTCTATTTTCATTTGGTGGACTAATAATTTCCCATGGTGGTGGATCACTCATTTCGCTATTCTCTTGTTGAAAAATCTCAACCTCACATTTAGTGGACTCACATAACTCACTTATCCTCTCACTCTTATTGTGTGGTATATTGGGTTGTGGATCGCTTATCTCTCTAATGAGGTGTGGAATGATCTCAATCTCACATTTTGTGGACTCACACAACTCATAATCTTCTCTCCCTCAATGTGTGGTATATCTAGGTGGAGATCTTTCATTCCTCTAATCTCATGATGAACAACCTGATCCTCGCATTGTGTGGACTCACTCACCTCACTTTTCTCACTCTCAATATATGGAATTGTGGAAAGTGGACCCTCTTCCTCACATTTGGTGGAGTCACTCAACTCATTTTTCTTTTCACTCTCAAGTTGTGGAGTTTTTGAAAGTGGACACTCTTCCTCACTTTTGATGGAGTCACTCAGCTTGCTTTTCTTATCACTCTTATGTTGTGGGATTTTGGATTGTGGACTCTCTTCCTCACATGTAATTTGTGGGACATGTTTCTTGGATGTTGGGACAATAGTGCTGATCGAGATGCCAACATTAGGAGTGAGTCTCTTAGGTGAACATGGGCTATGAATCACCGGAGCCGCTCCATCAACCACGACCATGCTTTGCGGTGGGTCGTCGGTGTGCTGACGGGTGCCATAACTTTGTCGTCGGCCATGACGTCCTTGCTGCGATTCATGAGCAGCAGTGACACGCCTAGGGGCAGCAGTAACTTGCCCTCGAGTATGCCATCCTTGCCGCATTTCAGGAGCAGCAGCGACACATCCACGAGCAGCAACACCATGCCCTCGAGCATGTCCTCCTTGTCGCACTTCTTGAGTAGTTGTGACATGCCCACGGGAAACAATATCATGCCCTCGAGCATGCCTTCTTTGTTGCACTTCATGAGAAACAGGGTATTGTCGGTGTTGAACCCCGTCACCACTTGCTCGAAGACGCTTGTTAAGCCTCCTTCGATATTCTTGAACAATGTTCCGTAATTCCATAAACCCAGCACAAGTGACCGGGGCATCTTCTTCCCCATGGTTTTCTCCATGAACACTCGATCTAGATCCTGCCATGTTAGTAAGGCTAAAGTGGAATAGGATAATTTTGTGGAATCACACAACCTCACCTCTTACTCACCAAAGTTCTTATGAGTTCACATCAGATTGTGCTTCTCCCAGATGTGTTAAAGCGATTGAAAGACATGGATCAAAGAACTAGCTTCGGTTTTTGGTGGAGCTCGGTGGGGTAAACAAAAAGGGGCTTGTGCTGAAATCAAGTTGATGCAAACCAAGAAAAATATATGGATGGATCTACTGCACTTTTGCACCAAGATTGAAAAACACAACACACAAGCTTCTGAAATTTTTCTATCAAGCTGAAACTTTTGGATCTTACTTTCTTTTTCTCTCTTGACTTTTTTTGCCACTCTTTTCTTTTTCTCTTAACTTTTTTTCCACTCTTTTTTTTTCTCTCCTTTTTTCCAAAGCACAACAACCAAATCTGAAAGCAACTATGAAGATGAACTTGGTGCAGATCTAAAAGTTGAAGAATATGCAAGGTATGCAACAACAAGATCTCAGCACCAACAAGGCTTGGATTTTTTTTGGTGGGGCTTTGGACTTCTAGGACAGAAAATATAGCATGAAAAACACTCGATCTAAAGGGATGATAGCAAGATAAACTCGGATAACAGATCCTACCATGTCAACAAAGGCTCTGATGCCAGATGATAGGTGGGAACCCGATGAACGAGTTCACGCCCGAGGGTGGCCCGATCTTCATGTCGTAGGATCGAATCGGGAGGGATAACTAGCTGCAAGCAGCCGGGACAACTAGCTTTATACCTGCCAAGGTTGGATGCAACCCATACGTTGGGGATGGCTGACCGAAGCTACAAGAACTCCAACCCGCTGTCCGAACAATCGAAGAACCACAAACCGGGACTAATCCACACAAAACGGCCGGAACCGTAGAGCACGAACTAGGGGGAACTAGAGGCTCCTTCTCGCGAATCTGAATGAACTCACAAGAGCAAAGGTAGCAAGATCTCTCGGATATCTCTAGTAGTCTTGCTGCATAAGCTTGTAGCTGAATGGTTTGACAAAAGGTTTTTTTCTTGTGATACTTAAGTTCAACCAACACCAATGGAGAAGAAAGTGCAGCCATGTATTCAAGATTATAGTATGAACTTAAGTTAGCGTTCACTTGGCCATATGTTTGCTTGATTCAGCTTAGTAATTCTTTCCAACTAAATTGTGCAATTTTCTGAAATGTCATGTATGATGTAACCATGTGCTCATAATCCTCCCTCCCTTGATGAAGAGTCGTCCTCGACTCTCTTTGATCTACAAAAGATAAGTAGAAGGGAAGTAGATAATATGCATGCAAAGGAATAATGCAATCCTCATTTGTAGCTTTCACCTTTGAATTGTGTTGCATCTGATCATATAATTGTTTGTCACAACTTGGAGTTTGTCCAGGGATGATTGGTGTTGTTTCAATGACCGACATGTCCTCATCATCCTCCCTCTCTTGAAAAGGAGTCGTCCTCGACTCTACCTGGTCATAATACAAAAGAAAGTAGGGCGATACCAAATGATAATGCAAAGGTTTCATGATATAGAGAATTTTAGTTTTCAACTTTTCTATCTTACGGACGATGACAACATGATGTTTTATTCGACTTAGGAGTTCCTTCCAGCAAACATTTTCATGGAGCACAAATTTATAACCAACCATAACCATATTCATATCAACGTGCCACTAGTGCATGTGTTGAACAACGATAACTTCCATGGAGATATCCTGGTAAGATTTTTTACTATTACGACATCCATGCATCTTTTGCATACTTCTAAAACTGAACTACATTGCTAACTACGAAGTTATTATTATGTTTTTCAACAGAAAATCCCGATGGATTGTGTGCCTCATTTGATGTATCAGAATGGTCGCCTTGATGTTTTGAACATACAGCCATGTCGTCCTACGAATCTCACCTGTGCATACTGGATTTCTAAAAACGGTGAACACATGATAATCAAAGAATGGAAGAAATGTATGGACAGTCGTAAGGAGGTTCTTGGAAGCAACATTGTGCGAAAGGCAAGAATTGGAGACAGGATAATCTCCATTCTCCATAATGGAGAGTCAGGGGCTATCTTGTTTTATGCTATTTTATCAAAGATAATATAGTAGGTTCTATGAGGTACAATATGTTTATGAGAGTTGATGATGATGAGTAATTGTGATTATGTCTAGTGACCAACTTGTCTGTGATGTCCCATTGATGAAAACGATGATCATGAGGAGGTGTTATATGACAATGATGTATTATAATGATAAGTTATTAATGATATGATGATGATATTTATTATATCATTGGGTGAAAGAACCACAGATTAGTTTCAAGTGGATGTCCATCCACTTGAAACTAGTCCACGGTTCTTTCTCCCACTGATGTAGTAACTCATTATGATGTAGAATCATTCGCTAAATTGCTGCGGTATGAAAACTTGTATAAAGGTGTATGAATACAACATGAAATAAAAAAGAAATATGGAAAAATAGTAGTAGCGCGTGCTAGGAGAAGCGCTACTACTAATTACCAGTAGCGCTCATAGTGGAACACGCTGCTACTAAGTCGATATAGCAGTAGCGTGGTCCAACCCATGCTACTGCTAACCTTTAGCTGTAGCGCCTTACTAGTAGCGCGGTTCTCCGCGCTACTGATAAGCTTTAAACATGCGCTACTGCTAGGGTTTTCCCTAGTAGTGGTAGGTCCTGTGCACATCTTCCCCGAGTCCAGTGCGCCCCTCCACAGATCGAGCATCGGGCTGCAGCTGCGTCGCCCCATCGGGTCGTAGTGCTGCCGCCCCGTGGTTCTCCATGCGGATGCACCGACTCGTGTGCCGCCATTGCGTCGCCACTTCAGGCCATAGTGCCGCCACACGTGGTCCATGCCACCGCCCCGAGGACGTTCCCGTGGCTGCACTGACCCGCCTCTGCCATTGCGCCGCCTCTTCGGGCCGTAGCGCCATGGCCTGCGGTCCCCACCGCTGCCCCGAGGTCTTCCCATCATCGCCCCGACCCGCCTGCTACTGCTACATTGCCCCTTCGAGCCGTAGCGCCACGGTCCACTCTGGCATCCCCGCGCATCAACTTCCCATGGTATGCCCCATGCCGCCTCCCTTGGCGCGGGAACGCTACTGTCCGTGCCGGTCTTCGTCTCGCTGTCAGGTTCCTTGCCTACTTCGAGCACCGCCGCCGCGCTCCAAACCCTGTAGCCGCCTCCTCCACCCATCCACCCCTTCGTCTTCGTCCAGCACCAGCTCGTCGCCAGCGTCGCCGTCATCTTCCATAACCGCTTCATGTACTCCGATCCTCGTTGGTGACATCGGCCCCACGCCAATTGGTACCACAACCGTTGTTGAGTCTCCTTCTCTGCTGACCCCTCTGCCTCCTCCCATGGCGTACAGCTCGTGCAGGTCCCTCGTCTACGCATGCCCGGTGCTGGCAACACCAATGCGTGCCTTCGTCCACGACGTGTCCCCGGGCCTAGCAAGCCTGGTGCGGCGCTTCATCAACTTCGTCTTCGTCCGTCTACGCATGCCCGGTGCTGACAACACTGAAAGTGCATTATATCGACTAGAGGGGGGTGAATAGGCGATTTTTAAAAATTCGTCACTGAGGAATTTCTAGGTGAAGAAATTCCTAAGTAACGACACACTAGCAGCGGAATAAGTACTCAGGTATAAGCATAACAGAGCAGTAGCATAGACATCATGATGAAATGAAAACAAACATAGAGTACTGAAAGCGTGATAACAGGATAAGAAGGCTGAAGACTATGTGACTGAAGAAATAGGATTGAGGAAATAGAGAAAGTCTTCAGTCAAAGTCTTCAAACAGTAATGATCAGGTTCATCAACACATGAATGAGGAAATAAAAGGGTTGAGGAAATAGAACCAGTTGGCTTGGTTAAGACAATGATTTGGTAGGCCAGTTCCAACTGCTATGACAGTTGTACTTCTGGTTGGAGCGGGCTGAGTATTTAAACTCGAGGACACACAGTCCCGGACACACAGTCCTCACCGTATTCTCCTTGAGCTAAAGTCATAGAGACCTCGCTCAACACTCGTGGTAAGTCCTTGATACGTATCCAATGTATCTATAATTTTTGATTGCTCCATGCTACTTTATCTACTGTTTTGGACTATATTGGGCTTTATTTTCCACTTTTATATTATTTTTGGGACTAACCTATTAACCGGATGCCCAGCCCAGAATTGCTGTTTTTTGCCTATTTCAGTGTTACGAAGAAACGGAATATCAAACGGAGTCCAAACGGAATGAAACCTTCAGGAACGTGATTTTCTCACTGAACGTGATCCGGGAGACTTGGACCCTGCTCCAAGGAACAAAAGAGGCGGTCAGAGGGTGGGGGCGCCCCCCTAGGGCGCGCCCCCTACCTCGTGGGCCCCCTGTTGCTCCACAGACGTACTCCTTCCTCCTATATACACCTATGTATCCCCAAACGATCAGAACAGGAGCCAAAAACCTAATTCCACTGTCGCAACCTTCTGTATCCACGAGATCCCATCTTGGGGCTTGTTCTGGAGCTCCACCGGAGGGGGCATCCACCACGGAGGGCTTCTACATCAACACCATAGCCCCTCCGATGAAGTGTGAGTAGTTTACTTCAGACCTTCGGGTCCATAGCTAGTAGCTAGATGGCTTCTTCTCTCTTTTTGGATCTCAATACAATGTTCTCCCCTCTCTCGTGAAGATCTATTCGATGTAATCTTCTTTTTTGCGGTGTGTTTGTTGAGACCGATGAATTGTGGGTTTATGATCCAGCTTATCTATGAACAATATTTGAATCTTCTTTGAATTATTTTATGTATGATTGAGTTATCTTTGCAACTCTCTTCGAATTATCCGTTTGGTTTGGCCAACTAGATTGGTAGTTCTTGCAATGGGAGAAGTGCTTAGCTTTGGGTTCAATCTTACGATGTCCTTTCCCGATGTATAAGGGGCAGCAAGGCATGTATTTATTGTTGCCATCGAGGATAACAAGATGGGGTTTTATCATATTGCATGAATTTATCCCTCTACATCATGTCATCTTGCTTAAGGCGTTACTCTGTTTTTAACTTAATACTCTAGATGCATGTTGGATAGCGGTCGATGAGTGGAGTAATAGTAGTAGATGCAGAATCGTTTTGATCTACTTGTCTTGGACGTGATGCCTATATACATGATCATACCTAGATATACTCCTAACTATGCTCAATTCTGTCAATTGCTCAACAATAATTTGTTCACCCACCGTAGAATATCTATGCTCTTGAGAGAAGCCACTAGTGAAACCTATGGCCCCTGGGTCTATTCTCATCATATCAATCTCCATTACTTTATTACTTGCTTTGTTTTTACTTTGCCTTTTACTTTTAACTTTGCATCTTTATACCAAAAATACCAAAAATATTATCTATCATCTCTATCAGATCTCACTCTCGTAAGTGACCGTGAAGGTATTGTCAACCCCTAATCGTGTTGGCTGCGAGGAGCTATCGTTTTGTGTAGGTACGAGGGACTTGTGCGCGGTCTCCTACTGGATTGATACCTTGGTTCTCAAAAACTGAGGGAAATACTTACGCTACTTTGCTGCATCATCCTCTCCTCTTCGGGGAAATCCGACGCAGTGCCCAAGAGGTAGCAATAAGAATTTCTGGCGCCGTTGCCGGGGAGGCTCACGCAAGCAAGTCAACCATAACAAGCACCCATCACAATCCCTATCTCTCTCATTACATTATTTGCCATTTGCCTCTCGTTTTCCTCTCCCCCACTTCACCCTTGCCGTTTTATTCGCCCTCTCTTTCCCAATCTCCTCCTCTCTTTCCCGTTTGCCTTTTCCCGTTGCCTTTACATGCAGCTTGTGTGTTGGATTACTTGTTGCCATGGCGCAAGATAATACCAAATTGTGTGATTTCTCGAATACCAATAATAATGATTTCCTTAGTACTCCGATTGCTCCTCTTAATAATGATGAGTCTTGTGAAATCAATACCGCTTTGCTGAATCTTGTTATGAAAGATCAATTCGCCGGCCTTCCTAGTGAAGATGCCGCTACTCATCTAAACAATTTTGTTGAGTTGTGTGATATGCAAAAAAGAAAGATATGGATAACAATATTGTCAAATTGAAGTTATTTCCGTTTTCACTTAGATATCGTGCTAAAGTTTGGTTTTTGTCTTTGCCTAAAAATAGTATTGATTCTTGGAACAAGTGCAAAGATGCTTTTATCTCTAAGTATTTTCCTCCCCCTAAGATCATCACTCTTAGGAACGATATTATGAATTTTAAACAACTTGATCATGAGCATGTTGCCCAATCTTGGGAAAGAATGAAATTGATGCTTCGCAATTGCCCTACTCATGGTTTGAATTTATGGATGATCATACAATTTTTTATGCCGGATTAAATTTTGCTTCTAGAAATCTTTTAGATTCGGCCGGGGGAGGCACGTTTATGGACATTACGTTAGGAGATGCTACAAAATTACTTGACAATATTATGGCTAATTATTTTCAATGGCACAATCGAAGATCTTCTAGTAAAAAAGTGCATGCTATAGAAGAAATCAATGTTTTGAGTGAAAAGATGGATGAACTTATGAAGATGTTTGCTATTAAAAATACTCCTCTTGATCCCAATGATATGCCTTTGTCTACTTTGATTGAGAATAATAATGAATC
Organism: Aegilops bicornis; assembly: GCA_021605145.1. NCBI lineage: Eukaryota > Viridiplantae > Streptophyta > Magnoliopsida > Poales > Poaceae > Aegilops > Aegilops bicornis. The sequence continues at coordinate 30,028,713 of CM038671.1, read as the reverse complement.
TATGGATGTGAATTTTGTTGGTTGGAATAGTTTTGGAAACAACGCGTATAGAGGGAATTTTCATCCTAGGCCTTATCCTAGTAATCCTTCTAATAATTATGGAAATTCCTACAACAACTCTTATGGAAATTTTAATAAGATGCCCTCTGAATTTGAGAATAGTGTGAAGGAGTTTATGAATTCACAAAAGAATTTTAATGCTTTGCTTGAAGAGAAATTGCTTAAAGTTGATGATTTGGCTAGGAACGTTGATAGAATTTCTCTTGAAATTGATTATTTAAAGCTTAGATCTATTCCTCCTAAGCATGATATCAATGAGTCCCTCAAATCCATGAGAATTTCCATTTATGAGTGCAAAGAAAGAACCGCTAGGATGCGTGCTTCCAAAGATGCCTTTATTAAAGCGTGTTCTTCCAATTCCTATGAAAATCAAGATGAAGATCTAAAAGTTATTGATGTGTCCCCCATTAAATCTTTGTTTTGCAATATGAATCTTGATGAAACTGAATATGATCTTCCTTTACCTAGAAGGAGTTCTAAGAATTCGGAGTTTCTAGATCTTGATGATGAAATTGATGAAATTGGGATTGAAAGAAATAAATACCTAGATGTTGCTAAACCCACTATTTTGGATCTCAAGGAATTTATTTATGAAAATTGCTCTTTAATTGGTTGTATTTCCTTGTTGCAATCCGTGCTAGATTCTCCTCATGCTTATAGTCAAAATAAGGCCTTTACCGAACACATTGTTGATGCCTTGATGCAATCTTATGAAGAAAAACTTGAGTTGAAAGTTTCTATCCCTAGAAAACTCTATGATGAGTGGGAACCTACTACTAAAATTAAGATTAAAGATTATGAGTTTCATGCTTTGTGTGATTTGGGTGCTAGTGTCTCTACTACTCCCAAAACTTTGTGCGATTTGCTAGATTTCCGTGACTTTGATGATTGCTCTCTAAACTTGCATCTTGTGAATTCCACTATTAAAAAGCCTATGGGAAGAATTAATGATGTTCTTATTGTTGCAAATAGGAATTATGTGCCCGTAGATTTAATCGTTCTTGATATAGATTGCAATCCTTCATGTCCTATTATTCTTGGTAGACCTTTCCTTAGAACGATTATCGTTCTTGATATAGATTGCTATCCTTCATGTCTTATTATTCTTGGTAGATCTTTCCTTAGAATGATTGGTGCAATTATTGATATGAAGGAAGGGAATATTAGATTCCAATTTCCCTTAAAGAAGGGCATGGAACACTTCCCTAGAAAGAAAATAAAATTACCATATGAATCTATCATGAGAGCCACTTATGGATTGGCTACCAAAGATGGCAATACCTAGATCTATCCTTGCTTTTATGCCTAGCTAGGGGCGTTAAATGATAGCGCTTGTTGGGAGGCAACCCAATTTTATTTTTGTTTTTTTTGTTTTTGCTTCTGTTTAGGAATAAATAATCCATCTAGCCTCTGTTTGGATGTGGTTTTATCTTTTAATTAGTGTTTGTGCCAAGTAGAACCTATAGGATAACCTACGATGATAGTTGATTTGATTCTGCTGAAAAACAGAAACTTTGCGCGAACGAATATAATTTTATTAAATCACAGAAACGTGCTTTTGCGTTGATTCTTTTTGCTTCTGTTCAATAGACAAATTTTCCAGGACTTCCTCTTTTTGTAGAATTTTTAGAGTTCCAGAAGTTTGCGTTAGTTACAGATTGCTACAGACTATTCTGTTTTTGACAGATTCTGTTTTGCGTGTGTTGTTTGCTTATTTTGATGAATCTATGGCTAGTAAAATAGTTTATGATCCATAGAGAAGTTGGAATACAGTAGGTTTAACACCAATATAAATAAAGAATGAGTTCATTACAGTACCTTAAGTAGTTCTTTGTTTTCTTTCTCTAACAGAGCTCACGAGATTTCTATTGAGTTTTGTGTTGTGAAGTTTTCAAGTTTTGGGTGAATTCTTTTGATGGATTATGGAACAAGGAGTGGCAAGAGCCTAAGCTTGGGGATGCCCATGGCACCCCAAAGATAATCCAAGGACACCAAAATTCAAAGCTTGGGGATGCCCGGAAGGCATCCCTCTTTAAATCTACTTGATCGGTAATTTACTTGGAGCTATATTTTTATTCACCACATGATATGTGTTTTGCTTGGAGCGTCTTGTATTATTTGCGTCTTTGCTTGTTAGTTTACCACAATCATCCGTGCTGTACACACCTTTTGAGAGAGCCATACATGAATTGGAATTTGTTAGAATACTCTATGTGCTTCACTTATATCTTTTGAGCTTGATAGTTTTGCTCATAGTGCTTCACTTATATCTTTTAGAGCACGGTGGTGGATTTGTTTTAAAGAAACTATTTATCTCTCATGCTTCACTTAGATTATTTTGAGAGTCGTTAATAGCATGGTAATTTGCTTAATGTTAATATACTTGGTATTCAAGATATGTGAAACTTTTTTTTGAGTGCGTTGAATACTAAGATAAGTTTGATGCTTGATAATTGTTTTGAGATATGAAGATGGTGATATTAGAGTCATGCTAGTTGAGTAATTGTGAATTTAAAGAATACTTGTGTTGAAGTTTGTGATTCCCGTAGCATGCACGTATGGTGAACCGTTATGTGATGAACTCGGAGCATGATTTATTTATTGATTGTCTTCCTTATGAGTGGCGGTCGGGGACGAGTGATGGTCTTTTCCTACCAATCTATCCCCCTAGGAGCATGCGCGTAATACTTTGCTTTGATAACTTCTAGATTTTTGCAATAAGTATGTGAGTTCTTTATGACTAATGTTGAGTCCATGGATTATATCGCACTTTTTCCCATCCTTCCACCATTGCTAGCCTCTCTAATACCGCGCACTTTTCGCCGGTATCATACACCCAACATATATCTTCCTCAAAACAGCCACCATACCTACCTATCATGGCATTTCCATAGCCATTCCGAGATATATTGCCATGCAACTTTCCACCGTTCCGTTTATTATGACACGCTCCATCATTGTCATATTGCTAGCATGATCATGTAGTTGACATCGTATTTGTGGAAAAGCCACCGTTCATAATTATTTCATACATGTCACTCTTGATTCATTGCATATCCCGGTACACCGCCGGAGGCGTTCATATAGAGTCATACTTTGTTCTAAGTATCGAGTTGTAATTTTCGAGTTGTAAGAGAAATAAAAGTGTGATGATCATCATTATTAGAGCATTGTCCCAAGTGAGGAAAGGATGATGGAGACTATGATTCCCCCACAAGTCGGGATGAGACTCCAACGAAAAAAAAGAGGCCATAAAAAAAGAGAAAGGCCCAAATAAAAAAAATGAGAGAAAAAGAGAAAAGGGACAATGTTACTATCCTTTTACCACACTTGTGCTTCAAAGTAGCACCATGATCTTCATGATAGAGAGTCTCTCATTTTGTCACTTTCATATACTAGTGGGAATTTTTCATTATAGAAATTGGCTTGTATATTCCAATGATGGGCTTCCTCAAAATGACCTAGGTCTTCGTGAGCAAACGAGTTGGATGCACACCCACTTAGTTTCTTTTGTAGAGCTTTCATATACTTATAGCTCTAGTGCATCCGTTGCATGGCAATCCCTACTCACTCACATTGACATCTATTGATGGGCATCTCCATAGCCCGTTGATACGTCTAGTTGATGTGAGACTATCTTCCCTCTTTTTTTCTTCTCCACAACCACCATTCTATTCCACATATAGTGCTATATCCATGGCTCACGCTCATGTATTGCATGAAGATTGAAAAAGTTTTGAGAATGTCATAAGTATGAAACTATTGCTTGGCTTGTCATCGGGGTTGTGCATGATTTAAATATTTCGTGTGGGGAAGATGGAGCATAGCCAGACTATATGATTTTGTAGGGATAACTTTCTTTGGCCATGTTAGTATGCTTGAAGTATTATTATTTTATGTCAATATGAACTTTTGTCTTGAATCTTTCGGATCTGAATATTCATACCACAATTAATAAGTTTTACATTGAAATTATGCCAAAGTATCACTCCGCATCAAAAATTCTCTTTTTATCATTTACCTACTCGAGGACGAGCAGAAATTAAGCTTGGGGATGCCTAATACGTCTCCAACGTATCTATAATTTTTTATTGCTCCATGCTACTTTATATACTGTTTTGGACTATATTGGGCTTTATTTTCCACTTTTATATTATTTTTAGGACTAACCTATTAACCGGAGGCCCAGCCCAGAATTGATGTTTCTTGCCTATTTTAGTGTTTCAAAGAAATGGAATATCGAACGGAGTCCAAACGGAATGAAACCTTCGGGAACGTTATTTTCTCACCGAACGTGATCCAGGAGACTTGGACCCTGCTCCAAGGAACAAAAGAGGCGGTCACGAGGGTGGGGGGCGCCCCCCTAGGGCGCGCCCCCTTGCCTCATGGGCCCCCTGTTGCTCCACCAATGTACTCCTTCCTCCTATATATACCTACGTATCCCCAAACGAACAGAACAGGAGCCAAAAACCTAATTCCACTGCCGCAACCTTCTGTATCCATGAGATCCCATCTTGGGGCCTGTTTCGGAGCTCCACCGGAGGGGGCATCCACCACAGAGGGCTTCTACATCAACACCATAGCCCCTCTGTTGGGGATGTAACTACTGAATATAAGCCGCCCTGAAGGGGCCGGTTTACCCTCGGCCATAATTGGGGCCCATGAAGACTCAGAAGGTGGCGCTTGCTGTAGAGCTTAGAGGCCGGAGCCAGGCTAATTAGGGCCCATAATGGTAAAACCGCCATAACCATGTAACTTGTGTTGTAAGATAAGAGAAAGGAGAGACCGAGCCGACACTTGTATGAGCCGGCCTCGGGACTCTCAGAGACCGGCAGACGTCAACCCCGTGTATATAAGGGGATGACCCGTGGCGGTTTAGGGACAGACAACAACAATTCGAGGCTTAGGCGAAGCTATTGCTCCCTAGTCGCCGAAATCACATCAATCCCATCACAAACTAGACGTAGGCTTTTACCTTCATCGAAAGGGCCGAACTAGTATAAACTCTTGTGTCTTTGCGTCCTCTTAACCCCTCTAAGTTAACCCGTACGATGGCCCCGCGACTAAGTCCTTTCATGAGGACATCTGCCGTGACAATTCCACGACAGTTGGCGCCCACCGTGGGGCTATCGCACGATGGTTTGATAATCTTAGAGGGCAAGTTCGAAGGACTCGAAGGCTATGCTGTAGGCCGGATGACCAAGAGTCGTCGCGGCAAGCTCTACATCGACGATGCAGGCTGGGGCCCGAGGCGGCTCGATTGAGTACGGGTACCGGGTCCCCTTTGGTGGCATACACGTGTTCATCGGCAAGATCGGTGAGCCAGGGCCTGGGCGGACATCTGCACCGACCTCGTCGAGACGGCTCAATGAGCGGGCAAGAATCCTGCCCTGGCTAAACCAGTTGTCAGGCGTGCTTTCGTGGGAGTCATCCACGGAGGAGACTATGAGGGCGGATCAGCATCTGGTGGCGAAACCGTTGTCTACTCTGATGACGAGTTGTCGACCGGGGAAACCGAGTCTTTGTACCAGCTGCAAGATGGCCAGATCGGGGGCTGTTCTGACGATGAGAGTATTCCGGACCCCTTTGATCTGCCCAACCGGGTTGGAATATTCATGGCCGGTACACAAGCGACGCTTCACTCTTCGACCGCTGCGCTGATGGTCGCCGGTTCAACAGCGGCGATGGCAGCCGGGGCAGGAGGCCCTGTGCGCCCGCCGGCTCAAGTTTTATCAGAACTATTTGATGCATTGGCTGTGCTCATGGCAGAGGCTAACCCGGCAGATCAAGACCTGCATAATGCGGAGATTGCAAAGGTGAAGGAACAAATCACTCAGGCTAAAGCGGATCTGGCAGCCGCGTACGTTAGGATGGCGGCGAGCGGGCGCTTTGGATCTGCGCAGCTTATAGGCTCATGCTGGATCAGAACGCGTCGCATGAAGTCATGAAAAGAAAGTACAGATCCCGTTTGCCCTCGGTTTTCGAGGGAAGAAACCTCTTCAACACCCCAGGAGCAGGGACCAGTAATCCGCCGCCGGTGGTGAACCGCCGGAAGCACCTGGGACGGGCGCGCCGATTCAGCCCCCTGTGATAGATCTGCCTCGCCATCATGCCGGCGCGCCTCAGGCTGTGCAAACACCTCCAGGTCACTACTCCAACCCGATGGATAACCTTGTTGCGGCTGCGGCGCGGTTGGTGGCGATTCCAATCGGCGATTCACCACGGCGGTAGAAAGCAGCGCCGGGTCAAAGAGCTCCTTAGGACGGCTCTGGTCCAACAGGAAGCATATTCATATAGCCGGGATCGGATCCACTCCACCCCCCGCCCAAGCCGGAGCTATAGCAGGCACGCAGATGAACCGGCCGTGTCAAGTAATGCGGAGCGCGGTGCACCCCGCGGCAACAACCAGGCGGGTGGTTTCGAAAACGCTCAAGAGGTGGTGGACCGGGCGAGGCACGTGGGGAGGCCGAGTTAGCGCGACAAAGATGAGGATCATCAGCTCGCGCCGGTTCGACCGACCATCTTCGAGCCTGGGGTTACATCTGGCTCTTTGGGGGTGCCTTGCCTCGTCCCCGCTTTACGCATTGTACGCTTGCCCAAATACTTCAAGGGGCCACGCAAGGTGCCCAATTATACCGCCGATCTGGCTCCGGAGGCGTGGATAGAAAGCTATGAGATGGCCATGGAGATGCTGGATGTGGATGAAGCTTCCTGTGCAAAGTATTTCACCATGATGCTTGAAGGCACGGCCCGTACTTGGTTGAAAAACTTGCCACCCAATTCCATCAGTTCATGGACCCAGTTGCGGACCCGGTTCATTCAAAATTTCAAAGACACCTGTAAGCAGCCCATGTCCGTGGTGGACTTGGCGGCTTGTGTCGTGCAGATGGAGAATCCACAACCCGTTGGAGTACGCCGCGTTTGAAGTTTTACATTCTTCGCACCGGATCAACACCGATTCTGCGATCTTAACCCTAGATGGCAACTGCCGGTTCAAACCTTTAAAATTGAAGCTGGGTCGCATGAAGCGTTTTTGCAATGACATGGGCACTCTCATGGGCGTTTTAGTGAAGTATGCTGATTCTGATAGTACCAAGGATCCCGAGTCTGAGGAGGATGATGAAACAGGGAAGGGAAAACAGAACAGCAACTCCAGAGGCCAGCAGCATCAGTCGGCGGGTAATGGAGGAAACAAGCGTAAGGCGAATGGTAACATGGGCTTCGTAGCCAACACCAACGCGCAGGACAAGGGTCAACGGCGCAAGGGTAAACATCCGAACTGAGGTGGTGCGCCTAATCACAATCCGGACCGGTTGAATTATCTGTTGAATCAGCCCTGTCCGAAGCATGGGACGAAGGAGGCGCCAGCAAACCACCTCTGGAAGGATTGTTACATTATGCAGGAGTTCAAAAGTTCTAATGCTTTCCGGTATGATCAAGGGCCCGGCGGCGGTTCAGGGTCCGGCCCGGGTTACGGTGGAGGAAATTCCGGTCCAGGGTTTAATGGTAATCCGGTAGGCGTAACAATCGTAACAATCGAACAATCGAGCAACCAAGGTGGTTACAATCAGCAGCAGCAGCGATCGGGTTATCAAAGCAATCCGAAGCGGTTGAATGGTGGGCGATGATCACGTCTTCACCACTAGCTTGGACAAGCGAGACCGGAAACTTCGTAGCGGGCAGTCAACATTGTTGAACCGGCCGTGCCGCATTACCTACGCTGGTCAGAGCAGCCTATTGTGTGGAGTAGAGAGGATCATCCGCCTCGGGTTGACAATCCGGGTCAGCTAGCCCTAGTGGTGGCGCCTCAGTTGGGAGGATACAAATTTACCAAGGTGCTGATGGACGGAGGAAGCAGCATCAACATCCTGTATTATGAGACCTTCCGTCGTATGGGATTAACAGATAAACATCTCAAGCCGTCCAATACAGTGTTTCATGGTGTGGTGCCTGGCAAGTCAGCATATCCGGTTGGTAAAATAGCTCTGGAGGTGGCCTTTGGGGATGAACATGACTCCAGATCGGAAACATTGACATTTGAAGTGGTGAAAATTCAAAGCCCTTACCACGCCCTGTTTGGGCGGCCGGCTTATGCCAAGTTCATGGCGCGGCCTTGTTATGTCTATTTGCAGCTAAAAATGCCGGGTCACAAAGGGACAATAACGGTTCATGGGAGCCGCAAGATATCTTTAGAGTGTGAGGAAGGTGATGCGGCTTACGCAGAGTCGGTTTGTGCCACCGAAGAGCTAAAGTATTATAAAGATAATGTTGATCCGGCGGATATGACCCCGTTGAAGAAGCCAACTACAGAGCACGATCCGGATCTGAAGTTTAAATCGTGGTGAGACTAAACTTGTTGACTTTGTGCCCGGTGATTCGTCCAAGCAGTTCATCATTAGTGCTAACTTGGATCCTAAATAGGAAAGTGCGCTCATCGAGTTCATCCGTGAGAATCGGGACATTTTTGCATGGAAGCCTTCTGACATGCCAGGTGTACCGAGGGAACTCGCTGAGCACACTCTTAATGTTGATCCCAAGTAGAAACCGGTAAAGCAATTTCTTCGCCGGTTTAACGAGGAAAGGCGCAAGGCCATTGGAGAGGAGGTTGCCAGGCTCTTAGCAGCAGGTTTTATCGTTGAAGTTTTCCATCCTGAGTGGCTTGCTAATCCGGTGTTGGTCCTTAAGAAAAACGGCACTTGGCGCATGTGTGTGGATTACACAGATCTTAACAAGGCTTGTCCAGCAGATCCTTTCACCCTCCCCCGCATTGACCAGATTATTGATGCTACGGCGGGTTGTGAGCGTTTGAGATTTTTGGATGCATATTCTGGATATCATCAGATTAAAATGGCAGTTAAGGACTAGGAGAAGACAGCGTTTATCACTCCCTTTGGAGCCTTCTGCTATGTGTCTATGCCTTTTGGGCTCAAGAGCGCCCAAGCGACTTATCAGCGTTGCGTACAGAATTGCTTGCACGAATAGATCGGCCGTAACGTGCATGCTTATGTGGATGATATTGTGGTTAAATCAAGGAAGAAGGAAACACTGATTGAGGATCTGAAAGAAACCTTTGACAACTTGCGGGTGTACAAGATGATGCTTAACCCGGCCAAATGTGTTTTCGGTGTTCCGGCAGGCAAGTTATTGGGTTTTCTTGTGTCCAACAGGGGGATTGAAGCTAATCCGGAGAAAATTACGGCTATCACCTCCTTGGCTAAGCCAAAGTGCATTAATGATGTCCAGCGTGTGGAGGGTCGGATTGCCGTGCTAAGCCGCTTTATCAGCCGCCTCGGAGAGAAGGCCATTCCTTTGTACCAAATGCTGAAGAAGACGGATCAGTTTGTCTGGAGCTCAGCCGCTGATGAAGCATTGGAGGATTTAAAGCGGCAATTGGCCAACCCGCCTGTTCTCGCCGCTCCCATTGACAAGGAGCCGCTTCTGCTATATGTTGCCGCTAATGCCGTGGCAGTTAAGCGTAGCCATTGTGGTAGAGCGGGAGGAGGCAGGAAGGAGCATCCGGTTCAACGTCCGGTTTATTACATCAGCGAGGTGCTCATTGAGTCCAAGCAGAGATATCCGCATTGGCAGAAGCTGGTGTATGGAGTTTTTATGGCAAGCCGGAAGCTGAAGCAGTATTTTCAAGGGCATCCCATCACGGTGGTCAGTTCAGCTCCCTTGGGTGATATCATACAGAACCGGGAAGCGACTGGCCGGATTGCTAAGTGGGCTATAGAGCTTGGGCCGCACGGTTTAAGGTATGTGCCTCGGACGGCAGTAAAATCCCTGCACTTGTGGATTTCATTAATGATTGGACGGAGTTACAAGCGCTGAAGAAAAGCCGATCATACCTATTGGACCATCCACTTTGACGGGTCCAGGCAGTTGGAGGGCTCGGGGGCTGGAGTTGTGTTAACTTCCCCACGAGGTGAAATTTTTTGTTACGTCCTCCGCTTAATGTTCCCTTGTACTAACAATGCGGCTGAGTATGAAGCCTTGCTCCATGGTCTTCGACAAGTTTACAAAGTGGGTCGAGGCAGAGCCTGTTAGCAAGTGTGATGCGGCCACGGCGGTTCAGTTCATCAAAAGGGTGATCTTCCGGTTTGGGTTTCCACACAGTATCATCACAGATAATGGTACCAATTTGTCTAAAGGTGCCATGAAGGAGTTTTGTGAACGTGAGCACATCCGGCTTGATGTTTCCTTAGTAGCTCACCCACAGTCCAATGGTCAAGCAGAACGAGCTAATCAGGAGATCCTGAGAGGTATCAAGCCCCGGCTTATGGTCCCTTTACAGAGGATGCCGGGCTGTTGGGTAGAAGAGCTACCATCTGCGTTATGGAGTATAAATACTACCCCTAACAGATCCACTGGATACACACCATTCTTTATGGTCTATGGAGCGGAGGCGGTCCTCCCCAGCGATATCCGTCATGACTCGCCTCGTGTGGCAGCCTATGTTGAGGCGGAATAACGAGGCAGCCTGGCAGGACGCTTTGGATCGACCGGATGAAGAACGGGATATGGCGGCTGCTCGTTCGGCGATTTACCGGCCAGGATCTTCGCCGGTATCACGATCGACGGGTCAGAACCAGAACCTTTCAAGAAGGAGACTTGGTGCTTCGGCTCATTCAAGACCAGACGGATATGCACAAGCTATCCCCACCTTGGGAAGGGCCTTTTGTGGTCAGCAAGAATCTGCACAACGGGTCATACTATCTGATTGATGTTCGAGAGCATAAAGACTCACGCACGCGTCGGAAGAGGAGACCAACATGCCGTGGAACATAGCTCATCTTGACCTTATTATACCGAGCCATCGGCTCTCCTTATGTACATATTATGACAATGTATATATTATGAATAAAAGCAATAAACCGGAGCCTCGGCTAAAGCGGGGTATCCGTTCTGTAAAAAACCGGCTTGGGTACATGGAGTTGTTGTCTTAAAACGGCCTCCGGTTTATCCCTTGAGCTTGCTTGTCAGAAGCTTTTAGATGTCATCTGGGGGCTTGGTCGTGTCCGAACCGATGCAACACCTTTTGATAGGCGAAAGCCACCAGATCACTTGGGGACATGGTCAAGTCTGAACCGATCCGCCTCTTGGTCGGCCTAAGGTCATAGAGTCACTTGGGGGCTTGGTCGAACCCGAACCATTGCCACGCCACTTGATCGGCATAATGCCACGGTTTGATTGGGGACCCGCTGACTTGAACCATAGCTACACCTTATTGGGAGCTTGGTCGTGTCCGACCATGGTAACGCCATCTGATCGGCTCAGTAAAGCCTCTTTTTGCAAACGGTTTTATCATTGCCTTTGCTTCCATATTCTTTCATAACTGTTATTCAAATCGGTTCAACCAGTCCATTGACGGAATTTGGTTTATTTTTTAATCCGGAGATAACTTTTCCGGTTTGATTTTTCCTGTTAAACATCCCATTATGGAGTAACAGGGGCTTAACATGACCCGCATGGTTTACACGGTAATCCGGCATTCTAGACACAGAGTTGTTGTCCGCTTTGGACGGTAATGGTTTATACAACCTCCGCTTCAAGGTTGGCTCAGCCAACTGCATGCCCGACGCTGGCAGGTATTTTTGTATCACAAAATTTTGATCATATACCTCAATATTTCCTTACATATACATATGAGCGTCACACGCCGGCTGGCGACACAAGCTGCCGTGGCGGTTAAGAATTTGTGATTGCAGGCAAAATAGATTGAAGGTTTCGATTATTCAATCAAAAGTATCAGCACCTCTGCGCGAAGGTTGAAGAATGAAGGCATAAAGGCATATTCAAAACAAAAGTGCTAGCTATTCTATTACAAGGCCTTCCGAGGCCCAACATTCCGAATGGCGGTATGACTAGCAGCTTATGATGCATCAACCGGCTTGATGGATTAAGCTTCCTCGCCGGGTTGACGTGAAGAAGATGGATCGTCTGGCGTCGGTTCAGCTTCTTCCTCTTCCTCACCCAATGGCCGGAAGTCAGTGGTAGACCAGTCAATCCGGTTTAAAGCCTGAAAGACAGCCTCTTCACTTATAAGCTCAGCTGGATCAACGTCGGGGGCATAAGTGTGCTTACGGATTGGTGGAACAAGGTTCTGCACTTCTGGAATGACAAATTCCACCCGCCTGTTGTTTGCATCATAGAAAGAGCGATAAACCGCCAGGTTGGCTTCTGCTGCCAGTTGACTTGCCAGAGGACACATCTCCTTTGTTATTCGTTTGAGGGCATCATTATCAAAGGCTTCGACGTTTTCTTGAGCGCTGGGGAAGCCCTTGGCTATGTCAGCCGGATCAAGGTCCGCTATCCACGCCTTGGCGCGAGTTAGAGCCAATAAAGTGCCAGCCCGGGCCGCGGATCGTTTCAACTCTTCAAGTTGTGCCGGAATCATGGATAGCCGGTCCAGCGTATCTTTGATCAAGGACGGGGCTGTGTTATCATACGACATAGTGCATATGACTCGCTGGGTGCCGGTATACAGTTGCTCAATCAGCGTGTATGCAGCCTTGAGCTTTTTCCGCATATCAGAGCCCAGATGAGCAATACGCTTCCCTATACCGGTTTAAGACAGCTCAGGTTAAATGGCGGAAATATCAAAAGCGGAATAGTAATCAGTGAAAATCTCTTACCAAAGATCGCAGAGGTCATGGCATTAATTTGGTGCTTTAGTCCGTGAGCTCTTCATCACCGGTTTAAGAACCGCTTGACATCTTCCGCCCGTTTTAGCAAACCAGCCTTCTCGGTGTCCCAGTTTGCCTGCTCGGATTTATACCACTCCTTGAGCTGTTCCATAGTGGTCAAGGCGGTTTTCAATTCATCCTTGGCCTTGGTGGCTTCTGCTTGTTGAGTCTCCAGATTGGCACGAAGGTCCTTGAGTTGTACGGTTTGCTGGTATATCTCACTCTGATAACAAATGGATCACGTTAGTTGTTTCAGTATGAAGTCCCAAGCTCAATACAGGTATTCAACTTGGCACTTGGGGGCTAATGGCTAATTGATCTTATCTTGCTATGGTGTTACAAGTTAAGTCCCGGTTTAACTATGCTAAGTTGAACCGGCCCTTGGGGGCTACAAAGACCTAAGTTTGAGGCGTATGAGTTTTATATTAAGTCCCGGTTTAACTAGGCTAAGTTGAACCCGGCCCTTGGGGCTACTACACAACAAAAGTACAAGAGAGGCATAACTCCTTACCTCATAGCGTTCCTTCATACGATTCACCAGATCGGCTTCGAAGTCACGACTTGTGAAGAGTCGGTTCAGGAAGCCGGAGTGAAGTTCTTGGGCAGAGAAGTTGTCATAAGCTGACAGATCAGTTTTTCCCTTCTCTTTACTCATGGCAGTAGACTCTTCCTTGGCGCTGTGTTTTGATAAAGCGACCGGATTGCCAGGGGCGGTGTAGGCGGTGCCCGTCACTACGACATCATCATTTTTGGCCGGGCTGGCCAGATTGGCATTCTTCCTTGGGCTTGGTGTTTTCATACCCAGGCTCGGCGATTCAGCAATTACGACCCGTTCCGCTGCAGGACTCAGTGGAGCAGGATGTGAGGTTTCCACTTGGGCATCCGGTTCAAATTCTGGCGGATTAACATTGTCGTCTTGGTTCAACCCGGCAGAACTGTTTTTAGCAACTTCAGGCTTTTCGCCATGGTGTTCTGGAGTCTTCTCCGGATCAACATCCACAGTAGGGTCAAGGGTTTTCGCCTTCTTACTTAAGCGAGCCTTGGTGCTGCAATGTTCAGAGTTAGAGTATGATAAGCCGACCAATGCGAAGAAAACAACAAAGAGTGTTATGCTTACCCCGCAGCAACTTTAAGAGGAGGCAGTTGAGTGGTTGATGAACCGCCAGATGAGTTGGAAGAGGCCTGATAATTCGGATCGGATGGACTGAGAGGACATCGGAAGAAACCTTTCAAAGGATAACGCTTTTCAGGAGATCAAATCACCTCTGGACGACGCTTCCGAGTTGGGGTGTCAGGTAAACCGGACGATGTAATTTGTTGACCGCTGTGCCGGGTCGTACGGCGCTCTTCAGCCTGCTGTGTCTTCAAAGTAAGGTTCGGATTCAAATGAGCACGGGAGTGAGATTTTTTCACTTTTCGGACTGTGCGGCGAATTCTTTTAACCGGCACAAGTTCAGATTCGGAAGAAAGAATGATTACCTCAACAGGATCGGCATGACTGGCTTCAGCATCATCCTGGGAATTGAAACTGTCAATAGGATGAAGGATAAAAAGGGACAAGTAAATCAAGCTTTACCTCAGCTTTTGAATCTTCTTCTTCCGGCGGATCAGAAGACTCGGCGGTTTTCCTCTTACCAGCTTTCTTGGTGGTCTTGGACTTTACACAAGGAAACCGGGCCGGTTTGGTTCGTTTCCAGAAGGAGCTGTTAGCCTGAGAAGTAACAAGGATTAATATATATCAATAAGGCAATTAATATCAGAAGAGCGATGAGCGGAGCCTTACCGCAGGCGGTTTGTTGGCAACACAGAATGGGGCCAACCCGGTTTGGCTGCAGACGGAGATCGGCTCATCGAGCATCTTCTTCACTGTCTCAATGACTTCAAGCTCAGTTATTGGTAGCTCATGACGTCTTTGAGGGTCTTTGACGCTACCAGTGTATTCGTGCATCAATTCGGGGCGGCGGCTTAATGGCAAGATGCCCCAAGAAACCCAACATCGAACAAGGTCAATACCAGTTAAGCCATTGGCCATTAGAGCCCGAAGTTTGATAATATGAGGCGCAAAATTCTTCCGTTCTGCGGCGGTCAAGCGTAAAGGCAATGGGTGATGGTTGCTAAGCCGGTGAGGGCGGTAGCCCGGCAAGGGGTTCTCGCTATTAGGAGTGGTATTCCGGCAATAGAACCAGGTTTGGTTCCAATCTTTCGGATGGCTATGGTGTTTTGCGTGAGGAAAGTCTACTTCCTTCCTTTTCTGGATTGAAACGCCACCCAGTTCCGTGTTAGGACCATCCAAAACTCCGTCGGCGGTTCAAATGAAAGAAATCCCGGAACAGCTCCACGATGGTTCTTCTTGAAGATAGACTTCACAGAAAACTTGGAAATTGCATATATTGGACACAGAGTTCGGACCAATATCTTGTGGATGGAGTTGGAAACTTGCGAGGACATCCCGGAAGAATTTTGATCCGGGCGGGCTGAATCCCCGGTCTAAGTGCTGCATAAATACAATTACTTCTCCTTCTTGAGGTTCAGGAGGGCATTCGGCATCCGGAACACGCCAATGTAGGACATTTTTGGAGGCTAAAGCGCCGGTGGTGACATATCCATTGAGTTGCGTCTCAGTGATCTTGGACCGGACCCAGTTGCAATCTGAGAATTGTTTGGCCATTCCGGAAGAAGAAACTGCGAAAGGAAAAGTAAAAAAAACGGTTCACCGTTAACGGTTCAGACATATTATACAATGCTAAACCGGCAATTTGGCGCCAGTTCAATTTCCGGTTTAACTGAGGACTAATGGAGTATGGCGGATTAGCTATCAGAAAATTAAACCGCCCTTAGGAGGAAGAGACAGAACTGGAAAATCTGCTATGTGTGGACAGAAACAGGTTTCACATATGAATGGAGTTAATTTGGATCTACCGAAGGTTCAGTAAGGAAAAATTTCTGCGACCCATGCAAGCCTTATATAGGGCAGGGAAGTTCGTGCGTTCTAACAAGAGGGTCTGAACAAAAAGAAAAGATGTGCAGAGTGCTAAAGTGAAGGCGGAGCAGTTACTACACAAGATATATGCTACGGTTGGATTAAAAAGCCATGGCAGAGCAGGTATGAAGAGACTAGGGATGAACACCTATGAACGACGATAGGAACAGGAGCCTCAAGATGCAGATCTAGGGCATGAGGAGGAGCCTTACCCGATGCACAGAACAACAGAGGAGCGCCGAGAGTCTCTGGTATAACCAGGTTGATGCAGCGGCCTTGCACTGACGCGGCGTTCGAGGTCGGAGGCGACGGCGGAGCTTCAGAGCTGGAGCGTCGCGAGGAAGAAGAAGTGCGGAAGGAGGAAGAGGAGAAAGGGCCTTCCGGTCTATTTATAATGAGATGGAGTAATTAACAGGCGCGAGAATCGAGGAGTTGAAAGCGGCAGACGGCGCAGCGGTCGCCTCGATTTCCGGGATAATATTAAATGAAGGGAATCTTACTGTTTGGGCTTCTTTAATAAAGATGACGTCAAGATGCTCTGTTGCTGTGGTCGGAGGATGACGTCACGGCGGTTTAAGCAGATGGCGGTTTACGAAATATGAAGGAAGATATTCAGAGTTTCCTAAGATGTTGAAGATTAACATGAACAGGTTCAAGTCAATCTGGGGCCTAATGTTGGGGATGTAACTACTGAATATAAACCGCCCTGAAGGGGCCGGTTTACCCTCGGCCATAATTGGGGCCCATGAAGACTCAGAAGGTGGCGCTTGCTGTAGAGCTTAGAGGCCCGGAGCCCAGGGGCGAATTAGGGCCCATAATGGTAAAACCGCCATAACCATGTAACTTGTGTTGTAAGATAAGAGAAAGGAGAGACCGAGCGGACACTTGTATGAGCCGGCCTCGACTTCAGAGACCGGCGGACGTCAACCCGTGTATATAAGGGGACGACCAAGCGGTTTAGGGACGGAACAACAACAATTCGAGGCTTTGGCGAAGCTATTGCTCCCTAGTCGCCGAAATCACATCAATCCCATCACAAACTAGACGTAGGCTTTTACCTTCATCGAAGGGGCCGAACTAGTATAAACTCCTGTGTCTTTGCGTCCACTTAACCCCTCTAAGTTAACCCGTACGATGGCCTCGCGACTAAGTCCTTTCATGAGGACATCTGCCGTGACAATTCCACGACACCCTCCGATGAAGTGTGAGT
Organism: Aegilops bicornis; assembly: GCA_021605145.1. Classification (NCBI taxonomy): domain Eukaryota; kingdom Viridiplantae; phylum Streptophyta; class Magnoliopsida; order Poales; family Poaceae; genus Aegilops; species Aegilops bicornis. Next base: position 30,011,777 of record CM038671.1, on the reverse strand, counting down.
AGTTTACTTCAGACCTTCAGGTCCATAGCTAGTAGCTAGATGGCTTCTTCTCTCTTTTTGGATCTCAATACAATGTTCTCCCCTCTCTCGTAGAGATCTATTCGATGTAATCTTCTTTTTGCGGTGTGTTTGTTGAGACCGATGAATTGTGGGTTTATGATCCGGCTTATCTATGAACAATATTTTAATCTTCTCTGAATTCTTTTATGTATGATTGAGTTATCTTTGCAAGTCTCTTCGAATTATCCGTTTGATTTGGCCAACTAGATTGGTAGTTCTTGCAATGGGAGAAGTGCTTAGCTTTGGGTTCAATCTTGCAGTGTCCTTTCCCAAAGGATGTATAAGGGCAGCAAGGCATGTATTGTATTGTTGCCATCGAGGATAACAAGATGGGGTTTTTATCATATTGCATGAATTTATCCCTCTACATCATGTCATCTTGCTTAAGGCATTACTCTGTTTTTAACTTAATACTCTAGATGCATGCTGGATAGCGGTCGATGAGTGGAGTAATAGTAGTAGATGCGTAATCGTTTCGATCTACTTGTCTTGGACGTGATGCCTATATACATGATCATACCTAGATATACTCATAACTATGCTCAATTCTGTCAATTGCTCAACAGTAATTTGTTCACCCACCGTAGAATATCTATGCTCTTGAGAGAAGCCACTAGTGAAACCTATGGCCCCCGGGTCTATTCTCATCATATCAATCTCCATTACTTTATTACTTGCTTTGTTTCTACTTTGCCTTTTACTTTTCACTTTGCATCTTTATACCAAAAATACCAAAAATATTATCTATCATCTCTATCAGATCTCACTCTCGTAAGTGACCGTGATGGGATTGACAACCCCTAATCGCGTTGGTTGCGAGGAGCTATCGTTTTGTGTAGGTACGAGGGACTTGTGCATGGTCTCCTACTAGATTGATACCTTGGTTCTCAAAAACTGAGGGAAATACTTACGGTACTTTGTTGCATCATCGTCTCCTCTTTGAAGAAATCCAACGCAGTGCTCAAGAGGTAGCAGTCCTCATAGGTGACTTCCAAACGTTCACAGATTTGGTCACTCGGTGATCCACAATTCCTCTTGGATGCTCAGACCATGACGCCTAACCATCTGGAGGATACACTATCCTCAAAGGTACCAATCGTCGGTTCCACACAGGAACAATCTCTTCAGTGATGCTCAATCACTTTGGGTTTGTAGGTGTTTGGGTTTTCCTCACTTGATGATTTTCGTTCAAAGTCCTCGGAGGATGGGATGCTCTCAATGACAAGTGTCATTTTCTCTCGGAGCAGCCAACCAGCTAGTGCTTGTAGGGGGCGGCTATTTATAGCCTAGGGAGCAGCCCAACATGATAAGACATAAATGCCCTTCAGTGATATGACCGTTAGGTGGTAGGATATTTTGGAAAGCTAGCGCGTAGCACAACAACGGTCGGATTTGAGGTATCAAATTCCTTAGGGCTATCATGTTCCTCACTGTGTAGGCAATCTGCACTGGCGAATTCCTAACTCGAAGTCGTAACAAATTTCTCGTAGACCGTAAGATCTTCGCCTCACATCAAGAAATTGATCGAATCGATATGAGATTTCCAATGGCTTCACTTGGAAATTAGTTTCCTTAGTATTACCTCGACCCCCTTTAACAGTACGGTGTTTCCTATGACTCAAGAATGAGAAAATGAAACTACGAAAACAAAAGTCTTCACGCTTCATAATCCTCGCATGAATTTCCAAGTCATCAAGGTCACACCAATTTCTTCACTTTCAAAATCTTCAGTAGAACCAAAGTCTTCAGCTGAAGACATACATTTTTAGGGGTCGACTTTCATTGTAAATATCATACTCCTCATCGACTTATAGAGCCTATTTACACTCACAAATATATTAGTCCCGTAACCTATAAGTCTTCAATACACCAAAATCACTAAGGGGCACTAGATGCACTTACAATCTCCCCATTTTTGGTGATTGATGACAAATAGGTTAAGTTTTTAACGGGGATAAACATATCAATTGAAAGTGCTAGACATTTGAGGAATTTGATAGGATATATAAGAACTCCCCCTGAAGATGTGCATATCTGATGACTTTGCTTTTGATAGCAGATGCACATTGTAGAGTAATATCATGGAGATCTCCCCCTATATCTTGTAATTCAAACACGCATTAATCATATGATATGAAGAATTTGAAATGCATGATGAAATATGGTGACTGATGTAATTCAGCATGCGTGCATTGACATATATGAGTAAATAACATGCAAAAGAACAAAAGCAAAAGTATCAGACCACCATCGGGTTTAAGTTTACAACTCGATCCAATAAAACTTTAGAAGAATGAGAGTTGTAACTTTCAAAAAAACGCCCATATATAGACCCGCTTGAAGACTAACTCAAATTTCTCCCGCTTTGTCATTGAATGACCAAAAGGGACGAAAAATGAGGACTAATGTCCCTGAAGAATATCATCACGAAGTCGACGGAGGAGCACCAGCGTTGTTGGGGTCGGTTGTTGAAGTAGGGCCTGCCGCAGTGTCGTCCAAATCTTCATTTTCATCAGTCTCGCACGATGAAGAAAAAGAGCTGGCCACCAAAGAAGGAACTTTGACTTTCTTGAATTTCTTCGACGGTGGCTGAGACCAGTCAAAGTCCTGCTTGAAGCCCATCTGATTAAGATCTTCTTCACCATAGAGATGGGACAGAACATCCCAGGTGCAATCAAATACTTCATGGGGGTAGTAATGGTTCTTCTTCACTGAATTATGTGTAGCAGTCAGAATTGAACCAAACTGACGCTTGACCCCTTTGTGGTTGCGATCAACCTTCTGATGAAGACTGAGGAGAAGCTCACGATCAGTCATCACCCTTGGAGCTGTGCCTTGAGGATTTTTCTTTGAAGCATTGGCGGCAGAGTCATGAGTGGCAGAGTCATCATTGGTGGAGTAGGATGCAGCTTTGCGGAACTGTCCATCCAATGGACGAATGCCTTCATCAATAATAGTGGCCTTGCCCTTCTCATCAGCTGAGGAAATAGTCCGCTTGAGGACTTCAATGGGGGGCGAGTAGCTGCCATGGTTAAGTGTATCGGCCTTGTAGTTGATTGAAGACCTTGATCTGATGAATTTCATGATCCAGGGAGCGTAAGGCTTCAATTCAAACGGAGAAAGAGCAACATTTACCATAGTCCTCATGAAGAAATCATGGTAGTTGATTGGAATACCATGCATGATATTGAATAGCAGATTCTTCATGATGCCAACGACCTCTTCTTCATCTGAGTCGTGGTCTTTGATTGGACTCAGGGTCTTGGTCAAAATTCTGTATATGGTCCGAGGCACATAAAGCAATTCCTTCACGAGGAATTTGGTTCTTGGGGCTTGGCCAGGCTTCAGCGGCTTCATCAACACTTGCATCAGATGGTTTGAGAGTTCAGGTTCTCCATAAAGCTTCAGGGCTCTCCTTTAGGGGGTGTATTGACTGGGATGGCATGAAGTAATTCAGAGGCCGGAGCTTTGTGATGAGTATTGTCAGTCATCCAGTCCATAACCCATGAATTCACATCGTCCACATTGCCTGTGATGTGCAGCGTCGCGTAGAACTGAAGAATTAGCTACTCATTCCAATAACATATGTCAGTGCAGAAGTTGACTAGCCCAGCATCATGAAGAACACCGAGGACTGGGGTGAAGCAAGGCAGCGATTCCATATCCACATGAGGAATATGCTCATGGTCAAAGATCTTGTCTTTATCGAATAGCAGTGAAGAGTAGAAGTTCATCTGACTTGCTGTCCAGAAACGCTTGCGGCGAAGACGAGCAGAGTCATATGGGTTGTAGCCAGTGAAGAATACATGCTCATGAAAGAAGTCATCAGCCTTGAACTTCTGCTTCTTTGAGAAGGGCTTCGGCTTGGGCTGAGGTGTATCAGTCAATGTCTTCACAGCCTCTTGAATCACAGTCTCAGGGGCCACAGGCTGAGGAATTTCAGTTTCTACTTCAGTAGCAGCCTGGGTCTCCTTTTCTTCAGCAGCATTAATATCAGCAGTAGTGGCTGGAATTTCTTCAAGGATGGTAAAAAGAGACGCTTGAGGTTCATTAGAGCCCGTATGAATTTCTTCAGTCTAGACTAGGGACTGAGGAATCTGTTGCAGTGGGGTGAACATTGGAGAGTTGGGGTGATGACTTTCCCAATAGTCATCATTCAGAACAGGAGTGGTTCTCCCAATGTCCATGTCTTCTTCTTCTTCATCGATTTCCTCAATGTGTGCCTCTTCATCTTTAAACTGAGGCATGGGCGATGATACCACAGGGGTTGAAGGGATGTTATCCACTTCAATTTCTTCGTCCAACTGCTCTGACGAGGCAGGAAAAGGAACATCTTCATCTGATCCGCTTGGGATCTCATAATCCTCACCAAAGAGGACTATTTCCTTTGATGGCATGCATGAAACAGGAACAACATCAATTGGAATGTCATAAGAGAGCTTGTCAAAGTCTTCGCCTTCTTTGGTGCAGAAGACTCTGAGGAAGCATATGCTTTCCTTTTCTTCACTGTTGTTCGCTCTGCAGCCTTGGTTTTCTTCGCTTCTAATGTAGAAGGAAGGATAGGACTTGGCGTTGGTGCAGGAGGAGCAGAGTAATCTGGTGCATTTTCTTCAGGCGCAGCAGTAGATGCTCTAGCTGACCTGACTTGATCTTCAAGCGCAACACTAATGGTTGCCCTGGCAATTTCATCAGCGGCTGGAACAACTTCATCAGCCCTTGTACTTTCAGTTTCATCAGCAGCCTGATTTTCATCAATGGTGCTGGCATGTTCTTCAGTAGGCTGTGCAGATGCTTCAGCCTGAGGAATTTCAATGTGTTTTTGAGAAGCAACATTGGATGTAAATCCCTTCGCCATTCTGACGAATCTGACCTTGGCTCCCAGCCATTCTGCCTTGTAGGCGTCAAATTCATCACTGAGTTTCTTGATTTCTGATTGCAGGGCAACAAGTTCATCAGGTGATAGCTTTAGAACATTTTGCTTCAGAAAGCGCTCTTTCTTGTACTGAGCTTTCTTCACGTACCTGGCTTTCTCAGATTTCCATTTTTCTTCAGAAATGAAAGACGTCAACATATGACTTTGGCCAGGTGAGAGATTTAATTCTGGCAAGGCAGTGTTTGGGTCCTTGTGTTGGGGAACGTAGCAATAATTCAAAATTTAACTATGTATCACCAAGATCCATCCAGGAGATTCTAGCAACAAGAGAGAGAGAGAGGGAGTGCATCTTCATACCTTTGAAGATCGCTAAGCGGAAGCATTATAAGAACGCGGTTGATGGAGTCGTACTCGCGGCGATTCAAATCGCGAAAGATCTGATCTAACACCGAACGGACGGCGCCTCCGCGTTCAACACACATACAGCCCGGGGACGTCTCCTCCTTCTTGATCCGGCAAGGGTAGAGGAGAATTTGAGGGAGAGCTCCGGCAGCACGACGGTGTGGTGGTGGAGCTTGAAGTTCTCCGGCAGGGCTTCGCCAAGCACTACTATGGAGGAGGTGTTGGAGAGGGGGAGGGCCGCGCCAGGGGAAGGATGCAGCAGCCCTCCCATCCCCCTCTATTTATAGGGTGAAGGGGAGAGGGGGCCGGCCCCTCTAGATCCCATCTAGAGGGGGGGCGGCGGCCAGGAGGGGGAAACTTGCCCCGCAAGCAAGGTGGAGGCGCCCCCTCCCCTAGGGTTTCCAAACCCTAGGCGCCTTGGGCCCTTGGGGGCGCACCAACCCATTAGGGGCTGATTCCCTCCCATATTCAGCCCATTAAGTCCCCCGGGGAAGGTGGCCCCACCCGGTGGAGCCCCGGACACCTTTCGGTGCTCCCGGTACAATACCGATAACCCCCGAAACCATTCCGGCGACTGAAACTGGACTTCCCATATATAAATCTTCACCTCTGGACCATTCTGGAACTCCTCGTGACGTTCGGGATCACATCTGGGACTCCGAAGAACTTTCGGTAACCACATACAATTTCCCATAACAACTCTAGCGTCACCGAACCTTAAGTGTGTAGACCCTACGAGTTCGGGAACCATGCAGACATGACCGAGATACCTCTCCGGTCAATAACCAATAGCGGGATCTGGATACCCATATTGGCTCCCACATGTTCCACGATGATCTCATCGGATGAACCACGATGTCGTGGATTCAATCAATCCCGTATACAATTCCCTTTGTCCATCGGTATGTTACTTGCCCGAGATTCGATCGTCGGTATCCCTATACCTTGTTAAATATTGTTACCAGCAAGTCTCTTTACTCATTCTGTAACGCATGATCCCGTGGCTAACTCATTAGTCACATTGAGCTCATTATGATGATGCATTACCGAGTGGGCCCAGAGATACCTCTCCGTCATACGGAGTGACAAATCCTATCTCGATTCGTACAACCCAATGCACACTTTCGGAGATACCTGTAGTGTACCTTTATAGTCACCCAGTTACGTTGCAATGTTTGGTACACCCAAAGCATTCCTACGGTATCCGGGAGTTGCACAATCTTATGGTCTAAGGAAATGATACTTGCATTAGGAAAGCTCTTAGCAAACGAACTACACGATCTTGTGATATGCTTAGGATTGGGTCTTGTCCATCACATCATTCTCCTAATGATGTGATCCCATTATCAACGACATCCAATGTCCATGGTCAGGAAACCAGAACCATCTATTGATCAATGAGCTAGAGGCTTACTAGGGACATATTACGGTCTATATATTCACACATGTATTACGGTTTCTAGTTAATACAATTATAGCATGAACAATAGACAATTACCATGAACAAGGAAATATAATAATAACCATTTTTATTATTGCCTCTAGGGCATATTTCCAACAGTCTCCCACTTGCACTAGAGTCAATAATCTAGTTCACATCACTATGTGATTGTAGTGAATCCAACACCCATGGGGTTTGATCATATCTTGCTTGTGAGAGAGGTTATTAGTCAACGGGTCTGAACCCTTCAGATCCGTGTGTGCTTTACAAATGTCTACGTCATCTTCTAGATGCAGCTACCACGCGCTATTTGGAACTATTCCAAATAACTGTTCTACTATATGAATCCGGTTTACTACTCAGAGTCATCCAGATTAGTGTCAAAGTTTGCATCAACGTAACCCTTATGACGAACTCTTTTACCACCTCCATAATCGAGAAAAATTCCTTAGTCCACTAAGAATAACTGTGACCGTTGTCTAGTGATCCATTTCTGGATCACTCTTGTACCCCTTGACTGACTCATGGCAAGGCACACTTCAGGTGCGATACACATCACAACATACTGTAGAGCATAGGGGATGACCTTCGTCCTTTCTCTCTCCTCTGCCATGGTCAGGTCTTGAGTCTTACTCATTACTCACACCTTATAACACAACCAAGAACTCCTTCTTTGCCGATCTATTTTGAACTCCTTCAAAATCTTGTCACGGTATGTGTTCACTTGAAAGTACTATTAAGTGTTTTTTATCTATCCTTATAGATCTTGATGCTCAATGTTCAAGTAGCTTGATCCAGGTTTTCCATTGAAAAACACTTTTCAAACAACCCTATATGCTTTCCAGAAATTCTACATCATTTCTGATCAACAATATGTCAACAACATATACTCATCAGAAATTCTATCGTGCTCCCACTCACTTCTTTGGAAATACAAGTTTCTCATAAATTTTGTATAAACCCAAAATCTTTGATCATCTCATCAAAGTGTATATTCCAACTCCGAGATGCTTAGTCTAGTCCTTAGAAGGATCGTTGGAGCTTTGCATACTTGTTAGCATCTATTAGGATTGACAAAACCTTCTCGTTGTATCACATACAACCTTTCCTCAAGAAAATTGTCGAAGAAACAATGTTTTGACATCCTATCTGCAAGATTTCATAAATAATGCAGTAACCGCTAATATAATTCCAACAGACTCTTAGCATCGTTACGAGTGAGAAAGTCGCATCGTAGTCAACTCCTTGAACTTGTCAGAAAACATCTTAGCGACAAGTCGAGCTTTTCTTAATGGTGACACTTACCATCATTGTCCGTCTTACTTTCAAAATCCATCTGTACCCAACAGCCTTACGACCATTAAGTAGTTCTTCCAAAGTCTACACTTTGTTTTCATACATGGATCCTCTCTCGGATTTTATGGCCTCGAGCCCTTTGTCGGAATCTGGGCCCACCATCGCTTCTCTATAGCTCTTAGGTTCATTGTTGTCTAACAGCATGACCTTCAAGACAGGATTACGTACCACTCTGAAGTAGTACGCGTCCTTGTCGACCTACGAGGTTTAGTAGTGAATTGATCCGAAGTTTCATGATCGCTATCAACATCTTCCACTTCAATTGGTGTAGGCGCCACAGGAACAACTTCATGTGCCCTGCTACACACTGGTTGAAGTGATGGTTCAATAACCTCATAAAGTCTCCACCATCCTCCCACTCAATTCTTTCGAGAGAAACTTTTCCTCGAGAAAGGACCCGTTTCTAGAAACAATCGCTTTTGCTTTCGGATCTGAAATGGGAGGTATACCCAACTGTTTTGGGTGTCCTATGAAGATGCATTTATTCGTTCTAGGTTCGAGCTTATTAGGCTAAAACTTTTCCACATAAGAGAAGCAGCCCCAAACTTTTAAGAAACGGCAGCTTAGGTTTCTCTAAACCATAGTTCATACGGTGTCATCTCAACAGAACTATGCGGTTGTCTCCAATGCCTAACCCATAAACGATAGTGGTAATTCGATAAGAGACATCATGGTATGCCCCATATCCAATAGGGTGCATCTGTAGCGACCCGACCCGAATGGATCAAGTCTCTGTGCTTTCGTGTCATCCCTGGATCGGTATGCTGACACACACAGTACTCGAAGGATTTATAACAGAGGTAAATCACATGCATAAAGTAGCGTAAATACTATTACCTCAATCCAAAACATAGCGGAAGCAACAAGGTTGTGGATTCCCATCAACACCAACGGCAAAGTTGAGTATAGGAAATCGCAACCCTAACGTATCACTTACTCGTCGTCTGAAAAGTCTGCAACATGAAAAGTTGCAGCCCGAAACGGGTCAAGACATGGAATATGCCGCAATGTAACAAATAGAGAGTAATGAAGGAATAAGCCTATACTACATGCATATATGGCTGGTGGAAAAGCTCTATGGTTATAAGGTTTTGCGAAAAGCCAATTTTTCCCTACTGCAAAGGAATAAATTTATTTAACTATCATGGTGGTTGTGAAACATTGAGAATGGTTGACATCATCCTCAATCCCAATTAAAAGTACTCATTAAACCCAACAAATTATATTAAGTAACGTGATGAGATCAACAGGATAATCCAAGAACTAGATACTCAAGATGTCCATAACCGGGGACATGGCTAATCATGATTAGTTTGTACACTCTGCAGAGGTTTATGACTTTTCCCCACAAGAATCGATCGCCTCCGCTTGGTTTCTCGCACTACATGGTGTTTGAGAGACGGATGACCGAGACACAGTCTTTCAGAAGCGCTAGCACCTTACGATGGGTGGACCGGTACACCTACATCTCCTACATCTGCTAGTCCACCACTATAAGAGTTCGCACGACTTAGTCAACTATGCCAGAGCCCATAATGACTTGTGGCTGCACACGTAAGTTACTAGTATGAATAATCTTATGATCCCTTTGAGCCTGGGTGGCGGTCCAAAAAAAAAAGGCAAGTCCTGCTAGAAAACAGGTGCCTCAATCCACCCAGATGTGTATTTAAGTTGCCACCTTAGATAAACCATTAATAACAATCTCACATCTGTCATGGATATTCACTCACCCAATCCACGTCTACTAGCATAGCATGGCATAATGAGCAAACGTAGAAGTAACTCCCAGAGGTTTCATAAGTAAAACAGGTAATAGGTACTACCTCAATCTACTTCCCAATCCCACAATTTAATTAGATCCTAATCATGCAAGTGTTTGAGGATTGATCTAATGCATAAAAACTGGGTAGTAGAAAAAGTATGATCAAAGTGTTACTTGCCTGCAATGTTGATGAAGATAATTCGCACTCAAAACTCTTGATAGTTCTACTCGTCACACTCCGTCAATCTATCGTAATCAAGCAATAGTAACCACACATAAGCAATCACTCAAAAGGTCGGGAAGAACGAGGAAAACAATTCGGAAAACATCAAAACCAAGCAAATAACTCTTGCAAATAAAAAAATTTCTAACAGTACCAAAATTATGTGAATTTGGCCTTATCAGAAAGTTTAGGTCAAGAGCTTCGATTTGCAAAAAGATTCAATTAAATCGGAGTTACGAAACTCAACTTATGATCAAACAAAGTTCAAATTCAAATCTGACCTAATTTAAATTTTAAACTTTCAAAAACATGTTTGAGTTGGATTACTGGATAGAGGGGATCGTAACGAAGAAGTGGGCGTTGGTTTCGTTGGATTCCGACTTATGAGTAAAAAGTTATGAGCGTTTGAAGATTAGGGACTAATCTGTAAAAATAACACTACGGATAGGTCCCTGACGGAAATTAAAAATAAAAAGAGGAATCTATCGAGCGAACGCTCGCTAAACAAAACCGGAAAGAAAAACCGGCGAGAAAATCGATCTAGGGTTTCGGAAAGAAAACCGAAACGAAAAACCGATCTAGAAAACCGGAACGGAAACCGGAACGATTTACGAAAAACTGAACCGAGGAAAAGAAAAGGTGACCCGGCGCGGGGCTAGTACCTCGAAGAGGCGAGGGGCTCCGGCGGCGGTGGCGGCGGTGAGGGGCGGCGGCGTAGGGCGGCGGCGCTGGGCGGGCGGCGTGGGGTGGCGGCGAGGGGTGGCGGCGCGGTGGTGGTGAGGAGAGGAGAGGAGAGGAGAGGAGAGGTGTTGATTTGATGTGTTAGAGGGGGGGGGGTGCTTGGGTATTTATATTGGGGAGGGGGGGTTTTTGCTTGGGGTAGGGGACAAGAAATAGATTAGGATTAGGAAACAAGAGGAATAGATCTAGGAATAGATACGGAATAAACGAAGTAGGAAAAGAGTCCTACTAGGACTTGGGAAAAGGAGCGGCTCCCTCGCTTGGTGCGTGCACGTGATGGCCTTGTGGCCTTGGCCGGCCGGTGGCTTGCGGCTTGGGCCTTTGGCCCAAGGCGCTGCGGATTTTTCTTTTTAACATTTTTTTTAAACAGAGACAAAAAATAAAAAATAAAACCAAAGAAATAAAAACTTTATATAGGCATATAATATATCAAAATTTTCAGAAAAACATTTCCTACATGATGAACATTATTCTAGCTTCAAATAAAATACACAAAATTTAAATAATTCAAACAGTGCTACTGATCTAATAAAATCCAACAAAAATCATTTTAAAAATACCAAAATGAATTCAAATTTATTCCTCTCCAATTTTCTGTTGTAGGGAATCATGTTACCCTATTTTCCATGTATTTTATTTTTGGAGAAAAATAATTTGAATAAAACTCTAGTAATTCCAAATTGAAAATAAATTCAAAAGAACTTTGAATTTTAATTTTTTTTGAAACTCCCAACTCATATTTCATATGTTTTGAAGAAGTCATTTTATCTTCGCTCGTGAAAATCATTGAGTTGCATAAAGTTTCAGAATTGGAAATATTTTCCAAATGAAATTCAAATATTTTCAACACCCCTTGTCATTTAAATAAATGGAAGAAGTCATGCCATCTTCTCTCCAGGGTTTTTGTGATGAAAGAATTTGAATTCCCCAAGATCAGAAAGCAAAAATGAAAGTTTGGGAAAGTCCTTTTATTCCCTCTCATTTAACTTTCAAAAAGTTTAAAATTTCACTCAATCAATCACACAACAATTCAAACAAACAAACAAATCTATCTATTTATTATAACATTCCAAAATTTAGAATTTTGGGATGTTACAAATCTACCACCCTTAAAATGAATCTCGTCCTCGAGATTCGGAGAGGCTAGAAAGAAATAGGTTAGGGCTTGGGGGTCTTCTCAAAATCCATCGATCGTCTCCGGGGTCTCGGGTGCTACCACCCTTAGAAGCATTGTTAAGGTTCCATCGAAACTCATATACTCCATCCATCGTTGACAGTGTCTGTCTTCTCAGATCATAAGGATAATTCCTTCTCTGGGCTCTTCCGGTAGCGGCATAACCTTTTCCTCAATTCTTTTGTCCTTTCCTCTTGGTAAGGTTATTCCGAGACTGGGTCTTCATAGCTGACGGGTCTGGCGCCAATACTAAACAACTATCAATATCTCATGGTGGTCAACAATTTATGGTTTCTCCTGCAGAAAACGGGTCTGGGTTGAACCTCACCGTATTTCCTACGGTTGGCAACAATAACCGCTTTGTACAAGGGGAAAAGAAATACCTATACCATTCTAAGGTTTAAACAAGGTTTAATATCGCTATCTCTCGCTATAGGTAAGTCACTCAGATTTACCATCCCATATAGCAAAGCTTAATAATAAGAGTAAGTCGGTATGGTGATCAATCCATCCCGCACCTGAATCATTACCTTGTACATGGTTTAGCGAATCTCGCATTCTAACACTCGGTCATCCTCACAAGCATTGCAGAATTTCTCTTGTCGACGAACCAAGTTCGGAAAATCCATTGATTCTGCAGGCCAAACAAACATCTATCGTTCCTTAACAACTCTCAGGTTTTGCATAAACTCCTATAGAATCGTCGGTTGATAAAATCGCAATTCCTTCCAGGGTTTTTCCTTCAGCAAGAATGTGCTTGCTTCTTGGCAGGTCCTGGGGCCTGTGGGTTATAGCCCATCTCATCACTTATAATCCTTGAACACATCCTCGGGGCAACTGATCATTATCCCAACATCCAACTTCCTGGCATACTTAAAATCCATCCAATTGCACTGTCTCTTTTCCTTATATTTGCACCAAACGGGGACATGATTACTCAGACTCTTCATGGAGTTTCCATTGATCCATATTTCCAACATCATACCCCCTTTATATCCACTAATAATTCATCTCTTCATCCTCGTGGGATATCCCACATACCGAGATAAAACTTATACTTACGAAGTCCATACTCCACTTCGTGGAACATCATGATCCTTTCCAGGGTCAAGCGTCCTTACAAGGGAATATTGGTCATCTCTGCATGGCACTTCTTCAACTGGGAGACGTGAAACACATCATGAACTCCTGACAGTCCTTCGGGTGACTCCTACTTGTTTGCCATTTTCTCCCATATGTTCCAAAACTTAGTATGGTCCTACAAATATCGGGGCTAACTTTTTCTTTAACTCCAAATCGTTTAACTCCTTGCAGAGGTGGCACACGAAGATATTCTCTGTCTCCGATTTCATAGACTTCCTCCTTGCGTTTTTGAGTCTGCATAACTATTCAGCCTGGACTGAGCTACCTTCAGTCTATCTCGAATCAACTTAACATTCTCTTCTGACATCCTCGATCACATTTGGTCCAAACAACTGACGGTCTCCAACGTCATCCCACACTCTCTCGGGGTATCAAACATATCAAGACAAAACTCCTATTCCTTTTGTCCTAAATCCATTCAAAGGTATCCTTATCTTTTCCAGGGGTCAACGGTTCTTACAGGGTACTACCACCCTTAAAATCTTCCATTATTCCATACCATATTTCTCATATCCTCGAAATTGGTCAACATCTTTCCTCATAGGGTAACTCATAAAATCCAAAGCAGTACCAACACTGCTAACTTTATTGATTCTTAAATTATTATAATCATCTCGCTTTTCCATTACATGTCTCAACTTAACACCTCAATATAAAAGAAAAAGCTCTCACTTCTACTACTCTATTTCTTCTGTTACAAATTCAACTATATACCACCAGTCTCCTTCTCCTTCGGACAATCTCTGGCAAAGTGCCCTGCTACATTACAATGGAAACATATTACTTCTGACGGGTTTCGCGGTTTCCTCATGATCACATAGCCTCTTTGGGTCCCTATCTTCCCTCTTGGGCAATCATTGAAGTAGTGCCCTGAATTTCTGCACCTGAAACATGTGATATGACTCAGGTCTTTCCTGGAATCCAATCTATTCCTCTTCCTGGACTTTTCCGTTCCAATCAGGGCTTCTATTTCCTGTGGGTCATACTCTACTTCCTCTATCGGGAATTCTACTAGATCTCCATTCAGACAATCGTGGGAGATGTGTCCCTCTTCTCCACATGAATAGCATGACTTGGTGTGGGCTTTAATTTTGTTTCCTTTGTGTGTGTCCTCAACATCTTCCTTAAATCACAGGTTCTTCTAACATCTCCATGAGGGCTCCTTTCATTTCTTCTTTCTTCTGCTGGATGGTTCTTTGTACCATGGGGTAAATGTGACATCGAAAGGTGGTAGTGGGTAGTCCCTTCACACAAGAAACAAGTGATCTGCCTAGTTGGGCATTCTTCAGCTGGGTGACTTCCTTCACAATTAGGGCATTTCATCCTTGTGTTCCTCATGGGTGTGTCCTATTTCTCCACAGAGCTTGCATACACAAGGTTTCTTCATATCCTTTTTCCGAAGGCTTCAATTTCTGGGACACAAACCGAGACATTAGCAAAGTCAACTTAATTTCTCCCCAAGTGGTTACTCCTTGCAATCCATTGATGGTTTGGTACATCCTCCACCAAGTAGCGGCACCTCTTTCAAAGCATTGAAGAGCATGCTGGGCCATATCCTTTCTGGGTATAGGGTTATTCTCCATGTGATCCTCCATGTTCTGAATCCATCGGTCCGTCTTTAATTGACTCATCGGTCCCGATAATATGAGCTCATCTCCATTCATCCTCTATTTGGTCCAGGGTTTTGGGGTGAGATAAGAGAGATAGAGAGGGATACACACAAGACAAACAAAAGTTTTGAAAAGACAGATTTTATTGTGGCTGTCGAAAAAACATCAAACAAATGACAGCTCACAATCGTCGCATCTAACGCACGTATGTAACAGGGGTTTGGTCTTCTAAGGGTCAATAAATCTTCAACGCCATCAAACTCTTCAAGTCTTGTTCATGTCTCCGATGGCTTCTTCTGATCATGCTTGTCCTTCTCAAGTTCTTTTGCAAGATCATCTCTATTGACGCAGAGTCTCTCGTGACGTCCTTTAATATTCCTGGAGTTGCATTCCAAACTTCTGGTTTCAACTTCCTTGACATGAACCATGATCCTACTGTCCTTCAGTCCTGACGAATCTTTGATGTCTCAAGGTTTAGTTCCTCCAGTTTGTCTACTTTCAGCTTCTGGGTCCTGAGTTCTTCACGAACTGTTTCGTTGCCAAATACGGCTTCTTTTAGGTCCATCTTAACTTCTTGATGTAACACTCCAGATCCTAGCGATACACCAGCAAAGATTTAAAACTTCATCCTTTGCTGACAGATGCTCCATCAGCATTCTACCATCCATTCTTCCATGTATCTGCATACTTAACTCCGCACGGTGACAATAGCATAAGCGGGCGATAACATCATGGATAGCGTGTTTCTGCTCTTGTCATTTCCATGAGCTATCTCTCCATAGTTGATATCTCCTGCCTTAGGGTTTTCCTTGACAGAACTTTGAGTTTCTAACTCTCCATGTTCCGTTCTTCTCCGATACACCTTGATCTCAGGTATTGATAACTTCCATAGTCTGCCAAGTGCCATAAGCGTAACCTTCATAGGTCATACAAATCCGGAAATTCTTCAATCCTTCAAATTCTCATAGTCTTCGGAGTCTTCAACAGTTGTAGTTTCCATTTACACGGTAGAATCCTCTTCATTTCAAATGGACTTAGTTGTCCGATATCTTGTCTCCTTGGAGTGGTCTCATCATCAAACGAATCTTCGTGGTCAAAAGGGGGAAAAGGGGTATGGTCTCACTAAAAGGGAATATTTGAATAAGCTCAGAAGAGAAGAGAGGTAAAAGATGTTTCTAAACATGAAGTAGTAGAGAAAAAATCTTTCCTATGGGCTTGCCAGTTTCTAGGGTCACGTCCTATAGTCAACATGTGCTCTGATACCATCTTGTAGCGACTCGACCCGAATGGATCAAGTCTCTGTGCTTTCGTGTCATCCCTGGATCGATATGTCGACACACAAGACTCGAAGGATTTATAACAGAGGTAAATCACATGTATAAAGTAAGCGTAAATACTATTACCTCAATCCAAAACATAGCGGAAGCAACAAGGTTGTGGATTCCCATCAACACCAACGGCAAAGTTGAGTATAGGAAATCGCAACCCTAACGTATCACTTACTCGTCGTTCGAAAAGTCTCGCAACATGAAAAGTTGCAGCCCGAAAATGGGTCAAGACATGGAATATGCGGCAATGTAACACATAGAGAGTAATGAAGGAATAAGCCTATACTACATGCATATATGGCTGGTGGAAAAGCTCTATGGTTATAAGGTTTTATAAAAGCCAATTTTTCCCTACCGCAAAGGAATAAATTTATTTAACTATCATGGTGGTTGTGAAACATTGAGAATGGTTGACAAGATCCTCAATCCCAATTAAAAGTACTCATTAAACCCAACAAATTATATTAAGTAACGTGATGAGATCAACAGGATAATCCAAGAACTAGATACTCAAGATGTCCATAACCGGGACACGGCTAATCATGATTAGTTTGTACACTCTGCAGAGGTTTGCGACTTTTCCCCACAAGAATCGATCGCCTCCGCTTGGTTTCTCGTGACTACATGGTGTTTGAGAGACGGATGACCGAGACACAGTCTTTCGTAAGCGCTAGCACCTTACGATGGGTGGACCGGTACACCTACATCCCCTACATCTGCTAGTCCACCACTATAAGAGTTCGCATACGACTTAGTCAACTATGCCAGAGCCCATAATGGCTTGTGGCTGCACACGTAAGTTACTAGTATGAATAATCTTATGATCCCTTTGAGCCCTGGATGGCGGTAAAAAAAAAAGCAGGCAAGTCACGCTAGAAAACAGTGCCTCAATCCACCCGGATGTGTATTTAAGTTGCCACCTTAGATAAACCATTAATAACAATCTCACATCTGTCATGGATATTCACTCACCCAATCCACGTCTACTAGCATAGCATGGCATAATGAGCAAACGTAGAAGTAACTCCCAAAGGTTTCGTAAGTAAAACAGGTAATAGGTACTACCTCAATCTACTTCCCAATCCCACAATTTAATTAGATCCTAATCATGCAAGTGTTTGAGGATTGATCCAATGCATAAAAACTGGGTAGTAGAAAAAGTATGATCAAAGTGTTACTTGCCTGCAATGTTGATGAAGATAATTCGCACTCAAAACTCTTGATAGTTCTACTCGTCACACTCCGGTCAATCTATCGTAATCAAGCAATAGTAACCACACATAAGCAATCACTCAAAAGGTCGGGAAGAACGAGGAAAACAATTCGGAAAACATCAAAACCAAGCAAATAACTCTTGCAAATAAAAAAATTTCTAACAGTACCAAAATTATGTGAATTTGGCCTTATCAGAAAGTTTAGGTCAAGAGCTTCGATTTGCCAAAAGATTCAATTAAATCGGAGTTACGAAACTCAACTTATGATCAAACGAAGTTCAAATTCAAATCTGATCTAATTTAAATTTTAAACTTTCAAAAACATGTTTGAGTTGGATTACTGGATAGAGGGGATCGTAACGAAGAAGTGGGCGTTGGTTTCGTTGGATTCCGACTTACGAGTAAAAAGTTATGAGCGTTTGAAGATTAGGGACTAATCTATAAAAATAACACTACAGATAGGTCCCTGACGGAAATTAAAAATAAAAAGAGAAATCTATCGAGCGAACGCTCGCTAAACAAAACCGGAAAGAAAAACCAGCGAGAAACCCGATCTAGGGTTTCGGAAAGAAAACCGAAACGAAAAACCGATCTAGAAAACTGAATCAAACCGGAACGATTTACGAAAAACCGAACCGAGGAAAAGAAAAGGTGACGCGGCGCGGGGCTAGTACCTCGAAGAGGCGAGGGGCTCCGGCGGCGGCGGCGGCGGTGAGGGGCGGCAGCGTAGGGCGGCGGCGCTGGGTGGGGCGGCGGCGTAGGGTGGCGGCGTAGGGTGGCGGCGCGGTGGTGGTGAGGAGAGGAGAGGAGAGGAAAGGAGAGGTGTTGATTTGATGTGTTAGAGGGGGGGGGGGGGTGCTTGCGTATTTATATTGGGGAGGGGAGGGTTTTTGCTTGGGGTAGGGGACAAGAAATAGATTAGGATTAGGAAACAAGAGGAATAGATCTAGGAATAGATACGGAATAAACGAAGTAGGAAAAGAGTCCTACTAGGACTTGGGAAAAGGAGCGGCTGCCTCGCTTGGTGCGTGCGCGTGATGGCCTTGTGGCCTTGGCCGGCCGGTGGCTTGCGGCTTGGGCCTTTGGCCCAAGGCGCTGCGGATTTTTTTTAAACATTTTTTTTTAAACAGAGACAAAAAAAATAATAAAACCAAAGAAATAAAAACTTTATATAGGCATATAATTTATCAAAATTTTTAGAAAAACATTTCCTACATGATGAACATTATTCTAGCTTCAAATAAAATACACAAAATTTAAATAATTCAAGCGATTACTCTTGATCTAATAAAATCCAACAAAAATCATTTTAAAAATACCAAAATGAATTCAAATTTATTCCTCTCCAATTTTCTGTTGTAGGGAATCATGTTACCCTATTTTCCATGTATTTTATTTTTGGAGAAAAATAATTTGAATAAAACTCCAATAATTCCAAATTGAAAATAAATTCAAAAGAACTTTGAATTTTAGTTTTTTTGAAACTCCCAACTCATATTTCATATGTTTTGAAGAAGTCATTTTATCTTCGCTCGTGAAAATCATTGAGTTGCATAAAGTTTCAGAATTGGAAATATTTTCCAAATGAAACTCAAATATTTTCAACACCCCTTGTCATTTAAATAAATGGAAGAAGTCATGTCATCTTCTCTCCAGGGTTTTTGTGATGGAAGAATTTGAATTCCCCAAGATCAGAAAGCAAAAATGAAAGTTTGGGAAAGTCCTTTTATTCCCTCTCATTTAACTTTCAAAAAGTTTCAAATTTCACTCAATCAATCACACAACAATTCAAACAAACAAACAAATCTATCTATTTATTATAACATTCCAAAATTTAGAATTTTGGGATGTTACAGCATCTATGATGTTCGGACACACCATCACACTATGGTGTTCCAGGCGGTATTAGTTGTGAAACATTTTCCACAATGTCTTAACTGTGTACCAAACTCGCAAATCATATATTCATCTCTATGATCATATCATAGACATTTTATCCTCTTGTCACGAAGATCTTCAACTTCACTCTGAAATTACTTGAACCTTTCAATAATTCAGATTTGTGTTTCATCAAGTAAATATACTTAGCATCTACTCAAATCATCTGTGAAGTAAGATCATAATGATATCCAATGCGTGCCTCAGCACTCATTAGACTGCACACATCAAAATGTATTACTTCCAACAAGTTGCTTTCTTGTTCCATCTCACTGAAAACGAGGCCTTTCAATCATCTTGCCCATGTGGTATGCTTTGCGTGTCTCAAGTGATTCAAAATCAAGTGAGTCCAAACGACCCATCTGCATGGAGTTTCTTCATGCGTATATACGAATAGACATGGTTCGCATGTCTCAAATTTTTCGAAAACGAGTGAGTCCAAAGATCCATCAACATGGAGCTTCTTCATGCGTTTTATACCAATATGACTCAAATGGCAGTGCCACAAGTAGGTGGTGCTATCATTACTATCTTATATCCTTTGACATGAACATGTGTATCACTACGATCAAGATTCAACAAACCATTCATTTTAGGTGCAAGACCATTGAAGGTATTATTCAAATAAACAGAGTAACCATTATTCTCCTTAAATGAATAACCGTATTGCGATAGACATAATCCAATCATGTCTATGCTCAACGCAAACACAAAATAACAATTATTTAGGTTTAACACCTATCCCGATGGTAGAGGGAGCGTGCGATGTTTGATCACATCAACCTTGGAAACAGTTCCAACACATATCGTCATATCACCTTTAGCTAGTCTCCGTTTATTCCATAGCTTTTATTTCGAGTTAGTAACACTTAGCAACCGAACCGGTATCTAATACCCTGGTTGAAGGAAATATGCCCTAGAGGCAATAATAAAGTTATTATTTATTTCCTCATATCATGATAAATGTTTATTATTCATGCTATAATTGTATTAACCGAAAACATGATACATGTGTGAATACATAGACAAACATAATGTCACTAGTATGCCTCTACTTGACTAGCTCATTAATCAAAGATGGTTATGTTTCCTAACCATAGACATGTGTTGTCATTTGATTAACGGGATCACATCATTAGGAGAATGATGTGATTGACTTGACCCATTCCGTTATCCTAGCACTTGATCGTTTAGTATGTTTCTATTGCTTTCTTCATAACTTATACAAAGTTCCTACAACTATGAGATTATGCAACTCCCGTTTACCGGAGGAACACTTTGTGTGCTACCAAACATCACAACGTAATCGGGTGATTATAAAGGAGCTCTCAGGTGTCTCCAAAGGTACATGTTGAGTTGGCGTATTTCGAGATTAGGTTTTGTCACTCCGATTGTCGGAGAGGTATCTCTGGGCCCTCTCGGTAATGCACATCACTATAAGCCTTGCAAGCAATGTGGCCAATGAGTTGGTTACAGAATGATGCATTACGTAATGAGTAAAGAGAGTTGCCGGTAATGAGATTGAACTATGTATTGAGATACCGACGATCGAATCTCGGGCAAGTAACATACCGATGACAAAGGGAACAACGTATGTTGTTATGCGGTTTGACCGATAAAGATCTTCGTAGAATATGTAGGAGCCAATATGAGCATCCAGGTTCCGCTATTGGTTATTGACCGGAAACAGTTCTAGGTCATGTCTACATAGTTCTCGAACCCGTAGGGTCCGCACGCTTAACGTTACGATGACAGTTTTATTATGAGTTTATAAGTTTTGATGTACCGAAGGTTGTTCGGAGTCCCGGATGTGATCACGGACATGACGAGGAGTCTCGAAATGGTCGAGACATAAAGATTGATATATTGGACGACTATATTCGGACACCAGAAGTGTTCCGGGTGATTTCGGAGAAAACCGGAGTGCCGGAGGGGTTACCCGGAACCCCGCCTTAGTGGGCCTGAGGGGAGAGAGAGGGCAGCCGCCCAGGAGGTGGTGCGCCCCCTCCCATGAGTAGTCCGAATTGGACTAGGGGAGGGGGGCGCGGCCCCTCTTTCCCTCTCCCTCTCCCTCTCTTTCATTCCCCCTTCCTCCTTCCTAGTTGGACTAGGAAAGGGGAGTCCTACTCCCACTAGGAGGAGGACTTCCTCCTCCTTGGCGCGCCCCTAGGGCCGGCCGGCCTCCCCCCCTTGCTCCTTTATATACGAGGGCAGGGGGGCACCTCTAGACACACAAGTTGATCTTCGTGATCGTTCCTTAGCCGTGTGCGGTGCCCCCTCCACCATATTCCACCTCGGTCATATCGTAGCGGTGCTTAGGCGAAGCCCTGCGTCGGTAGAACATCATCGTCGTCACCACACCGTCGTGCTTACGGAACTCATCCCCGACACCCTGCTGGATCGGAGTCCGGGGATCGTCATCGAGCTGAACGTGTGCTGAACTCGGAGGTGCCGTACGTTCGGTACTTGGTTCGGTCGGATCGTGAAGACGTACGACTACATCAACCGCGTTGTCATAATGCTTCCGCTTTTGGTCTACGAGGGTACGTGGACAACACTCTCCCCTCTCGTTGCTATGCATCACCATGATCATGCGTGTGCGTAGGAATTTTTTTGAAATTACTACGTTCCCCAACAGTGGCATCCGAGCCAGGTTTCGTGCGTAGATGTCATATGCATGAGTAGAACACAAGTGAGTTGTGGGCGATACAAGTCATACTGCTTACCAGCATGTCATACTTTGGTTCAGCGGTATTGTGAGATGAAGCGCCTGCACCGACATTACGCCAGACGCTTGCGCGAGACTGGTTTCACCGTTACGAGCACTCGTGCTTAAAGGTGACTGGCGGGTGTCTGTCTCTCTCACTTTAGTTGAACCGAGTGTGGCTATGCCCGGTCCTTGCGAAGGTTAAAATAGCACTAACTTGACGAACTATCGTTGTGGTTTTGATGCGTAGGTAAGAACGGTTCTTGCTCAGCCCGTAGCAGCCACGTAAAATTTGCAACAACAAAGTAGAGGACGTCTAACTTGTTTTTGCAGGGCATGTTGTGATGTGATATGGTCAAGACGTGATGCTATATTTTATTGTATGAGATGATCATTCTTTGTAACCGAAGTTATCGGCAACTGGTAGGAGCCATACGGTTGTCGCTTTATTGTATGAAATGCAAACGCCCTGTAATTGCTTTACTTTATCACTAAGCGGTAGCGATAGTCGTAGAAGCAATAGATGGCGTAACGACAACGATGCTACGATGAAGATCAAGGTGTCGCGCCGGTGACGATGGTGATCACGACGGTGCTTTGGAGATGGAGATCACAAGCACAAGATGATGATGGCCATATCATATCACTTATATTGATTGCATGTGATGTTTATCCTTTATGCATCTTATCTTGCTTTGATTGACGGTAGCATTTTAAGATGATCTCTCACTAAATTATCAAGAAGTGTTCTCCCTGAGTATGCACCATTGCGAAAGTTCTTCGTGCTGAGACACCACGTGATGATCGGGTGTGATAGGCTCTACGTTCAAATACAACGGGTGCAAAACAGTTGCACACGCGGAATACTCAGGTTAAACTTGACGAGCCTAGCATATACAGATATGGCCTCGAAACACGGAGACCGATAGGTCGAACGTGAATCATATAGTAGATATGATCAACATAGTGATGTTCACCATTGAAACTACTCCATCTCACGTGATGATCGGACATGGTTTAGTTGATTTGGATCACGTGATCACTTAGATGACTAGAGAGATGTCTGTCTAAGTGGGAGTTCTTAAGTAATATGATTTGAACTTAAATTTATCATGAACTTAGTACCTGATAGTATTTTGCTTTTTTATGTTTGTTGTAGATAGATGGCTCGTGCTATTGTTCCGTTGAATTTTAATGTGTTCCTTGAGAAAGCTAAGTTGAAAGATGATGGTAGCAATTACACGGACTGGGTCCGTAACCTGAGGATTATCCTCATTGCTGCACAGAAGAATTACGTCCTGGAAGCACCGCTGGGTGCCAGGCCTGCTGCAGATGCAACTGACGACGTTAAGAACGTCTGGTAGAGCAAAGTTGATGACTACTCAATAGTTCAGTGTGCCATGCTTCACGGCTTGGAACCGGGTCTTCAACGACGTTTTGAACGTCATGGAGCATATGAGATGTTCCAGGAGTTGAAGTTAATATTTCAAGCAAATGCCCGGATTGAGAGATATGAAGTCTCCAATAAGTTCTATAGCTGTAAGATGGAGGAGAATAGTTACATCGGTGAACACATACTCAAAATGTCTGTGTATAATAATCACTTGATTCAACTAGGAGTTAATCTTCAGGATGATAGTGTCTTTGACTTAATTATCCAATAACTGACACAAAGCTACAAGATCTTCATGATGAACTATAATATGCAAGGGATGGACAAGACTATTCCCGAGCTCTTCGCAATGCTAAAGGCTGCGGAGGTAGAAATCAAGAAGGAGCATCAAGTATTGATGGTCAATAAGACCACCAGTTTCAAGAAAAAGGGCAAAGGGAAGAAGAAGGGGAACTTCAAGAAGAACAGCAAACAAGTTGTTGCTCAAGAGAAGAAACCCAAGTCTAGACCTAAGCCTGAGACTGAATGCTTCTCTGCCAAGCAGATCGGACCTTTGGAAGCGGAACTGCCCCAAGTATTTTGCGGATAAGAAGGATGGAAAAGTGAACAAAGGTATATGTGATATACATGTTATTGATGTGTACCTTACTAATGCTCATAGTAGTACCTGGGTATTTGATACCGGTTCTGTTGCTAATATTTGCAACTTGAAACAGGGACTACGGATTAAGCGAAGATTGGCTAAGGATGAGGTGACGATGCGCGTGGGAAATGGTTCCAAAGTCGATGTGATCGCGGTCGGCACGCTACCTCTACATCTACCATCGGGATTAGTTTTAGACCTAAATAATTGTTATTTGGTGCCAATGTTGAGCATGAACATTATATCTGGATCTTGTTTGATGCGAGACGGTTATTCATTTAAATCAGAGAATAATGGTTGTTCTATTTATATGAGTAATATCTTTTATGGTCATGCACCCTTGAAGAGTGGTCTATTTTTATTAAATCTCGATAGTACTAGTACACATATTCATAATGTTGAAGCCAAAAGATGCAGAGTTGATAATGATAGTGCATCTTATTTGTGGCACTGCCATTTAGGTCATATCGGTGTAAAGCGCATGAAGAAACTCCATACTGATGGACTTTTGGAATCACTTGATTATGAATCACTTGGTACTTGCGAACCGTGCCTCGTGGGCAAGATGACTAAAACGACGTTCTCCGGAACTATGGAGCGAGCAACTGATTTGTTGGAAATCATACATACTGATGTATGTGGTCCAATGAATATTGAGGCTCGCGGCGGGTATCGTTATTTTCTCACATTCACAGATGATTTGAGCAGATATATATGGGTATATCTACTTGATGAAACACAAGTCTGAAACATTTGAAAAGTTCAAAGAATTTCAGAGTGAAGTGGAAAATCATCGTAACAAGAAAATAAAATTTCTACGATCCGATCGTGGAGGAGAATATTTGAGTTACGAGTTTGGTTTACATTTGAAACAATGAGGAATAGTTTCACAACTCACGCCACCCGGAACACCACAACGAAATGGTGTGTCCAAACGTCGTAATCATACTTTACTGGATATGGTGCGATCTATGATGTCTCTTACTGATTTACCGCTATCATTTTGGGGTTATGCTTTAGAGACGGCCGCATTCACGTTAAATAGGGCACCATCAAAATCCGTTGAGACGACGCCTTATGAACTGTGGTTTGGCAAGAAACCAAAGTTGTCGTTTCTTAAAGTTTGGGGTCGCGATGCTTATGTGAAGAAACTTCAACCAGATAAGCTCGAACCCAAATCGGAGAAATGTGTCTTCATAGGATACCCAAAAGAGACTATTGGGTACACCTTCTATCACAGATCTGAGGGCAAGATTTTCGTTGCTAAATTCGGATCCTTTCTAGAGAAGGAGTTTCTCTCGAAAGAAGTGAGTGGGACGAAGTAGAACTTGATGAGGTAACTGTACCTGCTCCCTTATTGGAAAGTAGTTCATCACAAGAACCGGTTCCTGTGACAACTAGACCAATTAGTGAGGAAGCTAATGATATTGATCATGAAACTTCAGATCAAGTTTCTACTGAACCTCGTAGGTCTACCAGAGTAAGATCCGCACCAGAGTGGTACGGTAATCCTATTCTGGAAGTCATGTTGCTTGACCATGGCGAACCTACGAACTATGAGGAAGCGATGATGAGCCCAGATTCCGAAAAATGGCTTGAAGCCATGAAATCTGAGATAGGATCCATGTATGAGAACAAAGTATGGACTTTGGTTGACTTGCCCGATGATCGGAAAGCCATTGAGAATAAATGGATCTTCAAGAAGAAGACTGACGATGATGGTAATGTAACTGTCTACAAAGCTCGACTTGTTGCAAAAGGTTTTCGACAAGTTCAAGGGGTTGACTACGATGAGACTTTCTCACCAGAAGCGATGCTTAAGTCTGCCCGAATCATGTTAGCAATTGCCGCATTTTATGATTATGAAATTTGGCAAATGGATGTCAAAACTGCATTCCTGAATGGATTTCTGGAAGAAGAGTTGTATTTGATGCAACCGGAAGGTTTTGTCGATCCAAAAGGTGGTAACAAAGTGTGCAAGCTCCAGCGATCCATTTATGGACTGGTGCAAGCATCTCGGAGTTGGAATAAACGCTTTGATAGTGTGATCAAAGCATATGGTTTTATACAGACTTTTGGAGAAGTCTGTATTTACAAGAAAGTGAGTGGGAGCTCTGTAGCATTTTTGGTATTATATGTAGATGACATATTTTTAATTGGAAATGATATAGAATTTCTGGATAGCATAAAGGGATACTTGAATAAAAGTTTTTCAATGAAAGACCTCGGTGAAGCTGCTTACATATTGGGCATCAAGATCTATAGAGATAGATCAAGACGCTTAATTGGACTTTCACAAAGCACATACCTTGATAAAGTTTTGAAAAAGTTCAAAATGGATCAGGCAAAGAAAGGGTTCTTGCATGTATTGCAAGGTGTGAAGTTGAGTCGACTCAATGCCCGACCACAAAGCAGAAGATAGAGAGAAAATGAAAGATGTTCCCTATGCTTCAACCATAGGCTCTATCATGTATGCAATGCTGTGTACCAGACTTGATGTATGCTTAGCAATAAGTTTAGCAGGGAGGTACCAAAGTAATCCAGGAGTGGATCACTGGACAGCGGTCAAGAACATCCTGAAATACCTGAAAAGGACTAAGGATATGTTTCTCGTTTATGGAGGTGACAAAGAGCTAGTCGCAAATGGTTACGTCGATGCAAGCTTTGACACTGATCCGGACGATTCTAAATCGCAAACCGGATACGTGTTTTTATTAAATGGTGGAGCTGTAAGTTGGTGCAGTTCTAAAAAAAGCGTCGTGGCGGGATCTACATGCGAAGCGGAGTACATAGCTGCTTCGGAAGCAGCAAATGAAGGAGTCTGGATGAAGGAGTTAATTTTCGATCTAGGTGTCATACCTAGTGCATCGGGACCAATGAAGATCTTCTGTGACAATCTTTGGTGCAATTGCCTTGGCAAAGGAATCCAGATTTCACAAGAGGACCAAGCACATCAAGAGACGCTTCAATTACATTCGGGACCAAGTCCAGGTGGGAGACATAGATATTTGCAAGATACATACGGATCTGAATATTGCAGACCCGTTGACTAAGCCTCTTCCACGAGCAAAACATGATCAGCACCAAGACTCCATGGGTGTTAGAATCATTACAGTGTAATCTAGATTATTGACTCTAGTGCAAGTGGGAGACTGAAGGAAATATGCCCTAGAGGCAATAATAAAGTTATTATTTACTTCCTCATATCATGATAAATGTTTATTATTCATGCTATAATTGTATTAACCGGAAACATCATACATGTGTGAATACATAGACAAACATAATGTCACTAGTATGCCTCTACTTGACTAGCTCATTAATCAAAGATGGTTATGTTTCCTAACCATAGACATGTGTTGTCATTTGATTAACAGGATCACATCATTAGGAGAATGATGTGATTGACTTGACCCATTCCGTAGCCTAGCACTTGATCGTTTAGTATGTTGCTATTGCTTTCTTCATAACTTATACAAAGTTCCTACAACTATGAGATTATGCAACTCCCGTTTACCGGAGGAACACTTTGTGTGCTACCAAACATCACAGCGTAACTGGGTGATTATAAAGGAGCTCTACAGGTGTCTCCAAAGGGACATGTTGAGTTGGCGTATTTCGAGATTAGGTTTTGTCACTCCGATTGTCGGAGAGGTATCTCTGGGCCCTCTCGGTAATGCACATCACTATAAGCCTTGCAAGCAATGTGGCCAATGAGTTGGTTATGGAATGATGCATTACGTAAGGAGTAAAGAGACTTGCCGGTAACGAGATTGAACTAGGTATTGAGATACCGACGATCGAATCTCGGGCAAGTAACATACCGATGACAAAGGGAACAACGTATGTTGTTATGCGGTTTGACCGATAAAGATCTTCGTAGAATATGTAGGAGCCAATATGAGCATCTAGGTTCCGCTATTGGTTATTGACCGGAAACAGTTCTAGGTCATGTCTACATAGTTCTCGAACCTGTAGGGTCCGCACGCTTAACGTTACGATGACAGTTTTATTATGAGTTTATAAGTTTTGATGTACCGAAGGTTGTTCGGAGTCCCGGATGTGATCATGGACATGACGAGGAGTCTCGAAATGGTCGAGACATAAAGATTAATATATTGGACGACTATATTCGGACACCGGAAGTGTTCCGGGTGATTTCGGAGAAAACTGGAGTGCCGGAGGGGTTACCGGAACCCCCCGGGGAAGTATTGGGCCTTAGTGGGCCTGAGGGGAGAGAGAGGGCAGCAGCCCAGGAGGTGGCGCCCCCCCCCATGAGGAGTCCGAATTGGACTAGGGAGGGGGCGCGGCCCCTCTTTCCCTCTCCCTCTCCCTCTCTTTCCTTCCCCCTTCCTCCTTCCTAGTTGGACTAGGAAAGGGGAGTCCTACTAGGACTAGGAGGAGGACTCCCCCCTCCTTGGCGCGCCCCTAGGGCCGGCTGGCCTCCCCCCTTGCTCCTTTATATACGGGGGCAGGGGGGCTCCTCTAGACACACAAGTTGATCTTCGTGATCGTTCCTTAGCCGTGTGCGGTGCCCCCATCCACCATATTCCACCTCGGTCATATTGTAGTGGTGCTTAGGCAAAGCCCTGCGTCGGTAGAACATCATCGTCATCACCACGCCGTCGTGCTGACGGAACTCATCCCCGACACCCTGCTGGATCGGAGTCCGGGGATCGTCATCGAGCTGAACGTGTGCTGAACTCGGAGGTGCCGTACGTTCGGTACTTGGATCGGTCGGATCTTGAAGACGTACGACTACATAAACCGCGTTGTCATAACGCTTCCACTTTCGGTCTACGAGGGTACGTGGACAACACTCTCCCCTCTCGTTGCTATGCATCACCATGATCTTGTGTGTGCGTAGGAATTTTTCTGAAATTACTACGTTCCCCAACACTAGTGCCACTAGGAGTACTAGTAAAGTACACATTAATACAATGTATATCCAATATACTTCTGTCGACCTTGCCAGCCTTCTCATCTACCAAGTATCTAGGGTAGTTCTGCTTCAGTGACCGTTCCCTCATTACAGAAGCACTTAGTCTCGAGTTTGGGTTCTACCTTGGGTTTCTTCACTAGAGCAGCAACTGATTTGCCGTTTCATGAAGTATCCCTTCTTGCCCTTGCCCTTCTTGAAACTAGTGGTTTTACTAACCATCCACAATTGATGCTCCTACTTTATTTCTACTTTCGCGGTGTCAAACGTCGTGAATAGCTCAAGGATCATCATATCTATCCCTGATGTATTATAGTTCATCACGAAGCTCTAGTAGCTTGGTGGCAGTGACTTTGGAGAACCATCACTATCTCATCTGGAAGATTAACTCCCACTCAATTCAAGCGATTGTAGTACTCAGAAAATCTAAGCACATGTTCAACGATTTAGCTTTTCTCCCTTAGTTTGCAGGCTAAGAAACTTGTCAGAGATCTCATACCTCTTGACGTGGGCACGAGCCTGAAATCCCAATTTCCGGCCTTGGAACATCTCATATGTTCTGCGACGTTTCAAAAAGGTCTTTGGCGCCTCAATTCTAAACAATTTAGCATTACGCACTGAACTATCACGTAGTCATCAAAACGTGTATGTCAGATGTTCGCAACATCCACAGACGATGCTCGAGGTTCAGCACCCCGAGCGGTGCATTAAGGACATAATCCTTCTGCGCAGCAATCAGGACAGTCCTCAGTTTACGGACCCAGTCCACATAATTGCTACTGTCAACTTTCAACTAAATTTTCTCTAGGAACATATCTTAAACAATAGAACTAAAGCGTAAAGTATGACATAATTTGCAAAGACCTTTTGACTATGTTCATGATAATTAGGTTCATCTAATCAAATTATTTAATGAACTCCCACTCAGATAGACATCCCTCTAGTCATCTAAGTGATACATGATCCGAATCGACTAGGCCTTGTCCGATCATCACGTGAGACGAACTAGTCATCATCGGTGAACATCTCCATGTTGATCGTATCTACTATACGACTCATGTTCAACCTTTCGGTCTCTCGTGTTCCGAGGCCATGTCTGTACATGCTAGGCTCGTCAAGTCAACCTAATTAAGTGTTTTGCATCTGTAAATCTGGCTTACACCCGTTGTATGCAAATGTTAGAATCTATCACACCCGATCATCATGTGGTGCTTCGAAACAACGAAATTTCGCAACGGTGCACAGTTAGGGGGAACACTTTCTGGAAATTTGTGTGAGGGGTCATCTTATTTATGCTATCGTCGTTCTAAGCAAATAATATGTAAACATGACAAACATCACATGCAAATCATAAAGTGACATGATATGGCCAATATCATCTTGCGCCTTTGATCTCCATCTTTGAGGCGCGGCATGATCACCTTCGTCACCGGCATGACACCATGATCTCCATCATCGTGTCTTCATGAAGTTGTCTCGCCAACTATTACTTCTACTACTAAGGCTAATGGTTAGCAATAAAGTAAAGTAATTACATGGCGTTTTCAATGACACGCAGGTCATACAATAAATTAAGACAACTCCTATGTCTCCTGCCAGTTGTCATACTCATCGACATGCAACTCGTGATTCCTATTACAAGAACATGCTCAATCTCATACGCACATATATAATTCATCACATCCTTTTGGCCATATCACATCACATAGCATACCCTGCAAAAACAAGTTAGACGTCCTCTTATTGTTCTTGCATGTTTTACGTGGCTGCTATGGGTTTCTAGCAAGAACGTTTCTTACCTACGCAAAAGCCGCAACGGTGATATGCCAATTGCTATTTACCCTAGATAAGGACCCTTTTCATCGAATCTGATCCGACTAAAGTGGGAGAGCCAGACACCCGCTAGCCACCTTATGCATCAAGTGCATGTCAGTCGGTGGAACCTGTCTCACGTAAGCATACGTGTAAGGTCGGTCCGGGCCGCTTTGATGTCTACTATGCAACCTTCTTCTTGTAGACGTTGTTGGGCCTCCAAGTGCAGAGGTTTGTAGGACAGTAGCAAATTTCCCTCAAGTGGATGTCCTAAGGTTTATCAATCCGTGGGAGGTGTAGGATGAAGATGGTCTCTCTCAAACAACCCTGCAACCAAATAACAAAGAGTCTCTTGTCTCCCCAACACACCCAATACAATGGTAAATTGTATAGGTGCACTAGTTACAAGAGATGGTGATACAAGTGCAATATGGATGGTAGAGATATGAGTATTTGTAATCTGAAAATATAAAAACAGCAAGGTAACAAGTGGTAAAAGTGAGCGTAAACGGTATCGCAATGCTAGGAAACAAGGCCTAGGGTTCATACTTTCACTAGTGCAAGTTCTCTCAACAATAATAACATAATTGGATCATATAACTATCCCTCAACATGCAACAAAGAGTCATTCCAAAGTCACTAATAGCGGAGAACAAACGAAGAGATTATTGTAGGGTACGAAACCACCTCAAAGTTATCCTTTCTGATCGATCTATTCAAGAGTCCGTAGTAAAATAACACGAAGCTATTCTTTCCGTTTGATCTATCATAGAGTTCGTACTAGAATAACACCTTAAGACACAAATCAACCAAAACCCTAATGTCACCTAGATACTCCAATGTCACCTCAAGTATCCGTGGGCATGATTATACGATATGCATCACACAATCTTAGATTCATCTATTCAAACCAACACAAATTACTTCAAAGAGTGCCCCAAAGTTTCTACCGGAGAGTCAAGACAAAAACGTGAGCCAACCCCTATGCATAAGTTCACAAGGTCACTGAACCCGCAAGTTGATCACCAAAACATACATCAAGTAGATCACGTGATACCCCGTTGTCACCACAGATAAGCACATGCAAGACATACATCAAGTGTTCTCAAATCCTTAAAGACTCAATCCGATAAGATAACTTCAAAGGGAAAACTCAATCCATTACAAGAGAGTAGAGGAGGAGAAACATCATAAGATCCAACTATGATAGCAAACTCGCGATACATCAAGATTGTAGCACCTCAAGGACACGAGAGAGAGAGAGAGAGAGAGATCAAACACATAGCTATTGGTACATACCCTCACTCCCGAGGGCTCGTCATGGAGAGTGCCGGGATGATGAAGATGGCCACCGGTGAGGGATCCCCCCTCCAGCAGGGTGCCGGAACGGGCTCCTGATTGGTTTTTGGTGGCTACAGAGGCTTGCGGCTGTGGAACTCCCGATCTATGGTGCTCCTCGATGTTTTTGGGGCATATGGATATATATAGGTGAAAGAAGTCAGTCAGGGGAGCCACGAGGGGCCCACGAGGGTGGGGGCACGCCCAGGGGGTAGGGCGCGCCCTGGTCCCTCGTGGCTTCGTCGAAGCTTCCCTGACGTCTACTCCAAGTCTCCTGGATTGCTTTCGTTCCAAAAATAACTCTCCCGAAGGTTTCATTCCGTTTGGACTCCGTTTGATATTCCTTATCTTCAAAACACTGAAATAGGAAAAAAAATAGTAATTTGGGCTGGGACTCCGGTTAATAGGTTAGTCCCAAAAATAATATAAAAGTGTATAGTAAAGCCCATTAAACATCCAAAACAGGTAATATAATAGCATGAAACAATAAAAAATTATAGATATGTTGAGGACGTATCAAGCATCCCCAAGCTTAATTCCTACTCGTCCTCGAGTAGGTAAATGATAGAAAAATTTGATGTGGAATGCTACCTAGCATATTTCTCAATGTAATTTTCTTTATTGTGGCATGAATGTTCAGACCCAAATGATTCAAGATAAAAGTTCATATTAACATAAAAAATAGTAATGCTTCAAGCATACTAACAAGTAATCATGTCTTATCAAAATAACATAGCCAAAGAAAGCTTATCCCTACAAAATCATATAGTTTGGCCATGCTTCATTTTCGTCCCACAAAATACTCCCATCATGCACAACCCCGGTTTCAGCCAAGCAATTGGTTCATATTTTTTAACGCGCTTCAGCCTTTTCTTTAACTAACGCAATGCATGAGCATAAGCCATGGATATAGCACTATGGGTGGAATAGAATATGATGATGGAGGTTGTGTGGAGAAGACAAAAAGGGAGAAAGTCTCACATCAACTAGGCATATCAATGGGCTATGGAGATGCCCATTAATAGATATCAATGTGAGTGAGTAGGGATTGCCATGCAACGGATGCACTATAGCTATAAATGTATGAAGGCTCAACAGAAGAAACTAAGTGGGTGTGCATCCAACTCGCTTGCTCACGAAGACCTAGGGCATTTTGAGGAAGCCCATCATTGGAATATACAAGCCAAGTTTTATAATTAAAAATTCCCACTAGTATATGAAAGTGACAACATAGGAGACTCTCTATCATGAAGATCATGGTCCTACTTTGAAGCACAAGTGTGGAAAAGGATAGTAACATTGTCCCTTCTCTCTTTTTCTCTCATTTTTTGGTGGGCTTCTTTGGCCTCCTTTTTCTATTTGGGCTTCTTTGGCCTCTTTTATTTTTCATAAAGTCTGAAGTCTCATCCCAACTTGTGGGGGAATCATAGTCTCCATCATCCTTTCCTCACTTGGGACAATGCTCTAATAATGAAGATCATCACACTTTTATTGATTTACAACTCAAGAATTACAATTCAATACTTAGAACAAAATATGACTATGTGAATGCCTCCGGCGGTGTACCAGGATATGCAATGAATCAAGAGTGACATGTATGAAAGAATTATGAAGGTGGCCTTGCCACAAATACGATGTCAACTACATGATCATGCAAAAGCAATATGAAAATGATGGAGCGTGTCATGATAAACGGAACGGTGAAAAGTTGCATCGCAATATATCTCGGAATGGCTATGGAAATGCCATAATATGTAGGTATGGTGGATGTCTTGAGGAAGGTATAAGGAGGTTTATGATACCGGCGAAAGTTGCGCGGCACAAGAGAGGCTAGCAATGGTGGAAGGGAGAGAGTGCGTATAATCCATGGACTTACATTAGTCATAAGGAACTCATATACTTATTGCAAAACTTTATTAGCCCTCGAAGCAAAGTACTACTACGCATGCTCCTAGGGGAAGGGTTGGTATCCATCGCGCGATCCCGACCTCCACACATAAGGAAGGCAATCAAAGAACACCTCATGCAACAAATTTGTCACACAACGTTTACCATACGTGCATGCTACGGGACTTGCCAACTTCAACACAAGTATTTCTCAATTTCATAATTACCCAACTAGCATGACTCTGTCATTACCACCTTTATATCTCAAAACAATTATCAAGTATCAAACTGTTCATAGTATTCAATGCACTTTATATGAAAGTTTTTATTATACCCAACTTGGATGCCCATTATATTAGGACTAATTTTATAACCCAAGCAAATACCATGCAGTTCTGAAAGACTCTCAAAATAATATAAGTGAAGCATGAGAGATCAATAATTTCTACAAAATAAAACCACCACTGTGCTCTAAAAAGGTATAAGTGAAGCACTAGAGCAAAAGACAAACTACTCCAAAAGATATAAGTGAAGATCAATGAGTAGTTGAATAATTATGCAACTATGTGAAGACTCTCTAACATTTAAGAATTTCAGATCTTGGTATTTTATTCAAACAACAAGCAAAACAAAACATAATGACATTTCAAGGATAGCACACATCATGTGAAGAAGCAAAAACTTAGGTTCAACCGATACTAACCGTAATTGTGGAAGAAGAAAGGTGGGATGCCTACCGGGACATCCCAAAGCTTGGATGCTTGAGACTTCTTGAAATATTATCTTGGGGTGCCTTGGGCATCCCCAAGCTTGAGCTTTTGTGTCTCCTTAATTCCTTTTATATCTCGGTTTCCTAAATCTCGAAAGCTTCATTCACACCAAACTCAACAAGAACTCGTGAGATAAATTAGTATAAACCAATGCAAAAACCTTATCATTTTCTACTGTAACAAATCACAAAAATTATTATTCAACATTGCATACTAAATGTCTCTGCATATTTAATACTCCTATCCTCAAATAGAATCATTAAACAAGCAAACATATGCAAACAATGCAAACATAACCGCAATCTGCCAAAACAGTACAGTCGGTAAAGAATGCAAGATTCATCAACAAACACCCCCATACACCAACGCATATCTAGCAACGATGTTAGCGTATGTGTTGTTGGGAGCCACCCCACCTCCCCACGAAGGGATTAACCTTCGCGCACCCCCACCTCATCCTTTTTTTTACACTACCATACCCACCTCCACCTTATCTGCGCCCCTTCCTTCCAAATATATCACACAGCCTAAAATACTTTTTTTTCTCCCGGCCACCTCTCTCCCCTGATTCCTCTATGTCTCACACCACAGCGCCGCCGCCGCCAACTCCGATTCCGGAATGCTCCGGCGGAATCCCAACCCACTGCCCACGGATCTCCCCGACTCCCTCTATGTTCTCCCTCGATCCTTCGCCCCCGTCCACCGCGCCCCTGCACGCACGCCAGCCAACAAGCCTAGTCGCCAGGCGTCGCCGGCGTGGCTCTGGCAGCTCTGGTTTATCAGCCAACTACCACTGCATCACCTCACGCGCAGCAGTCGGCTCGGGATTGACATTGGTACTCCATCTCTTCTACCTCGACTCTGACATGGACAAGTCTGGTTCTGGTGTTTACTGTATTAGATTAGATCTGATTCACCATGTGTTGATCTGTACTACTTCTGGATGAGTAGTACCCTGTCATGCGTTATGGTCAGACTTTCCTCTTACTATATAGATGGATCGATGGATAATTAGGTATTTTTTTCAAGTGAAATTAATCATTACATACTAGCATGTAGCATGACCTGTTCAATAACATCAACACAGTTTTCTTATAAAAGGAGATCAACTTGGTTGAAATTGGAGTAAGATAGTGTATCAACGATATCTCATATGCGATCATGTATGTCACCGGAGAAGACAGCATGTCAGTGCAATTATGGGTCCATGATACTAGCATGATTATTTTAAATGGAGAATCCCCTTCTCAATAGACTGAATCGTTTATTTATTTGGTGTCACATGAATACATACAATATACTAAATAAACAAGTCCCACTTTTATCCGTCCGTCCCAATATTTGCGTTTATTCTATAACCCTTTGTTCCATCTACACTCGCAGGTTCTGACATTATCTTTCACTACGTGTGTGCTTCTGCTGTTTTTTTAACAGATTTATCTACTATACTAGTGCATTGCAATAAAGAGAAATCCATGAATATGCAGAAGAAGCCTTGAGAATTATTTAAGTCAGTTGTTTATAGCATGGTGAGGATCCTTTCGATAGTTCATGTTGTTCATATTAATGTAAGGAAAACATGAATTTGTATCATATTCTATTTTTTCCGGTTGATATTTTTTCCCCTGACCAAAAGTTACATTAGTTTCAGCTTCTTATTCAGTAAAAGTGGGCATACTAGAATCTCGAATTTTATGCAAAATCTCAGATGGAAATAATTCTTACACTCAATTTATCCAAATAATTTATAAAACCTGATGGTGAGTTACAAGAACACCATACCTTGATATTCTCTTCATATGTATATGACTCGTACTCTTGAAATCTCACCTCTAAATCGAGTTTAGTGCATTTCTTTTGGAATTACATGTACTTCTGAATTCCTGCAATCTTTGTACTGATTTTGTATTTTGTGGGGAGCCACAGATGTTTCCAAATACTAGAAGGATGCATGATAGGTCAGCACACAAACTCTTGGCCAGGTGCCTCTCACATCTTATCTTATTTGTAATATATTCTCCTTAAACTGTTAACACAATCAGCATGTACTTGGTTCAACCAACAACGTAAACATGCAAATTATTCCTTTTGTGCACTCTGCTTCCCTGACATATAGGGCACACTACGGTGGTGGGATGATACTAACAACCATAAACAGAGAGCTAAGCGATCAGATGCGGCGACTGTGCGAGTGTGTCAGCTACGTCGAATTCACTAATCCCAAACAATTGGATCTTACTAGGATCTCCTCTTCTCTGTAATACTTATGGCCTTCTCCTCTACCTATTCGGGCCAACAGTTTGAGAATGCATCCAGCAACCATGGTGACGGAGACGAGCATACTGGAACTGCTCTAAGTTTCCATGTTCTCCGTAAACAAGTGAACTAAGAAAGCAAATCATATTTTATAGAAGTTGGCATATACTAATGCGCTGGCACTGCTTAGTCTGCATGAACATTGTGGTCTTTTAAATTGTTAGAATAATTTTTATGTAGTTTAGTAGGAGTCCACATTCTAGTTTAACTAGACAAGTTTGAGTCTAATTTGGATAGGTTGATTAGTTAGTTTTCCAACATGTCTGGTTTGCATGTCGTAGGTGATTATGTTATCAGGTGGGTCGTAGTCTATACATGATTCAATGAGTTTGCATAGCAAGCAGCCTACATATTGTACTAGTATTATCTTGGAGTTAGCATGCCTTACTAGTCCAGGAAAAGGTCGCTGGAGTTTGAGTCGTTTTAGATGCTATAAGTTAGAGTAGGTTTAGATTGTTTCGGCCATGTAGCACGTCATATCGTGGAACCAGGTCGCGCAAGAGTTTTTCCATAAAAAACAAGCCCATGTAAGAGTTTTGATATAAAAGAATAAAGAGTACGCTTAAGTTTTTTCGTCACACATGTTCGGCTATTTTGATGCGAACAATTCTGTTGGCAAAACCAAACATAGATTACTAATGCATATGTGAATTCAGCAGGTTACAGAGACTCGATTGTTCCAAGTAGATGTTGTTGGCGCTAAAACATAGAAGACTACTAGTGCCAAGGTGGATTTACTAGGAGGTATTTTCTGTTAGTAGTTCTATATTGCATGAATGATTCTTCACCAGATCGAATGAAAATTTTGGAGTATTAATAGCATTACTTGACTATATTTTATTATCTTGGACATGCTTCTCTCTTTTTTCACCTAATTCCTACGGGAGAACACTTCTCTAGCATGTGAAAATAGGTGTACTGCTACTGTGAGATAAGACTCTTTGCTGCTAGATTACGTAAAACAATTCATCAACTACTGTATGTCTGCCTTACATTCCCCCACCCCTATAAAACACTTTGGTTCTATTAGCATGGTGAAACTTAATAATGAAATGAGCTGAGTTAGTTTACTGTAAGCTGAAATGACTATTGTAAGCTACAAATGTGACACTGGACAAATCCGAACAACAACATTGCTATTACTTCAATCCAAAGTAGCGACCCCGAATATAAAGCTAAAGTTGATGATGTTAAATTTGGTAATGAATTCTTGGTGTTGCGGGCTGATGCAGCCGTATTAATTATCACATTGCCATCAACCTTTCTATGTTGCTCCTCCTTTCATTTTTTCTTCCATATTAACCTATTTCATTTCTTTGTTGTAGATTGCAATATTCGATGATGCATGGTTTAGATGTTGATTGCAAGGTCAAGAATAGGGGTGCTACTAGATAGTTTCACATTGTGTCTTAAAATGTCATTTCCAGTGCCAATGTTTCAATTCATTATGTTCCAGATATTTTCGGTGTCAATGTTTCAATTATTATGTTTCAGAATGGCCGAGACGTTGGTTGCAAGGTCAAGAGTGGGATTAGTACTAGTTTCACATCTTGTAATCTTTGTATCGTGTCCTTTGTAATACAAACAAGTTGAATTTAATATATGAGAAATTTCCTTTTATTATGCTGCGTCCCCCGTCCAATATCGGCATTGACCTAATAATTCTGCAGGTGATATGTAAAATAACGTGCATTTTTTATGCAATGCACTAGGCATTGCAATACTCATTTATTAATCATTTTCTCTAGGGTAACCACCAATGCATGTGAAGCGTTGTTGGGCTCTAACTCTATATGTTGCTAACTTACAACGCTTATTCATAATGTTTACCAACGGATGCATATACGTTGTTGTAGAGCCTTGCAACGCCACCAACGGCAACGCATACAAATCCATTGGTGTAGACCTTACCAACGCTTATATGGACCTTTGGCAATGCAATGATGCGTTGCTGTAGGGGGGTCCCTCACTAGCGCAAAACCGGGATGTATCACCGGTTCGTAAGGGCCTTTAGTGCCGGTTCCGCAACCGGCACTAAAAAGTGGGGACTAAACACTACTAGGGAAAAACCTAGCAGTAGAGCGCGTGCCCGCGCTACTAATACGGCGCTACAGCTAACTAGTAGTAGTAGCGCGGGTGCCACCCGCTCTACTACTACATCCGTAAATAGTAGCGTGGATACAACCCGCGCTACTACTAACTAGTAGTAGTGTGGGTCTGTACCCTCGCTACTGCTAACTAATTAGGAGTTAAAAAAATAAATTCCAGCGATGGCTGCTGCTGCTAGCTAGGCGTCATCGTCCTCTTCATCCATGGTCGATGCTGATCCTAGAGGGGATGAAGTCGTCCATGGTGATACACCTCTCCTTTGCTGCTGCTACAAAAAAAAGACAAGGATTAGAAGAGGAAGAGAGAGATAGAGAGGAGTAGGTGCAGCAACTCACCGGTGGTCGTCGGAGTTAGAGACGAAACCCTAGTTGACGCCATGGATGGCGCTCTGCTCGATCTGGAAGATGGAGAGAGAGAGAGAGAGAGAGAGAGAGAGAGGGGGGGGAGGGAGGGGGGAGGGAGGGAGGGAGAGAGAGAGAGATAGAGATAGAGATAGAGATAGAGATAGAGATAGAGATAGAGATAGAGATAGAGAGAGAGAGAGGAGTAGGAAGAAAAACTCACCTGTGGTTGTGTCCATGGCGGATCTGGCCGCCGCCATGGATGGCGCTCTGCTGGATCTGCCTCTCCTTCCAACATCAGAGAAGGAGGAAGGAGGGGGAGGGGGTTGCGGTGGGTGTGGAGGTCGCCGGATTTGGGGGAGGCATGAGGTGCGAGGCCGGCGGTGGTGGTGGATGAGGAAGGGAATCGCAGGTGGGAGGGAGAAGCGGAATGGGAGAGCCTATGGAGAGAAAGGGGAGAGTGAGGGAGAGAGAAGGGACTAAGGATATGGAGACTTCACCTACCTTGTACTTAGTAGTAGCGAGGGGTATAAACCCGCGCTACTACTATCAACTTAGTAGCAGCGCGGGTTCATACCCCTCGCTACTACTATGGCATGTCCCGGGGGGCACGGTAGAGACTGCTTAGTAGTGGCGAGGGTTAAAAACCCGCGCTACTACTATCAACTTAGTAGCAGCAAGGGGTAAAAAACCACGCTACTAGTAAGTAGCGGCAGCGAGGGGTATAAACCCGCGCTACTAGTAAGCGCATGTCTATAAGCTTTTCCCTAGTAGTGAAAGGTCCCCCCCCCCTTTAGTATCGGTTAGGCACGAACCGGCACTAAAGTGCACCCACGTGGCATGAGCCAGCGCCGGGGACGGGGGGCCCTTTAGTACCGGTTGGTAACACCAACCGGTACTAAAATATTTGAGGGGGTTTTGGTTTTATTTTTATTTTTCCTTTTATTTTGTTTTTTCCATTTAATATTTTTTTGCTGGTATTTTATGATACTACATATTGTACACATTATGCATATATATATATCTATATATATATATATATATATATCATCGAATATCTCACAACCACCATTATAATTCACACATACACATGCATGTATATATTTATACAATTAGGTATATATACAATTTCTCCTACATGTTGCTTTGGTGCCTTCGGAGCACGATGACAAGTGGTTCATGGGGGCGGTAGCGGGTAATAGTATTCTCCTTTGGGATCTATGACCAGGTCGAGCAAAATTCCTGCTATTTCCTCTTGAAGTGCTCGTATGGCGCTCCGTTGGTAGGAGCTTCTCCCGCACGTCATGGAACTGTTAAGAAGGAGATCAATATGCATGCATGTGTATTAGTTGTGTAGATATCGATAATCATGTAAAAATTGTGAATAGTGTTCTGTGAAACATACACATTGCTGTCTATCAGATATGCTCCTTTCGGACGCCATCATGCGAATGTTCTCGCAAACGTAGAATGCACACACATCAGTCCCACGCGCCTGCTTCAGGTCCTTTACGAGAATCGAATTTAATCAGGTAATATTAATCAAGCATGATAATTAATTAATGGTATTGAAACAAGAATTAAAGAGAAGGTAGCTAGCTAGCTAGTACTACTTAATTACTTACCTTGGGTCGATACTAAAACAGCTTTTCTGCCCATTTTCCTGGAGTCACCTTGATGAACTTTGCCCAAGCCCTGCCCGCCGGCAAAGAAAATTAATAAAAGGGTTATTAAATAGTTCATATCAGGAAATGACGAACTAAATAGGCCGAGATATAGTTAATAATGATTGAAATTACCTATTGACTATCCCCTTCAAGATGGTGTAGTCACTTTGTTTTTTAAGTAGTGAGTCCAGTACTTCAACTTTTCCTTCGTCAACTTTAATGTCTAACAAGATCCGATGGAAACTGCATGCGCTGCGTTTGCATGTCTTAATTAAGCGGGCATGTGCACAACAGTAATCAACTACCTAAACCCTATACACTTAATTATTAACATCTAGCTAGCTAGTAAGCAAAAACAGAATTTGTAGTACAAGACAGTGTGACTCACAGGAAGTTGTAAGGAAGTAGTATATCTTCATTGGTATTGAGGCGCTTCAAGAACTCTAGCATGCTTTCCTCTAAACTTGCTCGACAACTTGGAATTTTCCATGCGCATAGAACCAAGTTCTGCACCTGGGGGGCCCAGCTCCTAGTAACTGGAGTGACCCCTGCATCCACCATCTCTTGCTCAGACTTATCCCACTTAGGCAATGCCACCGCATCGCCACCTAGCCCCAGCCTATGGAACTGCGTCTTTTTGCGGCATTGGCCTTTTTTTTTCTCGACCGTTCCTTAGATAATTCTGATTCCTTGAATTTCACGAAAGTGGGCCAGTGTTCTCTTTGCTTCTCTAGTGTTCCCTTGAATTCAGGAGTCTTCCTTTCTGCAGCGACGTAGTTGGCCCATACAGTTTTCTTGTGGGTGTTGAATGCAATTGCCATCTTCCTAAGAGCAGCGTCCTTGACTTTCTGCACATCTACATCAGTGAAATGATCTGGTAGGGTGAAATGTTCCATCAGAGATTCCCAAAGCTTTTGTTTTGCTCTGTCGTCGACCCAAGTAACATATGGACGTTTAGTTTTTGGCTCTTTCCATTCTTGAATGGAGATCGGGAGTTGGTCCTTCACAAGAACTCCGCACTGACGAACGAACTTGTTCGCAATGTTCTTAGGCATGAGGGGTTCGCCATCAGGTTTGATGGCATCGATGTTGTACTTTACGTCCTCCTTCAACTTTCTGGCCGAGCCTCGCTTTGTCCTGCTGTCTGTAGAAGCAGATTTGATTGATCCGGAGGGCTGAAAGAAGAAAGATCGATTCGTTAATATATCTTCAAATCAAAAAAAACATGTGATGATCACCAGATGCCTGCTTATATAAATATACCTCGCCGGTAGTCTTTGTTATTTCAAGATCAACATTGTCTGCGTCATCATAATCATAATCATAGTTCATGACTTCATCAGCTCGGCCGTCGAGATCGAATATCTTATCATCACCCTCCCCGGTATTGTTCAGATATTGGGAGCCGTCATCTGCTTCATTCAGATCATCTGGACTGCGAGGGCTGCGTATGATCTCGAACAAGGCCTCTTCTCCCTCTCTGCCGGTATTGTCCGTCGTAGCTTTTATTTAACTAATCCAGAAGAAATATAAAACAATTTAGTATTCAAATTACAATGCATGGATGCAATCAATAAGGAAAAACTGAATCATATAGTACATAATATGCATCGTCTCGAATAATATATAATCTCAAATACATCGTCTCGAATAATATATAATCTCGAGTACATCGTCTCTAATAATATATATAATCCCGAATACATCGTCTCGAATATTATATATCGAATACATCACTGGCTAGGTAGCTAATAAAGATCGAATACTACAGAAGAATCTAGGCCACTCGCGGTTCCTAGGGCGCGGGCGGTGGACAGCCAAAGAGAAGGAACCATCACAGGATCATATCTCCGGTCATCTGCCCAAAGAACCTGCCAGGTATTGGAGAACCTGACGTCCATAGCAGCCATGTAGCGATGGACGTGCTCGTCCTCCTCCCTGACACAGCGGCGCACCACCTCCGGTGGGGCCGGCTCCCTCTACACCGAATGTGACTCACGTGAACGCCACCAAAGGAGATCAGGGTCGACGACGGGACCCGGGTTCCTCACCAAGCGGCGAGCCCCTGAAGGTAGCACCTCCCAGTGCCAGCCCGGCGGAGCCCAGTCCCGGACATGGGTCCTCTGAAGCAGGACGTCGTCGCGAACGGGTCGACGGCGAGGATGCGGGCCGGGCATCATCGAGAAAAAACACTATACGCCGCAAAAGTAACATTTTTTAAAATTAATGGATTGTGACTTATCTGCAAATTCTAAATTTCTATAACTAAAATTATAAGAAACTAAAAACTAACATTTCTAACATTTCTATAACAATTTGAAATTAATCTAAATCATCTAGCTAAAACTAAAATTTCTAACATTTCTATAATATTTCTAACATTTCTAAAACAATTTGAAATTAAGCTAATTCATCTAGCTAAAACTAACATTTCTAAAATTTCTAACATTTCTATAACATTTCTATATACTATTTGACATTAATCTAATCTAATTAATTAATTCATTTAAAACATTTGTATAAAAAACAGAAAACAGAATCGTGTCTGTGTGTGCAGGTGTGTGTGTTACAAGACAAGATGGCACCTCTGGCGCCAAGTGCACAACGGCTTCGTTTGGAGGGCGGAGAGGGGCCGGGGTGCGGGGCTCACAGCGCAGGCGACGGCGAGGCGACGGGACGGCGAGGCAGAGGGGACGGGGACGGAGACGGGGGTGGTGGCGACAGCGATGGACGGCGACGGGGCGGCGGCAGCGGCGGCAAGGCGGCGGCGGCGACGGGCAGAGAGAAGAAGCAGAGGGAGAACGAACTGATGAATTTTTTTGAAGGGTTTTCTTATATAGAACACCACTGTAGTACCGGTTGGAGCCACCAACCGGTACTAAAGGTCTGTTTTGGCCAGGTGAAGCGGCGGGAAGCGCACCCCTTTAGTATCGGATGGTGGCACCAGCCGGTACTAAAGACCCCCTCTTTAGTACCGGTTGGAGCCACGACCCTGTACTAAAGAGGATGCACTGGTGCAGGTGCGGTGCGGCAAGTTTAGTCCCACCTCGCTAGCCGAGGGGCGTCCGCACTGGTTTATAAGCCCGGTCACGGTAGCTCTCTCGAGCTCCTCTCCAAAGCAGGCCCTCTGGGCCTACCTGCTCTGCTGCCTCAGGCTCATCTTGGGCCTTTGCGGGCCTCCATCCTGGCCCAACAACACATTGGGTTTCTAGTCGTATGCAGGCCGCTCTGGCCCAATAGGCGGGCTTTTTATTTTCTTATTTTCTTTTTGCTTTATTTATTTTTGTTTTATTTATTTTTGAGTTGTTTTTTGCTGTATTTAGAGTTTCTTTGTGAATATTTTTGCTTTAGGTACAAAAAATTACAAACTTTCTGTTAGTGCCGGTAGTTTTCAAATTTGAATAGTTTAAATTTTGAATTATTTGAAATTTGTGTGAATCACTAGTTTGTGAATAACTTAACTTTGAAAATAGATTTTTCAGTGATTCTGTTTTCTTATGTTTAATATTAGTGTGTTTTATCATTATATTCAATTTGGTAATGCTTAGGTTATTTAAAAATGAAATGCCTTTGTGATGATGAGTTTTTAAATCCAAAACCACGATACTTCAAAAGAGATTGTCCATTTT
The DNA here is from genome assembly GCA_021605145.1 of Aegilops bicornis. Classification (NCBI taxonomy): domain Eukaryota; kingdom Viridiplantae; phylum Streptophyta; class Magnoliopsida; order Poales; family Poaceae; genus Aegilops; species Aegilops bicornis. Next base: position 29,966,961 of record CM038671.1, on the reverse strand, counting down.
GTACACGAAGTGCATCCAGTTTTTGCGGTAACCCTCTCTAATTTTTTGAACATGCTATGTGGGTGAAATTATGATACCATGCCAACTTTCAACCTTTTCTGAGTTCATTTGAAGTGCTCTTCAATTTCAGGGTCATTTAGCTGAAAAAATCGGTAAATGCATGAAAGAATTTGTTTGCACATAAAATTTCTTCGCGTTTCAAATGCCAAAACACATAACTACCCTAACTATTACAGAGATTCCCTCCTGGGTGTGAAACACAGAAGAAAGTGATGATAGTGAAGCCGATCACATCCCAGATCTTTGGGTGTGAAACTTTTCGCATGTGTTCCTTTGCGTCGTAGCCATGGAAAATCTTCATCATTTAACTGGATGCTCGGGTCAATATTCACTGTGAATGGAGCAATTTCATCAAACTTTTCATAATCTTCTGACATGTCTGTATTGTCATCCACTCCCATGATGTTTCTCTTCCCAGAAAGAACTATGTGGCGCTTTGGCTCATCGTATGATGCATTCGCTTCCTTATCTTTTCTTTTTCTCGGCTTGGTAGACATGTCCTTCACATAGAAAACCTGTGCCACATCATTGGCTAGGACGAATGGTTCGTCTGCATACGCAAGATTGTTGAGATCCACTATTGTCATTTCGTACTGCGGGTCTTCCATTACCCCACCTCGTGTCATATTGACTCATTTGCACCGAAACAAAGGGACCTTCAAACCACATCCATAGTCAAGTTCCCATATGTCCTCTATGTAACCATAATATGTTTCCTTTCCCGTCTTGGTTGTTGCATCAAAGCGGACACCACTGTTTTGGTTGGTGCTCTTCTTATCTTAGGGCGATCGTGTAAAATGTATTCCCATTTATCTCGTACCCTTTGAAAGTCATTATATTCGAAGATGGTAACTGGGACAGCGAGTATAGGTCATCTTCAATAGAAGCGTCATGCATGGTACGTGTCTGCAACCAGCCGGCGAAACTCCTGGTCTGTTCACGTGTAATTCCAGTCATCAGACCGCTCCGGGTGTTTGGAGCGTAGAAAATTCTTGTGGCCGTCCATATATGGAGCCACCAAGGCGGAATTCTGTAGAACTGTGTAGTGTGCTTCAGTGAGAGAATGTCCGTCCATACATATTTTTGGCATCCCTCCTAGCGTGCATTTTCCATCCAGTCTGCCCTTATGCCGCGATTCAGGAACACCAATCGGCTTAAGGTCAGGAATAAAGTCAATACAAAACTCAATGACCTCCTCATTTTCATGGCCCTTGGAGATGCTTCCTTACGGCCTAGCATGGTTATGAACATATTTCTTTAAGACTCCCATGAACCTCTCAAAGGGAACATATTGTGTAGAAATACAGGACCCAAAACGTTAATCTCTTCGCATAGGTGAACTAGGACGTGCGTCATGATGTTGATGAAGGATGGTGGGAACACCAACTCGAAACTGACAAGACATTGCACCAAATCATTCTCTAACCTTGGTATGATTTTGTTGGGGAACGTAGCAGAAATTCAAAAAAATTCCTACGTGTCACCAAGATCTATCTAAGGAGAAACCAGCAACGAGGGGAAGGAGAGTGCATCTACATACCCTTGTAGATCGCTAAGCGGAAGCGTTCAAGAGAACGGGGTTGAAGGAGTCGTACTCATCGTGATCCAAATCACCGGAGATCCTAGTGCGAGCAGACGGCTCCTCCGCGTTCAACACACGTACAGCCCGGTGACGTCTCCCACGCCTTGATCCAGCAAGGAGAGAGGGAGAGGTTGAGGAAGACTCCATCCAGCAGCAGCACAACGGCGTGGTGGTGATGGAGGAGTGTGGCAATCCAGCAGGGCTTCGCCAAGCACCGCAAGAGAGGAGAAGGGAGAGAGGTAGGGCTGCGCCAAGAGGGAGATGTTCTCGTGTGTTAGGCAGCCCCAAAACCTCCACTATATATAGGGGAAAGGGAGGAGGCGCCCTAGGGTTTCCCTAAGGGGCGGTGGCAGGCAGATGGGATCTCCCCTTGGTGACTTGGCCCCAAGCCAGGAGGTGGGAACCCTAGATGGGGCGCCCCAAACCCCTGGTCACGTGGGAATAGGTGAGGGGCGACAGCCCCTTAGTGGGCTGGTTTGCCCCTTCCCTTGGCCCATGAAGCCCCCAACACTTGCAGGGGCTCCCGAAACACCTTTCGGTCATCTTTGGTCATCACTCGGTACCTCCGGAACACTTCCGGACTCCAAAAACCTTCGTCCAATATATCAATCTTTACCTCCGGACCATTCCGGAACTCCTCGTGACGTCCGGGATCTCATCCGGGACTCCGAACAACATTCGGTAACCACGTATACCTATTCCCTATAACCCTAGCGTCACCGAACCTTAAGTGTGTAGACCCTACGGGTTCGGGAACCATGCAGACATGACCGAGACGTTCTCTAGTCAATAACCAACAGCGGGATCTGGATACCCATGTTGGCTCCCACATGTTCCACGATGATATCATCGGATGAACCACGATGTCGAGGATTCAATCAATCCCGTATTCAATTCCCTTTGTCTAGTGGTATTATACTTGCCCGAGATTCGATTGTCGGTATCCCGATACCTTGTTCAATCTCGTTACCGGCAAGTCTCTTTACTCGTTCCATAACACATCATCCCGTGATCAACCCCTTGGTCACATTGTGCACATTATGATGATGTCCTACCGAGTGGGCCGGAGATACCTCTCCGTTTACGGAGTGACAAATCCAGATCTTGATTCGTGCCAACCCAGACACTTTCAGAGATACCTGTAGTGCACCTTTATAGCCACCCAGTTATGTTGTGACGTTTGGTACACCCAAAGCATTCCTACGATATCCGGGAGTTGCACAATCTCATGGTCTAAGGAAAAGATACTTGACATTAGAAAAGCTTTAGCATACGAACTATACGACCTTTGTGCTAGGCTTAGGATTGGGTCTTGTCCATCACATCATTCTGCCAATGATGTGATCCCGTTATCAACGACATCCAATGTCCATGGTCGAGAAACCGTAACCATCTATTGATCAACGAGCTAGTTAACTAGAGGCTTACTAGGGACATGGTGTTGTCTATGTACCCACACATGTATCTGAGTTTCCTATCAATACAATTATAGCATGGATAATAAGCGATTATCATGAACAAGGAAATATAATAATAACTAATTTATTATTGCCTCTAGGGCATATTTCCAACAGTCTCCCACTTGCACTAGAGTCAATAATCTAGTTCACATCGTCATGTGATTAACAGTGATAGGTCACATCGCCATGTGACCAACATCCAAAGAGTTTACTAGTGTCTGTCAACTAGTTCACATCATCATGTGATTAAGACTCAATGAGTTACGAGGTTTGATCATGTTTTGCTTGTGAGAGAAGTTTTAGTCAACGGGTCTGCAGTATTCAGATCCGTATGTACTTTGCAATTCTCTATGTCATATTGTAAATGCTGCTTCCACGCTCCACTTGAAGCTTATTCCAAATGGTTGCTCCACTATACGTATCCGGTTTGCTACTCAGAGTCACTCGGATAGGTGTTAAAGCTTGCATGGACATAACCCTTTACGCCGAACTCTTTATCACCTCCATAATCGAGAAACATGTCCTTATTTACTCCAAGGACAATTTTGACCGATGTCCAATGATCCCCATTCCTGGATCATTCTTGTACCCCTTGACTGACTCATGGCAAGGCACACTTCCGGTGTGGTACACAGCATAGCATACTATAGAGCCTACGTCTAAAGCATAGGGGATGACCTTCGTCCTTTCTCTCTTTTTTGCCGTGGTCGAGCTTTAAGTCTTAACTTCATACCTTACATCTCGTGCAAGAACTCCTTCTTTGGTGATCCATCTTGAACATCTTCAAGATCATGTCAAGGTATATGCTCATTTGAAAGTACTATTAAGCGGTTTTGATCTATCCTCATAGATCTTGGTGCTCAATGTTCAAGTAGCTTAATCCAGGTTTTCACTTGAAAAACACTTTTCAAATGACCCTACATGCTTCTGAAAATTCTACATCATTTCGATCATCAATATGTCAACGACATATACTCATCGAAATTCTATAGTGCTCCCACTCACTTCTTTGGAAATACAAGTTTCTCATAAACTTTGTATAAACCCAAAAACTTTGATCATCTCATCAAAGCGCACATTCCAACTCCGAGATGCTTACTCCAGTCCATGGAAGGATCACTGGAGCCAGCATACCTGTTAGCATCCTTAGGATCGACAAAAACTTTCTGATTGTATCACATACAACCCTTCCTTACGAAGACTGGTAAGGAAACTCGTTTTGACATCCATCTGCCAGATTTCATAAATGCAGCTTATGCTAACATGATTCCGACGGACTTAAGCATTGCTACGGATGAGAAAATCTCATCGTAGTCAACTCCTTGAACTTGTGAAAAACTCTTCGCCACAAGTCAAGCTTCATAGACGGTGATATTACCGTCCACGTCCGTCTTCTTCTTAAAGATCCATTCATCTCAATGGCTTGCCGATCATCGGGCAAGTCCACCAAAGTCCATGCTTTGTTATGATACATGGATCCTATCTCGGATTTCATGGCTTCTAACCATTTGTCGGAATATGGGCCCACCATCGCTTCTCCATAGCTCGTAGGTTCATTGTTGTCTAGCAACATGACCTTCAAGACAGGATCACCGTACCACTCCGAAGCAGTACGCATCCTTGTCGTCCTACGAGGTTTGGTAGTGACTTGATCTGAAGCTTCATGATCACTATCATAAGCTTCTACTTCAATTGGTGTAGGCGCCCACAGAACAACTTCCTGTGCCCTGCTACACACTTGTTGAAGTGACGGTTCAATAACCTCATCAAGTCTCCACCATCCTCCCACTCAATTCTTTCGAGACAAACTTTTCCTCGAGAAAGGACCCGTTTCTAGAAACAATTACTTTTGCTTCCGGATTTGAGATAGGAGGTATACCCAACCATTTTGGGTATCCTATGAAGATGTATTTATCCGTTTTGGGTTCGAGCTTATCACGATGAAACTTTTCACATAAGCGTCGCAGCCCCAAACTTTTAAGAAACGACAACTTAGGTTTCTCTAAACCATAGTTCAAACAGGGTCGTCTCAACGGAATTACGTGGTGCCCTATTAAAGTGAGTGCGGTTGTCTCTAATGCCTAACCCATGAACGATAGTGGTAATTCGATAAGAGACATCATGGTACGCACCATATCTAATAGGGTGCAACTATGATGTTCGGACACACCATCACACTATGGTGTTCCAGGCGGTATTAATTGTGAAACAATTTCCACTATGTCTTAATAGCGTGCCAAAACTCGTAACTCAGATACTCATCTCTATGATCATATCATAGACATTTCATCCTCTTGTCACGATGATCTTTAACTTCACTCTGAAATTACTTGAACCATTTAATAATTCAGACTTGTGTTTCATCAAGTAAATATACTCAGTATCTACTCAAATCATCTGTGAAGTAAGAACATAACGATATTCATCTGCGTGCCTCAAAGCATTCATTGGACTGCACACATCAAAATGTATTACTTCCAACAAGTTGCTTTCTTGTTCCATTTCACTTTGAAAAACGAGGCTTTCAGTCATCTTGCCCATGTGGTATGATTTGCATGTCTCAAGTGATTCAAAATCAAGTGAGTCCAAAGCGGTCCATTTGCATGGAGTTTCTTCATGCATATACATCAATAGACATGGTTCGCATGTCTCAAACTTTTCAAAACGAGTGAGTCCAAAGATCCATCAACATGGAGCTTCTTCATGCGTTCTATACCAATATGACTCAAATGGCAGTGCCACAAGCAGGTGGTACTATCATTACTATCTTATATCTTTTGGCATGAAAATGTGTATCACTACGATCGAGATTCAATAAACCATTCCTTTAGGTGCAAGACCATTGAAGGTATTATTCAAATAAATAGAGTAACCATTATTCTCCTTAAATGAATAACCGTATTGCGATAGACATAATCCAATCATGTCTATGCTCAACGCAATCACCAAATGACAATTATTCAGGTTTAATACTAATCTTGATGGTAGAGGGAGCGTGCGATGTTTGATCAAATCAAACTTGGAAACACTTCCAACACATATCGTCAGCTCACCTTTAGCTAGTCTCCGTTTATTCCGTAGCTCTTTTATTTCGAGTTACTAACACTTAGCAACCGAACCGGTATCTAATACCCTGGTGCTACTAGGAGTACTAGTAAAGTACACATTAACATAATGTATATCAAATATACTTCTATCGACCTTGCCAGCCTTCTCATCTACCAAGTATCTAGGGTGGTTCCGCTTCAGTGTCCGTTCCTCTCATTACAGAAGCACTTAGTCTCGGGTTTGGGTTCAACCTTGGGTTTCTTCACTAGAGCAGCAACTGTTTTGCCGTTTCATGAAGTATCCCTTGTTGCCCTTACCCTTCTTGAAACTAGTGGTTTTACCAACCATCAACAATTGATGCTCCTACTTGACTTCTACCTTCGCGGTGTCAAACATCGCGAACACTTCAAGGATCATCATATCTATCCCTGATATGTTATAGTTCATCACGAAGCTCTAGCAGCTTGGTGGCAATGACTTTGGAGAAACATCACTATCTCATCTGGAAGATTAACTCCCACTCGATTCAAGTGATTGTTGTACCCAGACAATCTGAGTACAAGCTCAACGATTGAGATCTTCTCCCTTAGTTTGTAGGCTAGAAAACTTCGTCGGAGGTCTCATACCTCTTGGCGTGGGCACGAGCCTGAAATCCCAATTTCAGCCCTCGTAACATCTCATATGTTCATGACGTTTCAAAAACGTCTTTGGTGCCTCAATTCTAAGCCGTTTAACATTGCGAACTATCACGTAGTCATCAAAAGCGTGTGTGTCGGATGTTCGCAACATCCACGGACCACGTTCGAGGTCCAAGACACCGGCGGTGCATTAAGGACATAAGCTTTCTCTTGACCGCATAATTGCTAGTGTCAACTTTCAACTATATTTTCTCTAGGAACATATCTAAACAGTAGAACTAAAGCGCGAGCTATGACATAATTTGCAAAGGGCTTTTGACTATGTTCAGGATAATTAAGTTCATCTCATGAACTCCCACTCAGATAGACATCCCTCTAGTAATCTAAGTGATTACATGATCCGAGTCAACTAGGCCGTGTCCGATCATCACGTGAGACGGACTAGTCATCATTGGTGAACATCTTCATGTTGATCGTATCTACTATACGACTCATGCTCGACCTTCGGTCTCTGTGTTCCGAGGCCATGTCTGTACATGCTAGGCTCGTCAAGTTAACCCTAAGTGTTTTGGCGTGTGTAAATCTGTCTTACACCCGTTGTATGTGAACGTAAGAATCCATCACACCCGATCATCACGTGGTGCTTAGAAGCGACGAACTTTAGCAACGGTGCACAGTTAGGGAGAACACTTCTTGAAATTGTTGTAAGGGATCATCTTATTTACTACCGTCGTTCTAAGTAAACAAGATGCATTAACATAATAAACATCACATGCAATTATATAGTAGTGACATGATATGGCCAATATCATATAGCTCCATTGATCTCCATCTTCGGGGCTCCATGATCATCATCGTCACCGGCATGACACCATGATCTCCATCATCATGTCTTCATGAAGTTGTCTCGCCAACCATTACTTCTACTACTATGGCTACGGTTAGCAATAAAGTAAAAGTAATTACATGGCGTTGTTTAATGACACGCAGGTCATACAATAAATAAAGACAACTCCTATGGCTCCTGCCGGTTGTCATACTCATCGACATGCAAGTCGTGAATCCTATTACAAGAACATGATCAATCTCATACATCACATATCATTCATCACATTCTTCTTGGCCATATCACATCACATAGCATACCCTGCAAAAACAAGTTAGACGTCCTCTAATTGTTGTTTGCATGTTTTACGTGACTGCTATGGGTTTCTAGCAAGAACGTTTCTTACCTACGCAAAACCACAACGTGATATGCCAATTGCTATTTACCCTTCATAAGGACCCTTTTCATCGAATCCGTTCCGACTAAAGTGGGAGAGACTGGCACCCGCTAGCCACCTTATGCACCAAGTGCATGTCAGTCGGTGGAACCTGTCTCACGTAGAGTACGTGTAAGGTCGGTCCGGGCCGCTTCATCCCACAATACCGTCGAAACAAGATTGGACTAGTAACGCTAAGCATATTGAACAAAATCAACGCCCACAACTACTTTGTGTTCTACTCGTGCAAAGAATCTACGCAATAGACCTAGCTCATGATGCCACTGTTGGGGAACGTAGCAGAAATTCAAAAAATTTCCTACGTGTCACCAAGATCTATCTAAGGAGAAACCAGCAACGAGGGGAAGGAGAGTACATCTACATACCCTTGTAGATCGCTAAGCGGAAGCATTCAAGAGAACGGGGTTGAAGGAGTCGTACTCATCGTGATCCAAATCACCGGAGATCCTAGTGCGAGCGGACGGCACCTCCGCGTTCAACACACGTACAGCCGGTGACGTCTCCCACGCCTTGATCCAGCAAGGAGAGAGGGAGAGGTTGAGGAAGACTCCATCCAGCAGCAGCACAACGGCGTGGTGGTGATGGAGGAGCGTGGCAATCCAGCAGGGCTTCGCCAAGCACCGCAAGAGAGGAGAAGGGAGAGAGGTAGGGCTGCGCCAAGAGGGAGATGTTTTCGTGTGTTAGGCAGCCCCAAAACCTCCACTATATATAGGGGGAAAGGGGAGGGGAGGCGCCCTAGGGTTTCCCCTAAGGGGGGCGGCGGCCAGGGCAGATGGGATCTCCCCCTTGGTGACTTGGCCCCCAAGCCAGGAGGTGGGAACCCTAGATGGGGCGCCCCAAACCCCCTGGTCACGTGGGAATAGGTGAGGGGGGCGCACAGCCCCTTAGTGGGCTGGTTTGCCCCCTTCCCTTGGCCCATGAAGCCCCCCAACACTTGCCGGGGCTCCCGAAACACCTTTCGGTCATGCTGGTCATCACCCGGTACCTCCGGAACACTTCCAGACTCCAAAACCCTTCGTCCAATATATCAATCTTTACCTCCGGACCATTCCGGAACTCCTCGTGACGTTCGGGATCTCATCCGGGACTCCGAACAACATTCGGTAACCACGTATATCTATTCCTATAACCCTAGCGTCACCGAACCTTAAGTGTGTAGACCCTACGGGTTCGGGAACCATCTTGAACATGACCGAGACGCGTTCTGCGGTCAATAACCAACAGCCGGGATCTGGATACCCATGTTGGCTCCCACATGATCCACGATGATCTCATCGGATGAACCCACGATGTCGAGGATTCAATCAATCCCGTATTCAATTCCCTTTGTCTAGTGGTATTATACTTGCCGAGATTCGATTGTCGGTATCCCGATACCTTGTTCAATCTCGTTACGGCAAGTCTCTTTACTCGTTCCATAACACATCATCCCGTGATCAACCCCTTGGACACATTGTGCACATTATGATGATGTCCTACCGAGTGGGCCCAGAGATACCACTCCGTTTACACGGAGTGACAAATCTCAGTCTCGAATCGTGCCAACCCAGCAGACACTTTCGGAGATACCTGAGTGCACCTTTATAGCCACCCGATTCGTTGTGACGTTTGGTACACCCAAAGCATTCCTACGGTATCCGGGAGTTGCACAATCTCATGGTCTAAGGAAAAGATACTTGACATTAGAAAAGCTTTAGCATACGAACAATACGACCTTTGTGCTAGGCTTAGGATTGGGTCTTGTCCATCACATCATTCTGCCAATGATGTGATCCCGTTATCAACGACATCCAATGTCCATGGTCAGGAAACCGTAACCATCTATTGATCAACGAGCTAGTTAACTAGAGGCTTACTAGGGACATGGTGTTGTCTATGTACCCACACATGTATCTGAGTTTCCTATCAATACAATTATAGCATGGATAATAAACGATTATCATGAACAAGGAAATATAATAATAACTAATTTATTATTGCCTCTAGGGCATATTTCCAACAGATTTCTGGATCGATTACCTTCTGAGAGATTGCATTGAGGAATGCACATAGCTTCACAATGGCTAATCGAACGTTATCCGGTAGAAGCCCCCTCAATGCAACCGGAAGCAGTTGCGTCATAATCACGTGGCAGTCATGAGACTTTAGGTTCTGGAACTTTCTCTGCCATGTTTATTATTCCCTTTATATTCAACGAGAAGCCAGACGGTACCTTAATACTGAGCAGGCATTCAAAGAAGATTTCCTTCTCTTTTTTGGTAAGAGCGTAGCTGGCATGACCATGATGTATGCCATCTTTTCCATGCATATGTTGCTGGTCCTCCCATGCCTCAGGTGTATCTTTTGTCTTCCCATACATGCCCAAGAAGCCAAGCAGGGTCACGCAAAGATTCTTCGTCACGTGCATCACGTCAATTGCGGAGCGGACCTCTAGGTATTTCCAATAGGGCAGGTCCCAGAATATAGATTTCTTCTTCCACATGGGTGCACGTCCGTCGGCGTCATTCGGAACAGGTTGTCCGCCAGGACCCTTTCCAAAGACTACCTTCAAATCCTTGACCATATCATGTACATCAGCACCAGTACGGTGGCGAGGCTTCGTCCGGTGATCCACCTCACCTTTGAAATGCTTGCCTTTCTTTCTTATGGGATGCCTGCTCGGAAGAAATCGACGACGTCCCAGGTACACATTCTTCCTACAATTGTCCAAATATATAATGTTGGTATCATCCAAACAATGCGCGCATGCGCGGTATCCCTTGTTTGTCTGTCCTGAAAGGTTACAGAGAGCAGGCCAATTATTGATGGTCACGAACAGCAACGCCTTTAGGTCAAATTCTTCCTGTCCATGCTCATCCCACGCACGTACACCTGTTCCATCCCACAGATGTAACAGTTCTTCAACTAATGGCCTTAGGTACACATCAATGTCGTTGTCGGGTTGCTTAGGGCCTTGGATGAGCACTGGCATCATAATGAACTTCCGATTCATGCACAACCAAGGAGGAAGGTTATACAAACATAGAGTCACATGCCAGGTGCTATGGTTGCTGCTCTGCTCCCCAAAAGGATTAATGCCATCTGCGCTTAGACCAAACCATACGTTCCTTGCGTCACCTGCAAACTCCTTCTCGTACTTTCTCTTGATTTTTCTCCACTGTGACCCGTCAGCGGGTACTCTCAACTTTCCGTCTTTCTTACGGTCTTCTGTGTGCCATCGCATCGCCTTGGCATGCTCTTTGTTTTGGAACAAACGTTTCAACCGTGGTATTATAGGAGCATACCATATCACCTTGGCAGGAATCTTCTTCCTAGGGCGCTCGCCCTTGACATCACCAGGGTCATCGCGGCTGATCTTATAGCGCAATGCACCGCATACCGGGCAAGCGTTCAAATCCTTGTACTCCACCGCGGTAGAGGATGCAGTCATTAGGGCATGCATGTATCTTCTGCACCTCTAACCCTAGAGGGCAGACAGCCTTCTTTGCTTCGTATGTACTCTCGGGCAACTTTCCAAATCCCTTGTCAGATACACCATTCTCTGCCTTCCATTGCAGCAATTCCAGTGTGGTGCCCAACTTTTTCTTGTCAGCTTCGCAATTCGGGTACAACAATTTCTTGTGATCCTCTAACATGCACTGCAACTTCTTCTTCTCCAAATCACTTGCGCAGTTTCTCTTTGCATCGGCAATGGCCCGACCTAGATCATCAGCGGGCTCATCTGATGCGTCTTCTTCAGCTTCTTCCCGCATTGCCGGCTCAGCTTCTTCCCCCATTGTTGTATCATCGTATTCAGGGAACCCATGGCCAGGATAGCTGTCGTCCTCATCTTTTTCATTGTCTTCCATCATAACCCCTCTTTCTCCGTGATTGGTCCAAACATTATAGTGGGACATGAAACCAGACTCAAACAGGTGGACGTGAATGGTTCTTGACGTAGAGTAATTGTGACCATTCTTACAGCCAGCACATGGACAAGGCATAAAACCATCCGCCCGATTGTTTGCCTCAGCCGCAAGCAGAAAAGTATGCACGCCACTAATGAACTCGGGAGAGCATCGGTCATCATACATCCATTGTTGGTTCATCTTCATTACACAACACCGAAAAGACCAAATTAATACAAGTTCATACATATATATAGTTCATACAACACTTAAATGCAACAAACAAATAACTCTCTAGCTAAAGCATTTAAATGCAACAACAAATGCGATCAAGACCGCAACTAAGGTAACAATTGATCCAACAGCATAATGATACCAAGCCTCACTATCAATGGCATATTTTCTAATCTTTCTAATCTTCAAGCACATTTTGTCCATCTTGATCTTGTGATCATCGATGACATCGGCAACATGCAACTCCAATTCCATCTTCTCCCCCTCAATTCTTTTCAATTTTTCTTTCAAATACTCGTTTTCTCTTTCAACTAAATTTAACCTCTCGACAATAGGGTCGGTTGGAATTTCCGGTTCACATACCTCCTAGATAAAAATATCTATGTCAACTTGATGGGCATAATTTGTCATAATCACGAAATGCAACAACTAGTCTTAAAAGAGAATATACCACATCTGAATCATAACAAGGATGAGGGCCCGGCGAGGCGGATATCAAAACCATGGCACTATGTATAACAAACAATGTAATGGGTAAGATAATTATACGAGTAAATATATATCCAAATCACACAAACATCAATTTGGTAATGTAAAACATTCATGAACAAGAGGCTCACCACAAGGTGGTGCCGGCTGACAGAGACGGTGCGGCGATCGGCGGTGGTTACGACGGAGATTTAGAAGGCACTAAGTAAACCACACCTACATATGCAAACTAAGTGTTATTTTTACCTCAAATTGCATATAAATCAAATACTAGCACATATAATTCCTCCCAAATTACTAAAATCACAAATTAATCACTATACAAAGCATTGCAAGAGCTAATCTAGCAATGAGAGATGAAAGGACAAAGTTTCTAACCTTTGTGATCATTTGAATGGATGGGGGCCTTCAAATCTTGACAAATTTCGGGCAAAATGTGTGATGAGCTCGAGAGGAAGAGGGGAAAAACAGAGAGGAGAGGGGAAAGGGGAAGAACAGAGCGAGCTCGGGTGGACGAAGGGTTTATGTAGGACGACCTTTAGTACCGGTTCATGACACAAACCGGTACTAAAGGTGCTGGAGGGGCCCTAAACTGACAACATCCTGCCACCACTCACGTTAGTACCGGTTCGTGGCACGAACCGGTGCTAAAGGTTCGCCATGAACCGGTACTAATGAGAGCGGCCGGCTAGCCATTGGAACCGGCACTAATGGACACATTAGTGCCGGCTCAAAATCAAACCGGCACTAATGTGCTTCACATTTGACTCTTTTTCTACTAGTGCTTGTTGTAGTGATACTTCCCAAACTCCAAAAATTATGAGAAAAATACTACACTGTAGAAGATTTATCAGAGCTTAATATGCAAAAAGTTTCAACATTATATCATTCTTTGACTTTTCTAGGGAATTTTTGCAACAGCGGTAAACTTTCTGTTTTGAATCAGCAACATGTATATTTGCAAAATAGGCATGGTAAAGGCTATCCTTGACATTTTTATTGAAAATATATATGCAAAACATTATTATAAATAACAGAAAGCAAATACTAACAAAAGAAAATGATGCTCCAAGCAAAACACATATCATGTGGTGAATAAAAATATAGCTCCAAGTAAAGTTACCGATGAACGAAGACGAAAGAGGGGATGCCATCCGGGGCATCCCCAAGCTAGGCCCTTGGTTGTCCTTGAATATTACCTTGGGGTGCCTTGGGAATCCCCAAGCTTAGGCTCTTGCCACTCCTTATTCCATAGTCCATCGAATCTTCACCCAAAACTTGAAAACTTCACAACACAAAACTTAACAGAAAACTCGTAAGCTCAGTTAGTATAAGAAAATAAATCACCACTTAGGTACTTTTGTGAACTCATTCTAAATTCATATTGGTGTAATATCTACTGTATTCCAACTTTTCTATGGTTCATACCCTCCGATACTACTCATAGATTCATCAAAATAAGCAAACAACACATAGAAAACAAAATCTGTCAAAAACAGAACAGTCTGTAGTAATCTGTAACTCTCGAATACTTCTGTACCTCCAAAATTTCTACCAAATTAGGAAACCCTGAGAAATTGGTATACCAATCCAGAGCAAAAAAGAATCATATCAAAAGCACGTTCCTGTGAATTATAAGAACTAATTTACTGGATGAAAAAGTTTCTGATTTTCAGCAGGATCAACACAACTATCACTGTAAGCTATCAGTCTTACTTGGCACTTTATTGAAACAAAAGCTATAAAACATGATTACTACAGTAGAATAACCATGTGGACACACAAAAACAGTAAGGGTAAATATTGGGTTGTCTCCCAACAAGCGCTTTTCTTTAATGCCTTTCTAGCTAGGCATGATGATGACAATGATGCTCACATAAAAGATAAGAATTGAAACATAACGGCTGCATCATGAAGCATATGACTAGCACATTTAAGTCTAACCCACTTCCTATGCATAGGGATTTTGTGAGAAAACAACTTATGGAAACAATAATCAACTAGCATAGGAAGGCAAAACAAGCACAACTTCAAGATTTTCAACACATAGAGAGGAAACTTGATATTATTGCAATATGTAGAAGCATATGATCCTCTCTCATAATAATTTTCATTAGCATAAATAATGAATTCAACCATATAACCAGCACATAAAGCATTCTTTTCATGATCTACAAGCATAGAAATTTTATTACTCTCCACATAAGCAAAATTCTTCTTATTCAGAATAGTGGGAGTATCATAAGAGACTCGAATACTATAAATTGTTTCCACATTAAAAGAGTAATGCTCAGAAAAAGGGTGATCATAATCATGACAAGTTATATAAATATAATCATCACTACTTTTTATAGCATAAGTGTTATCACAATAATCATCATAAATAGGAGGCATGCTATCATCATATAAATTTGCTCATCAAAACTTGGGAGGCTAAAAATATCATCTTCATTAAACATAGCATCCCCAAGCTTGGGACAAACATTAATCGCAGCAAATAAATTCTCAAACATGTCATTCTCATTAAACATAGCATCCCTATGCTTGGGCCTTTTCATATGATAAGCATAATCACTCTCATCATTAATAGTATGGATAGCACCAATAGTATAGCAATTATCATCATCGCAATGAGTAATAGGAGCAACATCATTTGGGAGGGGTACCTTTTTACCTTTGCTTCTACATCTTTTCTTTTTCTTCTTCGCATCATGTGTGGGGTTAACCCTATTTTTGGAGCTCCTTATTAATGAGATTGGTTGGATAGAAGGCTCCTCCTCGTTAGCTGATTCATCATAAGAAAGAATAGGAGGTGATACGTCCATTTTCTATCATGCTTTTATATCAATATTTATTGCATTATGGGCTGTTATTACACATTATATCTCAACACTTATGGCTATTCTCCTTATTTTACATGGTTTACCATGAAGAGGGGGAATGCCGGCAGCTGGAATTCTGGCTGGAAAAGGAGCAAACATTGGAAACCTATTCTGCGTTGCTCCAAAAATCCTGAAACTCCAGAAACATCTTTTTGGAATTTATAAGAAGTATTGAGCGAAAGAAATACATCAGGGGGCCCACAACTTAGCCAGGAGAGTGGGGGCGCCCCCCCCCCTACTGGGCGCGCCCCTGTCTCTTGGGCCCCCTGGTGGGCCTCCGGTGTCCATCTTCTGCTATATCAGAGCTTTTACCCTGGAAAAAATCGTGGGCAAGCTTACGGGACGAAACTCCGCCGCCACGAGGCGGAACCAATCTAGGGCTCTGGCGGAGCTGTTCTACCGGGGACACTTCCCTCTGGGAGGGGGAAATCATCACCAACGTCATCACCAACGATCCTCTCATCGGGAGGGAGTCAATCTCCATCAACATCTTCACCAGCACCATCTCCTCTCAAAACCCTAGTTCATCTCCTGTATCCAATCTTGTATCAAGACCACAAATTGGTACCAGTGGGTTGCTAGTAGTGTTGATTACTCCTTATAGTTGATGCTAATTGGTTTACTTGGTGGAAGATCATAAGTTCAGATCCTTTATGCATATTATTACTCCTCTGATTATGAACATGAATATGCTTTGTGAGTTGTTACATTTGTTCCTAAGGACATGGGTGAAGTCTTGCTATTAGTAGTCATGTGAATTTGGTATTCGTTCGATATTTTGATGAGATGTATGTTGTCTTTTCCTCTAGTGGTGTTATGTGAAAGTTAACTACATGACACTTCACCATTATTTGGGCCTAGGGGAAGGCATAGGGAAGTAATAAGTAGATGATGGGTTGCTAGAGTGATAGAAGCTTAAACCCTAGTTTATGTGTTCCTTCGTTAGGGGCTGATTTGGATCCATATGTTTAATGATGTGGTTAGGTTTACCTTATACTTCTTTTGTAGTTGCGGACGCTTGCAATAGGGGTTAATCATAAGTGGGATGCTTGTCCAAGTAAGGGCAGTACCCAAGCACCGGTCGACCCACATATCAAATTATCAAAGTACCGAACGCGAATCATATGAACGTGATGAAAACTAGCTTGACGATAATTCCCATGTGTCCTCGGGAGCTCCTTTCTCATTATTAGAAATTGTCCAGGATTATCCTTTGCTACATAAAGGATTGGGCCACCTTGCTGCACTTTATTTACTTTATTTACTTGTTACTCGTTACTATTTATCTTATCACAAAACTATCTATCACCTACTATTTCAGTGCTTGCAGAGAAAACCTTGCCGAAAACCGCTTATCATTTCCTTCTGCTCCTCGTTGGGTTCGACACTCTTACTTATCGAAAGGACTACGATAGATCCCCTACACTTGTGGGTCATAAAGACTCTTTGCTGGCGCCATTGCCGGGGAGTGTAGCGCTTTTGGTGAGTGGAACTTGGTAAGGAAACATTTATATAGTGTGCTGAAATTTTCTGTTACTTTTCAGTATGGAAACTAATCCTTTGAGGGGCTTGTTCGGGGTATCTTCACCCCGACCAGAAGATCAAAGAGTTGCTCCTCAACCTACTGAACTTTATGAAAATATTTACTTTGAGATTCCTTCGGGTATGATAGAGAAACTTCTAGCTAATCCATTTGCAGGAGATGGAATATTGCATCCCGATTTACACCTTATCTTTGTGGATGAAGTTTGTGGATTATTTAAGCTTGCAGGTATTCCCGATGATGTTGTCAAAAGGAAGGTCTTCCCTTTATCTTTGAAGGAAGATGCATTGTCATGGTATAGGCTATGTGATGATACAGGATCTTGGAATTATAAGCGATTGAAGTTGGAATTTCACCAGAAGTTCTATCCTATGCATCTTGTTCATCGTGATCGTAATTACATATATAATTTCTGGCCTCGCGAAGGAGAAAGCATCGCTCAAGCTTGGGGGAGGCTTAAGTCAATGTTGTATTCATTCCCCAATCATGAGCTCTCACGGGAAATGATTATTCAAAACTTTTATGATCGGCTTTCTCTTGATAATCGCAACCTGCTCGATACTTCCTGTGTTGGTTCTTATATGCTGAAGACTATTGATTTCAAATGGGACTTATTGGAAAGAATTAAACGCAACTCTGAAGATTGGGGTTCCGACGATGGTAAGGAGTCGTTATGACACCTAAGTTCGATTGTGTTAAATCTTTTATGGATACCGATGCTTTTAGGTGGATTTAGCGCTAAGTATGGACTTGACTCTGAGATAGTAGCTTCTTTACGTGAATCTTTTGCTACTCACGTTGATCTCCCTAAAGAGAAGTGGTTTAAATATAATCCTCCTCTGTTGAAGTGAAAGTAGTTGCACCTATTACAGTTGAAGAAAAGACTATCACCTATAGTGATCCTATTGTTCCTACTACTTATGTTGAGAAACCTCCTTTTCCTGTTAGGTTAAAGGATCATGCTAAGGCTTCGACTGTTGTTCGTAAGAGTAATACTAGGACTTATACACCTCCTGAGCAAATTAATGTTGAACCTAGTATTGCTGTGGTTAAAGATCTCTTGGATGATGATTTAGATGGGCATGTTATTTATTTCTGTGGTGAGACTGCTAATATTGCTAGACCAGATACTAAGATACATAGACCTGTCGTAGGCATGCCTGTTATTTCTGTTAAAATTGGTGGTGGTTCACATTTTATTCATGGTGCTTTCCGTATAAGATGCTTGCTAAATATGATGTCAATAATAGAATCGCATCTCCTTATCATCCGCAGTTTAGTGGTCAAGTAGAGTTGAGCAATATAGAGCTCAAATTAATTTTGCAAAAGACTGTGAATAGATCTAGAAAGAATTGGTCCAATAAACTTGATGATGCATTATGGGCCTATAGAACTGCATACAAAAATCCTATGGGTATGTCTCCATATAAGATGGTTTATGGAAAAGCATGTCATTTACCTCTTGAACTTAAACATAAGGCATATTGGGCTATTAAAGAGCTCAACTATGACTTCAAACTTGCCGGTGAGAAGAGTTTGTTTGATATTAGCTCACTTGATGAATGGAGAACTCAAGCCTATGAGAATGTCAAGCTATTCAAAGAAAAAGTCAAACGCTGGCATGACAAGAGGATACAAAAAGCGTGAGTTTAACGTAGGAGACTATGTATTATTATTCAACTCCCGTTTAAGATTTTTTGCAGGAAAACTTTAAATGGGAAGGTACTTACGTTATCGAGCAGTTCTAACGTTTTGGTGCCATAACAATCAACAACATCGAAGGCACAAGTCCAAGGGTGGTAAACGGTCAAAGAATTAAACATTATATTTCAGGTAATCCTATCAATGTTGAAACTAATATTATTGAAACCGTAACCCCTGAGGAATACATAAGGGAATACATAAGGGACACTTTCCAAAACGTTCCAGACTCCGAAAAGGAATAGGTATGTGGTACGGTAAGTAAACCGACTCCAAAACAACTCCAATGGCAATTTTTATCAGTTTTGGAATATTTAAGAATTTTAGGAAGAAAGAAGTAGTCCGAAGGGGACATGAGGCCCCCACGAGAGTGGAGGGCGCCCCCCCCCCCCTCCTACTGGGCGCGCCCCCCTGTCTCGTGGACACCTCGTGTGCCTCCCGGACTCCGTTTTCTTGCACATTACGTATTTTGGTCGGTAAAATTTCATTATATATACTCCCGAAGGTTTTGACCACCGTATCACGCAAATATCCTCTGTTTTTGTTTCGTGTTGTTTCTGTTTCAGATCTAGAGCATCATGTCGTCTCCAAGCGCTCCCACGGACAAGTTTTTCGAGAGGTTTATCAACCCCTATCTCGCGGAGGTGCTGCAACACCCTCAAACCATTGAGATGCGTGAGGGGGTGCTGCACATCCGTGATGTGGAGGGACCAAAGCGTACCGGGAGCGTGGAGACAAAGCTCGAAGCCGTGGAGCAGCAAGTTTTCAAATGCTAAGGGATGGTGGAGCGTGGACTCAACACCAACCAGATGATGATCGCGGAGTTCACCAACAACCACAAGCTGGATGCCAAAGTCATTGGGGAGACCATCTTCAAGCTTCAAGAGAAAATCGAGCACCTCCAAGCCCGGATCTATGACCTGCAAAACTAGAACTGTGAGTATGAATATAGATTCAAGAGGATGAGTTTGGCTGCAGATTTAAGGATCCCGGAGACTCGATCATCCTTCTATGATGGAGAGCCTATGCATTGGAAGACGGACGACAAGCCTACATCATCAACAACTCCTACTTCACCACCTCCGAGGACATAATCACATGGGTATGGGCACTCCCCTTGGCAACTGCCAAGCTTGGGGGAGGTGCCCCGGTATCGTATCACCATCACACTCCTATCTTTACCGTTTTATCTAGTTCGATCCTTTTAGTATTATCTTGATCTAGTAGATTTAAGTTTTGATATCGAGTAGTTTTGAGTTTTGCTTTGTGATCTCTTTTTGTAACCGAGTCCGTGAGCTATCTATAATAAAGATTAGTGTTGAGTCAAGGGCTTTGCTATGTTGCTATGATCTTGAGAAAGTAGAAAGAATAAAATAGTTCATATTGATCTTATGGATAGTGATGACTTAACATATAGAAAGTATGAGGCATAAAAGTTGTTGAGAGTTGATAAACGTAGCCTTGGTCATCGTTGCAATTAATAGGAAGTGATAAGGAAAGAGGGGTTCATATTCCAATATATTATCTTGGACACCTTTTATAATTGGGAGCACTCATTAAGTATGACATGCTAAAAGAATTGACGTTGGACAAGGAAGACAACGTAATGGTTTATGTTTTCACGCATCTCAGTTAAAGTATATTGTCATTGACCTTCCAAACATGTTGAGCTTGCCTTTCCCCCTCATGCTAGCCAAATTCCTTGCACCAAGTAGAGATACTACTTGTGCTTCCAAATATCCTTAAACCCAGTTTTGCCATGAGAGTCCACCATACCTACCTATGGATTGAGTAAGATCCTTCAAGTAAGTTGTCATGCTGCAAGCAATAAAAATTGCTATCTAAATATGTATGACTTACTAATGCAGAGAAAATAAGCTTTGAACGATCTTGTGGTGGAAGTAATAAAAGCGACGGACTGCATAATAAAGGTCCACATACAAGGGGCAATATAAAATGACGTTCTTTTGCATTAAGATTTTGTGCATCAACCCTAAACGCACATGACAATCTCTGCTTCCCTCTGCGAAGGGCCTATCTTTTACTTTATGCTTGAGTCAAGGTAATCCACACCTTTCCCTTTTTTGTTTTATCCTTTGGCAAGCTCCTCGTGTTTGAAAGATCATGATATATATATATATATATATATATATATATATATATATATATATATATATCCAATTGGATGTTAGTTAGCATGGGTTATTATTGTTGACATCACCTAAAGGTGAATACGTTGGAGGCAACACAATAAGCCCCTATATTTCTCAGTGTCCAGCTGAAACTCCATAACCACAAGTATTGCGTGAGTGTTAGCAATTATAGAGGACTACAAGATAGTTGAGTATGTGAACTTGCTGAAAAGCTCTATTGTTGAATCTTTATGATGTTATGATAAATTGCAATTGCTTCAATAACTGAGATTATAGTTTGTTAGTTCCCAATGAAGTTTTTGAACCATACTTGACATTGTGAATTGATTGTCACTTGAGCATAGGAAATCTTATGATAAAATCTATATATGTTGCTGTTCTAAGAATAATCATGATGCCCTCATGTCCGCATTTTATTTTTATCGACACCTCTATCTCTAAACATGTGGACATATTTTTCGATTTCGGCTTCCGCTTGAGGACAAGCGAGGTCTAAGCTTGGGGGAGTTGATACTCCATTTTGCATCATGATTTTATATCAATATTTATTGCATTATGGGCTGTTATTACACATTATATCTCAATACTTATGGCTATTCTCTCTTATTTTACAAGGTTTACCATGAAGAGGGGGAATGCCGGCAGCTGGAATTCTGGCTGGAAAAGGAGCAAACATTGGAAACCTATTCTGCACTGCTCCAAAAATCCTGAAACTCCACGAAACATCTTTTTGGAATTTATAAGAATTATTGAGCGAAAGAAATACATCAGGGGGCCCACACCTCAGCCAGGAGAGTGGGGGGCGCGCCCCCCTACTGTGCGCGCCCCCTGTCTCCTGGGCCCCCTGGTGGGCCTCCGGTGTCCATCTTTTGCTATATCAGAGCTTTTACCCTGGAAAAAATCGTGGGCAAGCTTACGGGATGAATCTCCGCCGCCACGAGGCGGAACCTTGGCGGAACCAATCTAGGGCTCTGGCGAAGCTGTTCTGCCGGGGACACTTCCCTCTGGGAGGGGGAAATCATCACCAACGTCATCACCAAGGATCCTCTCATCGGGAGGGGGTCAATCTCCATCAACATCTTCACCAGCACCATCTCCTCTCAAAACCCTAGTTAATCTCTTGTATCCAATCTTGTATCAAAACCACAAATTGGTACCTGTGGGTTGCTAGTAGTGTTGATTACTCCTTGTAGTTGATGCTAATTGGTTTACTTGGTGGAAGATCATAAGTTCAGATCCTTTATGCATATTATTACTCCTCTGATTATGAACATGAATATGCTTTGTGAGTTGTTACGTTTGTTCCTAAGGACATGGGTGAAGTCTTGCTATTAGTAGTCATGTGAATTTGGTATTCGTTCAATAATTTGATGAGATGTATGTTGTCTTTTCCTCTAGTGGTGTTATGTGAACGTCGACTACATGACACTTCACCATTATTTGGGCCTAGAGGAAGGCATAGGGAAGTAATAAGTAGATGATGGGTTGCTAGAGTGATAGAAGCTTAAACCCTAGTTTATGCGTTGTTTCGTTAGGGGCTGATTTGGATCCATATGTTTAATGATGTGGTTAGGTTTACCTTAATACTTCTTTTGTAGTTGCGGACGCTTGCAATAGGGGTTAATCATAAGTGGGATGCTTGTCCAAGTAAGGGCAGTACCCAAGCACCGGTCCACCCACATATCAAATTATCAAAGTACGAGCGTGAATCATATGAACGTGATGAAAACTAGCTTGATGATAATTCCCATGTGTCCTCGGGAGCTCCTTTCTCATTATTAGAAATTGTCCAGGCTTATCCTTTGCTACATAAAGGATTGGGCCACATTGCTGCACTTTATTTACTTTATTTACTTGTTACTCGTTACTATTTATCTTATCACAAAATTATCTATCACCTACTATTTCAGTGCTTGCAGAGAAAACCTTACCGAAAACCGCTTATCATTTCCTTCTACTCCTCATTGGGTTCGACACTCTTACTTATCAAAAGGACTACGATAGATCCCCTACACTTGTGGGTCATCAGGAGGATATTGGGAAATCTCTTCCCTTTCATTAGTATTCTCTTCATCTTGTATTTGTTTTATTGATTTTATGTAATTGGAAATGTAAGGATTTTCAATGCAATTCACCGCACAATACATATAAATTTCCTCTAGATCAAAATCAAGAACTTTATCAAGGACAAACTCTGGAAGATTCTTAGTTAAACATTTCATTCATAATCCATAAGCAAACTAAGTTCATTATGATGTGCAAGGGAAATCAAGTCATCACAATTTTTGGACACGACTCGATCATGAAACAATTTGCATTGGGTATTTAAATGATCACGTTCATTGCAAAGTTCACAAGGATGCCAAAGAAATTTTAAATTTTCAGCACAAACTTCTAGCCTCTCTTGCAACCATTTAGTTTTTAAATACTTATGCCTCTTGCAAACTCTATCTTCCCTATTTGGTGTGTACTTGCAAACTCTATGCACTCCACAAAAGTTGAGGCTTATCAGAGACATTTTCATCATGACTAGTGCAATCATCATTAGTACTATGGATATTCAAAGAGTTCATACTAACAACATTGCAATCATGCTCATCATTCAAATATTTAGTGCCAAACATTCTAATGCATTCTTCTTCTAACACTTTGGCACAATTATCGGAATCCTTATTTTCATGAAAGATATTGAAAAGATGAAGCATATGAGGCACCCTCAATTCCATTTTTTGTAGTTTTCTTTTATAAACTAAACTAGTGATAAAACAAGAAACTAAAAGATTCAATTGCAAGATCTAAAGATATACCTTCAAGGACTCACCTCCCCGGCAACAGCGCCAGAAAAGAGCTTGATGTCTACTACGCAACCTTCTTCTTGTAGACGTTGTTGGGCCTCCAAGTGCAGAGTTTTGTAGGACAGTAGCAAATTTCCCTCAAGTGGATGACCTAAAGTTCATCAATCTGTGGGAGGTGTAGGATGAAGATGGTCTCTCTCAAACAACCCTGCAACCAAATAACAAAGAGTCTCTTGTGTCCCCAACACACCCAATACAATGGTAAATTGTATAGGTGCACTAGTTCAGCGAAGAGATGGTGATACAAGTGCAATATGGATGGTAGATATGAGTATTTGTAATCTGAAAATATAAAAACAGCAAGGTAACAAGTGGTAGAAGTGAGCGTCAACGGTATCGCAATGCTAGGAAACAAGGCCTAGGGTCCATACTTTCACTAGTGCAAGTTCTCCCAACAATAATAACATAATTGGATCATATAACTATCCCTCAACATGCAACAAAGAGTCACTCCAAATTCACTAATAGCAGAGAACAAACGAAGAGATAATTGTAAGGTATGAAACCACCTCAAAGTTATCCTTTCTGATCGATCTATTCAAGAGTCCGTAGTAAAATAACACAAAGCTATTCTTTCCGTTCGATCTATCATAGAGTTCGTACTAGAATAACACCTTAAGACACAAATCAACCAAAACCCTAATGTCACCTAGATACTCCAATGTCACCTCAAGTATCTGTGGGCATGATTATACGACATGCATCACACAATCCCAGATTCATCTATTCAAACCAACACAAAGTACTTCAAAGAGTGCCCCAAAGTTTCTACCGGAGAGTCAAGACGAAAACATGTGCCAACCCCTATACATAAGTTCACAAGGTCACTGAACCCGCAAGTTGATCACCAAAACATACATCAAGTAGATCACGTGATATCCCATTGTCACCACAAATAAGCACATGCAAGACATACATCAAGTGTTCTCAAATCCTTAAAGACTCAATCTGATAAGATAACTTTAAAGGAAAAACTCAATCCATTACAAGAGAGTAGAGGGGGAGAAACATCATAAGATCCAACTATAATAGCAAAGCTCGCGATACATCAAGATCGTATCACCTCAAGAACACGAGAGAGAGAGAGAGAGAGAGAGAGAGAGAGAGAGAGAGAGAGAGAGAGAGAGAGAGAGAGAGAGAGAGAGAGAGAGAGAGAGAGATCAAACACATAGCTACTGGTACATACCCTCAGCCCCGAGGGTGAACTACTCCCTCCTCGTCATGGAGAGCGCCGGGATGATGAAGATGGCCACCGGTGAGGGATCCCCCCCCCTCCGGCAGGGTGCCGGAACGGGCTCCCGATTGGTTTTTGGTGGCTACATAGGCTTGCGGTGGTGGAACACCCGATCTATGGTGCTCCTCGATGTTTTTGGGGTATATGGATATATATAGGTGAAAGAAGTCGGTCAGGGGAGCCACAAGGGGCCCACGAGGGTGGGGGCGCGCCCAGGGGGTAGGGCGCGCCCTGGACCCTCGTGGCTTCCTCGAAGCTTCCCTGACGTCTACTCCAAGTCTCCTGGATTGCTTTCATTCCAAAAATAACTCTCCCGAAGGTTTCATTCCGTTTGGACTCCGTTTGATACTCCTTTTCTTCGAAACACTGAAATAGGCAAAAAAATAGCAATTTGGGTTGGGCCTCCGGTTAATAGGTTAGTCCCAAAAATAATATAAAAGTGTATAGTAAAGCCCATAAACATCCAAAACAGGTAATATAATAGCATGGAACAATAAAAAATTATAGATACGTTGGAGACGTATCACGCTTCATCCCACAATGCCGCCGAACCTAGATAGGACTAGTAACGGTAAGCAAATCGAACAAATCATCGCCCACAACTACTTTGTGTTCTACTCGTGCATTGAATCTACGCATAGACCTAGCTCATGATGCCACTGTTGAGGAACGTAGCAATAATTCAAAATTTTCCTACGTATCACCAAGATCCATCTAGGAGATTCTAGAAACAAGAGAGAGAGGGAGTGCATCTTCGTACCTTTGAAGATCGCTAAGCGGAAGCGTTACAAGAACGCGGTTGATGGAGTCGTACTCGCGGCGATTCAAATCGCGGAAGATCCGATTTAACACCGAACGGACGGCGCCTCCGCGTTCAACACACGTACAGCCCGGGGACGTCTCCTCCTTCTTGATCCAGCAAGGGGAGAGGAGAAGTTGAGGGAGAGCTCCGGCAGCACGACGGCGTGGTGGTGGAGCTTGCAGTTCTCCGGCAGGGCTTCGCCAAGAACTACTATGGAGGAGGAGGTGTTGGAGAGGGGGAGGGCTGCGCCACGGGAAGGGTGTAGCAGCCCTCCCACCCCCCCCCCCCCTCTATTTATTGGTTGAAGGGGTGAGGGGGCCGGCCCCTCTAGATCCCATCTAGAGGGGGGGCGGTGGCCAGGAGGGGGAAACTTGCCCCCCAAGCAAGGTGGAGGCGCCCCCTCCCCTAGGGTTTCCTGTTGGGGAACGTAGTAATTTCAAAAAATTTCCTACGCACACGCAAGACCATGGTGATGGCATAGCAACGAGAGGGGAGAGTGTCTGTCCACGTACCCTCGTAGACCGAAAGCGGAAGCGTTATAACAACGCTGTTGATGTAGTCGTGCGTCTTCACGATCCGACCGATCCAAGCACCGAACGTACGGCACCTCCGAGTTCTGCACACGTTCAGCTCGATGACGATCCCCGGACTCCGATCCAGCAAAGTGTCGGGGATGAGTTCCGTCAGCACGACGGCGTGGTGACGATGATGATGCTCTACCGACGCAGGGCTTCGCCTAAGCTCCGCGACGATATGACTTCTCCGGCGCAGGGCTTCGCCTAAGCTCTGCGACGATATGACCGAAGTGGAATATGGTGGAGGGGGGCACCGCACACGGCTAAGGAACGATCCGTCGATCAACTTGTGTGTCTTGGGTGCCCCCCTGCCCCCGTATATAAAGGAGCCAAGGGGGAGGGGGCCGGCCGGCCTAGAGGAGGCGCACCAGGGAGTCCTACTCCCTCCGGGAGTAGGATTCCCCCTCCAATCCTAGTTGGAATAGGATTCACCGGTGGGGGAAAGAGAGTTCGGGGGCCGGCCCACCTTTCCTAGTCATAGTAGGTCTAGGGGATGGGGGGAGGCGCGCGGCCACCAAGGGCTGGCCCTTTATCCTTTCCACCAAGGCCCACTATGGCCCATATAGTTCCACAGGGGTTCCGGTAACCTCCGGTACTCCGGTAAATTCGATTTCACTCGGAACATTTCCGATGTCCAAATGTAGGCTTCCAATATATCAATATTTATGTCTCGACCATTTCGAGACTCCTCGTCATGTCCGTGATCACATCCGGGACTCGAACAACCTTCGTACATCAATACTTATAAACTCATAATGAACTGTCATCGAAGCGTTAAGCGTGCGGACCCTACGGGTTCGAGAACTATGTAGACATGACCTAGAACCATTCTCGATCAATAACCAATAGCGGAACCTGGATGCCCATATTGGTTCCTACATATTCTCTGAAGATCTTTATCAGTCAAACCGCATAACGATATCGTTGTTCCTTTTGTCATCGGTATGTTACTTACCCGAGATTCGATCGTTGGTATCCAATACCTAGTTCAATCTCGCTACCGTAAGTCTCTTTACTCGTTCGTAATACATCATCTCACAACTAACTCATTAGTTGCAATGCTTGCAAGGCTTATGTGATGTGTATTACCGAGAAGGCCTAGAGATACCTCTCCGACAATCGGAGTGACAAAACCTAATCTCGATTCATGCCAACTCAACATATACTTTTGGAGACACCTGTAGAGTACCTTTATAATCACCCGATTCGTTGTGACGTTTGGTAGCACACAAAGTGTTCCTCCGTAAACGGGAGTTGCATAATCTCATAGTTTCGTGAACTTTGTATAAGTCATGAAGAAAGCATAAGCAACATACTAAACGATCAAGTGCTAAGCTAACGAAATGGGTCATGTCAATCACACCATTCTCCTAATGATGTGATCCCATTAATCAAATGACAACACATGTCTATGGTTAGGAAACATAACCATCTTCGATTAATGAGCTAGTCTTGTAGAGGCATACTAGTGACTATATGTTTGTCTATGTATTCACACATGTATTATGTTTCCGGTTAATACAATTCTAGCATGAATAATAAACATTTATCATGATATAAGGAAATAAATAATAACTTTATTATTGCCTCTACGGCATATTTCCTTGATCTCCCACTTGCACTAGAGTCAATAATCTAGATTACACAAAGAATGATTCTAACACCCATGGAGTCTTGGTGCTGATCATGTTTTGCTCGTGGAAGAGGCTTAGTCAACGGGTCTGCAACATTCAGATCCGTATGTATTTTGCAAATCTCTATGTCTCCCACTTGGACTTGGTCCCGAATGGAATTGAAGCGTCTCTTGATATGCTTGGTCCTCTTGTGAAATCTGGATTCCTTTGCCAAGGCAATTGCACCAGTATTGTCACAGAAGATCTTCATTGGTCCCGATGCACTAGGTATGACACCTAGATCGGAAATGAACTCTTTCATCCAGACTCCTTCATTTGCTGCTTCAAGCAGCTATGTACTCCGCTTCACATGTAGATCCCGCCACGGCGCTTTGTTTAGAACTGCACCAACCGACAGCTCCACCGTTTAATAAAAATACGATCCGGTTTGCGATTTAGAATCGTCCGGATCGATGTCAAAGCTTGCATCGACGTAACCATTTACGACTAGCTCGTTGTCACCTCCATATACGAGAAACATATCCTTAGTCCTTTTCGTGTATTTCAGGATGTTCTTGACCGCTGTCCGATGATCCACTCTGGATTACTTTGGTACCTACCTGCCAAGCTTACAGCTAAGCATACGCCGTGTCCGGTACACAGCATTGCATACATGATAGAGCCTATGGCTGAAGCATAGGGAACATTCTTCATTTTTCTCTATCTTCTGCCGTGGTCGGGCATTGAGTCCGACTCAATCTCACACCTTGTAATACAGGTAAAAACCTTTCTTTGCCTGATCCATTTTGAACTTCTTCAAAACTTTATCAAGGTATGTGCTTTGTGAAAGTCCAATTAAACGTCTTGATCTATCTCTATAGATCTTGATGCCTAATATGTAAGCAGCTTCACCGAGGTCTTTCATTGAAAAACTTTTATTCAAGTATCCTTTTATGCTATCCAGAAATTCTATATCATTTCCAATCAACAATATGTCGTCCACATATAATATCGTAAATGCTACAGAGCTCCCACTCACTTTCTTGTAAATACAGGCTTCTCCAAAAGTCTGTATAAAACCATATGCTTTGATCACACTATCAAAACGTTTATTCCAACTCCGAGAGGCTTGCACTAGACCATAAATTGATCGTTGGAGCTTGCACACTTTGTTAGCACCCTTTGGATCAACAAAACCTTCTGGTTGCATCATATACAACTCTTCTTCTAGAAATCCATTCAAGAATGCAGTTTTTACATCCATTTGCCAAATTTCATAATCATAAAATGCGGCAATTGCTAACATGATTCGGACAGACTTAAGCATCGCTACGGGTGAGAAAGTCTCATCGTAGTCAACCCCTTGAACTTGTCGAAAACCTTTTGCAACAAGTCGAGCTTTGTAGACGATAACATTACCATCAGCGTCAGTCTTCTTCTTAAAGATCCATTTATTCTCAATAGCTTGCCGATCATCGGGCAAGTCTACCAAAGTCCATACTTTGTTCTCATACATGGATCCCATCTCAGATTTCATGGCTTCAAGCCATTTTGCGGAATCTGGGCTCACCATCGCTTCTTCATAGTTCGTAGGTTCACCATGATCTAGTAGCATGACTTCCGAATAGGATTACCGTACCACTCACAGTGCGGTTTTTATTCTGGTTGATCTCTGATTCGGTGACAACTTGATCTGAAGTTTCATGATCATTATCATTATCTTCCTCGCTAATCGGTGTAGTTGTTACGTAAACTGATTTCTGTGATGAACTACTTTCCAAAGAAGGGAGCTGGTACTATTACCTCATCAAGTTCCACTTTCCTCCCACTCACTTCTTTCGAGAGAAACTCCTTCTCTAGAAAGGATCCATTCTTAGCAACGAATGTCTTGCCTTCGGATCTGTGATAGAAGGTATACCCAATTGTCTCTTTTGGGTATCCTATGAAGACACATTTTTCCGATTTGGGTTCAAGCTTATCAGGTTGAAGTTTTTTCACATAAGCATCGCAACCCCAAACTTTGAGAAACGAAAACTTTGGTTTCTTGCTAAACCATAGTTCATAAGGCGTCGTCTCAACGGATTTTGACGGTGTCCTATTTAACGTGAATGCGGCCGTCTCTAAAGCATAACCCCAAAACGATAGCGGTAAATCGGAAATAGACATCATAGATCGCACCATATCTAGTAAAGTACGATTCTGACGTTCGGACACACCATTACGCTGTGGTGTTCCCGGTGGCGTGAGTTGCGAAACTATTCCGCATTGCTTCAAATGTAGACCAAACTCGTAACTCAAATATTCTCCTCCACGATCAGATCGTAGAAACTTTATTTTCTTGTTACGATGATTTTCAACTTCACTCTGAAATTCTTTGAACTTTTCAAATGTTTCAGATTTATGCTTCATCAAGTAGATATACCCGTATCTGCTTAAATCATCTGTGAAGGTGAGAAAATAACGATATCCGCCACGAGCTTCAACATTCATCGGACCACATACATCAGTATGTATGATTTCCAACAAGTCTGTTGCTCTCTCCATACAACCGGAGAACGGTGTTTTAGTCATCTTGCCCATGAGGCACGGTTCGCAAGTACCAAGTGATTCATAATCAAGTGATTCCAAAAGTCCATCTCAGTATGGAGTTTCTTCATGCGTTTACACCGATATGACCTAAACGGCGGTGCCACAAATAAGTTGCACTATCATTATCAACTCTGCATCTTTTGGCTTCGACATTATGAATATGTGTATCACTCTTTGTCGAGATTCAACAAGAATAGACCATTCTTCAAGGGTGCGTGACCATAAAAGATATTACTCATATAAATAGAACAACCATTATTCTCTCGATTTAAATGAATAACCGTCTCGCATCAAACAAGATCCAGATATAATGTTCATGCTCAACGCTGGCACCAAATAACAATTATTTAGGTCTAAAACTAATCCCGAAGGTAGATGTAGAGGTAGCGTGCCGACCGCGATCACATTGACTTTGGAACCATTTCCCACGCCAAGATCGTCACCTCGTCCTTTGCCGGTGCTCGTCTATTCCGTAGTCCCCTGTTTCGAGTTGCAAATATTAGCAATGTAACCAGTATCAAATACCCAGTGCTACTACGAGCTCTAGTAAGGTACACATCAATAACATGTATATCACATATACCTTTGTTCACCTTGCCATCCTTCTTATCCGCCAAATACTTGGGGCAGTTCCGCTTCAGTGTCCGATGCTTGCGGTAAAACACTCGATTTCAGGCTTAGGTCCAGACTTGGGTTTCTTCTCTTGATCAGCAACTTTCTTGCTGTTCTTTTTTAATTTTCCCTTCTTCTTCCCTTTGCCCTTTTTCTTGAAACTAGTGGTATTGTTGACCATCAACACTTGATGCTCTTTCTTGATTTCTACCTCCATGCTTTTAGCATTGCGAAGAGCTCAGAATTGTCTTAGTCATTCCCTGCATATTATAGTTCATCACGAAGCTCTTGTAGCTTGGTGGCGATGATTGGAGAAATCTGTCAATGACACTATCATCCGGAAGATTAACTCACAGCTGAATTAAGTGATTATTATACCCAGACATTTTGAGTATGTGCTCACTGACAGAACTATTCTCCTCCATCTTGCAGCTATAGAACTTATTGGAGACTTCATATCTCTCAATCTGGGCATTTGCTTGAAATATTAACTTCAACTCCTGGAACATCTCATATGCTCCATGACGCTCAAAACGTCGTTGAAGACCCGGTTCTAAGCCGTAAAGCATGGCACACTGAACTATAGAGTAGTCATCGACTTTGCTCGCCAGACGTTCACAACTTCTGGCGCAGCTCCTCGACAGGCACTGGCACCCAGCGGTGCTTCCAGACGTAATTTTTACGTGCAGCAATGAGGATAATCCTCAAATTACGGACCCGATCCGTGTAATTGCTACCATCATCTTTCAACTTTGCTTTCTCAAGGAACGCATTAAAATTCAACGGAACAACAGACGAGCCATCTATCTACGGTAAACATAGACAAGCAAAATACTATCATGTACTAAGTTCATGATAAATTTAAGTTTAATTAATCATATTAAAAACCTCCCACTTAGACAGACATCTCTCTAGTCATCTAAGTGATTACGTGATCCAAATCAACTAAACCATGTCCGATCATCACGTGAGATGGAGTAGTTTCAATGGTGAACATCACTATGTTGATCATATCTACTATATGATTCACGCCGACCTTTCGGTCTCCGTGTTCCGAGGCCATATCTGCATATGCTAGGCTCGTCAAGTTTAACTGAGTATTCTGCGTGTGCAAAACTGGCTTGCACCCGTTGTAGATGGACGTAGAACTTATCACACCCGATCATCACGTGGTGTCCGGGTACTACTGAACTTTTAGCAACGGTGCATACTCAGGAGAACACTTCTTGATAATTTTAGTGAGAGATCATCTTATAATGCTACCGTCAATCAAAGCAAGATAAGATGCATAAAGGATAAACATCACATGCACTCAATATAAGTGATATGATATGGTCATCATCAGCTTGTGCTTGTGATCTCCATCGCCAAGCTACAGTCATGATCACCATCGTCACCGGCGCCGACACCTTGATCTCCATCGTAGCATCGTTGTCGTCTCGCCAACTATTGCTTCTACAACTATCGCTACTCCTTAGTGATAAAGTAAAGCAATTACATGGCGTTTGCGTTTCATACAATAAAGCGACAACCATATGGCTCCTGCCAGTTGCCGATAACTCGGTTACAAAACATGATCATCTCATACAATAAAATATAGCATCATGTCTTGACCACATCACATCACAACATGCCCTGCAAAAACAAGTTAAACGTCCTCTACTTTGCTGTTGCAAGTTTTACGTGGCTGCTACGGGCTGAGCAAGAACCGTTCTTACCTACGCATCAAAACCACAACGATAGGTTGTCAAGTTGGTGCTGTTTTAACCTTCGCAAGGACGGGCGTAGCCACACTCAGTTCAACTAAAGTGAGAGAGACAGACACCCGCGGTCACCTTTAAGCAACGAGTGCTCGGGCGGTGAAACCAGTCTCGCGTAAGCGTCTGGCGTAATGTCGGTCGGGCCGCTTCATCTCACAATACCGCCCGAACCAAAGTATGACATGCTGGTAAGCAAGATGACTTATATCGCCCACAACTCACTTGTGTTCTACTCGTGCACATGACATCAACGCATAAAACCTGGCTCGATACCATCATGTTGGGGAACGTAGTAATTTCAAAAAATTCCCTACGCACACGCAAGACCATGGTGATGGCATAGCAACGAGAGGAGAGTGTCTGTCACGTACCCTCGTGAGACCGAAAGCGGAAGCGTTATAACAACGCGGTTGATGTAGTCGTGCGTCTTCACGATCCGACCGATCCAAGCACCGAACGTCACGGCACCTCCGAAGTTCTGCACACGTTCAATTTCGATGACGATCCCGGACTCCGATCCAGCAAAGTGTCGGGATGAGTTCCGTCAAGACGACGGCATGGTGACGATGATGATGCTCTACCGACGCGGGGCTTCGCCTAAGCTCATGACGATATGACTTCTCCGGCGCAGGGCTTCGCCTAAGCTCTGCGACGATATGACCGAAGTGGAATATGGTGGAGGGGGGCACCGCACACGGCTAAGGAACGATCCGTCGATCAACTTGTGTGTCTTGGGTGCCCCCCTGCCCCCGTATATAAAGGAGCCAAGGGGGAGGGGGCCGGCCGGCCTAGAGGAGGCGCACTAGGAGTCCTACTCCCTCCGGGAGTAGGATTCCTCCAATCCTAGTTGGAATAGGATTCACCGGAGGAAAGAGAGAGAGGGGCGGCCCACCTTTCCTAGTCCTAGTAGGACTAGGGGAAGGGGAGGCGCGACCACCTAGGGTTGGCCCTTTCTCCTTTCCACCAAGGACCACTATGGCCCATATAGTTCCCGGGGGTTCCGTAACCTCCGGTACTCCGGTAAATTCGATTTCACTCGGAACATTTCGATGTCCAAATGTAGGCTTCCAATATATCAATCTTTATGTCTCGACCATTTCGAGACTCCTCGTCATGTCCGTGATCACATCCGGACTCGAACAACCTTCGTACATCAATACTTATAAACTCATAATGAACTGTCATCGAAGCGTTAAGCGTGCGGACCCTACGGGTTCGAGAACTATGTAGACATGACCTAGAACCATTCTCAGTCAATAACCAATAGCGGAACCTGGATGCCCATATTGGTTCCTACATATTCTACGAAGATCTTTATCGGTCAAACCGCATAACGATATCGTTGTTCCTTTTGTCATCGGTATGTTACTTACCCGAGATTCGATCGTTGGTATCCAATACCTAGTTCAATCTCGTTACGGTAAGTCTCTTTACTCGTTCCGTAATACATCATCTCACAACTAACTCATTAGTTGCAATGCTTGCAAGGCTTATGTGATGTGTATTACCGAGAAGGCCTAGAGATACCTCTCCGACAATCGGAGTGACAAAACCTAATCTCGATTCATGCCAACTCAACATATACTTTTGGAGACACCTGTAGAGTACCTTTATAATCACCCGATTACGTTGTGACGTTTGGTAGCACACAAAGTGTTCCTCGGTAAACGGAGTTGCATAATCTCATAGTTTCGTGAACTTTGTATAAGTCATGAAGAAAGCATAAGCAACATACTAAAGCGATCAAGTGCTAAGCTAACGAAATGGGTCATGTCAATCACATCATTCTCCTAATGATGTGATCCCATTAATCAAATGACAACACATGTCTATGGTTAGGAAACATAACCATCTTCGATTAATGAGCTAGTCTTGTAGAGGCATACTAGTGACTATCTGTTTGTCTATGTATTCACACATGTATTATGTTTCCGGTTAATACAATTCTAGCATGAATAATAAACATTTATCATGATATAAGGAAATAAATAATAACTTTATTATTGCCTCTAGGGCATATTTCCTTCATTTCCAAACCCTGGGCGCCTTGGGCCCTTGGGGGGGGGGGGGGGGCGCACCAGCGCACTAGGGGTTGGTTCCCTCCCATCACTACTAGGGAAAACCTTATGCACAGAATCTTAGCAGCAACGCGGCACAAAAAGAAGCGCTACTGCTAATTAGCAGTTGCGCGGGTTTTTACCCCTCGCTACTACTAAGTTGATAGTAGTAGCGCGGGTTTTTAACCCTCGCTACTCCTAAGCGGTCTTTACCGTGCCCCCCGACACATGCCATAGTAGTAGTGAGGGGTATAAACCCACGCTACTACTAAGTTTCTCTCGGAGCAGCCAACCAGCTAGTGGTTCTAGGGGGTGGCTATTTATAGCCTAGGGAGCAGCCCGGCATGATAAGACATAAATGTCATTCAATGATATGACCATTAGGTGGAAAGATATTTTGGACAGTTGGCGCGTAGCACAGCAACGGTCGGATTTGAGGTATCAAATTCCTCAGGGCTATCATGTTCCTCACTGTGTAGGCAATCCGCACTGGCGAATTCCTAACTCCTCAGTCAGAATAAATTCCTCAGAGACCAGAAGATCTTCGTCTCTGTCACTGAAGAAATGGACTAAACTGATATGAGATTTCCAATGGCTTCACTCGAAAGGATTGGGTAGGTGTAGGATTTTGAGATGAGCATCACTTGGAAATCAGTTTCCTTAGTATTACCTCGACCCCTTTTAACAGTACGGTGTTTCCTATGACTCAAGAATGAGAAAATGAAACGTACGAAAACAAAAGTCTTCACACTTCATAATCCTCGCATGAATATCCAAGTCATCAAGGTCACACCAATTTCTTCACTTTCAAAATCTTCAGTAGAACCAAAGTCTTCAGCTGAAGACATACATTTTTAGGGGTCGACTTTCATTGTAAATATCAAACTCCTCATCGACTTATAGAGCATGTGTACACTCATAAACATATTAGTCCCTTAACCTATAAGTCTTCAATACACCAAAATCGCTAAGGGGCACTAGATGCACTTACAAACACAGATGCGTGCCTTCGTCCACGACGTGTCCCCGGGCCTGGCAAGCCTGGTGCGGCGCTTCATCAACTGCGTCTTCGTCCGTCTACGCATGCCCGGTGCTAGCAATATTGACCCGTGTCTTCGTCTACGACGTGTCCCCGGGTTTGGCAAACCCGATGCGATGCCTCATCAATAACGTCTTCTTCCCGGCGAACCACTACTTCGGCACCACTGCGCCCATGACTAACTCGGCGTCTCCTTGCGCTCGTGGCTCCACAGCGACTTCCTCAACATCGGCTACCCCTACTCGATATCGACCGTGGCGTTCTTTGCACAGCTACCTCGACCACAACTACACTATCCTATGCTCTGGGTTACATCAACATCGGCACAACGCTACCGCCTTGCTTGGGCAACCTCGTTGGTTTCCAGTCCAGCCACGTTTCCACGATGCATCGTGGGGGGTGTCCGTCGGCTTACCTTCGGATTCTTCTCCAGCTCACTGTCTGCGTCGCTACCGTTGTGACTGCGGGGGATGTTCAGTATTATGATTATTATGAAGTATATGATAAACTAGGATTTGTTCCTGCCTTGTCTTGTACTCAAGTTGGTCATTGTACCCCTATATATATGCTCACGAGGCTCAAGCAATAAACATCGGTTCCAGCAATCTCTTTTTATACCTTCTAACAGGTGGTCTATGAATCTGGATGTATTTTTTGTTATTTCTTGTGTTCGTTGTACTGACATGATTGAAGATGAACAGATCGATAGTTTTCTGCACACAAAAAAAAAACATGCTGCTCCCATACTTTGTTCCAAACTAGCCTCGAGTCATTTCTTTCTTTCTTTTTTTGGAGAAGGAAGAATTTTCTTTCTCCACGACCTTGCATCTAGATGATGGGCCCAACCAGAATTTATATCAAGTATTTTATTTAAGAAATGATTTATTACAAGTAGAGTACATGATATGAACAAAATTGGTAAATTCCCTGAATTTAAAAATGTGCGGTGAGCTGCGGGGAACCGGTGAGAACAGGGAAAGCTCACCGAGGGAACGGGAGCGAGGACCGGCACGGCCACACCACAGAGCGCAGAGCAGCGTTGAGAGCCCAGAGCAGCAGCAGCAACAGGCCACGTTGCATTGCCTTGTCCCAAGTATACAGAAAACATTTTTTTTCACCCGGTTTTTCTTCTTCCTAGTTTGTCTCAGTCAGTTTAAAAGATTTTTATTTTTATTTCTCATTTTTTTTATTTACAGATCACTATTTGTTTATTCATGCAGCATTCTAACCTTTTTTATTTGATTTATGAAAATTTTAAAACTCGATAAAGATTTTCAAAGTTTATGCTCTTTAATTTACGAATATTTAAACATTCTCAAAAAATTGTGTCAATTTTCAAATTCATGGTACTTTTTAAAAAAAATGAAAAAAATTAAATACCTCGACCTTTTTAAAAATCCTTGAATGTTTTAAAATTCATGAACTTTCTAAAATCCAAGAAAATTCATTTTAGAAAAAAATATTTTTTGTAATAGATTATTATTAGTTTAAACAATAATAAAAATTTAATTTTCATTTTAGTATTTATGGAAATTTTTAAATTCACAAAATACACTTAATTTTCTAAAAAGTAATTCTGGAATATGTTTGAAATTCTAAACATTTTTTAATTTCATGCATATTACATAAATTGTGAAATTATTTTAAAAATTCGCAGTTTATTTTTATAAAAGTTTGCGATTTCTTAAACATTTTTAAATTCAAAGGTTTATTCTTAGTTCGTACATATTGGCGAACATTTTTTAGAGATTCAATACTTTTTTTCAGAAGAATTTAATCACAACTTTCGTGTAAAATTTTAAAGTTCTCACTCGCTAAGAAGTAATAATTAAAGGTCTACTGCTACAAGTAATTTATTTATTCAAATGGTTCACGAATGGTTCTCCAAATCTCTGGGGAAAATAGTATACTAGAGTAGCTTCTTGTGGCAACTTGTTCTGTGTGAAACATAGTTCGTTCCTTACGTAGTGTTTACGATTCATTTTGACTGCAGAGCCTCCAGCTGCAAAAAGCATAGCTCTTCCCCAGCTCCCTGCTAGTTTTGTGTATGTTTCAAACTTCTTGATTCCACATGATCCATTTTCACCCCTTCGAACCATGTTAATTGTCGCTGCTTTCGTACAACTTGAGTACGTGGTTTCGAACCTTGAGCTATACTTCGAATTCTAATATAATCGTTTACTAAAGTTGCTACAGGCGAAAATGGGGCAGTAAACGAGGTTCACGTTTGCTCGTCTACTCCACGCATTATGCACAGGATGGAAAGTCACCCTCCAAATCAACAAAACGATCAGCAAACAAGTTGGATAATCTAAGCATTTAAAGATGTGCTACAGCTGAACAGTTCTGGTCAATCAAAGATGTGCTACAGGTGAAGAGTTTTACTCAATAAGAGATGTGCTACAGCTGAACAGTTTTGGTCAATCAAAGATGTGCTACAGGTGAAGAGTTTTACTCAATAAGAGATGTGCTACAACTGAACAGTTTTTGCTCAACAAGAGATGTGCTACAGCCGAACAGTTTTGGTCAAAAGGATGCTTTGAAAACCCATGCAGATTTGCCAAGTCCAAGAATGCTGCTGCCTGCCTTCCAAAATGGACTGCATCTCACTGCATCATTAGGTACCAAGCATTTAATCCTAGTTTTGCAATGCATAATTACAACTCAGAAAGGAATTTCAGTGAGAAAAATAAATTACTAACCTTGAATAAATTCTCCCATAGCATGATAAGCATGACTACTCCCAAGATGAAATGCACGACACTGCTGTACAAGGCCGTGACCTGGTTGGACTCTGCAAAGACGAACTTGTATAGACAGTACATGAGCACACTGAACACATAAATAACCGCTCCCAGTGTGAGCCGAGACACCACAACTGTCCTCCCTGGTCCATCCTCGACTCCATGCGACAGCACCATGGCAAGCAGAATGAGCATCCCCCCCAGAGCAAAGAACATGATGAAGAAGGGTTTCTCGGATTCGCCAAAGGAGAAGTTACTCGTGAATATTGCTAAAATGGTCGGAAATAGGAATGAGGACAGAATTGACTTGAAAGATTCCATGATCTTCTCTTGCTTCACTCTCTCTGCTCGTTTTCTCTTCTTGATAATCTGCAACCTCCTAATGCTACCATGTCTTCCTGTTTGGCTTGAATGAGTCCTAAACCATTTTTTAGTCAAAATCATCACCAAGAACATTGCAATAAAAAAGACTAAAGCAACATGCGAATTAATCTCATAACTCACCTTACTGAACTTGAAGAATATGTTAACCAAGATCTCTGCACCAAAATAAGATTAAATAAGATTAGTTACCACCACTAAATAAGTTCAAGAGTATGGACAACAAATAGTGTACCTTGTGTGTTAGAATTGATTCCTGTAGAGTCTCAACCAAATTAACGGTATCCTGTTTATGCCAGGCAAGGTTGCCTCAATTAAACAGTATAAAAGACCAGAAAGAAAACAATTGATAAAATCGCCAGATAAGAAATTGATAAATACCTTCTCAGGCCAACCAGCAACAGTGAATACATCGAGAAAGTATCCATCACTTGTTGTGAAAAGATGCATATGCATGATGCTCAATCCGAGTTCAGCAAGCACTGAGGACAACTGTTCAAACAAGTTGTACACAGTTAGGCAGTAAAATGTTTTTAAAGCACAACTCTTGAGAAGAGAGTAAATTAACTGGTAGGGGAACTAATGAAAAAGATTGTAAATATAGTAATGCTGACCTGTGCACGGAGCTTCGGACTGCGAATGTAACCAAAGACTATCTCATGAACGTTGCTAGACCTGCAAAGTGTGCAAAACATATACTTCAACAATGACAAACTACAAATATTCAATATTTATATATTTTTTCCTTTGAATATGAATGCGACTCGGCCAAATACGAATTTTAAACATCACACAACACAAACCTGGTGGAAGAAGCATCTACAGCGCCATCACTTTCTTTGAGCACATACATATCAGTTGCTTCTAGGATCATTCTTTCAACCTATGACAAAGTATCAACGTTAAGTTAATTCTGAAATTTACTTGCAACTGGTGATACTAAACGGGAGAAGTACCACTTCAATTCAGGGAACAAGTAGTTTCGATCAGGAGTTCAGGATAAACAGTTCAGAATAAACAGTAAGGACGAGCATATATCACAAAAGCTTAAAGATTTCTTAGCAGTAAGTTAATAGAAACAACAATGGTAAGAATTGTTACCGTGCGAAACTGGACATGTAATGGTGGAAGCAAATTGGCATCTGCTGCTTCTTTTAAAAGCTTCATGTGCATGAAAACTTCCTCTGCTTTTATAACCCGTGCGTACTGCTGATAACTACAGGTTGAAAAGAATCAAAACCGCACTCACAAATATTCTTTGCATGACTAAAATGGACCGAAAATAAATAAAATCGTGAGCTCAGTTTACTAATGATGGCAAAACTAGAAGTTCTTATAACGACTGTTGCTTCACAAGAACATTAAGTTGCCTGATGGTAGAAAACATAATAATCACTGCAATATATGCAATTTAGAAGTTTTGATAGCAGTTGATATATCAGTTTTCATAGATACTTCTACTTGTAGTGCAACAGCAAATAAATTGAGCGCCAACCCATGTGCACTACTAACGTTGCTTACAATTGTGTATGTTTATTTCAAATTTCCTCACTAAAATATTGATCAATTTCATATGGGTTTCTGTGTTAGTATCTACTAGTATGATCTATGAACTTTCCTCATTGATAATTGGTAAATTGCCTTAAGTTTGAGTACTCGTAGCCGTTCTGCCAGTTTGGGACCTATGAACTGGATTGAGATTGAGCAACTTTCCTCACTAAAATAGCATGTTCCAAGTTCTAGATACTAAAACAGATCTCCATCATAAAGAAACAGAAACAACAACAACAAAAAATACTACATATACTTCTTCCACCAAAACCCATGTGAAATTGATCAATATTTTAATGAGGAAATTTGAAATAAAAATACACAATTGTAAGCAATGTTAAGTAATCTGACACAATACCTGCTATCAGGGAAACATCTATGTCATGGTAGTGATATACAAGCACCGCACCTCAAGGGAAGTCTGCCGAAATGCTCCTCAAGCAAGCCGCGGAACTGAAGATCGATCGCCCCTGGGTCGAGGCGGCCACCGGCGACAAGCTCCTGCATGACCTCATTGCAGATGTCGCGGACGCCTCCTCCCGCGCCGCGGCCGCTCGCATCGGGCGCGAGGGGCACACGCGACAGGAGCGCGGCCGAGCGAGGTGGCGAGGAGGTCGCGCCGAGGCCCTCGGAGACGCCGACACCCTGAGCTCCGGGCACAGAATCTCCCCCATTAGCCATGCTGTCGGTGGCAAAAAATAAACAAAACAAGGAGTTTAGTTTACTGATTTACCTAGCTCTTGACAGCCCCTACTTGTGACGATGATAATATTTATGATGGAGATCTATTATAGTATCTAGAACTTGGAATATGCTATTAGAGGATAGTTGCTCAACCCCAATCCAGTTCATAGATCTAAAACTGACAGAACGGGTAGCGAGTACTCAAACTTAGGCATGCCAATTATCAATGAGGAAAGTTGATAAATCATAGTAGATACTACATATACTTCAACAGAAACCCATTTGAAATTGATCGAGGAAATTTGATATAAACAAGCACAATTGTAAGCAACGTTGCCAGTGCACGTAATCTGACACAATACCCCCTATCAGACAAACATCTATGTTATGGTAGTTATAGGCTCTCACAATCTCCATTCTGAAATCAGAATGAGCACAGCTTCTCTGAAAAACAAGAACGCACCTCTCCTCAACAAACCTATCAGGCAAATATCTTCATTCTGAAATCAGAATGAGCACAGTTTCCCGTGAAAAACAAGAACGCACCTCTCAAGAAACTTGCAGAAATGCTCGTCGAGCAAGGTGCGGAGCTGAACGTCGATCGCCCCCGGGTCCAGGCGGCCACCGGCGACGAGCCGCTCCACGACCTCATCGCAGATGTAGCGGACGCCTCCTCCCGCGCCGCGGCCGCTCGCATCGGGCGCGAGGGGCACACGCGACGGGGGCGCGGCCGAGCGAGGTGGCGAGGAGGTCGCGCCGAGGCCCTCGGAGACGCCGACACCCCGAGCTTGGGATCCAGAATCCCCCCCGTTCGCCACGCTGTCCGTGCGCGACCCTGGGAGCCCATGGCGGCCGGCGCTCCCATCGGGTGTGGGCGGCACACCCGGCGCGGGCGCGGGCGCGGCGGGGCGAAGCGGAGACGCGGGCGCGGCAGAGCGAAGCGGAGCCGCGGTCGCGCCGAGGCCCTCGTCGACGGGCGCGGCGGAGGGAAGTGGGAACGCGGTCGCGCCGGGGACCTCGTCGACGGGCGCGGCGGGGGGAAGCGGGAACGCGGTCGCGCCGGGGACCTCGTCGACGGGCGCGGCGGAGGGGAGCGGGGACGAGGTCTCCCCGAGGCCGTCGTCGACGCCGAGACCCAGAGATCCGGTCCCGTTCGCCATGTGCGCGAGCCTGGGAGCCCACGGCGGCCGGCGCGCTGGATTTCCTCCCTCTCCTCTCTCCCCTCCCCCTCTCCCGCTCGTCTCCGGCCGGGGTTTCTAGAAACTACCGTGGGCTGTTGGGCGGCGGCGGCGGCGGTTATGTTTGAAGCTTTGGGGGGCGCGCTCGGCTGGCAGGGCCCGCCTGTCAGGTGATGGGAGCACAGGCGCGGTGAGTTGGTTGAGATAAACCGAGGAGTTTTTCTACCGTTTCTTGTATATTTTGGGGATGGATCCCTTTCACATCAATGATTTTTTCAAGAAAAATACCTCTATCTTTTTAGGAACAAGA
The DNA here is from genome assembly GCA_021605145.1 of Aegilops bicornis. Classification (NCBI taxonomy): domain Eukaryota; kingdom Viridiplantae; phylum Streptophyta; class Magnoliopsida; order Poales; family Poaceae; genus Aegilops; species Aegilops bicornis. The sequence continues at coordinate 29,924,017 of CM038671.1, read as the reverse complement.
AAAAATACCTCTTGAAACAAACTTGCGTCCCGCTATATTAATATAGTAAACACCCGATAGAGTCAACGGTAGATGCTGGGGCGAAAGCAGCACAATCACTCCCAAGAGAAGAAAGAGAAAATACAAAAGAAATAAATGCCGACAACGACGGATCAACAAAAATGAAGAAACCTCGCGATTGTTGCGCACCCTGAAGAAATTTATCAATCATTTAAGACATATTCCACCTCACAGGGCAAACGGAGGCTCGAGGGGCCCACAGGGGCGCGCCACCTGAGCTTGTGGCTCTGTGATGGCCCCCTCCAGTAGATTTATCCGCCAATATATTTATTAATTTTAGAAAAACTCTTCGTAAATTTTCAGTCAATTCCGAGAATTTCTATTTCTGCACCAAAATAACATCATGGTAATTCTGCTGAAAACAGCGTCAGTCCGGGTTAGTTTCATTCAAATCATGCAAATTAGAGTCCAAAACAAGAGCAAAAGTGTTTGAGAAAGTAGATGCGATGGAAATGTATCAAGGGCATCGGCGCTACTCACCGTATTTGGCACAGGAGCAACCCGATGTGAAGAGACATCCCCAAGCTCGTCACAGGCAGGAGAGGTATGCACGAGCACATCCGAAGAGCTCTCAGCCAGCTCAGATGGAGGGAGGTCATTGTCTGACCTCTCGCCTAGAAGGCGGCGTTGCAGGCTATAAAAGCAATCATCACGGCAAATTAAAATGCATATCAAATAACGGACTATTATGAAATAGGAGTTACAAGCAGGTTACCTCTTCGGCTGCGGCTTCTCTATGTGTGGCGGAGGAAGCATGACCTTGGAAGAGCTGGAGAGGACCTCGGCGTTGGCCCGGGATCGGCTGGGCTGGATGGTGTGGGCTTTCTGAAGCCTCTTGAACCGGGGAGGCTCGGCGTCCTCGGACGCTCCTCCTTCCTCTTAGGAGATGACGCCTCGCGCTCCTCCTCTTGCCCCTCTCCCTCCTCCTCGTCCATGGAGGGGACGGGGTTGCTTTCGAACCTAGCTTCCGAAGTGGCCCTTCGGCTACGCAGGCCCTCCTTCTTCTTCGGCTCCTTTATGGGAACCTAATAAGGCTCCTCGGCCAGAAGGGCTTCGAGCTCGGGGGTCCTGGCCTCCTAGGGTAACGGCTCAGGTGACTTCATCTTCTGGGCCTTATTGCACCATTTCTGGTGATCAGGCCATTACTTCATCAAAAGCGTGAAAGATATCAAAGGAATAAGAACAATGGTAAAACTATTACATACCTCGGATGGCTGGTTGTCGGCAACATAGCTGACTCTCCTTCCTCTTCGGGGAAGCTATTCTTGGACGGCTTGAAGAGCGTCGTCCACATCCCTTCAAGGTTGGTCTAGAAGAAGTTTCGCATCGTCGCCTCATCCTCGGGCTCATAGCACCACATCGGGTTGGCCCAGAGTTGGATAGGAAGGATGTTGAGGTAGAGCATGTTGGGGAACGTAGTAATTTCACAAATTTTCCTACGATCACGCAAGACCATGGTGATGGCATAGCAACGAGAGGGAAGAGTGTCCGTCCACGCACTCGTGAGACCGAAAGCGGAAGCGTTATAACAACGCGGTTGATGTAGTCGTGCGTCTTCACGATCCGACCGATCCAAGCACCGAACGTCTGGCACCTCCGAAGTTCTCGCACACGCTCATTTCGATGGCGATCCCGGACTCCGATCCAAAGAAAGTGTCGAGGATGAGTTCCGTCGACGACGGCGTGGTGGCGATGTTGATGCTCCACCGACGCAGGGCTTCGCCTAAGCTCATGACGATATGACTTCTCCGGTAGCAGGCTTCGCCTAAGCTCCATGACGATATGACCGAAGTGGAATATGGTGGAAGGGGCACCGCACACGGCTAAGGAAAGATCCGTAGATCAACTTGTGTGTCATGGGGTGCCCCCGCCTCGTGATATAAAGGAGCCAAGGGGAGGTGGCGGCCCAAGGGAGGAGGCGCAAGGAGTCCTACTCCTCCGGGAGTAGGACTCCCCCCAATCCTAGTTGGATTAGGATTCCTGAGGGGGAAAGAGAGAGAGGGGCGGCCCACCTTTCCTAGTCCTAATAGGACTAGGGGAAGGGGGGGGGGCGCGGCCCCCTAGGGCTGCCCCTTAACCATTACGACAAGGCCCACGAAGGGCCCATGTAGTTCCCCGGGGGGTCCCGTAACCTCCCTACTCGATAAATTCCCGATTTCACTCGGAACCTTTTCGATGTCCAAATGTAGGCTTCCAATATATCAATCTTTATGTCTCGACCATTTCGAGACTCCTCGTCATGTCCGTGATCACATCCGGGACTCGAACAAACTTATGCATCAATACTTATAAACTCATAATGAACTGTCATCGAAACGTTAAGTGTGCGGACCCTACGGGTTCGAGAACTATGTAGACATGACCTAGAACCATTCTCGGTCAATAACCAATAGCGGAACCTGGATGCCCATATTGGTTCCTACATATTCTACGAAGATCTTTATCGGTCAAACCGCATAACGACATACGTTGTTCCCTTTGTCATCGGTATGTTACTTACCCGAGATTCGATCGTCGGTATCCAATACCTAGTTCAATCTCGTTATCGTAAGTCTCTTTACTCGTTCCGTAATACATCATCTCACAACTAACTCATTAGTTGTAATGCTTGCAAGGCTTAAGTGATGTGTATTACCGAGAAGGCCTAGAGATACCTCTCCGAGCAATCGGAGTGACAAAACCTAATCTCGAAATACGCCAACCCAACAAGTACCTTTGGAGACACCTGTAGTACTCCTTTATAATCACCCGATTACGTTGTGACGTTTGGTAGTACCCAAAGTGTTCCTCCGGTAAACGGAGTTGCATAATCTCATAGTTATAGGAACATGTATGGGTCATGAAGAAAGCATTAACATACTAAAGCGATCAAGTGTTAAGCTAACGGAATGGGTCATGTCAATCAGATCATTCAACTAATGATGTGACCTTGTTAATCAAATAACAACTCCTTGTTCATGGTTAGGAAACATAACCATCTTTGATTAACAAGCTAGTCAAGTAGAGGCATACTAGTGACATACATGTTTGTCTATATATTCACACATGTATTATGTTTCGGTTAATACAATTCTAGCATGAATAATAAACCTTTATCATGATATAAGGAAATAAATAATAACTTTATTATTGCCTCTAGGGCATATTTCCTTCATTCCCACTTGCACTAGAGTCAATAATCTAGATTACAAAGTAATGATCCTAACACCCATGGAGTCTTGGTGCTGATCATGTTTTGCTCGTGGAAGAGGCTTAGTCAACGGGTCTCGCAACATTCAGATCCGTATGTATTTTGCAAATCTCTATGTCTCCCACTTGGACTTGGTCCCGAATGGAATTGAAGCGTCTCTTGATATGCTTGGTCCTCTTGTGAAATCTGGATTCCTTTGCCAAGGCAATTGCACCAGTATTGTCACGGAAGATCTTCATCGGTCCCGATGCACTAGGTATGACACCTAGATCGGAAATGAACTCTTTCATCCAGACTCCTTCATTCGCTGCTTCCGAGCAGCTATGTACTCCGCTTCACATGTAGATCCCGCCACGACGCTTTGTTTAGAACTGCACCAACCGACAGCTCCACCGTTTAATAAAAACACGATCCGGTTTGCAATTTAGAATCGTCGGATCAGTGTCAAAGCTTGCATCGACGTAACCATTTACGACTAGCTCTTTGTCACTTCCATATATGAGAAACATATCCTTAGTCCTTTTCGTATTTCAGGATGTTCTTGATCACGCTGTCCAGGATCCATTCCTGGATTACTTTGGTACCTTCCTGCCAAGCTTACAGCTAAGCATACGTCGGTCTGGTACACAAAGATTGCATACATGATAGAGCCTATGGCTGAAGCATAGGAACATCTTTCATTTTCTCTCTATCTTCTGCTTTGTGGTCGGGCATTGAGTCCGACTCAATCTTACACCTTGCAACACAGGTAAAAAACCTTTCTTTGTCTGATCCATTTTGAACTTTTTCAAAACTTTATCAAGGTATGTGCTTTGTGAAAGTCCAATTAAGCGTCTTGATCTATCTCTATAGATCTTGATGCCCAATATGTAAGCAGCTTCACCGAGGTCTTTCATTGAAAAACTTTTATTCAAGTATCCTTTTATGCTATCCAGAATTCTATATCATTTCCAATCAATAATATGTCGTCCACATATAATATCGTAAATGCTACAGAGCTCCCACTCACTTTCTTGTAAATACAGGCTTCTCCAAAAGTCCAGACAAACCCATATGCTTTGATCACACTATCAAAGCGTTTATTCCAACTCCGAGAGGCTTGCACTGCACCATAAATTGATCGCTGGAGCTTGCACACTTTGTTAGCACCTTTTGGATCGACAAAACCTTCTGGTTGCATCATATACAACTCTTCTTCTAGAAATCCATTCAAGAATGCAGTTTTTACATCCATTTGCCAAATTTCATAATCATAAAATGCGGCAATTGCTAACATGATTCGGACAGACTTAAGCATCGCTACGGGTGAGAAAGTCTCATCGTAATCAACCCCTTGAACTTGTCGAAAACCTTTCGCAACAAGTCGAGCTTTGTAGACAGTTATATTACCATCAGCGTCAGTCTTCTTCTTAAAGATCCATTTATTTTCAATGGCTTGCCGATCATCGGGCAAGTCAACCAAAGTCCATACTTTGTTCTCATACATGGATCCCATCTCAGATTTCATGGCTTCCAGCCATTTTGCGAGAATCTGGGCTCACCATCGCTTCTTCATAGTTTGTAGGTTCGCCATGGTCAAGTAACATGACTTCGAGAATAGGATTACCGTACCACTCTGGTGCGTATTTTACTCTGGTTGACCTACGAGGTTCAAGAGTAACTTGATCTGAAGTTTCATGATCATCATCATTAGTTTCCTCACTAATTGGTGTAGTTGTCACAGAACCATTTCTTGTGATGAACTACTTTCCAATAAGGGAGCAGATACTGATTATCTCATCAAGTTCTACTTTCCTCCCACTCACTTCTTTCGAGAGAAACTCTTTCTCTAAAAAGGATCTGAATTTAGCAACGAAAATCTTGCCTTCAGATCTGTGATAGAAGGTGTACCCAACAGTCTCCTTTGGGTATCCTATGAAGACACATTTTCCGATTTGGGTTCGAGCTTATCTGGTTGAAGTTTCTTTACATAAGCATCGCAGCCCCAAACTTTAAGAAACGACAACTTTGGTTTCTTGCCAAACCACAGTTCATAAGGCGTCGTCTCAACGGATTTTGACGGTGTCCTATTCAACGTGAATGCGGCCGTCTCTAAAGCATAACCCCAAAACGATAGCGGTAAATCGGAAATAGACATCATAGATCGCACCATATCTAGTAAAGTACGATTCTGACGTTCGGACACACCATTTCTCTGTGGTGTTCCGGTGGCGTGAGTTGAAACTATTCCACATTGTTTCAAATGTAAACCAAACTCGTAACTCAAATATTCTCCTCCACGATCAGATCATAGAAATTTTATTTTCTTGTTACGATGATTTTCCACTTCACTCTGAAATTCTTTGAACTTTTCGAATGTTTCAGATTTGTGTTTCATTAAGTAGATATACCCATATCTGCTCAAATCATCTGTGAAGGTGAGAAAATAACGATACCACTTGGCGTGCCTCAACATTCATTGGACCACAAACATCGGTATGTATGATTTCCAACAAATCAGTTGCTCGCTCCATAGTTCCGAGAACGGCGTTTTGGTCATCTTGCCCATGAGGCACGGTTCGCAAGTACCAAGTGATTCATAATCAAGTGATTCCAGAAGCCCATCAGTATGGAGTTTCTTCATGCGTTTTACACCGATATGACCTAAACGGCGGTGCCACAAATAAGTTGCACTATCATTATCAACTCTGCATCTTTTGGCTTCAACATTATGAATATGTGTATCACTACTTTCGAGATTCAACAAGAATAGACCATTCTTCAAGGGTGCATGACCATAAAAGATATTACTCATATAAATAGAACAACCATTATTCTCTGATTTAAATGAATAACCGTCTCGCATTAAACAAGATCCAGATATAATGTTCATGCTCAACGCGGCACCAAATAACAATTATTTAGGTCTAAAACTAATCCGAAGGTAGATGTAGAGGTAGCGTGCCGACCGCGATCACATCGACTTTGGAACCATTTCCAACGCGCATCGTCACCTCGTCCTTAGCCAATCTTCGCTAATCCGTAGTTCCTGCTTCGAGTTGCAAATATTAGCAATGTAACCCGTATCAAATACCAGGTACTCTGCGAGTATTAGTAAGGTACACATCAATAACATGTATATCACATATACCTTTGTTCACCTTGCCATCCTTTTTATCCGCCAAATACTTGGGGCAGTTCCGCTTCGGTGTCCGGTCTGCTTGCGGTAAAACACTCAGTTTCAGGCTTAGGTCCAGACTTGGGTTTCTTCTCTTGATCAGCAACTTTCTTGCTGTTCTTTTTGAAGTTTCCTTCTTCTTCCCTTTGCCCTTTTTCTTGAAACTAGTGGTCTTGTTGATCATCAACACTTGATGCTCTTTCTTGATTTCTACCTCCGCAGCTTTTAGCATCGCGAAGAGCTCGAGGAATTGTCTTAGTCATCCCTTGCATATTATAGTTCATCACGAAGCTCTTGTAGCTTGGTGGCAGTGATTGGAGAATTCTGTCAATGACACTATCATCCGGAAGATTAACTCCCAGCTGAATTAAGTGATTGTTATACCCTGACATTTTGAGTATGTGCGCAGAGAACTATTCTCCTCCATCTTGCAGCTATAGAACTTATTGGAGACTTCATATCTCTCAATCCGGGCATTTGCTTGAAATATTAACTTCAACTCCTGGAACATCTCATATGCTCCATGACGTTCAAAACGTCGTTGAAGACCCGGTTCTAAGCCGTAAAGCATGGCACACTGAACTATAGAGTAGTCATCAGCTACCGCTTTGCCAGACGTTCACAACTTCGGCTCGGATCTGCAGCAGTTCGCTACCCAGCCGGTGCTTCCAGGGCGTATTTTTCTCAGGCAGCAATGAGGATAATACTCAAGTTACGGACCCAGTACGTATAAAAGCTACCATCATATAACAACATTTCTTTCTCAAGGAACGAACTAAAATTCAACGCAACAACAGAACGAGCCATATATCTACAGTAAACATAGACAAGCAAAAATACTATCGGTACTAAGTTCATGATAAATTTAAGTTCAATTCATCATATTAAAAACTCCGACTTAGACAGACATCTCTCTAGTCATCTAAGTGATCACGTGATCCATATCAACTAAACCGTGTCCGATCATCACGTGAGACGGAGTAGTTTCAATGGTGAACATCACTATGTTGATCATATCTATTATATGATTCACGTTCGACCTTTCGGTCTCCGTGTTCGAGGCCATATCTGTTATATGCTAGGCTCGTCAAGTTTAACCTGAGTATTCCGCGCGCGCAACTGTTTTGCACCCGTTGTATTTGAGCGTAGAGCCTATCACACCCGATCATCACGTGGTGTCTCGGCCACGAAGACCTTTCATAGCGGTGCATACTCGTGGAGAACACTTCTTGATAATTTTTTTAGTGAGAGATCATCTTATAATGCTACCATCAATCAAAGCAAGATAAGATGCATAAAGGATAAACATCACATGCAATCAATATAAGTGATATGATATGGTCATCATCATCTTGTGCTTGTGATCTCCATCGCCGAAGCACCGTCATGATCACCATCGTCACCGCGCCGACACCTTGATCTCCATCGTAGCATCATTGTCGTCTCGCCAACTATTGCTTCTATGACTATCGCTACTCCTTAGTGATAAAGTAAAGCAATTACATGGCGTTGCATTTCATACAATAAGCGACAACCATATGGCTCCTGCCGATTGCCGATAACTTCGGTTACAAAACATGATCATCTCATACAATAAAATATAGCATCACGTCTTGACCACATCACATCAAAACATGCCCTGCAAAAACAAGTTAGACGTCCTCTACTTTGTTGTTGCAAGTTTTACGTGGCTGCTACGGGCTGAGCAAGAACCGTTCTTACCTACGCATCAAAACCACAACGATAGTTTGTCAAATAGACTCCGTTTTAACCTTCTCAAGGACCGGGCATAGCCACACTCGGTTCAACTAAAGTGAGAGAGACAGACACCCGCCGGTCACCTTTAAGCAACGAGTGCTCGGAGCGGTGAAACCAGTCTCGCGTAAGCGTCTGGCGTAATGTCGGTCCGGGCGCTTCATCTCACAATACCGCTGAACCAAAGTATGACATGCTGGTAGGCAGTATGACTTGTATCGTCCACAACTCACTTGTGTTCTACTCGTGCATATGACATCAACGCATAAAACCTGGCTCGGATGCCACTGTTGGGGAACGTAGTAATTTCACAAATTTTCTTACGATCACGCAAGACCATGGTGATGGCATAGCAACGAGAGGGAAGAGTGTCCGTCCACGCACTCGTGAGACCGAAAGCGGAAGCGTTATAACAACGCAGTTGATGTAGTCGTCGTCTTCACGATCCGACCGATCCAAGCACCGAACGTGGCACCTCCGAGTTACGCACACGTTCAGCTCGATGGCGATCCCGGACTCGATCCGGCAAAGTGTCGGGATGAGTTCCGTCGGCCGCGACGGCGTGGTGGCGATGTTGATGCTCCACCGACGCAGGGCTTCGCCTAAGCTCATGACGATATGACTTCTCCGCGCAGGCTTCGCCTAAGCTCATGACGATATGACCAAGTGGAATATGGTGGAAGGGGCACCGCACACGGCTAAGGAAAGATCCGTAGATCAACTTGTGTGTCATGGGGTGCCCCCTGCCTGTATATAAAGGAGCCAAGGGGAGGTGGCGGCCCAAGGGGAGGAGGCGCAAGGAGTCCTACTCCTCCGGGAGTAGGACTCCCCCAATCCTAGTTGGATTAGGATTCCCGGAGGAAAGAGAGAGAGGGGCGGCCCACCTTTCCTAGTCCTAATAGGACTAGGGGAAGGCGTCCACCTAGGGCTGCCCTTCTCCTTTCCTCCAAGGCCCACTATGGGCCCATGTAGTTCCAGGGGTTCGGTAACCTCCGATGCGCCGATAAATTCCGATTTCACTCGGAACCTTTTCGATGTCCAAATGTAGGCTTCCAATATATCAATCTTTATGTCTCGACCATTTCGAGACTCCTCGTCATGTCCGTGATCACATCCGGGACTCGAACAAACTTCGGTGCATCAATACTTATAAACTCATAATGAACTGTCATCGAAGCGTTAGCGTTGCGGACCCTACGGGTTCGAGAACTATGTAGACATGACCTAGAACCATTCTCGGTCAATAACCAATAGCGGAACCTGGATGCCCATATTGGTTCCTACATATTCTACGAAGATCTTTATCGGTCAAACCGCATAACGACATACGTTGTTCCCTTTGTCATCGGTATGTTACTTACCCGAGATTCGATCGTCGGTATCCAATACCTAGTTCAATCTCGTTACGGTAAGTCTCTTTACTCGTTCCGTAATACATCATTTCACAACTAACTCATTAGTTGTAATGCTTGCAAGGCTTAAGTGATGTGTATTACCGAGAAGGCCTAGAGATACCTCTCCGACAATCGGAGTGACAAAACCTAATCTCGAAATCGCCAACCCAACAAGTACCTTTGGAGACACTGTAGTACTCCTTTATAATCACCCGATTCACGTTGTGACGTTTGGTAGTACCCAAAGTGTTCCTCCGGTAAACGGAGTTGCATAATCTCATAGTTATAGGAACATGTATGGGTCATGAAGAAAGCATTAACATACTAAGCGATCAAGTGTTAAGCTAACGGAATGGGTCATGTCAATCAGATCATTCAACTAATGATGTGACCTTGTTAATCAAATAACAACTCCTTGTTCATGGTTAGGAAACATAACCATCTTTGATTAACAAGCTAGTCAAGTAGAGGCATACTAGTGACATACCGTTTGTCTATATATTCACACATGTATTATGTTTCCGGTTAATACAATTCTAGCATGAATAATAAACCTTTATCATGATATAAGGAAATAAATAATAACTTTATTATTGCCTCTAGGGCATATTTCCTTCAGAGCATGCGTGGGCTACATCCACTAACTTGATGCCCTGCTTGATCACAACACCAAACCGCGCAATAAAGTAATCACTCTGCCACTTGGGGAAGCAGTTTCAAGGAAGAGAAGGGAGAAAGAACCTCTTGTGGAAACTGAGGTAAGAAGAAGTGACAGGATTAGAAAAGAAAACAATGGTTATAGGAGGAAATCTTATGTTGTTCAATCCTGTCTACCTTGTAATGCTATACCTCCTACAATTCATAATAAAGTTATCAAAAATCCGACAAAGAGTTTCTGCAAGGTCTCTGAGGAGGAAGCACATGAGAAGTTGTACAAGAAACTCAAGAAAAAGGGACATGAGGAGATGTCCAAGGTTCCCAAGGCCACTGGAGATGCTGACCACCCTCATGCTGTGTAATCATGATAACACAACTCCAAGCCCACAAGACAACTTCTTTATATTTATAATTTCCTGCTAAAGCTTTGTAGGGGGGCTGTGGCTAATTCTGGTTCTATATGTAATATAAATGGATTTGGTACTCTATGCCTCATTTTGGTTAGTGATAAGAGATCTGGTCTACTTTATGTGTGTACCCATGACTGTGGTATGTGGGTTCAGTGGGACATATGTATTTTGAGAACCTTGGAAAGTGCTTATGTTCATGCTTGTGGTTGTTTTGCTCTTGATTTGTGGAGGAAGGAAGTTTCTTCTGGGTCTGTACAGTTGATTAATACATGGGATGAACACCAAGGGATGGTACTTGGTGCTTAATTTCACTCTGATCATTTGTGTTAATGAATAACAACGGATCATGGAATATACTCAATTGGAATGTTAGGGGTATTAATTCCTCAGATAAATGGTTGGCTATCAGGAAAAAATTTGAGGAGATTGCAGCCTGTATTGTTTGCATTCAAGAAACTAAAAGAGAACTTTTTGATCTTGCCTACTTGCACAATTTTTGCCCTCAAATATTTAACAAGTTTGAATTCCTTCCCTCAATTGGGGCCTCTGGGTGTATTTTGACAACTTGGAATGGAGCTCTCTTCAATGGTGAAATGATATTTCAAAACAAGTTCTCTCTCACAGTCCAGTTTACTTGCAATACCTCTCATCACTCCTGGGTGCTCACTAGTATTTATGGTCCTTGCAATCATGAAGATAAATTGGAATTCATAGATTGGTTAAATTCTATACAAATGCATAATGAGACTGAATGGATAATCATGGGGAATTTCAATTTTATCAGATCTCCTGATGACAGGAATAAACCAGGAGGGGATGTCAACCAAATGCTTATGTTCAATGAGGCTATTAGTAATCTGGGGCTGGTGGAGCTGCCCTTAAAAGGTAGGCAATACAGTTGGAGTAACATGCAGGATAGTCCACTTTTGGAAAAGTTAGACTGGATATTTACATCTGCAGCTTGGATGACTTCTTTCCCTGATTCTACTGCCCTTCCCCTAGCCAAACTAATTCCTGGTCACATTCCATGTATGATCAAAATTGGAAGAAGGATTCCCAAGTCTAAGGTATTCAGGTTTGAAAATTACTGGCTGAAACACAGCTCTTTCAAGGAAATTGTTCAGACTGCCTGGAATATTCCAGTGGGCTTCATTGATCCTGCTAAAAAAATTAATGTCAAATTTAAGAATTTGAGGAGAGCACTGAAACTGTGGGCCAAGAGCCTATCTTGTCTGAAAAAGTAGATTGATGTGCTAAATGCTTGTATTTTCTTTTGGGATATGATTGAGGAATTTAGAGACTTAACTCTGTTTGAGGCAAATTGCAGGATTTTGTTAAAAGAGTATCTGTTGGTGGTGCTGAATAATCAGAAGATCTACTGGAAACAAAGGGGGAAAATTAAAGGTGTTAAGTTTGGTGATGCGAACACTAAATTCTTCCACACTAAGGCATCAATAAACCATATGCATAACAAGATTGCAATGTTGCTCAATGATGAACAAGTGGAAATCACTGACCATGAAGGCAAGGCTGCTATACTTTGGGAGGCTTTAAAAAAAGACTTGGACAGTCAAGAGGTCACACTATGCATTTTGACTTGAATGATTTATATGAGAACAGAGTTGACCCTCAAAATTTTCAAGACCTTGAAAGGCCTTTCACTCAGGAGGAAATTGATGAAGTAGTGAAAAAATTGCCAATTGATAAATCTCCAGGTCCAGATGGCTTCAACAATGAATTTATTAAAGCTTGCTGGGACATTATTAAGGAGGATGTTACAGCACTCATCATGGCTTTCCATGCTGGCACTGTCAATCTTGAGAGCATCAATACTTCATTCATTACCTTAATCCCAAAAAAGGAAGTACCTCTCACACCAAATGATTTCAGACATATTTCTCTGCTGAATGGAGTTATGAAAATCATTACCAAATTGTTAGCCAACAGACTTCAGGGAGTGATATTACAGATGGTTCATATCAATCAGTATGGTTTTTAAATAACAGGATGATACAAGATTGTCTAGGTTGGGCTTATGAATATATCCACCAGTGTCACAAATCAAGAGGGAGATGTTGGTGATCAAGCTAGACTTTGAAAAGGCTTTTGACACTATTGAGCATCAGGCTATTATTGATCTACTCAGAGCAAAAGGTTTTGGGGAGAAATGGATTTCATGGATGAAACTTATATTCACATCTGCATCCTCTGCTGTTATGCTGAATGGAGTGCCTGGGAAGAAATTTTACTGCAAAAGAGGGGTCAGGCAAGGTGATCCCTACTCACCTTTGATTTTTGTCCTGGCTGCTGATCTCCTTCAGTCCATCCTCAATAAGGCTATGAGATTGGGAATTATAACTCCTCCTTAACAAGTCAACTCTTGCCCTGACTTTCCAATAGTGCAATATGCTGATGACACCTTGGTCCTTATGAAAGCTAATGCCAGACAGTTCATTTGTCTTAAATCACTTCTAAATACTTTTGCTCCAGCCACTGGTTTAAAGGTAAATTATGGTAAGTCAGTCATGGTGCCCATCAACATTGCAGAGGACAGAGTTGATATCTTCACCAAATACATTGCAATGCTCCAGAGGTCAGTTCCCTTTCACATACTTGGGATTACCTCTGGGAATTTACAAACCAACTGTGGAACAATGTTTGCCCCTGGTCCAAAGAATTGCCAAAAGACTTGCTGGAATTTCTACCTTCATGACTCAGGCAGGAAGATTACTCATGGTAAAATAAGTGCTTGCATCATTAACAATTTTTTTCAAGTGTTGCCTGGATGTTCCTGTTACTATCAAGCATCCGACCATTAAATATCTGAGACGCCGTCTGTGGAGGAGGCCTGATTTGGAGGATCATAGACCAGCATTAGTGGCATGGAAAACTGTTTGTAGACCAAAGAGTCAAGGAGGTCTAGGTGTCATGGACATATTCACACAAAAAAAGCATTGCTCATGAAAAATCTTCATAAGTTTTTTAATAGACATGATATTCCTTGGGTGAATCTTATTTGGGAGACATATTACAGTAATGGGAATCTGCCAGGAGAAAGCAGGGAGGGACTGGTGGAAATCAAATTTAGCTCTCATTGAACACTATAAAGCAATTCCCAGATGTAATGTGGAAGATGGTAAAAGTGCTCTGTTTTGGGATGATTGCTGGCATGATTTTGTCATGAAACACAAATTTCACCACCTCATTACTTTTGCCAGAGATACAACTATCACAGTCAATCAAGCGATCCATATTGAGTACCTTCAAGACTTATTTCACCTTCCATTGACTACTCAAGCATATGAGGAATTCCTTGAAATGGAAAATATTTGCATCACTTTGAGAAACTCAGATCACTTGGAGTTGAGGGACACATGGAGCTATATATGGGGGAATGAGTTATATTCTTCAATCGAAGCTTACAATGTGTTAATTGGACATAGCCAACCCCTCCTCATTTCAGTTGGATATGGAAGAGTTCATGTCAACCTAAACATAAAATTTTCTTCTGGCAACTGTTGCATGACAGAGTAAACACTAGGAATCTGCTAAGAATAAAGAACTTTGAGCTGGAAGCTTATAACTGTGTTGTTAGGGATTGTCAACAGGAGGAGACTTTGCATCATCTTTTTTGGAGTTGCCCATTTGCTGCCCAATGTTGGGATTACATTTGCCCTAACAGATCCCACAACTTGTCAGCTTTGGAAGCATTTCAAGACCTTAAAGACAAACTGCATCTTCCTTTCTTCATTGAGATTATAATCCTAGGGTCTTGGGCTATTTGGATTTCTAGAAACAACAAAATCTTTGAGCACATTAACCCCTCTTTTCAGGGCTGGAAGCACATTTATTTGGAGGAGCTCAAGTTATTGAATCATAGAACGAAGAATAAATTCCTGCCACAATTTCAGCTTGGTTGGATTCCATCATGTAAATACAGGAGTAGTTTAGTTTTTTTGGTAGTTTCTCTTTCTTTTCTGTTTCTCTTCTTATTTGGGCTTACCTCAAGCCCATGAGACAATACTCTTTTTATTATTTCTTTAAATTAATAAAAGTTGCAGTGGGGTTTTACCTACTGTTTATAGTAAAAAAAAACATCAAATCGTGCCTCCAGCGCCTGAATTTTGGTTGGGTTTTGTTGGCATGAAGCAAAAGGGCTCATTATTTTGGCAGGACGGGAATTCTTGGTTTCATGAGAACAAGTACTATGCGCCCTACAATTTGGATGTGATCCATGATCGCAATGTGAAGTAGCTTCTCCATCGGGGCAAACCATTTCAAACTTCGTCATGAAGTATCCGCGGTGCAATTGCACAAGTGGAAAGAAGGTGGCCAACATGCGCATTAATCATAGAGGTCATAAGTTTTGCTACTTGTTGCTCTATGTGTTAGTGAATTCATTGATTCACTCAAATGCTTTAACTTGATGAGCACGCCATTGTATAGCCCGGATGCGTTGCAGCGTTGTACTAAACAACGGAGGGCAAGCCCTTCACATTGATACATCGTGGGATGAAGCTTAAGGGGCACAACATCTAGATGAAAATCATGTGCCAATGAAGAAGTTCAAGCTCGAGGAGAGAAAGATTAAGAGGAAGGTTGCTTTTGAGGAGTAGGGTTGAATTTGGGATCAAGTAATTTAAAAAAGTTGTTGAACATCCGATGCTTTTAGGATTTAAATGTATGTTTGAATTGCTATCGATCGATGTCTCAAAGTGAGTCTGCATGGCAGACAATTCGTTTAGTTTTATTCTTTATTCTTTTTCGGAAAAGGGGCAGACATTTGGTGCTTAAGGTTGGATGGCCCCCCATCATGACTACAATGACACATAACTTGTTTTGTCCAAACTCAAACCACAAATTGCGAAATGGTAGGGCATGTAACACCAAGGTTGCGTCACAATGATGCCAAGCACCACCTTAGAATCACAACCATGACTTTATGTTAGAATGGATCAACACTTTTGTGGGGTAAAATCTGACAATAACAGGGGGAGTAAGAACGAGGTTTGATCTAAGGAGACGCAGATGGGTGACACAAGATCGTATACAGGTTTAGGACCCTCAGCAATGAAGGTAATAACCCTCGTCCTATCTCATGGAGACGTGTTCTTGTGTATGGATTTGAGATTAGCACGGTTGTGAACCTGTAGACGGACACTGGAGGTAGGCTTATCCGCTTATATGGAGTCTGCTATACCCCCCCCCCCCCTAAGCATTACATGTGACATAATGCGTAATGATGTGTGCCAACTACTGGAGGTAACATGCTCTTTTAATCGTCGTGATAGCAGCTGGTAACGCCAGGCTTCACTGCATAGTGGAATGCTCTGAATAACATATTTCTTGATGCGTCTAGCCGTTGAACTTTGGTTCAAACAGAGTGATGATAGCCGACTGTTGGTTGATTATAAACCGAATGACGGATAATCAGAGTGACAAAGAACCGACTGATGGGATTCCCGAACAGGTGCCCAGACCGACTGATGAGCTACCTGCGATAGTGCTTAGGCCTAAGGCCGCAACACGTATGGGCTTGGGCCTCCCTGGGCCTCAGTTGGGTCTCATGTCACCATGGGCCTACCTTCGGGGAAGTAACCTCCTTGTTAGCCCCAGAGTCCTTTAGGCAGTGTACAATTCTAAGTGCTTAGAAAAATAAACCGGAGAAGGGAGGCTTGGCTGGAGGGTACAACTGGGTCCTCGAGTTCAAGCAGAGAAGAAGGATCATGGAAGATGATGTGGAACACTCAGGTACCAGGGAAAATCAAGATGTTTGTTTGGCGGTTATCAAAACGCTCTATTCCGACGGGGGATGTACGAGGTCATAGACGTATGTCGAATACAAGCTCGTGTGCGCTGTGCGGAGGACCTGATTCGTGGAGGCACTCGCTCCTAGAATGCACGGTGGCAAGGTGTACCTGGGCACTTGCTGATGAAGAGGCGACGAACATTATAATAGCAGCCAATGGCCCTAATGCAAAGTGTTGGCTATTTTCGCTGATGGAATCGGTACCACATGCGGAGTTCATTAAGATATCAGTAACACTTTGAGCGATTTGGTCTTTACGAAGGAAAGCAATTCATGAGGGCATCTTCCAAAGCCCGCAGAGTACGCACTCTTTTATTCAGAGATATTTGAGTGACCTTGAAATCATCAGAGAAAGAAGCTCGGGTCAAGGGAGAAATACGGCACTTCAAGCGAGTAGAGAACAGCTCGCCCAATGGCACCCCCAACGGGATCAGCCAAGATTCATGTTGATGCAGGATGTCGCTCGTGGGGAGGCACGGCAGCAGCAGGGTAGTTTTGCAATTGTACTCCAAGGCATCACAGACACGGCCACACTTGAGGCAATTGCGTGCCGGGAAGCGCTAGCACTAGCGGAGGACCTGAATATCCAGCGGATAGTCATCTCATCTGATTCAAAGCAAGTGGTTGGCGATATAAATTCTGGAAACCTGGGAAGATATGATACGGTTATCAAGGAGATTCATAGTAGAGCTCTTCATTTTATGTGCAATTGCATGCATGAAAGCCGCAGATGTAACATTGAGGTTTATAGTTTAGCAAAACATGCACTCTCTTTAGGCCCGGGACGCCATGTGTGGCTAGGCCAGTCCTACAATCCAAGACGTATACCACAAACTGTGGCTTTTGATCGTTAATAAAGCTTGGATTATATCCCTAAAAAATCCGGATTTTTTTGAAGCATCAGTACCTATTTCTATGGGAGAAATGCCTAATTAAACGTATACCCCGCAAAAAAAAAGCATCGATGCTTAAAGAAACAATGATTTATTTCTCTAAACACCTTGCATTGTACAAGGCCTTAGTGTCTCATGGCGAGAATCAAGTGAATCCTACGCGAGGATATATTCCGACCATATCCTCAATGGAATTTGCATTCAGACTGATCGTCGAATCAACTTAGCCACACATTTCCTTGGTAAGAAACCCTGTTGGACTCTAAAGAGCGTAAAATCCGTGGCATAACTTCTATAAGAACAAATTAAGGAAAAGCTTGATGATACTCAATCATCGCTCGGGAGAGGTTGAACAGGTGACCTGACTAGGGTGTTTCGTGGAATCCGAATGATGCTTGTGGTGATTGGTATAATTCTCTCATAGAGAAGCCAATCAATATCCTTGCGAAACACCGGTCATTCATCAAGTTTGGATCCAAGCTAGCGATTTTTTGATATTTTTGTCTTTCAATTGGGTCCCAACCAAGCCACATGGGAATCAATTTAGCCCTTTGTTCAAGACAGTAGCAAGTGATCTGATAACCTCAAAGAGATAGATCATCACCTGGTGGTACAGAACATGTATGTGCCGAGTGAAGGTCCACTCAAAGCATCTACACCCGGGCGCCCCAAATCCGCCTCAAACGCCTGGGCGGATGGTCCAGTCACAAAAATTCGATCCAGACGGGTGCCTCAAAAGGGCCTCAAATGTCTGGGCTAACCGGCACCCGTCATATCCAGCCCAAATATGGACAGATATGGGTGAGCCCAGGTGCGTCCGCCACACCATACCAGCTGGTCCACGTTGGCTCACCCGACCATATATATATATATATATATATATATATATATATATATATATATATATATATATATATATATATATATATATTGACTATTCGTCACCCTAGGTGAGCAATAGTTATTCTTCACCCCCTCTATTTTACCATCAATGCATCGTAATTTTACGTTCCGTAAGTTTTGTCTTATTTTTGATGTAAAAAGAGACTGTAAGAAAATATATAATCGTCGTAAAAAATATTTTATGTTATGTAAAATTACAAACGTAAAAACATAGTGTAAAATACACATAAACGGTAAATTTTCTTATCTTATGACCTATATTTTTATTTTCTTATGCAAAATTTTACGTAGTGAATTAATAGGATTGTAATTATTTGAATTCCAAACGTAATTTAATTATGAAACGATTGTAAGATTACCTTGTATAAATAATAACTTATTCTGCACCCTGGGTAATTTATACAAACACTATATATATATATATATATATATATATATATATATATATATATGGATTGACTATTCGTCACCCTGGGTGAGGAATAGTTATTCTTCACCCCCTCTATTTTACCATCAATTCACTGTAATTTTACGTTTCATAAATTTTTTCTTATTTCCGACGTAAAAAGAGACTGTAAGAAAATATATAATCGTCGTAAAAAATATTTTATGTTATGTAAAATTACAAACGTAAAAACATAGTGTAAAATACACATAAACAGCAAATTTTCTTGTCTTATGACCTATATTTTTATTTTTTATGTCAAATTTTACGTAATGAATCAATAGGAATGTAACTATTTGAATTCCAAACGTAACTTAATTATGAAATGATCGTAATATTACGTCGGGTGAAGAATAACTTATTCTGCACCCTGGGTGATGAATAGTATCACTATATATATATATATATATATATATATATATATATATATATATATATATATATATAGGAAAATCCATCCTATATATATATATATATCCCATCCGCTCGCCGGACCAAACCCTAGCGACTTCACTCTAGTCCACTCTCCTTCGCCACCCAAGCTCCCGTCCGTCATGGCGGGCAGCGGATCTGACTCCGACCAGTCTGGATCCGTCGACTGAGGTGTCATCCCATGCGGGTTGGAGGAGGCAATGTTGTCCGTATTGCACTACACAGCGCTCCCGGGAGGACATCGCCCGACCGACAGCAGGACCTGTCCGGTGCGACTCCGTAACGTCAGTGCATCGGGTGCTCGGATCCTTCGGGGCTGGATCATCATGGTCCTGGGAGCCTTCAAATCTCCAGCGAAGGATGAGTCCTACCGGGATCTGTGTGCCTACCGTGGGAAGGAGGGGATAACTGCGACATAGACGGCTGATGCGACGGCACAGGAGACTGAAGAGGAGGAAGCCATCCCCGCTCGCATTGTAAAGAAGCGGCAGCGGAGGAACACCCGCGCCCTCGCCCGAGAGCAGAATCGGGCGGTCCGTGCCAAGGCCGGACTGCCACCCAAGGAGGAGAAGGTGGACAACCACGGGTCGGCCAGCTCCGCTGATGAGCAGATCCGGATCAGTCCCTATTGCGTCTTCGACCACTATTTCTGCAAGAAGGATGGCAAGGGCGTCGAGAAGTGCAAAGGCAACCGTGGATGATCTTCTCCATCATAGCCAAACATGCCAAATTTTGGTAGCCCGATGGCATGTTAGTGATGTAGTAGCTGAACGATGTGTGTAATGCATCGTTTACGTAGTTGCACGAATTTGTACGGATTTGAGGTATGCTAATTGTGATGTACGATTGTGAGAAGGAAACTTTAAGGCTTGACCGTTCAGTGTCCGCGGACGCGTCCGTGCGTGTTCACGGACATTTGAGGGATGGGATTTGCCAAGTCCCCCAAATGCCATAGCCCACATGTCTTGGGGCTCGTTTGGTTTGCAGAAAACTAAAACGTAGGAATTATGATTAGTATAGGAATTTGATAGGATGGCATTTGCCATCCTAAAGAATTAACTTGTCTCGTTCCTACGCATAAAATGAGTTTTGAATGGATGTCTAGTTTCCTTCAAAAACATAGAAAATAAGTAGTATTCCTATGATATTCCCGTGCATCTTTCCTATAAACCAAATGCATTTATAGGAAATTTTCCTCTGGAATTCTTGTTTCTATGTTTTTCTTTAAAAATCTCCAAAGCGAAGGCCTTGTTGTGTTTCTCAAGACACGGGGACATTTTCATACACAAACTTTCAAATTGACTCAAATAGGCCAATGAACTTGTTTTGCGGAGTCCTTTATGCACAAAACAAGTCCGCAGTTGCCACGTCAGCCGGAGTCACTTTCCTATCGCAGGAACATTTGCAGAAAAGGCCCCATTGTATGTCAAAATACGTAAAGCGATCCTCAGCCTCTCTTGACTACGGGAAACTGAAACAGCGGCAGCTCGGCCAGCAGTGGCGGCTCCTTCATGTCGTCGCGTAGTCGCCGTCGTGCCCACACGCGTCGTCGTCCACGAACGCCTAGATTGCTTGTCACCGTCGAGCTCTGGAGCCGCCGGAGCAACTGACTCTAGCGCCATCGTGGGTCGTGGACTAGAGGATAATTGAAAATGCAGTGTCAATACGCTCAATCTCTCCTACATAGCTCACTCCCCCCTCTTCCTCCACCTCTGGAAGCATTGCTTCCCCATCTTCCACCACATCTAGCAGCATCGCTTCCCCCTCTCCCACCATCTCTGGCAGCATTGCTTTCCCCTCTTCCACCAGCAGTTGCTCCACCACTCACAGCAGATTTTCCACCACCTCTGGCAGCTTTGCTTCCTCCTACAGTACAGGTACATTGGTTGTTGCTGCTGTAGCATTTCTTGCCCCTCTTTTAACTCTCTTGGATATTCCTCTCCCTGTAACCATACTCCTCTTGAGTGCTTCCCCAAAATGTCCTTCTCTCATCTAGCCCACAAAATATGCCATTGTGTTAAAAAATACAAGTAAAGAAATTTGAGTTTTCTCCCACAAGAGCAAGCACGGGGGTTGTTACTGAACATGCGCAACACATACTGTATAAACTAACAAAGCATTGCAAATCTGCACAAATACCATACTGTTAAAAAACAATGTTTCTTTACAATACATCAACATGCAATCTGTACTCTGAACTTCATAATTTCTAAACCTATATAACATCAATATATCTTTAGAGCATAGTAGCATGAAAATACTCTGAACTTCATAATTTCTAAACCTATATAACAGCCACCAGATCAAGTGACAAACATACATGAAACACTCTACCAATCTGAAACTCTATTCCAAATCAAGTGACAAACCACACATGAAACTGTGTTCCAAATCAAGTGGCAAACCATACCTGAAACACTGTTCTAATTCTGAAACTCTGAAACTTCTCTGAACTTCATAGTTTCTGAACCTATATGACAGCGACCAGGCCTTCTGTGTTTCTCGCACTTATTACTACTGATTCAAGTGAATCAACGGATCCTACTACAACCGACCGACACATAAATAGTAGCAAGCATTCAATCAGAAGAACACAAGACATGAACTTGTTTCTGAATTTAATTCGCATCATGAGCGGGCAAATGAAAACTAACTGAAACTTTACATATGAACACAGCACAAAGATCATAACAGATCGTAATTCAAACGCCCCCAAAATATAGACATTTAATCTCGATTTCACTCAGGATCATAGCGATCAAAACCCTCGGAGGAGATAGGGGAGACAGTGAACAAATCATCGTGTCAAGGGCGGCAGAGCTTGATTACATAACATAATCCGGAGGAAACTCGGCGCCAATGCCGCGAGGACGTGGCTCCATCCAGTGTAGATCGCCTCCGCGGCGACTTGCCATGCGTCGCTCCCTTCTGCATCGAGACCCAAGAACTTGAACAGCCGGAGGCAAAGTGACGAAGGGGGTTGTGAAGGGTTATCGGTAGCAATCTCATATAGGAGTATTATGCATAAGTACAGGGTTATTCTGATACTTTTCCAGCTCTCAATCTGCTTTAGGACCACGGGTTGAGTATAAATTTCGCGGGGGTTCTCTGCAAATTACCAAAACGACCGGCGCGTGGCAGTCACCATTAAAATGTGCCAACACAACTGGTTCTATTGTGAGGACGTGGCCAGACATGGGTATTGGTTTACCTCCTTACGCCTCTGACCAAGTGGTGAAACTGTCTGAGTGGAATCCAAGGCTCACCAAACTGTCAGATGAAGGATTGCACGGGAATGATGTCTCAGCACAAGACTTGAAATGAGTTAAAGTAAATTCGAAACAATATGTTTGTCATATACAGTTCACAATACCGGCTTCTGATAGAGTAAACAAGGAGAAAATATCTTAACATAATGATCCAGCAATCAACATTATGCAAGTACTAATACAGTTCTACTATATACCAATATATCAATAAACGTGTTTGGCTAGCTCAAGTACATTCCAAAAGATACATAACCAATATAAAGGCCAAATGGGTCAAAGAAAGAGAAAAACGCCTCGAGAACCATGGTGCATCAGGAACATCATCTTGTCTGCATTTTTGAATTTGTTTTGCTTGAGTACTTCTGCCCACCCAACGGGCAAGCTCCCTCGGTTCTACTTCCCGCCTGAGGGTGCCGGCAATTCAGGCAAGGGTAGCCACGAATCAGGCCGCTCCTCGCAAGCATACATCGACAAGTACGAGTCAGGTGTTGCCGGACGTTGGCACGGTGCAGGGCGAGCTGACAACGGGGAGAGGTGGTGGGGGGCCATTATCGCCGAGAGGAGGACCATGCAGGGGATCCGAGGGGCGTGCATTACCTTTAGTATGGAAGGGGCATTTCGACTGAGAAGTCATGCCGCCGGCGTCACGTGCCATCGTGGCGGCAAGGTAGGTAGGGTGAGCGGGCGAGAAGGAAGGATGCGGCAGACAGATCTAGCAGAAGGACCTAACCAGGCGACCTCACATCAAGTTGTTGGAAACCCTACCCCTGGGTCACACACATGCTGTTGGATACGGATCCGCTGTGTGGAGTTTTTTTTTTTGGAGTGGCGGTAGGCGCAAATGGCCAAGCCCTAAGGGCCTCTGCCGGGGACAACTGGGCCTCAACGGGCAGCAAGACCCACCCATGGCATAGCCCGACAGCCTTCCCCGACCATCTTGGCTGCGCCCGACGGAAATGGGCCGGCCCGCCACACAGGGTCCATGCGACTCTTTGGCCCGATCCTTTCGGTCACAGCCGCGCTGGGTGCCCGGCTGCAACCCTAGCGGACCCATTGGCGGCGGGCCGGCGGCGACTACTCATGAACCGCCATGGCTGTGCTCGACGCTGGGGGAAAGCCCTAGGGCAACTCCCCAGAGCCACTCCACCCATCACCATAGGCGCCGGAGTCGGCATAGCCGACGACCCCATGAGGGGGGACCAGGGTCCAGGAGCGCACGACAGTGCCTAGACTAGCCAGCGGCAGGCAAGGCCAAGCCAGGGGAAGCCCTCAGGGCATGAGGAGCCCCCCCACCCCCTAAAGCCTCGCGCCATCGGGCGCTCTAGCAGCTACCAGCAAGGTGTCGTGCCCGTCCTCCACGAAAACGAAAGCCGACTCGATCGTGATCAAAACCGACTCACACGATGAAGAGTCCACTTTTTTTTTCCTAAAAAACGAAAGCTGAATTATATAGGATCAAAACCGACTTATTTAATTAGTTGGAGTATTTCATGGCCCACCCGCCGGGCCGTCTCCTCGATCGCTGCCGCCACCGCGCTATTTATACCGCCGTCCCCGACTCGTCGGGGAGAAAAGAAACGAAATCGATCGAAGCGAGACCCCCTAAACCCCAAAACCCTCTGACGTTCCGGCGGCGGCATGGATCAGGACGAGACGCCGATCGCGCTGGAGGACGGGTGGCGCGACATGGAGGCCGGCATCGCCAGGCTCAAGCGCATCCTCCACGGCGTCGACGGCGTCAGCTTCACCTCCCAGGAGTACATCCACCTCTACACGTACGTACGCTCGCTCGCTCGCGCGGCGGCTCGCCCTTTCCATCTAGGGCCATATACTTCTTCGGCGTGCTTTTCTCCTGCACCCGAAAACTCCAATCTGACCTGACCTAATTCCTCGTTGTGGCAGGATGATCTTCAACATGTGCACGCAGAAGCCGCCGTACGACTACTCGGAGCAGCTCTACAAGCGCTACAAGCAGGCCCTCGAAGAGTACATCAAATCCACCGTACGTCCGTTTCTTAGTTGGTCGAGTTAATTAGATTGTTTCTTTTAATTGTGATGATCTTAGTTTGTTGTAAGATTGCTCTTAACGTCAGTCTGACCGCCTCTATAAAGTTGCGCATGCCGTTCCCCTCAGATTGTAGGCGTTGCTTAATTTCTTTTCTGGCCATGTTAATTAGGTCTTGCCCTCGTTGAAGAGCAAGCACGGCGAGTTCCTGCTGAGGGAATTGGTGGAGAGGTGGAAGAACCACAAGGTGATGGTCAGGTGGTTGACCCGGTTCTTCCACTACCTTGACCGCTACTATGTTTCGCGCAAGTTGCTTCTGCCGCTCAAAGAGCTCGGCTGGAGCTGCTTCCATGATCTAGTAAGTCTCGGCGTCCTTGGACGATACTTTTCACCGGAGCCTCTGCCCAGAAGCAATTTATTGTTTTTCCTGTGCAAGGTTTGAACATGTAGTAATTGGTTGTGTTGCCCTTTATAGGTTTTCGACGGGCTAAAAACGACATTGACGACGATTGTTATCGACATGGTAAGCCTTGCCCTCTGCTGCTTTTTTCCTTCTCTTCTGGCACAATTTTTTTACAAAGATGATGAATTACAGCATTAATTTGTGCTCCTGCGATTGTCTTTAACAGGTCGATAATGAGAGGGAAGGCCAGCTTATAGACCGTGCTCTTCTGAAGGATGTCGTTGGTATCTATCTCGAAATTGGACAGGGAAGTGTCGGTCTCTATGAGCTTCATTTCGAGAAAGCTTTTTGCAAGGGTACCACAGATTACTATTCTAAAAAGGCACAAATCTGGATGCTGGAGGATTCCTGCCCGGAATACATGCTCAAGGTAGGTTTCTGTATGACTGAAAAAGGCACAAATCTGCAGGAATAGCTTCTGACTAGTACGTACTCTCTTCTTATTAGGTGGAGGACTGCTTACAGAAAGAGAAAGAGCGAGTAGCCCACTACTTGCATGCTTCAACCGAACAGAAGTTGCTAGAGGTTATTATCAGTTATTTATTTTTGATGTTTTTAATAAGCTTTCCGTTATTCTGTGTGTTAAGCTTTCTCACGCAACGGAAATTTACCCTTTTATTTAACCTTAATGTTTACAGGTTGCTATATCAGAGCTCATAAGTTGGCGCACAGAAGAAATTTTGTATAAGGAAAATTCTGGATGCAGAGTGTTGCTTTTAGATGGAAAGGTTTGATGTTTCTAATTTATGCCTTGCATATTTAACATATGGATTATGGATTTACTAAATACTTAGGCTGTCTTATTTTACTGTAGTCTGAGGATCTATCAAGAATGTACAGGCTCTTTTCCAAGATAGACGTTGGGCTTTTTCATGTGTCAAAAATATTTAAGGAGGTATATACATATTGACAACCTCATGTTAGGCTTTAATGCGTTGCACCCTTACGATAGTAAGATCTAATCAAGATGCTGACTTCTATGCAGCATGTCAAGGAAGAGGGCATGTCCTTGTTGAAACATGCAGCAGATGCTGCCAACGGCACAAAGGTGGGTAATCCATGTCTCCTCCCTCTGTTCTACAAAGTGATTTGTATTGGATCAATGTTGGCATCATCATGTTAAAATCTCGAATTCCTTTAGTAATTCTTAATTGATTTGTCATTTTTCGCTCTGTTATAAACCAGTTTCGTGGGAGTACATGTATAATAAACGTGCTGATTAGTTGACATACCCCTTGAATAAATTTTAGAGGAAATTTTGAGAGACGCTTATTAAGTGCTAGATTTGTGTTGGACTATTCCTTCTTCAATGATTATTATATGCTTAAATGTCATTGCATATAATAAATCTTCATAATGTGGTGAGTATATTTTATTCCAAGGGATTTAGCCGTTTAAAAAGCCTTCTGGTTTTTCTTCTTTTTCTCAAACTTGATATTTTTAAATTTACATTGTTAATCGTCCAGAAGTGGTCTTTAGAACCATTCTAGTCACCACTTTATTATGCACAACAGTTTTCTTATTCTGACTTTTTGCAATGTCAATATGTGCAGAATGAGAAGAAGGAAGCTGTGGGTTCGCCGGAGCAGGTCTGTGTCACTTTAGCATACCTTTGATTAGCACCACGATATATTTTTCCTCTTTTTCTCATGGTTTATTGCTCTGTTTAGGAATTTGTGCGGAAAGTGATTGAGCTCCACGATAAACAGCTAGCATATTGCACCGACTGTTTCCAAAACAACTCAGCATTTCATAAGGTTCGCACGTTAAGTACTTCCGTCATCATATTTTGTCGTATCTCAGTTTAATTGTCTGCGGAAACATGCGCTAACTGTTCTTTGCCTTGCTATCTCTGTCCTAATTAGGCTCTTAAGGCGGCTTTCGAAGACTTTTGCAATAAAGATGTTGCTGGTTGCACAAGTGCTGAGTCGCTCGCATCATTCTGCGATAGCATCTTGCGGAAAGGTGGAAGCGAAAAGCTAAGCGAAGAAGTCGTAGAAGATACCCTTGATAAGGTACGGTAACTGCCATTCTTTTTCCCAGGAGCTTACAACAACAATATGCTGTTCTTGGTGCTCATGAGACTCAATTTTCTCCAGGTTGTGACCATTCTCTCATACATCAGTGATAAGGATCTCTTTGTTGAGTTTCACAGGTTTGTGTTTTCCTGCTGGCTGGAATTAATGTTACGCAAGCCTTTATACATTAACAAGAATCAGATATGATTTTTGAAGATTGAAACTGATAATGAAAAAATGTGTTGCAGGAAGAAGCTTGGAAAGAGATTGCTCTTTGATAAGAGTGCCAATAACGAACACGAGCGAAGCCTCCTTTCCAAGCTCAAGCAGTACTTTGGGGGACAGTTTACTGCAAAAATGGAGGGCATGCTCACTGACGTGTCAACAGCAAGAGACCATCAGACAGCGTTTGAAGGGTACATGAGAGAGAAACTACCAGATCACCGTGTAGACTTCAGTGTTACTGTTCTGACGACAGGATTCTGGCCAAGTTACAAAACTTCAAACATAAATCTACCTTCCGAGATGGTATATCTTTTTATTCCTTCATCACATACCTGATTGGCTATCTCGTAGAGTTAGTCACCTGACATCTATTTGACCCGTGTATATATTGGTCTAACTTTTGTTCTCGTGCTTTTCAGATTAAATGCGTCGAAATTTTCAAAGATCATTACAATTCGAAACAGAAATCCAGAAGGCTCACTTGGATCTATTCCATGGGAAATTGCAATATCGTTGCAAAGTTTGACGCCAAACCTATCGAGCTTATTGTTACAACATATCAGGTACTCCCCGGCCCGCTATTTTAAACCCTTGACCAAGTACACTTCACTTTGTGAATTTTTTTAAAAAAATCTTACATTCCCCGTTATTTTGACTGAACAGGCTGCGATGCTTCTGCTATTCAACGGATCTGAACGACTAACTTACTCTGAGATTGTGACGCAACTAAATCTGCCCGATGACGACGCCGTGCGCCTGCTCCATTCACTCTCATGTGCAAAGTATAAGATTCTTAACAAAGTGCCAAGCAACCGAACAATTTCCCCAAGTGACGTCTTTCAGGTCAACCACAAATTTACCGACAAAATGAGGAGGATAAAGGTGCCTTTTGTAATTCAGTCTTCCTACCTTGTTTCTCAATTTTGTTCTGGTTCTTTCCAGTTTAATTCTTGTATAACCGAATGACTTTGCAATGCGTGCGTGCAGGTACCACTTCCTCCGACCGACGAGAAGAAGAAGGTTGTCGAGGATGTCAACAAGGACAGGAGATTCTCGATCGATGCTTGCATCGTGCGCATCATGAAGAGCCGCAAGGTCATGGGCCATCAGCAACTCGTTGCGGAGTGCGTTGAGCAGCTCAGCCGCATGTTCAAGGTCCGTCCATCAAACTCCCAAGTCAATTTAGCTTTTGGATATTGCGATATTACTTTTTTGTGATGCTTACTAGCGTATGTCTCTCGTGCAGCCTGACATCAAGATTATCAAGAGGAGGATCGAGGATCTTATCAGCAGGGAATACTTGGAACGAGACCTGGAGACTGCAAACACCTACAGATACTTGGCTTGATTCATGGACCGATAATCTCGAGTGTGAGACTGCAAGTTATTAAAGGATTTGTTCAATTTGTTTCTGTTGATGGCTTCTAGCCATGCCGAGACGGGGCTGGCTAAAACAGCTATAGCGGGCTCGTTGTTTTGTAAGCAACTGTACATTAATACCCAAGTGCTTTATAATCTGTTGAACATCTCGTACCTTTTGATTTCCTGCTTTTTTCATTTTGTCTTACCTACATCATCCGCAACTAGTCGAACTCACTCACAAAAGGCTAGAACTGTGAAACTAACCAACTACTTTTCCTCCAACCAAATTCAGCATGCACATTTACAGAAAAGAAGATTAACAGTAAGCTATCTCCATCCATGACAAAACAAAATCATCAGATTCAATTCATGGGAATTGCAGATCCTAAGGCCAACGTAAGGCCTTTTAGACATGATCAGCATCTGTAACCACTTTTCTTCAGAACATATCAAATTCTAAAAGACTTCTAAGTTCTTCTGAAGTTTTCACAAATATTCCCCTTTTTTCTCACACCTATAGAAATTTGCAAATACTCCTATTGAAATTTGCAAATACTCCTACTTAAGACATCCTAGCAGACGCACGGCATCCCAGACCCCAGCAGCTGCTTCATGTCCGGCCACCATCGTCTCTTTCTATCTACACGTGCATGAACCCAGGGGCGGAGCTATGTGTATTGCTGAGGGGCTATTGCCCCCTCAACAATACACGTAGCTGAGGTTGTAGCTTTGTGCATGTTTATGGAGATGATTTATATATGTAAAATGATCTAATCTTCATGCATCCTGCTGTTAATTTGGCAATCATCATCTCTTGCCATGAGTAACAACATTTAACCTTGCATGCATCATACTTGGTTCTGGTTGTGATTAATTTGGTTTGGGTTTACATTCAGGGGAGTGCGATGAGGCGAACCACGCCGTGGGGAACATTCATAATACCACCCTCACGCATGTCTTCACCGTGGCAGCCACGATAGTCATGTTCGACTGGGTCATCTGCTGGCTCCTCGCACGGATCACCGGACGGCCGGACGGACCTACGACCTGCAGAGAATGGGGGCTGGCCTTGTTCTCGGCGCACTGGCCATGGCCATCGCGGGCACAGTCGAGATCTTCAGGAAGAAGGCAGCACGACAGAGGCAAACAACAACGAACTGCACATCTTGTGGCAGGTGCCGCAGTACGCGGTAATGGGAATGTCTGAGGTGTTGATGTACGTGCCCCTGACGAACTTCTTCCACGCGGAGATGCCCGACGGATTCAAGAGCTTCGGGTGTGCCCTCTGCTTGTCATCCGAGGTGATCGACAATTACATGAACGATGTCATCATCACCGCCGTCAACAAGGCCACCTCCGTTGACGGTCGTCCAGGCTGGATCCCCTCACTGACTTAACAAGGGGCAGGTGGACAAGTTTTTGTTCATGTTGGCCATCCTATGCAGGGGCCAAGCTATGTGTATTTCTAAGGGGGCTATTGGCCCCCGACCTAGGACAAATTCCTGAAGACCTTTTTTTCTAGGGACATAGTTAGAAGAAAATTTTCTCATTAGCCCCCACAAACATGCATACTTTACCTTTTGCCCCCCCCCCCTAACATCCCAGTCAAGCTCCGCCACAGCATGAACCCCGTGATGGAGAGGTCAGGTCCAGCCGGCGGCTCATGGTGACATTAAACGCGCGTTCAATTTGAAAAAAAAATATGAACATTTTACATTTCCATGATTTCTTTTCAAATGACATGAGGCCTTACAACATGTCAATTTTATTTGTTTCCACATGGCAATTCTAGTTCACTGAAAATCTTAGAACTTAGGCGTCAGTTTTTTAATATTTCCATAAAAGAAAGGGTTAAGGGCAACTCTAACCGATCCCCTATATATAACGGACGATCTCGCGGAGTAAACCCTTAGTGTAGTATTTTTACTTCACTGCATGAACATTTTTCAAATGCAAATATTTTAATTTAACTAAAAATCATTTCACAAATATAAATAAATGTGAAAAAAGAAAAGAATGTAAGGAAGAAACTAACTATTACGCACGGGGGGCATTGAGGTGAGGCGAGCTAAGGTCTCGTAATAGGCAAGACATAGTCGCGCCCATAGGAGGACACAATACTGCAGAAGCATCATGCTGAGGTTAAGCGTCTTCGAAAGCCCATAAATTGAAGTCTAGAACTCCTCTATATACTCCGTTTGATCACATTTGTCTAAAAAATGTCCCTTTGATCTCACATGTTTTCCTCACCGATCTTTAAATCCACAGTTTTCTCAAAATTTCATGAACATTAACACTCGGGATCAGTTTAAAAAATCTAAACATTTATCTAAATTGATGATATTTTACAGAAATTGTGAACTTTCCTTGATTCCACAAACATATTTGAAAAACTCATGAATTTTTTGAAAACTTCACGAACAATATATTGTATTTTTGAAAATCAATGGACATTTTTAATATTCATGATATATTTTATAATTTTTTGAAATAACAAAACCAAATGAAAAGAAAATAGTTAGGAGGACTCCCGTGTGATGACTGGAAATTGCTAATGGCTTCATGAAGCCCGATTTTGGAAAAATAAAGATAAAAAATCATGTTGAAGTTTCAAAAAATCTGAAAAAGTACACATGTATATAGGAAATATATTACATGTCTGTAAATTTTCAAGATGAAATACGTTCTGATGTGATCTACAAAACAATTCATGATTTTCGAACACGTAATAGGCGAGACATAGTCGCGCCCATAAGAGGACACACTACTCCAGAAGCATCATGCTGCATTCAGCTCCTGGGCCAGGACGAGAGGTTGAGCGTCTTCGAAAGCCCATAAATTGAAGTCTAGGACTCCTCTATATACTCCCTTTGATCTCATTTGTCTAAAAAAAAAGTCCCTTTGATCTCACATGTTTTTCTCACCGATCTTTAAATCTACAATATTCTCAAAATTTAGTGAACACTAACACTTTTGATCATTTTAAAAAATCTAAACATTTTTCTAAATTGAAGATATTTTACAGATTGCATGCACTACCACCGTTGGATCTCCCTCCCGCAGGTACATCGTTTTCCTCCTCTGTGTTCGCATCCCCCCTTCTCACCTGCAGCTCCCCCACAGCCCCTACTTCTTGGCGACTGGTCCTCCGCTCCTTGCGGCACGGTGGCCGGTGCTCTCATCATCGCCAGGTGCAGTTCAACGTCGGCCATCGCCGCTAGCATGTAGCTACTGTGGCCACCTGTTGCAGCTTTTTTCCCTAGGTTGTAGCAAAACCAAATGCCGGTGGTAGCATCCCCGACCACCGTGCGCCGATGCAAAGCTCCGCCGTCGCACCACTGCACGTGGTTGCAGCACCACATCCTGTTGTTGCACCATGGCATGCTTCTGTGGTCGCAGCCCCCCCCCCCCCCCACCCCATCGCCGGGCAACAGCCTCACCGTTGCAGCTTTTGCAACCTCTCATAGCCTCGCGGTTGAATCTTTTTGCAAGGCCGGTTGCAACTTTTAACTCTGTGGTTGCAGCAAAAAAATGGAGAGACGCTATGGCCGTCGTCGAGGAAGATTTCTCATCTCTGGTTGAAGCTTTTTCATCTGTAGGTTGACACTTTCTGTCAAATGGTTGTCACTTTTCCTGTATTCTGTTGTTAGGTTGAAGCTTTTTTATCTACTGGATGTAGCCTTTTGTGTCCATGGTTGTACCACGGGAAAACGCCGTTTGCAACTCTTTCCAGTGCGCGGTTGCAACTCCTCCCAGTCGCCATGGTTGTAGCACAGGCACCTCGGTCCTCCCGGTGTTTGGCCTGTCGCCGGTTGCAGCAAAAAGGGAAGAGGGGAGGAGGAAAAGTAAGAGAGGGAGAAGGAGGAAAAAGGAGGTGGGAAGACGAGCGGGGCTGCAAC
This sequence comes from Aegilops bicornis, assembly GCA_021605145.1. Classification (NCBI taxonomy): domain Eukaryota; kingdom Viridiplantae; phylum Streptophyta; class Magnoliopsida; order Poales; family Poaceae; genus Aegilops; species Aegilops bicornis. The sequence goes on along the minus strand of CM038671.1, from coordinate 29,891,671 downwards.
CTACATCCATGGCCGACGGCGAGCTGCTCACGCGCTGCAATGGAGGAGATCCACGCGAGGGGGGCGGTGGTGGGGAGGGGTAGAGATGCGGCGTCGTGGGGACGAGATCCGTGCGAGGTTGAAGGCTGCATGGGTGGCCCCATGTCATACGTGTCGTTTGGTGGATGATTGGGGTGAAGCGCGCTTGGACGCGTCCGGCCCAAAGTTCAGCCGGCGCGCCGTGCCCAAATAGTTTCCTTTCATAAATCCAAGTAAACTTTTGGTACACTTTCCCGTCCCGTTTTCAAATCCACAATTTTCTCAATCCTGTCGACCTAGCAAGGGAAAAATTCTCGGGCCTCATGCACCAACATTCTTTGTTTGACAAATTTGTTACAGTTTCTTTTTTTTTGCGGGTTTTTTTATTCTGGTGTAAGCTCTCCGCTTAATTGAAAAGTCAGATCATTTGTGTTAAACAACGCAATGTCAATAACAGCTATTTGTCACTTTCAGGTTGCAGGCCATTTCACATTTCAAAAAGGACAGATCATAGCAAATGACATCATGAACAGGAGTTTCAAGAATACGACGTACGCTAACAATACTTAGTCAATTGTGGTTGAGGGTGACTGATTTCTTTATCCAAAAAAGGATGGTGACTGGTTTTTTTTGTCCTGATCAAGCCTCCCCTAAATTGGTGCTAGAAACAAGCGCATAATTAGTTGGTGGTGGCCGGCGACGTCAGATAGTTTCTCTACAATTGATGAGTGCCCGAGTCAATGCGCACCGTGGAAATTATTAGTCGCTGGTATACATTTGATGGTGACTGACATTTAGACTCCTAGCTAAAGATCATTTTAGAACGATATATACTACGCAAGCAATCTATATGTATGTTTAGTGGGGTAGAACGCCTCGGCACTTGCAATCAAGGTCGTCGAAATTGTGATTCTATCATATGGTTTTACGACTTTCCATCTAAATTGTTTGGACACGTTCTATGCTTCTAGTCAATAAAATCCAAGGTTTTACGATTGTAATAGATATGATCATAAGATAAACGATCTTACCACACTAGCGCAGAACCGGGCAATAGCACCGGTTCGTAACGCCCTTTAGTGCCGGGTCTAAAAAGATTTACCGACAAATTTGTGCAGGCCACACCTAGCAAAAGGTTAAGATGAAGAACTATACCGAACTAAGTGCATGTTTTGCTTGGAGTATATTCTACTGCAAGCCCGCGATCAAGTGGAACCTCCAATTCACTAAATTCAGCGTCATCGGTGCCTTGATCGGTTCACACTAATTAAAGTAAGGTACCTGGGTTGTATCTGTTCTTGTTTTCAAAGTGAATAAGACCAAATTATATCTCATCTAGATGAGTTCTAGGTACTTCCTAAATTAATGTTCAATAAGAAAAGATATCATCTTATAGCATCACATCCACCTCACCCGGCCCTATGAACAGCCGGCACCTCGTAATCGACGGGAACGTCTCCTCCCACTGCGAGCATCAGGATTTGAACCCTGGTGGGTTGGGGATACCACAGGTTGGTTCGCTAGTGAGAACTGAAAGCAACTGATATGACCGGTGGCGGTGGGAAATTAACGTGGCGGTGGTCCAGGTGGAATGTACGTATTTCCAGTGTTCTTTTTTCCAAGTGAAAAAAGGTCTATCCCACTCTTCTTCTTTTCTCCAAGTGGGCGATCCGAATCCGATAGTGATCATTTGCTGATGCATAACGCACTTTGTTCATCATCATCTGGCAGAAGAAAAACAAGACAAGGACCTCGTGTAGGTTTGTAGCTAGCTGGTCGTACGTGTTCGGGCCGGCTGTTAGCTTCCCATGCATGGCGACCATCGGCGTCGTCGTCCTCCTGCTCCTCCTACTCGCGCCCACGCCGTATCTGGCAGCTGCCGATTTCTGCGACAACGTCAAGGCCGCCGGCGCCGCGCTCTCCCGGAACGCCTCCTCTTCGCCGGTACAGTTCGCCACGGCCACCATCGGCCAGGCCCCCGACGTGGTGTACGCGCTGGCGCTCTGCCTCGGGGACGTCCTCGACAGCTCCGCCTGCGGCGCCTGCATCGCCGACTGGTTCGCCGCCGTAAACCAGACGCAGTGCGACAAGGCGGGCTTCAGCTACCGCGACTGCATCGTCGTCTACGGCGCCGGCGCCGACATCCTGGCGGCGCCCTCGAACGCCACGGGGGGATCCGGCGACAACACGCCGCCGTTCCAGGATTGGAACATCAGGAACGTGACCGCCGACGACGCCCCCCGCATCGTCAACCTCACCTTCGAGCTGCTGGCGGCGACCGCGCAGATGGCGGCCACCACGACGCCCAAGCTGTACGCCACCGGCGTCATGGACATGAAAACAGTGGGGACCTACCCCAACGTGTACTCCCAGGTGCAGTGCACGCCGGACCTGTCCGCCGACGACTGCTCGGCGTGCCTGCGCCGCCTCCTCGGCATGGTCAACTCCACCATGGCCCTGCGCATGGGTGGGCGGATGGGTGTCACGCGGTGCTTTTTCAGGTACGAGGCGTTTCCTTTGTACGGCGCCCGGCCCATGCTAAGCCTGCCGTCGTCGCCGCCGGGGCCGGCCCCGACTCCGACCAAACGCAGGAGCATGCTGTGGGTGATCCCCGTAGCTTTAGTTCCTCTAACGGCGGCAGCGCTTCTCTTCTTCATCTGTTACTGTCGACGGCTAACAAGGCAAAGAAAAGGTACATATCCTATTTTTCTAGTGGATTCCTTCTTTCATATAATCTTCACAAATAGTGGTAAATTGGTGATTATGTTACTGCTATGATATTTGATGGCAATAATGTTACTCAAGGATCAAGACGTGCTCACAGTTTGGAGTGGCAAGGGAAAAATTCGGATTTCTCTTTGTTTGAGTTTGAACATCTACTGGAGGCCACAAGAAATTTTTCAGAAGAAAGCAAACTTGGGCAAGGTGGCTTCGGCGCTGTCTACAAGGTAAATTAGTATAGTAATAGGCCACTTTTTTTGTCAACTGTTTAGTACAAGCCTAATATGGTCCCTTGTATGAAACATGAACCTAGCTGATAAGTTAGTAAATGGTAGAGAAGGATTAATTACAATGATTCATACTTTTGAAGAGATTGTTTTTTCTCAGGGCCAGCTTCCAGATGGGTCGGAGATAGCGGTTAAGAGACTTGCTTCACATTCAGGACAGGGTTTCATGGAGTTTAAAAATGAAGTCCAGCTCATAGCCAAACTCCAACACACGAATTTGGTTAGACTCTTGGGGTGTTGCTCTCAAGAAGAGGAGAAAATATTGGTCTATGAATACTTGCCAAACAAAAGCTTGGATTTCTTCATCTTTGGTATGCATTTGCATTTCTTAGTTTACTTCAATCAATTACTCTCTCTGTCGATATGATGAATCAGAACGACTAAATATTACTCTAGGCTTGTTTTTGGCAGTCCTATGAGTATAGTTTCATGCCCTTGGTAATTTATTTTCATTTACCTGGGTGCCTTTTTCCTGTTACACTAATAACTAATTGATGTGTAGATGAGAATCAAAGAGCTTTGCTGGATTGGACAAAACTTGCAGCAATAATTGAAGGAGTAGCAAATGGACTTCTCTACTTACATAAGCACTCTCGATTGCTTGTCATACACCGAGATCTTAAACCAAGCAACATTCTCTTGGACAGTGAAATGAACCCAAAAATTTCAGATTTCGGGCTAGCAAAAATATTCAGCTCAAATGACACCGAAGGAGACATTACAAGAAGAGTGGTTGGCACATAGTAAGTTTCTTAAAAAATAACTCAATTTCAATTATATACATTACATTTATACTAGATAAGGTAATCTTGACATATATTATATACCATTTTAGTGGCTACATGGCCCCTGAGTATGCTTCGAAAGGAATCTTCTCTATTAAATCCGATGTCTTCAGCTTTGGTGTTGTCATTCTTGAGATCCTAAGCGGGAAACGGAATTCTGGTACCCAACAATGTGGAGGTTTCATCAATCTGCTTGGATATGTAAGATTATACACACAAACTTAAGCTTGCAAAATTATCTCTTACTTCTCATTTTCTATACAACCTAATGTGTGTGATGGAATTGCAAACAGGCATGGCAATTATGGGAGGAGGGAAAGTGGATTGACCTTGTTGATGCATCATTGGTTTCTGATAGTCACTCAACAAAGATAATGAGGTGCATTAACATAGCATTGTTGTGCGTACAAGAGAATGCAGTTGATCGACCAACCATGGGAGATATTGTTTCGATGCTAAGCAATGAGACTATGATCTTGGCTGAGCCTAAGCAGCCAGCATATATCAATGTAAGAGTAGGAAATGAAGATACATCCACTGCTCCTGAGTCATATAGCATCAATGATGTGAGCATATCTATCACAAGTCCTAGATAGTGTTTTTCCTCGTGTCATGTTCTTTTATTGTCCATTTGTAGTACATCCATACCAACATAAATGGTGTATAATGTGTAAGTTTAGGTGGTGTCTCAAGTGTGTGGTTTATGTACCCTAAAACGCATAAGAGAAGGCTTTTGAAGCTACTTGGAGCAACTTTTTCCGTTGTGCATGAGGTGTTTTTTCTACCTTTGTTGTCACACATAACTAAAACACAATACAATTGTGGATCGTGCCAAATGCGGTTTTGATTCTGTTAAGTTTTTCCATAAATAATGATTGGGTATCTATTGAAAAAAAAAAGAGAACTACAATGTTTAGCCATAAAAAACACTACAAGCTGCAATGACTAAATGGTTGATACCAAAGGAGGAGGTGGTTTTGGTGCTTAATGAAGGCTTCAATCTATCTATGATAGATTTCTTCTATCCAAAAGCTTGTGCAATATGAATCGGCCTTTTCTAATCCATATATAAGGGGCCATCAGCTTCTTGTATATATAGTTAGGGGAAAGTATCTTGGCAGGTACATGAATCCTCTACCGAGCGGAACTCTTTCTGTCCGTTGTCGTACAGTTGGTTTTCCTGGTTGTATATGTAGTTTTTCTTATCTCTTATTAGAGTCTTTCCAAAGTACGACTATGTGTGGGTTTCCAGAAGGCTCCTTGGATATAGTAGTTGTACACTACTTATATTCAGATTGATTCTATCTCCGGTGGCACTCCATTGGTTGAGATGATGATGCATCGAGTTAGTTGTGGCCATGGGAGGAGAGAAACAAGGAGTGGGAGGAAAGCAAATGGGTTTATGAGATAGTGAAGGGGCGATGTAACGACCATTTGGACTGGCATTTGTCAGAAATCGATCACCCCAAGGAATGACATTGAACTAGGCATCCCGCGGCAGGCTTTCCCATCTGTTTCTTGTGCAAATCTTGTTGTTCTCTTCTAATTTTGGACAAGCGATTCTGTTCTACTCAGTTCTTAATCTAGAAATGACTTGTTCAAAAAAAAACATTATATTATATTTCTGCCGGCCGGCAGCTGGTAGACCGAGTGTGTAAGTGAAAGTGAAGTGAACAATTTTAAGTCAACAAATTAACTGGGGTGACGCCGAGATTGATCGTTCAAATTAGTTGGAAAGCAACAGGCAAACAGTCAGCAGAGGCTGGCCGGCCACTGCATAAAATTTTGTTTCATTCTTCCAAGTCATCCACCAAGCGACATGGAAAGCATGTGATTGCCGGCCGTGCTAAACACATATACGTTAGGTGAAAGTGAACGTCTTGACCTGAATAATTAGTTATCTCACACTCAACAAGTTGTTCTTCACCTGAATAACCCGTGCGTTAGGTGCCAAACACGTAGTAACATATTCAATAATTTGTTCTTGACTCTCCGAAAGAAAGACTTGCTCAACCGAAAGCAACGACTGAAACAATTGCCAGTGGTTAGTTAATTTGGAGTTTTGAGGGGTGGCATATTTCTATGTGTGATGACAAAGGCGGGTGACCTTTTCCACTAAAATCCAATGGGTGTAAATTTCTAATTCACCGGATAGACGGCCAGATGTCTTATTTTTCTGCAATATTTTCTAATATGTCTTTTTCATGTTATTCTGGTTAATCCATCATACACATTTAGTACTACTCTATAATACAATATAATATTTTTTAGGTGTGGTTCCAATCTTTTTTTTTGAACCAAACTATCCCCATTTGCATTTATCACGAAAATGACGAGTTCTTATAGACGAGAGGAGACGGGAAAGAGAGATATAGTTTGAGACACTAATTGTAAACCCACTGTTACCTTGTTGTGGTCCCGCAACTCATGTGTTTCTTCTCAGCGCCTTGTTGAAGGCATCTAGTGGTACACTTTTGATGCTTGTTAGGCTTGTTTTGTTGTGTGTTTATTTTTTATTCTTTTTTGCGGAAAGGCCAGAGGCCATATATGGTCATATATTAAGCACTGTAGTATAAATATGTAGAAATACGCCCTTACAAAAAAATGAAAAATACATTCAGATTCTTAGGGTTGCTGAAGTCTTTTTCCTCCCGCATCCATTGATGGTGTGCTTTATTTCATCAGCGTGTATAAAAAGTCCCTCGACACTATATTGTATCTTTCGGATGTGTCATGTAATTTTAGAAACGGAGTAAAACCCTGTTTTTAAAAAAAAAAATCAAAAAACTAATTGGAAGCCCGCTGCTAAGGGCATCTCCAATGCCGACCCGCAAATTCCTTTGGTATATGTCCGGACATGGTCCACACGCGGACATAATACGGGACGGAGCCATCCAACGCTAGTTACAAATTATCCGGCTGAGAGGAGAAAAAGTAGGTGGGTACCATGCAGGTGGTTGGATATTTATGATTTAGTTCCTGGTTGGGAGGAGAGGGAGAGGGGGGGGGGGGCATGCATGTGCGGTTGGGAGGAGAGAGAGAGAAGAGAGATACATGGATGTGATTGGGACTTCAGAAAAACTCCTCCAGGTTTGTCTCCAAAATACCGTAATTTGGACGTCCAGACAGCTTCGAGGATTGATAAAGGTCCCCATTGATTTGCAAAAGTGAACAAATGTGCCCAATCAGACATAAACCAGTATTTTACGGTTCTTCCTTCGAGATGCCCTAAAATATCTGAAAGACATGTATGTACTTTTCTAAATCGAAAATCCACCATGGTGACTATTAATTTTCAAACATAGTTAAGTTGTCCAAAATGCTATACAACGAATGATGGAGGATCTCCCGTCCAGACACAAGTCTGGGATCCTTTCTGCTAACAAATGAGCTACAATATTCCTCTCCCTCGGGCAGTGTTCTATGATTACATGAGAGAAATTCCTAGCTAAAACACACACTCTTCAGATATTGCGAAACTTTTGTCGCTGAAAAACCTCCATTATCCATAGTTTGAACAACTTCCAGGCAGTCTGAGTTGATAATTATCTTCTCGCTCCAACTCGACATGCCACGATGAGTCCATCTTTCAACGCTCGAGTTTCCGCAGTAGCAACCAAGTTTACATGTTCAATTCCACTGTTACTCGGACCCACAAAGTGCCCATGGTCATATTTGATCACAGCTCTAGTAGCCCCCTTCTCCTCCTCAAGACAGAAAGCAGCATCGATATTCATTTTAACATAGCCCTCAGGAGGTTTCGACTAACCTTGTTTCTTGATGCACTTCTTCCTATCCACAGCCTTCATGTGCATAGTTCTGTATTCGAGAATTTTTTTTATAAAGTATCCGAGAAAACATGTACGTGGTTCAACTGGTTGGGGGAGTGAGCTTAGCTCAACTGGTTGGGCAGTAGATGTAGAAACCCAATACCTGGGTTCAAATCCTCACGGAGGCGAATTTAGCTTCCTATTTATTCTTGAGGACCAGGCTTTCCTGGTACTCACGCATTTATTGAGAACTTGACACGGTGCGTAACCGAGATTAAAAATCCTAGTACTCATACTTAAAAGGCCGTATGCATCCGTAGTTGGTGCAAAGGTCGGGGAAGTGAAATTCTCCCCCAATTTTTAGATCGCCACATCCATCGCGAACCAGAGGTCCCTCGCGTCGCTCTCGTGGGCGGCATCGGGGGAACCCTAGCCTCTACCTAGTGGCCGCCTCCTACACCCTCCCTTCCCCGCAGCCAGAAGGCGCTGCCGGGCGAAGCCTGGTGCGCGTTGGCGGCGGCGGGACCCCTCTCCCCCTCCCGGGTATGGCTGCAACGCGAGATGCGGCGGCGTGGCGCTGATGCGTGGCGGGCGCGTCGGGCAGCACGGGGGCCAGAGGGCGACGCGGGTAGGCGGCCAGGCCGTGGCGGCTGCGCGTGGGGATGGCTCCAGGCCGGCGGCGTGGGCACGGATCTGGTCCCGCTGGCGCTGTCTCGGCCTCCCCTGGTCACCAACGGGTCTCGGTGGGGGCTTCTCCTTGCCGTGATCTGGCAGCGCCGGCCTGGATCATCCAGATCCTGACAGTGATGGCGGCGGTCCGTGCATGAGAGATGGAGGTTCTTCGAACAGATCTGGGTGAAAACCTACTATCGGCTATTGCTAAGGCCGATGGTGGCTGCGCTGTCTGCGTCGTTCCCTTCCTGACGGCATCGATGTGGAGAAGTTCAATACCACTCTCTGCTACCTTCGGGGAAAATCCTGGATCAGTAGATCGGATGACGGCAGCTCTCTGGTGCTGTTTCCCCTTGGGGGCGTCATTCTTGAAGGTGCACATGGGCTCGAGGGACCGGAGAACGGCTTCTTTGGTGGAGCGGTGCTTCATCTTACATATTGATGGCGGTGGATCTCGACAGCGTGGCGCTGTGGAGACTCAACGTCCGATGCGCGGAGATGGACTCATGCAGGAGGAGGATGTTGCATGACTGCATGGTGGCGTCGATGGCAGAGAAACATGGCAAGGTCGGTGCGCCAGTTTGCTTTGAAGATGGATTGGTGGAAGATGGCGGCGACGACACACATGAGAGTGCGTTAGACCGGTTTGTGCCCCAAGCCCAATATGTGACTTGGTTGGGACCTCTGGTTCTATATGTTAGGCATTTGTGTGATGTCTGTTTAGTATTAGGCTCGGACAATCGGCACCCCTTCATCATGTGGATAGGAGTATCGACAGATGTTGCTAAGATGATGGATTCAGACTACCTGATATACTATTTTGTAAGGCCTTTGTGAATAATCAATAAAATGGCTGCATGCATCAGCCAGATTCAGAGGCCGGGGCAAATCCTTCTTTTGTAAAAGAAAAATATACGTAGTTCTTAACCTAGAACGATGAAAAGAGATTTCTATTCTGTTCCTGCCGGACCGGAGCTGGCAGACCGAGCGTGTGAGTGAGGTGAGCAATTTTAAGTCGAGAAATTAACTGAGTGTTTGATCTTTCAAACACTGCATAGACTTTCTTTCCATCCAACCTCAGTGAACGCCGAGAAGACCTGTTGACCTCCTCTGCATTTTGCCATGTTAAAGCAACGAGAAACAGAGGGGCAATTAGGACAAGCACATAGGGTCAGCATGGCGGGCGTGCTGCTGCTCGTGCTGCTCGTTCTCATGCCAGCGTCGGCCACGGCGATCGGCCACGTCTGCGGCAGCGGCGGCAACTACACGGCCAACAGCACCTACCAGTCCAACCTCGCCGTGCTCAACGCCACCCTCCCCGGCAACGCCTCCTCCTCCCCGCAGCTCTTCGTCACCGCCACCGCCAACGCCAACGCTAACGGGACCGCCGGCGTGGTGCGCGCGCTCGCGCTCTGCCGCCACGACACCACAAACCTCACGGCGTGCAGGGAGTGCGTCGCCTCCTCGTTCGCGTACGCGCACAAGATGTGCCCGAACCACACGGCCGCCACCGTCTACTACGACTACGACGAGACGAACGCCTTAAAACCAGGGTGCCTCCTCGGCTTCTCCGGCGACCGGGGCTTCCTCAGCACGGCATCCGGCACCACCGGTAACGGAACCTTCTTCCAGTATTTCAACACGGTGAACATCGCCGGCAACGCCGGCGTCGTCGCTGCGGCCGTCCGCCAGCTCCTCGCGCAGACGGCGCGGGACGCGGCCGCCGCGGCCAGGAGGTTCGCCACAGGGTTCATGGACGGCGGCACCACGACAACACTCTACGCCCTGGCGCAGTGCACGCCGGACCTGTCCGCCGGCGACTGCCTGGGGTGCCTCCAGCGGCTCGTGGGCTCGATCAACGCCACCAACTCCGTGCGCCTCGGTGGCCGGATCCTCCGGCTCCGCTGCAACGTCAGGTTCGAGGCCTTCATGTTCTTCGACGACAAGAACATGCGGCGGATTCCATCTCCATCATCCATGGCTCCGGCGCCGGCCCCGGCGCCGACAAGCAAGAGTATGTGCTGAACAATCCTTGATTAATTAACTGACATGTTATTACTATGACTTGTATGATAATTCCTTGACACTGCAAAAAACTTATGCTAATTTTGAAGGACATGGAGTCAAACCTTGGGTAATTGCCTTATCGGTGGCTGCTTCTGTTGCTCTGGTTGCAATCTGTTTCATCGTCTACTGTCTTCGGCGGCTTAGAAAAAAGAACACAAAAGGTGAGTAAATTAGTTACTGAAATGATCAATAGTATATATAATTAAGAGATCGATACTGATAGCGCCATGATTTTCAGGTACACAAGGAAAGCGTACTCACGAGTTTCAAGAAGGCGATGAACAAGTTTGGGAAATGGAAACAGAGTTGGCCGATTTTTCAGTATTTGACTTTAATCAGATATTAGAGGCTACAGACAACTTTTCCGAAGAAAACAAACTTGGCGAAGGTGGATTTGGCCCTGTTTATAAGGTAAATATATATAACAATATTACGTAATAATCCTCGTTTTCTAGGCAAGATAACATGCATCACCATTATCATCAGAGTATATATAGGAATTTGGAACAGTCGATAAGAGGGAGAATATTGATCCATCAAAAAGCCCCAAATTGTTGCACAATACTGATAGATATTTTTCTCCTAGGGCCGCTTTCCTGATGGAGTGGAGATAGCAGTTAAGAGACTTGATGCGGATTCAGGACAAGGTTTCATAGAGTTCAAAAATGAAGTTGAGCTCATAGCCAAACTGCAACACAGGAATTTGGTTAGGCTCATGGGATGTTGCTCTCAAGGAGAGGAGAAAATACTCGTCTACGAATACTTGCCAAACAAAAGCTTGGACTTCTTTATCTTTGGTACATATTTGCGTTTTCAGATTCATATGTCAACCTTAAGTTCTCTTGTCTTTTGATTGTTTCTTTAGATGTTTGTCCTCTGTTATACCAACATTTAACCTATGTGCAGATGAAGATAGAAAAGCTCTATTGGATTGGGACAAACGTATTGCAATAATTATAGGAACAGCAGAAGGACTTCTTTACCTACATAAGCACTCTAGGTTGCGTGTTATACATCGTGATCTTAAACCAAGCAACATTCTTTTGGATAGCGAAATGAATGCTAAAATATCAGATTTTGGATTAGCAAAAATATTCAGCTCAAATAACACCGACACAGATACTACAAGAAAAGTGGTTGGCACATAGTAAGTTTCATATGAATTACTCCACTTATAAACATTTTTATTGCAAGTCACCTGTATAGTAATTTGACGTATATTATTACACTATTTTAGTGGCTACATGGCACCTGAGTATGCATCCCACGGCATTTTCTCTATCAAATCAGATGTATTTAGCTTTGGTGTTTTAACTCTCGAGATCATTAGCGGGAAGAGGAATTCCCATGAATGTGGAGCTTTCATCAACCTCCTTGGACATGTGAGTGCATGTTTACACATCCATTTAACTGAAAAAAAGGCTTTGTTTATTCTGTGATAAACTAATTAAGTATTTGATGAAATTTCAAATAGGCTTGGCAATCATTTGAAGAGGAAAGCTGGAGCGAACTCATTGATGCAGCATTGGTTCCCAACATTTATTCGACAGAAATGATGAGGTGCATTAACATTGCACTGTTGTGTGTACAAGAGAATGCAGTTGATCGACCAACCATGTTGGATGTTATTGCAATGCTAAGCAACAAGACCATGATCTTACAAAAGCCTAAGCACCCAGCATATTTCAGCTTAAGCACTGCAGGGAACAAAGAAGCAGCCACTACTACTCATTCTTGTAGTGTTAATGATGTGACTATATCTACGGTGACCCCTAGATAGTTTTCCACTATACGAACGTTGTGTTAATTTAGATGTTCGGTAGTGTGTAAGTTCTAAATAATAAATGAAGCGCACAACTTCTTCTCTATATATTACAAATGTAATGTGTTTTGTACAATGGATGTAGCCAATCAAAATAGAAAACTGTAGTTTTGTTAATTTGTGTTGATAATCTTTTAATATCCTACCAATGGTTGTAGGCGATCAAACTACCGATAGTTGTATGGTATCAGACGAACTCTCCACCATCCAGATCACGTCCTCTCTTTTTTAAACATGTAGCTTGGAAAAATCAAGGTAGGCACTCCCAGAGTCTTTATAGTCCTGAAATTAAGTTGATGTACACCGTTTGGAAAACCGAACCATCTCCGAGTGTCATTCGTGGTATTGAGAAGGAAGTGGTATCCCTTCAAAAGTGTAGTAAGTATTAATTGACCCATGCGAAATCAGCTGAAAAAGGGTTTCCGTGTTCATTTTTCCAAGTGACAAATGGTGATTTGATGACACACAAGCGCACTTATTTGTGGATCATCTCATCTGGCAGAAGGGAAACAAGAAACATGTTGTAGCTAGCTAGTCGTGCGTGCACTCGTGATAGATCGGCCATGGCGATCATCCTGCTCCTCCTCCTACTCACACCGTCTCTGGCGGCCGCCGACGTGTTCTGCGACAACGTCAAGGCCATCGCCACCACTCTCTCCAAGAACGCCGCCTCTTCCCCGGCACACTTCGCCACCAAGACCTTTGGCGGCGCCCCCAACGTCGTCTTCGCGCTCGCGCTCTGCCGCGGCGACGTCCTCGATGGCTCCGCCTGCCGTGACTGCATCGCCAACTGGTTCGGCGAAGCGCTGAACCAGACCAAGTGCGACAAGGCCAGCTCCAGCTACGGCGACTGTATCGTCGTCTATAGCGCCGGCGCTGACATCCTAGCGGCGCCCTCGAATACCACGGGAGGGTACGGCGACAACACGCCGCCCTTCGAGCAGTGGGACATCAAGAACGTCACCACCGGCGACGTACCCCTCGTCGTCGGCCTCGTCCGCGAGCTGCTTGTGGAGACCGCGGAGAAGGCGGCCACCACGGCGCCGAGGCTCTACGCGACCGGCGTCATGGACATGGCTAGAGTGACGACCTACCCAAAGGTGTACTCCCAGGCGCAGTGCACGCCGGACCTGTCCGCCGACGACTGCTCGGCGTGCCTGCGCCGTCTCCTCGGCATGGTCAACTCCACCATGTCCCTGCGAATTGGTGGGCAGATGGCTGTCACGCGGTGCTATTTTAGGTATATATGAGGCGTATCGGTTCTACGACGCCCAGCCCATGCTGAGTCTGCCGTCGCCGCCACCACCGACGACTCCGACCAAACGCAGGAGCGTGCTGTGGGTAATTGCGGTAGTTGCAGTTCCACTATCGGCAGCAGCATTTCTCTTCTTCAATTGTTACTCTCGTCGGCTCAAAAGGCGAAGAAAAGGTATGCTAGCTAATGACCTAGTGGAACGTTGTTCCTTCACGTTCTTTACGGTTAGTGGCGATAATGTTTTTTAAATGTAGTGGTAACAATGTTATGCTGATGATCTAGTGGAATTTAGGGAGGGAGGGCCTAGTTTGGCAAGGCAAGAATTCGGAGTTCTCTTTGTTTTACTTTGAACAGCTATTGGAGGCCACAAGTAATTTTTCAGAAGAAAACAAACTTGGACAAGGTGGCTTTGGTGCTGTCTATAAGGTACATTTGTAGGTCTATGAGGTTCACATTTTTTTTTCTTGTGAACTGTTTTAGCTGCCTAATATGATCTCTTGTATGAAACAAGTATGTCAACATTGAATCTAGCTATCTTATATAGTACTAACTTTTAAACGGGAGAGGATGACTAATTACAGCCAAGGTGGGGAAGAGCCTAACTTTTGGGTAGATATTTTTTCCTCAGGGCCAGCTTCCAGATGGGTTGGAGATAGCGGTTAAGAGACTTGCTTTACATTCAGGACAGGGTTTCACTGAGTTTAAAAATGAAGTCCAGCTCATAGCCAAACTCCAGCACACAAATTTGGTTAGGTTCTTGGGATGTTGCTCCCAAGAAGTGGAGAAAATATTGGTCTACGAATACTTGCCAAACAAAAGCCTGGACATCTTCATCTTTGGTATGCATTTGCATTCCTTAATTTGCCTTAATTATTTTCCATGGTTGTGTTGCATCAAAAGAACTAAATATTACTCAAAAATGTTATTTCTATCAGTTCTGCGAATATGTAGTTCAATTTATGTGGGCGCTTTTCGCCGTATACTAATTATCTAATTGATGTGCAGATGAGTATAAAAGAGCTTTACTAGATTGGACAAAACTATTAGAAATAATTGAAGGAGTAGCACATGGACTCCATTACTTACATAAGCACTCTCGATTGCTTGTCATACATCGAGATCTTAAACCAAGCAACATTCTCCTGGACAGCGAAATGAATCCAAAAATTTCAGATTTCGGGCTAGCAAAAATATTCAGCTCAAATGACACTGAAGGCGACACTACAAGAAGAGTCGTTGGCACATAGTAAGTTTGATAGAAAAAACTCCAATTACAATTATATATATTACATTTCAACCAGATAATGACATTTATCATATATGATTTTAGTGGTTACATGGCCCCTGAGTATGCTTCGAAGGGCGTCTTCTCTATTAAATCCGATGTCTTCAGCTTTGGTGTTGTCATTTTTGAGATCCTTAGTGGAAAACGGAATTCTGGTAACCAACAATGTGGAGGCTTCGTCAATCTCCTTGGATATGTAAGCGTATACACACGAGCTTCAACTTGCATTTTTTTTTCATCATTTGCTATAAAACCTATTTTTATTAATGGGATTGCAAACAGGCATGGCAATTGTGGGAAGAGGGAAAGTGGATCGCTCTCCTCGATGCATCATTGGTTCCTGATATTCACTTGGCAAAGTTAATGAGGTGCATTAATATAGCATTGTTATGTGTGCAAGAGAATGCAGTTGATCGGCCAACCATGGGAGATATTGTTGCAATGCTAAGAAGTGATACTATGATCTTGGCCAAGCCTAAGCAGCCAGCATATATCAATGTAAGGGTGGGAAATGAAGAGACGTCCAATGCTCCCGAGTCGTGCAGTATTAATGATATAACCATATCTGCCACAATTCCTAGATAGTGGTTTTCCTTGTATCATGTTATTAATCTATCTCATTGTACTAGTATTAACAACACTATAAACATTATATGATGTGGAAGTATAAATGTTGCTTCAAATGTGAGATTATGTACCCCAATAGATATAAAAGAAGGCTTCCACGCTAGTTGGAGTAAATAATCAGCTGGTTTTCCCATGCCCTTGATCATATTTCCCTTCCCGGGTGTGGCTGTTCTACACCCACGCACATTGTACCCCCGGTGCACCCACGATAAAAAAATTAGCAAAACATCTGAAAAAATTCTGAAACTTTGTGGATGTGATTATGAGCAAATGTTTTAGGTGCTTGCAAGATCTAAGGAAATCTGTATAAAAAAACAAAGTTTGTGCTCAAAACATGTGGACAGTAATGTGGGTGCACAACATCATTTGTATTTTGTTTTTGTATGGACATCATTTGATGTTTTTTGGTGACCAAACTTTGCAAGCTCCTAAAACATTAGCTCATAATCACATTCACCAAGTTTCAGGTTTTTTGATTTTTTTTTTACTATTTTTCTTGAATTTACTGCTCACTGCGTGAGTCGATGAGTGCATCTAAGGTGGGTGCAGCCACTACTTTCCCTTCCCTTTTTGGTGTTGAAAAATATTACCTTACTTTAATGATGTGCACATAGTAAATTTTCTACCATTCTGTCCTACAGAACTAAAAACACATGTTGCATAAAAACGTAGAAAATGAAATACAATTATGAATGGTTGCATGGCAGAAATAGATGGAGTGCTCCCAGGAATTCTTTTGTGCCCGGAAGACATCGGAGAGTGGGGGGAGTGGAGTGTTGTGTCATGGCATGCGGAGAAGGGCTAGCCGTGGCCTGGAGGAGTAGAGGAGGTTGTCGCTCACGACACCGATCGCAGTGGAAGAAGGGGAAGAAGCGGGCTCACCACGGGCTCCTCGGGAAGCAGGAACATGGTCGTGTGGCAAGGCATGCAGGGTTAGGAGTCTTTCCTCGGGTGACGACTACTCGATGCATGCAAGGTGCTCGACGGGTGGATCGAGAGCTCGGGGAGCAAACATGTGCCATGTGGCCGATTTTCCCATATAATTTGTTTTTCGGACGAAAGTTATCCGGCTTTGAAACATGAGGGACTAAATGTTGCCCAGAAAAATCTTAAGGGACCAGATGTAGACGTTTGTTGAACATATGGGACAAAAGCATATTTTTCTCAAAAATTAGAGTGACGCCGTGTCAAGCAACGGTCAACAGACTGGTCGGCGTCCACTTCGAAAACTAGTCAACAAACTGGTCGGCTTCCACTGCGAAGACTTACTTTGCATTCTTACAAGTCAATCCACTGTCTTTTTTATTTGGAAAAAAATCGGTCCACTGCATCAACTTGCTCAAAAATGCTAGACGTACGGAGTCCTAGAAGCTTCTACAGGCTCCTTCCTAACCAACTAATCATGTCCCCCTCTTGATTTTCAGGTGGGTGGGCCCCAACCTCCTTTAGTCGAATCACAATTTGACAGCTTAAACACACCCCGTAAAACCCCATAGATGTCTTGCATTCTAAGTCAATGGTGGGCGCGAAACACACGCACATCTCCAAGTGCGTCCGTGCGTGTCAAACACATACGATTTTGCGTTTTAAGCAACGAGAAACCAACACAAGCACGGACGATCAGAAACCCTGCCGCACAACACAATGGTGGGCGTGCTGCTCCTCCTCCTCCTCCTCATGCCGGCGTCGGCGTCGGCGATCGGCCACGTCTGCGGCAGCGCCGGCAACTACACGGCCAAAAGCACCTACCGGTCCAGCCTCGCCGTGCTCAACGCTACGTTCCCCGGCAACGCCTCCTCCTCCCCGCAGCTCTTCGCCACCGCCACCGCCGGCGTGGTGCGCGCGCTCGCGCTCTGCCGCCACGACACCACAAACCTCACCGCGTGCAGAGAGTGCGTCGCCTCCTCGTTCAAGTACGCGCAGAAGATGTGCCCGAAACACAAGGCCGCCACCGTGTACTACGACTACGACGAGGTAAATGTCACGCGGCCAGGGTGCCTGCTCGGCTTCTCCGGCGACGGCGGCTTCCTCAGCCCGGGATCTCTGGAACGACACGTTCTTCCAGTTCTTTAACCCGGTGCAGATCCCGGGAAAGGCCGGGGTTGTCGCTGCTGCGGTCCGCCAGCTCCTGACGCAGACGGCACGGTACGCGGCCGGCACGGCGAGGAGGTTCGCCACAGGGTCCATGGACTCCATTGGCAGTGCCGCACCGACACTCTACTCCCTGGCGCAGTGCACGCCTGACCTGTCCGCCGGCGACTGCCTGGCGTGCCTCCGGCGGCTTGTCAGCATGCTCAACGCTACAAACTCAGTGCGCGTGGGCGGACGGATGTTCGTGCTCCGTTGCAACGTGAGGTTCGAGCCTTTTATGTTCCACAACGACAAAAGCATGCGGCGGATTCCATCTCCATCATCCCTCGCTCTGGCACCGGCACCGGCACCAGCACCAGCGCCAGCTCCGGCAAGTAAGAGTATGTGATGAACAATTCACGCATGCAAAAATTCAAATATGCGACAAGACTCTTGATAAATTAGTTGCCAAGTTATTATGACATTTATGGAATTATTGTTACGTAATGCTAATTCATGGACGTATGGATGCTTAATTTTGAAGGATATGGAGTAAAACCTTGGGTAATTGCCTTATCTGTAGCTGCTCCTGTAGCTCTAGTTGCACTCTGCTTCATCGTCTACCATCGTCGGCGCCTTAGAACCAAGCACACAAAAGGTGGGTAAATTAGTTACTGAAATGATCAACATCATATATATGGGAACTACTCTACTCACTAAATATAAAGACTCATAATTGAAGAGATTCATATTGATTGCACTGGTTCATAATTTTCAGATAAAGGAACAACCTTGCAAGGAAAGAGTACTCACGAGTTTCATGAAAGAGATGAACTAGTTTGGGAAATGGAAACAGAGTTGGCTGAGTTTGCAGTATTTGACTTTCATCAGATATTAGAGGCCACAGTTAACTTTTCCGACGAAAACAAGCTCGGCCAAGGTGGATTTGGCCCTGTTTACAAGGTAATTATATACAACACCGTTCTGTAATCCTTATTTCTAGACAATACAAAATGCATACCAAAGGCTCGTTAGAGCATAGGAAACATATAGATCCAAAGTAGTGTAAATGAGCTTCTACTCGGGACGCGGAGTTTCTGCTCCCTGGCTCATCTCCACCCGCGCTAAAAAAATTTAAAACAAATACTAGAAAAATTCAAAAAAAAATACAATTGTTTTTGTGTGGTAGATAATTTGATGCATGAGGTCCGCTCCAAATTTCAACTCATTTGGACATCTGAGCAGCTCTCGGCAAAAAAGACAAATTCAGGGTCTGTAAAAAAGTTTATTGTTCATGCACTCTTCTACCCGATTTGTCTTTTTTCGAAGAGCTGCTCAGATGTCCAAATGAGTTGAAATTTGAAGTGGACCTCACGCATATTATCTAACATACAACAAAAAAATTGGATTTTTTTGATTTTTTTTTCTGAGCGGGAGCGGATGAGCCTGGGCACCGAGTTGGATTTTTTACTTGGCACTATTGAATTGTGAATTAACTTGTGCAAAGCAGCCTGGATTGTTGCGTAATATTAATATAAATATTCGTTTCCTAGGGCCACTTTCCTGATGGAAATGAGATAGCAGTGAAGAGACTTGATTCACATTCAGGACAAGGTTTCATAGAGTTCAAAAATGAAGTTGAGCTTATAGCGAAACTTCAACACAGAAATTTGGTTAGGCTCATGGGATGTTGCTCTCAAGGAGAGGAGAAAATACTGGTCTACGAATACTTGCCAAATAAAAGCTTGGACTTCTTCATCTTTGGTACATATTTGCACTTTCAAATTCATATCATAGACATTGTTTGTAATGATGGCACCTTAAAATATTTTCAAAAATTAAGGTTCTCGGCTTTAGATTGTTTCTTTAGATTACTCTATTATACTAATATTTGTTTACGTGCAGATGAAAATAGAAAAACACTACTGGATTGGGACAAACGTCTTGCAATAATTGTAGGAATAGCAGAAGGACTTCTTTACCTACATAAGCACTCTAGGTTGCGCGTTATACATCGAGATCTTAAGCCAAGCAACATTCTCTTGGATAGCGAAATGAATGCAAAAATTTCAGATTTTGGACTAGCAAAAATATTCAGCTCAAATAACACCGAAGCAAATACTACAAGGAAAGTAGTTGGTACACTGTAAGTCTCATATAAATTACTGCATTTGTGAATACTTAAATTGCAACTCGACCATATAGTAAGTGGACATATATTGTTGCATAATTTTAGTGGCTACATGGCACCCGAGTATGCTTCCCACGGTCTCTTCTCTATCAAATCAGATGTCTTCAGCTTCGGTGTTTTAACTCTCGAGATCCTTAGCGGGAAAAGGAATTCTCATGAATGTGGAAATTTCATCAACCTCCTCGGACATGTGAGTGCACCTTTACACATGAGTAAAATAAAAAGAAAATGCTAGTTTATTATGTGTCTTCCTCAAGTATTTGATGAAATTCAAATAGGCTTGGCAATTATTTGAAGAGGAAAGCTGGGCCAATCTCATTGATGCGGCATTGCTTCCCAACGGTCATTCAGAAGAAATGATGAGGTGCATTAACATTGCATTGCTATGTGTACAAGAGAATGCAGTTGATCGACCAACCATGTTGGATGTTGTTGCAATGCTAAGCAACAAGACCATGATAGTAGATAAGCCTAAGCACCCGGCATATTTCACAGGGGAGAAAGAAGCACCCACTACAACTCAATCGTGTAGTGTTAATGATGTGACTATATCTACAATAACCCCTAGATAGTTTTCTTTTGTATCAGTGTTGTATGAACTTAGATGGTGTGTAGTGCATAAGATTGAAGTACTATATGAAGTGCATGACCTTCTCAATATTATAGATGTACCATATTTTGCATGATGCATATAACCAATCAAAAATATGGTTTTGATAGTTTGTAGTAATGTATTTTCATATTTTACCGATGGTTTTAAGGCATGGGACTACTTCGAGGGATCGACTGTGTATTTACACTATGCGTAAAAACATATTACTTCCTGACCTTGACATGGTCTTGGACATGATACATTTGCTAATTACTTTTTACATGTATAAGTTAGTAGAAAATATACAAAAACTAAAATTTGCAATTTTCATGGCAAATACAAATACATTTTTAATTTTAGCAAGTGGATTGTTTAAATAATTTAACAAGAAGAGTCACGCGAGTTTGATGGTATAATATTTGGGATGGCATGTATCAATGAATAATGATATAGTATTTTTAGCAAAATAAGAAAGCCAATTATAGTATGAAAATATTTTTCATGGCAAATAAAAAATATATTTTAGTTTCAGTAGTGTGGTTTGTTTATATATTTTGATAGAAAGAGTCACACAAAACTTAATTGTACAACTATTAGGATAGTATGTCTTTAAGAATAAACATATAGTACTAATTTTTACCAAAGTAATGAAGCCAAATCATCTTAGAAAAGAACAATAAGAGGTACATGCAGATTGAGGAGAAATTTTTCTGAAATAAGTTTTAAAACATTTATCCTTTGTATGCTATTAATATTAACGTGTTCTCTTTTATATAATCATCAATATATCGCATAAATTTGATATATACAAGAGAAATATCATGTCCTTGTGTACTTCTCTTGTACATAATGGTCTTGATATGCATATCCAGTACAATGCATGCATGTGTTGCCACATCGAAACATAGTTCTTGATGAGACATCCCTACTACATACAGTTGCATCCTCAGCCCACATGACCAGGCCAGATCAAGTTTCAGAAACACAAGGACCAATTACTATAGCTTGCATAAGCCAAGTCAAATACCAAGATCTTTTGTCTCTGGGAACTTCCACTGGTTCTCATGAGAATACGATACTACCTGAATCTAATATATTTGTATTAGTAAGGAAAGAATGGCCTACATGGACGAGAGGGACAATTATTGTAACATGAGCAAGTGTGGACATGGCAGCCGAGGAATGAATATGGCATTTCTAGTACTAGAGATTTCAGGACTTTAAGGCTGCCATAATGACCATGAAGACATGTACCAAATATATGCCATTTCATAATTCCGTTCATGATCATCCATAGGTGTTGCGCCACCTCAAATTTGGGTGAACACATGTACTTTTGGAGTAAAAGACTATGTGCAGTTTTGAGAGTATGTATTTAAGGAGGAGACCTACAATTCATATTGCTTCGTAAGTTCTTCTTTGTTCTTCGGCTGCGTGTAGCGATTGATCTTCACGATCAAGTTGTATGTCTTTTCGACACCATCAATAAACATACTAGAGTTTGTTGTTGGTTCGTCAAAGGCTCCTCCAACAAAATAGAAACACCTTTGTACCTATCACGTGGTATCAGATTTCATGTTGCTCGGTGAGAATGTTTTAGTTTTTTTGTATTTATATTGCATCAGTTTTTCATTTTATACCCACGAAATACTACAAAAATCGGGTTAAATTCCTATCCAAACCAACCTAAGCTATCGTAATATTTCCTTTCCGTGGAGTGCATCATTGACTTTACAAATGCATCATCATGTTGAGTTTCTCGTCTTAGGGTCCGGTCCTTTAGAGTGTTGAGTTCTATTAGCCATCATCCTGCCATGATCATCATCTCCACTGCCGACCACCACCTTTGGCAATCGCCACCGCCCTCTTACATCATCATACTTGTGATCACTTGCATGTTTGCTCAAGCTAACTGTATTTTCCTCAGAACATAGAAAGAAGCCAATAAATAAATAAATACTAGATCCAACTAAATAACTACACTCTGAATTGGGGACAGAATTAGGTTTGCGTGGTGTTCACTAAAACGACTAAAGGATCATATCTCAATCATATAGAGTCTGTTTGGGTCCACAAGCACTCAAAATGCTCATGATGGCAAACCACATCCAAATACTACTTTAATAAATTAAAATGCAATTAACTGAATTAATTTGTTTCAATAAAAGAACGGTCCATATAGCAAGTGTGAACAAATCATTTTCTCGCATTGTGGAAATTTTCTTCCGGTGCAATTAACTGAAATATTTTGGCCCTATACAAACTTGTGTAAAAATTCTATCAATGGAGATATGTTTCCAATGCTACATTTTTTCTAATTTCTAGTGCAATTCAAATTTGTGACCCCATTGTTTTATCATGTTTAGATTTGTTTCCATGAAAGTACATATGTGATCTTACCTTCTATCAGTATAGACATATGTTTCCTTAAGTGGTTAAGCCTACATTTGTACTCCCATAAACTGTTCTGGAACATGGTTTTTCATGCTTCATCCCACACATATATTAGTTCCATTGTGCCATAATATAGTTTCCCAACATAAATAGGGGGGCAGGGTTAGCCCCTAGAACACAAGTTTTGGAGCCTTCTCTAGTTGATCTAGTTCTAGTTCTAGTTGGTCCTAATTGACTAAGTAGAGCTAGCCCTAGCCACCTCTAATCCTCATAATTAGAAGCCTCGTGTGGTTCTAATCTCTCGGATGGCGTCCTCATGCAGGCCATCGCATGAACAAAGGGCAAGCGCGCTGCTGGCTCCGACGCCGACATGTCCTAGGAGGCGCACGAGTTCAAGAAGGTGGAGGACGAGATCGTGCCGCTCCTCGGCATGGCCATCCTGCACGACCACCTGCCGGCACCCCTACGCTAGCTGGACTTTGGCGATGTCCGCCGGAGGCTAACCTAGCTGGTGAACCGGAGGAGCACGCTAATCTACGGCCTGATAGATGCGGAGAGGCAGCGGCGGTGGCAGGAGGACGCCAACGAGATGCTGGACTCAAAAAGCATGATCAGCGTGATGCTCTCGCTACAGGAGTCTGATCTGCAGCAGTACACAAACACTTTTGTCGCCGCTCTAGTGCTGGAGCTTGGGTGAAAAGTGAAAACCCTATCACGTCCTTGTGCTGTGACCAGCGACGGCGGCGGATGCGGCCATCGTCAACCTTCTTGGAGGTATAGTTGCTTTGCTTCGGCACCCCTCCTGCACGGATCTGGCCATCTCGGCCTCTCTAGGGGAAAACCTTGATCTTGTGTGATCGGATGATGGCGGCGCCTTGGTGTTGTTTTCCCTCTTGGGGGCTTCGTCTCGGAGCTCGGCATCAGCAAGCGGGGCCGGGTGGATGGCGGCAGTTGTGGCGTCCGGACTTCTGTGGCAACGATGATGGTAAGAGCGATGCCGGCAACGCAGCAATGGTTGACGTGGCTCTTCTCCGGCGTGTCAGCGGGATTGCCTCGGTTTGTTTGTTGCTGTGAACTCGAAGCTGCAGCGGCGGGGCCTCTGTGGTATACAATGACTGGTTGCGGGTGGTTTGTTCGGTGATTTTTCGCGGTGCCTGGTTTTGTCCTTCGTAGTTCTTCGTCAGAGTCGGACCTACATTGTTTGGTCACGGGTGGCTGAGTCAGCGCGGACCTTCATTCATCTCCACGCGGTTCTGCAGTGTGTGTTGAGTCAATGATCGCCTACGACGAAGTCGGAGTCGATTCCTCAGTGTTTAGGGATGGCGACGACAACTCTAGGAGAGTAGTACTGTTTGCAAGAACAATTTAAGTACGGTTATTTTTTTGCGAACCATAGGAGTTTTATTCCATATTTAAAGAGTTACAGTCAAGAGGCAAAAGATCCTCAATACATGGTGGTCCTTGGTGCATCCACACACACCCATGGCAGTTGGCAACTCTATTTTGATCCCCCGTTAACTTTTGTGGAATAAACTCCCTGATTTTCATCAACTCCTTAATTTCAGCCAGATGATCATAAGAAGAACGATCTAGCCCATCCGATGTTAAACTAGACAACGCCTCACTTGAGCCAGATTGGACAATGACTGGAAGGTTAGTATGTTGAATAGCAAGCGTCATGCCTTGCATGACTGCAAGTATCTCCGTCTCCAGTGCATGATTGCAATTTAAGTACGGTTAGTGATCATAATAGCTAGTATTAATAGTTTGATGTATGTCTTGGCTCGTCACTTTTTTCTCCACGCTCCGCCAAAGCAAACGTGATCAAACACAAGTACTAATAAAAAGCTACTATGTAGTATCATCAACATGACTCATATCAATAAAATGCAGTACCTAAAGTCCTAAACTATGTAGTAATCATCAATCAAACACCAATATAACAATGAACAAGTTGGCCAATCAAATATTTTTTACAAGTCACCACCTAATCCAACATATACAACACCTAATGATTGTACCTTTTTCCTAAAGGCCTAATTAAACTAGACCTGAACTAGTGAAGTCCTTTTACTTTCCAGACCAACCAAGTACATGTCCTAGATCCTAACAAAAAAAAAAGTACAAATCCTAGATAATTAAATGCCAGCGGTACAAAGTCCATTGCCGAAAGATGCCAGATCGTGGAATTATAAGTTAAGTTCTAACCAAAGGTAGCTAGAGCTAAACTGAGAGCTTAATTGGAGATGGAATTGGGAGCTTACTACGGCATGGTAATGAGAAATTTGATGCTTGTGCTAACAGTGTTCATGATCTCTGCTACTCAGGGACGGAGCCAGAAAATGGCGATAGGGGGGGCAGGGCTTGGACTAGAAGAGTCGATCACAATCGTATAAGAGACAATCATGTAGGCATATAGCATAGTAACTATCGTGAGGTCTAAACACTCAAAATATACCCGTGGTTCTGCAATACAAATAAATTATTAATGTGAATGACATTCATGTCTGTATAATTTCTTCATAATTCGTTAGTAGTTTCAATTGGCTATAAAACGTTCTCAACGAAACTCTTCCTCTTCATGCCTACAGACCCATAATTTGACGGTCAATTTTTTTTATTGTTCTAGTTTCTAGTTCTATTGTGTTTAAGGAACACATCAAAATAAAGTGTAGATTGAAGGAGGAAGTTGGAAATCATGTTCACATCATTTGAATTAGCATCATGTTCACATGACTGAGAGCTTAACCAATTGGTTGGAAAAAATATATATTGACTGAGTTCTCTTCCCCTTTATGTCTACACACACATAATTGGACAATACAATAATTTCTAATTAGTTTTTGATATTTCTACAATTAGATTCTAAGAAACAGAGGAATAATCTAATAATGAAAATAAACTAACCTTTTGTTGATCGCCTGGTCGCTCATCCGTGTGGACCGTGTGTGTGCCGCCGGCCGGATTGCTCCTGCGGTCTGCGGATCGGCACGACGGGGAGTCGCGCCGTCGGGCACGGTCGGACGGAGGCCTTCCCTCCTTCCCTCCTCGGCGGATGGAGAGATTCGATGTAGGGGATGGACGATCTATTAGGAGGGTGGCGGCGGCGGCGGCGGTGAATTTTTCCAATCGCAGGAACTGAGCAACGACGGACGAGCAGATTGTCGAAAGGAAACGACCATGCGTACGCCATGGACTCACTCGTGGTCGTGCGTATTACTTCCAGACTCCTTTGTCTTCCACGTGGGCTGTTTTTCTTTTGCCTTTTCCTCATATTAGGGCCGTTGGCAACTTGGCCTGCTTCCTGCAATCACGCACACATCATGTTGAGTACGTACATGGGCTCTAGGCCTCTTTGCTGTGGGATGGCCGGATGGATCATAGGGGGGGCGAGAGCCAGAATTCTTTGCGTACGAAGAAAAATGTACCTAATCGCTATTAAGGTGTAACGAGATCGTTGGAGGGGGGCGGGCGGGTCTCGCGCCTTCTTCTTAGTGCTTCGTCTTGTAGTACGTTTTATACAACCAAAATGCATATATCCACGCTACTCTGCTCTGTGAAGAACCTCTTCGGCGGCGGCACGGTGACCACGTCGGCGACCATGGAATGGGCCATGTCGCTGCTGCTCAACCACCCGGACGCTCTGCGGAAGGCGCGAGAGGAGGTGAGCGCGCGCGTCGGCCACGCCCGGCTCCTCGGCAGGGACGACCTCCCCCACGCCCCACCACCCTTACCTCCGGTGCGTCATCAGCGAGACCCTGCGGCTCTACCCCGCGGCCCCGCTGCTAGCGCCGCACGAGTCGTCCGCCGTCTGCAGCCTCCATGGGTACGACGTCCCGGCGGGCACCATGCTGCTAGCCAACGCCTACGCCATCCACCGGGACCCGTGCGTGTGGGATGACCCAGAGGAATTCAGGCCGGAGAGGTTCGACGTTAATAGCGCCGACGGGCAGGGCCAGCAGGGGATGATGCTGCCGTTCGGGATGGGGCGGCGGCGGTGCCCTGGGGAGAGCCTCGCGCTGAGAACCATGGGGCTGGTCCTGGGGACGTTGATCCAGTGCTTCGACTGGAGCAGGGTGGCCGCCGGAGACGAGGTTGACATGACGCAGGCCTCTGCCAAGATCTTGTATAAAGCTGTTCCTTTGGTAGCTCTCTGCAAACCACATGACAGCATGCGGGCTATGCTTCAATCAGGATCTAGTTAGTCCATCAAGTCTCCTGCCCCGTGCAAAGTTGTACTAAACCAAAGACATCTATTTTAGACCTGCCGCGCAAGATCTTTGGTCTTCCCCTGAAACCGATGAAAAAAAGTGGATCGCTTCTTATGTACTCGCTCAGAATGATTCTTCTCTATCTATAGTTCATGGCCTATTAGAAGTAGAAGGTGCTCTGGTGCAATCCTTACTGACAGAAAAAGATTGCAGTCAGGTTGATAATAGTCGAGTGACATTACTTCGTCGGTCCGAACTAAGGAATCTGTTAGAAATGTTTTGAAATGGATATTGTTCTCTCTTTGATCAGGGATTGCTATATGAAAAGAAATGGAGTTTGAAAAAGGGAACGGAATGCTCAAACCGGAACTGCTAGAGGAACGAATTTTCAATAGCATAACTTGGGCTCCTAGAATATCCCTCGCCCCGAAGCGAGACTTTATCCAGATCTCAAAGAATAACGAGCTAGGCGGTCGGCGGGCACAGAAAAAGGGCGGGGCGTTTACTTGAAAATGACAACCGCCTGTTCCAGCAGCGGGGGCTTTGCACGAAAGCAAACCTACGATTAAGTAGCAGTTGCTTTCGCTGATGGGACGGAGGAAGTATTATATTGCTCCAACAAACCATGCACGCAATTGCTCTGCTAAGTAATAAAAAACCATGGGGGGCGTTCGACACTTCAGATGAAACCATTAGTCACTAAAATTGAAATGCAAGTTTTTGTATCTTTCAAGCTTTCTCTCACTAAAATGTCTTCAGACTAGCCAACTGTCCTTGGATTTGTACCGATCTTTCTAATCAGTTTCGACCTTAAATGAACCCAATTTTTTTACATACAGTATATTGCGATGTCTCATTTGGAATGGAATGCGTTATGTTGATCCAAACTGAATGATGCACTGTCAGCCTTAGGGAAGATCGTCCTCAATAGAGAGAATCTGCAAGTAAAATCCACCCTTTATCAAAAAAAGAGAGAATCTGCAAGTGATGCAAATGGTTCGGTAAATAGGTTCCATAGAGCACCCAATTCATTCGTAAGCTTTGCTTTCTTTGACTCCAAAAGGATGATCCTATTCTCTCAAAAGAAGGTTGAAACGGATCCTCTAGATATTGCAGATATATAAACGCATCTATCAGACATTCGATAAGATCTTGACAAGATCAACAGCAAAGGCCGGTGTCAAATAAATTCATTTGATGGTGACATTCCTGAATCGCTTGGGACACTTGTTTCACATCATGTACTAGACATATGAAGCAATGCCAGTGGTGATATTCCACAAAAAATTGTCCAGATGAGTTAACTAGAATTACCAGACTTATTTCGGAGCCAACTTGTCAAACAAACAAAGGCTTAAGTGAAGGTGGAGGAATTAAACAATAGTTCGGCAGATTCTGTTGACAGCATGGGATTAAAAAGATAGAAAAAAGTAGTGTTAGATGTGTATAGTCCCTTTTCGGTATATCCCTATTGTATAAGGGGGTTTTTGCACTTTGACACACATGTATATGTAATGGCCTTTGGCCCTCAGGAAATCGAGTTGCCATTCATCCAACATGGTATCAAATACTAGGTTAGCCCCTTCTCCCCGCACGCAGCAACTCCGTGCGCCCTGTCCCTAGTCCGGCCGCCCCCGTCTCCGGCCATCTCCGGCCATCTCCCGCCGTCATCAGTCCGGCCTGGACCGGCTTTCCTCTCTGCCACATGGGTTGAGCCCCTCTGCTATCGCCGTCGCCCCGGTCCCCAGGCGCTGGACCCCTTGTCCCTGTTGGGAACGTAGTAATTTCAAAAAATTTCCTACGCACACACAAGACCATGGTGATGGCATAGCAACGAGAGGGGAGAGTGTCCGTCCACGTACCCTCGTAGACCGAAAGCGGAAACGTTATAACAACGCGGTTGATGTAGTAAATGCGTCTTCACGATCCGACCGATCCAAGCACCGAACGTCTGGCACCTCCGAGTTACGCACACGTTCAGCTCGATGGCGATCCCGGACTCCGATCCAGAAAGTGTCGGGGATGAGTTCCGTCAGCACGACGGCGTGGTGGCGATGATGATGCTCCACCGACGCAGGGCTTCGCCTAAGCTCCGCGACGATATGACTTCTCCGGCGCAGGGCTTCGCCTAAGCTCCGCGACGATATGACCGAAGTGGAATATGGTGGAGGGGGGCACCGCACACGGCTAAGGAACGATCCGTAGATCAACTTGTCTGTCATGGGGTGCCCCCTGCCCCCGTATATAAAGGAGCCAAGGGGGGGGGGGGGTGCGGCCAGCCTTGGGGAGGCGCGCCTGGAGGAGTCCTACTCCCACCGGGAGTAGGACTCCCCCCCCAAACCAAGTTGGATTAGGATTGGAGGAGGGGGAAGAGGGAAGGGGGCGCCGCCCCCCCTCTCCTTGTCCTATTCGGACTAGAGGGGGGAGGGGGGCGCGCAGCCTACCTGCCCGGCCCTTCCTCTTCTCTCTTATGGCCCATTAAGGCCCATAGACCTCCCGGGGGGTTCCGGTAACCTCCCGGTACTCCGGTAAATTCCCGATTTCACTCGGAACCTTTCCGATGTCCAAATGTAGGCTTCCAATATATCAATCTTTATGTCTCGACCATTTTGAGACTCCTCGTCATGTCCATGATCACATCCGGGACTCCGAACTACCTTCGGTACATCAATACTTATAAACCCATAATGAACTGTCATCGAAACGTTAAGCGTGCGGACCCTACGGGTTCGAGAACTATGTAGACATGACCTAGAACCATTCTCGGTCAATAACCAATAGCGGAACCTGGATGCCCATATTGGTTCCTACATATTCTCTGAAGATCTTTATCGGTCAAACCGCATAACAACATACGTTGTTCCCTTTGTCATCGGTATGTTACTTACCCGAGATTCGATCGTCGGTATCCAATACCTAGTTCAATCTCGTTACGGTAAGTCTCTTTACTCGTTCCGTAATACATCATCTCACAACTAACTCATTAGTTGCAATGCTTGCAAGGCTTATGTGATGTGTATTACCGAGAAGGCCCAGAGATACCTCTCCGAGCAATCGGAGTGACAAAACCTAATCTCGATTCATGCCAACTCAACATATACTTTTGGAGACACTTGTAGAGTACCTTTATAATCACCCGATTACGTTGTGACGTTTGGTAGCACACAAAGTGTTCCTCCGTAAACGGAGTTGCATAATCTCATAGTTACAGGAACATGTATAAGTCATGAAGAAAGCAATAGCAACATACTAAAGCGATCAAGTGCTAGGCTAACGGAATGGGTCATGTCAATCAGATCATTCTCCTAATGATGTGATCCCGTTAATCAAATGACAACTCATGTCTATGGTTAGGAAACATAACCATCTTCGATTAACGAGCTAGTCAAGTAGAGGCATACTAGTGACACTCTGTTTGTCTATGTATTCACACATGTATTATGTTTCCGGTTAATACAATTATAGCATGAATAATAAACATTTATCATGATATAAGGAAATAAATAATAACTTTATTATTGCCTCTAGGGCATATTTCCTTCAGTCTCCCACTTGCACTAGAGTCAATAATCTAGTTCCGCCATGTGATTTAACATCAATAGTTCACATCTATATGTGGTTAACACCCATAGTTCACATCGACATGTGACCAACACCCAAAGGGTTTACTAGAGTCAGTAATCTAGTTCACATCGCTATGTGATTAACACCCAAAGAGTACTAAGGTGTGATCATGTTTTGCCTGTGAGATAATTTTAGTCAACGGGTCTGTCACATTCAGAGCCGTAAGTATTTTGCAAATTTCTATATCTACAATGCTCTGCACGGAGCTACTCTAGCTAATTGCTCCCACTTTCAATATGTATCCAGATTGAGACTCGAGTCATCTAGATTAGTGTTAAAACTTGCATCGGCGTAACCCTTTACGACGAACCTTTTCACTTCCATAATCGAGAAACATATCCTTATTCTACTAAGGATAATTTTGACTGCTGTCCATTGATCTACTCCTAGATCACTATTGCACTCCTTGCCAAGCTTAGTGGTAGGGTATGCAATAGATCTGGTACACAACATGACATACTTTATAGAACCTATGGCTGATGCATAGGGAATGACTTTCATTCTCTTTCTATCTTCCTGTCGTGGTCGGGTTTTGAGTCTTACTCAATCTCACACCTTGTAACACAGGCAAGAACTCTTTCTTTGACTGTTCCATTTTGAGCTACTTCAAAATCTTGTCAAGGTATGTATTCATTGAAAAACTTATCTAGCGTCTTGATCTATCTCTATAGATCTTGATGCTCAATATGTAAGCAGCTTCACCGAGGTCCTTCTTTGAAAAACTCCTTTCAAACACTCCTTTATGCTTTGCAGAATAATTCTACTTCATTTCCGATCAACAATATGTCATTCACATATACTTATCGTAAATGTTGTAGTGCTCCCACTCACTTTCTTGTAAATACAGGCTTCACCGCAAGTCTGTATAAAACTATATGCTTTGATCAACTTATCAAAGTGTGTATTCCAACTCTGAGATGCTTGCACCAGTCCATAGATGGATCGCTGGAGCTTACACATTTTGTTAGCACCTTTAGGATTGACAAAACCTTCTGGTTGCATCATATACAACCCTTCTTTAAGAAAACCACTAAGGAATGCAGTTTTGACATTCATTTGCCAGATTTCATAAAATGTGGCAATTGCTAACATGATTCGGACAGACTTAAGCATCGCTACAGTTGAGAAAATCTCATTGTAGTCAACACCTTGAACTTGTCGAAAACCTTTTTGCGACAAGTCGAGCTTTGTAGATAGTAATACTACTATCAGCATCTGTCTTCCTCTTGAAGTTCCATTTATATAATATGGCTTGCCGATCATCGGGCAACTCCATCAAAGTCCACACTTTGTTCTCATATATGGATCCCATCTCAGATTTCATGGCCTCAAGCCATTTCGCGGAATCTGGGCTCATCATCGCTTCCTCATATTTCGTAGGTTCATCATGGTCTAGTAACATGACTTCCAGAACATGATTACCGTACCACTCTGGTGCGGATCTTACTCCGGAAGAC
Organism: Aegilops bicornis; assembly: GCA_021605145.1. NCBI lineage: Eukaryota > Viridiplantae > Streptophyta > Magnoliopsida > Poales > Poaceae > Aegilops > Aegilops bicornis. Next base: position 29,859,823 of record CM038671.1, on the reverse strand, counting down.
CTACGAGGTTTGGTAGCAACTTGATCTGAAGTTTCATGATCATCATCATTAACTTCCTTACTAATTGGTGTAGGAATCATTGAAACTGATTTCTGTGATGAACTACTTTCCAATAAGGGAGAAGGTACAATTACCTTATCAAGTTCTACTTTCCTCCCACTCACTTCTTTCGAGAGAAACTTCTTCTCTAGAAAGGATCCATTTTAGCAACAAATATCTTGCTTTCGGATCTGTGATAGAAGGTGTACCCAATAGTTACCTTTGGGTATTCTATGAAGACGCACTTCTCCGATTTGGGTTCAAGCTTATCGGTGAAAACTTTTTCACATAAGCATCACAACTCAAACTTTAAGAAACGACCGCTTAGGTTTCTTAATAAACCATAGTTCATACGGTGTCATCTCAACGGATTTAGATGGTGCCCTATTAAACGTGAATGCAGCTGTCTCTAATGCATAACCCCAAAAACGATAGTGGTAAATCGGTAAGATACATCATAGATCGCACCATATCCAATAAAGTGCGGTTACGACGTTCGGACACACCATTATGCTGTGGTGTTCCAGGTGGCGTGAGTAGTGAAACTATTTCACATTGTTTTAACTTAAGGCCAAACTCGCAACTCTAATATTTTTCCTCTGCGATCATATCGTAGAAACTTTATTTTCTTATTACGTTGATTCTCCACTTCACTCTGAAATTATTTGAACTTTTCAAATGTTTCAGACTTGTGCTTCATTAAGTAGATATACTCATATCTGCTCAAATCATCTTGTGAAGGTCAGAAAATAACGATACTTGCCGTGAGCTTTAACACTCATCGGACCGCATACATCAGTATGTATTATTTCCAATAAGTCATTTGCTCGCTCCATTGTTCCGGAGAAAAGAGTCTTTAGTCATCTTGTCCATAAGGCATGGTTCGCAAGCATCAAGTGATTCATAATCAAGTGATTCCAAAATCCCATCAGCCTGGAGTTTCTTCATGCGCTTTACACCAATATGACCTAAACGGCAGTGCCACAAATAAGTTGCACTATCATTATTAACTTTGCATCTTTTGGCATCAATATTATGAATATGTGTATTACTACGATCGAGATCCAACAAACTATTTTTATTGGGTGTATGACCATTGAAGGTTTTATTCATTTAAACAGAACAACAATTATTCTTTGACTTTAAATGAATAACCGTTTTGCAATAAACATGATCAAATCATATTCATGCTCAACGCAAACACCAAATAACATTTATTTAGGTTTAACACTAATCCCGAAAGTATAGGGAGTGTGCGATGATGATCATATCAATCTTGGAACTACTTCCAACACTCATCGTCACTTCCCCTTCAACTAGTTTCTGTTCATTCTGCAACTCCCGTTTGTTGTTACTCCTCTTAGCTAGTGAAGCAGTATCTATTACCGAGGGTTGCTATGAACACTAGTAAAATATACATCAATAATCTGTATATCAAATATACCTTTGTTCACTTTGCCATCCTTCTTATCCGCCAAACACTTGGGGTAGTTCCGCTTCGGTGACCAATTCCATTATAGCAAAAGCACTTAGTCTCGTGCTTAGGTCCAGACTTGGGCTTCTTCACTCGAGTAGCAACTTGCTTGCCGTTCTTTTGAAGTTCCCTTCTTCCCTTTGCCCTTTCCTTGAGACGAGTGTTCTTTTCAATCATCAACACTTGATGCTCTTTCTCGATTTCTACCTTCGTCGATTTAAACATCACGAAGAGCTCGGGAATCGTTTTCGTCATCCCTTGCATACTATAGTTCATCACGAAGTTCTAGTAACTTAGTGATGGTGACTAGAGAATTCTGTCAATCACCGCCTTATCTGGAAGATTAACTCCCACTTGATTCAAGCGATTGAAGTACCTGCATAATCTGAGAACATGCTCACTAGTTGAGCGATTCTCCTCCATCTTTTAGCTATAGAACTTTGTTGGAGATTTCATATCTCTCAACTCGGGTATTTGCTTGAAATATTAACTTCAACTCCTGGAACATCTCATATGGTCCATGACGTTCAAAACGTCTTTGAAGTCCCGATTCTAAGCCGTTAAGTATGGTGCACTAAACTATCAAGTAGTCATCATATTGAGCTAGCCAAACGTTCATAACGCCCGCATTTGCTCCTGCAATAGGTTTGTCACCTAGCGGTGCATTAAGGACATAATTCTTACAGGCAGCAATGAGGATAAACCTCAGATCACGGATCCAATCCGCATCATTGCTACTAACATTTTTCAATACAATTTTCTCTAGGAACACATATAAAAACATAGGGAAGCAACAACGCGAGCTATTGATCTACAACATAATTTGCAAAATACTACCAGGACTAAGTTCATGATAAATTAAAGTTCAATTAATCATATTACTTAAGAACTCCCACTTAGATAGACATCTCTCTAGTCATCTAAGTGATTACGTGATCCAAATCAACTAAACCATGTCCGATCATCACGTGAGATGGAGTAGTTTCAATGGTGAACATCACTATGTTGATCATATCTACTATATGATTCACGTTCGACCTTTCGGTCTCCGTGTTCTGAGGCCATATCTGTTATATGCTAGGCTCGTCAAGTTTAACCTGAGTATTCCGCGTGTGCAACTGTTTTGCACCCGTTGTAGATGGACGTAGAGCTTATCACACCCGATCATCACGTGGTGTCTAGGCACTACGAACTTTGGCAACGGTGCATACTCGAGGAGAACATTTCTTGATAATTTTAGTGAGAGATCATCTTATAATGCTACCGTCAATCAAAGCAAGATAAGATGCATAAAGGATAAACATCACATGCAATCAATATAAGTGATATGATATGGCCATCATCATCTTGTGCTTGTGATCTCCATCTCCGAAGCACCGTCATGATCACCATCGTCACCGGCGCGACACCTTGATCTCCATCGTAGCATCGTTGTCGTCTCGCCAACTATTGCTTCTCGACTATCGCTACTGCTTAGTGATAAAGTAAAGCAATTACATGGCGTTGCATTTCATACAATAAGCGACAACCATATGGCTCCTGCCGATTGCCGATAACTCGGTTACAAAACATGATCATCTCATACAATAAAATATAGCATCACGTCTTGACCACATCACATCACAACATGCCCTGCAAAAACAAGTTAGACGTCCTCTACTTTGTTGTTGCAAGTTTTACGTGGCTGCTACGGGCTGAGCAAGAACCGTTCTTACCTACGCATCAAAACCACAACGATAGTTTGTCAAATAGACTCCATTATAACCTTCTCAAGGACCGGGCGTAGTCATACTCGGTTTAACTAAAGTGAGAGAGACAGACACCCGCGGTCACCTTTAAGCAACGAGTGCTCGGGCGGTGAAACCAGTCTCGCGTAAGCGTCTGGCGTAATGTCGGTCCGGGCCGCTTCATCTCACAATACCGCTGAACCAAAGTATGACATGCTTTGGTAGGCGGTATGACTTGTATCGCCCACAACTCACTTGTGTTCTACTCGTGCATATGACATCAACGCATAAAACCTGGCTCGATACCCTTTGTTGGGAACGTAGTAATTTCAAAAATTTCCCACGCACACACAAGACCATGGTGATGGCATAGCAACGAGGGGAGAGTGTCCGCCCACGCACTCGTGAGACCGAAAGCGGAAGCGCGTTATAACAACGCGGTTGATGTAGTCGTGCGTCTTCACGATCCGACCGATCCAAGCACCGAACGTCACGGCACCTCCGAGTTACGCACACGTTCAGCTCGATGACGATCCCGGACTCCGATCCGGCAAAGTGTCGGGATGAGTTCCGTCAAGACGACGGCGTGGTGGCGATGATGATGCTCCACCGACGCGAGGCTTCGCCTAAGCTCCGCGACGATATGACTTCTCCGGCGCAGGGCTTCGCCTAAGCTCCGCGACGATATGACCGAAGTGGAATATGGTGGATGGGGCACCGCACACGGCTAAGGAACGATCCGTAGATCAACTTGTGTGTCATGGTGTGCCCCCTGCCCCCGTATATAAAGGAGCCAAGGGGGGGGGGTGCGGTCAGCCTTGGGGAGGCGCGCCTGGAGGAGTCCTACTCCCACCGGGAGTAGGACTCCCCCCCCTCTCCTAGTTGGATTAGGATTGGAGGAGGGGGAAGAGGGAAGGGGGCGCCGCCCCCCCTCTCCTTGTCCTATTCGGACTAGAGGGGGGAGGGAGGCGCGCAGCCTACCTGGCCGGCCCTTCCTCTTCTCTCTTATGGCCCATTAAGGCCCATAGACCTCCCGGGGGGTTCCGGTAACCTCCCGGTACTCCGGTAAATTCCCGATTTCACTCGGAACCTTTCCGATGTCCAAATGTAGGCTTCCAATATATCAATCTTTATGTCTCGACCATTTTGAGACTCCTCGTCATGTCCGTGATCACATCCGGGACTCCGAACAACCTTCGGTACATCAATACTTATAAACTCATAATGAACTGTCATCGAAACGTTAAGCGTCACGGACCCTACGGGTTCGAGAACTATGTAGACATGACCTAGAACCATTCTCGGTCAATAACCAATAGCGGAACCTGGATGCCCATATTGGTTCCTACATATTCTCTGAAGATCTTTATCGGTCAAACCGCATAACAACATCGTTGTTCCCTTTGTCATCGGTATGTTACTTACCCGAGATTCGATCGTCGGTATCCAATACCTAGTTCAATCTCAATTGCAGTAAGTCTCTTTACTCGTTCCGTAATACATCATCTCACAACTAACTCATTAGTTGCAATGCTTGCAAGGCTTATGTGATGTGTATTACCGAGAAGGCCCAGAGATACCTCTCCGACAATCGGAGTGACAAAACCTAATCTCGATTCATGCCAACTCAACATATACTTTTGGAGACACTTGTAGAGTACCTTTATAATCACCCAGTTACGTTGTGACGTTTGGTAGCACACAAAGTGTTCCTCCGGTAAACGGGAGTTGCATAATCTCATAGTTACAGGAACATGTATAAGTCATGAAGAAAGCAATAGCAACATACTAAACGATCAAGTGCTAGGCTAACGGAATGGGTCATGTCAATCAGATCATTCTCCTAATGATGTGATCCCGTTAATCAAATGACAACTCATGTCTATGGTTAGGAAACATAACCATCTTCGATTAACGAGCTAGTCAAGTAGAGGCATACTAGTGACACTCTGTTTGTCTATGTATTCACACATGTATTATGTTTCCGGTTAATACAATTCTAGCATGAATAATAAACATTTATCATGATATAAGGAAATAAATAATAACTTTATTATTGCCTCTAGGGCATATTTCCTTCAGTCCCCGCTCCTCCCCGTGCTGCTCTGCTTCGCCCGACCGCCGCTCGTCATCCCTCGGCTCCCTCGAGCGTGCGAGGCTGCTTCAGCCTCTCGACCGCACGAGGCTGCATCCGTCGCTCGCTCGGGCCCGGCCGCCCCCGACCCCTCCTCCTCTGCTTCGGTCGGCTGCGGGCGCTCCTGATCCCGGCTCGATCCCCCGCTCGGCCTTGCGAGCGCTGCTGGTCCAGCTCCAGATCGGGCCCCGCTCGATCCCCCGCTTGCTCTCTGGCCTCGCGAGTGGTTGTGCCTGATCCAGATCGGGCCTACAGTAGCAGTTGACTTCAAAGAGAGAGAGAGAGAGAGAGAGAGAGAGAGAGAGAGAGAGAGAGAGGCAGCAAATTCCTCATGTCTTGTTCGGGTTATATTGTTGTTCCTCGGTGCTCAGTGATCTTCGATGGCACCAACTATGCTGAGTTTCTGGGTTTCATGCGCATCCATATGCGGGGTCTCCTTCTGTGGTGTGTTATCTCTGGCGAGGTTCCTTGTCCGCCCAACCCTGTTGCTCCGGTGGCTCCTGTTCCACCGGTACCGCCGGTGCTTGCTGCTGATGCTTCTTAGGCTGATCGGGATGCAGCCAAGGCTCTTGATGATGCTGCAGTTGATGCTTATGATCAACAGGTATCCGTATATTCTGATGCTCTTTCTGTCTACCGGGATGATCTGTCTGCTTATACTCAGTGGTCCAATGATGATGTTCGAGCTGCTGCTGTTCTTACTGCAAGTGTCCTACCTCAGTTTGCTTCGGAGTTCATGGGCCTCGGCACTGTTGCAGCGATGTGGTCCTATATTTGTCAGCGCTATCAGCCCTCTGGTGATGCTCTATACCTCTCTGTGGTGCGTCAGGAGCATGCTCTTCAGCAAGGTGACTCGTCTGTGGATGAGTTCTATTCCCAGTGCTTTGCCATCTGGCGTCAGCTTGACTCACTGTGGACAGTTGTTTGTGGCACTTGCCGTTGTTGCCAGACTACGAGGTCTGACTTGGAGTTTCAGAGGGTCCATGAGTTCTTATCTCGTCTCCGTTCTGAGTTTGAGCCTCGTCGTGCTCACTTGCTTGCTCGTGGTCATGTTCCTATCTCAGAGATACTTGTTGAGCTTCGTGCCGAGGAGACCCGCCTTCGCTCTGCTGGGTTGCTTCTGGTTCCGTCAGTTTTGGCTGCCCGGGCTCCTGTGTCGTTTGCTCGCCTCACTGCTCCGCCGCTCCTGCCCACTCCTCCGAGGGGTGAGCCGTCCTCCTTATCTTTGAGAAGGGCACGTCGCGCCGTGACACCGTCTGTGGTTACTGCTCCCGGCCAGGTCACCCAGAGTCTGATTGTCGCCAGAAGAAGCGAGACCAGAGGCGGTCCTCCTCCAGCGGGCCTCCTGTGTCTTCCTCAGCACCGTCACTCACTGACCAGGACATTGTTCGTCTCAAGCGCCTTCTTGCTTCCTCAGGCTCCTCGTCGACTGGCTCTACTGCTGCTGTGACTGCATCCTCCTCGTCATCACAGGCATCTACACAGTCAGGTACATCTTCGTGGGTTCTGGATTTTGGAGCCTCCTTTTATATGTCTTCTGATTCTTCCGCGTTGTCTTCTCTTCGACCTCTTGATTCGCCCGTTAATGTTCTTACTGCCGATGACGAGAATCCACATTCTAACGCCGACCTCGTCATCACAGGCATCTACACAGTCAGGTACATCTTCGTGGCGTTTCTTCTTCATATAAAAACGCCGAACTAGCTAGCATTTCAAATCCACATTCAAACGCCGGAGTAGCTAGCGTTTCCACTCCACATAGAAACGCCAAGCAAGTGGGTGTTGCTGCCCTGGCCAGAAACGCCATAGGGCTTGGCGTTTGGGCCCTGGGTTTAGGAGCAGTTTTTTACTTTGGCGACGGGGCAGCGCGTGGGCCGGGTGCCAGCGCAGAAACGCCAAAGCCCTTGGCGTTGCTTACCTGGTCCGCAACGCGAGCAACCTCGGCATTTCTCCTTTGGGCAGGAACGCTAGCTAGCTCGGCGTTTCTCCTTTGGGCAGAAACGCTAGCTAGCTCGGCGTTTTTATTTGGGAAAGAAACACCGCACACTCTGGCGTTGCTAAAAGGGTCAGATCGTGAAATACTTTCATGTCGAGTTTACTTTATGACAAAGTTTGTTGATAGAGTCAGAATAGTGATTTCGGCCCTAGAAAGTTTCATGTGGTCCGCACACAACTAATTTGTTTGCTAACCACACCTAATTTTTTTATTCCTTTGCCTTAGAGACCTGGGTTTTGCACTGTACACCTAATTTCAGTTCCTGTAGTTTCTCCCATTCCATTGCTTTGGACTCCTCGAGTCCGAACACAGCCTGAACTTGAAAATTTGTGTGCACCTGCTAAACTAGCTAGGGCCGAGGGAGTAGTGTTTGCAAGAACAATTTAATTATGGGTAGGCATCCTAATAGCTAATATGAACAATTTAATTGGCCCCCCACTTTTTTCTCCACGCTCTGCAAAAGCAAACGTGACCGAACATAAGTACTCATCAAAAACTGCTAGTATGTACTAGTCATCAACATGACTCATTAATAAGATGTACTCCCTCTGTTCCAAAATATAAAAACGTTTTTAACACTACACTAATGTCAAAAACGTTCTTATATATATTATAGGACGGAGGGAGTAGTACCCATAGTCCTAAACTATGTAGTAATCATCAATAAAAACACCAATTTAACAATGAACAACTTGATCAATCAAATATTTTCTACAAGTCACCACCTAATCCAACATGTACAACACCTAATGATTGTACCTTTTTACTAAAGGCCTAATTAAACTAGACCTGAACTAGTGAAGTCCTTTCACTTTCCAGACCAACCAAGTACAAGTCCTAGATCCTAACAAAAAAAGTACAAATCCTAGATAATTAAATGCCAACAGTACAAAGTACATTGCTGAAAGATGCCAGATCGTGGAGTTATAAGTTAAGTTGTAACCAAAGGTAGCTAGAGCTAAACGGAGAGCTTAAGTGGAGATGGAATTGGGAGCTTACTACGGCATGGTAATGAGCAATTTGATGCTTGTGCTAACAGTGGTCATGGTCTCTGCTACTTACCTCTTGATGAGGAGGATGAGAGGCAAGACGAGGCTGCCACCTGGGCCAGGCCTGGCCCTCCCGCTGGTGGGCCACCTCCACCTGCTCCGCGAGAAGCCGCTCCACGCCACGCTCGCCGGCCTCGCCGCGCGCCACGGCCCCCTCCTCTCTCTCCGCCTCGGCCGCCGCGCCGCCGTCGTCGTCACCTCGCTGAGGCTGGCCAAGGAGTGCTTCTCCTCGGAGCTGGACGTCAACTTCGCCAACCGCCCGCGGTTCCCCTCCGCGCGGGAGGTCTCGTTCGGCTACACGGGGCTGTCAGCCGCGAGCTACGGCCCGCACTGGCGCGCCATGCGCCGCATCGCCACCGTGCACCTCCTCTCGGCGCGCCGCGTCGACCTCATGTCCGACGCCGCCATCGCCGGCGAGACCCGCGCCATGGTGCGGCGCCTTGCGCGCGCTGCCGCCGGTGGCGTTGCCAGGGTCGAGCTGAAGCGGAATCTGTTCGAGCTCTCGCACGGCGTCCTCATGGAGGCCATCGCCGGAACCAAGGGGAAGCGCGGTGCCGGCTCCGACGCCGACATGTCCGAGGAGGCGCACGAGTTCAAGAAAGTGGTGGACGAGATCGTGCCGCTGCTCGGCATGGCGAACCAGCACGACCACCTGCCGGCACCGTTGCGCTGGCTGGACTTGGGCGGCGTACGCCGGAGGCTCACGGAGCTGGTGAACCGGAGGAACGCGCTGATGCACGGTCTGATCGATGCAGAGAGGCAACGGCGGCGGCAGGAGGACCACGCTGCCGACGAGCTGCTGCCGGAGTCCAAGAGCATGATCGGCGTGATGCTCTCGCTGCAGGAGTCCGACCCGGAGCAGTACACGGAAACTTTCATTGCCGCTCTAGTCACTGTGAGCACTCTCCAGTCCCTTCTTCTTAGTGCTTCGTCTTGTAGTACGTTTTATACAACCAAAATGCATATATCCACGCTACTCTGCTCTGTGAAGAACCTCTTCGGCGGCGGCACGGTGACCACGTCGGCGACCATGGAATGGGCCATGTCGCTGCTGCTCAACCACCCGGACGCGCTGCAGAAGGCGCGAGAGGAGGTGAGCGCGCGCGTCGGACACGCCCGGCTCCTCAGCAAGGACGACCTCCCCCACCTCCCTTACCTCCGGTGCGTCATCAGCGAGACCCTTCGCCTCTACCCCGCCGCCCCGCTGTTAGCGCCGCACGAGTCGTCCTCCGACTGCAGCTTCCACGGGTACCACGTCCCGGCGGGCACCATGCTGCTCGCCAACGCCTACGCCATCCACAGGGACCCGTCCGTCTGGGACGACCCAGAGGAGTTCAGGCCGGAGAGGTTCGACGTCAATGGCGATAGCCAGGACCTGCAGGGGATGATGCTGCCGTTCGGGATGGGGCGGCGGCGGTGCCCCGGCGAGAGCCTCGCGCTGAGGACCATGGGGCTGGTGCTGGGGACTTTGATCCAGTGCTTCGACTGGAGCAGGGTGGCCGGCGACGAGGTTGACATGACGCAGGCCTCCGCCAAGATCCTGTATAAAGCTGTCCCTTTGGTAGCTCTCTGCAAACCACATGACAGCATGCTGGCTATACTTGAATCGGGATCTAGTTAGTCCATCAAGTCTCCAACAAATCACCAAGACGTTCATGCTTATATATGCATTATTGTAAACCAGAACTAATTTAAGGAGATCCATGTATGGGTAATTATTATATTAATCCAACAAACCATACAATTTAAGTAAAAGAAATATCTACGATGCGGGAGTTCAACACTTGAGATGAAACTATTAGTCACTATAGAATCAAAATGCGCGTTTTTCTATCTTTCAAGCTTCCTCTCACTAAAATGCCTTCAGACTAGCCAATTGTCCTTGGATTTGTACCAAATCTTTCTAATCATTTTCGACCTTAAATAAATAGAACAACCCAATTGTTTTACTTATACTACCTCAGTTCCGAACTATAATATGTTTGGGTATTTCAATATGGACAACTTATAGACTAAAATGAGTGAACAAACACACTAAAACATGTTATAATTTGGAACGGAGGGAGTAGTATATTCGCCATGTCTCATTTGGAATGGATTGCATTATGTTGATCCAAACTGAATGATGCATTTTGGGCCTTTAGGGAAGATCATACTTGATCGAGAAAGAATCTGTAAGTGATGCAAATGGTTCAGTAAATAGGTTCCTGAGAGCACCCAATTCATTCGCAAGCTTTGCTTTCTTTGACTCCAAAAGAAGATGATTCTATTCTCTTAGAGTAAGTAGGTTGAAACCGAATCCTCAAGATATTGTAGATATATAAACGCATCTATCAGACACTTGATAAGATCTTAAACAAGTTCGAGAGCAAAGGCCGGTGTCAAATAAATTCATTCGATGGTGACATTCCTGATCACATCATATAGTGGACATGTCAAGCAATGCCTCCATTGGTGATGTTCTGCTCGATGGTTTAACTAGAATTGCCTGAGTGATCTCGGAACCAACTTGTCCAACAAACGAACAAAATGCTTAAGCAAAGGTGGAACTAAACAATAATTCGACAGATTCAGTTGACCACTTGGGGATTAATAAAAAGCTAGAAAGGAGCACCCAGGTTGAACAATTGGGTGTCCGTGAGGAAGCAGCACGAGAAAAAGAAAAGCATGCAGTAGCCCATTTCGTGATAATTAATTAATTAATTAATTATTTATTAAAAGAGTACCTGCACAGCGACAAGGGGAAGAGAATCATCTCCAATGGCCTTCGCACTATCTTTCCTGACGACATCTCCGATGTAATGTAAACATCAGCAAGTTGAGCCAGTTGGATTACTACAGTGTCTCTGCGCCAGCAGGCGTTCAGGTGAGCGAAAAACAAAACTATTTGTATGATGTTCTATATATGTAGATCAAATAAGAAAAGATCTGAGGTATGACTGATAGCATTCATACCTCACGGTAGTAGCAGATAAAATCAGCGAATTACAGCAGCACGATTATGCACAAAAAACTAGTACATCTAGCAATCTTGGCCAAAGAACATCCGTAGACTACAGATAAGATTTCATAAGCCTAATACACGATCAAACTGCAAATATGAGTTCTAAAACCGAGTATAACATAAAATTCATAAAATGCAATACATGTACAAGTCAAATATTACATATCTATCCCGGCAAGAAAAATATATATTACATATCTATACCTGTACCTCAAATGGCACAACACCTCATGAATAGCACCCTCCCAGAAAAGAATGCCTGCACTTGGGAGCGGTCTTCATGATTAAGTCCTCAAAGCTCTTGTGGATTTAACTAACCATTCGCTGATCCGACCCCACCTCATCAGAATGACTGCTGCAAACCTGACATCAAAGAGAAACGAGACAACATCCACATGAGAGGACTTTGAAGGAAATATGCCCTAGAGGCAAATAATAAAGTTGTTATTTATATTTTCTTATATCATGATAAATGTTTATTATTCATGCTAGAATTGTACTAACCGGAAACTTAGTACATGTGTGAATATATAGACAAACAGAGTGTCCCTAGTATGCCTCTACTTGACTAGCTCGTTAATCGAAGATGGTTAAGTTTCCTGACCATAGACATGTGTTGTCATTTGATGAACGTGATCACATCATTAGAGAATGATGTGATGGACAAGACCCATCCGTTAGCTTAGCATAATGATCGTTAAGTTTTATTGCTACTGCTTTCTTCATGACTTATACATATTCCTTTGACTATGAGATTATGCAACTTCCGAATACCGGAGGAACACCTTGTGTGCTATCAAACATCACGACGTAACTGGGTGATTATAAAGATGCTCTACAGGTGTCTCCAAAGGTGTTTGTTGAGTTGACATAGATCAAGATTGGGATTTGTCACTCCGTGTATCGGAGAGGTATCTCTGGGCCCTCTCGGTACTGCACATCACTATAAGCCTTGCAAGCAATGTGACTCATGAGTTAGTTACGGGATGATGCATAATGGAACGAGTAAAGAGACTTGCCGGTAACGAGATTGAACTAGGTATGATGATACCGACGATCGAATCTAGGGCAAGTAACATACCGATGACAAAGGAAACAACGTATGTTGTTATGCGGTTTGACCGATAAAGATCTTTGTAGAATATGTAGGAGCCAATATGAGCATCCAGATTCCGCTATTGGTTATTGACCGGAGATGTGTCTCGGTCATGTCTACATAGTTCTCTACCGTAGGGTCCGCATGCTTAACGTTCGATGATGATTTGTATTATGAGTTATGTGTTTTGGTGACCAAAGTTTGTTCGGAGTCCCGGCTGAGATCATGGACATGACGAGGAGTCTCGAAATGGTCGAGAGGTAAAGATTGATATATTGAACGAAGGTATTCGGACACCGGAATTGTTTCGGAGAGGTTCAGATATATTTCGGGGTACCGAGGGGTTACCGGAACCCCCGGGAAGTATTGGGCCTTCATGGGCCTTAGTGGAAAGGAGAGGAGGGCCGCAAGGGGTAGCCCCGCGCCCCCCATGGAAAGTCCGAATTAGACTAGGGAGGGGCCGGCGCCCCCCTCTTTCCTTCTCCCTCTGTCCCTCTCTTGGAAAAGGAAGGGGAGTCTAACTAGGATTGGGACAACTGAATCGATTTTATCCAAGTCTGCTTGTTTCTTTTAAACAAGCCGGAGCACTACTAGGTGGGCAATATTTATAGACAGAATAACCAAATCAAAACAGAAACAAGAGGGTCAGAATAGTGCGGTGACGGATTCATCGGAAGCCATGTCAGTTTAAGTTTGTGCCGCTCTTCGCTCGAGTCATCCAAATAACACAATGGGCCAGAAAGGGAAGCTGCAGTGAAGCAAAAATCCGCCATGCGTGTGAGACGGGCTGCGTGTAATTGTGATCCTTGAAGATTTTCCCATATGACAGGACGGAGACGATACATTCCATCAGCTAAATTTCGTTTGGAAGCTATACTGTCCCAGTGGGCACTAGATGGTGAGTTATCCCTTATCAGTAGCAGCTAGACTATGACTTGTGAGTAGTAGCAAACTAACAACTAGAAGCAGTGTCATCTAGTGCTCTGCTGCTGCTGGTATATATATAGATAGACTGAAGGGAAGGTACCTGACTGATACAAGAATCTTGGACAGCAGCAGCCGACTTCCCCGCACCTGCCCGGCATGCAACGGCACCAGAACAGAGACAGCGGGCCGCGACTAGGACGGAAACCCCACGGAGATGAGGTGGACGGCGGCACGGTGGCATCCAGCTCTAGGGAAGCAGACCACCGAGACCTGGGACCTCGTTTCTGCAACGCCGGGCGGCTGGTCCAGCTAGTGTTTCTTTTTGGTTGCTTTTCTGTTTCAAATTTACTGGAAAATAGGGGGAGACACTGAATTCACTGGGTATTGAAAATGCATTCTCAACGGTCAAAGGGTTTGTAGAAACTATTGAAAAGATAAAGATATGTCTTCATGCAGAAGAACAAAATTACTAGAATAACATCTCCGGAAAAAAACGTAGTAACAAAAAAATATCATGTATAGTATAAAAATTGCAAAATTTTCAGTGAAATGAAAATTGTACATGGCCTCGTGGGAGGAAATAACAATGAGAAAAATGACACGGTTAGGCAGGGCATACGCATGTTGGGGATCGTAGCAGAAATCAAAAAATTTGTACGCATCATCAAGATCAATCTATGGAGTAATCTAGAAACGAGGGAGAGGGGAGTGCATCTACATACCCTTGTAGATCGCGATGCGGAAGCGTTACAAGAACGCGGATGAAGGAGTCGTACTCGTAGCGATTCAGATCGCGGTTGATTCCGATCTAAGCGCTGAACAACAGCGCATCCGCGTTCAACACACGTGCAGCCCGATGACGTCTCCCGTGCCTTGATCCAGCAAGGGGAGAGGGAGAGGTTGGGGAAGACTCCGTCCAGCAGCAGCACGACGGCGTGGTGGTGGTGGAGGAGCGCCGTACTCCAGCAGGGCTTCGCCAAACACTACGAGAGACGAGAAGGGAGAGAGGTAGGGCTGCGCCTTGCGAGAGAGAGACTCGTGTGTTGGGCAGCCCCAAAACCTCCACTATATATAGGGTCAAGGGGAAGGGGAGGCGCCCTAGGGTTTTCCCTAGGGGGGGGGGGGCGGCGGCCAGGGCAGATGGGATCCCCCTTGGGTGACTTGGCCCCAAGCCGTGAGGTGGGAACCCTAGATGGGGCGCCCCAAACCCCCTGGTCACGTGGGAATAGGTGAGGGGGCGCACAACCCCTTAGTGGGCTGATTTTCCCCCTTCCCTTGGCCCATGAAGCCCCCCCAACACTTGTCGGGGCTCCCGAAATACCTTTCGGTCATGCTGGTCATCACCTGGTACCTCCGGAACACTTCCGGACTCCAAAACCTTCGTCCAATATATCAATCTTCACCTCCGGACCATTCCGGAACTCCTCGTGACGTCCGGGATCTCATCCGGGACTCCGAACAACATTCGGTAACCGCATACATACTTTCCCTATAACCCTAGCGTCATCGAACCTTAAGTATGTAGACCCTACGGGCTCGGGAATCATGCGCATATGACCGAGACATCTCTCAGTCAATAACCAACAGCGGGATCTGGATACCCATGTTGGCTCCCACATGTTCCACGATGATCTCATCGGATGAACCACGATGTCAAGGATTCAATCAATCCCGTATACAGTTCCCTTTGTCTACCGGTATTGTACTTGCCCGAGATTCGATCGTCGGTATCCCGGTACCTTGTTCAATCTCGTTACCGGCAAGTCTCTTTACTCGTTTCGTAACACATCATCATGTGATCAACTCCTTGGTCACATTGTGCACATTATGATGATGTCCTACCGAGTGGGCCCAGAGATACCTCTCCGTCACACGGAGTGACTAATCCCAGTCTCGAGTGGTGCCAACCCAACAGACACTTTCGGAGATACCCGTAGTGCACCTTTATAGCCACCCAGTTACGTTGTGACGTTTGGTAGACCCAAAGCATTTCTACGGTATCCGGGAGTTGCACAATCTCATGGTCTAAGGAAATGATACTTGACATTAGAAAAGCTTTAGCATACGAACTACATGATCTTGTGCTAGGCTTAGGATTGGGTCTTGTCCATCACATCATTCTCCTAATGATGTGATCCCGTTATCAACGACATCCAGTGTCCACGGTCAGGAAACCGTAACCATCTATTGATCAACGAGCTAGTCAACTAGAGGTTTACTAGGGACATGGTGTTGTCTATGTATCCACACATGTATCTGAGTTTCCTATCAATACAATTCTAGCATGGATAATAAACAATTATCATGAACAAGGAAATATAATAATAACTAATTTATTATTGCCTCTAGGGCATATTTCCAACAGTCTCCCACTTGCACTAGAGTCAATAATCTAGTTCACATCACCATGTGATTAACACTCACATGTCACATCGCCATGTGACTAACATCCAAAGAGTTTACTAGAGTCAACAATCTAGTTCACATCACTATGTGATTAACACTCAATGAGTTCTGGGTTTGATCATGGTATGCTTGTGAGAGAGGTTGTAGTCAACGGGTCTGCAACAATCAGATCCGCATGTACTTCGCAAAAGTTTGTCATATTGTAGATGTTGCTACCACGTTCCACTTGGAGCTATTCCAAATGTTTGCTCCATTATACATATCCAGTTTTTCTACTCACAGTCATCCGGATAGGTGTTAAAGCTTGCATCGACGTAACTCTTAACGTTGAACTCTTTATCACCTCCATAACCGAGAAATATTTCCTTATTCCTCTAAGGATACTTTTGACCACTGTCTAGTTATCCACTCCTGGATCACCTTTGTACCCTCTTGCCAGACATGTGGCAAGGCACACATCAGGTGCGGTACTCAGCATGGCAAACCGTATAGAGCCTATGACAAAAGCATAGGGGACGACCTTCGTCCTTCCTCTTTCTTCTGCCGTGGTCAAGCTTTGAGTCTTACTCAACTTCACACCTTATAACTCAGGTAAGAACTCCTTCTTTGACTGATCTATTTTGAACTCCTTCAAAATCATGTCAAAGGTGTGTGTTCTTTTGAAAGTATCATCAGGCGTCTTGATCTATCTCTATAGATCTTGATGCCCAATATGTAAGCAGCTTTATCCAGGTCTTCCTTTGAAAAACTCCTTTCAAACAACCCTTTATGCTTTCCAGAAATTCTACATCATTTCAGATCAACAATATGTCATTCACATATACTTATCAGAAATGTTGTAGTGCTCCCACTCACTTTATTGTAAATACAAGTTTCTAACAAACTTTGTATAAACCCAAAAACTTTGATCACTCCATCAAAGCGTATATTCTGACTCCGAGATGCTTGCTCTAGTCCATGGAAGGATCGCTGGAGCTAGCATACCTTTTAGCATCCTTAGGATCGACAAAACCTTTCTAATTGTATCACATACAACCTTCTTCCTTACGAAAACTGGTAAGGAAACTTGTTTTGACATCCATCTGCCAGATTTCATAAATGCAGCTAATGCTAACATGATTCCGACGGACTTAAGCATCGCTACGGATGAGAAAATCTCATCGTAGTCAACTCCTTGAACTTGTGAAAAACTCTTCGCCACAAGTCGAGCTTCATAGAAGGTGACATTACCGTCCACGTCCGTCTTCTTCTTAAAGATCCATTTATCTCACTGGCTTGCCGATCATCGGGCAAGTCCACCAAAGTCCATACTTTGTTTTGATACATGGATCCTATCTCGCATTTCTCGGCTTCTAACCATTTGTCGAAATACGGGCCCACCATCGCTTCTCCATAGTTCGTAGGTTCATTGTTGTCCAACAACATGACCTCTAAGACAGGATCACCTTACCACTTAGGAGTAGTACATATCCTTGTCGACCTACGAGGTTTGGTAGCAACTTGATCTGAAGCTTCATGATCACTATCATTAACTTCCTCTTCAACCGACGTAGGCCCCACAGAAAAATCTTTCTGTGTTGCACCACTTTCTGGTTGAAGTAGAGGTTCAACAACCTCATCAAGTTCTATCTTCCTCCCACTCAATTCTTTCGAGAGAAACTCCTTCTCGAGAAAGGACCCGTTCTTAGCGACAAACATTTTTGCCCTTGGATCCGAGATAGAAGGTATACCCAACTGTTACCTTTGGGTATCCTATGAAGATGTATTTGTCCGCTTTGGGTTCGAGTTTTTTTTCTGGCTGAAGCCATAAGCATCGCAGCCCCAAACATTAAGAAACGACAACTTTGGTTTCTTGCCAAACCACAATTCACACGGCGTCGTCTCAACGGACTTAGATGGTGCCCTATCTAAAGTGAATGCAGCTATCTCTAATACATAACCTCAAAATAATAGTGGTAGATCGGTAAGAGACATCATAGATCGCACCATATCTCATAAGGTTCGATTACGACGTCCGGACACACCATTACGCTGTGGTGTTCCAGGTGGCTTCAACTGCGAAACAATTCCATAATGTCTTAAGTGATTGCCAAACTCATAACTCAGAAAATCTCCCCTTGATCAGATCGTAGGAACATGATCTTCTTGTTATGATGATTCTTAACTTCACTCTGAAATTGCTTGAACTTTTTCAAACGTTTCCGACTTTTGCTTCATTAAGTAAATATACCCATATCTACTCAAATCGTCAGTGAAGATGAGAAAATAACGATATCCACCACACGCCTTAATTCTCATTGGATCACACACATCAGCATGTATGATTTCCAACAAGTCACTTGCCCGTTTCATTGTACCTGAAAACGGGATCTTAGTCATCCTGCCCATGAGGCATGGCTCGCATGTGTCAAGCGATTCAAAATGAAGTGACTCCAAACATCCATCAGCATGGAGTTTCTTCACGCATTTTATGCCAAAATGACCTAAGCGGCAGCGCCACAAGAAAGTGGTACTATCATTATTAACTCTACATCTTTTGGCGTTAATATTATTATCATGTGTATTACTATGATCGAGATTCAATAAACCATTGGGTGCATGACCATAAAGGTATTATTCATGTAAACAGAATAACCATTATTCTCTAACTTAAATGAATAATCGTATTGCAATGAACATGATCTAATCATATTCATGCTCAACGTAGACACGTGATAACATTTATCTAGGTTCAACACTAATCCCGAAGCTAGAGGGAGCGTGCGATGGTGATCTTATCAACCTTGGAAACACTTCCAACACACATCGTCACCTCGCCCTTAGCTAGTCTCCGTTCAGTCCGTAGCTTTTGCTTCAAGTCACTAATAATAGCAACTGAACCGGTATCCAATACCCAGGTACTACTAGGAGTACTAGTAAGGTACACATCAATAACACGTATATCAAATATACTTTGTTGAAGTTGCCAGCTTTCTTATCTACCATGTATTTGGGGTAGTTCCGCTACCATGTGACCGTTCCCCTTACAATAGAAGCACTTAGTCTCGAGGTTTGGGTTCAACCTTGGGTTCCTTCATTACAGCGATAACTGGTTTGCCATTCATGAAGTTTCCCTTCTAGCCCTTGCCCCTTTTTGAAACCAGTGGTCTTGATAAACCATCAACACTTGATGCTCCTTCTTGATTTCTACTTTTGCGGTCTTAAGCACCGCTAACAGCTCCGGGATCATCTCCATCCTTTGCATGTCATAGTTCATCACGAAGTTCTAGTAGCTTGGTGATAGTGTCTAGAGAATTCCGTCAACCACTATCTCATCTGGAGGATTAACTCCCACTTGGTTCAAGTGATCTTAGCACCCAGACATTCTGAGCACATGCTCACTAGTTGAGCTATTCTCCTCCATCTTGTTGGCAAAAGAACTTGTCAGAGGTCTCATACCTCTCAAGATGGGCATGAGCCTGAAATCCCTATTTCAGCTCTTGGAACATCTCATATGTCTTATGGCGTTCAAAACGTCATTGGAATCCCGATTCTAAGCCGTAAAGTATGGTGCACTAAACTATCAAGTAGTCATCAGGACGTGTCTGTCAGGTGTTCACAACATCCACAGACGACGTTGTAGGGGTTTGCACATCGAGCGGTGCATCAAAGACATAAGCCTTCTATGTAGCAGTGAGGACACTCCTCGGACTACGGACCCAGTCTGCATCATTGCTTACAATATCTTTCAACTTAGTCTTTCTCTAGGATCATATTGAAACATGGAGCTACAACGCGAGCTATTGATCTACAACCTATTTTGCAAAGACAACTTAGACTATTGTTCATGATAAATAAGTTCATCTAATAAAATTATATAATGAACTCCCACTCAAATAGACATCCCTCTAGTCATCTAAGTGATACATGATCCGAGTCAACTAGGCCGTGTCCGATCATCACGTGAGACGGACTAGTCATCATCGGTGAACATCTTCATGTTGATCGTATCTTCTATGCGACTCATGTTCGACCTTTCGGTCTTCCGTGTTCCGAGGCCATGTCTGTACATGCTAGGCTCGTCAAGTCAACCTAAGTGTATTGCGTGTGTAAATCTGGCTTACACCCGTTGTATGCGAACGTTACAACCTATCACACCCGATCATCACGTGGTGCTTCGGAACAACGGACCTTAGCAACGGTGCACAGTTAGGGGGATCACTTTCTTGAAATTACTGCGAGGGATCATCTTATTTAAGCTACCGTCGTTCTAAGCAAACAAGATTTAAAACATGATAAACATCACATGCAATCAAATAGTGACATGATATGGCCAATATCATTTTGCTCCTTTTGATCTCCATCTTCGGGGCACCATGATCATCATCGTCACCGGCATGACACCATGATCTCCATCATCACGATCTCCATCATCGTGTCTTCATGAAGTTGTCTCATCAACTATTACTTCTACTACTATGGCTAACGGTTTAGCAATAAAGTAAAGTAATTACATGACGCTTTGTCGACACGCAGGTCATAAATAAATTAAGACAACTCCTATGGCTCCTGCCGGTTGTCATACTCATCGACATGCAAGTCGTGATTCCTATTACAAGAACATGATCAATCTCATACATTGCTACGTCTTGAGCTTGCGTTGGTTTTCCCCGAAGAGGAGAGGATGATGCAGCACAGTAGCGTAAGTATTTCCCTCAGTTTTGAGAACCAAGGTATCAATCAAGTAGGAGGCCACGCGCACGTCCCTCGTACCTGCACAAAATGATAGCTACTCGCAACCAACGCGATTAGGGGTTGTCAATCCCTTCAGGTCACTTACGAGAGTGAGATCTGATAGAGATAATATTTTTGGTATTTTTGGTATAAAGATGCAAAGTGAAAAGTAAAAACAAAGCAAGTAAATAAAGTGATGGAGATTGATATGATGAGAATAGACCCGGGGGCCATAGGTTTCACTAGTGGCTTCTCTCAAGAGCATAGATATTCTACGATGGGTGAACAAATTACTGTTGAGCAATTGACAGAATTGAGCATAGTTATGAGGTTATCCAGGCAATGATCATGTATATAGGCATCACGTCCTAGACAAGTAGACCGAAACGATTCTGCATCTACTACTATTACTCCACTCATCGACCGCTATCCAGCATGCATCTAGAGTATTAAGTTAAAAACAGAGTAACGCCTTAAGCAAGATAACATGATGTAGAGGAATAAATTCATGCAATATGATAAATACCCCATCTTGTTATCTTCGATGGCAACAATACAATACGTGCCTTGCAACCCCTTCACATCCGGGTAAGGACACCGCAAGATTGAACCCAAAGCTAAGCACTTCTCCCATTGCAAGAACTACCAATCTAGTTGGCCAAACCAAACGGATAATTCAAGAGACTTGCAAAGATAACTCAATCATACATAAAAGAATTCAGAGAAGAATCAAATATTTTCCATAGATAAGCTGGATCATAAACCCACAATTCATCGGTCTCAACAAACACACCGCAAAAGAACATTACGTCGAATAGATCTCCGCAAGAGAGGGGGAGAACATTGTATTGAGATCCAAAAAGAGAGAAGAAGCCATCTAGCTACTAACTATGGACCCGAGGGTCTGAAGTAAACTACTCACACTTCATCGGAGGGGCTATGGTGATGATGTAGAAGCCCTCCGTGGTGGATGCCCCCTCCGTGAGCTCCTAACAGGCCCCAAGATGGGATCTCGTGGATACAGGAAGTTGCGGCGGTGGAATTAGGTTTTTGGCTCTGTATCTGATCTGTTGGGGGTACGTAGGTATATATAGGGGGAAGGAGTACGTCGGTGGAGCGTCAGGGGGCCCACGAGGCAGGGGGCGCGCTCGTGATCGCCTATGGCACTCCTTGGAGTAGGGTCCAAGTCTTCTGGATCACGTTCGGTGAGAAGATCACGTTCCCGAAGGTTTCATTCCGTTTGGACTCCGTTTGATATTCCGTTTCTTCGAACCACTGAAATAGGCAAAAAAAAATAGCAATTCTGGGCCGGGCCTCCGGTTAATAGGTTAGTCCCAAAAGTAATATAAAAGTGGAAAATAAAGCCCATTATAGTCCAAAACAATAGATAAAGTAGCATGGAGCAATCAAAAATTATAGATACGTTGGAGATGTATCAGGCATCCCCAAGCTTAATTCCTGCTCATTCCTCGAGTAGGTAAATGATAAAAAGAGAATTTTTGATGCAGAGTGATACTTTGGCATAATTTCAATGTAAATCTTCTTAATTGTGATATGGATATTCAGATCCGAAAGATTCAAGACAAAAGTTCATATTGCCATAAAAATAATAATACTTCAAGCATACTAATCGAAATAATTATGTCATCTCAAAATAACTTGGCCAAAGAAAGTTCATCCCTACAAAATCATATAGTTAGGCTATGCTTCATTTTCGTCACACAAATATGTTCCCAACTTCTATACCCCCGATGACAAGCCAAGCAATTGTTTCATACTTAAATAATCTCAAAAAATTCAACCTTCACGCAATACATGAGCGTGAGCCATGGATATAGCACTATGGGTGGAATAGAATATGATGATGGGGATTGTGTGGAGAAGACAAAAAAGGAGAAAGTCTCACATTGACGAGGATAATCAACGGGCTATGGAGATGCCCATCAATTGATGTCAACACGAGGAGTAGGGATTGCCATGCAACGGATGCACTAGAGCTATGAATGCTCAACAAAAGAAAACTAGTGGGTGTGCATCCAACTTGCTTGCTCATGAAGACCTAGGGCATTTGAGAAAGCCCATCGTAGGAATATACAAGCCAAGTTCTATAATGAAAAATTCCCACTAGTATGAAAAAGACAACTTACGAGACTCACCATATGAAAAACATGGTGCTACCTTGAAGCACAATATATGAGACTCACTACATGAAGAACATAGTGCTACTTTGAAGCACAATATATGAAACTCACTACATGAAGAACATGGTGCTACTTTGAAGCACAAGTATGGAAAAAGAGATAGTAGCATTGCCCTTTTCTTTTCCTTCTTTTTTTGGCCTTTTTTTGGCCTTTCTTTTTTTATTTGGGCAATGCTCTAATAATGATGATCATCACACTTCTATTGATTACAACATAAAGATTACAACTCGAAACTAGAACAAGGTATGACTCTATATGAATGCCTCCGGCGGTGTACCGGGATGGTGCAATGAATCAAGAGTGACATGTATGAAAATAATGCATGGCGGCTTTGCCACAAATACGATGTCAACTACATGATCATGCAATGGCAATATGACAAAAGTAATGTATGTCATAATGATGATGGTGGAAGTTGCATGGCAATATATCTCGGAATGGCTATGGAAATGCCATAATAGGTAGGTATGGTGGCTGTTTGAGGAAGATATAAGGAGGTTTATGTGTGGTAGAGAGTATCATATCACGGGGTTTGGATGCACGGGCGAAGTTTGCGCCAACTCTCAATGTGAGAAAGGGCAATGCACGGTACCGAAGAGGCTAGCAATGGCGGAAAGGTAAGAGTGCGTATAATCCATGGACTCAACATTAGTCAAAAGAACTCATATACTTATTGCAAAAATTTAGAAGTCATCAAAAATCAAGTACTACGCGCATGCTCCTAGGGGGATAGATTGGTAGGAAAAGACCATCGCTCGTCCCCGACCGCCACTCATAAGGATGCACAAGTCAGGTACACTTCATGCTTCAAATTTGTTACACAACTTTAACCATACATGCATGCTACGGGATTTACTAACTTCAACACAAGCATTTCTCAAATTCACAACTACTCAACTAGCACGACTTTGATATTATCACCTCCATATCTCAAAACAATTATCAAGCATCAAACTTATCTTAGCATTCAACGCACTCAAAAGAAAGTTTCACATATCTTGAATACCAAGTATATTAACATTAAGCAAATTACCATGCTATTAACGACTCTCAAAATAATCTAAGTGAAGCATGAGAGATCAAGTTTCTTTAAAACAAATCAACCACCGTGCTCTAAAAGATCTAAGTAAAGCACTAGAGCAAAAATTATCAAGCTCAAAAAGATATAAGTGAAGCACTATGAGCAAACTATCAAGCTCAAAAGATATAAGTGAAGCACATAGAGTATTCTATCAAATTTCAATTCATATATGGCTCTCTCAAAAGGTGTGTACAGAAAGGATGATTGTGGTAACTAACAAGCAAAGACTGAAATAATACAAGACGCTCCAAGCAAAACACATATCATGTTGGTGAATAAAAATATAGCTCCAAGTAAATTACCGATGAAAGTAGAGAAAGAGGGGATGCCTTCCGGGGCATCCCCAAGCTTTGACTTTTTGGTGTCCTTGGATTATCTTGGGGGTGCCATGGGCGTCCCCAAGCTTAGGCTCTTGCCACTCCTTGTTCCACAATCCATCAAAAGAATTCACCCAAAACATGAAAACTTCACAACACAAAACTCAATAGAAATCTCGTGAGCTCCGTTAGAGAAAGAAAACAAAAGACTACTTTAAGGTACTGTAATGAACTCATTCTTTATTTATATTGGTGTTAAACCTACTGTATTCCAACTTCTCTATGGATCATAAATTATTTTACTAGCCATAGATTCATCAAAATAAGCAAACAACACACGCAAAACAGAATCTGTCAAAAACAGAACAGGCTGTAGTAATCTGTAACTAACGCAAACTTCTGGAACCCAAAAAATTCTACAAAACTTAGACGACCTGGACAATTTGTTTATTGATCGGCAGAAATTGTAATCAGTATTTTATCACGTTCTGGTGATTTTTAACAATTCGGGCACTGAGCACAAAGATTCTGGAAATTACAACAAGATCAAATAACTATCATCCAAGAAGATCCAATAGGTTCAACTTGGCACAAACACTAATTAAAACATAAAACCACATCTAAACAGAGGCTAGATAGATTATTTATTCCTAAACAGAAGTAAAAACAAAAAACTAAAAATAAAATTGGGTTGCCTCCCAACAAGCGCTATCGTTTAACACCCCTAGCTAGGCATTGAGATTCCAATGATGCTCACAAGAAAGAAAAGAATTGAGGCACAAAGAGAGCGTCATAAAACATGTGACAAACACACTGAAGTCTAACATACTTCCTATGCATAGGCATATTATAGGCAAACAAATTATCGTAGCAAGCAAAAACTAGCATATGCAAGGAAGAGGAAAGGAACAATAGCAATCTTAACATAACGAGAGGTAATTTAGTAACATGAAAATTTCTATAACCATATTTTCCTCTCTCATAATAATAATTACATGTGGGATCATAAGAAAATTCAACAATATAGCTATCACATAACATATTCTCAACATGATCCACATGCATGCGAAGTTGACACTCTTCCGAAACAGTGGGATTAATATTAACTAAAGTCATGACCTCTTCAAACCCACTTTTATCAAAAACTTTATAAGATTGAACATTATCCAAATATGTGGGATCTAAAGTTGACACTCTTCCAAACCCACTTTCAATATTATTGCAAACACTATTATCAATCTCATATTCATCACGGGGCTTAAATAAATTTTCAAGATCAAAAGAAGAATCACCCCAATCATGATCATTGCAACAAGTAGAGGACATAGCAAAACTAGCATCCCCAAGCTTAGGGTTTTGCATATTTTTAGCACAATTGACATCAATAGAATTTATAGTAAAATCATTGCAATCATGCTTTTTATTCAAAGATCTATCGTGAATCGCTTCATAAAGTACTTCATCACAATTTTTAGATTCACGAATTTCGGGCAAACCTCATAAAGATAATCTAGTGCACTCAATTCACTAGCAATAGGTTCATCATAACTAGATCTCTTAAAGAGATTAGCAAGTGGATGAGGATCCATAAACTTTTAGCAAGCGAAGATGCGAGCAAAAAGAAGGCACATGGTAACACAAGATTGAACGGAGGAAGGGCGAATGAAACGGCAAGGGTGAAGTGGGGGAGAGGAAAACGAGAGGCAAATGGCAAATAATGTAATGCGAGAGATAGGGATTTTGATGGGTACTTTGTATGTTGACTTTTGCGTAGACCTCCCCGGCAATGGCGCCAGAAATCCTTCTTGCTACGTCTTGAGCTTGCGTTGGTTTTCCCCGAAGAGGAGAGGATGATGCATCACAGTAGCGTAAGTATTTCCCTCAGTTTTGAGAATCAAGGTATCAATCCAGTAGGAGGCCACGCGCAAGTCCCTTGTACCTGCACAAAACGATAGCTACTCGCAACCAACGCGATTAGGGGTTGTCAATCCCTTCACGGTCACTTACGAGAGTGAGATCTGATAGAGATAATATTTTTGGTATTTTTGGTATAAAGATGCAAAGTGAAAAGTAAAAGCAAAGCAAGTAAATAAAGTGATGGAGATTGATATGATGAGAATAGACCCGGGGGCCATAGGTTTCACTAGTGGCTTCTCTCAAGAGCATAGATATTCTACGGTGGGTGAACAAATTACTGTTGAGCAATTGACAGAATTGAGCATAGTTATGAGGTTATCCAGGCAATGATCATGTATATAGGCATCACGTCCGAGACAAGTAGACCGAAACGATTCTGCATCTACTACTATTACTCCAATCATCGACCGCTATCCAGCATGCATCTAGAGTATTAAGTTAAAAACAGAGTAACGCCTTAAGCAAGATGACATGATGTAGAGGAATAAATTCATGCAATATGATAAATACCCCATCTTCTTATCCTCGATGGCAACAATACAATACGTGCCTTGCAACCCCTTCTGTCATTGGGTAAGGACACCGCAAGATTGAACCCAAAGCTAAGCACTTCTCCCATTGCAAGAACTACCAATCTAGTTGGCCAAACCAAACGGATAATTCAAAGATACTTGCAAAGATAACTCAATCATACATAAAATAATTCAGAGAAGAATCAAATATTTTCCATAGATAAGCCGGATCATAAACCCACAATTCATCGGTCTCAACAAACACACCGCAAAAAGAAGATTACATCGAATAGATCTCCACAAGAGAGGGGGAGAACATTGTATTGAGATCCAAAAAGAAAGAAGAAGCCATCTAGCTACTAACTATGGACCCGAAGGTCTGAAGTAAACTACTCACACATCATCGGAGGGGCTATGGTGATGATGTAGAAGCCCTCCGTGGTGGATGCCCCCTTCGGTGGAGCTCCGGAACAGGCCCCAAGATGGGATCTCATGGATACAGGAAGTTGCGTCGGTGGAATTAGGTTTTTGGCTCTGTATCTGATCTGTTGGGGGTACGTAGGTATATATAGGAGGAAGGAGTACGTCGGTGGAGCGTCAGGGGGCCCACGAGGCAGGCGCGCCTGTGGGAGGGCGCGCCCCCACCCTCGTGACCTCCTCCGCACTCCTTGGAGTAGGCTCCAAGTCTCCTGGATCACGTTCGGTGAGAAGATCACGTTCCCAAAGGTTTCATTCCGTTTGGACTCCGTTTGATATTCCGTTTCTTCGAAACACTGAAATAGGCAAAAACAGCAATTTTGGGCTGGGCCTCCGGTTAATAGGTTAGTCCCAAAAGTAATATAAAAGTGGAAAATAAAGCCCATTATGTACCAAAACAATAGATAAAGTAACATGGAGCAATAAAAAATTATAGATACGTTGGAGACGTATCATACATCACATATATCATTCATCACATCCTTTTGGCCATATCACATCACACGGCATATGCTGCAAAAACAAGTTAGACATCCTCTAATTGTTGTTGCAAATTTTACGTGGCTGCTATAGGTTTCTTAGCAAGAACGTTTCTTACCTACACCAAAACCACAACGTGATATGCCAATTTCTATTTACCCTTCATAAGGACCCTTTTCATCGAATCCGATCCGACTAAAGTGGGAGAGACAGACACCCGCTAGCCACCTTATGCAACTAGTGCATGTCAGTCGGTGGAACCTGTCTCACGTAAGCGTACGTGTAAGGTCTGTCCGGGCCGCTTCATCCCACAATGCCGCCGAATCAAGATAAGACTAGTAACGGCAAGTAAATTGACAAAATCGACGCCCACAACTACTTTGTGTTCTACTCGTCCATAGAAACTACGCATAGACCTAGCTCATGATGCCACTGTTGGGGATCGTAGCAGAAATCAAAAAATTTCTACGCATCACCAAGATCAATCTATGGAGTAATCTAGAAACGAGGGAGAGGGGAGTGCATCTACATAACCTTGTAGATCGCGATGCGGAAGCGTTACAAGAACGCGGATGAAGGAGTCGTACTCGTAGCGATTCAGATCGCGGTTGATTCCGATCTAAGCGCCGAACAACGGCGCCTCCGCGTTCAACACATGTGCAGCCCGATGACGTCTCCCGTGCCTTGATCCAGCAAGGGGAGAGGGAGAGGTTGGGGAAGACTCCGTCCAGCAGCAGCACGACGGCGTGGTGGTGGTGGAGCGCGGTACTCCAGCAGGGCTTCGAAGCACTACGAGAGACGAGGAGGGAGAGAGGTAGGGCTGCGCCTTGGGAGAGAGAGACTCGTGTGTTGGGCAGCCCCAAAACCTCCACTATATATAGGGTCAAGGGGAAGGGGAGGCGCCCTAGGGTTTCCCCTAAGGGGGGCGGCGGCCAGGGCAGATGGGATCTCCCCCTTGGGTGACTTGGCCCCCAAGACAGGAGGTGGGAACCCTAGATGGGGCGCCCCAAACCCCCTGGTCACGTGGGAATAGGTGAGGGGGGCGCACAGCCCCTTAGTGGGCTGATTTCCCCCCTTCCCTTGGCCCATGAAGCCCCCCCAACACTTGCCGGGGCTCCCGAAATACCTTCCGGTCATGCTGGTCATCACCCGGTACCTCCGGAACACTTCTGGACTCCAAAACCCTTCGTCCAATATATCAATCTTCAGCTCCGGACCATTCCGGAACTCCTCATGACGTCCGGGGTCTCATCCGGGACTCCGGACAACATTCGGTAACCGCGTACATACTTTCCCTATAACCCTAGCGTCATCGAACCTTAAGTGTGTAGACCCTACGGGCTCGGGAATCGTGCAGACATGACCGAGACATCTCTCCGGTCAATAACCAACAGCGGGATCTGGATGAACCACATGTTCCACGATGATCTCATCGGATGAACCACGATGTCAAGGATTCAATCAATCCCGTATACAATTCCCTTTGTCTATCGGTATTGTACTTGCCCGAGATACGATCGTCGGTATCCCGGTACCTTGTTCAATCTCGTTACCGGCAAGTCTCTTTACTCGTTTCGTAACACATCATCCCGTGATCAACTCCTTGGTCACATTGTGCACATTATGATGATGTCCTACCGAGTGGGCCCAGAGATACCTCTCCGTCAGACGGAGTGACAAATCCCAGTCTCGATTCGTGCCAACCCAACAGACACTTTCGGAGATACCCGTAGTGCACCTTTATAGCCACCCAGTTACGTTGTGACGTTTGGTACACCCAAAGCATTCCTACGGTATCCGGGAGTTGCACAATCTCATGGTCTAAGGAAATGATATTTGACATTAGTAAAGCTTTAGCATACGAACTACACGATCTTGTGCTAGGCTTAGGATTGGGTCTTGTCCATCACATCATTCTCCTAATGATGTGATCCCGTTATCTACGACATCCAATGTCCATGGTCAGGAAACCGTAACCATCTATTGATCAACGAGCTAGTCAACTAGAGGCTTACTAGGGACATGGTGTTGTCTATGTATCCACACATGTATCTGAGTTTCCTATCAATACAATTCTAGCATGGATAATAAACAATTACCATGAACAAGGAAATATAATAATAACCAATTTATTATTGCCTCTAGGGCATATTTCCAACAACGCAAACACTCAATATTCCTGTAAAAGATAGGTAGAGAAACTAATTCTGCAATATGGTGATCAGATTCATCTGTCACTCTGCGCCCAAACAAATTACAGCAGCACCGTTATCTTCCAGAAATGGTACTTTGTCACAAGAAGCTAGATGCAACTTTAGGAGGAAAAACAGAAGTGTTGGTGAAGCATATAATCCCTTGTTAGGCCGCGTGGCGTTTATTTATATCCAAACAAAATAACATAATGGTTACAAGATTCATCTCCAGGCTAAGCATGTGCATGATCACACTTAAACTAGAGATAACAACAAACATATACCGGAGATAGATTACAAGATGTTCAGCCATCTAGCCATTCTAATCTAACCCAAGCAATATTGTATAGCATACACGATACACCACATGAGATAATGTGTAGCTTGGTCTTAATATATGAAAGCACAGCACAAAACATACACTAGACAAAAAGCCTACTTACAGTACTTCTTCAGAAGCAACGGCTGCCGTAGAGGAATGAGCTCTAGCCTGCTTGCACCAGGGAATAGTCTCCCACATTAGATTATCTCCACAAAGCTCTTGCAGATTTAACTACCCATTTTCTGATTCGACCCCATCTCATCAGAATGGCAGCTGCAAATCCAACACCGAAGCCCAGCCCGACAAAGAGAAACAGGATGACGTCCACATCAGATGACTTCTCCACGTGTGCCATGCTTGGAGGAGCAAGTGATATGCCACCATAGGGGTTGGAGAATGGCGGTCCACACAGTCCCAAATTCCCTTCAAATGAATTATTGTCAAATGTGAGGAACTGGCGTGACTGCGGTATCTTCCCCACCAACTGGTTGTCGGAGAAGTTCACGGTGGTCAGAAAGGTGAGGTTTGTGAGTTCTTGCGGAATCTCCCCAGATCAGTCACACCGCCAAGCTGGGTTGGAATTTTTCCCGTGAATGCATTGTGTGACATGTTCAGTACGCGCAGTGAAACAAGCCATCCAACTGACTTAGGAATGGTACCTTCCAATCTATTATTTGAAAGGTCAATTGCTGTTAAAGTGGTCAGGATCCTTACAAATGTCACGTCGAACCCCTTGTATGTGATCTCAGTAGAGTCTTGGTAGTATTCCGCCATACCTTCAAAGTTTGTAGCACGGACAATATCTCCAGAACTATTGAACTTGCCCATCATTGATTTCAACTGACCAAACCATTCTGAATTCAAATTGCCAGAGAAGTTGTTCAAGGAAAGATCAATAATTTGCAAGTTAGGGAACAACCCTCCAGATTGGTGGTTCCCAGTAACATCATCTATGGAACCATAGAACTGGTTGGATCTTAAGATAAGAACATATAGATTGGAAAGCTCCCCTAGCCAGGATGGAAAAGTATCAACTATTCAATTGTTTCCAATATCAAGAACCTCCAAATAACTGCAGTTAGAAAGTCCCCTCGGAAGTTGTCCTTCAATCTTATTGTCATGTAAATCTATTGTCTGGAAAGTGCATTCACTTGTAATATTGGATGGCAACGTCCCTTCAAAGTGATTCTCTCTCAAATTTAATACGCTCCGTTGAGCATTTTCTATCAAATAGGACGGAATCGGCCCGCTAAAGTTGTTATATGATAGGTCAAGGACATCCAACATGGAATGGCAAACTGTTTTGGGTACATATTCATTTATACTATTGTTGGACATACTGAGATAGTTGGTGCGATTGAGATACAGAGTGAAGTTTGGAAGAACAGAAGAGAAAAAGTTGTGTCAATAATCCAAATATTCTGATGATAAGTTTGGCATAGGGATCTGTCCCCGAAGCCTATTGGAACTAAGATCAAACACTTCCAGGTACCCACTGAATGGAAGAACATATGAAGTAAGTTGCATACCGGTGAACATGTTGTGTGAAAGATTTAGTTGTAAAAGGCTGTTGTTCCATCTCTCCCATATCAACTTTGGTATGTCTCCAGTGATTTTGTTGCAAGAAAGGTCTAGATAAACCATTCTGTCAAGATGTGTCAAAAAACTAGGAAATTTGGTTATATTGCAACATGCTAATCCCAGTTCGTCCAGTCCAAACAGAGGGTAGACAGAGAAATATTGCCTTCGTCAATCATAACATACAACTTATTGTGTGAAAGATCCAAACTAGTGAGCTTTCTTAACCTCCCAAATGATGAAAGATCCACTGAATCTACAAAGTTGTTCAAGTTGATTTCTAGATGAACCAACTCTGCAAGTTGGAAGAATGACTTGGGAAACTTGCCTGCCAATAAATTTCTGCTCAAACCCACGAACTGTAAGCATGAAGATGGCGCGTCGAACTCCTCTATAGGACCAGAAAGTTGGTTCGAACCATGGCTCAAGTATCTTAATTTTGGGGGAGCAAAAAGAGGTGCTGGAATATGACCTGTAGAATGAGTGGAGGTTATTATTCTCCCTGTACACTTCGAACATGGGGTACACACAACCGAGAGCTCATGAAAACAATAATAAAAAGTTGGCAAGCTTCTGTTTATCAATGAAATCTTATCATTCAAATTTAAAATTGTTGTGATTTGCCATTGTACCGTCTTGACTATCCATCGACCAAATTTGATGGTCAATAGCTCATTAAAAATATCTGTGTGGGGCCATGAGTTATCCTGATACTGTTGTTTTGAGTCATAACTAACAAAAATTGTTCCCCTCGTTACCATGATGACACACTACCCACTACTTACACCTGAATATATAGTTTTTTTGTTGCCTATCCTTATTTTGTTTCAGTATTTGGTGGCTTCTTGAGAATGTCAAAGAAAACAAAGTGATAATTTGAATTTCATACTATAATCTTACCGCTCACATGATTATAAGAGAGATCCAGTACAACCAGCTGAGCCAAATTGAGAACTGAACTTGGTATCCTCCCAGAGATATCCCCACTTCTAATAGTTAGCTGTGTCAATTCCTTGAGTTGCCCAACTGCATAAGGTATTGGCCCAGAAAGCTGACTACGTTCAATAACCATGCTTTTCAAATTAGTGAGGTTGTCAACTGCAGATGGTAATGCCCCAGTAAAGTCACAATGGTCGATCGCCAATCTTCTTAAGTTTCTGAGATAGCCAATTGCAGCTGGAATTGCTCCACAATAATCACAATTCTTCATGTACAAGCTTCTTAAATTTGTGAGGTTGCCTATTGAGGATGTAACTGAACCATGCAATTGGCAGTTAGACATACCAGATATTTCCAAGTTTTGCAAATTAATGAGATTGTCAATTTCAGACAGTATGGGCCTAGGGAGGTTGCAATCGGACATCTTCAAGCTTCTCAATGCCTTCAGGTTGCCAATGGAGGAAGGCGTTGTCCAAGAGAAGTCGCACCTATAGATATTCAAGCTCGCCAAGTTCATGAGGTCTCCAATCCATGAAAAAATCGGTCCCAAAACATTTTTTGAGTCCCTCAAATCAACTTTCAACCGGCATAAAGACCCAAGTACACCGAATGAAGAGATAAAATCCATCGACAGAAATTTCCCGTCAAGAGTTAACTCCCTCAACAACTTGAAATTGCCAGGAGAACTTGGTTTAGCATAGGAGAAGTTGGTCCCCTCTAGCCTCAAAGTATATAGAGAACTTGCATGGGGAAAGTTTGGCAAATGCCCCGAGAGATTCGGGTTTGAGGACATATCTAGGACCCTTAAATTTTTGAGTTGAAAAAATCTTTGAGGGAACCACCCCTGAAGATTCATATACGAAAGTTGAAGCTTACTTAGATTGCGAAAATCTGCGAAGAACCCTGGAATCGGACCAACATCATTGGACCCAAGGTTGATAATAACAAGAGAACGGAGGCTCGAGAGGGAATAATGAATAGGACCATTCAGCTCGCATCCCCACAAGCTAATTACCTGAAGATGAGGAACAGATTTTGCAAGAGCTTTGCCCCAATCTTCACCGCTGCCACACATTATCTGCATTTCGTCAAGGTAGAGCTCCCTTAGATTTCTTAGGTTCTCTACTAAGGTCTCAAAATTGGGTTCCCTCAGAAAGTTAAAAGTACCAACTACAGAGGTAGGATCTTCATCATTGAAAACTTTGTGACTTGAAAGATCCAAGGAGACAAGGTTAACGAGTTTTCTGATGCCGGTAGGTATAAACCCATACAAGTCCGAAGTGGAGAGGTTGAGATGGGTTAGCAAAGCAAGCCTCTCAAACTCAGCAGTGGTGATGTTGTAGCTGTGCCCCAATAGTTCATGCTAAGATCAAGCCGTTGAAGGGATTTGAGGCTGAAGGCACAGGGTCCAAGCCATGACTGTCCAGGCCATGCCCATTGAGGTCGAGTACTGACACGGACTGAGTTCCTCGATCTAGCCTTGAGATGGATTAATTCCTCGAATCCGAGATACAAATCTGAGGTAGCAGCAAGAAGGGGGATCTGGGGAAGAAGAGCCAGAGGTGGGGAAGGGAAACACGCCACAGGCGGCCGGGTCCGGGGTTCACTCCTTTCGTGCCCCTCACACACACACCAACCGCACGCTAAGTAGGGAGGGGTTGACTCTCACTGGCACCAGTCTGGCCCGACGACGCGTGGGTTGGGCTGCATGGGTCGCTGCGGCCTGGTGGGCTTCTCTTGGGCTTGCTTACCTTTGCCGCTCGATGTAGTTCCCGTGACATTTCCTCCTCCTTTAGGCTTGACTTGTCCCCAAGCCAGTGCTCGAGGGAAGCGAGATCGCAGCGGTATTTTGTCCTCCCAGGTCGCCAAGGATGCAGGGAAGCCTGACCATTGCACCAGCACTTGCTTTACCTGCCGAGGCCCGCGCTGCACACGGCGTTTCTGAAGTATTGCCGCTGGCACTTGGAGTGGTAGGAGGTCCTCATCCAGGACCGGCAGCTCAGGCATGGCACTGGTGGCCGGAGGAAGGCCTGCCCGCAGCTGCGAGACGTGGATGACGGGGTGGATCTTGGCGTGTTCCGGAAGAGCGAGCTTGTATGCCACCTCGCCCACACGCTGCATTACCTGAAAAGGTCCAAAGAAGCGGAAGGCAAGCTTATGGTTAGCTCTCGCCGCCACCGAGGACTGGGCGTATGGTTGTAGCTTGAGGAACACCCAATCTCCCACAGCAAACACACGATCTGATCGCTTTTGGTCGGCCTTCAGCTTCATATCTTGTCGGGCTCTGTTGAGGTGTTGGCGCAACAGGGCAACCATAGTGGCTCGTTCTCCAGTCCATTGCGCCAGGTCAGTCACTGCTGCGTCAGCGACACTGGAAATGCCAAAGAAGCGAGGCTTGTGGCCGTAGAGCACTTCGAAGGGAGTGGATTTAAGAGTGGAGTGATAAGAGGTGTTGTACCAGAATTCAGCCAAGGACATCCACTCCATCCACTTGCTGGGGCAGTTGTGAGCAAAGCAGTGCAAATAGATCTCCATACATTGATTGAGGCGCTCTGTCGTACCATCCGTTTGCGGGTGTCGGGCAGATGATATGTTGAGAGTTGTATGTGTCAGTTTGCATAGCTCCTTCCAAACCCGACTGGTAAAGATCCTATCACGGTCAGAGACCATGGCATCCGGAGGCCCATGCAATTTGAAGACAAAATCCATGTACGCTTTGGCCACCTGAAGCGCGGTGAATGGATGGCGGAGAGGAATGAAGTGAGCGTACCGGCTGAGTTTGTCCACAACCACCAAGATGGAGTTGAAACCACGGGAAGTTGGTAGCCCTTCGACAAAATCGAGGGTGACCACTTGCCGAGCCTGAGTTGGAACCTCCAAAGGTTGTAGCAGCCCGGTACCGACGTGTTCAGGTTTGGCTTGCTTGCAGACAGCGCAGAGAGCAATGAAATCCTTGACAGTTTGCTTCAGTTGTGGCCATGCAAAGAGGCGAATTATGCGGCTCAGGTATCTTGGATCCCTGAATGTCCTCCAATAGCTCCAGAATGCATTTCTGTAAGGAGTTGGGTCTGCACAGATTTATTGTTGCCAATCCAAATGCGCCCTTTGTAGCGGATAAAGCCATCTTGGACTGCGAATGGTGCCTCGATTGGAGTCTGCATCGCCGCTGCTGTCAGCAGTCGGGTGCATTGTGGGTCATCGACGTAGCCCTTCTTGACTTCTTCCAGCCACTTGGGGACACAAACTGAGACGGCATGGAGGTGGCCTGGTGTCTCTTGACGACGCGATAACGCATCTGCAGCCAGATTGGTCGCCCCTCTCCTGTACTCAATGGTGTAGTGGAGCCCGAGCAACTTGGTAAGTGCCTTTTGCTGCCAAGGAGTGGTCAACCGCTGCTCATCGAGGCACGCCAAGCTCCGGTGGTCCGTGCGGATGACGAAGGAAGACGGTAGCAAGTATGATCGCCATCGGTCCACAGCCATGAGAATGGCCAGGCATTCTTTCTCATAGGTAGACAATGCTTGAAGTTTAGGCCCCAAAGTTTTGCTCATGAAGGCAATAGGATGGTGCCCCTGCATCAGAACTGCACCCACACCACGCTCCGACACGTCAGTCTCCAGAACAAATTGCTTGCTAAAATCGGGCAAGGCCAGCACAGGAGCAGCAATTAAGGCTTGTTTGAGCGCTTGGAAGGCTTCTTCATGCAGGGGTGTCCAAGCATAGACCACACCCTTCTTCAGGAGATCAGTCAGGGGTCGGCTGATCACCCCATAGTGCCGCACAAATTTACGGTAGTAACTAGCGAGGCCCAAGAACTGCCGCAATTCCTTGACCGAAGCAGGTTGTGGCCAGTCCCGCACCCTGTCCACTGTGGTGGGGTCCGTGCTGACACCCTGAGAGCTAATGATATGGCCGAGATATTTGAGTTGAGGCTGCGCAAAGACGCACTTGCTCTTCTTTATCTTCAATGAATGCTCATCAAGCAGCTGAAAGACTGATCGGAGTAGCAGCAAATGACCAGACAGAGTACGGTTGTGAACAAGGATGTCGTCGATAAAAACAAGGACTCCTTTCCTGAGCAGCGGGCCAAGCACAATCTGCATCCCAGATTGGAAAGTTGCGGGCCCCCCGGTGACCCCGTTCGGCATCACTTTAAACTCGAAGTGACCATGATGTGTCTGAAAGGCAGTTTTAGCTTCGTCTTCCGAGCGCATACATATCTGGTGAAAGCCTGATCTCAAGTCCAAGCTGGTA
This sequence comes from Aegilops bicornis, assembly GCA_021605145.1. Lineage (NCBI taxonomy): Eukaryota > Viridiplantae > Streptophyta > Magnoliopsida > Poales > Poaceae > Aegilops > Aegilops bicornis. The sequence continues at coordinate 29,822,988 of CM038671.1, read as the reverse complement.
AACTATGCTGAACCGGCCAATTCGTCAAGGAGCTCATCAATGATCGGCAGTGGGTAACGGTTCTTGACTGTAATCGCATTCAAGTGGCGATAGTCCACACAGAAGCGCCATTCACCATTCTTCTTGAGCACCAAAAGGACCGGAGAGGCAAACGGGCTGCGGCTGGGCTGAATGATGCCCTGTTTCAGCATGTCAGCCACCAAGGCTTCAATCTCGTCCTTTTGGGCTGGGTTGTAGCGGTTGGGTCGTATATTGACTGGTTTCGCGCCAGGAAGCAACTCAATAGAATGATCAAAGCTGCGCGCAGGTGGTAGTCCTCGCGGCTCTTCGAACAATCGCTCGAACTCGGAGAGAAGCTGCTAGACTTCTGGTGGTATGTCGACGCCGTCTGGTGTCAACTTCACCGAACAGAGCTACAAAACATGTGTAACTCCATCCCGTGCCTGCATGAGGTTTAGTTCTTCCAAGGAAAGCATTTTGTAGGAGGTGGTGTTGGCAGCAATTCCAGACAACTGGCAGTCTGCTCCATTGTGGGTGAACTTCATATGTTTCCGCCCCCAATCCACTGTCATCACTCCGCGGGACTCGAGCCAATCCATCCCTAAAATGACATCGTAAACACCCAGAGGAAAGAGCTTCAGAGGGGACTGAAAGTTGTGCCCCTGAACTTGATATTCGACAGCTGGAACCTCCTGGGTATAGGAAACAATGGCACCATCAGCGACTTTGACTCTCAGCGGGGTTGATATCGTTTGGATCCCGGGCCAATCACCAGCTATGTCAGAGTTGATGAAGCTGTGTGAGCTTCCAGAGTCGACGAGCATCAGCAGAGATCGCTGCTTGAGATGACCCAACAGACGAAAGGCCTTGGGGGATTCAGTCCCGGTTGCAGCAGCGGCAGACAGCAGGCAAAGGTCTTCTTCAGAGGTGTCTGCTGACAAGTTGGAGTCGGGCGAAGAGGGATTGTTGAGCATATCAACCAATTCTTCAACGACGTGCAATTGGACTGTGGATAAGCAAACATGTCCTGGGCCCCACCGCTCCCCGCAGGTGAAGCAGAGTCCGCGTGCTCGGCGATAGGCACGGAGTGTCTTGAGTTTGTCATCAACTGACGAAGGAGCAGCAGATGGCTTGGTGATGTCTGGACTGCGGCGATCTTCCACACTGGCGCTCGGTGTCGACGGTGTTATGACAGAAGACACGGCTGCCGGAAGTGTCAGCGGAGCCGGCGGACGCGGCGAGGCACGATATGTGCGCGCCGCTGGCTGCTGCTGGTTCGTCGCCGCCGGCGCCATTTGGTCCTGACGAACGAGCTCCAATGCCTCCTCCTGTAATGAAGCCAAGGCAACAGCAGTTTCCAGATCGACAGGACGATGTAAAATGACAGCAGCCTTAATATCACTATGCAATCCATCTAGGAACTGAGTTGTAAAGAACAGAGGATCCCACGACTTGTGGTGTGCTAATAGACTGTGCATAGCAATGTTAAAATGTTCTACATACTCTAGTACAGTGCCCATCTGCTTTAATCGAGTGAATTTCCGCACCAAGTGTTGAAATTCAGAGCGACCAAATTTCTCCAAGACAGCAGCTACAAAATACTCCCACTGAGGAAACTTGACATGGGTCTGAGACCATTCCAACCATAGGGCAGCAGCGCCCGTAAAGTGGACTACAGCAGTGTCTACCCAGGTGCTAGGATCAATGGCACAAACACGGAAATATGCCTCGCAACGAATGCGCCATCCAGTGGGATTGTCGCCATCGAAATCGGGGCAGTCAAGATGGGATGAAGAATTGCGGATGACAGGAACAGACCCACTACTATCACCGGGGCCAGGCAATGGAACCAAGGGAAACGGGGTTCGAACGCATTACCATTGGCGAGGTCGGAGGAGGAAGCAGAGCTCCCTACCCCGAAATCCGTCTTGGTGGAGTCTGCCGTGGCCATCGGGCCCGTGGCGTTACCACCGGGTGTTGTTGGTGACGAAGGGCGCGTCTGCCGCGGGCTGAATCCCGCTAGTACCCACCTTGCCCGCCTCGTGGAAGAAGGGCCTTGCGGAGATCTTGGCGAGTTCCCCGCGGATCTCGCCTAGATCGGCTTGGAGCTGCCCGACCGCGTGGTCCACGCCGGGACGCCACGCTGCGAGATCGGCGACCTTGGGCTCGAGCGACGCGAGCACGGGCTCCATGCGGGTCACCGTAGGCTCCATCTTGTCAAGCGACTTCTGGATCGCCAGCAACGCTGCAGCGATGCCGCCGCGCTCGACCGCCGCGTCCGCCATCTGCTTCTGCAGATCGAGGTCCGCCATGACCGCCTTGAGGCTCTTCGTGCGCGTCAGGGCCAGGATGCGGAAGCGGGGACCGGCAATCTGATACCAAATGACACGGACTGAGTTCCTCGATCTAGCCTTGAGATGGATTAATTCCTCGAATCCAAGATACAAATCTGAGGTAGCAGCAAGAAGGGGGAAGAAGAGCCAGAGGTGGGGAAGGGAAACAAGCCACAGGCGGCCGGGTCCGGGGTTCACTCCTTTCGTGCCCCTCACACACACACCAACCGCACGCTAAGTAGGGAGGGGTTGACTCTCACTGGCACCAGTCTGGCCCGACGACGCGTGGGTTGGGCTGCTTGGTCGCTGCGGCCTGGTGGGCTTCTCTTGGGCTTGCTTACCTTTGCCGCTCGATGTAGTTCCCGTGACAAGTACAGCCACCAGACCAGAAGAAGCATCACAGCTAATTCCTTTCCAGAGACAGCAATTGGTGCCATTTTGCCATGAGGGAAGGAGAGTAGCGGTGGTCAAGGTTTTGGTTACCAGTTGAAATTTCGAGATTTCCCATGGTTACCGCGTATTTCCGTGCCCCTCGGTAAATCCCCATACCGAGCAAAAAATACCAGTTTTTTGAATCTTTTGAATTTAAACATTCGATTTATGGTAAAGTACATGTAAGATCTGATTAATGACATGAGAGTTGGTTCTGATGTGTTGGTAGCAACCTAGTTCCTCTATTGGGAGGTCTCCGGTTCAAATGTTCCTTCATTCATTTATTTGAATTCAAAATTCAACTATAAATTTCGTTTGAAATATTCTCGGTATTTCTTGGTAACCATGGTAACCACGTTTACCAGTCCCCCTCGGACCGTGGTAACCACGTTTACCAGTCCCCCTCGGTAAAATTGCCTCATTCGGTAACCAAAACCTTGGCGGTGGTTGATGCAAAAAAGAAGGATTGCTTCAGTTGAAGAAGCGCTGCAGCCTGATCTGGATGGCACCACGGGGTGAGGTTACCATCACTGTGAGCTCTGGAGGTGGCCAGTATGGGGAGTTGTACAAGAAAGAGTAGTAGCGCCCAGTGAATGGAAGCCATTAGTCTAACACGGTTCTGAACCAACAGCAGGTACCCAGGCATTCAAATAGCCATAAGTATATATAGTGGTACTGCAATAAGCCAACTAGATATCTTGGAACGGATATTAACTCAAGTTTTAGGACGTGGAGTAATTGAGCTCGAGCTCAAATGAGCTCGTTATCCTGGACGTTCTATAGCGCATCTGGATCTGAGCCATTTGTTTATACGAGTGTTGGAGTGGCGCTAGGAAAATGCACGCTGTAGATAAATACGTACGCAGCAGGGACTAGCAGGGCTGGGTGGTGGGCCAGAGTTAAAGGTGCTCATAGGGATAGGGTGTGCGTGTGTGCGTTCATAGGGATGAGTGTATGCACGTGTATATGAGCGCTTATGTCTGTATTGATGCTTAAAAAAAAACGTCCGGCTCGGCGTCCGTTCGTCCCAGTGGAGGTGGGACATGGATCAGAATCGTGCGTCCCCGCCTGATCCGTGGCCCTGGAAGTTAGCTTTTCCGTCCAGTGGGGACAGGCAGAAAAATTGATTGCAGGATCCAGAGTATTCTCAGCGGTGCTCATTTGGAAACATGGGGGCTCCAGCGGAGAGAGAAGGAGCGCCGGCGGGCGGCGGCGATCCACCATGAAGTTTCTGATGCAGCCAATTGGCAGGTACGTAGATCTTTGTTTCCTGGTGGTTTCGTCGCAAATCTTACCCGTATGGCTGCGGTGGCTGAAAGGATTTGGTTTTGGCTTGAATTAGATCCAGTGTCCTTGAGGAAGTAGGACCGAGCTTGGTGCCGGCCGCTGTGCTGCCTGGGCCGAGGGGAGGTGCTATGGTCGAAGAGCAGCAAGTGGTAGCAGCCAGGGTGGTGGACAGCGCGGACGCTCAAATTTTCGCCGCCAATGAAGCGCTGGCGGGCAGGAGGGATAGCTCGCCTCCAACGTTGGAGCTGTCAACTGGGATGATGAATCCCCGGGCGCCTGGTTGGACCAATAGGTTAGTGTTGAATTTGTGTTTCAGTCAGTATAGGAGGGATTTACATAATAGTTGGAATGAGTGGATAAATCCTGCCATTAGAACAACTAGTGATGTTGCTGTCAGGAAGCAGACCCTGTTTACTAAACCCAGTTCATATGAGAAAAAATGCTGATTGCTGATTTGAAGGAGTTAATATGTGAGTTTGGTACGTTTGCAGTGATTTTGTAGTGATATTCAAGGAATCATGCTTACTGCCCGTGAGGCATTTCATATAAGGAAATGCTGGTTACTAAATTCCAGGCAGCTAATATGTGAAGTTTGCTGCGTTTGCAGGCTGGGGATTGGGGCTGCCACACCAAGCAGAACACCCTGCCCAAATCACGTCAATGTGTTGGAGAAGGCTGTTCGGAGTTATGCCGACAACCTAGCTGAGAATGTGATCACACCAGTGCTTGGCACTACTTTTGACTCTTTAGGTGAGGCTTATGACTTCTATAATTTGTACTCATGGGAGAAAGGCTTCGTTATCAGATATGGGAATAGCCGGCTGAATGTAGAGAGGACGAATGCATGCAGGAAATAGTTTCAATTCAGTTAATCTCCTGAGTGGTGCAAATTTGTTAATTGACTGAATTTTTGGAACATCATGTAGGGGAAAGCAGACACTAATTAAATGCGGGGGTTCGTGTGTCTTGTCCACAAGCACGAGTTGTGTCGGCATTTCCGGCGAGCGAGGGCGGCAGAGGCGGAAAGGAAGCGAAGCAAGAGGCGGGGATGGAATTCTTAATGCAGCCAATTAGAAGGTAAGTCGATTTGCAAGGTCTATGGGAATATGATTTTTTGCTCACCGGGCGGAGTTTCTTGGCCTCACTTCTTTTGATTTTCTCAAGCTCAGATCTACCCTTATTGCAGAGGTTGGGGAAAATCTCGGCCCACCCGGAATGCCGGAGAATGGGACCGTGCGGACGGTTGTAGAGGTGACCGTGGAAGGGAGTGTGGTGCGGATGGCTTTGGGGAGGGACAGATCCCCACAAGTGTCGGAACTCTCCACGGGGAAGATGAATCCACATGCCCCTGGATGGAACAAGAGGTAAGCTGGATGCTATTTAATTCATTCCACCGTAAGACATAGGAGGGGAATTCAGTATGACAGGCAGGTGGGATGATTTAGCATGGTAATGGATGTGCAAAAAGAATTTAGGTATGGCTAGGTAGTTGGTGTTGAAAAACCATCATGTGGAATGGAAGGGAAATTGGTGTAGGTTGTAGTATGGTGAAGCACATGCCAGTTCCTGGGCTGAAAAAATTGTACAGATGTTGATGTAGGCGAGTTACGACATTCCTGTAGGTCAGAACCACAAAATTTTAGTTGCATTGCTAAGGCATGTTTTGATTGATCGTATTTTCTGTCAAATTTAGTATGTTTAGCAGTAATGAAGCAAAAAAAAAATACGGCTATTGAAGATTGAGGATTGGCTGGAGCTGCTGCACCTAGTAGAGCCCCGTGTCCGTCGTGCGTCAGTGCTTTCGAGAAGGCGGTGCGCGGTTATGCTGAGAACCCCAGTGCTGCCATATCTTTGAGTATGATTCTCTTTGAATAATCATAGGTTTGGTCTAACTGAGGAGTTCCCAGATTACGCTCGTTGTAGCTACGAGTTGCAGATTGTCATCATGCTGACATAGTATGGACGGCTTTGTTTGGCCGAAGTCGAAGGACTCAATCTCCATCTGTGGTCACTGATGGCGAGCATCGATGGGCTCGTAACATGGACACATGAAAGGGTCATAGATCTCAAGAAGTTTGTTCGGCCGGAAGTGGTGGCGACATGTACCTATGGACTGGAGGCAATTGGTTTTGCTGAAGATGCTTGGGTTATCTTCATTTATGTGCACCCTAGCGTCTATATGATCCATCTAAATGTGTTTAAGTTCTGTTTCTCTATCCCTTAGACGGCAACGTCTCTCAGATCGACCTTATTTGACTTTTCTCTTGGAGCTGTGAAACACTTCCCTCTGGATCTGCACAGTTCATATTTCATTGTGTTAATGTGCTGCCGTGATGTCAGACATTTTATATCCTTTTGATGTATGGTTGCATTTCAGAAAATACAGTGACCAGAAGGTTTCTATCCTTCAAACACTGAAGTCATGCTCCCATTTATTTGTGTTCAATAAATCGTAACTTTTCTAATCATCTTGAAACAAAAGTATAACTGGCGATGTTTCCCCTGTTGCATACAAAGTTTACCACACACAGCTTGGTAGTACAGTGTTCACCTCTGGCAGCCTGTGGTTCTATGGTCCGCTGCAAGTCATTTTTATAGTGAGATGTGCAAAGAAATGCGATAACATGTTTAACTTGTAGAAACTGTTCGCCTAGTGTTGTTTGAACTTGCAGATACTGTTTCCGCTGAATTTTTTGCCTAACGAGTAGCTAAAATTGGCTCTGCTGATGAAGTTTACCGCCGCCTGTGCGGTACCTAGGCCATGTTCTTCGTCGTCGTGAAGCACAACTTGCTCATGCAGGGTGCTCAATCTCTCGCCATGCCTGGTGATGCTGTAAATGCTAGGCGCTCAGTGCGGCTGAAACAAACTTGTACTGCCAAATGTCAGCATCAACTTGCAAAATGCGACGAAATAATCATGCGCTGTTATCTTTAGTGATTTCTACAGATGTTATCCGACTGTGAGTTGCTTGGTATAATACTATAATGTACGTCATCATGTGAGATCTTGTTGATGAGAAAAGCCTCTTCAATTTCGATGGATGTTTGTTTATGCATTGTGCTTTCTAGATATGTATTATGTACTCTGCCATTGTGATGGCAAGGCAGTACTGATTTTCAAATTTTGTGCTGGTGATTAAAATCCTATGAGGAGGTTACACTATGCTCTGCTATTCGAGGGTTCGAAAATGTGATGGTTTTTTTCTCCAGAAATTTAAAACTATGATTCAGGCTTTCAGCTGGATTTAGAGTTTTGGGTCCATCCTGAGGAGTGCTAGCATTTCAACTTCAGGAATATATCTGCACCTGCATCAGGAACTGAGGACCCACGGAGAACTGAGCGAGCTGCTTCCGGTAAGTATCAATAGATTTCAGGAAGAAAATGTAAAAGGGGTCAAAAGTTTTGATCGAAAAAAGCATATAAAAAGTCATTTTTTTTTCTGATTTAACATTACCTCTTTGTTGACGCGCACTTGTAGAAACGAGATACAGGTCTGGCATGTGTGGGCCGGCCGCAGTCTTGGCATGGCACCAGCGGCAGGATTTCCTCAGGTGCTGATGACGGCGCACTTGTAGAAACGAGATACAGGTCTGGCATGTGTGGGCGGGCCGCAGTCTTGGCATGGCACCAGCGGCAGGATTTCCTCAGGTGCTGATGACGGAATCAGTTGAGCTGTTGCAGACGGGCGGGGATCGCTATTAATGGGGCGTCATTACAGGCGCGAACTGGAACAGAATCCATGTATGCGGTACAGGACGTGGGGCCCGACCTGAGCCATCCACACAACCCCTACGCCGTCTATGCACGGTTACTGCCATGTGTGGGCCAGGATCAGAAAAAAGATTTCTTTACGTTGCTCATACGGAGAAGTATACATACGGGCGCGTGGATCTCGGTGACCGCGGAGGGGTGGAATATCGGTCGCACCTGAGCTCGAGCGCAGATAGGCACTTTCGCAAGTTTTAGTCCTTTTTTCCTGGAATCTTCCAGTTAATGCAACGGGCCAGGGAAAGCTCCAGGCAAGCAGGAGTCTTACCGCGTGCAAGACTGGTTCCACGTAATTGTGACTCTTGTGGATTTTTCCACTAGCTAGACGGGGACCTGAAGTGACCTCACAGCCATATATTTAACTTTTTCTGGTTTGGAGGATGGAGCTTGTTTCACAGTCAGAGTTGCACCTGATTGGGATTTGAGGGTACCAACGTCCATGACCATCTAGTGTTGCAGGTTAATTGCAGCGCCAGCACGCAACTGCCACTGCGAGTGAAAATATCGTTGATTAATGATAACATTCAATTGATGAAGGGAAGCTCAGACTGGAATTATTTTTGTATTTTTTTTAGAAAAAGAGGATGACCCCCGGCCTTTGCATCTGGGCGATGCATACAGCAACTTTATTAATTATTCTCACAAGACCTTACAAAGTAATACAACTGTAAGACTAAAGCCGCCGTCTAAGCATCTCTATCCAGCTGATGAAGGGGCGCAGATAGTCTGGGCCTAATACCAAACATACATCGCAGCCAAACCTAACATCTAAGACCTGAGAACCCATCTAAGACGCCTGCCGGCATGGGTCTCACCAGTCCGGCGTGCACTCAGATGCCGCCGCCGCCAACTGCCACCGCTCCATCTTCAGAACTGTACTGATGCATCAACCTTGCTCGGTCTAGCTATCGTCGACGCCACCACGGCGCCAAACGACACCTCCTCCCTGCGCGCAAACAGCTGAGCACGTCGCGGTCGCCACTGATACACCTAAGCGCCATGCTGCCAGGTATCACCAGCTGACACAGCTTGAAGTCCTTGGAAGATCTGTCGTGCGTAGCACCTGCCGACCAGGCATGACAAAGCGTAGCACCTGTCGGTCAGGCATGACTTGACACCTGTTGGGGAACGTAGCAGAAATTCAAAATTTTCTACGCATCACCAAGATCAATCTATGGAGATTCTAGCAACAAGAGAGGGTGAGTGCATCTACATACCCTTGTAGATCGCTAAGCGGAAGCGTTCAAGAGAACGGGGTTGAAGAAGTCGTACTCTTCGTGATACAAATCACCAGAGATCCTAGTGCCGAACGGACGGCACCTGCACGTTCAACACACGTACAGCCCGGTGACGTCTCCCATGCCTTGATCCAGCAAGGAGAGAGGGAGAGGTTGGGGAAGACTCCATCCAGCAGCAGCACGACGGTGTGGTGGTGATGGAGGAGCGTGGCAATCCTGCAGGGCTTCGCCAAGCACCGCGGGAGAGGAGGAGGACTTGGGAGAGGGGAGGGCTGCGCCAGGGCAAGGGTGCAGCTCCCATGCGCCTCCCACTATATATAGGGGTGGAAGGGATTATTTCTTGCCCTTCAAGTCCATTGGGGCGTTATAAAGGTGGGAGGAAAGAAATCCCATCCTTTCCTTTCCCCATCGATTGTTATCCCCTTTTAGGGATCTTGATCTTATCCTTCGGATATGATCTTATTCCTTCTAAGGGGGATCTTGGTGCGCTTGACCAGGGGTGTGGGGCCTTGCCCCACTACCCCACGTTCATGTGGGTCCCTCCATGCAGGTGGGCCCCACTCCGGAACCTTCTAGAACCTTCCCGGTACAATACCGAAAAACCCGAACATTTTCCGGTGGCCAAAATAGGACTTCCCATATATAAATCTTTACCTCCGGACCATTCCGGAACTCCTCGTGACGTCCGGGATCTCATCCGGGACTCGAACAACATTCGGTAACCACGTATATCTATTCCCTATAACCCTAGCGTCGCCATCGAACCTTATGTGTAGACCCTACGGGTTCGGGAACCATGCGCATATGACCGAGACGTTCTCCGGTCAATAACCAATAGCGGGATCTGGATACCCATGTTGGCTCCCACATGTTCCACGATGATCTCATCGGATGAACCACGATGTCGAGGATTCTATCAATCCCGTACACAATTCCCTTTGTCTAGCGGTATTATACTTGCCCGAGATTCGATCGTCGGTATACCGATACCTTATTCAATCTCGTTATCGGCAAGTCTCTTTACTCCTTCCGTAACACATCATCCCGTGATCAACCCCTTGGTCACATTGTGCACATTATGATGATGTCCTACCGAGTGGGCCCAGAGATACCTCTCCGTTTACACGGAGTGACAAATCCCAGTCTCGATTCGTGCCAACCCAATGTACACTTTCGAGATACCGTAGTGCACCTTTATAGCCACCCAGTTATGTTGTGACGCTTTGGTACACCCAAAGCTTTCCTCACGGTATCCGGGAGTTGCACAATCTCATGGTCTAAGGAAAAGATACTTGACATTAGAAAAGCTTTAGCATATGAACTACACGATCTTTGTGCTAGGCTTAGGATTGGGTCTTGTCCATCACATCATTCTCCAAATGATGTGATCCCGTTATCAACGACATCCAATGTCCATGGTCAGGAAACCGTAACCATCTGTTGATCAACGAGCTAGTCAACTAGAGGCTTACTAGGGATATGGTGTTGTTTATGTACCCACACATGTATCTGAGTTTCCTATCAATACAATTATAGCATGGGTAATAAACGATTATCATGAACAAGGAAATATAATAATAACTAATTTATTATTGCCTCTAGGGCATATTTCCAACAGTCTCCCACTTGCACTAGAGTCAATAATCTAGTTCACATCGCCATGTGATTAACACTCACAGGTCACATCGCCATGTGACTAACATCCAAAGAGTTTACTAGTGTCACTAAACTAGCTCACATCATCATGTGATTAAGACTCAACGAGTTCTGAGGTTTGATCATGTTTTGCTTGTGAGAGAGGTTTTAGTCAACGGTCTGCAACATTCAGATCCGTATGTACTTCGCAAATCTCTAGGTCATATTGTAAATGCTGCTTCCACGCTCCACTTGGAGCTATTCCAAATGGTTGCTCCACTATACGTATCCGGTTTGCTACTCAGAGTCATTCGGATAGGTGTTAAAGCTTGCATCGAGGTAACCCTTTACGCCGAACTCTTTATCACCTCCATAATCGAGAAACATGTCCTTATTTACTCCAAGGACAATTTTGACCGCTGTCCAATGATCCATTCCTGGATCATTCTTGTACCCCTTGATTGACTCATGGCAGACACACTTCCGGTGCGGTACACAGCATAGCATACTATAGAGCCTACGTCTGAAGCATAGGGACAACCTTCGTCCTTTCTCTCTCTCCTGCCGTGGTCGAGCTTTAACTCTTAACTTCATACCTTACAACTCAGGCAAGAACTCCTTCTTTGACTGATCCATCTTGAACACCTTCAAGATTATGTCAAGGTATGTGCTCATTTGAAAGTACATTTAGCGTTTTTTATCTATCCTCATAGATCTTGATGCTCAATGTTCTAGTAGCTTAATCCAGGTTTTCTATTGAAAAACACTTTTCAAATAACCCTATATGCTTTCCAGAAATTCTACATCATTTCTGATCAACAATATGTCAACAACATATACTCATCAGAAATTCTATAGTGCTCCCACTCACTTCTTTGGAAATACAAGTTTCTCATAAACTTTGTATAAACCCAAAATATTTGATCATCTCATCAAAGCGTACATTCCAACTCCGAGATGCTTACTCCAGTCCTTAGAAGGATTGCTGGAGCTTTGCATACTATTAGCGTCTTTCAGGATTGTCAAAAACCTTCTGGTTGTATCACATACAACCTTTCCTCAAGAAAACTGTCAAGGAAACAATGTTTTGACATCCTATATGCAAGATTTCATAAATAATGCAGTAAATGCTAATCCAATTCCAACAGACTCTTAGCATAGCTACGAGTGAGAAAGCCTCACCGTAGTCAACTCCTTGAACTTATCGGAAAACATCTTAACGACAAGTCGAGCTTTCTTAATGGTGACACTTACCATCATTGTCCGTCTTCCTTTTAAAATCCATCTGTACCCAATAGCCTTACGACCATCAAGCAGTTCTTCTAAAGTCATGGATCTTCTCTCGGATGTTATGGCCTTGAGCCATTCGTCGGAATCCGGGCCCACCATCGCTTCTTCATAGCTCGTAGGTTCATTGTTGTCTAGCAACATGACCTTCAAGACAGGATTACTGTACCACTCAGAAGCAGTATGCATCCTGGTCACCTACGAGGTACGGTAGTGACTTGATCCAAAACTTCATGATCACTATCATAAGCTTCTACTTCAATTGGTGTAGGCGCCACAGGAACAACTTCCTGTGCCCTGCTACACACTTGTTGAAGTGATGGTTCAATAACCTCATCAAGTCTCCACCATCCTCCCACTCAATTCTTTCGAGAGAAACTTTTCTCGGGAAAGGACCTAATTCTAGAAAAAATCCTTTTTGCTTCCGGAACTAAGACTGGAGGTATACCCAACTGTTTTGGGTGTCCTATGAAGAAGCATTTTATCCGCTTTGGGTTCGAGCTTATCAACCTGAAACTTTTTCACATACGTCGCAGCCCCAAACTTTTAAGAAACGACAATTTAGGTTTCTCCAAACCATAGTTCAAACGGTGTCGTCTCAACGGAATTACGTGGTGCTCTATTAAAGTGAGTGTGGTTGTCTCTAATGCCTAACCCATGAACGATAGCGGTAATTTGATAAGAGACATCACGGTACGCATCATATCCAATAGGGTGCAACTATGATGTTTGGACACACCATCACACTATGGTGTTCCAAAGTGTATTTATTGTGAAACAATTTCCACAATGTCTTAGTTATGCGTACAAAGCTCGTAACTCAGATACTCATCTCTATGAACATATCATAGACATTTTATCCTCTTGTCACGATGATCTTCAACTTCACTCTGAAATTACTTGAACCATTCAATAATTCAGACTTGTGTTTCATCAAGTAAATACACTCAAGATCTACTCAAATCATCCGTGAAGTAAGAACATAACGATATTCATCTGCGTGGCTCGCACTCATTGGACTGCACACATCAAAATGTGTTACTTCCAACAAGTTGCTATCTTGTTCCATCTTACTGAAACCGAGGCTTTTCAGTCATTTTGCCCATGTGGTATTATTTGCATATCTCAAGTGATTCAAAATCAAGTGAGTCTAAACGATCCATTTGCATGGAGTTTCTTCATGCGTATACACCAATAGACATGGTTCGCATGTCTCAATCTTTTCAAAAACAAGTGAGTCCAAAGATCCATCAACATGGAGCTTCTTCATGCGTTTTACACCAATATGACTTACATGGCAGTGCCACAAGTAAGTGGTCCTATCATTACTATCTTATATCTTTTGGCATGAAGATGTGTATCACTACGATCGAAATTCAATAAACCATTCCTTTTAGGTGCAATACCATTGAAGGTATTATTCAAATAAATAGAGTAACCATTATTCTCCTTAAATGAATAACCGTATTGCCATAGACATAATCCAATCATGTCTATGCTCAACGCAAACACCAATAACAATATTCAGGTTTAACACCAATCTCGATGGTAGAGGGAGTGTGCGGTGCTTGATCACATAAACCTTGGAAACACTTCCAACACTTATCGACAGCTCACCTTTAGCTAGTCTCCGTTTATTCCGTAGCTGTTATTTCGAGTTACTAACACTTAGCAACCGAACCGGTATCTAATACCCTGGTGCTACTAGGAGTACTAGTAAAGTACACATTAACATAATATATATCCAATATACTTCTATCGACCTTGCCTGCCTTCTTATCTACCAAGTATCTAGGGTAATTCTGCTCTAGTGGCTGTTCCCCTTACTACAGAAGCACTCAGTCTCGGGTTTGGGTTCAACCTTGGGTTTCCACTAGAGCAGCAACTGTTTTGTTGTTTCATGAAGTATCCCTTCTTTCCCTTGCCCTTCTTGAAACTAGTGGTTTTACTAACCGTTAACAATTGATGCTCCTACTTGACTTCTACTTTCGCGGTGTCAAACATCGCGAATACCTCAAGGATCATCATATCTATCCCTGATATGTTATAGTTCATCATGAAGCTCTAGCAGCTTGGTGGCAATGACTTTGGAGAAACATCACTATCTCATCTGGAAGATCAACTCCCACTCGATTCAAGTGATTGTTGCACTCGGACAATCTGAGCACAAGCTCAATGATTGAGCTTTTCTCCCTTAGTTTGCAGGCTAAGAAAATCGTCGGAGGTCTTATACCTCTTGATGTGGGCACGAGCCTGAAATCCCAATTTCAGCCCTCGAAACATCTCATATGTTCCGCGACGTTTCGAAAAACGTCTTTGGTGCCTCAACTCTAAACCGTTTAACTGAACTATCACGTAGTTATCAAAACGTGTATGTCCGATGTTCGCAACATCCATGCAGAACGCTTTGGGGTTCAAAGACATCGAAGCGGTGCATTAAGGACATAAGCTTTTTCTGTCCGCATAATCGCTCATCACAACTTTCAACTATATTTTCTCTAGGAACACATCTAAACAAGTGGAACTAAAGCGCGAGCCACGACATAATTTGCAAAGATCTTTTGACTATGTTCAGGATAATTAAGTTCATCTCATGAACTCCCACTCAGATAGACATCCCTCTAGTCATCTAAGTGATTATATGATCCGAGTCAACGAGGCCGTGTCCGATCATCACGTGAGATGGACTAGTCATCATCGGTGAACATCTTCATGTTGATCGTATCCTCCATACGACTCATGCTCGACCTTTCGGTCTCTTGTGTTCCGAGGCCATGTCTGTACATGCTAGGCTCGTCAAGTTAAACTAAGTGTTTCGCGTGTGTAAATCTGGCTTACACCCGTTGTATGTGAACGTAAGAATCTATCACACCCGATCATCACGTGGTGCTTCGAAACGACGAACTTTTGCAACGGTGCACAGTTAGGGGGAACACTTTTTTGAAATTTTAATGAGGGATCATCTTATTTACTACCGTCGTACTAAGCAAATAAGATGTATAAACATGACAAACATCACATGCAATCAAATAGTGACATGATATGGCCAATATCATATTGCTCCTTTTGATATCCATCTTCGGGGCTCCACGATCATCATCGTCACCGGCATGACACCATGATCTCCATCATCATGATCTCCATCATCGTGTCTCCATGAAGTTGTCTCGCCAACTTATTACTTCTACTACTATGGCTACCGGTTAGCAATAAAGTAAAGTAATTACATGGCGTTGTTCAATGACACGCAGGTCATACAATAAATAAAGACAACTCCTATGGCTCCTGCCGGTTGTCATACTCATCGACATGCAAGTCGTGATTCCTATTACAAGAACATGATCAATCTCATACATCACATATCATTCATCACATTCTTCTTGGCCATATCACACCACATAGCATACCCTGCAAAAACAAGTTAGACGTCCTCTAATTGTTGTTTGCATGTTTTACGTGGCTGCTATGGGTTTCTAGCAAGAACGATTCTTACCTCATAAAACCACAACGTGATATGTCAATTGCTATTTACCCTTCATAAGGACCCTTTTCATCGAATCCGATCCGACTAAAGTAGGAGAGACTGGCACCGCTAGCCACCTTATGCAACAAGTGCATGTCACCGGTGGAACCTGTCTCACGTAAGTGTAAGTGTAAGGTCGGTCCGGCCGCTTCATCCAACAATGCCGCCAAATCAAGATTGGACTAGTAACGGTAAGCATATTGAACAAAATCAATGCCCACAACTACTTTGTGTTCTACTCGTGCAAAGAATCTACGCAATAGACCTAGCTCATGATGCCACTGTTGGGGAACGTAGCAGAAATTCAAAATTTTCTACGCATCACCAAGATCAATCTATGGAGATTCTAGCAACAAGAGAGGGTGAGTGCATCTACATACCCTTGTAGATCGCTAAGCGGAAGCGTTCAAGAGAACGGGGTTGAAGGAGTCGTACTTGTCGTGATACAAATCACCGGAGATCCTAGTGCCGAACGGACGGCACCTCCGCGTTCAACACACGTACAACCCGGTGACGTCTCCCATGCCTTGATCCAGCAAGGAGAGAGGGAGAGGTTGGGGAAGACTCCATCCAGCAGCAGCACGACGGTGTGGTGGTGATGGAGGAGCGTGGCAATCCTGCAGGGCTTCGCCAAGCACCGCGGGAGAGGAGGAGGACTTGGGAGAGGGGGAGGGCTGCCCCAGGGGCAAGGGTGCATTTCCCATGCGCCTCCCCACTATATATAGGGGTGGAGGGGGATTATTTCTTGCGCTCCAAGTCCGTTGGGGCGTTGGCAAAGGTGGGAGGAAAGAAATCCCATCCTTTGCTTTCCCCACCGATTGTTATCCCCCCTTTTTAGGGATCTTGATCTTATCCCTTCGGGATATGATCTTATTCCTTCTAAGGGGGGATCTTGGTGCGCCTTGACCAGGGGTGTGGGGACTTGCCCCCACTACCCACGTTCATGTGGGTCCCCCCATGCAGGTGGGCCCCACTCCGGAACCTTCTAGAACCTTCCCGGTACAATACCGAAAAATCCCGAACATTTTCCGGTGGCCAAAATAGGACTTCCCATATATAAATATTTACCTCCCACCATTCCGGAACTCCTCGTGTCGTCCGGGATCTCATCCAGGACTCGAACAACATTCGGTAACCACGTATATCTATTCCCTATAACCCTAGCGCCATCGAACCTTATGTGTAGACCCTACGGGTTCGGGAACCATGCAGACATGACCGAGACGTTCTCCGGTCAATAACCAACAGCAGGATCTGGATACCCATGTTGGCTCCCACATGTTCCACGATGATCTCATCGGATGAACCACGATGTCGAGGATTCTATCAATCCCGTACACAATTCCCTTTGTCTAGCGGTATTATACTTGCCCGAGATTCGATCGTCGGTATACCGATACCTTGTTCAATCTCGTTACCGGCAAGTCTCTTTACTCGTTCCGTAACACATCATCCCGTGATCAACCCCTTGGTCACATTGTGCACATTATGATGATGTCCTACCGAGTGGGCCCAGAGATACCTCTCCGCTTACACGGAGTGACAAATCCCAGTCTCGATTCGTGCCAACCCAATGTACACTTTCGGAGATACCTGTAGTGCACCTTTATAGCCACCCGATTACGTTGTGACTTTGGTACACCCAAAGCATTCCTACGGTATCCGGGAGTTGCACAATCTCATGGTCTAAGGAAAAGATACTTGACATTAGAAAAGCTTTAGCATACGAACTACACGATCTTTGTGCTAGGCTTAGGATTGGGTCTTGTCCATCACATCATTCTCCAAGTGATGTGATCCCGTTATCAACGACATCCAATGTCCATGGTCAGGAAACCGTAACCATCTGTTGATCAACGAGCTAGTCAACTAGAGGCTTACTAGGGACATGGTGTTGTTTATGTACCCACACATATATCTGAGTTTCCTATCAATACAATTATAGCGTGAGTAATAAACGATTATCATGAACAAGGAAATATAACAATAACTAATTTATTATTGCCTCTAGGGCATATTTCCCACAACACCACCACCGAAGCTCCGTGCAAGACGAAGCCGCTCCACCTCCTGCCTCTGACATCCAGCGCTGCTCCGCAAATGATGCTCCAAAGAGAGAAACGACACCGCAGTGCCGCCATCGTCCGATCTGGAACACCAGATCCTGGGGTTTCCCCCGGAGCAGCACGAGTGGGTCGACAATAGTTACACGATGATGCCTTCATCAAGGTAACGTCTAGAACGCCGCCATCGCCTGCCGTCGGCTCGGTTTTCACCGGCAACCATGTCTCCCCTACTCGCAGCCGGGACAAGATGATGTATCTCGAGATCCGATCACCAAGCCTCTGGCCGGCCATCTCGGGAGAAGATGACCACCACGTCCACCAGTGTCACCACGCCGGGCACGCGTCGCCGCCGGCACCCCCATGGTGCCTAGAGGCCGACAAGCCCCGACGATTCCCATGCCTTGCCA
This sequence comes from Aegilops bicornis, assembly GCA_021605145.1. NCBI lineage: Eukaryota > Viridiplantae > Streptophyta > Magnoliopsida > Poales > Poaceae > Aegilops > Aegilops bicornis. The sequence goes on along the minus strand of CM038671.1, from coordinate 29,805,011 downwards.
GCCGCCATGGCCCAGACCCCGGCACCACCAGATCCAGATCGGATCGGGGTCCAGGGCCCCAAGCCGCAACCGCCGCAGAGGCATCACCACTGGACGGTGCCTAGCCCTCCAGCCCGCCGCCGAGTCATCACCAGAGCTCCGCCGCGCCACGCCGCCAAGCCGCCCGGATAACTTCGCGCCGCCACTAGAGAAGCCGCAGCCGCCGCTGCTGAGAGACCTCAAGCCGCAGCTGCCCGCCGCGGGCAGGCGCCGCCACCCAAGACGCCCTCCGCCAAGGCCAAGGCCTCGCCCAGCCCAGGTTGCCCCGCCGGATGCCAACCGAGGAGAGGGGAAAGATCCTCACGCCACCAACGCCGCCAGTCTTTTCCCGGACGGGCGCCAGCGGTGGCGGCATGGGGGGAGAGATCGACGAGGGAGGACGAGGGGCGGCGGCTAGGGTTTCCCCCGAGGACGCTCGCGGGAGCGGCTCGGGGGCAGGTATTTCAAAAATATATTATGTGGTATAGTTACTCGTGAGTCTTTGTACACTTATCACTAGCCACACAATATATGTACCATCCAATTGTTAATTGTGGAGACTGATAGTCAGCCAACATCCAAGTCAAGTAGCCACTATCAGATAGTTACTGGTGGCAAATGGCCTGCTACCAGGTTTGTTCCGGGCCAATAGCTCCTGTGCGACGTTTTTGAGATGAATTGGCAAGAGTGCGACGTAGTTCGAGCGAATGGCTGTGGTGCGACACATTTGAGCAGGTAAATAGCCCACACACGACATGGCTGTTAAACTCAACTGATGCCCTCGTTACCTGTTGGGGGCTGGACCCACCACTTATCCACGCAAGTGCAGGACCCACCACTTGTCTATTCGCGGGACCCACCTCCTCGCAGCTAGAAGAGACGAGCGCTCGTTCCGTCCGCCCGCCGCCGCCCATTCATCCCCTTTACCCAATCTTTCTCTTCTCCGGTGACCTAGCGCAAATGTCTACCTCCTCCGCCACAAGACTCAAAATGGCGACAAGATGGACCAAAGGTTGCTCACAAGGTGCCCTGACTGCCCACGCCCAGACCCTCTTAAACGGTTGGTCACTAAGAGGGATGACAATGGCAATCTTGGGCGGGAATTTGTGAAATGCTTGAGCAAACCAATGGCAGGAAGGGATGGCAAGGTTAGATCTTAGTTCTTAGCCCGTTCTTTCGCTGTCTTTTGCTCTGATTTCTCCATATTTTGTTTTTTCTCCTCGAATTTGGGATTTAGGGTTCATGTTGTTCTTTTCAGATCTTGAAGAAATGTTACCATTTCGAGTGGATTGATGAATATGTTGATAGGATTCAGTTTGAGGGCTACGTTGACTCGAGTGTGGCGCAACCTGGGAGCTCAATTTGGGCGGGATGCCGCCGATTGTCGTGGAGAATACGGGAGCTCGGGCGGAGGGGCGGATGAGTCGTGCCGATGGCGATGTATCGCGCAATGCTGAACTGCATGCGGAGTCCGAACTGACCGAGGAAATGAAGAAGATCAAGAAACATCTAATTCAGATGATAGATTTGCATAAGCAAGCAAATATCATGGCAGGGGTGTTCTATTGTTGTATCATTGATATGTTTTTGTTTTATTTGTTGTTAATACATCATTAAAATGGGCATTTAGGCCTGTCGGGGTAGAGGATGTGATCAGGCGCCATGCCAAATTATGTATCTGAATTGAAGCAGCAATTTGGAACACAAATTATTCAAGTGTTCATGCTCTGCTTCTCCTGCTTTTGTTCTTCGATTGCAGTACACACCCAAATTCAGTTTCTAGTAAAATACAAAATTGGGCTGCTGAATAGATGTTGGGCCGTGACCAACCCACCCGCCAGAGGGGCACCAGCCCGCCCACCTCTCACTTGACAAATAAATTGGGGCCCAATAAAATGTTACTTGTTTCTATTTTGGCCTTTTTCTTGCACTAAATTTTGTGATGGATCATTTTTTGATGCACTAAAACTAATGCATGTCTACGGTTCCATGAACTAAATGAGTTGCATGATTGCATGAAGTGCCCTAAATTAGTTTGCATTTCCTCCCATGTCCATAGTGGGTTTGCATGGGGCTCCTAGTTGCATGTCCATGGTTTGGCCAATATTTTGAAGATGGTGTGTGTGGTGAGGGCGCCCGTGTGGTGATTGGGGTGTAGAAATCCAGGCCCGTGGCCAGTGGCGATTCTAGTGGGCATGCTTCAACAGGCTCAAGCCTGCCCTCTTAAACTGAAAAACAAAAATTTACTACTAGTTTTTAGCCCATCACAGCCCACTGTCTAGTGTCTAGCCTGTTGTTTACCAGTTCCAACCCTTGTACTGAGAAGTTAAGCCTGCCCTTCGTTTTCATCCAAGATTCGCCACTGCCCGTGGCAACCCATAGCAATACACGAATAATAAGCAAAAAAAACCCATAGCAATCCACAAATAATAGCACGAAACACACAATATATATAGTAGCATAACGATTATATAGAAGCATAAAGATTCCAACCCATAGTTCCATGATAGCCTTACAACTCCATGATAGCCTTACAACTTAAAGTACTAATAAAACTTAATAATAGTAGTTTAACGATTACAACTTAAAAAAACTAATACGATAGATCTCGCTAGATAGATAGGGGGGCACCAAACGCGGGTTCTTCGGGTTCTTCTTCTCCTCCTCCTCCGGGGCCACCTCGCTCCTCCGGGCGCCGCCCTTCACTCCTCCCCCCCATTGTTGATGGGGTACGGGAGCGTGTGCATACGCTGTTGTTGGGGAAGATGTCGCTGAAGTCGGTGTAGATATTGTAGGTTGTGAAAGCTATGAACTCACAACCAACCCAATACGCTCGCCCGAGGAGATGGAAAGCATCGAAAGGATTAGTGAACGTGGTGAGGAGCCCAACCACAATGCCGTTGTGGTTGACCTCCTCAAGATGGTACATCCGAGGAGAGCGGCGGGGGAGGTGGCGGAAGCCGGCCCCAAGGAAGAACTCCGTTAACTCCCTTGCGCCCCTCCACCTCGAGATCGCCCAAACCCTAAGGGTTCTCTCTACATACACTCCGTCCGGGTAGAGCCTTTCCGGCACGGTTGGGGGGATGCGGTAGGTGGGGCCAGTGTACTGCATGGTGGCGGGGTGGCTCGAGGGCTCGCTCGGGTTTGCTGGAGAAGAAGGAAGAAGGAGGGCAGAGGAGGCGGATGGGGTGTGGATGAGGAGGGAGAGGAAGACGATAGTGCCCGGCTTAAATAGCCCAAGTGCGACGTGGTTTCACCCCGTAGAATTAATGGGCGGGCGGCGTTTGGTGGGGGCGTGGCGCCCCATGAAAGTGTGTACACGAGGGGGTGGCGGCGTTTGGTGGGAGCGTGGGAAACGGGTTGCAATCCTTCTATGCCACTGGTCGTGGGTCAAGGGGGACGGGCTCACTCACGCGTCTATGCCGTCATGGGTCAAGGGGACACGCCTGCCCCGGGTTCTTTGCGTGCGCCGCCCGTGCATTCATGCCCTAGCCCATTCTTGCTAGTTCCTGGCTAGAGGGAAACGTTCGGTCGATGGGGGGCCCGTCGATGGGAGTCGTGACAATAATGGACGCCTTCATTTGCCCATCTTGTAACGGGCAACACGCCGTTTGAACTACATCGATACCCACATTGATACCCCATGCCAGTATTGCGTCCTCAAAGAGGAGCACGCCATGTATAGCACGCCATGCAGCGTTAGCTTTTTGGTTGTCTTCATCGGGCTGCTGCATTGTGGTCGGGTGCATGCTTTGATGGGACGATGCATTGCTTCTAATGGTAGGCATGCGACAGCTTACTGCGTCGATAGGGGTGGCGGAGCAGGGCTACGTCGAGGGCATTGATGCAACGCAAGGGCGCAGTTCTGCGGCTGGGCATGCATGCTGCGGGTAGGCTCAGGCACGCATGCAATGATGGAAAGGGCACTGCATAGGCTTGGTCCATGCACCGCGTCAACTCTTGCCGTTGGATTCAAATGAACGGTCCTGATGCCCCAACGAGAGAGGCGGATCCAAACCCCACCGATTCAACCAATCATCGCGTCTCATGCGGATCGATGCACACTGTAGCTAACCCTAGCGCCTGATCTCAACCGTCCACGCACAACGATCGACGGCCCGGTAGTTTGTGGGGTTTTGAGGGGTTTTGGGAGGGGTTTTGAGGGGTTTTGGCTGATTAGGGTTGAGCATAACTAATTCAAAAAAAATCAAAAATATATAAAACTTGCGCACATAGTCTTATTATGTCGTGTAGTAACGAGAAAAAAATATAAATATGGTTTACATACATTTTTACGAAAATTCCTTCACAAAATTGTCACTCCTCGAACAATGTAGTATGGAGTTCAAGGATGAGAGTAGTGGGCACCAGAGAGAGTAGGTGGGGTTTTGAAAATGAAAAGTGTGAAAACCTCACCAAAACTTCATTTTGGATTGACTAAGAGAGATCTTAACTTACTTTTCTCATTTTCATGTTTTAAACTTGTTTTATATATAATTTTCTATTAAACCTTTTTTCTCAAAAAAAAAGAAAATAATAGAAAATTAATTCAATAAATAGTGAGACTTTAGATGTACACTATATAGGTAGAATAGATGTGTAGAAAAATTATTTGGCTGGTTTAGACAAGGTGCCAAAAAACTTGCTTAAATATGAGGCCGTTTACCCTACCTTTGGAGGTCATTTGAGACACACTTTTCATGACTATGAGTTCAACTTACCAAAAGGGCTCGGAATGATCAGCAAGCAAACATAATTTCAGTTGAGGTAGTTTAGATAGCATTAAAACATCAATACCCCATCCCTAATTCAAATTTGAGCCCAAATTTGAATTTAAATTTGAATTTTATTTGGCTGGTAGGTACCAACAAACAAGTTCGAATAGAAATACGGGGATACATAGTGACTACCAGTACGCATCAAGTTACAAATATTATTACATGCCCCAAATTTTCAAACTGTTCTCTGTTCTACCTCTTCCTACCACGTCGCGTGCCCTTCTTCGCCTTAGCACTTCTTGTTTTTGGTTCTACTACACACACAAGTTCACCGATCATCTTGGTTTTCTTCATCGGGTCTTTTCAACACCTCGCCAACACCCTCATGATCGGTGTCTTCTGTCTCAATGTTGACAGCAGTTTCAGCTTTCTTGGAGGTACCTCAACATGGGTTTCTTCACCGAACCTCGACACGCTCAGGTTCAGTTTCAACCTCGAGAGCAGTTTCTTCCGTGTGTTCCTCAACATGGGTTTCTTCAGTCTGAACCTCGACACACTCAGGTTCATTTTCAACCTCGAGAGCAGTTTCTTCAGTTTGAATGTTGACTGCAGCAGGATTTTCTTCAGTCTGCTCAGGCTCAGGCACACTTCTCCTCTTTCTACCGCCATCGACTCTTGCTTTTTTGTTGGCCAACACTGTTCAACAACAACAAGGTTGACTTGCTCGCTTCCTCCCGCCATTGGGAAAATGTTATACATATAGTAATTAGAAAAAAGCACCAAATCAAAACACGCATAAATAAACAAGAACATACTTTGGCTTATCAGAGTGTAACGGCATTTGACAGATCCCACTTTGTGCCCAAGTTCCCGCACAACTTGCATCTATTTTTGTTACCTTTTGGGCCCTTTTTGGCTTTCCATCTTTCTTTCCCTTCTTACTACTCCCACCTTTCTCAAACCATGCCTTGAATCTACTCTGCTTAGGCCTGCCAACCTTTCTTTTCGTCAAGGGAGGACACATGGAAAATTCAATGTCCACTTCAGGCCACCGAGACTGATCTGTAAGTGTGGAATTGGAGTAGCATATGCAGCTTTGAATCTTGCTACCGAATAATATTCATGCAAATATGGGTGCATGTTTATCTTCGGTTGGGATGCTAAGAAGAGAATGGCATGCTCACATGGTTTACCAAAGGTGTTGCCACTCGAGGAAAGTGCAATCATGCAATTCAGTGTTAACAACATGTCTCCTTCCAGTTTTGTTATCTCTAACTTCAGCACCCCAAGGTGAAGATTTTTCAACAAACAAATGTGAAAGATTTTTGCTCCTATTGACCACCTGTTGTACCACTGCTGGAACACTAGTAGAAAAAGGGTCAAACGTGAAGCACATTAGTGCCGGTTTGTATTAGAGCCGGCACAAATGTATACATTAGTGCCGGTTCCAACGGCTAGCCTTTAGCACCGGTTCATGCCACGAACCGGTACTAATGAGGGTGGTGGCAGGATGTTGTCAGTCTGGGCCCCCTCCAGCACCTTTAGTACCGGTTCGTGCCACGAACCGGTACTATAGGTCCTCCTGCATATAAACCCTTCGTCCAGCTCGCTCTGTTCTTCCCCTTTCCTCTCCTCTCCTCTCTGTTCTTCCTCTTCTCCTCAAGCTCATCACACATTTTGCCCAAAATTTGTCAAGATTTGAAGGCCCCCATCCATTCAAGTGATCACAAAGGTTAGCAACTTTTTCCTTTCATCTCTCATTGCTAGATTAGCTCTTGCATTGGTTCATATAGTTATTAATTTGGGAGTTTAGTAATTTGGGAGGAAATATATATATGTGCTAGTATTTGATTTATATGCAATTTGAGGTCAAAATAACACTTAGTTTGCATATGTAGGTTTGGTTTACTTAGTGCCTTCTAAATCTCTGTCAGAACCACCGTCGATCGCCTGCACCATCCTGTCAGCTGCACCACCTTGTGGTGAGCCTCTTGTTCATGAAATTTTATATAAAAATTGATGTTTCTGTGATTTGGATATATAGTTACTCGTATAATAATTATCTTACCCGTCGTTGTTTGTTATACATAGTGCCATGGTTTTGATATCCGTCCCCGCTGCCCTCGCCCTTGTTATGATTCGGATGTGGTATATTCTCTTTTAAAACTATTTGTTGCATTTCGTGTTTATGACAAATTATGCCCATCAAGTTGACATAGATATGTTTATCTAGGAGGTATGTGAACCGAAATTCCAACCGACCCTATTGTCGAGAGGTTAAATTTAGTTGAAAGGGAAAACGAGTACTTGAAAGAAAAATTGAAAAGAATTGAGGGGAGAAGATGGAATTGGAGTTGCATGTTGCCGATGTCATCGATGATCACAAGATCAAGATGGAGAAAATGCGCTTGAAGATTAGAAAGATTAGAAAATATGCCATCGATAGTGAGGCTTGGTATCATTATGCTGTTGGATCAATTGTTACCTTAGTTGCGATCTTGATCGCATTTGTTGTTGCATTAAATGCTTTAGCTAGAGAGTTATTTGTTTGTTGCATTTAAGTGTTGTATGAACTTTATGTATGAACTTGTATTAATTTGGTCTATTCGGTGTTGTGTAATGAAGATGAGCGGCAATGGATGTCTGATTTAACGATGCTCTCCCCAGTTCGTTGAGGCGTGCATACTTTTTCTGCTTGGCCGAGGCAAACAAGCGGGCGGATGGTTTTATGCCTTGTCCATGTGCTGGCTGTAAGAATGGTCGCAATTACTCTACGTCAAGAACCATTCACGTCCACCTGTTTGAGTCCGGTTTCATGCCCCACTATAATGTTTGAACCAAGCACGGAGAAAGAGGGGTTATGATGGAAGACAATGAAGAAGAAGAGGACGATGACAGCTATCCTGGCCATGGGTTCCCTGAATACGATGATACAACAATGGGGGAAGAAGCTGAGCCGGTAATGCGGGAAGAAGCTGGGCCGGCAATGCGGGAAGAAGCTGAAGAAGAGGCATCAGATGAGCCCGTTGATGATCTAGGTCGGGCCATTGCCGATGCAAAGAGAAACTGCAAGTGATTTGGAGAAGAAGAAGTTGCAGCGCATGTTAGAGGATCACAAAAATTGTTGTACCCGAATTGCGTGAGGGTGACAAGAAAAAGCTGGGCACCACACCGGAATTGCTGCAATGGAAGGTAGAGAATGGTGTATCGACAAGGGATTTGGAAAGTTGCCGGTAATGATAAAGGATATGCTTCCAAAGGACAACGAATTGCCCGAGAGTATGTACGAAGCAAAGAAGGCTGTCCGCCCTCTAGGGTTAGAGGTGCGTAAGATACATGCATGCCCTAATGATTGCATCCTCTCTACGCGGTGAGTACGAGGATTTGAACGCTTTCCGGTATGTGGTGCATTGCGCTATAAGATCAGCGCGATGAGCATGGTGATGTCGAGGGCGGCGCCCAGAAGAAGATTCCTGCCAAGGTGATGTGGTATTCTCCTATAATACCACGGTTGAAACGTTTGTTCCAAAATAAAGATCATGCCAAGGCGATGCGATGGCACAGAGAAGACCGTAAGAAAGACGGAAAGTTGAGAGTACCGGTGATGGGTCGCAGTGGAGAAAAATCGAAAGAAAATGCGGAAGGAGTTTGCAGATGACGCAAGGAGCGTATGGTTTGGTCTAAGCGCAGATGGCATTAATCCTTTTGGGGAGCAGAGCAGCAACCATAGCACCGGCATGTGACTCTATGTTTGTATAACCTTCCTCCTTGGTTGTGCATGAAGCGGAAGTTCGTTATGATGCCAGTGCTCATCCAAGGCCCTAAGCAACCCGGCAACGACATTGATGTGTACCTAAGGCCATTAGTTGAAGAACTCTTACAACTGTGGAATGGAATAGGTGTACGTCGTGGGATGAGCACATGGGGGAAGAATTTGACCTAAAAGGCGTTGCTGTTCGTGACCATCAATGATTGGCCTGCTCTCGGTAACCTTTCGTGAGAGACAAACAAGGGATACCACGGATGCACGCACTGTTTGGATGATACCGACAAGATATATTTGAATAGTTGTATGAAGAATGTGTACAGGACATCGCCGATTTCTTCCGAGCAGGCATCCCGTAAGAAAGAAAGGCAAGCATTTCAAAGGTGAGGCGGATCACCGGACGAAGCCTCGCCACCGTACTGGTGCTGATGTACATGATATGGTCAAGGATTTGAAGGTGATATTTGGAAAGGGTCCTGGCGGAAAACCTGTTCCAAAGGACGCTGACGGACGCGCACCCATGTGGAAGAAGAAATCTATATTTTGGGACCTGCCATATTGGAAAGACCTAGAGGTCCGCTCCGCAATCGACGTGATGCACGTGACGAAGAATCTTTGCGTGACCCTGCTTGGCTTCTTGGGCGTGTATGGGAAGACAAAAGATACACCCGAGGCACGGGAGGACCAGCAACGTATGCACGGAGAAGACGGCATATATCAGGGTCATGCAAGCTACGCTCTTAACAAAGAAGAGAAGGAAATCTTCTTTGAATGCCTGCCAGTATTAAGGTACCGTCGGCTTCGTCGAATATAAAGGGAATAATAAACATGGCAGAGAAAAGTTCCGAACCTAAAGTCTCATGACTGCCACGTGATTATGACGCAACTGCTTCCGGTTGCATTGAGGGGGCTTCTACCGGAAAAGCGTTCGATTAGCCATTGTGAAGCTATGTGCACTTCTCAATGCAGTCTCTCGTAAGGTAATCGCTCAGAAATCATACCAAGGTTACGTAATGATTTGGTGCAATGTCTTGTCGATTTCGAGTTGGTGTTCCCACCATCCTTCTTCAACATCATGACGCACGTCCTAGTTCACCTATGCGAAGAGATTAACGTTTTGGGTCCTGTATTTCTACACAATATGTTCCCTTTGAGAGGTTCATGGGAGTCTTAAAGAAATATGTTCATAATTGTGCTAGGCCAGAAGGAAGCATCTCCAAGGGCCATGAAAATGAGGAGGTCATTGAGTTTTGTGTTGACTTTATTCCTGACCTTAAGCCGATTGGTGTTCCTGAATCGCGGCATAAGGGCGACTGGATGGAAAAGGCACGCTAGGAGGAACAAATAATATGTATGGACGGACATTCTCTCACTTTGAAGCACACTACACAGTTCTACAGAATTCCGCCTTGGTGGCTCCGTATATGGATGAACACAAGAATTTGCTACGCCCAAACACCCGGAGCGGTCGATGACTGGATTACACGTGAACAAACCAGGAGTTTCGCCACTGGTTGCGTACACGTACCATGCATGACACCTCTATTGAAGATGACCTGTACTTGCTGTCCCGATTACCATCTTGAATATAATGACTTTCAAAGGGTACGTAGATAAATGGTAATACATTTTACACGATCGCCCAAGATAAGAAGAGCACCAACCAAAACAGTGGTGTCCGCTTTGATGCGTAAACCAAGACGGAAAGGAAACATATTATGGTTATATACAGGACATATGGGAACTTGACTATCGACGTGGTTTAAAGGTCCCTTTGTTTCGTGCAAATGGGTCAAATGACACGAGGCGGGTAACGGAAGACCCGCGATGCGGAATGACAACAGTGGATCTCAACAATCTTGCGTATGCAGACGAACCATTCGTCTAGCCAATGATGTGGCACAGGTTTACTATGTGAAGGACATGTCTACCAAGCCAAGAAAAAGAAAAGATAAGGAAGCGAATGCATCGTCACGATGAGCCAAAGCGGCACATAGTTCTTTACGGGAAGAGAAACATCGTGGGAGTGGATGACAAGACAGACAAGTCAGAAGATTATGAAAAGTTTGATGAAATTTCTCCATTCACAGTGAATATTGACCCGAGCATCCCGTTAAATGATGAAGATTTTCCATGGTTACGGTGCAAAGGGACAAACGCGAAGAAAAAGTTTCACATCCAAAGATCTGGCATGTGATCGGCTTCACTATCATCACTTTCTTCTGTGTTTCACACCCAGAGGGGAATCTCTGTAATAGTTAGGGTAGTTATGTGTTTTGGCATTTGAAACGCGAAGAAATTTTATGTGCAAACAAATTCTTTCATGCCTTTACTGATTTTTAAAGTTAAATTATTCACAAACTAGTGATTCACACTAATTTCAAATAATTCAAAATTTAAACTATTCAAATTTGAAAACTACGGGCACTAACAGAATGTTTGTAATTTTTGTACCTAAAGCAAAAATATTCACAAAGAAATTCTAAATACACAAAAAACACAAAAATAAATAAAGCAAAAAAAGCCCGCCTACTAGGCCGTGGCGGCCTGCATACGACTAGAAACCCAACCTGTGTTGGGCCAGGATGCAGGCCGCAAAGGCCAAGTGAATAACAGGCAACAAAAGAACACGTAGGCCCAGTGGGCCTGCTTTGGAGAGGAGCTCGAGAGAGCGACCGCATGGGGTTTATAAACCAGTGCGGTCGCCCCTCGGCTAGCGAGGTGGGACTAAACTTGTCAAGATCAAGACCTGCGCTAAATAAGACACCCTTTAGTACCGGGTGGTGGCACAAACCGGTACTAAAGGGGGGCCTTTAGTATCGGTTTGTGCCACCACCCGGTACTAAAGGGGTCGCTTCCGCTGCTTGGCTGGCCAAAACAGACCTTTAGTACGGTTGGTGGCTCCAACCGGTACTAAAGGTGCCTTCTATATATACAACACTTGAAAAATTTCATTCTCCCTCTGTTTCTTCCTCTGTTTCCCCATTGAACCGCCGCCCGTTCGATCGACGCCACGTCACCGTCTCCCGTCGCTGCCCCGTCCCGTCCCGTCGCCGCCCTCGTCTCCACGCCCGGGCCCTTCCCGTCGCGCCGTCCCTGCGTCGCCGCCCAGCGTCACGCCCTGCCCGTTGCTGCCCCGGCCGTCGCCTCGCCCGTCGCCGTCGCCCAGAGCTCTCCCCTCTAACCCCTCTCCCTCGCCTTGGCGCCACCATGGGCGCCCGCCTCCCCGAGCCCATACACACACACACAAGCATGATGAACACACACACACATACACGTATATATTTAATTAGTTTAGATTTTGTATGTTTAATTAGTTCAGATTTTTTAGATTATTGTTTTTTCACTAGTATATATGTATGAATGCATGTTAGATAGATATAATTAGTGTTTAATTAGTATGGAATTTTTTTATATAATGTTGTTTTTCTGTTTTTTAATGGATGTATAGAAATTGTTTTTTATGTTTTTAGTGTTAGATGCTTAATTAGTATGAAATAGTATATAGATTTTTGAAATAGTAGAAATGTTATAAATTTTAGTTATCAAAATCCAATCATTAAAAAATATTATTTTTTTGCGGGCATATAGCTAGTATTTGTTATCAACGATGCCCGCCCGCATCCTCGTCGTCGACCGTCATGACGACGCCCAGCCGCCCATGACGGGACCTGGCTCCGCCGGGCTGGCACCGGAGGTACTGCCTGGAGGGGTGCGCCGCTTGATGAGGAACCCGGCCCCGGGTCCCGTCGTCGACCCTGATCTCGTTTGGTGGCGTTCGCGTGGGCCAGTCTCGGTGCGGAGGGACCCGGCCCCGCCGGAGGAGGTACGTCGCCGTGTTAGGGAGGAGGACGAGCACGTCCATTGCTACATGGTTGCATTAGAGGGCAGCAGGTTCTCCAATACCTGGCAGTATCTTTAGGGATCTCACATCAGCTATGATCCTGTGAGGGTTCCTTCTCTTTGGGTGTCCACCGCCCGCGACGCAGGAACCGCGAGTGTCCTAGATTCTTCTGTAGTATTCGATCTTTAATTAGCTAGCCAGTGATGTACTATTCAATATTATATATTATTCGAGACGATGTATTCGAGATTGTATCTATTATTCTAGAAAAAGTATTCGAGATTATATCTATTATTCGAGACGATGTAATTTGAATACTAAATTGTTTTATATTTCTTTTGAATTAGTTAAATAAAAGCTATGGCGCATAATACCGACAGAGAGGAGAACAGACCATGTTCGATATGATACGCGGGCCGATGATAATCAGAATGAAGAAGATTATGACGGCTCAATTTCTAAACAACACCGGAGAGGGTGGTATGATATTCGATCGCGACGACCGAATTGATGAAGTCATGAACTACGATTATGACGATGACGAAGAACATGTTGATCCTGAAACAACAAAGACCGGGCGAGGTATATATATTTATATAAGCAGGTTTCTGGTGATCATCACATGTTTTAAATGACTTGAAGATATATTAACGAATCGATCTTTGTTCTTTCAGCCATCCGGGTCGAGCAAATCTTCAGGCAAAAGGACGAAACGAGGCCCGAACAAAAAGTTGAAGGAGCGCGTAAAGTACAATATCGAGGCAGTCAGACCAAATGGCGAACCATTAGCGCCTAAGAAGATTGCGGACAAGTTCATTCGTCAGTGCGGAGTTCTTGTGAAGGACCAACTCCCAATCTCCCTTCAAGAATGGAGAGAGCCAGCAAAAGACAAAGGACAAAAAGGCAAAGAGGATGCTGCTCCACGTCCAGATGTTACTTTTGTCGACAAGAATAAAAAAGACCTGCTTTGGGATACTCTCATGGAACATTTCACCCTACCAGATCATTTCACAGAAGCAGATGTGCAGAAAGTCAAGGACGCTGCTCTTAGGAAGATGGCGGTTGCATTCAAGAACCACAAGAATCGTGAATGGGACAAGTACGTCAAGGAGGAAGGAAGACTCCAGTATTCGAGGGAACACTAGAGAACCAACGTGCTCATTGGGACGATTTCGTGAAATTCAAGGATTCAGAATTAGCTAAGGAACGGTCGAGAATAAACAAGAAGAATGCCGAAAAAGGATAAGTTCCATAAGTCGGGGCCAGTGGCTATGCGGTGGCAATGCCTAAGTGGGATAAGTCTGAGAAAGAGACGGAGGATGCAGGTGTCACTCCGGTTACTAAGAGCTGGCCCCCCAGGTGCAGGACTTGGTTCTATGCACATGGGGGGGAGTTGGACCCGAAGACAGGCAAAGTTTTGACGAAGGCATGTCTGAACGGAGCCGACGATGCGATACTTGTTGCAATAGAAGAGGCACGATCGGGGGTGTTCCAGCCCAACAGAGAGAACGACGAGCTTACGCGTGCCCTGGGAAATCCTGAACACCCGGGAAGAACACGAGGCAAGGGCGCTATTCCTTGGTATCAGGGGTTTTCAGACTGGAACACCGACTACAGAACCCGTGCGATAAAGAAGATTGCGGAGGAGAAGAAGAGGAAGATGGAGGAGGAGCAGAGGAAGCGGGACTATGAACGCCTTCAAGGCCTAAAAGCAAGTCAAGCGGAATTGGCAGCCAAATTCCAGCGGCAGCAGGAGCAGATCGACTGACTTAGCCAGCAAAGGGGGTCTCAGCAGCTGCAGCAGCTAGCGGATGATCCACATTGGATAGCACCGCCCCATCCATGCAGAGAAGCAGCGTGGGTTCCGCCCAGACGACGCAATGTTGGGTAGATACCCGTGGATGACATCACGGAGAACACTAGCTGCGAGCTACACGTCAAAATGAAGAACATATCCATGAAGGTGGCGGACGGAGAAGCTTTTCCAGTTACCCCAAAAGCAACCTACCATTGCATCCCGATTCCAGAGGGCTATGCTCGTGTCATGGTTGACGAGGTGGTGCAGCCATATTCGGGGCTAGAGCTTGACATTCCTGGAGGTGAGGACGGCGCTTTCTGAGACGCCAACCATCGTATCATCATATGGAAAAAGGATTGCATCATCTTTCAAGGCCACCGACATCGCGTCATCGACTCCTCGTCAAGTCCGCCACCGAGTCAGCAGTCTCCCGCTCCCGAAAGTCCACCAAGTCCGCAAAGTGTCGTGCCACTCCTCCTCCAAGTCTGCAAAGTGTCGTGCCACTCCTCCTCCTCCAAGTCCGCCACAGCGTCAGGACGTCCACTCCTCCTCCAAGTCCGCACAACCTCAGGCCACTCCTCCTCCAAGTCAGGCACATCTTGGTGCCACTCCTCCTCGTCCAACTCAGCCCGTCGGCCCGGCGTCTCCGCCGCCTCGGCCAATCGCAGAAGAGACACCCGCAGCTATGGTGCGTGGCAATGGTCGAGGTAGTACAGGAAGTACAGGCGGAGGCAAGCGATATAAATATGGTCCAAGCCTCACACCTCTTCCGTAGAGGTCTTATGACAGGTCCGAGGAGGAAATCGCAGCCATATCGAAGTCCGAGGTGGAAGCCCATTTTGCACCAAAACCGCCACCGCCGCCAAGGGAGAAAGTGCCTAAGGAAACGATTGACCACTTCATTCGTATGGCTCAACCACCAGCTCCCAAGCCCGTTGACACAGACTATGAGCGCCACATCAGGAAGTTAAATTGAGCACGTCTACGTAAGGAGGCGAGCTCGAGATCGAGCAAACAAGAAGCAGCTGTCAAAAAATGCGGAAAACCATTCCCAATTTGGGAGAACAGTAGGCGCAATCGATCCCTCGCTTGTTGTGCCAACAACACGTGATAAAGACGCTAGCCCAATATTATTGTGGGCAAACAGTTTACGTTCTGAGGTGGGCAATGTGGTAATAACGGAGGACCATATAATGCAGGCTGAAGTTCTCAAAATCACTGTTGGACAACTCCTCGAGATCGAGCCCATGCCTGTGCTTAGAGAGGATGAAATAAAACGGAAATATGTCCGGGGCCAACCTTTGGTCCATCCGCATAAGGTCAAGAACCTCCCAACTAGAATGTATGAATTGCATCAATGGTACATGAACATTACCAAGATTTCCGATCGAGTGTCCTTCATGGTGAATGTCAAGGAGGAGCATTACTTCCATGAGAAAGCTTTGTCCGTTGAGTATTCTGAACTGTTTCAGTTATACAATCAAGACGCACTCGACAAATCTATCGCCGGTTGCTATTGTCTCAGCAAGTGATTTCTTTCTGTAATTTAAGTCTCAAGCTAGCTGTCTTGATCCTTTTGATCAATCATTACCTGTAATTATCCTCACTATATTCTTTTAAGTGGTATTAAATGGAGGATGAAGATATATGAAAAGAGAAAAGGTTGAAGCATTGGCATCCGGTTAATTTGACCAAACACCGTTAATGAATAAACATGGAATCTAAATCCACGTTATCAAAAGGGACGTGAGGACAACATGCTAGAGTTCTTGAAGCTATTCAAATACAATGAAGATATACTACTTCCTTACAACTTCCAAAGTGAGTCACACTGTCTTGTACTACAAATTCTCTTTTTTGCCTACTAGCTAGCTACATGTTTTTGCTTTACATATGCCCGCTTAATTAAGACATGCAAACGTGTGTGCATGCAGATATCACCGGGTCTTGTGTATCATTAAAGTTGACGCCTTGAACAGTTGAAATCTTGGACTCACTACTCACGTAAAAAACTGACTATAACATCTTGTTTGGGATAGTCAATGTAATTACAATCATTATTAACTATATATCTCGGCCTATTTAGTTCGTCATTTTTCATGATATGAACTATTTAATAACCCCTTTATTCATTTTCTTTGTCGGCGGGCAGGGCTTGGGCAAGGTTCATCAACGTCACGGAAGGCGAATGGAAACAAAAGCTTAAATGGTTTCGACCCAAGGTAAGTAATTAAGTAGTACTAGCTAGCTAGCTAGCTGCCATCTCTTTAATTACCATGCTTGATTAATTATTATCTGATCAAATTCCATTCTCTTAAAGGCCACGAAGCGGTAGGGTCTGATCTGTGTGCATTCTGAGTTTGCGAGAACATTCGCATGATGGCGTCCGAAAGGAGCAGATCTCAAAGACAGGAATGGGTACGCTTGTCAAAACACTATTCACAATTTTTACACCATTATCGATATCTAGTCACGCAACTAATACACATGCATATTGATCTCCTTCTTAACAGTTCACAGAGGTGCGGGAGAAGCTCCTAGAAACGGAGCGCGTAGAAGCACTTCAAGAGGAAATAGCGGGATTTTTGCTCGACCAGGTCATAAATCCGAAGGGAGAATACTATTACCCGCTACTCCCCCATCGTGCTCCGAAGGCACCAATTAGGCTAATGCCACTGGCTCCGAAGGCAACATGCATATGTAGGAGAAATTGTATATAGCTATACATGTGTGTATGTGTGAATTAATTAATATGATGGTTTGTGAGACATTGATGATATATATATATGCATGATTGGTTCTATTAGAAATTCTATTTATATATATATATATATATATATATATATATATATATATATATATATATATGCATAACGTGTACAATGTGTAGTATTGTAAAATACCAGCAAAGCGAAAAAGAATTAAATTGATAATACAAATTTAATAGAAAAATAAAAATAAAACAAAAACTCACAAACATTTAGTACCGGTTGGTGTTACCAACCGGTACTAAAAACTCCTGCCCCGAGCTGGCTCGTGCCACGTGGATGGCCTTTAGCACCGGTTCGTGCTGAACCGGTACTAAAGGGGGGGGGGCTTTAGTGACCACACTTTAGTGCCGGTTGTGGAACCGGCACTAAAGGGCCTTACGAACCGGTGCTATTGCCCGGTTCTGCACTAGTGGAAGCTTATCACCTTGCAGACAATCACCTATCCTTCTTCTCAATTCCCACAACCGCATGAGCATGATCCTGATTTGGTCAACCATGTCATGCACAGGCAAATCTTTTAACTCCTTCACCTTGTTGTTGAAACTCTCTGCCAAATTGTTGTTGATGTGGTCACACTTGATGGCAGTGTTGAATGCTGACACCTGCACCATAACAAAGAATGGTAGGTGTTCAGCCATGGACCAAACTCATCACATGCTGCCATTATCTTATCAAGATGATATTTGTGTGTCTGTCTAGTGTAAGATCTTCTGGCCACATGCGCCCAAATTCTTCTCCTCTAAATTTTTTGATCAAATTCATCCACAAATGACCGAAGCACTCCCTCTGCTCAGCATGTGGGAAAACATTTTTCACTGAATTTTCAAGCCCCTTACATGCATCTGTGTGTATAGCCAAAGGTGACACTGGCCCTAGGCATCTTTTCAACTGGATCATGAACCATGTCCATGAAGCCTCTGCTTCGATCAAACAAGCCAACAGCATTAGGAAACATCCAGTTGTGTCCATCTAGAGCATTGCATGCTGCCAACTGACCATTCCATTTTCCTGTCAAAAATGATGAGTCTATGCTCAAATATGGACGGCAGCCTGCTTTGAACCCATCGATGCAAGGCTTCAAAGCCATAAAAAACTTGGAGAACTTGACTTCACCTGAGGGTGATACCTCATATCTATCTCCACAACACCGCCAGTGACCTCTTTTCCACCTCTGCTTTGAAGTTGTAAAGCATCCTAAATGTATTTGCCCAATCACCATATAAAATTTTCATTGCCCTTTGTTTTGCCTTCCACACTGTGGTATATTTCAGTTTAATGGGGTACATCTTTTCCAAGTCTACTTTGAGTTTCTTGGCAGTAGTGTTTGGTGTTTTGGCTAAAATTGGGGTGATCTTTTCTGCAACCCAAAGTTGTGATGTCATGGTTGATACTGTTTGTGAACTTGTAATACAAGTATGTTGGGGATTTGGTTAACTCGACAAGATTTCCATCAGGTTGCAGTCTAGCAGATATGTACCACTTGCAAGGCTTCACACTATCATCAAATCCTCTGCACCTCGCATAAAACTTATTTCTATCAGTCCAAACAGTCTTGGCATCAAATTCATGTTTCACTGCATAAGTCTTGAAACACATCCTAAACTCCTTCATGCTTGGGAACAACTTGCCTACTTCAATGACAGGGTTTTCTTTGTCATACACATGCACCAGCTCATCATCATGTGCATCATCTACTTCATCTGCAGCTTGTTCCATCAACTGTCCATCTACTTCTTCATCAGCATTAGCAGGCAAACTAGATTCGCCCTTCTCCTGCTTATCTCTGTCATCAACTGGAATGCCAAAAAGTTTGGCCATCTCAATGTCAGGCATTGGTGCAATGACCAAATCAGTAGGCTCATCTAATTCAACTACATTCCAATCAACAGTTGCTGCAGTTTAAGTTTCAGTTCCAGTCACATGTCCCTCTTCGGCTATTACTGTAAGTTCAGTACACAAGGGAATCAATGGCCTCTGTGTAGCCCAATCATCGTCTACCATCTGTGCAGCCAATTGTGATGGCACATATCCAACCTTCGAAAAAATGTTCAGATCAACGAGCTCAGCAAATAAATTAGCCCGTTTGCTTGTCCAGCTGTTTTGCCGATCGATTTCTTCAACAATCTATTCACCATCTTCTATTCTAACATACTCTCCTTTCCAATCATCAAACCGCAATAGTGATACTTCTTGCTCTGGACCCCAAACAATTTTCTCCCCAATTTTTTCCACCCATTTCTTCACTGCCGTCTCTCCCATGTTCTGTAGAACTTGTGGATCAATCTCTGTAAACTCAACCTCCCATTTAACAATTGTGTCTCTCTCAATGTTTTGTATGCTACCATCAACTAATTTTGCCTTTGATGGAAAGAAATTGACTGTCAATTCGAAGGTCCGAAAGCGGCAGCATCCCCTCTGCTGATGGCGGACAAAGTGTGAGCCCATGAGAAAGAGCAGACGAGGCCACCCCTAATTGCATGCAAAATTGGATCGGAGAGGCGCATTACCTATTCGAAGTTGAATCTGGCGGCTCCATCTCAAGATGCCCACGGGCTCCCTCACAACCTATCGATTCCGTGGCGAAGACAGAGGAAACGAGCTGAGATCTACGGGCCCGAGAGAGGAACGGAAGGCGGCTAGGGTTTGAATTCACTCACCATTTTCGAGGACGAAGGCTCCGCCACCGTTGAGAACGAGGCTCCGCCGCCGCCACCGAGAACGCAAGATCCGCCGCCACCGGAGAAGAAGGGGGGCAGAGTGGCGGGCCCGGCACGGTCGGGCGGCAGGGCACGGTCAGCTGTTTTGAGGAACAATTAAGTTGGACACACATGTCCTAACATAAACGGGCGGGCTTGGTTGACGACCAATTTAACCACATTTAACAGCCATGTCGTGCGTGGGCTATTTACCTGCTCAAATGTGTCGCACCACAGCCATTCGCTCGAACAACGTCGCACACTAGCCAATTCACCTCAAAAACGTCGCACATGAGCTATTGGCCCGTTTGTTCCTGCCTTCTTCTTTTTTTGATGAAATACAGCTTGGCTACTTTCATTGCGATTAAAGGGAATAAAAGGTTACAGGACGAGTAACCAGAAAATTAAAAAAGGACATGGGGTTAGAGGTATAGGTTACAAATAGATTGTCACACCCTCAATCAGGCTCTCGTGGTCTTTCTACCAGGGACATGACCCCACGATTTCCAGCATCAGTCCATGTCTTCACTTCCTCTTTCAGGTTGAGCACAATCTGGTTGGACGTGGCAGCTTGCTGGTTGAAGATACGGGCGTTCCGCTCCTTCCAGAGCAACCACCAAGTCAAAGCAATTACTGATCTCCTCCTGCTAATTTTATATTTTGTAAAAGCTTCCATTGTCTTGAAAGAAAGTTAAGAAGGCAACTATATACAAGTAGCAAGGAGGTGAACTGAAGAAAAATTTGAATACTTTCTGAACTTGCAGCCCATGAACTTAACTAGGCTTAGTTGGTGGGATGCATGTAGTACATTCAATATTTCTGTGTGATGCCAAGACTTGTATAAATTTGTTCCTTTGGAAACTCTCTGCAAACCACATGACAGCATGTGGGCAAATCATCAAGACATTCATTTGTATATGCAATTATGCATTGGGTGTAATTTAAAACTAATTAGGGAGATGGGTACATGCATAATATTGCTCCAATCAAACCATGCAATTATTGATGAAACTATAAATGGTGGTGCCATTCCTGAATCGCTTGGAGACTTGTTTCACTGCAAGCTGAGCCAGTTGGATTACTACAGGCTCCCAGTGTCTGTGTCAACTGGCATTCAGGTGGTTGAAAAAAAAATTGTGATGTTCTGATGCATTAGATAAAAGGAAAAGAAAGGTGGGATATGACTGGTAGCATTCATATCACAGTAGTACCTGAAACAAGCAACAAATTACAGGCCATGCTAGCACTACAAACTAATGAATGTAGCATTCCAGGCAAAACAGGCTACATATAAGATTTTGTAAGGCTTGATACATGATACTGCAGATACGAGTTCTACAACAAGATGTATAATATAGATTTCATAAGTAAATACATTGTTTTTGCGTGAAGGTAAATGCAATATATGTGCAAGTCATATTACATAGATGTACATGTACCTCAGCAAAGCATGCTTGCACTTGAGTTCATTCGAACAAACAAAGAACAGAGGTTGAAACAAATCAGCAATACGATGGTCACATTTGAAATGTCACCCCCGAACGAATTATATGAGCAGGCTTATGTTCCATACACAATAAGTGTTGCCACAAGAAGCTAGTATCGGGATATCAGAAGTATATTGGTGAAGCGTGTAAGCCTCATGCCTCTGCATGGTGTTTATTTGTTGCAAAACAACATAACTTTCTAATAACAACATTGATCTCCTAGTTAAACCTATACATGACTTTCAAACCTGGAGATATAACAAGAGATGGATACAGGAGGCAGACTACACGATGTTTAACCATCTAGCCACCTAGGCCAAGCAATGCCAATTTTTTTGAAAATCACCGGGGGACCTCCCCACCTGAATATATTACTCAAAAGGCTGCAGAAGCAGCAAGTATAGAATCACATAGGCACGGTGCAACATGCAGAGAGGTAGGAACGCCACGAAAAGACGTCCTCTTTGTCATATGTCTCCACGAGACGGTGTGACCAAAGATCTAAATCAGAAATAAGGGCTCTGAGGGTTATTACAGAACGTTGATCAAGACTTCTGAACAACATATCATTACGTGCTGCCCATATTTTCCATAGTAGTGCCATGAGGACGAAAGGCCATGCTTTTTTGGGTAGATGGTGAGGCAGAGGAGTGTCCCAAAGCTCAGCGATGTCGTCGGTCTACGGTAGAAGTCCGACTCGTTGCCATATCCTGTTGGCAAGTGGACACATGTGACGAAGAGGTGCATGGAGTCTTCGGAACCCTAGCACACTGCGCGTATGCATCGGAGGAGATTATATGCTTGTTGGCAAGGTTAACACTGGTGTTGAGGCGGTCCTCGAAGAGAAGCCAAGCAAAGATTTTTAGCTTGCGAGGAGCCCTGGTGCCCCGGATGAGGGGGGCAATGAGATTATTGTCCGGCATAGCCGTGAGGGCGCCGTACGCGTGCTTGGCGGAGAAGGCATGGTGTCACGACCGGTTTTTCAATAAAAATATTTATTGAACAACCGACCTATGAAATCCAATATGAGGAAAATCCTCCATATCGGTAGACAAAACTTTGATACAAGAAGCCAGTAGCATTACAATATTACAGGGGTCGGACTGAAGATGCCCAACCAATTATTACAACACGCCAATAATTATACATGATGGCGGATATGACACGACGGTGTGGGGTGGAAATACTACTGACTCGAGATATGAGTGGTTGGTGGAATACCACAGTGGGGTGGTTAATAAGTCTACTGCACTAGCGGCTCATCGAGCGTCTAGGTGAGGCTCGATGAATTTATTTGGGTAGCAGAAGCGGATATATCACAATGACTAATCCAGGGTCGCACGAGACTGACCGATTCCTCTAGGCGTCCGACTCGCTATCGAACTCTTCATCCATGAGATCGCTCAACACGCCAGGTGAGTACTATGAAAGTACTCGCAAGACAGTTCGGACAAAAGATATAACAAATGAATGCATGAATGCGACATGATTAATTTTAACAATGCTCAATTAAAACAGTATAGAAAAAATAAATAAGAAGGGAATCGGCGGTAGTCCGCTCGAACACCCAAAGAAGATAAACTCAAAACCGATCGGGTGTCTGAAGCGACGCCTCGAAGGGTGAACAAATAAGCAAAACATGCCACAATCGAGGCGTCGAGCGACACCTCATAAAGGGCTTATATTGAAATAAAATACATGCGTGCCACAGTCGGACGTCGGAGCAACATCACAGAAAGGGCTTATAATGAAAATAAATAACAGCAATGCCGCAGTTGGATGTCTGAGCGACATTGCAGAAAGGGCTTATAATGAAATAAATGACAACAATGCCGTAGTCGGACGTCTGAGCGACATCGCAGAAAGGGCTTATAATAAAGTAAATGACAACAATGCCGCAGTCGGACGTCTGAGCTACATTGCAGAAAGGGCTTATAATAAAATAAATGACAACAATGCCGTAGTCGGGCATCTGAGCGACATCGCAGAAAGGGCTTATAATACATCATTCATAACTGACGAGATATAGTGCTCATGGAAAATATTCATCACAAGACAATAAGCGGGTTAGTCCATTCACAT
The DNA here is from genome assembly GCA_021605145.1 of Aegilops bicornis. Lineage (NCBI taxonomy): Eukaryota > Viridiplantae > Streptophyta > Magnoliopsida > Poales > Poaceae > Aegilops > Aegilops bicornis. The sequence goes on along the minus strand of CM038671.1, from coordinate 29,781,831 downwards.
GAAAATAAACATTTGATACTCAAATGGTTCTCAGGAGTTTCTGTCACTCTGCAGAGTTTGTACCAAAAATTTTCCATAGCCAACGGATTTCCGTAGTCACGAAGGACTAGTTCCGTTTACGGTATTTCGGAAGAAACACAACTAGCTAGTACACACCTATCATACGTCACGTTGCCAGGAACACCCTAGACAACATTTAAGAAAAACTTTGAGATGGGGAGATCACAATGTCGAATAGCATGGGATCAAATTTATTTACGCGCGCTCTAGGGGGTGCCCCCCTCGGTCCCAACCGGAAACACCCATGCCCCCTGACCGGATGAAAGGCTTTAATCCAGGGCCATGGAACCTTCATCCCGGCCTCTCGAATTGGTGTGTACGAGGAAGTGGTTTGCAACTTATTGTCAGTATCCCTTGCGGGAAACAGGTGGTAGTACGAAAGGGAGGACGGACGAGAGTCTGACCGATTTATGTTGACACTGGGTCAACGATATGGCATAAGCCTGGCATGCTACAACACTGCCATCTTACCCATACTCATGCCAACTCATGGCCATGCAACGAGTTTCCAACAACTCATGGATTTGCCGAGCTCATTTGCCTCAATGCTCACGAGATAAACTATCATCGAAATGCTCATGAACGTGCCATGATACAAAATAATGCAAACATGCCCAGACACTCATCATATCAAAAGTTCAAACTTTGCTTGCCTGGTTCGAGTAGTCGGGGTCTAGCTCATGAAGTTCGCTGTTCATCACCTCCTTCGATATCTACGGTACAAAAAATACACGCCGCTAACGTAAATACCGTGGGGTACAGAAAGTTGATCCAAATATTTTTCAAATAAATATGACAAAAACTAGACAAAAATTTGAAGAGGACAGAAAAAATCACTCAAAATTCCTTTCTGTTAAAAAGTTATAAGGGTTTTAACCCGAGGACCCATCTGTAATGAAACGAGAAAACTTCCAAGGGCTTTGCGTAAAAATCCAGAAAAACGGTTCAGAGTGGAAGCGTATTTGCCAAAGCACGCTTCGTAAAAACGATTCAAAAAACAAAGAGAGGCTGACGGGCGGGTCCCACCCGTCAGGTTTGAAATTTCAAACGAGGGAGTCGGGGCTCGTCGGCGCCCGAGAGCCGCAGTGGTCGCCGGCGGCGATCCACGACGAGGCAGGGAGATCGGAGAGTTGTTGGGGAACGTAGCAGAAATTCAAAATTTTCCTACGTGTCACCAAGATCTATCTATGGAGAAACTAGCAACGAGGGGAAGGAGAGTGCATCTACATACCCTTGTAGATCGCTAAGCGGAAGCGTTCAAGTGAACAGGGTTGATGGAGTCGTACTGCCGTGATTCAAATCACCGGAGATCCTAGTGCCGAACGGACGGCACCTCCGCGTTCAACACACGTACAACCGTGACGTCTCCCATGCCTTGATCCAGCAAGGAGAGTGGGAGAGGTTGAGGAAGACTCCATCCAGCAGCAACAAAGCGGGCGTGGTGGTGGTGGAGGCGTGGCAATCCCGCAGGGCTTCGCCAAGCACCAAGGGAGAGGAGGAGGAGGAGAGGCAGGGCTGCACCAAGAGGAGAGGTTCTCATGTCTGTTGGGCAGCCCAAAACCTCAAGTATATATAGGGGGAAAGGGGGGCTGCGCCCCCTTTAGGGTTTCCCACCCCAAGGGGTGCGGCCAGCCCTAGATGGGACTTGGGGGGCGGCCAAGAGGGGGAGGAGTGCCTCCCAAGTCAAGTGGAGGCCCTCCCCCTTAGGGTTTCCCCTCCCATGCGCATGGGCCTTTGGGGGGGCTGGTGCCCCTGGCCCATTAAGGCTAGGGCGCCCCCTACAGCCCATGCTACTGTATTGGATGTGGTTGAACAATTTCCGGACCTCCGGACCCCTCCGGAATCCTCGGGAACCTTCCGAAGCTTCTCGGTACAATACCCAAAAACCCGAACTTTTTCCTAACCCGAACAACAACTTTCCATATATAAATCTTTACCTCTGGACCATTCTCGAACTCCTCGTGACGTCCGGGATCTCATCCGGGACTCGAACAACATTCGGTAACCACATACAAACTTCCTTTATAACCCTAAGCGCCACCGAACCTTATGTGTAGACCCTACGGGTTCGGGAGACATGTAGACATGACCGAGACGTTCTCCGGTCAATAACCAACAGCGGGATCTGGATACCCATGTTGGCTCCCACATGTTCCACGATGATCTCATCGGATGAACCACGATGTCAAGGACTCAATCAATCCCGTATACAATTCCCTTTGTCTAGCGGTATTGTACTTGCCCGAGATTCGATCGTCGGTATACCGATACCTTGTTCAATCTCGTTACCGGCAAGTCTCTTTACTCGTTCCGTAACACATCATCCCGTGATCAACCCCTTGGTCACATTGTGCACATTATGATGATGTCCTACCGAGTGGGCCCAGAGATACCTCTCCGTCACACGGAGTGACAAATCCAGTCTCGATTCGTACAACCCAATGTACACTTTCGGAGATACCAGTAGTGCACCTTTATAGCCACCCGATTACGTTGTGACGCTTGGTACACCCAAAGCATTCCTACGGTATCCGGAGTTGCACAATCTCATGGTCTAAGGAAAAGATACTTGACATTAGAAAAGCTTTAGCATACGAACTACGATCTTTGTGCTAGGCTTAGGATTGGGTCTTGTCCATCACATCATTCTCCTAATGATGTGATCCCGTTATCAATGACATCAAATGTCCATGGTCAGAAACCGTAACCATCTATTGATTAACGAGCTAGTCATCTAGAGGCTTACTAGGGACTTGGTGTTGTCTATGTACCCACACATGTATCTGAGTTTCCTATCAATACAATTATAGCATGGATAATAAACGATTATCATGAACAAGGAAATATAATAATAACTAATTTATTATTGCCTCTAGGGCATATTTCCAACAGTCTCCCACTTGCACTAGAGTCAATAATCTAGTTCACATCGTCATGTGACCAACGCTGATAGGTCACATCGCCATGTGACCAACATCCAAAGAGTTTACTAGTGTCTGTAAACTAGTTCACATCATCATGTGATTAAGACTCAATGAGTTCTGAGGTTTGATCATGTTTTGCTTGTGAGAGAGGTTTTAGTCAATGGGTCTGAACCTTTCAGATCCGTGTGTACTTCGCAATTCTCTATGTCATATTGTAAATGCTGCTTCCATGATCCACTTGGATCTATTCCAAATGGTTGCTCCACTATACGTATCCGGTTTGCTACTCAGAGTCACTCGGATAGGTGTTAAAGCTTGCATCGACGTAACCCTTTACGCCGAACTCTTTATCACCTCCATAATCGAGAAACATATCCTTATTTACTCCAAGGACAATTTTGACCGCTGTCCAATGATCCATTCCTGGATCATTCTTGTACCCCTTGACCGACTCATGGCAAGGCACACTTCCGGTGCGGTACACAGCATAGCATACTATAGAGCCTATGTCTGAAGCATAGGGGACGGCCTTCGTCCTTTCTCTCTCTTCTGCCGTGGTCGAGCTTTAACTCTTAACTTCATACCTTACAACTCAGGCAAGAACTCCTTCTTTGACTGATCCATCTTGAACACTTTCAAGATTATGTCAAGGTATGTGCTCATTTGAAAGTACCATTAAGCGTTTTTGATCTATCCTTATAGATCTTGATGCTCAATGTTCAAGTAGCTTAATCCAGGTTTTCTATTGAAAAACATCTTTCAAATAACCCTATATGCTTTCCAGAAATTCTACTTCATTTCTGATCATCAATATGTCAACAACATATACTCATCAGAAATTCTATAGTGCTCCCACTCACTTCTTTGGAAATACAAGTTTCTCATAAACTTTGTATAAACCTAAAATCTTTGATCATCTCATCAAAGTGCACATTCCAACTCCGAGATGCTTACTCCAGTCCTTAGAAGGATCGCTGGTGCTAGCATACCTTTTAGCATCCTTAGGATCGACAAAACCTTTCTGATTGTATCACATACAACCTTTCCTTACGAAAACAGGTAAGGAAACTTGTTTTGACATCCATCTGTCAGATTTCATAAATGCAGCTTATGCTAACATGATTCCGACGGACTTAAGCATCACTACGGATGAGAAAATCTCATCGTAGTCAACTCCTTGAACTTGTGAAAACTATTTGCCTCAAATCGAGCTTCATAGATGGTGATATTACCGTCCACGTCCGTCTTCTTCTTAAAGATCCGTTTATCTCAATGGCTTGCCGATCATCAGGCAAGTCCACCAAAGTCATGGATCCTTTCTCGGATTTTATGGCCTCGAGCCATTCGTCGGAATCCGGGCCCACCATCGCTTCTCCATAGCTCGTAGGTTCATTGTTGTCTAGCAACATGACCTCTAAGACAGGATTGCGTACCACTCTGAAGTAGTACGCATCCTTGTCACCCTACGAGGTACAGTAGTGACTTGATCCGAAACTTCATGATCACTATCATAAGCTTCTACTTCAATTGGTGTATGTGCCACGGGAACAACTTCCTGTGCCCTGCTACACGCTAGTTGAAGTGACGGTTCAATAACCTCATCAAGTCTCCACCATCCTCCCACTCAACTTTTCGAGACAAACTTTTCCTCGAGAAAGGACCCGATTAAAGAAACAATCCCTATTGCTTTCGGATCTGAATTAGGAGGTATACCCAAATGTTTTGGGTGTCCTATGAAGATGTATTTTATCCGCTTTTGGGTTCGAGCTTATCAACCTGAAACTTTTCACATAAGCGTCGCAGCCCCAAACTTTTAAGAAACGACAACTTAGGTTTCTCCAAACGGTGTCGTCTCAACGGAATTACGTGGTGCCCCATTAAAGTGAGTGCGGTTGTCTCTAATGCCTAACCCATGAACGATAGTGGTAATTCGATAAGAGACATCATGGTACGCACCATATCCAATAGAGTGCAACTATGATGTTCGGACACACCATCACACTATGGTGTTCCGTGCGGTATTAATTGTGAAACAATTTGCACAATGTCTTAATTGTGTGCCAAAACTCAGAATAACTCAGATATTCATCTCTATGATCATATCATAGACATTCTATCCTCTTGTCACGAAGATCTTAAACTTCACTCTGAAATTATTTGAACCATTCAATAATTCAGACTTGTGTTTCATCAAGTAAATATACTCAACATCTACTCGAATCATCTATTAAGTCAGAACATAACGATATTCACTGCATGCCTCAGCACTCATTGGACTGCACACATCAAAAGTGTTACTTCCAACAAGTTGCTATCTTGTTCCATCTACTGAAACCGAGGCTTTTCAGTCATCTTGCCCATGTGGTATGATTTGCATATCTCAAGTGATTCAAAATCAAGTGAGTCCAAACGATCCATCTGCATGGAGTTTCTTCATGCGTATACACCAATAGACATGGTTCGAATGTCTCAAACTTTTCAAAAACGAGTGAGTCCAAAGATCCATCAACATGGAGCTTCTTCATGCGTTTTATGACTTACATGGCAGTGCCACAAGTAAGTGGTACTATCATTACTATCTTTTGGCATGAAAATGTGTATCACTACAATCGAGATTCAATAAACCATTCTTTTAGGTGCAAGACAATTGAAGGTATTATTCAAATAAATAGAGTAACCATTATTCTCCTTAAATGAATAACCATATTGCGATAGACATAATCCAATCATGTCTATGCTCTACGCAAACACCAAATGACAATTATTCAGGTTTAATACTAATCTTGATGGTAGAGGGAGCGCGTGCGATGTTTGATCACATCAAACTTGGAAACACTTCCAACACATATCGTCAGCTCACCTTTAGCTAGTCTCCGTTTATTCCGTAGCTTTTATTTCGAGTTACTAACACTTAGCAACCGAACCGGTATCTAATACCCTGGTGCTACTAGGAGTACTAGTAAAGTACACATTAACATAATGTATATCCAATATACTTCTATCGACCTTGCCAGCCTTCTTATCTACGAAGTATCTAGGGTAATGCTGCTCCAGTGGCAGTTCCCCTTATTCCAGAAGCACTTAGTCTCGGGTTTGGGTTCAACCTTGGGTTTCTTCACTAGAGCAGCAACTGTTTTGCCGTTTCATGAAGTATCCCTTGTTGCCCTTGCCCTTCTTGAAACTAGTGGTTTTACTAACCATCAACAATTGATGCTCCTACTTGATTTCTACTTTCGCGGTGTCAAACATTGTGAATACCTCAAGGATCATCATATCTATCCCTGATATGTTATAGTTCATCACGAAGCTCTAGCAGCTTGGTGGCAATGACTTTGGAGAAACATCACTATCTCATCTGGAAGATCAACTCCCACTCGATTCAAGTGATTGTTGCACTCAGAAAATCTGAGCACAAGCTCAACGATTGAGCTTTTCTCCCTTAGTTTGTAGGCTAAGAAAATCGTCGGAGGTCTCATACCTCTTGACGTGGGCACGAGCTTGAAATCCCAATTTCAGCCCTCGAAACATCTCATATGTTCATGACGTTCCGAAAACGTCTTTGGTGCCTCTACTCTAAACCGTTCAACTGAACTATCACGTAGTTATCAAAACGTGTATGTCCGATGTTCGAAACATCCACAAATGACGTTTGGGGTTCAGCACACTGGGCGGTGCATTAAGGACATAAGCTTTCTACTGTCCGCATAATCGCTACTTTCAACTTTCAACTATATTTTCTCTAGAAACATATCTAAACAATGGAACTAAAGCGCGAGCTTACATAATTTGCAAAAGGTCTTTTGACTATGTTCAGGATAATTAAGTTCATCTTATGAACTCCCACTCGCATGCACATCCCTCCGTCATCTAAGTGATTACATGATCCGAGTCAACTAGGCCGTGTCCGATCATCACGTGAGACGGACTAGTCATCATCGGTGAACATCTTCATGTTGATCGTATCTACTATACGACTCATGCTCGACCTTTCGGTCTCTGTGTTCCGAGGCCATGTCTGTACATGCTAGGCTCGCTAAGTTAACCCTAAGTGTATTATGCGTGTGTTCCGAGGCCATGTCTGTACATGCTAGGCTCGTCAACACCCGTTGTATGTGAACGTAAGAATCCATCACACCCGATCATCACGTGGTGCTTAGAAGCCACGAACTTTTGGCAACGGTGCACAGTTAGGGAGAACACTTCTTGAAATTGTTGTAAGGGATCATCTTATTTACTACCGTCGTTCTAAGTAAACAAGATGCGTAAACATAATAAACATCACATGCAATTATATATAGTAGTGACATGATATGGCCAATATCATATAGCTCCATTGATCTCCATCTTCGGGGCTCCATGATCATCATCGTCACCGGCATGACACCATGATCTTCATCATCATGATCTCCATCATCGTGTCTTCATGAAGTTATCTCGCCAACTATTACTTCTACTACTATGGCTACTGGTTAGCAATAAAGTAAAGTAATTACATGGCGTTGTTTAATGACACGCAGGTCATACAATAAATAAAGACAACTCCTATGGCTCCTGCCGGTTGTCATACTCATCGACATGCAAGTCGTGAATCCTATTACAAGAACATGATCAATCTCATACATCACATATCATTCATCACATTCTACTTGGCCATATCACATCACATAGCATACCCTGCAAAAACAAGTTAGACGTCCTCTTATTGTTGTTTGCATGTTTTACGTGGCTGCTATGGGTTTCTAGCAAGAACGCTTCTTACCTACGCAAAACCACAACGTGATATGCCAATTGCTATTTACCCTTCATAAGGACCCTTTTCATCGAATCCGTTCTGACTAAAGTGGGAGAGACTGGCACCCGCTATCCACCTTATGCACCAAGTGCATGTCAGTCGGTGGAACCTGTCTCACGTAAGAGTACGTGTAAGGTCGGTCCGGGCCGCTTCATCCCACAATACCGTCGAAACAAGATTGGACTAGTAACGGCAAGCATATTGAACATCATCAACGCCCACAACTACTTTGTGTTCTACTCGTGCAAAGAATCTACGCAATAGACCTAGCTCATGATGCCACTGTTGGGGAACGTGGCGTAAATTCAAAATTTTCCTACGTGTCACCAAGATCTATCTATGGAGAAACTAGCAACGAGGGAAGGAGAGTGCATCTACATACCCTTGTAGATCGCTAAGCGGAAGCGTTCAAGTGAACAGGGTTGATGGAGTCGTGCATTGTCGTGATTCAAATCACCGGAGATCCTAGTGCCGAACGGACGGCACCTCCGCGTTCAACACACGTACAACCCGGTGACGTCTCCCATGCCTTGATCCAGCAAGGAGAGTGGGAGAGGTTGAGGAAGACTCCATCCAGCAGCAACACAACGGCGTGGTGGTGGTGGAGGAGCGTGGCAATCCCGTAGGGCTTCGCCAAGCACCAAGGGAGAGGAGGAGGAGGAGAGGCAGGGCTGCACCAAGAGGAGAGGTTCTCATATCTGTTGGGCAGCCCAAAACCTCAAGTATATATAGGGGGAAAGGGGGCTGCGCCCCCTTTAGGGTTTCCCACCCCAAGGGGTGCGATCAGCCCTAGATGGGACTTGGGGGGCGGCCAAGAGGGGGAGGACTCCCTCCCAAGTCAAGTGGAGGCCCTCCCTTAGGGTTTCCCTCCCATGCGCATGGGCCTTGGGGGCTGGTGCCCCTGGCCCATTAAGGCTAGGGCGCCCCCTACAGCCCATGCTACTGTATTGGACGTGGTGGAACTATTTCCGGACCTCCGACCCCTCCGGAATCCTCCGGAACCTTCGAAGCTTCGGTACAATACCGAAAAACCCGAACTTTTTCCTAACCCAACAACAACTTTCCATATATAAATCTTTACCTCCGGACCATTCTCGAACTCCTCGTGACGTCCGGGATCTCATCCGGGACTCAAAACATTCGGTAACCACATACAAACTTCCTTTATAACCCTAGCGTCACCGAACCTTAAGTGTGTAGACCCTACGGGTTCGGGAGACATGTAGACATGACCGAGACGTTCTCCGGTCAATAACCAACAGCGGGATCTGGATACCCATGTTGGCTCCCACATGTTCCACGATGATCTCATCGGATGAACCACGATGTCAAGGACTCAATCAATCCCGTATACAATTCCCTTTTTCTAGCGGTATTGTACTTGCCCGAGATTCGATCGTCGGTATACCGATACCTTGTTCAATCTCGTTACCGGCAAGTCTCTTTACTCGTTCCATAACACATCATCCCGTGATCAACCCCTTGGTCACATTGTGCACATTATGATGATGTCCTACCGAGTGGGCCCAGAGATACCTCTCCGTCACACGGAGTGACAAATCCCAGTCTCGATTCTTGCCAACCCAACAGACACTTTCGGAGATACCTGTAGTGCACCTTTATAGCCACCCAGTCACGTTGTGACGTTTGGTACACCCAAAGCATTCCTACGGTATCCGGGAGTTGCACAATCTCATGGTCTAAGGAAAAGATACTTGACATTAGAAAAGCTTTAGCATACGAACTACGATCTTTGTGCTAGGCTTAGGATTGGTCTTGTCCATCACATCATTCTCCTAATGATGTGATCCCGTTATCAATGACATCAAATGTCCATGGTCGTGAAACCGTAACCATCTATTGATTAACGAGCTAGTCATCTAGAGGCTTACTAGGGACTTGGTGTTGTCTATGTACCCACACATGTATCTGAGTTTCCTATCAATACAATTATAGCATGGATAATAAACGATTATCATGAACAAGGAAATATAATAATAACTAATTTATTATTGCCTCTAGGGCATATTTCCAACAAGAGTACCTCCGTGTTCGGGGCGCCATTCCGTGTCTGTGGGAGGTGGTGATGGTCGCTGGCGAGTACCACGTCGGCGGCGACGCTTGCTCCGGCGGACGGCGATTCGGGTGGTCGTGGACCTCGTCGGAGAGAGCTGCGGAGGTGGAATTGAGGAGGGGGTTAGACTCGTGATAGCATGAGAGGGTATCTCGACGAGGTTAGGGCGCGGAGATGACCTCACCGGAGTGAATCACGGTGGAGGCCGAGGCGGAACGAAGTGGCGGGAGTCGGGAAGGAGAGCTCCTCGTGGCCCTTCCAGGACTTGGCGAGGTCTGGAGAGGTAGTGGAGGTGCGGGGCGAGAGCAAGCTCGGTGTTATATATAGCCGCCGAGGCGGTTGCCGAGAACGGGGTTCTCCGGCGAGGTGATTACGGCGGCGCTGTGGTTGCACGGTCGGCTTAGGAGCTTGACCACCGACTAGACGACGAACAGGTGCCATCCCCGTGTCCAACTCAGCAAGGAGGGCGAGGTTACGGCTTGTCCTCGATGGAATGGCCGCACGGCCCGTCGGCGGCAGAGAACGCGCTCTACGCGTGCCAGGACACGGCGACGGTGCTGCATGCGTGCGCTGGCGAGGAAATGGCCACGCGGAGCCACCAGGGGGTTTGGGCGGCGCCGAACGGCGTTATGCCGCCGTTCTGCTCCCTGTCGGCCGCTACGGTGGTTCGGCCACCGCAAGACACGCCGGCGCAGGCGGGCCAGGGTGCCACCGACGCCAGGAACGCGCCAAGCACGCGTGTGAGGCTCCGGACAAGCAAGCTAGGCCGTGAGCAACGTGCCAAGTGCACTGTGAGCATGTGACTGAATTTCTGACGTAGATCGGCACTGAAACTCTGAACTTAATCAAGATGAATGTAAACAAAGTGCATGCAAGGTGTTCGACATAATGATCTAGGCATGTAGGGATTTTTCCTTGAGCTGGTTTTTGGTGGAGGGGCCTCTCATTGCATCTAGAGGCTGCCTGAATATTTGTGGAATTTTTGGAGTAGTGTAGATATGAATTTCACCAAATTTGGCAAATCTGGTCCAAACTTGCAGAGACTATAATTTGAAATCTTTGAACATAAGAGGAGTGGTTCTTGATTGTTCTAGGTTGTGGGTACCAAGGACTACCCAAGGGAGTTGGTTTGAGGTCAAAATTCAAATGCATTAAGGTACTTGCTTTGCAAATTACCTAGGCTCAAAATAATAGACGGAAAAGATTTGGGAGAGAATTAAATTGAATGAAAATTCAGAAGAGGGTTGAACTAGTTGAGACAGAATGTTTGGATTGCCCAAAGTAGAAGGAGATATATTTGGGAAGATTTTACCATATGGTGCATGTCCAAATCATGAATGATTTCAAACATGGGAGAGGATGAAAAACTCCTAGAGTTTCTTTTTGAAAGAAAATAAACTTCAAAGATTTTTCTTGAATTCTTGAGAAGAGGGCAATCAGAAGAAAAAAATTTAAAAACCAAACACCAGAGTTGAAGGAGATGCAAAAGTAAAATATTTGCCAAAGGGAAAAAGCTTTTGAGAGAGATTTTTGGAAGGGTTTTGGAGACCTCCTTCAAATCCAACAAAATTTTGAAGAAAACCAAAGGAAAATTTTTGGAGTGTCACAACACCTACCCCCTTAGGAAAAATCTCGTCCCCGAGATTCCAGCTTGATCCTCAAATAATTGTGGGTGCTCCGCCAAGGAAATCCTCTCTTTCCCAAGTGGCTTCACTCTCGGTGTGGTTGCTCCAATCGAACTTTGAAGAACTTGATGATTTTCCGTCGGGTTATCCTTTCTGACTCTTCCAAGATTTTTATCGGATGCTCCCGATACGTAAGGTCTGGTTGCACGTCAATGTTTTTATGGGGTACTTGTTTCTCTGGGTTGCTTACACACTTCCTCAATTGGGAGACGTGGAATACGTCGTGGATGTCGGATAATTCTTCGGGTAAGTCTAGCTGGTAGGCCACCGTGCCTCTTTGTGCTACTATGCAGAAAGGTCCAATGAATCTTGGTGCTAGCTTCCCTTTAATCTTGAATCGGTGCAGGCCTCTCATAGGGGATACTCGTAGGTACACAAATTCACCGGGTTCAAAATGGACTCCACGATGCTTCTGATCGTAATAACTCTTTTGTCGACTTTGGGCTGTCTTGAGTTGGTCCTTAATTACCTTGACTTTATCTTCAGCCTCTTTGAGCAGGTCTGGGCCGAAGATATGACTGACTCCGGTTTCCGACCAATTTAGCGGGTATGACATCTTCGTCTGCAGAGCTTCAAATGGTGCCATTTGCAGGCTGGATCGATAGCTGTTGTTATATGCGAATTCTGCATATGGTAAGCTCTCCTCCCAACTGGTCCCATAGGTGAGGACACATGCTCTCAAAGATATCTTCTAGAATCTGGTTTACTCGCTCAGTTTGCCCATCTGTCTGGGGATGGTATGCGGTACTGAATGCCAGCTGAGTTCCCAGAGCTTGTTGTAAGTGATCCCAAAATCGGGAGACGGATTGAGTGCCTCTGTCCGAGATTATTTTCTTTGGGACTCCATGGAAGCAAACAATACGGGAGAGGTAGAGCCTAGCAAGCTTCTGAGTGGTGTGTGTTGTCTTCACGGGGATGAAGTGTGCTACTTTAGTCAGTTTATCAGTGATGACCCATATGGCATCATGTCCGTGTCGTGACCAAGGTAGTCCAACAATAAAATCCATTCCAATCTCGTCCCATTTCCACTCGGGTATCTTATTTGGTTGCAATAGCCCGGCCGATTTCTGGTGCTCGGCCTTGATGCGTTGACAAGAGTCACAACATGCAATAAACGCGGCTATGTCTCTTTTATACCATGCCACCAAAATGTTTCAAGATCTTTGTACATTTTGTTCCTCCGGGATGGATTGAATATGGACCGGTGTGGCCTTCAGCCAGGATTTGCTGTTTAAGGTCATGGATATTTGGTACGCAAAGCCTATTCCCTGCATTCACAATATTCCTTGCTCATCAATAATGAATTCTAAGACCTTGCCCAACTTCATCTTCCGTTTTATGCCTTCAATGCTGGGGTGTCCACGTTGACCCTCTTTAACCTTCTCTATCAGGGTAGGCTGTAATTCTAAGTTTGACACACTGCCTTCGGTGACCACCATCAGATTGAGCTTTGCGAATTCCTGCTGGAATTCAGGTCTTAAGTCTGGCATGCTGTCGTTGTCCGGAGTGGGGTTCCGACTCAGAGCATCTGCTACAACATTTGCTTTGCACGGGTGGTAGTGGATCCCAACATCATAATCCTTTACTAATTCCAACCAGCGCCGCTGTCAGAATTTAGTTCTGGTTGTGTGAAAATATACTTGAGGCTTTTGTGGTCCGTGTATATTTCACAACGATTACCAAGTAAAAGTGTCTCCATTCCTTGAGTGCATGAATAATCGCTGCTAATTCCAGGTCATGTGTAGGATAATTTTCCTCATGTTTATGCGAAGTTGTCCGAAACATATGCGACAACCTTGCCTTTGCTGCATCAATACGCACCCGAGGCCTTTTCGAGATGCGTCACAAAATACCTCAAAATTTTTGTGTATATCGTGCACAATTAATCTTTGGTCTTGTCGTCGATTTCCTCTTCAGTTCTTGGAAACTTTTCTCGCAAGCTTCCGTCCATTCAAACTTCCTGTCTTTCTTGAGTAGTTACATCATTGGCTTTGCTATGGTGGAGAATCCTTCAATAAATCTCCGGTAGTATCCTGCAATACCCAAGAAACTTCGTACATCCGTCACGCTGGCTGGCGGCTTCCAGCCAAGTACGGCCTTGACTTTTTCCGGGTCTACGACGATACCTTCTTGGGTAAGTGCGTGGCCCAAAAAACCTACTTTTTTTAGCCAAAATTCACACTTGCTGAATTTAGCGTACAACTGATGTTTCCTGAGTTCTCCTAGTACAATCCGGAGATGTTCAGCGTGTTCTTCTGGTGTTTTGGAGTATACCAGAATATCATCGATAAATACCACAACAAACTTATCCATAAACTTCATGAATACTTTGTTCATGAGGTGAAAAAAATATGCGGGGGCATTTGTTAGTCCGAATGGCATTACGGTGAACTCGTACAATCCGTATCCGGAGGTGAAAGCGGTCTTGGGAATGTCCTCGGTTCGCACTTTTAGTTGGTGGTATCCCGACCTCAAATCAATCTTTGAAAACACCTTGGCCTGAGCGAGTTGATCGAATAAATTATTTATTCGTGGCATCGGATATTTGTTCTTGACTGTGACCATGTTTAGAGCTCGATAGTCTATGCACAATCTTAGCGTTCCATCCTTCTTTTTGGCAAAAAAAATTGGTGAACCCCAAGGTGAGGAACTGGCTCGTATGTACCCTTTTTCCAACAGTTCCTCTATTTGCTTCTTCAGTTCTACCAATTCGGATGGTGCCATTCTGTATGGTTTCTTGTATATGGGAGCGGTTCCGGGTGCTAGCTCAATGCTGAATTCTATCTCTCGATCTGGTGGCATGCCTGGTAGTTCTTCGGGGAATACATCTGGAAATTCACACACTACTGCAACCTTGCTCAATTCAGAAATATCCACCTTGTTCAATCTCGGTTGCCGGGATATTTTTCTTTCCTTGGCTGAAACCTTTATGGTCTTCCCGTGGTGATGTGTGAGAATTACAGTCCTGTTGAAGCAGTCAATAAAACCTTTGTTGGTGGTTAGCCAATCCATCCCTAAGATGACATCCAGTCCTTTATTTTCCAGCACGATAAGATTTGCGTGAAACTTCAACCCTTCAAACTCGATAACCACACCCTGGCAATAATTCTGGGTAACTTGCTTAATTCCAGGGGACTTGACGATCATAGATTTTCCCAAGGTAAGCATCGGAAAATTATTTCGCAAAGCAAAACTTTTTGAAGCGAGCAGTGAGAAGCTCGAATCAAACAAAACCATGGCAGGGAGTGGGTTGACAGGAAACGTACCGAGTACGATATCTGGGGCATTTTGTGCTTCCTCTTTGGTCACATTGTTCAGATGACCCTTCCTGTGGTTGTTATTTGGGTTGAAATTGTTGCGGTTTGGTGCTGAATTATTGCTTCCGTTGTTCGGCTTTGGGGCCGAGTTCCTTGGCTTGGGGCACTGCTTGGCATAGTGCCCTTCTTCTCCACAAGCGTAACAGGTAACGCATGGGCGGTATGTGAACTCCTTGTCCCTTGCGTGGAAATTCTTGATTGGGCGTGAGAAGCTTGTCGTGGGTTTGGGTGTCCAGTTTTTCTGAACATCTGTCTTGCTGCAGTGGTTGCGGGTGTGTTTAATCTGGTCCCTCTTCCGCTTACGGAAATCTTCCAAGCTGCGTCTCTCATTTTCCAAGGTAATGGCCTTATCCACTAGCGTCTTAAAATCTGGAAATGTGTGTACGACCAATTGGCATTTAAGCCGGGTGTCGTAATCGTCTAGGAATTTCTCCATCTTTTGTTTTCGACATAAGCTCCTCGTTGGCGTGGCGAGATAGCAGGGTAAACCGACTGTTGTATTCTCGACACTGTCATTGTTCTTTGCTTGAGGTCATCAAATTCTCTCTTTTGATCTTCATAAGACTCTTAGGAATATGTGCCCCACGAAAACCTTCTTTAAATTCCTCCCATGATATATTATTTTCGTTGGGTTGCATGTGTAGGAAATTTTCCCACCACGATGCGGCTGCTCCAGTGAGATAGTGCGGAGCATAAAGCACTTTCTCAAGGTCTGAACACTGGGCGATAATTAATTTTCTCTCCATGTCTCGAAGCCAGTCCTCGGCTTCCAGAGGTTTGTCAGTGTGAGAAAATGTTTGGGGACGCGTCTTCTGTAGCTCAGATAACTTGGATTGCTGCTGATACTGTCCATGGTGATTTCCCATATTGATGACTTGGTTCAGTATTTCCTGATGTTGCTGCTGACTTTGTTCATAAAGACGGCACATTTGGGAAAGTGCCGTTTCACTGTCCTGTTGACTTGTCTGCCCCTGTGTGAAATTGTTGCCTGGGGGTGTGCCATAATTTTCCTCTGTCGGAGTTGGCATGGAGCGCGTCCAAGGACGAGACATAGTTTACTCTGGGGATATATTTTGAAACACTCATAAGAAAAGAAATTGGGCCGCAAAAATCAATAAATTCAAGAAGATTACAAAAATTGCAAATGCTCCAAGATTTTTCAAGAGAAAAAATACGTTTGCGCACGGAGAAGGACTGTTCATTACATATCTTACACACAAGCAGTAATTATACAATACATCACTCAGGATATGCGTACATAAATCCTGACATGTTATTTAGTCTAGTGCACTTCTCCGGATCCTACATGATGCGCAAACAAGCTACTTCTCACATCCTATTTACATATAAACATATCGTACAAATTGGTACATCGCATGGCGGCTAAGCGTACTTAGTCGGAGATGGTAAGGATTTCCCTTGGCCTGCCAAGGGTGAGGCGTAGAGAGGCTGGGGACTCAACCTCCTCTTCAGAGATAGGCTCTAGACGAGAGGTGCTGCGCGGAGTTGGTGGAGCAGGTGCCTGTCTTGGAACAACTCGAATCTGAGCGGGCACGAGGGGTGGTGCAGAACGAACCGGTGTAGGAGCAATGACATGGTTGAATTCCTCCGTGGTAGGCAGGCGACGAGTAGCGGCGCGAGCAGTAGGAGCGAACGATGCTGATGACGAGACGAAAGTCAGTGGCGGTGCGGCGCGCAGGAGCTCCCTCCTGTTGGCGGCACAGCCATGGACTGAGTCCATGCAGGAAGCTACAAAGTCGTCCACCAGTTTGTCGAAGGCTGCCTCCAAAGCCCGGAGATACTCGATGAGCATCTCAAAAGCTTCGTCCCGTTCTCCTCTGGGCAAGAGAACGTGTAGTGGCAGGTGTATGGCACGTGACATGGCAGGTAGCGGTAGCGACGAGTCTTCATCGAAGGGAGGATATCCCTGAGACGAGCTATCGCCTCACGGCTGCCATCTGCGGTGCATGCTTCTCTGTGGGCATGGCTCTCCCCACGAACCGGTAACGCTCAACTCGTCCTCTCTTGAATTCCACCGCGGCTTGGTGCATGGTTAGACAGTCATTGACCTTGTGCTGAGAGAGAGAGAAGACTGGGCGCACATCTGGCCCCATCGCGACTTGGACGATGAAGGAGAGAAGCTTGACGAACCCATCGGGCATGTTGGCGAACATCTGTGACTCGCAGTCGTTGCCAGCCATCTACAAAAGTAGGCAAAATCCTGAGTAGTCAAATCATAAATTTATGCTGACTGTCAGAAATTGACTACATTTGTGAAAATAATAAACAACTCTATTATGCTAATAACCGATTAGCGATCGCACCTAGTGGCTTCCTACAGTCAGCCTGGCTCTGGTACCAAGCTTGTCACGACCAGTTTTTCAATAAATATATATATTGAGCAACCGACCTATGAAATCCAATATGAGGAAAATCCTCCATATCGGTAGACAAAACTTTGATACAAGAAGCCAGTAGCATTACAATATTACAGGGGTCGGACTGAAGATGCCCAACCAATTAGTACAACACGCCAATAATTATACATGATGGCGGATATGACACGACGGTGTGGGGTGGAAATACTACTGACTCGAGATATGAGTGGTTGGTGGAATACCACGATTAGGGGTGGTTAATAAGTCTCATCAAGATCATGCTCATCGAGCGTCTAGGTGAGGCTCGATGGATTTATTTGGGTAGCGGAAGCGGATATATCACAATGACTCATCCAGGGGTCGCACGAGACTGACTGGGATTCCTCTATGCGTCGGACTCGCTATCGAACTCTTCATCCATGAGATCGCTTTCACAAGATTCCGCCAAATCAACAAGCCAGGTGAGTACTATGAAAGTACTCGCAAGACAGTTCGGACAAAGGATATAACAAATGAATGCATGAATGCGATATGATTAATTTTAACAATGCTCAATTAAAACAGTATAGCAAAAATAAATAAGAAGGGAATCGGCGGTAGTCCGCTCGAAAACCCAAAAAAGATAAACTCAAAACCGATCGGGTGTCTGAAGCGATGCCTCGAAGGATGAACAGATAAGTAAAACATGCCACAGTCGGGCGTCTGAGCGACACCTCATAAAGGGCTTATATTGAAATAAAATACATGCGTGCCACAGTCGGACGTCGGAGCGACATCACAGAAAGGGCTTATAATGAAAATAAATAACAGCAATGCCGCAGTCGGACGTCTGAGCGACATCGCAGAAAGGGCTTATAATAAAATAAATGACAACAATGCCGCAGTCGGACGTCTGAGCGACATCGCAGAAAGGGCTTATAATAAAGTAAATGACAACAATGCCGCAGTCGGACGTCTGAGCGACATCGTAGAAAGGGCTTATAATAAAATAAATGACAACAATGCCGCAGTCGGACGTCTGAGCGACATCGCAGAAAGGGCTTATAATACATCATTCATAACTGACGAGATATAGTGCTCACGGAAAATATTCATCACAAGACAATAAGCGGGTTAGTCCATTAACCGGAAAATAAACATTTGATACTCAAATGGTTCTCAGGAGTTTCTGTCACCGAGACTGACACTTGACAAGATGTGATGAACACGGTACTTGTATATGAAAGAGATGAATTCAAGAATTTTGACTCTACAGAGTTTGTACCAAAAATTTTCCACAGCCAACGGATTTCCGTAGTCACGAAGGACTAGTTCCATTTACGGTATTTCGGAAGAAACACAACTAGCTAGTACACACCCATCATACCTCACGTTGCCAGGAATCACCCTAGACATCGTTTAAGAAAATTTTTGAGACGGGGAGATCACAATCTCGAATAGCATGGGATCAAATTTATTTACGCCAAGACTCTAAGGGTGCCCCTCTCGGTCCCAACCGGAAACACCCATGCCCCTGAACGGATGAAAGGCTTTAATCCAGGGCCATGGAACCTTCATCCCGGCCTCTCGAATTGGTGTGTACCAGGAAGTGGTTTGCAACTTACTAAGCCGTATCCCTTGCGGGAAACAGGTGGTAGTACGAAAGGGAGGACAGACGGGAATCTGACTGATTTATGTTGACACCGGGTCAACGATATGGCATAAGCCTGGCATGCTACAACACTACGATCTTACCCATACTCATGCCAACTCATGGCCATGCAACGAGTTTCCAACAACTCATGGATTTGCCGAGCTCATTTGCCTCAATGCTCACAAGATAAACTATCATCGAAATGCTCATGAACGTGCCATGATACAATATAATGCAAACATGCCCAGACACTCATTATATCAAAAGTTCAAACTTTGCTTGCCTGGTTCGGAGTAGTCGGGGTCTAGCTCGGCGAAGTTCGCGGTTCCGTCACCTCCTTCGGTATCTACGGTACACAAAAATACACGCGCTAACGTAAATACCGTGGGGTACAGAAAGTTGATCCAAATATTTTTCAAATAAATATGATAAAAAACTAGACAAAAATTTGAAAAGGACAGGAAAGAAAATCACTCAAAAATTCCTTTCTGTTAAAAAGTTATAAGGGTTTTAACCCGAGGACCCATCTGTAATGAAACAGAAAACTTCCAGGGGGCTTTGCAGAAAAATCCAGAAAAACGGTTCAGAGTGGAAGCGTATTTGCCAAAGTACGCTTTCAGAAAACGATTCAAAAAAAAGACAGGCTGACGGGCGGGTCCCACCCATCAGGTTTGAAATTTCAAACGAGGGAGTCGGGGCTCGTCGACGCCCTAGAGCCTCGGTGGTCGCCGGCGGCGATCCACGGCGAGGCAGGGAGATCGGAGAGTACCTCCGTGTTCAGGGCACCATTCCGCGTTTGTGGGAGGTGGGGATGGTCGCCGGCGAGTACCACGTCGGCGGCGACGCTTGCTCCGGCGGACGGCGATTCGGGTGGTCGTGGACCTCGTCAGAGAGAGCTGCGGAGGTGGAATTGAGGAGGGGGTTAGACTCGTGATAGCATGAGAGGGTATCTGACGAGGTTAGGGCGCCGGAGATGACCTCACGGGAGTGAATCACGGTGGAGGCCGAGGCGGAACGGCGGCCGAGTCGGGAAGGAGAGCTCCTCGTGGCCCTTCCAGGACTTGGCGAGGTCTGGAGAGGTAGTGGAGGTGTGCGGGCGAGAGCAAGCTCGGGTGCTATATATAGCCGCCCGAGGCGGTTGGCGAACGGGTTCTCCGCGAGGTGATTACGGCGGCGCTGTGGTTGCACGGTCGGCTTAGGAGCTTGAGCACCGACTAGACGAAGAACTGGTGCCATCCCCGTGTCCAACTCAGCAAGGAGGGCGAGGTTACGGCTTGTCCTCGACGGAACGGCCGCACGGCCCGTCGGCGGCAGAGAACGCGCTCTGCGCGTGCCAGGACACGGCGACAGTGCTGCATGCATGCGCTGGCGAGGAAATGGCCACGCGGAGCCACCAGGGGGTTTGGGCGGCGCCGAACGGCGTTATGCTGCCATTCTGCTCCCTGTCGGCTACTACGGTGGTCGGCCACCGCAAGACACGCCGGCGCAGGCGGGCCAGGGTGCCACCGACGCCAGGAACGCGCCAAGCACGCGTGTGAGGCTCCGGACAAGCAAGCTAAGCCGTGAGCAACGTGCCAAGTGCACAGTGAGCATGTGACTGAATTTCTGACGAAGATCGACACTGAAACTCTGAACTTAACTGAAGATGAACAGAAACAGTGCATGCAAGGTGTTCGACAGAATGATCTAGGCATGTAGGGATTTTTCCTTGAGCTGGTTTTTTGTGGAGGGGCCTCTCATTGCATCTAGAGGCTGCCTGAATATTTGTGGAATTTTTGGAGTAGTGTAGATATGAATTTCACCAAATTTGGCAAATCTGGTCCAAACTTGCAGAGACTATAATTTGAAATCTTTGAACAGAAGAGGAGTGGTTCTTGATTGTTCTAGGTTGTGGGTACCAAGGACTACCCAAGGGAGTTGGTTTGAGGTCAAAATTCAAATGCATTAAGGTACTTGCTTTGCAAATTACCTAGGCTCAAAATAATAGACAGAAAAGATTTGGGAGAGAATTAAATGAAATAAAAATTCAGAAGAGGGTTGAACTAGTTGAGACAGAATGTTTGGATTGCCCAAAGTGGAAGGAGATATATTTGGGAAGATTTTACCATATGGTGCATGTCCAAATCATGAATGATTTCAAACATGGGAGAGTATGAAAAACTCCTAGAGTTTCTTTTTGAAATAAAATAAACTTCAAAGATTTTTCTTGAATTCTTGAGAAGAGGGCAATCAGAGGAAAAAATTTAAAAACCAAACACCAGAGTTGAAGGAGATGCAAAAGTAAAATATTTGCCAAAGGGAAAAAGCTTTTGAGAGAGATTTTTGGAAGGGTTTTGGAGACCTCCTTCAAATCCAACAAAATTTTGAAGAAAACCAAAGGAAAATTTTTGGAGTGTCACACATGGCCTCGGTGTAGGAACCTTTGATCTTCCTCCGCCGAAGGCATGAAGTCCTGTAAAATAGCCAAAAGTGACACAAGCTCTTGTTCTGCCGTAAGAGAGAGACGATTACGGAGGTTAGCTTCAATACCGAAATTCAAAATATTAGCCACTTTAACCAGCTCTAGGTTGGAGTGTGAGAAGAGGTGGGGGAAGGTGGTAGCTAGGGGTTTTGGGGTTAACCATGTGTCAAGCCAGAAGTACGTATGAGGGCCACTATTTGTTAGCACAAAAGATATTTTCTGTAGGGTGGGGATTCACTGAGCAATTGTGCGACAGAGAAAGGAGGTAGTAGGGGACGAGGAGACCAAAGCGTTGGGGTGTTGAAGGTCCAGCCACTCTAGCCAAGGTGTCTGTGCGGGGGAGGGGGCTTTGGCGGCAAATTTCATGAGTAGAAAATTATTTTGGACATGTAGGTTTTTAATCCCTAAACCATCGAATTTCTTTGGCAATAAAACATCTTTTCATGCAATAAGGCATTGAGCTCCTAAGCAAGCATTGTCCCCTGCCCAGAAAAAAGCCCTTCTGAGCGAGTCAAGGATTTTAAGGGTTTTCTTTGGAATGCGAAATACTGACATAAAGTAGGTAAGGAGGGAGTCTAGAACCGCGGAGATAAGAATGAGACGATCACCTTTGTCCAGCAGTTTTGCGTGCCATCCCGTCAGTAGCTTGCGAGCACGTTCTATCATCGGAGAGAAAGCATTGGTTGGAGGTTTTGTTGGGGCAAGATGAAGGCCGAGGTACGTTTGAGGGAAGGGTGCGCGTGAGTAGCCCATGGCCAGGGCAATGGCAGAGACCATGTTATCATCTGTGTGGAGAGTGGCTAGCGAGGTTATGGAGAAGTTGATGGTTAGGCCCGTCTCCTGCGCAAAATTGTTTAGGGTTACGTTGAGGGCTGCGGCAGTGATCGGAGAGGCAGCGGCAATGATGAGCGTATGATCGGCGTATTGGAGGACGGTGGGAGGGAGGTGGGAGAAGATGGGATGGTGGAGGGCAGGCGCTGAGTTCTGGAAGATTAGTTGTTGGAGCATGTCAGCGACAATGAGGAAGAGATAGGGGGAGGCCGGGTCGCCTTGCCGCAAGCCATTCTTGCATTGAATCTAGTTGCCTGGAACACCGTTGAGTAAAATGGCAGTTTTGCCTGTGTGGAGAATGTTTTGGATCCAGTTACGGAAGGTTTGAGAGAAACCGCGCACAGTCAGGACCCTGTCCAGGGTAGGCCAAGCCACAGAGTTAATGGCTTTACGAAAGTCGAGCTTAAAACCATGGTTGGCCGTTTACGAGTGTGGCAAGAGCTAATGAGGTCAGCTGCATACACGTAGTTCTCGGTGATATTCCTACCAGAGATGAACCCAGTCTGGTTACCATGAACTAGCGTAGGTATGAGCGGCTTGAGACGTGAGGTGAGGACTTTAGCTACCGCTTTAATTGGGCAGTTCTGCAGGGAGATTGTTCTAAAGGCGCCGGGTGAGGTTGGCGCGTCCTTCTTAGGGAGGAGTACGATATGAGCATGGTTTAAGCGTTCTGTATCTGCCACACCTTGGTGAAATTGGGAGAAGAAGGGAAGAATTGCTTGTTTTACTAGGGGCCAGTAGGTTCTGTAGAAAGATGGCCCAAAACCATCTGGCCCAGGGCTGGCTTGGGGGTTCATTTGAAAGAAAGCGAGCTTGATTTCCTCTTCTGAGAATCGCTCATCCAGGATATGGAGGCCAGGCACAGGCTGTGGATAGATAGCATTCGGATTGAAAGCCGGTGACGTATGGGTTGGGGTGCCAATGAGGGAGACGAAGAAATCCCTTAGAATCTCTGCTTTTTGTTGGTGAGAGGTGAATTCAGAGCCGTCGCGTGTGAGCGTGAAGATTTTATTTTTTCTTAACCGTTGGGAGGCTGACATGTGAAAGAATTTTGTGTTTTCCCCGCCGGCGCAAGACACTTTGGCACGCCATCTTCAGTAGGTCATTTTTTCTTTGATTGTGCATTTGAGGATAGAGATGATAATCTTGCGAGTGAGGATTTCTGGTTGGGAAAGAGCCCTAGATTCTTCAGCGTGTGGCCGAGTTTGCAGGCGATGTTGGCCGGGAAGGGGCCCAGATCCTTTTGACAATATCTCCACATGGCCGGAAATTGGCCCAGCCCGGCTCAAATTTGAAAAGGTTGGACCGAGGTCGTTGTAGTGATGTGGATGAGAAGGGGGACGTGATCGGACGTGAAACGCGTGAGTGAGGTTAGAGATGTGTTAGGGAAGGCGTCGGCCCAGGCTAGGTCAACGAAAGCGTAATCGATCTGCTCTAAGGTAGGCGTTTCTCTATTGTTCGACCAAGCGAAGCAATATCATATATTAATACACTATACTATAAAGGAGACAAGTTATAGCGAAGGTTTAAAACATCAACGCACTGCACAAGTACGTACTAACTAAATAAAACGGAAATGCAAAGGAGCGCCTGGTCACGGTATCCTCTACCGTTCCTTTATCATCTGGATCAGACATATTGTACGTAAGTAAGTTTGTGGGGCAGAGCTCTATTTAATATTGCGTCGAATTGGCCCAGATGGCGCAATAACTGTGCTGGACCTGACGGCCAGCTCCGTCTTGTACCTGCGGCCCAGTTCCAACCCAGGGGAAGGATCTCGTCATGCGCCATCCATTAGTTATGAACGAGCTGGAGCTATATAGCTGGGGCTTGGAGGGGCCATTGCTCGCCTGGTCGTCTATGCCCATCACAATGGTAGCTCTTATTTATTTTATTTTTCGTGGGGGTGATGGTAGCTCTTATATGCATGAAACAACACGGCAGTCCATCAGTCTGCTGCTTTTCCCTCCCAATGAGATTCAAAAAATCAAAACAGTTGAATTCCAACCTACTTCCCACTCTCCCATCCAGCCCAACCCAGCAAGTGGAACCATCAACCATGGATCCATGGACGATTTTTGTGAAAACCAGTCCCACAATTGGAAGAAAATTTACGTGCTGACAGATAGCACAACAGAAAAAAAAAACAGGCGAGTTTGCATTCCCAGATTTCTTTCGCCAAGACTGCCAGGAAGCAAATATTTTTCTAAATTTTCCATTTGTGCACTACAAAATTTTATAAAGGTGCCATTATCAAGAAACCATTTCTTTTCTTAAAGTTGCCATCAGACCATGCCAATTTCTGTAATGCATGTGTTTTTTTGGCATTGTACCGTGGTAACTTAAAAATATATTGCCATGGAAACTTAAATCACACGCTAGTCAGTATTTTAGAGCATGACATTTTTATCTTTTGAAGCATACTAATAATTTTGCTATTTTATGGCATGGCAATTTTATTGTTTAGGTCATGACAAACATTTTTCAGTTTTGCATTATTTTTAGCGACAACTTAAAACTTTGGTGACATGAAAACCTGATTTCTATTGCCATGGAACTTAAATTACACGGCCATGTCAAGTTAAAATACATTGCCTTGTGCTGGACCATGGCAATTTCCTGTAGTTTTATTTTAGATTACTATGCAATGTTTGCCGTATATGTATTTTTATTCTGTTCTGGGCCATGTCAAATTCATGTAGAGGGTTCTTCGTTTTTTAGTTACTATGTCAGTTTGTGGCACCATGGCATTTTTTTGTCGGATACTTCATTTCGTAAATCATAATTTTTGTTTCAGTTTTGCCATGTGAACTGTACATTTTTTTCCTAAACATTCCATGTGACGATGATACCATTTTTTTTAGCGTATGCAATTTTTGGCATTTGGACCATGGCAATTTCATTGTATATACCATGAAAATTTTATTTAACATAGCACGGTCAAATTCTTTTTGGATACCATGCCAAATTTATATTACATCGTCCACGGCAGCCGCCGACACCGAGGAAGAGAAAAGGACAAAAAAAACCAGGGTGGAGGTAGTACTGAATATGCAATGATTTGTTGAACACGAAGAATATTTTTTAACAGACATGTAGAGATATTTATTGAGTACACATGAACTTTTTTTAACATCCACAAACATTTCCTTGATGTACGTGAACATTTATATATTTTAGCACGTGTATATTTTACCCAAAAAGAATAGACAAACTGAAAATAAAATGTAAATACGGCCGGATAAAAATAATAATAGAGCGTTTTCTCCATGATATTTTTTACAAAGGGCGTTGCTAGCCTTTTCTGATTTAGATTAGAGGGAGTGCGTTGCTAGCCTTTGTTTTACTCACGAAAAGAGAAATACTACTCACGAACAGCCCACCGAGATGTTCACTGACGTCTGCCCAGGCCGTCGTTTCTGCTGTGCAACTCACCTGTGTCTTTGCGAGCAGTAAATGCCATCTCCAGCATCGCGTTGTCCCATTGGTTCCACCATATCGCCACTCTCCTAAATAAAAGCCCATACTTACAATACTTCTGAAACAACACGGCTGCAGAAACGTATCATGCTATAAGGTCCCATCCAACAAAGCATGCTTGCACCTGGAAACGACCTCCAACATTCACATCACGTCATCAAAACAATTGCAGAATCGCAGCTCCAAATCCAACGACGAAGCCCAACCCGACAAAGACTATTATGACAGAATCATCATCAGAGGACTTCTCCAGATAATCCTCACTTGGAGGGGCAGACGAAGCATCGTATGGATTGGACAATGGCGGTCTCCACAGTCCCAAATTCCCTTTGAATGAACTATAATCAAATGTGAGGAATTGGCCTGATTGTGGTATCTTCCCCACTAACTGGTTGTCGGACAGGTTCAGGCGAGCCAGATATGTGAGATCTGTAAGTTCTTGTGGAATCTCCCCCGAGAGTTGGTTGCAAGACAAGTCCAATGACTCCAGATTCGCCAAGCCACCAAGCTGGGCTGGAATTTTTCCTGTGAAGGCATTGCGTGACATGTTCAGTACAACAAGTGAAACAAGTTCTCCAACCGATTCAGGAATAGCACCTTCCAATCTATTATTTGAAAAGTCCATCCATGTGAAGGTATCCAAGGTCCTTTCAAATGTCACATAGAATGTCACAGCAGGGAACCCCTTGAACGTGATCTCAATAGAGTTTTGATAGAATCCTTCCGAAGTTGGTAATGTGGATTGAGCAACAATATGTCCTCTACTGTTCAATTTGGACATCATTGATTTTAGCTGCCAGAACCATTCTGAACTCAAATTGCCAGAGAACTTGTTTGAGGCTAAATCAATGATCTGCAAGCTAGAGAAGTACTCTCTGGATTTGTTATTCCCAACATCATCTATGGAGCCATAGAATTGATTGAATCTTAAGATAAGAACATAAAGATTGGAAAGCTCCCCTAGCCAAAATGGGAAAGTATCAACCATTAGATTGTTTCCCATGTCAAGAATCTCCAACTTCTTGCAGTTAGAAAGTGACCTCGGAAGTAACCCCTCAATATTATTGCCATGTAAATCTATTTTCTGAAGAGTACATTCACTTGCAACATTTGATGGCAATGTTCCTTCAAAGTTATTCTCCCTCAAATTTAACACTCTCAGTCTAGCAATTTCTAGTAAACAGGTTGTAATCGGCCCACTAAAGTTGTTATAGGCTAGGGCAAGGACTTCCAACATTGGAAGACCGCAAAGAGATGTTGGAATTTTTCCTGCAAATGGAACCAAAAGAATATCAAAAATATATTTATTCTCCTACACCAAATCCATTTAATGACTAAGGACTCTCCTTTCCAAAGTAGAAGTCATGTTTGATTTTTCACATTCTGCAATGCATGTATTCAACTAGGATTTCTACTTATAATATGGCTAAAATATTACTCCCACCATAACTTAATATAAGACGTTTTTTGACACAATGAAACGTCTTATATTAAGTTACAGAGGGGGTAGCAAGTACTTGAAGGGAGAAAAGATGAATTTAATTGCATACCGGTGAACATGTTGTGCGAAAGATTTAAATATACAAGACTATTGCTCCGTCTCCGCCATACCGAATTTGGTACATCCCCACTGAGTCTATTGCATGAGAGATCCAAGGAGATAAGATTCTCAAGTTTGCCGATGCCAATAGGGATTTTTCCCACAAATCCTGATTTGGAGAGGTTGAGGTGGGCGAGAAAAGTAAGCTTCTCGAGTCCAACAGCGGGCATGCTATATCCGCTAAATCCACTCATTATGGACATTCCGCCAAAGTCATTCATGCTAAGGTCGAGAAATCGGAGGGAGGTGAGATTAAAGATCACAGGGTCAAGACCTGGGCTGATCAAGCCACGACCATTGAGGTTGAGGGTCGTGACATGACCAATGGAACCACCGCAGCCAACACCTTCCCAACGACAACAGTTGCTGCCGTCTTGCCAAGATGGAAGGCTGGTGGTGGCTTTAGAGAATAAGAAGGATTTCTTTAGTTGGAGGAGGGTTGCTGCTTCATCTGAATGGCATAGGACAGTGAGGTTACCATCACCGTGTGCTCCGGAGGTGGCTTGTGCGGGGAGCACTGCAAGAAAGAGCAGTAGCATCCGCCAAACCATAGCCATTGGTGTGAAGCCTAAGCACAGGAGCACGGCGCCTATTTCTTTTCTTCTTCTTTTTCTTGGAAAGGCAGGAGTGCTACAAGCCCTAATTTATAGAGAGAATAAGCATGGCAAATTATAGAAACAAGAGGCACATAAATAGCGCGGTGAAGGGATTTGTCATTTGTCAAACGTCACATCTGCTGGTCTTCCCTGAAGTCTTCCAATGAATGCAATTGTGACTCGTACAGATTTTCCAATTCTTTTAGAGACCATATGTGCGGAGGGGAATGAAACTCGTTTCACTTTCGGGATAAAACTAGACTGTGATTTCTGAGTAGCAATCACCATCTAACAATGAAGGTTAATTGCAGCACCAGCATGTAGCTTCAAGTAAAACATCTCTGATTGGTACATGCAGCAAGAAAGGAAAGCTCCTGTCTACAAGACTTGAATTATTTACTTGCACCATGGGTTATGGGGAACTGCGAGGTAGACTTACCGCTCACTACAAACAGGCTAGTATGGAATCTCCTTGATCGCGAGCCAATATTGCGTTTGTGGCACGAGACGTTAAGATAATAAAATTCTTTGAGGAATAATCAAGAATGCAAGTAGACTGGTTACGGTAGCCATGGCATGCAATTAAATACATACTGTATTTCATAAACACCTGGACTGAGAAAATATTAACACGGGCATTTAATCACAACAGATGACCAGACAACCATCAACACCATCAGTAGTAATTAAGATCATCGCAACCACGACCACATGCTGCATCGTTTAACCGCAAGTGCAAGTCCAAACTACATCAGTTTAACAGAACAGCATAACAAGGAGGAAACAGAAACATGAGGTTCTGAAATGGTGTGGTGGCGGATTTTGGGAAAGTATCGGGTGCTCCCAGCCTTGAGGTACTCCCGGTGCTCCAATGTTATAAAAACATTTTTAAATGTTTCAAAAAATTCTAGAAAAAAATATGAATGTTAACAAGGAATGTGACTACCATCCCTAAAAATTTCAGGTCCAAAATCAAAACACACATTGAGAAACAAAAAAGTGAAATCTAGCATGAATAGTGTAAAAAAAAGACTAAAGCAACATTGACACTATTCACATCTGGATTTGTCTTTTTTGTTTCTCAATGTGCATTTTGAGTTTGGAGCTAAAATTTTTAGGGTTTGTAGTCATATTCTTTGTGAACATTCAGAAATTTTTTCGCAATTTTTTGAAATGTTTAAAAATATATTTTTTGTCATTGGAGCACTGGGAGTACCCCGGGCTGGGAGCACCTGATACTTTCCCGGCGGATTTTTCAGAAATCATGTTAATTCAAGGTTTTTATATGCCAGTCTTCGCTATGTCATCCAAACAACATAACGGGTCAGAACGGAAAGCTTCAGCCAAGCAAGACTGGTACTATCCGTGCGAGACGGGTTGCAATTTGTGACTCTTGCTGGGTTTTTTTTTCTCCATTGGACAGATGCGTTTTTGTTTTGGAGTTACTAGCTAGCATTGTTAATTTGTTCTGCTGCTAGTGAATTTGTGAGGAGTACGGGGCTTGGTTCACTGTCCCAGTGGCAGCAGATTGTGACATGTGAGTGGCAAACCAGTCAACAACCTACCCATCTAGTGTTGCAGATGAATTGCAGCAGCAGCACGTTACTGCCTGCAAGTAGGAATAGCGATGACTGAATCCACCAGAATCGCAGTTCTTGGGTGGGGATGGACTTTTCGTCAGCAATACGGTCGGCACACATACAGTCTGTCAGACAGCACCGGGCAACATCACCGCTAGCTACTGGCGAGATTGCTCTTTAATTCGGCTGCCAAAATCAAGACTTCGGATTGGAACTAGAAAGATACTAGTAGAAGGATGGAATGAGCGCACAGTTTGAAGGGTGCGTACCTTCGACGAAGCAGCTAGCACGAGAAGAAAGCAGCAGGGGAGCCTCCCACCCTACCTGCATCGCGCATCGACGGTCGGTCACTTGATGGCGAGTCGATGCCCGCCGCGGAATTGTACGGCGAGGTGGCCGTGGTGCTCGGATAACCGGCGGCGACGGTCTCGGTGGCGGCCGCCGTGAGGCGTCGAACCGAACAAGAAGATTGGATGATGTGGGCCACAGTGCGCTTGTGACCATCATCACGGTCCTTACTAGAGGGCTCGTATCCCTCAAAGAAAAAAAGCTAGTGGGCTCGTATCCCTCCCCTAGTGCGAGGCCTGAAGGCTACCGGTTCGTCGGCCATCCCAGTAACGCTGACGCCACTCCCGCTTTTTTTTCTTTTCTTTGCTTTATCTTTTCTGTTTTTAACCCTTTTTTTTCTATTTTTCATCTTTTGTTTTTGTTTTAATTTATTATTTTATTTTAGTTGTTAAAGTGTGCATCGCACATTTGAAAATTTTAATTATGTATTTGCGAAAATTATAAACATGTAAAAAAATGTCTCGTATCTACACCAGAAACATACAATGTGTATGAAAAAAATAGTCCTTCAAACATGTATTTGAGTTTTGATTTAATCATGCATTAAAAAATTTAAAATCGTAAAAAACTATTGGGTGTATATAAAAATTTACAATGTGTATGAGAAAAGTAGACATCAAAACATTGCATGTTGCATGAGTCCAATGTAGCAGAATATTCTCGTTTCCAATCACAGTAAAAATTAGGTCTCTAATTGTATATTATACTGGCCGGGGTTGTACTGTCCGGATCCAGTCAGGCAACCGGACCGTCGGGTTTTGGCCATGAGCTGGGACCACTGGGAAGCGGCCCTCCACGCAGACCATGAGACCCATGCCAAGGCCGTGATCACTACTTTCTGGGTGAGTTCTCTTGAGAAGCACAAGTCCATTCTAGTTTCATGAATGATTTAACTCATGGCTTCTTCCATTCTCGTTTCATGCATGATTGTAGAAATTCTATCGAGTTCTTCCGAGCACGTAGGCTAGAGCGGACCAGATCGTGTTGCGCCAATGCAAGAAGAAGGCCCGCCAGATGCGATCTGAGGTGTGCTATGTGGCCATCTCGACATACTACCACGACGTTCTTGGTGTGAAGATGACCAAGGAAGAAGCGCGGAGGATGGGCATTACCTTGGAGAGGCCCGAGTTCTTGGCGGTAAGTATAAAAGATTTTTCATTATGCTTTCATATATTGTGCTTTCATTATGCTTTCATTACCATGTGGTACATTTCGCCCTTTCATGTTGACAAGCCATTATGCTTTTATTATGTAGGTGTGTCCAAATTGATGTTATGGAAAAGACGAGTCCTGGGCGACATTGGTGGATCTTTGGTGTGATGAGGCTGGAGTCTGGGCGGCTACGAGAATAAAAATTAAGGCAAACCGAGGGACGGAGGGAGTATATGCTCAGGGAAACCGAAACCACTATCTCCACAAAGGCAGTTAATGTATGACTAACCCCATTAAACATTCTTCTTCTTCTATTTACCATCACTTTCTTATGTATGACTAACCTCTGTTTGGTGGTGCAGGAGGAGAACCCAGGCGGCCGCTCTCAGACATGCAGGCGTGGGAGATCGCCCATACGCGGAAGGACTCCAAGCCTGGCGAGCCCAAGTACTACGGCAAGAAGACCGCGGGGAGGAAGGAGGCCTACTCCACAGCGTATTTAAAGTTACATCCTAACACACCTGACCCCATTGCGGCGGATCTGGACGAGAGGGCGGTGGTGAGCATGGGGCCCAAGGAGCACGGTCGGAAGGTAGTTCTCGATGCTGTGATCACTCCTACTATCTCCTACACACAGCTCCGTCGGATCGACCCGAGCCTGAGCCAGCGCACGAGCCAGCCAGTGACCAGTGCACAGTCCCTCTTTCAGGAGCAACAATCTGTAAGTATTTTTCCTCTTATCTTCATTGCTCACTTTATTTTCTGCATCTAGTAGTTTTATGAGTTCCATCATGTCATACCGTAGGCCTACCTGGAGTACACACGCCAGGAGACCATAGCGTCGCATCAGAGGCTTCAAGAACACCAAGTGCAGAGGGATCGCCAGTTGGAGCAAGCTTTTCAGGAAATGGCAGCCGGCAGGTGTCCTCGATTAGCCAAAGACAATGCCCTCCAAAGACAACCAAGGTCTGCTTGACCTTTGAGGAGTTTGTGGCACGCGAGCGCTGGCCCCTCGCCGCTTAGTTCATCCCTAATCTATTCACCCAAAGCATGTCATGCCTTTCAACACAGTCATATATCCCGTTAATATGTCTTTTCAACATCCAGGGAACAGGTGGATCTACCTTTGGCGGTGGTCTTCGCAGCACTCCGGAGACACGGAGCCCGACCACTCCGATCCACGGAGGCGGAGGCGGAGGTGGAGGCGGTCTTGGCGGTAGCACTGCCGGAAGCACCACTACTAGGAAAAGGCCTACTAATGGCGCACCTAATTTGGCCATTAATGGCGCATTAGTGGTGCGCCATTAGTGTCACGCCATTAGTATATTTTACTAATGGCGCACCACTGGATGCGCCATTAGTATGCCTCCCAGGAGGCCATGTATACCCAGGTGCTTTGGCATACTAATGGCGCACGGCAACAGGATGCGCCATTAGTAACCCGGCATACTAATGGCGCCTTTGCTCGATGATGCGCCATTAGTATTGTCGGGATATACCCGTGGTGTAAGCGGCGGAAGTATAACCCGGCCGGACTTGGCGGTTTACTCAAGAACCTACCGGCACTTGGCGGTTCACTTGCGACCTGGCGGTTTACGGTTCATTGGTAATTGGCAAAGCGGGTCGAGGAGCGACAAGACTCGGTGGCGGCTGGCGGTTCACGAAGGCCGGTTCAACTACGGTGGGCGGTTTAAGAGGAAAAGGCAGGAGGAATATATCTTACAAGGAGCTAAGACCTGGACTTGTATCCGGTTTGTATTAGCGATAGACTAGTCCTAATCCTAATAGGACTCTACATGTAACCCGCCCTCCAACATATATAAGGAGGGCAGGGCTCTAAAGGGACAAGTTCCATAAGTTGGACAAGTTAGGTTTAGACAATAGCTCTCGAGTTAGAGCACTCTTGTAACCGTGATCATCATCATCAATATCAATGAAGCGGGGCGTAGGCTTTTACCTCCACCGTGAGGGGCCGAACCTGGGTAAAACCTCACGTCTCTCGTCCCACTCAACCCCTCTCAAGCTACCACATAGATGCGTTGGCCTCGCGACTAAGTCCTAACACTAAGGACATCTGCCGTGACAATTCCACGACAGTTGGCGCCCACCGTGGGGCCTGCGCGCGGTGGTGATGAGTTCTCGGATATGATTTATTCTACAATGGAGGAGATAGTCCCGAGTCGCTGCAGGCTTACGACCCGGCACTTGGGGGCTACATTATTCAAATTGAGATTACATGCAAGTCTCATGTCGCTGCAAGCATGCACCATGACACTTGGGGGCTAATGGAAAAGTCATTTTTATTGGCCTTATTGAAGACCCGACTCATCACATCATAATAAGCCAGCCCTTGGGGGCTACCAATTGCTCCTGTCAACAATTCAAGGTACAAAGCTTTTTATTCATTATATTGAAGGGTCTACTGCTCAGTTGGTAAAGCACAAGGCTCTTAACCTTGTGGACGTGGATTCAAGACCCATGATGGGGGTTACATCATATGATGTTATTTTCATTGAAGTATATATTAAGTCCCAGCTCAATATTATCTTCTTGAGCCGGCCCTTGGGGGCTACACATCATTGCTCAAATCTACATGATTATACCTACAAAGTCCCTACTCATTATTGCATAATGACCCGGCCCTTGGGGACTACACTGGTTGAAGTTTTTATGAGTATAAGAAAATTACAAGTCCCAGGTTGCTGCAAGCATGACAACCCGGCACTTGGGGGCTACATAGTATGGAGTATTCAGTTTTTACTAGTGACTGGGATGAATAACATGGATTTCTTCAAAAGTGGCAGTATTGATATTGAAGCAAGTCGTAAACCATAACTTTGTTCTGCTCAAGACTTGGCGGCTACAAGTAATATGCACATAAGGAGAAATATTTTCAAAATTCTCGATCTTGAGCAAACCAGATTGACCGGTGTACGCAACAATCATAACCCGGCGTTGGCAACAATCATAACCCGGAATTATCAGTTTTTATAACCCGGCAGTTTTGGCAATGATAAACCGGCAAGTTTTACCTCTTCAAACCGGCATATCAGATAAGTATTTTCAGATCCGTATTCCTTAAACCGGCGGAGCTGAGTCAAAGGATTTATTCTTCACAATATTTCTCGGTGACAAGCCAATGTCGGCAAATGGATTATGAAGCTGGTGCATTGACCCAGATTTCCCAAAAGGAGGAAATAACAAGGATTTAAGGATGATCGGTGCGGTTTACAAAATTCTTAACCCGGAGCATAATCTGTCAAGTTTGTTCTTGTGTTTATTTTCACAGATCAGTTTAACATGGATAAATCCAAATTAAACTGGGGCTAATGTCGAGGATATACCCGTGGTGTAAGCCGCCGAAGTATAACCCGGCCGGACTTGGCGGTTTACTCAAGAACCCGCGGCACTTGGCGGTTCACTTGCGACCTGGCGGTTTACGGTTCATTGGTAATTGGCGGGCGGTCGAGGAGCGACAAGACTCGGTGGCCCGGGCGGTTCACGAAGGCGGTTCAACTACGGTGGGCGGTTTAAGAGGAAAAGGCAGGAGGAATATATCTTACAAGGAGCTAAGACCTGGACTTGTATCCGGTTTGTATTAGCGATAGACTAGTCCTAATCCTAATA
Source organism: Aegilops bicornis (assembly GCA_021605145.1). NCBI lineage: Eukaryota > Viridiplantae > Streptophyta > Magnoliopsida > Poales > Poaceae > Aegilops > Aegilops bicornis. The sequence goes on along the minus strand of CM038671.1, from coordinate 29,747,293 downwards.
GGACTCTACATGTAACCCGCCCTCCAACATATATAAGGAGGGGCAGGGCTCTAAAGGGACAAGTTCCACAAGTTGGACAAGTTAGGTTTAGACAATAGCTCTCGAGTTAGAGCACTCTTGTAACCGTGATCATCATCATCAATATCAATGAAGCAGGACGTAGGCTTTTACCTCCACCGTGAGGGGCCGAACCTGGCTAAAACCTCGCGTCTCTCGTCCCACTCAACCCCTCTCAAGCTACCACATAGATGCGTTGGCCTCGCGACTAAGTCCTAACACTAAGGACATCTGCCGTGACAATTCCACGACAGTTGGCGCCCACCGAGGGGCCTGCAGCGGTGGTGATGAGTTCTTGGAGGCGCTATTCCAGAAATTGAAAAGTTTCACCAGCTGATTGAAAAGTTCCGGTGGCTCGTCGGAGAGTTCCTGCTGGCTCGCCGAAAAGTTCCATCAGGCTCATCAAAAGGTTCCGTCGGCTCGTCGGAAAGTTCGGGCCGGTTCATTGAAAAGTTCCGACCGTCTTGACGAAAGGTTCTGTTCGGATCACCAAAAGAGTTCCGATCGCCTCGACGAAAAGTTCGGTCCGAATCGCCGAAGGGTTCCAGCAGAATCGCCGAAAGGTTCCATCCGAGTCATCAAAGAGTTCCGACTTAGGCTACAGAAAAGTTCCGGCCGGATTATCAAAAGGTTCCAGTTCAAAAGTACCGGATTATCAAAGGTTCCGGCCGGATTATCAAGAGGTTTCGTTTCAAAAGTTCCGGATTATCAAAAGGTTCCAGTTCAAAAGTACCGGATTATCAAAGGTTCCGGCCGGATTATCAAGAGGTTTCGTTTCAAAAGTTCCGGATTATCAAAGGTTCCGGCCGGATTATCAAGAAGTTCTGGTTCCAGAAATTCCGGCTCAAAAAGTACCGGCCGCGTTATGTGGAGAGCTTAGGCACTAGAAGACAAAGAACCAATCAACTTTGCTGTCAAAAAAAGCAGCACTATGCATTGTCCAGCGCCAGCATCCGGCAAAAAATACCAGGTGCTATCCTTTCTGTGTATTTTATCAGTACATATTAAATTTTTTGAGAACGATTACTCTGGTCTGTGGTATTTTTTCGCAGGACCATTATTTGTTAAAAAGGGTGTCGCAAGGGGGTGTGCCAATATTATTTTTGCGTTAGTGCTTGCCCGTACCGTGCTTCTAGACGGATACGTGAGCAAGTCACCGCCCCGGTCTACATCCACAAGCCGGGATTGCGCCTGTGATTGACTCGCGCGTCCACACCGGCTTACAACACAGAGGGCAGCTTGCTCGTTTGCACCGGCTTATAACGCCGCGGCCGGTTCATTCGTTTGCTCCCGCGACTGACTTGCCCGCGGTGATCATCAACTCCGCGGTGAATAAATTCCGGTTTAACATATCAGGTGATCTCCATCCGGTTTACTTTTATCAATACTTATTAATTATTCGAAAACAACCACTCTGCCCTATAGTGTTGTTATATACAGCCGTCGCCCCTGCGGTCCGGTTTACATCAACGCGCCGACCGGCTCGCCCGTCAGCACCACCTTACAACGCCACGGATGACTCGCTTGTCCGCCCTCGCAGCCGGTTCACGCGTCCTCACCGGCTTACAACGTGGAGGACAACTTGCTCGTCCGCACCGGCTTACAAACGCCGTGGCCGGTTTATCTGTTTGTTCCCACGGCCGATTCACCCATGAGGGATTCAGTTTCACCTAGTGATCATCAACTTCATGGAGGATTATTTTTGGCCTGGACACATCAGGTGATATCCATCTAAAATATATTTTTAGCACATATTATTTTTGTCAAAGAACAAGTTTACCTTTGCCTTGGTCTGCAATATTGTTTATGCAGGACAATTGTTCACTGCAGAAGCTATGGCTATGTCATGGATGTATAACTCGCGCCGCCATTATAGATGCGCTAAGTATTTTATCATGCCATCAAGCTCGATGAATATATGTGCAAACCGCCATTCTGCAGACCGGTTTGCATCAATATGACGTGGATAATTCGCCCATCCACGCGGTTTACAACGCCGCGGCCGATTCATTTATGCATGCCGTCTTTGAAGCTGCGGTCATCTTTGCTGCCCATCTCTCGTGGCCTGGTCTACATCAACGCATCGAGCCGCACTTTTATGCGCATGATCTGTTTATTGAGTATGAGCAAGTCACAGCTTGGGTAGCCCGGTTTTTTCTTTCAACAAAATGGAGGCAACTTATCATATACTATCAAACCGCCGTCGGCACTGGATGGCTCACTGGGCAGGCACACAAGTCGCCGCCACTACAGTTTGGTTAACTTCAATTAGCCAGTTGGAAGGAACCATTGGCCGAGTTGCTGACACGGCTCATACGGGATCATTTATAACCCGCCGCAGTCACCTCAACCTTCTGTGGATTCACATCATGCTATCAACACCAACGACATACAAGTTATGCCGGTTTATGTCACAGTTAAATATAAGAGTTTCAAGCCAACTCCTCGAGTCACCTTTGATACTCGGGGGCTACGGTGACATGACTCAAGAAATCTTGCCGCTTTTAGCAAATTTGAGAACCCGGAGGCGATGGAGGGAAGGATAACCCGGTCCCGGAGGCTACTGTTATATTCATGAAAATTTAAAGGCCGTCGAGAAAATTTCCGGCTTAGAAAGTATATGGCGGTTACAAAATCCTAGCTCAATGAAGAAGTTCCGAGTCCTCGGAAAAGGATTCCGGTTTACAATCTGTCTCAAGGGAAGTCAGTCTCGCGATGCTCTCAAATGTCCGGTTTACAATCCGGTTCAAGAGAAATCTATTCTCCTACAAAGCTGAAGCTCTCCAATCCGGTTTAAGAATGTCCGGTTCAAAAGGAATTAACTTCGCAAGTTCCGAGTTTAAAGGCCGTCAGAAAATTTCTGGCTGAAAATGAAGATTCCGGTTTAAAATCCAGTTCAAGGGAAAGATGTCTCCCACAAAGCTTTGAAGCTCTCAATATCCGGTTCAAATCCCGGTTCAAGAAGAATTTATCTCTTGCCAAAAGTTAAAGTTTGCCAAAGAGGACCTGCTGCCCTGACGCGCGGTTCAAACATGGGTATCCCGCCTTATTGGCTTATCATATTATTGGTTACATGGGGGCTTCAGCTGACAAAGCGGAGTTCTGTCCATTAATCCGGCTATCATGCCACAATACAGCTTGGGAGCTTCACACCCAAGGGGCCAAAGAGAGTTCTATTGCTCAAAGCACGACTCAAACATAGGCACCCATTGAGCACAGCTCACAAAGTTACTTGGGGGCTCTTTGTGTAAAATACCAAAGAGTTTGAAAGGACCCTTGTAACTGGGTATCGACCCACGGCTTGGAAGCCTGGTGTATTCACCTAAAACCCGGGTTAACTCCGCCTTCATCAAGTAAGCCACTCCTATCCAGGTAATCCTGGCATGACCCGTCGAGCGTTTGTGATTACTCTCATTGAGACCCTGAACTTGTCAAAGTTAAAGCGATGAATGGTTAGTTGGAGGCCATCTTAAAAGGCTTTGTCAAAATGGTTTAACTCAATGACTGGCAGCCCATGAAAAGCCTCGAATTTGGGCACAGCAGCCCTTGAAAAGCCTCGACTACAAGTTTTTCATTTGCTTTTTCAAAGTTTTTCTCCTTTGATAAGGTTTTAAGGTAAACCGGCGTCCATTGACTCGGCCCGACTATAAGTCATTTCATTAACCCGGTGTTTCTTAACCCGGCATGGCTTCTGATTATCATTTGTTAGCACATAATCCATTATGAACCGGCATTTCTTAATCCGATGCGGCATTGACTATAAGTCGCCAGGATGATCATCCGGTGTTTATTACAACCCGGCACGGTTTTATTACAAACCGGCAAAATATGAGGGGAGTTATAATACTCAAGATTTGGGTTATCACCCTTACTACGAAAAGTTGGTAAACCAACGATGTGATTCAATGTCACAGGTATGATATATTTCATATTTGATTATTCTTAAGTGCAGCCTTGGTTATAAACCCGGTTTATATGTTGGGCATTATGACCGGCCGGCGGTAAACCGCCAGGACACTGTAAACTTGTTGTATGCAGAAACAGGTTGAATAAAGCATGATGGTAAATCGCCGGTGTTTATTAAACCGGCCTGGCTTTGGACTATAAGTCGCCAGTATGATGATAAATTATCCGGTGTTTATCAACCCGGCCTGGCTTTGGACTATAAGTCGTCAGTATATATTTGAATTGTGCCATTGGAATCATGCGCTTATAAATCATTGAGTATATTATTCAAATCTTTAATAGCCAACATGGCTGGATTTTTATTATGGTTATCAATAACCAATATTATGATTGAGGTTTTCAAAGTCGCTTCAGCGCAATGGCTATTATTTTATCAATGGATATGATTTATTCTACAATGGAGGAGATAGTCCCGAGTCGCTGCAGGCTTACGACCCGGCACTTGGGGGCTACATTATTCAAATTGAGATTACATGCAAGTCTCATGTCGCTGCAAGCATGCACCATGACACTTGGGGGCTAATGGAAAAGTCATTTTTATTGGCCTTATTGAAGACCCGACTCATCACATCATAATAAGCCAGCCCTTGGGGGCTACCAATTGCTCCTGTCAACAATTCAAGGTACAAAGCTTTTTATTCATTATATTGAAGGGTCTACTGCTCAGTTGGTAAAGCACAAGGCTCTTAACCTTGTGGACGTGGATTCAAGACCCATGATGGGGGTTACATCATATGATGTTATTTTCATTGAAGTATATATTAAGTCCCAGCTCAATATTATCTTCATCGAGCCGGCCCTTGGGGCTACATCATTGCTCAAATCTACATGATTATACCTACAAAGTCCCTACTCATTATTGCATAATGATCCGGCCCTTGGGGACTACACTGGTTGAAGTTTTTATGAGTATAAGAAAATTACAAGTCCCAGTTCTTTAAGCATGACAACCCGACACTTGGGGCTACATAGTATGGAGTATTCAGTTTTTACTAGTGACTGGATGAATAACATGGATTTCTTCAAAAGTGGCAGTATTGATATTGAAGCAAGTCGTAAACCATAACTTTGTTCTGCTCAAGACTTGGCTGACTCTGTGTAATATGCACATAAGGAGAAATATTTTCAAAATTCTCAGTCTTGAGCAAACCAGATTGACCCGGTGTCTGCAACAATCATAACCCGGCGTTGGCAACAATCATAACCCGGAATTATCAGTTTTTATAACCCGGCAGTTTTGGCAATGATAAACCGGCAAGTTTTACCTCTTCAAACCGGCATATCAGATAAGTATTTTCAGATCCGTATTCCTTAAACCGGCGGAGCTGAGTCAAAGGATTTATTCTTCACAATATTTCTCGGTGACAAGCCAATGTCGGCAAATGGATTATGAAGCTGGTCTGTTGACCCAGATTTCCCAAAAGGAGGAAATAACAAGGATTTAAGGATGATCAGTGCGGTTTACAAAAATTCTTAACCGGAGCATAATCATCAAGTTTGTTCTTGTGTTTATTTCACAGGATCAGTTTAACATGGATAAATCCAAATTAAACTGGGCTAATGTCGGGATATACCCGTGGTGTAAGCCGGCGGAAGTATAACCCGGCGGACTTGGCGGTTTACCTGAAGAACCCGCTGGCACTTGGCGGTTCACTTGCGACCTGGCGGTTTACGGTTCATTGGTAATTCGGCAGGCGGGTCAGAGGAGCGACAAGACTCGGTGGCCCGACTGGCGGTTCACGAAGGCCGGTTCAACTACGGTGGGCCGGTTTAAGAGGAAAAGGCAGGAGGAATATATCTTACAAGGAGCTAAGACCTGGACTTGTATCCGGTTTGTATTAGCGATAGACTAGTCCTAATCCTAATAGGACTCTACATGTAACCCGCCCTCCAACATATATAAGGAGGGGCAGGGCTCTAAAGGGGACAAGTTCCACAAGTTGGACAAGTTAGGTTTAGACAATAGCTCTCGAGTTAGAGCACTCTTGTAACCGTGATCATCATCATCAATATCAATGAAGCAGGACGTAGGCTTTTACCTCCACCGTGAGGGGCCGAACCTGGCTAAAACCTCGCGTCTCTCGTCCCGCTCAACCCCTCTCAAGCTACCACATAGATGCGTTGGCCTCGCGACTAAGTCCTAACACTAAGGACATCTGCCGTGACAATTCCACGACAAGTATCCTTTGGCACACTAATGGCGCACTGTGATGTGATGCGCCATTAGTATGAATATTAGATTTTTTTTTAATTTTCTGTTTTTTGCACAGGTTACAAAATGTATAATTGGACAAAATATAGACAGCACACAACAACAACAGATTCATCGAATACAATAGAAGATTAGTCTCTGAATACAATTCATCATATTAGTCTCTGAATACAATTCATCATATTAGTCTCTGAATTGAAAAGACCGAAGAAAGATAGAACATTATATTACAAGTCTCGAGACCGCGAGTAGCGAAGTTTGTCTTCACATTACAAGTCGATATCGATCATCTAAACTACCATCACATAGAAGAGAGCTGCGGTCAACACGATGAGCATCATCACGATGAAACTCGTCTTCATCCGGTTCCTCCAACGCTCCCTCCCTCTCCCGCTAGATAGCGGGCGTATCTAGATTCGGCCTCGGCCCTAGTGGTGTACCCTTTGTAACTGTTACCGCTGAATCGGTGAACCTGTCTCCGACACTCCTCCCGATCGTCAGAGACTCGGGAACCTTACCCTTGTACCACGACATACGACGGCATTGCTATGCACTAGCCAAGCAAACGTTAGTACCAATTCACAGACAATACATAAGCAATATATAAGTATGCAACAGAACAATCGGAAGAGAAAAGCAAGACATTAATAGCATCGATTACATCTAAGTTGAACGACTCTCAAAACCAAAGAGACATACTACAAGTTCATTAAAGTTTAATTACAACATGAGCCAATCGATGTTTCAGAACTAGACAACTCGACTCAAGGGACCGGAGCGTGGATGATGCCGCCGTCTATCGTGGGAGTCATGAAAGAACGGGTGTTGTCATCCTGCATTTGTAGCATTGTGTCGATGTCACTGTTGGACGGTTGATTTCTGAGGTAGAACTGCCCCGAGGTACGAAGGACATCTTGATGGATGATTTCCGCAAACTCCGACTGGATGCGAAAGAATTCTTGTCTGATGTCCGTGTCCTGGATTGCCGACACGCTCGCGGCCCAATCTTGGAGTTTACTTGGTAGCAGAAGTTGATGATGGTCCCGTCGATCGCCCGCATGTGATGGATGGCGTAGTAGGCACCCTTCTCGACCGCCAGTGGCTGCTTGACGAGCGTAACGTCAGACAGGGAGAACACGTGCTTGCCGTACTTACGAATAGGCCTGTGAAGGTGCCTCCAGATTGGGCGTAGCTGGGGAGAACATCATCAAGAACCTTCTTGACATTTGTGTAGTCTACGTTCGACTGACGGTCCGGGTCGAAATACGTGGCCATGGAATATTTGGGGCTTAGGAGGATGAGCGTGCAATGTGTGTCACCGCAGAAAACACGGAATGTTAAAAGAAAAGCGATCGAAATCTAAGAATTCATATGTTACGGGCGGTTGAGGGAGGACTTACTCGGGAAAGTAAGGCACGAGGAATTTATCCTTATCTTGGTTTGCCGTAATGACGCCTTCGAGGTAAGAACTTCGCGACTTGCGGTCCCAGCGCTGCCCAAGATCTTGGCACGCATGTAGAAGGGGTCGACTATCACGATGTCCGGGGTCTTGTCGCGAATGATCCGCATCTCCATACTCAGTGAAAATAGCCGAACGAAGGTGTAGTGGAGCGGATGAAGGTTCAACATAGCATGGATGTCATCAAACCGCAGGACGATCGTACGCCCGATGGAGTTATCCACAAAGCCCTTGCCCTCTGGCACCTTGGCCACGAAAACCGGGTATGCCACATCCTTCTCTCTGAGACGCCGCTTCTCCAAAGAAAGAACACTGTCATGCAGACTCCGCATAGCACCGGTTGCAGCATTGAGCATATTTGTCGGTAGCATCGCCCTACCCGCCACATGCACCCTCCTCGAGATATCCTCAGGTGAAGGTGGCCCATCCTGAGCACGGATCGTACTCGGTGCCGGCTGGCCCGCACCCTTGTTAGTCTTTCTTTTGCGTGCCTTCTTCTTCTCCTGTAATGGGACCGAGTTCTGCTCACAGACCGCCTTCTTGAGTGTGTTGGGGCTGATAATATTTCGCACCTCGCCTATCTGAGGCTCGGTGAAGTCGGCAGTGGGCGTCTCACGAGAGCTGAACGGCAGGCACGCCTTTGTTGCTACTTGGCTTCTCCGCGGTACCAGCTAGATCGCGCCGCCTTTTGTTGGGTTGGGTTCTTGAGAAGGAGGCCCCATGAAGTCGCCACCGCATCCATGATCGGCAAAATCTTGATCGACGTTGGCAAATGTATCGTCGTCGTCGTCGTTCCGATCCTGTGCCATATGCATGTTTGGATCCGATGGCATAGGGATGTCCGCACCGTTATGGCGGTCTTGCCATGGGGCCGACTTGGCGGCAACACGATTGGCGGTGTTGTCTTTGGGGTGGTGTCCCCGCCCCAAACGAATCTGGCTCTTCGCCAAAGCGAGGGCCAGCTCGGCGGCGAGGGTCATCACGTCATCATCGCCGGCCCCGACGGGTTGAATCGGAGGTAACAACTCATCGCAGCCTGGCAGCACCGAACCAGTTGAACCCTAAACAAGTTGGGTGGCATCTGGTACCGTGGAACAAGGGGTTGCCGGTTGAACGATTTTTCCCTTGGCGACATCGACCAACTCGTTGTTCACGGTGCGGGAGAGTGCACGGAACATCGGCGGCGCCCTGCGAAAACATGTAGGGCGTCGAGGATGCCCGGTCAAAAGGCAAGGAGATGAAGTCCTCGACCGAGAGAGGGTTAATTAGTTACCGTGATGATGGCGCCGAGCTCGGCTAATGTCGAGGCACCGCCAACGGCGGGCGGCAGCTGACGGAGGGGCCGCTTGTCGCAGAGGTGCCGCCGGCGTACCCGGTGCATTAAGCTCCCGTGCGGCGTCGGAGACACCAATGCCGCCTCCGCCGGAGACACCAATGGCCCCGCCATCGCATTCTCGCGAGTTGCTGGCCGTGAAGCTAGGAATCGGGCGGCCCTGTTGGCCGCCCGCAATCCACGCACTCAACCCCTGGATCAAGGTAGGCACAATGGCGGTGATCGTCGCCCGAGTTGTTGTTGCACTTGCTCTTGGACAATCTCCGAATCCGCGCCACTGTGCCTTGAGTTCTTGAACCTCGCTACCGCTTTCCGAGCTGGTCTTTTTCTCCTTCCGCACACCAGCGGTATAGTATGACCCCATTTTGTGGACAAGCCTTTGCCGCCACCACGACCAGGTGACGTCGGCTTCTTGAGCTTATCCTTGTTCTTCATTACATTCAACGCCCTATTGAGAGTGGTGTCCCAAGGGTTGCTCTTAGTCGACCCAGCCATTGCTTTCGATCGCTGCGGAAGGAATGTGAACCATTTAGAAATTTGGCTTCATTAATTAGAATGCAACCATATGGAGCTAATTACCCCGGGGCGCCTTGGTCTTCGGATCCGTGGTAAGCTCCTTTGTTTTCGGGTCCTTCTTGTACCGGGCCCTGACAAAGTTCCTGGTCTGCTTGTCACCGTATTTATCGAAGAGGGGCGGTAGGCCTTGCTAGGCACACTCCGCGTCCTCCTTGTCCCATATAGGCTCCGCCACTTTGTAACCGCCGGGACCGAGTGTGTGTTCCCCTAAGTTCAGCTCCCGCATTTCTTTCCCCCACTGACTTGATTCGGAGTTTGCGGTGCTCGAGCAATTGATCTTGAAGTCGTTATAGTCATCTTCGGTGATCGAAGGATTTTCTCCTTGATCTTCTCATAACTCTCACCTTTCTCGATCATTCTCTTCACATTGCTTTTCCAAGTAGACAGGGCCTTGCTCATCTACGTGAGGGCAGCATTGTTAACTTTATTCCCTTTGAGGCTTGTGTTTTCGAAAGCAGCGGGAACTTGTATCGTTCGTGCAGCTTCGTGAAGAGGAGGTTGCGCCAAATTCCCTCGGTCAGGATGCCTCGGGTTCTCGGTGTTGATCGAGACGGTGCTCGGAGAATGCACCCGAGCTGAAGCGAGTACCCCTTGACTATTCGTTGGGCGCCGTTGGATTCCCGTCGGAGTCCACTTGATAACTTCCTCCTTGAGGGTGCGGAGCACGGTCAGGCGCCGGTCCTTCCGTTGCCTCTTACATTGGCTGCCATCTGTAAATGCGCCGCCATCATCGATGGTGGCATCCTCGGCGGCACCATCACCGGTGGCATCGGTGGGGTCATCCTCGGCGGTACCATCGGTGGTCTCGGCATCGGTGGGGAAGCGGCGTCCTCATACAAGTGAGGTTGTTCCTCCATCTCCTGGGACAGCTCCCAGAATGCCTTGCCGCCCGAACCCCCGGCCTCATTGTTGTGGGCCATGTTTCTCTCTAAATAGAAACAAAGTTTGGTTAAAAAGTTGGTTATTGTCAAGGAACAAGATCATGGTCTCATAATTTAGGGTTTGTCGACACCGAGGCATCCTAAAATCTAAGCTTTTATCATTGAGGGTTTTTCGACGAGGCACCCTAAAAGCCTAAGCTTTCATCATTTCGGTTTTATCGACACCGAGGCACCCTAAAAGCCATGCATTAGTCACAAGTACGCCGGGCACTTGATCCTACCTAATTAACTACTAAGATACCCGGCCCATGCATTAGTCACAAGTACCCCATATGTCCTATTTTTAGCAAAGTCATGCTAAAATTCACGGAAAATTTCAGCATGACCTTTGCTGAAAATAGGACATATGGAGTACCGATTTGCGGAACGGAAGTTAATCGACATTCCAGCAAACTCAAGGGCCTCTCGGTGGACAAGGCAAAAAGGCCTCCATCACAACATGGAAAAATATATATCAGCAAACTCAAGGGCTTTTGCTTTTGCTTTTCAGTGCCAAATTGTAGCTAGTACCAGCAAATTAACATCTAGCAGCAATCTTCCTAGTCTAAGCTACCACATTGTTCACGGACAGCTACCAAACTGTTTCTGTATCAAAACAACATGGTAGCTGTAAATGTGGCAAAGAAGCACAATAAATCTGATAAGTTGGTATACAGCTTCAGGTTCCATACAAAGTCAAATGCCAATGGGCAAAAAAAAAGTAAGTAGCTAGTTAATTGCCTTATTTTCAGTGTAACAAAATTATGGAAAGCCCGAGGGTTACACTATAATTATAGGAAAATTTACACTGTTATTAGGGGAAGTTTTATACTGTAATTACATATAAGAAGCATCGTGGCTACACGAAAATTGCTGAGCTTACACTAAAATACATCTCACTGCAGGGCTTGTACACACAAATTCAGTTAGATGATCTAACACTGACAAAATAAAGGAAACACCTACTGAACCAATACAGAGATATTAACCAAGGATCTTCCCTTGCAGAAATTGCACATGCCATTCAGAGAGAAAAAGCATCGCAGGTATAACTATAACATTCTGAAGTAGAGTTTAGAAAAAAAAATTTCATCATCAACTAACATCTCAGCGACTTCTATTGTTTTTATTTTTTGAATTTTGGACTTCTACTGTCCTGTTATGTTGGGCTGCACGATGCCATACATTCCTCTATGCACTTCTAAACTTGTAAGATGTAACCTTTCTAGTACACTACAGAAAGAACAACATGGACGTCTCATGACAGCGGGAGGAGACTTGGAGTCAAACTACCTCTAGCTTGCTCAACTCCCTATGTTCCGACCTCCACGCATTACAACAGGTGGTTGCGTGCAAATTCTACCTACTCTTGGAAACATATAGAGTCACAGGGCGTTCCTTTCTTGTTTCTGTTCAAGAACCTTGAGAGGAAAAGACAACAAGTTGATGATTATTATCAGCAAAGACTAGCCAAGACAAACAACGCTATAACTGACTGTCACAGAGCACTCTGCTTTCTTGAACACATGGAGCAGTTTGATACTTTCCAAAGAGTTTTGACAGTCTTGAAAAAGACTATTAAGTCTAGGTAGGAATAGAATAGTGCATCTCTTGCACACTAAAAAACTATACAGAGTGGCCACGTGATGAAAAACTAACTTGACAGCAGCGAAAATCACTTCTTCTTGTGGTAAAAAGCACAGTTAATCAGCTCTAGTCTGCTTCTTTGTGGCTCCAGTCCCATTTTCACTGAATAAATTAGTTTTGGTTGCATTTGGTTTTCTAGATGTACAATATCTAAAACTAATGAACCAGGAAGAAAATTTACGACTAATTACGACTAATTTATCACTGTAGGCCAGCATGAAGATAGGTACCTGCTTATCTTTCTATTCCGTCACCAACAAAGTGGCTTTTCCAAGAATAATATCCCTGCATGAACATAGGTGAGAGGTTAACTAACTGCCTCAAAGGCATAATCAATGGTTGTACATGGAACAAATTGCCTAAATACAACAAGTTTGTACATGGAACTAACCGCCTCAAATTGTACATGGAACTAACTGCCTCAAACGCACTCACTAATCAAATGATGATTATAAATACAACAAGTGGCCCAAGCTGCCGGCCTAAGCTATAGTTAATATGAAGCAAGACTCTCTTGTAACAAAATGTTGAAAATTTCGGAGAAAACAATCAGAGCTTACGCAAGTCACAATACCATAAGACAATCATCACCGAATGTAGTAGTAGTAGTATGAATACACTCAACACATCAACAGAAGTCCATTGAACAATCAGTGCTTCAAACTCATGTAAAATTACAGTAAAACTACCATTCCTAGGCTCTACTACCTCCGTCCAAAATTACATCGCTCAAACGCTAGATACATTGAGTTTCCTGACGGAGGAGTATGATTTAGGAATAGACACGATCTCTATGGTGTGAATCCATCTTAAACAAGGCCAAAAACAATACAAATTCAGTTGCACAAAAGCATCAAGTATGAATCTTTGATAAATCATGGCATGCGATCTATATATCTTCGTGAAAGGGGCAAATTTAGTAAACCAAATGCCATGTATCTCAACAGTCTGTACATTTTCTATCTGCATAAAGTAAGTTTGGTGAACTTAACTATTATGCTATCAACTCCAAACAAAAGTTGCAAGCTTATCCAATGTCACTACTTAAATTGGGGCTTTCATGCGAACAACAAAATTAACATCGGGAGGACGGATCGGGGAGTGGGTGGAGGAGAAGATCGAAGGAAGGAGAGGGAGGAGATTTTCTCTTTGGCTCCTCGCTAGAGAGGGCCAACAGAGGGATCAAGGGTCCGGGGTCCGAGTAGGTGGGGCGAGGCCACAGGGCGAGGGAGGATGGGGTGGGGGCGGTCGGCACGGGGAGGGAGGAAGAGCGGGTGGGGGTGGGGTGGGAGAGAGTGGGCAAGTCCAACCTGCCCGGACGGTGGGGAGGCAGGAGCTTGGACTTGGGGGCGGGGCAGCGGGGAGGAGGCGGAGGGATGTGGAGGCGGCGGAAGGGAGGGAGGAGGGAGGAGGAGGAATGGGGAGGACGGGTGGAGCGGGAGGAAGGAGGAAGGAGGAGCGGTACCTGGGCGGGTGCGGCCGGTCGCCAGAGGGCTGGCGACGGTGGTGTGGACGGGGAGAGCAGCGCCGACGTCGGGGCCTCAGGCGGCGGTGGTTGGAGACGGGCGACAGGGACGACGGGCGCCAGCGATGGGCGCAGGGGCAAGGCGGCGGGCGGCCGAGGCGGCGGGCGGCGCCGAGGCGGCGGGCAGCATCGGGAGAGGAGAGGGAAGGGATCGAGGCGAGGCGAGGGAGAGGGATAGGTGTGGGCCAGCGTCACAATACTAATGGCGCACCACACCTCGGTGCGCCATAAGTACATCCATACTAATGGCGCACCTCACCTAATGCGCCATTAGTACTTTTTTTTATTTACGCTCGAGCCAACAGGTTATCTCCCACCTGACCTCATCCACACCAAGTCCCCTCTACTAGCTCGACTGGTTAGCAGCCAGTTCTCACACCAGGAGGTCCTGGGTTCGATTCCCAGGCTCCACAATTTTTTTATGCATTAAAAATGTTGTTTGATACTTACTTGTGTTTAAATATGTTCAAACTTGTTTAAATCATAACAGTAATATTTTTATAAGACAGTAATATTTTTTAAAAATATCATCAAACAGTAATGCCGGTGGAGCGGGGAGGGTGCGGGGGTGTGGCGGTTGAGTAGGGGAGGAGTGCAGGGGTCGGCGGTGGCGGTTGAGTAGGGAATCGAGGGTGCGGGCGGTCGGCGGCGGCAGTGGACCGGATCTGGCGAGGTGGGATAGCGATCGAGATGGAGGGGATCGAGTGTCCATGAAATTAAAAATATTCATGATAGTTCAAAAGTGCCCATGAAATACAATCGAGAAATGAAGTCTACGATTTAAATACAATCGATCTTAGCTAGCTATCTCTTCACAATCTTCTTGCCCTTCTTTTTCGCAAATGGAGTTCTTCTATGGAACGGACGTCCTTTAGGTAGGGTGGTCCTGCTTCTTCTTGTGGTGTATGCTGCTACTTCATCATCGTCGTCATGTTCGATCCTCGGGTCGCCGTACTTGTCGAAGTCTTGCTCATTGGCTACTCCATCCATTCCGTTGATCTTCCTTTTGCCTCTCCTCACGACAACACGACTGAGCTTTGGCGGGTCGGTAATGAAGAAGCATTGGTCCACTTGGGAAGCTAGTACCCATGGCTCATTTTTTGCGGTGACGTTTGCGCCCGCGGTCTTGGATTTGGCTTCGGGTATAACCATGGTGGTGAAATACCGGTCTTCTTTTATGACGTTCTTGGCCCATCGACACGGAACATCGGGACCTTCTCTCGGCGTAGCTCAGCTCCCAGATCTCCTCGATCCTTCCGTAGTATCTGTCCTTGTCGTTACCGGTGTAGGATTCCATCGTTACCCGGAGTTCGATAACCATCGCTCTTCATGTCCTTGGCCTCGGTGTAGAATGTGTAGCCGTTGATATAAATGCGCCTCATAGGTCATCGAGGTTGTGCTCGGCGCCTGTGACAAAGGCGAATATGAGTTGTTCTTCCGCGGAAGAATCCTCATGTAAAAGATGCAATAAGCTTACGCTTGAACCAACGCGTGAAACATGAGTTGTGCTCTTTGAGTATATCTCCGTCATCCTCTGTTGGCCTTCATTGTATGCGTCTTTTTAATAAAGGTTTTGTGCTGTACAACCCAAGGATCGACCACGTCTATGTGTTGTAAGCGCCGACTAGGTTTGCTCTTTCAAAGTCGGCGAGTCGACCATCGAAGTCGACATGCATTTCGCGGCGACCCTCACGGTAACCCCATCCGGCGAGCCTGCCGAGGTGCTCGCTGACGGGCGGACCAGCGGGTTCTCGATGCCTAGATAATTCGTGCAGTAGGAGATGCACTCTTGATCGAAAAGCCCCTGGCTATGCTTCCTTATGGACGTGACATGTTGCGAACGTATCCTTTGATGACACCATTCATCCTTTCGAACGGCATCATGCGTGCGAGGAACGTCGGCCCGAGTTGGATGATATCCTCCACTATATGGACCAGCAGATGCACCATAACGTCAAGAATGCGGGCGGGAAGTACATCTCAAGCTCGCATAGTATCACCACGATCTCTTCCTGTAGCCTTCGAGTTGCCTCACGCCAATCGACTTCCGAGAGATGGCGTCGGAAGAAGTTGCATAGGCCAAATAGCGTTTCACGAGCGTGCGTGTCCATGATCCCACGGATTGCAATCGGAAGTATGTCTGCGTCATCGACGCGTGATGCGTGAGACTTCATCCCGCTGAACTTCGTCATGGGTCTAGGTATCTGCTTATCTTCCTGCCAGAATCAGTAAGGAAGTTTTACTCCTAGGAGGCAGGTGAAAAACTGCTCGATCTCCTCCTGACTTAGAGTGAAGCACGCGGGAGGGTAGTCATTTCAGGTCTTCTTGGCCTTTTTGCCTTTGTGATGACTTTCTGTGTCCTGCTTCGCCTCATCATCATCATCATCATTAGCGTGAAGCTCCTGCCTGATGCCCATTGATTTCAAGTCTGCCCTTGCTTTCGGCCCATCTTTGGTCCTCTCTGGCATGTTGAGCAGGGTACCAAGTAGACTCTCGCACACGTTCTTCGTGATATGCATGACATCAAGGCTGTGAGGCACACGGTGGATCTTCCAAGACGGCAAGTCCCGGAAAACAGACCTCGTTTTCCATACCTTCAGCAATGACTCTGGCGCCTTCGCTTCTTTCCCGGCTCTGGCGCCTTTTGCTTCTTTCCGGCGGTGGGCGGTCTTTCCAATTTTTCAACAGCTTGTCTATTTCCTCGCCGCTCCTCGTGACAGGCGTTCTCGGGTTCGCTTTCACCATCGAACAGATCCTTGCGTTTTCTCCACGGGTCATCGTCGCGAAGCCACCTTCGATGTCCCATGAACACGGTTTTCAAAAACCCGGGATCTCTATCTAACTGGCGATACGTTGTGTCATCCATGCACCTTACGCATCCGGAAAATCTGTGGACTACCTGCGCGAGATATCCGTAATCGAGATAGTCGTGCACCGTCGTGGAGCAGTGCGGCTCTCATAGGGAAATATTCTTTCTCTGCGGCGTCCCACGTATTGGTGGCGTTTTCCACAGTGTCAAGCTCCTCTTTCAAAGAGCCCCAAATACAGATTGATGTCGTTCCTGGTTGTTTCGCCCTTCAATTAGCATACTCATGTGAATGTACTTCCTCTTCATGCACAACCGGGGAAGGTTGTACATCCACACAAACACAGGCCAGGTGCTATGTGTGCTTCTCTGCTGCCAAACGGATTGACTCCATCGGTGCTCGCGCCCAAAGACGATGTTCCTTGGATCGTTCCCAAATTCCGAGTCTTGAAGTTCAACGCTTGCCACCGCTCGCATCCTTAGGGTGACTCAAGATCTTGTCTTTTTATCTATCTCCGGATCATTTGCGTCATCTTCTCGCTTCTTCTCCTCCCTATCCGCGTGCCAACGCAGGAGCTTTGCTACCTTAGGGTCCGCGAAATAGCGCTGCAGACGAGGAGTGATCGGAAAGTACCACACCACTTTTCGAGGAGCTTTCTTCCTCTTCTTGTATCGAGTGACGCCGCACACCGGACATATGGTAGACTCCGCGTGCTCTTCCCGATAAATGATGCAATTGTTCATGCACACATGGTATTTCACGTGCGGTAAATCGAGAGGACACACGATTTTCTTCGCCTCCTCCAAACTGGTCGGGCACTTGTTCCCCTTGGGAAGACGTTCGTGCCAGAATGACATGTTCTCGTCGAAGCATGCGTCGGTCATTTTGTGTGTACCTTCATCTCCAGTGCCATGAGCGTTACTTTCAGGCGGGTATCCTCGTGCCTGCATCCTTCATACAATGGAGTAACCGCGTCTAACTCAAGTTGATCCATCTTGGCTTTCTCTCGGGCGGCAGCTCTGGCGTTATCCGTCTGCCTGAGAAGCGGCTCTTGAATATGAGGGTCCTGCACCCAGCCCATCGATGGTCGGTCGTCGCTCGCCCGGCATCATCATCTTCATGATCATGCCCGTCGCTGCTCCGACATCTTCCTCATCATCATGTCCTCGTGCATCTTCTACATGATGATGTATGCAAAGATCACCGTCGTGATCATCTCCTCGGGATTCTTCGTCTTCTCGCCCGCCCGAGCCGCGGTGGTTGTCTTGCTGCCCTTCCTCATTTCTTGCCCGGCCCCATGGGCGACTTCAGTAGTCATCTTCATCACCTTGCCACCGATAGCCATCCATGAAACCACGCAAGAGCAGTGGTCCCGCACCTGCCCGGAATCCGGGTCCACAATAAGGCTCTTGACTTGCATCTTCGACACGGACATCTTATCTCCGTCTCGTTCTTTTGAAGCATCTCGCCTTGCGGACCTCAAAAACCTATTCATGATGCCTTCGGTCATCGTGCGGACCATGGTCGTCTGAGGTAGAGCAAAACAATATTTTAGAACCAAACAAAAATTTGGCATGACTTTCCCTAAAAATAGGACCAAAAAGAATGCTTAATGCCAAAATTCTCGCCGAAACGGAAATGAATCAACATTCCGGGAAAATATTGGCAACTATCGCATTTCAAATACCGGTACACCTCCAAACACAAACGCATATGCAACACCACAAACATATGCAACACCACGAACATACATAGATCTAGCTAGGCCGTAAAAAGTGCATGTGCACATTGTTGTAGGGAGAACAACATAAATATAGCTTCCCCCCTTACTTACCTATTAAAACAAGGTAATTTAACCACTTAATTTGAATGAATCTATGGTGGAAATGAGGTGAAAAAGAGGAGGCACCCGAGACAAGGAGGAGGTGGAGA
This sequence comes from Aegilops bicornis, assembly GCA_021605145.1. Lineage (NCBI taxonomy): Eukaryota > Viridiplantae > Streptophyta > Magnoliopsida > Poales > Poaceae > Aegilops > Aegilops bicornis. The sequence continues at coordinate 29,728,859 of CM038671.1, read as the reverse complement.
GAATGAAGTGGGGAGAAAGTGAGTGTGGGTAGGAGAGGCTGTCCAAAATATCATGTTGCTGCCCAGTTACTAATGGCGCACCAGAACTAAATGCGCCATTAGTAATCCAGGTAACTAATGGCGCACCTCCTGGCGGTGCGCCATTAGTAGTTTTGCAAAAAAAATACTAATGGCGCACCCTTTTGCATGGTGCGCCATTAGTAGTTACAACTACTAATGGCGCACTCCTTCTGGATGCGCCATTAGTATGTTTGGACAGGCGCACTAGTTCAAAAAAAATTGATACTAATGGCGCACCACCTGCACGGTGCGCCATTAGTAGCAACTACTAATGGCGCACTCCACCAGGATGCGCCATTAGTATGTTTGGACAGGCGCACTAGTTCAAAAAAAAATTGATACTAATGGCGCACCCATTGCCTGGTGCGCCATTAGTAGTTACAACTACTAATGGCGCACTCAAGCAGGATGCGCCATTAGTATGTTTGGACAGGCGCACTAGTTCAAAAAAAAATTTGATACTAATGGCGCACCCTTTGCCTGGTGCGCCATTAGTAGTTTCAACTCTAATGGCGTATCAGCAGGTGGTGCGCCATTAGTATATACTAATGACGCACCAACTTTCTGGTGCGCCATTAGTGTCAATCCCATCTATAGCCCTTTTTCTAGTAGTGCACTGACGACCTGGGCTTCGGCGCTCTTGGCGGTGACGACCTCCGCGGTGCTCGACGTCCTGGCGCTTAAGCCTTTGGGTCACATTGTGGCGGTTCTCGATGTTGTGATACTTATATGCTTGTGATGTTTCTTATCTTATTGTTGTTTGTGAGATTCTTATATGCTTGGTGGTGATGATACTTATATTTTTATGCTTTGCGATGCTTCTTATGATGTGTGATGATGAATTTGTTGTGTGATGCTGCTCCTTACTGTTACGTGATGTTACTTCTTATATGCTGCTTATTATATATGTTGTGTATATTCAAATGAATTGAGCTGAAAAGAAACAGAAAAAAGAAAAAAAAAACTGGACAGAAACTATGCCGACGGCCTGGCCGTCGGCATAGGCCTGGCGTGAGCTCCCAGTGGCTGACACGTGGCAGGTCTATGCCGACGTTCTGGCCGTCGGCTTAGTTTGAAACTATGCCGACGGCTAGGCCGTCGGCATAGACCTGCCCCAGGAGTGCCCAGTTGCTGACACGTGGCACGTCTATGCCGACGGCCTAGCCGTCGGCATAGTTTCAAACTAACCCGACGACTAGGCCGTCGGCATAGACATGCCCCAGGAGCAACGTCTTCTCGCCACGTGGCACCTCTATGCCGACGGCCTGGCCGTCGGCATAGTTCCAAACTAAGCCCACGGCCCCGCCGTCGGCATAGATGCGCCACGTGGCGAGAAGCCGTTGGTCGATTTCGACGGCGCCCACCGTTAGGCGATGGCGTTGCCGACGGCCCTGGCCGTCTGCATAGATGTAGGGCCACCGTCGGGATAGGGTCTAGGCCGATGGCCTTTCTATGCTGACGGTCATCCTGGCTACGCCGACGGATATGTTGCCGACGGCCCTATGCCGACGGGGGCCGTCGGCATAGGCCTGTCCCGACGGCTAGTCAGGGCTATGCCGACGGCCCTGGCCGTCGGCATAGGGTGCGATTCCGGTAGTGATAGGTTCCTTCAGATATGTCCATAATAGCTAGATATTGTTTGGAAGCTACTGTCCCAGTGGCTAGGACCCTCGGAGTTGCATCTAGTGCTCTGCTTCTGCAAGTAGAAGTATCCTTGGCTGATGAACGCAGCAAGAAAGGCAAAGCTCCGGCAAGGCAAGCAAGACTTGGCACCATTTACATGCGCTGTGGCGCCTAGTATGCAGAAGAAAAGCAGTTCTTGGGCAGTCATGGGACATTTTTATGTGTTCTGTACATAGTACTACACATATATACTATCAATTGACTCTTTGGCTAGACAGACATTGGAGAGTGAGGCTACCGACACAGAGGTGGCTAGTGTCGAAATAATTGCAAGGAAAAGCAGCAGCAGCCGGACGATTGAATCGATTTTATCCAAGTCTGCTTGTTTCTCTTAAACAAGCCGAAGCACTGCTAGCTGGGCTTTATAGAGAGAATAACCAAATCAAAACAGAAACAAGAGGTTCAGAATAGTGCTGTGACGGAGTCATCGGAAGCCATGTCAGTTTAAGTTTTGCCGGTCCTCGCTCGGGCCATGCATATTCAACCAAGTAGGTTGAGCCCTAAATAGAGAACTTCATACATCTGGATATTGTACGTTGCCAAGGTACGGTCATCCTCCATTAACTTGCGGTCAAATATGAGGCGCTGCAGGTCCGGTGGAATGCCGTCCATAGACCAGATCTTCTCCTTAACATTATAGATGGTATCTGCGCTGTCCACCTCGAGATTATAGAATTTTCCTGGTAACGTCTTCACATAGATGTTCATCCTACCTCTTGGGCACCGGCTGCGGAGGACGAGGAAGAGGGTGGTGTTGCTGCAGATGTTGAGGTCCGCCAGGGTCCTTCCTTCGTCGTCGAGTTGTCTGTTGGCGAAGATATGGAAATCGGAGGGGAAAGCCATGCCACTCGTGAATCTTGGCCTTGACATTGTTTACTGTATCTGAGCTCGTCACCGCAAGGTTCATGGCCTTCCCGTTAGTGTCTCAACTACATGGATCTGCATCTTCTCATGGAGCGGATGGAGGCGGAGACCAAGAGTGGATCCGTCACGGACGCCATAGTCGGCCAGCGTGCGGCCGTCATCCAGCTGCTCCCCGTTGAAGGTGAGACGCTGCTGATCCTGGATCTTCGCCTTCACAATGTAGATGGTTTCTGATGGGTCGACCTTGAGGGAGATCGTCTTGCCGGCGAGAGTCTCCACGAAAATCTGCAGCCTTGAGGAAAGCTTTTTGAAAACCTACTCTCGGCCTGAATCAGGAACACTGTTTCTGCTCCGGTGCTCCCCCCTGGCTGAACGCAAGGTGGAAAAACACATCGACGGCCAGGATGAACCAAAAACGGTTCATAACAAGGGGTACGATCGTCTTTGTTGCCCCCGCGTATAGCCGTCGAGGAGCCCTGGGAGGCCCGTACAGGCCCGGTTAGATCGTATGCCTGGCCGTATGCTCGTATTCGTATACGGCGGCGTTTCGTGCACGCCTGCAGCCGCCCGCGCGTGGGGCAGCACGTGTCACGAGTAGTTGCCAAAACTGTCCCATCATATAAATGTGGACGGCAACCACCTCCGGCCGCATCGCCCACCATTTCCCCCCGCCGCATCGTCTCCCTCTCTCCACTCCCCACTCCCCACGAGCCCCACTCCCTCTCCTCTCCAACCTCCTCGTCTCCCTCACCGCATCCTCTCCATCGCCATGGCGGACGCAGGAGGCGAGCGCCCGGATTGGGGCGCAGATCTGGTGGAGCAGGCGCGGCAGGTCGCTGCGGGCAACTTTGTGAGGGGACGTGCCGGCGTCCAGCGCGGTGCTCCCCGCGCTGCAGATCTGGAGAATGCGGGGGCGGGATGCAGTGGCGCAATCCAGCCAGATGCGCCCGCTCTGGCTATCTCCGGCGAGGCGCAGAAGGTGGAGGCGGGCTCTGTTGAGGCGCAGAAGGTGGAGGCGGGCTCCGGCGAGGCGCACGAGGTGGAGAAGGTGGATAAGGTCGAGGCCGGCTCTGGCGAGGAGCAGGCGGAGCAGAAGGTATGTGCTTATCACTTTAATGTGGTAGTTTTTAGATTGTAGGGTTTGTGGCCTGAAGGTTCTTTGGTTAGTTTTGTTGGATGTGGGGTTTTCTCTGCATTAGGGTTTTTGTGTATTTGATTAGGTGCAAGAATGGTGGACCTCATATGATTATTAGATTAGGTTAGAAGTAGCCGGATTGAGGGATGGGGATTTTTCAGATGCTTATTAGATTAGTAGTGGAATTTGTGCAATTCTGTAGGTGCTTGGCTTGAGGATTAGACGATGGATTAGTTAAACATATACTTCTCTATTGATGATTAATTAAATGGATGCTTAGTTTTAGGGATTATGCCTGTCATAGTTACAATTCTTAGATACTTGATTGATGCATGTTGTCATAGTTGCAGTTCTTTGATGCTTGATTGATGCCTGTCAGGCAGAGGCTATGAGATGGTTTGTGCATGGCCTTGTGTTTTTGGAAATTATCTACCTGAGGTGATTAGATGGTGCATTAGTTTGGTTGTAAATATACTGAAGGATGTGCTCATGTAATGGGTGTTGTCATGTTAATCAAAAAGAGCTTCTCAATGGCTGGATTTTGTTTGTGTTGGAATGGGGCTTCTGAAGGAGAGGGGAAGGGGCAGCCTATGCTTATTTAGTTTGGGTTAGCAGTGGAATTTTGCAATTGCTTCAGAGATATTTACAGCATTGAACATCCTCTCCAATGCCGTTGATTCAGAGATAAAAGCATCTTGGGGTTTTTTCAGATGCTTATTAGATTAGTCCTGGAATTTTTGCTTGTTAGATTTTAATTAGTATGAGGTTGAATACCTTATTTAAGGGGAATTTAAGGTCAGATAGACCATATATGATTATTAGATCTGTAGTTCAATGCTGCAGACATATATGATTATTTAATTTGATCTGTGATTCAATGATATTGGATGGAAACATATTTGATTTGGAATGCATTAATTATGATGTGGCAATGAATTGATTTAGATGATACAAGATACATCTATAGTATAATTTGTTGTTGTTTAGGTAAGTAATGAAATTTTAGTTGTTTGTTGAAGATGTATGCATTTATAGTTGAAGTTGTACCTAATTAACTACTGCATTATGTTAATATGTGTAGGAGCTTTGCTGTATTATCCCAAAAAATGCTTAGGTACATCTGAATTATTCTTTTGTGTAGGTTTCCTGTAATTAGAAAGTTTTCCAGAATATGTATTTATATTAGCTATGTTGTCCAATATAGATTGGAGCTTTCCATCATTATGCAAAAACAAATTGTTTAGGTAGCTTTATTTGTTTATCTGTAGGTTTCATATTAAAATATTTTGCATTGGAAAACATATTGACAATATTGGTCACTTGCAACATACCAATGTGGTTCACATTCACAATTTTGTTTGTAATGACATTATTTGAACTGCAATTCAATTCCTTGTAGATGACTTGCTTGGTTGACAATATAGCAGAAGGAGGATCTTGTTGGCAACAAGAGGAAGTGGGACGCATCTGGGTACTACCCTTATGACAGTGATGAGGATGAGCCGTACGAGGTAAGGCCTAGTTGAAATGTTATTTGTGCATTGAGTTAGTGTTAGATGTTTATAGTATTTGAATGCATAATGTATTAATGTCAGTCATTAATGTGTGCAGTATGAATCTGGAGATGATGTGGTCGAGGGGAACGCCGAGTCCTTTGAAGAGAAGGAGGAGTTGAAGATCAGGGCCCAAGGACCTGCTAAGTACTACAAACCCGTCATGTTTTTATTATATGTTTTTTGAGTCATGTGTGCAGTCCTTTGAGTCATGTGTGCAGTACTATTAACCTGCATCATGTTTTTCTAGTTTGTTTTACAAACCCGTCGTTTTTTTATTATATCTATAATTAACTTTTTCTGTACTCACCATAATGCTGTGCACGGCCCATCTAACCACGTGAGGGGCCCCACAAAGTGAGCTATCTTCCGGCAGCGCCACACCAGCCCATTTTGCCGTGTTCACATCGATCTTTCCCTTTCTCGCTTCCTTTCCAAATCCCTAGCCCTCCCTCTCTATTTGCGCCTCCAAATCTCGACGGCGAAAGCATGACAGTGAATGGGCGTCGGGCGGCGGTCATGGCGAGAAGAGCGGTGGCGACCGCAAGTTAGGTCGAACCACAGGTCCTGCAAGCAGGTGGGCCGGATTCAAGGCACAGGAGGCAGCGGCGGCGGATCTAGTGGAACAGGGAAGGGGTTTCGTATGGGCGGCGGTCGGAGAACCCACGGCTAGGGTTTCTTCAAGTGCTACACTTTGGTGGCAAAAAGGTAAGTTCTTTACCGTTGTTCTTTACATCCCAAAGATTATCGCCCATAATTCATCACCGTGGCCATGACAAGCTCCATCTATGTGGTCATCAGAAACTCCTAGTGCCCGTGTCCGCATAGATGCGCATAATTTTGGCAGCGCACTTTTCGGGGATGTGTGTTTGAGGTTAGTGTCTTGAGCATGATCTTCAAACTAGTACTGCTATTGCGGTCAAGCTGCAAAAAGTTCAGTGTTTAACGCTTGCAGCGACAAGTTCAGTTATAAAATGACTTGAATTGCTCATGATTTATTTAGGATGATATCACTTCTGAGTATGTTGAATAGGTTGATGGGGAGTGGGATAGCAAAGCAAAGTCAGTCATTAAGTATCTTGCCATGAAGAACAAGAAACTGGAGACTAATATTACAGAATATGAAGCTGAAATTAAAAGGAATGAGAAAGAAAAGAGGGCAATGGTTAAGATGCACAAGGAGATATTTCTCTATAGGGATAGGATTTTAGGATTTGGAGGTCTTCTGTATCTTGGCCTGCTTGCCATTATGATTGCTGTCATAGTTAGCAAGTAGATTGTTCATAAAGTTATTGACATCATTGTAATTGACATGATGAAATGATGCTGAATTATTTGCTATTCAGTTTATGGGCAAAGTGAAACAGAGATTGCAGCATAAATAACATGGGGCCATAATGATTGGTAGACAGTGCACTTTTGGCATGTTCTATATTTGGCAGACAATGCACTTGGCATGTCCTGTATTTGACAGACAATGTACTTTTGGCATGTTCTATATTTGGTATGTGATGCACATGGGCACATCACCTAGCAACACTACTGATTTATGTAGCAGACTAGTACATTGTCTTGTTGCAACATAGGAGCAACATGTAGCAGCTTCCATGCAACACCTGAAGCAAAGCAACAATACATATTCAATATTCAGAAATTTAACTCAACTTGGCACTTAGGGTGAGCGGTAGATATTCAGTTCTTCAACCACAAAGAACCCGATCAAACCGTGCTGATTGCATTACTTATATGCTTACATATAAAAGCATACCTAACCAACATCAAACCCAAAATAATGTTAACTTATATGCTGAAACATATAACAAGATACCTAACTTAAGATAACCAGCAGCTTCCTCCTCCTTCAAAGAATCGTGCCCATCTTCACTTCTTCAGAAATTTGAGGCGGCGTGAGCGGCGCACCACACACGGAGAAGCCTTCTTCTTGACCACCGTTGTGTTGGACAGCTGCGCCACCGATCCCGAGCCACCTCCTCTTCTTCCACCTTCACTACGCCGGGGAGGAGGGAAGGAGCTCGGCGTCGATAGGCATTGTCTTGCCACCCTCGGACGGCGACCGGGCGCCACCATCTCTGCACAGTCCTCCTCGCCCTCCTCATGGTCATCGGGGATGACCAGTACCTCCTCCACGACGCCGAGCCCAACGGCAGCATCAAGCTTCGACACATGGCGGACTGGTAGTCCGGGCCTGGTGAGCGAGGGACAGCAAGCTCGGCGTCGGCAGCAGTCCGCCCTCGGCAGCGACACGTCTTGAATCTGGCTGCGGCGTCATGGTGGTGGAGCGGTACATCCACCACCTTGCGCGCTGAACAGGGTAGTCGTCGCTCAGCGTGGCCTCTCGTGACGCCCACACGAGTAGGACAGCCGGGCGGACGCCGCGTCAGTAGGCGTGGCGCGCTTCCTCTCGGCGTCGGTGAGGACTTTGACGAGGCCACGCAGCGTGGTTGACCAACATATCTGTCTTTGGGGAACTAGCCGCACACCTCGATCAAGCGCCACCCTCGTCATCATTTGGCGAGGTCCATCATTGCCCTCTGCCACCGAGGCTTCTCTCCATGGAGGCGGCTGCAGCGGTCGCCGGCGAGGGTATTCTCGATCTCAGAGGTGGGGATAAGAGGGAGTTCGAACCGGCGCCTGTGGGAGGTGGGTGAGTGTGTGGTGGGGAGGAGAGTGGTACAGTTACTTATTTAATGGCATTTAGGACATGGGCAGGAAATGTACAATAATATTCTTTCTACCTCCCGCCCGGTCATTAGACAAGAAAGAATTTTTGATTTTTTACAGGAAACATCTTACTTTATTTAAACAAAGACTGGGATCTAAATGCGCTAATACACTAAGGATACAATCAGGGGCCAAAGCCTCCAAACCAAAGAAACACAAGCGCCTACAGCTACCTTAGCCAAAGTATGAGCCGCCGATTAACACAGTAAATAATTGAAGCAAGTGTTCTACTCTTGTTCCTTCTCCACTTTTCTGCACCTGATAGAAGACAAGTTAAGTTAATGAATGATACAAACTTTAATACTCCACAATACATACAAACACTTACTTCTGATTTAGTTTGCATTTCTTGCTACATTTAGTGTGTCCTACCAATTTGCATACGCCGCACCGGGTTTTCAACTCATCAAAAGAGAGTGGTCTACCATTTTTGAGACAGTATGGCTCCCATCTGCCTTTGTTGCATCTTTGCTTGACACTTTCATAGGATCTTTAACCTCAATCATGTTGCCTACACCATCGTTCACATATTCAACTGCACACTTACTGATGTCATTTTTTTGCTTCAACAAATTTTCCTGTAGCAGATCATACTCATGACTCTTAGCTATCACAGCCTTCAAACTCTCCTGTAACTGATCCCACAAAGCAGGGTGTTTGCATGCCGCATGCATAGCTTCAGACGCTAACACACTGACCTGGCTATATTTCATTCTTTTCCCGGCCCCAGTCCAACCAAATCCCAACAGATCGCTTGTGCGCCTCGCGGGCAGTCCCAACCTTGCTTCTTTCATGAACCGAATAAGAACTAAACACTTTGGTATTTCAGATATGTTCAAGTTCTTTAGTACATCGAATATGTGCTTGCAAGGTAGACCCTATCGAATCATTCTTCTGCAGCTGCACCTTATAGTTTCTGCGAAATTTACTGGTGTATACTCCACCCAAAAACGGCGCATCCGGTTATTCTTCCAGGCCACGGTGTACTGTTGTGATCCATCTCCCAGCTTATTTTCTACAATCTCCATGCCGTCAATTTTTCTAAGATCATCCTGCAACATATAGAAGTTTGCTGGAGTGAAGACGTGAGAAGCAGCTATCTCAAGTTCCCTCGACCTAGTAACTGCACCGTAAACTCTGTGAGGCCGTGCAGTCATCTCGCGCCTCGTTTTCACGGATCGCTGGCATGCGTTCTCATAGTGCAAAATCATATCCACCAGGGTCATTTCTCCGTCTAGGTGGAGGTGAAGGCATGAGTTCGTGCTTTCACTCCGCTGGTTGCTTTTCATGCCAAGCCAAAACCCTCTCATTAGATATGCATGCCCACAGTCTCCTCTTCTTATACATCCGCCTCAACCATGTTACAGTTTTTTCCGACTGCCATTTTTTGGAAAATGCGTGCCATCTCTCCTCAAACGTTGTCGTGGACGTGCTGTAGTACAGAAGAGTTCGGAACTCCTTCAAGGACTTGTGACTGAGGTGAATCTTCATATTTTTCTCTATGTGCCACGTACATATACGGTGCCATACGTCTGGCAAGACTTCGTGAATTGCCTTGATCATCGCAGCGTCGGCGTCTGTGATAACACTCTTAGGCATCTTTTGACACATGGACCTCAAAAAAGTCTGCAGAGCCACACGTATGTCTCCTCGGTCTCGTCCGAAACTATGGCACAACCAAAAACAGTGGTCTTCCGATGATTGTTAAGACCAACAAAAGGAATGAATGGCATACCATAGCGGTTCATCTTGTACGTGTTGTCAAATACAAGCACGTCGCCGAAGTCCTCATAGTCATGACGAGACAGGGAGTCGCACCAGAACATCCTATTCAAATGTCCTTCCTTATCTAGCCTGTACTCGAAAAAGAAGCTAGGATCCCTCTGCTTCCCTACTGGCCATGATGCCTATGGCTGTGGCAGCATCACCTTTTGAAAGCAGCTTCCTCTTCTCCTTGGCGCAAAGGTTATATATTTCACGCCTGGTAAAACCAACACCGCCGTACCATATATGCTTGCTGATGAAACAATCCATCATGTCGTGAATTATAATCCCTGCAGCTCCCATGGACATTATCTCATGCTTTTGGTACTCTTTGATTTTTCTGTGGGACCAAAGAAAAGGTACCTCGTCCGGTCCTGCCAACATATGGCTATGCTTGTCCTCAAAACTTTCAACATACCAAACCCCACGCTTTTGGTCAAGCTTGACGGTCAGGTGCGCTTTGCAAAAGCAGTGTGTCTCGGCTTTGAGCCTACGGCTGTGTCCTTCCTCGGTTAGCAACTTGGTGTCACGTTTCCCTTGTCTTGAACAAACAAACCGCCTATAACGCATATGACGTGACTTTGTTTTGCTATACCTGACCTTATTCTTTCTAATGCTGAAACCATTATCTCTAGCGTAGCTGTTGTAGAAATCATACGCAGCATCGTGAGACGTAAAGGTCATTTCCATTATCTGCATGAACATATCCCTCTTATCATCTGCAATGGTAGTATCTTGGACATTCTTTGCCCCATCATCTTGTGTCACCTACACAATCAAACCACAGCCATGAAAACAGTTTTCTATGGTTTAACATTACTTACATCCATAGAACATTGATTACACACATACCTCACTCATGATGACCGACGACTCGGACTCCCCAGAACCAGGTGCATCTAATGGTTCGTCGTTAAGGCCTGTCTCCACGTCGGATTCACCGTAATAGTCGTACGCATTATGACATTCAGAAATGAACTGAAAATACAACACAAATACATAATTACTTATCATATAATGTTCCAGAAGAAATTCAATTTGCATGCCAACAAAAGCGTTTCACTTACGTACTGACTAATGTAATCTTCATTCGAGAGCTCCGAGTTGTTTTCCTAATCATCATCAAGCTCATCCATCTATAAATTTTCAACACAAAGATTTAATGTTGTCGGATGCCACCAAAAATTACAACATGACAATGCCACGCACATTAAGATCGTCCCATTCGCTCCCATTCTCGACCGATCTTCACGATCTGAATTTTCATCATCTGACTAATCTTCTATCCAGTCTTTCATCAGTTCTCCAAACTCCATGTCTACCATGATATCAGTTAACTCCTCGTCCGCCATTTCCTACAACCAATAATATGTATCATCACATGTGCAAACATTATCAATGATGAAATATAAAACACATAGCACATGATCACGGATGTTATGTAAACAACCACAACCGAGGCCGTTCAGATCTGCCAAACTTAGTAAGGAAGATGGCCATGGCACCCGTCGAGATCACTTTCAATCGCGAGGAACTGCACGATCTCAAAACCTAGCTAGATCTGTGATTACCTCTGCCGTCGGATACCTAGGTTAGCCGCCACATCAATTAACGATCCGCATGGTGCGCTGAGCCGACGGCAACCGACGCTACGTGAACCCAGATCACGAGGAGCAGCACTACCGGAACAAGATCCACGATCGCATGCGCCGCCGGTAGCTAGGTTACCCGCTCCGCTAGGTTAACCATCGCCAGCGCGCGCGGCAGTTCGTTCGATGTTGCCATGGCGAAGACTAGAGGGGGGACGCGGGATGCGGTACATGTGCGCGATCGTTGGAGATTCACGACGTTGTCGCGCCCGCTGTCCGACGAGATCGCCGGCGACGAGATAGCCGCCGGCCGGTGGAGATCTACTACGTGACTTATGGAGCTGCGTCAATGCTCGCGAGATTGATGGAGCTGCTCGCGTGAATGATTGGATTCGGCAGGTCTTACGTGGACGTGGGGTCGTGTGATGTTTTTTTTTCGGACCAGGGTACTGTACGTATACGGTCCGGGTTATACAGGGCTAGACAGGGTTTGGATCTGGGCTGCGACGGGTCAGAAAAAAAACAAATTCGCGGGGACAAAAATACCCCTCCGAAATTAGGTTAGGGGGAGCACCGGAGCAGGGCTCCAGGAACACACGTACGAACAACGTTTTCTGGTGCTTACAGACGAGGGTGTCGGCTGCTTATATTGATTGCAATAAGAGTACGTAGGTAGGTCTGGTTCCGAGCTGGACTCTCTCTGAGATAACCTGTTCCGACTACAACTATACGTACAGGCCGTGTCGTGCTTGCCCATCGGCGGACGATCAATTGTCATCCTCAATTCCAATCGCCGCTGCCGCTCGCCCGCTTACGTCCCGTACCGCGCGCCGCCATGTCAGGCCTCCCTGCCGCCGCCGCATCCCGGCGCTCGGCCCGTCGACCCTGGCCACTCATCGACTCAAAGTGCCTCATCGGCGACCGCGACAACGCGACCACCGCCCACGCAGTCACGAGCCAAAGGAACGACATCAAGGTGACCTTCGAGCTGGCCGACCCGCCCGGCGTATCTCGCTGCTTCGTCCACTTCCCCGGCCTGGCGGAGAGCCGCTACGGCGTAGAACCCGTGGTTGTGAGCTCGGCGGACGCCTTCGTCCTTCTGGTCGTCCCCTTCACCACCGGCCACGGGCGCAGGGAGGACAACGATTTCTTCATCTACAGGGCAGGTCCAGGGGCACCATCTCTCCACCTTCTCCCTGGCGTCGGCCCCGACTGCTATCCCGACAACGTCATGCTGGCCGGTGTCGTGCCCCTCGGTGGCGCCGATCTCAACAACAGAGACTACGCCGTGGTCTTCCCTCGCTATCAAACTCTTGCTCATGGTACACCAACGACTCTACCAGCACGGAGTACAACCTCGGTGTGTATCGCTCCGATATCTCTGAGTGGAAGTGGGTCAATGTGAAGTCCAAGTACCACAATCCTGAAGTAATTATGCAGCATGAAGGCACCCGCGTGATCTTCGCCGGAAGGGGAACACTTGGCTGGGTCAATCATTGGCATGGCATTCTTCTATGCAACGTGCTCGACCAACATCCTGCCATGCGTTTGATCCAATGGCCAGTTCCAATCCCTAGCGATCAGGTGTCAAAGTTCAGCATTGGAGTCGACAATATCTATGCACAACCGTTCCGCGACATCGCAATAAGCAATGGCGTGATCAGGTTCGTCGAGCTAAAATCATGTCGGTATAGTGATACCCGTAATGAGAAAGGGGTCATTGGCCAAGGCTGGATGATCACCACATGGAGCAGGGCGATCTTCTCAAATAAGTGGAACAAAAAGTTCACTGTCAAGGCTGATAACGTGCCTGTCACAGATTCAAGTTACCCTAACGTATCGGGTGGCAAGAGGTTGAGCTGGGACAAGGTGGTTCACGGTGCGCCCACTCTTAGCTTGCGTGACGACGATGTTGTCTACATCATGGCTAGACTGGACACCCGCCCCACGGTGGCATGGATGCTTGCCATTAACATTAGAGAGGGAACACTAGCAGCGGTCAAGCAGTGTTCTACTAAAAAGATGCCCGGTTTTGATCCGACTTATGTTCAATGTGCCTTGTCCGACTACCTCAAGCGGTGGAAAAGGTGATGAGAAAGGGGACCTTAGAGGGAAACTATGGAGAAATTGGTTATAAGTACTTGTATTAGCAACCTTGATTGATGATTTATAGCTTGCCAACTTTATAGCATGTACGTGCTTCTTATTCAGTTTTATCGCGATGAAACAACGAGTTTATTCCTCAGCAATGATAGGGGTTACATCTGCTTCTTATTGATGTGTGGTCTCTCCTTTGAGTCGAGCTGAGTTACGAGAAATTGACATGAACTGGAATATCCGAAACTCCTATCTCTTTTTTGCTATATGCCTTATTGTCATCAGACGAATTCGTTGCAACATAGGAATAATGTTGGCAATGCAAACTCTTTGCGGCTCAACATCAATCGCAATTTACAACAATGCTTCTTCCCCCTCGTATATCTATTAACTCAGCTGGAAGATGAGTGTCGGTTCAGAGCTCATTTATGATGCCTGGGAACAAAGTAACAGATCAATTAACTAATTTAGTTTGGGCTAAAGTTTTGATCAGCTACAGAAAGAAGGGACAACTGATCGAGTACAACCGGTTTCTCTTTTTTTTTTCTTGCAGTTTACATGACTGCATAGCTAATGCCGACAACAGAAAAACTTAGCTTGGAGAGTACAAAGGCTTCAGCCTGCAAATCAGTCCCACGTCTGCTTCATAGCAAGTTATCTGCACAAGTTCAGTATCCTACACGGCTGAATTCAGTACCGAAGGCACACTACTAAGTCGTTTAACACGGTTCAAGCCTGTGACTACGATTGATGCCGAGCGAGGGGTGTTGGGCTGACAGGGAGATTGTAGAGACGACTTTCTTTCTTCCTTCCTTCTAGAGAGAAGGTGCCAAAGACCCCGGCTCCTTTCCATTACCAACGAAACCAGACAGATCATCTATTACAAGCACGCGAAAAAAACTATAGTTGCTTGTTTGGTTACTGGAACTATCTCTGTTTTCGTTTTGCTTGCGGGCTGAGTTCAGATATTTTCGTTTGGTTACTGCAAATACCTGAACTCAGCCCGCAAGCAAAGCCAAAAAAAAAAGATAGTTCCAGTAACCAAACAAGCTACTAAAGGCTACTCAGAACGCTACCAACAACAACAGCCTCAGGGATGAGGGCTTTGCTGCTATTCTTGGACTTTGGCTATGAAATGTGTCATAAATCTATGAGCCTCCCACGGCGGGTCGGAGTGCATGGCGGTGACAGAGTCTGTTTGACCGCTGCCGGAGCGAATGCTGACAGATTCACCTCCACAGAAATTTCATTCTTGATTGCAGACTTTTACCAAAAAACGGTGATCTATTAGAAAATTCAACAAACCACACATTGCTATTTGAGTTACAGAGTAGAATGACTGGGTTGGAAGTCAAAGATGCAGGCAACTAATTATTACCAGAAATCAGTTATCAGCGAAAAAATTATTACCAGAAATCAAATGAGGAATTGCAAAACGCACAGTCTAATAATAACTAGACAAACAAAAACTACTCCCGCCTTCATATTAAGTGGCGGTGCCCAGACAGGTTATCATCAAAACAGAGATGGACATAGCTCCGGATGGTACTATCTGTATAAAACTAAAAAAGAACCACCAGCAGATAGCGGCAAGTTTTCACTGTGCTTTCGCCAGCCCAGGATCCCTGGGAAATATAAACAGATATAGATCAAATAAATAAATAAATTCAAGTAAGCAAAAATAGGTCTAGAACCATGAAATTCTTGTGGAACGATCCCAAACCTTTTAATTTGATCAAGTATGATCAATCTGGGGCCAGGGGGGATCTTAACATCTTTCAACGCACTAATGAGGCAACAAGAAGTAGAGTACATGAATACATCTTACATGCATAACTAAAAGGGCATCGAACACAACTGGACCTAGATAAACTTACCTGTCAGTAAGGAGGGGCAAGGTATGATCAGTAAGGTGACCCTTCCTGAAATTCTTCTCATATTTCTCGAGGCCCAGATTTTGTAACATGCTACTTGTCCTGGCATAGTAGTTAGGTTCACTCACACCCTGTGGTTTTGAGAACCTCTGCCCAATCTACATACCCATAAGCAGAATTATTTATTACATAATATGAATGCCAGACCAACATATATCAGCTAGTTGTGGGTTGATGACAAGGCAACCAAATACGTAGTAATTTCATCAAAGCAAAGAAGATTTGGGGAAAAAAAAGAGAAGCATCCCTTTCGATTTCACCATAATAGTATCAGCATAATATGTGTGTGTATTTACACTCACAATTTAGCAAAAGTCTAAGCAAAAAGTTGCTCTTCCATGCACAAGGTTCTTCTCTTCTGTTTTCTGGAGACCTAAGACCTGTAAGGCCCCAGCCTCCAGGCGATTCCTACATGCTGGCCATGTTCTAGAGATAATTCAGAGGTTTATAATACTGAAAGGAAAAAGGAGGCATGGAAGCGCTCAAGCAAACTCGCCATCAGAATATTTTTGATGTGCCCAACATTTCCATGCAAGCCATACCATCAAAATAAACTTAATTATGAATTTTAAAAGGTAAATGCTGGTTCAAAATGCTCTGGTGAAGCACATGCTGTATCTACTTTAAAGTTGGCCATGATTCGTCTAATGTACAGAAGCAACTGTCATCTCCACATGCAAGGCAAAACATTGTCTGTTTACTCAATTATTAATGTACCCATCCAAACCACAAAAGATCATAAGCAGGCAACAGAACAGCAAATTGACCTTTCATCAACATTGAAAATTTAGTGGCAAGATGGACTGCACAGAAAAATGAATCCAAATTGTAATATAACCAACAACCATGACTAGATCATTACCATGAAAAAGCCACCCTGAAACACCGCAAAACCAACACCGGATGTGATTGCACTTGCGACCGGATTAGGAGTAGGAGTTCCCATTCCACTCACTAGAGAGAACAGAACACCGGAACCAAAAGCGGCTGCCATGCTATAAAAAATACAAATAGGATGTCTGTCATGCATAAAGTGACAAGTATCGATTTCTTAATTGGGGTTAAAGAATCAGCAACCAGAAACCTGAAGCTGTGCAATAAGGACCATCCTTTGGATGATTCCATCTTTGCATTGCCAAGATTAAGACACCACACTGACAATATAAGCTATAGTCCTTGAAATCTGCCAAATAAGAATGAAATACCTAAGCCTCACCTGCCCTGGATGTCCTCTACTCCGCGTATCCTTCTCATGACACATGAGATGCCTGCGTTTGTACCAGACATGACTGCAAAGTTGCGCGCTTGCACCAACGGTCCAGCAGCTAAAGCCTGCAAGGCAAAAAAGCAAGCAGGCCGGTGACCATCCTGTGGAAGTTCAAAACTTAGCATTCTGTCTGGCCAACATTTGCTATGTCATCAAAGCGAAAATGCAGGCCTTGACCTATGTTGTTGGCTATAGATCAGGAATCAAAAGCGACGGGTCACAAGCCAGTATTACAAATTAATTGTGAGAAAACATGTTCCAATCGTACACACAATCGCTAACATAGGCCATCACGAACAATTCATCAACAGGAAATAAGATAAAAATAAGCAGAGGAGGATGCCGTATGTAGGGTTGGCAACCTGCGCCTGCTTGAAGGACGCCATGGCCTGCGGGTCGGCGTTGGGGGGAAGCGGAGGCACCCACGACGCTCCCCCGTCGGCGGTGATGGAGCCCATGAGGCCCCCGAGCGCCCCGCCCTGGACCGCCCCCGCCGCCGTGGTCACCGCCGCCTCGACATGGATGGGCTGCTTCGCCATCCAGGCGCGGAACCCCGCCTCAATCGCCCTCACGCGCCCGCTCCACTCCTCCAGGGGGTTGCGGCCGCCGCGCGCCTGCGCCGGCGGCGACGGCGAGGAGGAGGAGGCCATCGCAACCGAATCCCCTCTGCTTCTCTCGCCTTCCCCTCGCGTCTCGGCGCCTTAGAAAACGGCCAGCCTATCCTTCGCACGTAGCGTAGGATAGTTGCCAGATCGCGCACATGGGCCGCGCGAATAGCGCTCCCTTCGCGGACGAAAAATAGCTGTATTTTTTTTTTGGTGTGTGTTCGGTAGGAAAAATAAAGTCGATTGATCCCTGATGCGTTCACAGATTAAAATAACATATTTATTGTAAGAAAATGTTCATGAGTTTTTAAAAAGAATGCACGCGGATTCAAATCGTCCGTGAGTTTGGAAAATGTTCACAAATTAGAAAATCATGGATTTATTATATAGTGTTCTTCAGTGTATAAAAATGTTCAATAATTTTAAAAAAGGATCATTAATTTTAAAAAGGGTCACACATTTTATTAGATGCTGAACAATTAGTAAAAGTTCACAATTTTAAAAAAAACTTGATGGATTTAATGAATGTTCATTCATTGTTAAAGGAAGATAAATTGATAAATCAAAAGAGGGAAAATAAAAAATCTGAAAGAATATAAAAGAGAAGACCAAGCTAATTATAATAAAAAAAAGAAAACCGGGAAAAAATCAGGCGGAAAACGGCCAGCAGAGCAACATCGCTACGAGGAAGGGGTAAATGGTTGAGCCCGCCAGCAGAGCAACACGCCAACACCCACGTGATTTCTAGGATATTCCACTCTTTATCCCGTCGAACTCTTCACTTACCCGGCATGCAGGACTCTGTCGGGGTGAATTCCATCTGCTTGCTAGTGATGAAAAGCAGTTTCTGTCCTAGTTATTGTTCTTAACAGGTGTCATTTCTTTTCACCGCAAGAAATGGGGTGTCATTTCTTCAAGTGGTATTAATATACAGAGAAAGATGTCTAGCATATGTTCTGTCTCCTTTTACTGGATCTGCTGGAACACTGTCATTTCTGCATGTTATAAAGTTTGTGACATCTTTGCCAGCTTCCTGGCACAGGATGGGCCATTCTTCAGGTACATCAGCTAGCAACATTTCCCTTTTGTTTTGTTTTGTTTTCCCCCCAAGCCCTCGGCTAGGGCTTCCAGTAGTGTCAGTCCAAGAGGAGATTAAAAAATACAGGATTTTTGTCAAGTTCAAACGGTTATGGGCAAACTCTGTAATATTCTTAGGAGAACATTCAACATCCTTTACTGCTTCTAATCCATTCAGTTTCACTGCAGCAGGAGACACATGAAGCATCTCGCCAACTTGCCAAGGAAGCACAACAGGAGTAATTTAGCTTACCTAGCAGATGAAATTTGGCAACAAGATATTTATTTCTAGGATAATGTACATAAGCTCCCCTTTTTCAATTTCATCTGAAGAACTAATCATAAAATCATCTAAAGAAATCTAGTTGAATTTTGTCCACATTACATTTGATGTTGTAATTTCCTCCAATAACCCATCTTGGTCTCCTCCAGATGTCAAATTTACTTCATGATAGCTAGTCGAAATGCACAACATCGTAGGCAGGGACAACATGTTCTTATTTCGAGTTGAGAAAAACAAGAATGACAGTCCTTACAGGATTTTGAAACAAAGAAATAGTCATTGGTTCAGTGCAACTACTGCTTAAGAGCATTCATATCCACCGCCTTCTCCACTATGAGTTTTCATCCATACTAAATGGCAAGTAGGCTGACCGCCAGATGTTCATATTCAACCTTCTCATGTCCAGCTTCCTGGATCACCTGAGCAAAATTTTCCTGAAAATTAAGAAGTCTGATTAGCAAAAATGTAAAAAGCAGACAACAAAACAACTGAAAACTCTTCAAATCAAGGCAGCTCTCTACCAAATGGCACTTAATATGAAGCTATTGATGCACTCAAGTCTCAACCAAGTATTGCTATCATTTCCTATCATAGGCAACTAGCTCCCTCACGACCAGAATACAAATATACTGCATCTCATTATTGGAGAAAAGAAGGATACTGAATTTCCAAATTTTAGAGAGTAATAATTGGAAACAGTAGAACACAAAACTTACATTATTTTCTAGAAAGAACTAGTCAGATTGTTTTCCGAAGAGTGAGACACACTAAACATCAATGAGGCCACTACATATCAAATGTACAGAAAAAGGAACACATTTCCCTTTATATATCAAATGTACAAGAAATTCAATAAACAACAACGAATTTCATTAGTCTTTTATGGGCAACCTTACGCAGTGTCCACAATAGAGGTTGCTAGCAGATGATATAATCATATAACTTTGTCGCAGCGCTTAGTACCTCATAACTGACTTCTCTGTAGTTTTTCTTCAAGCTCCCTTTCCTGAAGACCTCCACTGCTTGAGGTAGTTGGAGAAGGCACACTGAACATAAGTCGGTTCAAGACCAAGCATCTTTTCAGCACAACACTGCTTGACCGCTTCCAGTGTTCCCTCTCTAATGTTAATAGCAAGCATCCATGCAATCGCGGGCCGGATGTCCAGTCTAGCCATGATATAGACAACATCGTCGTCACACAAGCTCAGAGTGGGCCCACCATGAACCACCTTGTCCCAGCTTAGCCTCTTGCCACCCGATACCTTAGGGTAACTTAAACCTGTGTTAGGCACATTATCAGCCTTGACAGTGAACCTCTTGTCCCACTTGTTTGAGCGGATCCCCCTGTTCCATGTGGTGATCGTCCAGCCTTGGCCAATGACCCCTTTATCATTGCAGGCATCGCTACGCTGATAAGGTTTGAACTCAACGAACCTGATCACGCCGTTGCTTATAGCGACATCACAGAACGGCCGTGCGTAGATATTGTCGACTCCCATGCCGAACCGCGACACTAGATTGCAAGGGATTGAAACAGGCCACTGGATCAAACGCATGACCGCGTTGTTGTCAAGCACGTTGCATAGAATAATGCCATGCCAATGATTTACCCAGCCAAGTGTTTCCCTTCCGGCGAAGATCACGCGGGTGCCTTCGTGCCGCATAATTACCTCGTGATTGTGATACTTGGTGTGCATGGTAATGATGGCCGTCTCGGTGCGCCACGGCCACTTGGAGATGTCAGAGCGATACACGAGGAAGTCGCATATCTTGCTGGTAGAGTTGTATAGCGAGCGAAATTTTGATCCCAAGGGGAAGACCACGGCGTAGTCTTTGTTGTTGAGATCGCCGCGGGGCACGACGCCGGCCAGCGTGATGTAGTCGGGGTAGTGGTAGGTGCTGGGGATAAGGTGGAGGGATGGGACCCCTGGACCTGCCCTGTAGACGAAGAAATCGTTGTACTCCCTGCGGCGGCCGGAGTCGCCGGTGAACGGGACGGCGAGAAGGACGAACGCGTCCGCGGAACTCACAACCACGGGATCTCCTCCGTAGCGGCCCTCCGTCAATCCGGGGCAGTGGACGAAGCAGCGAGAGACATCGGGCGGGTCCGCGAGCTCGAAGGTCACCTTGATGTCGCCGCTTTGGCTCGTGACGCCGCGGGCGGTGGTCGCGTTGTCGCGGTCGCCGATGTGGCACTTTGAGTCGGTGAGCACCCAGGGGAGACGGCCACAGCGCCTGAAAGTGGCGGCAGCAAGGGGGTCTGGCATGGCGGCAAGGGGACGTCAGGCGGGCGGGCGGCAGCGGCGATTGGAACTGGGGAATCGTATCATCCACCGATGAGGAGGGTATAAGCAACCCTGTAGCTAGCTATATGGGCCGGTGAGAAGGCACGAGACGGCCCATTTAACTAATTTATAAGAATTTTAGGGTGACATTAGCGATCAGGCCACGGCTGGCGCACGCTAGTGAAGCTTCACGTCTACACGCGTGTTATTAAATCTACCAGCAAACACTTAATAGCTTTTTTTCCCCTAGGGCAACCTAGGGTTCCCAAGTTCCTCTCGGCGGCGCTCGGCGAGAGTTCATCGACAACCCACGTCTGAATACCCCCGGTCTAATCAGGATCGGGTTCTAGTGAGTCCTAATATTCGATCTGCCCGATCTCATGGCTGATAAGGCGAAAGCAGCACGCTGGGGTGAAGCATCTGGTGGCGGCGGCGGCGGATCTCAGGCGGAGGCAAACCTGGAAAGTAAATTCGAAGGTCTGAATCTCCATGGCGAGGAGGAAGAAGAGTTGGATCTATCAGGTGAAGTGGAAGAACTGTTGGCAGAAACAAGATGGCT
This sequence comes from Aegilops bicornis, assembly GCA_021605145.1. NCBI lineage: Eukaryota > Viridiplantae > Streptophyta > Magnoliopsida > Poales > Poaceae > Aegilops > Aegilops bicornis. The sequence goes on along the minus strand of CM038671.1, from coordinate 29,707,362 downwards.
GGGGGTGTTTAGGGTTCATACCCAAAGACCCTTCTCCCACGTCGCTCTTTTTAAGGACATACGCAATGCTTGGGCATCCGCGCAAGATGTGATCTTCAAAACTATGGGTGAGAATCGTTTCATTGTTCAATTCATGTGTCTTGGTGATTGGGATAGGGTTATGAAAGGCGGTCCCTGGCTGTTCCGTCGTGAAGCGGTGGTAATTGAAGAGTATGATGGGTTAACTAATGTCCTGGAGTGTCAGAATACTACACCTAACGCTCTGGCGACTGCCATGGCGACCCGTTGACCGATGGAGCCGGCGGCAGGCCGGGAGCCGAGCCTGGGGGCGAGTAGTGAGGGATGGGGTGTGGGTGGCCTCTCTGTTGTGGAGTGGAGCACCTTCAAACGGCGGGGAAAAGACATCCTACGCCGGGCGAGAGATCCGGAAGGCTGTCTGCGGCGCTTGCGGATCAAAGCAGATGGCTTCTTCAAATTGGATCCATCTGCATCGATTCAAAGGGTGCAGGGGCGCAGATCGAGGCCCCTGATTTCGCCAGGAAGAATCACATCACGGTGAGTTATGGAGAGTTTAAAGGAGCAGTTTCTGATAGCACTGGTGGAAAAACAGGCTTCCGTCCAGCCCCATAAGTCGCGAAGCTGTAGGAACCGCGACTAATGGGACCTTTAGTCATGATTACGGAGGTGAACCGCGACCAAAGGCCTGGGCCTGTGGCGCTCGGTGGCAGTGGTGCGTGAGGGGCTTTAGTCGCGGTTGTCCAGACAACCGCGACTAAAGGCTTCGGCACCTTTAGTCACGGTTTGCCGTGCCAACCGCAACTAAAGCCCTCCCTATATATACCCATCCAGCAGCCAACACTTAGCCATTTGGAGCCATTCTCTTCACAAGTGGGTGTAGGTTTGCTTTTGGTTCCTCTTATGCACATAAGGTGTTTGATGAAATGCCCCAAGAGCATGAAACAAACATGACATGAAGTGTTGGAGCCACACTCTTCGATCATGTTAGCAACTTGATGAACCTTTGATGTGTCAATATGCATGTGTGTAGTTCATTGTTTAATTTATATTGTTTGTAGCTAGTTAGTTTAACAAATGCATGATGGTTAATTATATATTTTATATTATAATAATGCAGATGAATCGGCAATGGATGTCTGATAACCGACTCTCGGCGAGTTCACTACGGGTTTGAAAGATTTCCTCGTAGTGGCTAATGCGAACAAGCGGGGGTTTTGTTATCTGTCCATGTGTTATCTGTAAGAATGAGAAGGGTTACTCTTCCTCAAGAGTTGTTCACATGCATCTCGCTTGTAAGGGTTTCATGCCAAGCTATAATTGTTGGACCAAGCATGGAGAAAGAGGGGTTATAATGGAAGAAGATGAAGAAGGGATGATTTCATCGATGAAAGCTATCTTGCTCATTTCGGTGATACTTTCATGGAGGATGCTGAAGGTGAAGGGAAGGTGAAGAAGAGGCACGTGATGATCCCGTTGATGATCTTGGTCGGACCATTGCCGATGCACGGAGACGCCGCGAAACCTGAAAAGGAGAGGGAGAATTTGGATCGCATGTTAGAGGATCACGTAAAGGCGCTGTACCCCGGATGCGATGATGGTCTGAAAAAGCTGGGCTGCACAATCGGATTTGCTGAAATGGAAGGCGAGGCAGGTGTAGCTGACTCGGCATTTGAAAACTTGCTGAAAATGTTGAAGAATATGTTTCCAAAGGATAACGAGTTGCCCTTGATCGTCTGAAGCAAAGAAGGTTGTCTGCCCTCTAGGTTTAGAGGTTACGAAGATACATGCATGCATCAACGATCGCATCCTCTACCGCGGTGAATACGAGAATTTGAATGAATGCCCGGTATGCACTTTGCATTGCGTTATAAGATCGAGGCGATGACCACGGTGACGATGTTGAGGGCCGTAAACCGTGAAGAGGGTTCCCGCCAAGGTGATGTGGTATGCTCCTATAATACCACGGTTGAAAGCGTCTGCTCAGAACAAAGAGCATGCCAAGTTGTTGCGATGGCACAAAGAGGACCGTAAGTCGGACGGGGAGTTGAGACACACCGCAGATGGAACGCAATGGAGAAAGATCGACAGATGGTTCAAAGATTTTGCAGGTGACGCAAGGAACATAAGATTTGCTCTAAGCACGGATGGCATGAATCCTTTTGGCGGCAGAGCTCCAGCCATAGCACTGGCCCGTGACTCTATGCATCTACAACCTTCCTCCTTGGTTGTGCATGAAGCGGAAGTTCATTATGATGCCAGTGCTCATCCAAGGTCCGAAGCAACCCGGCAACGACATCGATGTGTACCTAAGGCCATTAGTTGATGAACTTTTACAGCTGTGGGTGGTGTCCGTGTGTGGGATGAGCACAAACAAGAGGAATTTGACCTCTGACGTTGCTTTTACGTAACCATCAACGATTGGCCTGCTCTTAGTAACCTTTCGGGACTGTCAAATAAGGGATACAATGCATGCACGCATCGCTTACATGAGACTGAAAGTGTACATTTGCCAAATTGTAAGAAGAACGTGTACCTTGGGCATCGCCGATTTCTTCCGAAAATTCATCCAAGAAGAAAGAAAGGCAAGCATTACAACGGCAAGGCAGATCACCGGCGAAGCCTGCGGAACGACCGGTGCCGAGGTATTTGATATGGTCAAGGATTTGAAAGTCATCTTTGGAAAGGGTCTGGCGGACAATCAGTTCGAAGGGAGCCGACGGGCACGCAGCCATGTGGAAGAAGAAATCTATATTCGGGAGCTAGAATATTGGAAAGTCCTAGATGTCCGCTCTGCAATCGACGTGATGCACGTTCTGAAGAATATTTGCGTGAACCTCCTAAGCTTCTTGGGCGTGTATGGGAAGACAAATGATACAAAGGAAGCACGGCAGGACCAGCAACTTTTGAAAGACCACGATGACCGCATCCGGAATGGTTTCAAGGTCGTGCCGCCTACGCTCGACCAAAGAAGAGAAGGTCATCTTTTTGAATGGCTGAGCAGTATGAAGGTTCCGTCTGGATTCTCGCCCAATATAAAGGGAATAATAAACATGGCGGAGAAAAAGTTCCAAAACCTGAAGTCTCACGACTGCCACGTGATTATGACGCAATTGCTTCCGATTGCTTTGAGGGGCTCCTGCGGAAAATGTTCGAGTAGCCATTGTGAAGCTATGTGCATTCCTCAATGCAATCTCTCGTAAGGTAATCAATCCGGAAGTTCTACCACGGTTACTGAGCGATGTGATCCAATGTCTTGTCGGTTTCGAGTTGGTGTTCCCGCCATCCTTCTTCAATATTATGACGCACCTCCTGGTTCACCTAGTCGAAGAGATTTTCGTTCTCGGTCCTGTATTTCTACACAATATGTTCCCCTTCGAGAGGTTCATGGGAGTATTAAAGAAATATGTTCAGAACCGTGCTAGGCGAGAAGGAAGCATCGCCAAGGGCTATGGAAATGAGGAGGTAATTGAGTTTTGTGTTGACTTTGTTCCTGACCTTAAGCCGATTGGTCTTCCTCGATCGCGGCACGAGGGGAGACTAAGTGGAAAAGGCACGATCGGAATGAAATCAACGATATGTATGGACGGCCATTCTCTGATCAAGCACACCACCTTTATCTTGACCAATTCCAGCTTGGTGGCTCCGTACTTTGAGAAACACAAGAATATTTTACGTTCTGAATCCTGGATTAGGAAGGCCCACATGGAGACTTTCGGCAGTTGGTTGAGAAAACATTTAATGAATGACAATGATGTTGTAGATCAGCTGTACATGTTGGCCAAGACACCATCTTCGACTATAACGACTTTCCAAGGGTACGAGATAAATGGGAATACATTTTACACGATCGCCCAAGATAAAAAGAGCACCAACCAAAACAGTGGTGTCCGCTTTGATGCAGGAACCGAGAATGGGCAAGAGGTCACATATTATGGTTACATAGAGGAGATATGGGAACTTGACTATGGACCCTCCTTTAAGGTCCCTTTGTTCCGGTGCAAATGGTTCAAGCTAACAGGAGGTGGGGTAAAGGTGGACCAGCAATACGGAATGACAATGGTGGATTTCAACAATCTTGGTTACCTTGACGAACCATTCGTCCCTAGCGAAAGATGTCGCCAGGTTTTCTATGTGAAGGACATGAGTAGCAAACCGAGGAAACAGAAAGATAAGAAAACGATCAAGACATCATGCGATGATCCAAAGCACCACATTGTTCTTTCAGGAAAAGAAACATCGTGGGAGTGGAGGACAAGATGTACATGTCGGAAGATTATAATATGTTTGCTGAAATTCCGCCCTTCAAAGTGAACACCGACCCAAGCATTAAGTTAAATGATGAGGATGCTCCATGGATACGGCACAATCGTAAGCAAGCGAGGGACACAAGGGAAGAAATGATGTGTAATAATTTATTGTACCAAACTTTGTTGAATGGATCATGTGAATTATATTACCCGTGATGTGTTTGGTGTCCATTTTGAATGATTCGAGATACCACCGATGATACATGAAATTTGGAGTGATTTAGTGAGAAATGGCGGGAAAAATGGGAGCAAAAAAGTGTTTTCAAATTTGAAAACTAATGGCACTAACAGAAAGTTTATAATTTTTCTAAAACTAAAAGCAAAAAGAATTAAAAATAAAGCAAAAAACAACAAAAATAAATAATAATGCAGAAAACTAAAATAGCAACAATAAGTATTTTGTTGTAAGTAGAAACAAAATAAAATAAATAAAGCAACAAAGAAAACAAAAAAGTGTTTTCAAATTTGAAAACTAATGGCACTAACAGAAAGTTTATAATTTTTCTAAAACTAAAAGCAAAAAGAATTAAAAAATAAAGCAAAAAACAACAAAAATAAATAATAATGCAGAAAACTAAAATAGCAACAATAAGTATTTTGTTGTAAGTAGAAACAAAATAAAATAAATAAAGCAACAAAGAAAACAAAAAAGTGTTTTCAAATTTGAAAACTAATGGCACTAACAGAAAGTTTATAATTTTTCTAAAACTAAAAGCAAAAAAGAATTAAAAAATAAAGCAAAAACAACAAAATTAAATAATAATGCAGAAAACTAAAATAGCAACAATAAGTATTTTGTTGTAAGTAGAAACAAAATAAAATAAATAAAGCAACAAAGAAAACAAAAAAAGTGTTTTCAAATTTGAAAACTAATGGCACTAACAGAAAGTTTATAATTTTTCTAAAACTAAAAGCAAAAAGAATTAAAAAATAAAGCAAAAACAACAAAAATAAATAATAATGCAGAAAACAAAACAAAAAACTGGAAAAAAATAGTGCCTCCTCGGACCCCCACGGCCCGAATACGACTAGAAACCCTACATGGGCCAGATTCAGCCCGCAGGAGGCCAAGTAGGCCCCACAGCACAAAGCTAGTGATGATTAGGCCGAAGCCTGCAGTTGAGAGGAGCTCGAGAGGTGGTGGGCGCAGCGCTTATAAACCACTCTCGAGCTCTCTCAACTAGCGAGGTGGGACTAAACTTTTCGGCACGGGGCAGCACAAGGCCTTTAGTCGCGGTTGGGCAGGCGACCCGCGACTAAAGGTACAAAAAAACCGCCAAAACCCCTTTAGTCGCGGTTGGGCAGGCGACCCGCGACTAAAGGGTACCTTTAGTCGCGGTCCTCGTGGCCAACCGCGACTAAAGGGTGGGGCGATAAAATCAAGCCCTCGGCGCCGCCCGCCGTTTCTCGATCGCTGTTAGTCTCTGTCGCGCCCTCGGCGCGCCCGCCCGTCGCCCGTCGCCCTCGGCCGCCCGCCGTCGCCCTCGCCCTCGCGCGCCGCCCGCCGTCGCCCCTCGCCCACCAGCGGTGAGCTTGCCGCCTCCAGCGTTATCCAGCATCCCGTCGCCGCTCGTGCCACCCTATTCATACGCCCGCCGTCCGCTCCAGCCCCGTCTGCTCTCGCCTTCTTCTTGTGACGCAGCGCCGCACCTCGCCGGGACCACGTCCGTGCCGTCCCGCTACCTCGCCGCCTGGCTGCCTCCTTGTCGCCCGGTGGCCGCGCCGAGGCCATCGCCTGGGCTCGCCCGGTGGCGCGTGGCCGCGCCGTGAGCCCACAAGTCCGCACGCAAGACGCCCGTTAGGCCCCTCTCAACATCGACAAACGGGGCCCAGCCTGAAATGTAAAGAAAAAAAGCAGGAAAAAATATATTAATTAAAAATATATTAAAATATATTAATTAAAATCTGTTAATTCCAAATAACTGTTTAAAACTTTGAAAAATCATATTAAATAAACCGTAGGTCGGATCAAAAACTTTATACATGAAAGTTGCTCGTAACGCATTTAGACGAACCCGAATCGCTACCCACATACATGTCAGGTGCCTCTAACTATCTGAACATGGAATTCTCCCCTCAGGTCTTCTATCGACACAGTCCTAACCGGAAAACATTCGGCTGAATCCCCTTCACCTTTATCGTGTAGCCATATGTTAGGTCACTCCCGGCACATCATATTGCCCCTCTTCTCTCCGTAGACCCCGAGACCGATGCCGCCTGTGATCGACTACGCCGACAACGACCCTCCTTGCCGTGAGCAACCAGCAAGCCCCTTGACCATCCCGATATCGCCCATTCCGTGAAGACGTGGTTGTCTGTTGTCCTCGCCTCCCTCTCCGTGTGTGTTGTCCTCGCCTCCTCTCCGTGACGCCTGCTGCCGCCGCCCGTCTCAAGGCTCTACCGCGACACCCTCTCCCACCCCTTCCTCGCCTCCTTTTGCCACCGCCTTTCGCCACCGCCACCGCCACCGCCTTCTTCACTTAATTAATTTGTTTTTACTACATGTTTTCAGGATCGACATTATGGCGGACGATAGAGCTGACCCGATTATGGACAACTATGATCCGGACGGTGAAGCACATATGTTCGGCATCATAAACGGCGATATTCAATATGTGCCGACCGGAGAAGAAGAAGATGATATCTCTTCTTATCTGAACCTTGACGGTGAAGATGAAGGGCGCCGTCAAGAAGAAGATGTCAAGAAAGCGTCGATAAACGCATTTATCTTCAAATGGAAGTAGCAACCACCTCCGTGGCGAGGTATATATATACATTGAGCCTCCGGTGATACAAACTAACTGATTTGAATAAATATGTGTGCACTAACGCAGCGACTCTCTTTCTTATTTTAGCCCTCGGCGGATCGTCGAAACAATCGAAAGTCGTCAAAGCGTGGGCGCAACCAAGACGATGAAACAAGGAGAAACATGCACCATCGAGGTTGTCGACAAGGTAACCGCAGGCAGCTGGAGCCCCGCAAGAACGCCACCAAGTTTGTCAGCCAATGCGGAGCCATTGTTAGAGACAACGTCTCGATCACCGCCCGAAGTGGAATGAGCCAAAGAAGGCACGAATTGATGGTTTCACTTTTGTCGATAAGAGAACAAAAAGATTGCTTCAAGAAGCTTATGGAACATTTCGTTCTACCTCCGGAATACAACAAATTCGATGAGGAGGGTAACAAGATTGAGGAAAACAAGGAGAGGAGGAGGCTAGTCAAACAGTTCGCTCTTCATAAGATGGCCGACGCATTCCGGAAATTCAAGCAAAATCTAGCCCGTGACTTTGTCAAGCAGAACAAGACTCCGGATTTCAAAGGACAATATGAGAAACTGAAACATGATTGGCCAGAATTTGTGAAGCAAAAGAAATCGGAGCAGTTCATTGAAATATCGAAAAAAATAAGGAAAATGCGGCTAAGAAGGAGTACAATCATGTTATGGGGCCAGGAGGGTATCGCATTTTGGTGCCTAGGTTGGAGAAGATGGAGAACGAGATGAGGGCGCGAGAATCCGTCCAGTGCGGAGGATGGGACCCAAGGGCCAAAAAGCTGGTGGTACGGGCATGGGGAACGCTGAACCCGGAGACAGGGGAGTGTGTTTACCGGCAAATTAATTAAACCCACCCAAGCCCTTATTGACGCAATGAAGGATGCTCAACAGGGAAGATCAAGTTCAACAGAGAGAACGACCGACAAAAGCCCTCGGGAATCCTCGAACACGGAGGACGGTACGAGGCATGGGGCACATTCCGTGGAAAATAGGGTTCCCCAGATTTATGACCCGTCTGATTCTGAAGCCGTAAGAGAAAGATGGATCGGGAATCAGATGTTGTGGCGCGGTTGGCATCGGAAATGGATGTGATGAAGAAAACCATGAGTGTACTAGTAGCGAAAGAGATGCAGCTCGGGTGCAAGATGAAGATCATCCGGCGGATCTCGGAAGCCAAGAATGGAGAAGCAGCGTGGCTTCCACGGAGGCCCCACCGGCTGGTGCAGATGCACCGACGATCGAAATTACTGCACCGGAGCCTCCGGTGGTCGAAAATTACTGCACCGGAGCCTCTGGTGGTCGAAATTACTGCACCGGAGCCTCCTCGCTACCCGTGGGCGATATAAAGGAGATGAAAGAATGTCATCTGTATTATCCTATCGGGAACATGTCCATGAAGGTAGCCATCGGCAGTGCTTTACCATGTTTACAGAGCACTCCACCACAACAACCCCATTCAAGATGGCTATGCTCGTGTCACGGTGGAGGACATAGTCCAAGGGTTTGAGGACACAGAGATTGACATTGCTACACCTGAAGGGGAGAAAAGACTTGGAGATGTCAAGCGCCATTTCATTCTATGGCAAAAGAAGTTTATCAAGTTTCCAGGCGAGGCGCCAAGGACAACAAGTCCACCCCCCTACGGTGGTGGTGGTGGTGGTGGTGGTGGTGGCGGTTCACCTACACCTCCGTCACGTCAGCCGACGCCGCCCCCCAGTCCACAACGTCCGGCGGGTGATCAGCCGCCGCCCCCCAGTCCTCGTCCGGCGGGTGATCAGACGCCGCCCCCCAATCCACCTCCGACAAAGAAGCAGAAGCAGTCCTGGATTATTAACCCGGACCCTTATGTACCTAAGACCACAAAGGTACCGAAGCCATCACTGAAGCCTCTCCCCACAAGGCCTTGGGAACGTAGTGCCGAGGAAGTCGACGCCGCTGACTGCTCATTATGAGAAATGGAAGGCGGACTGCAAGAAGAAAAGAGAGCCCGAGCCCAAGCCAAGATATTCGATGAGCAAAAGAAGTGGGCTAAGTCATTTTTGAGCACACCGTCCCAAGTCATGAAGAATCTGCACGACGACTATGCACGTGAACTTGAGGCAGGCACTCATGTTCAAGGAGAACAAAGAGCGGAGAAGGCGAAAGTAAAAAAGCGGGAAACAAGTTGCCCAGCTCGGGAACAAAGTAAACAATCGATTGCCCCGCTTATAGTGGAAGCCCGGATGCCCCGAGATCATACAAGCTGCGACAGCACATGGATTGATCGTAACGAGTGCCGTAGAACAAGCGGCCAGCTTAGGTATTACTCTTCGTGAACTGTTAGGCCTTGATGAGGCGCCGATGAAGGATGTAGTAATTACATATGTCAAGAATGGGCCTCTCGTCGAGCCTCAAGGCAGGAAAATGATCTAACTGACAAAATCAAATGTCTGCTGAATTGGTAAAAGGGTTACATAAAAAATAAAACAGCCAAAGAATATATTTATGCGGAAGTTAGACATTCGCATCACTTCAAACATTACTATGTAACAATTGCACTGAGTGAATTGTTCCAGCTTTTCAATCTCATGAGCTCGACAAATCTATCATCAATTGCTACGTTCTGTAAGTGATTTATTAATTTCTACCCCATCTTGTTCATATTGCCTGCACTATATATATGTCCTAACTATATTGTTGTGTCCGCTATTATACATGCAGAATGAAGATTAAGGAATGCAGAGTAAGGAACATCCATGATGTTGGGTTCATTGACCCACACATCGTTAATGGATATGTGTTGGAGCGTCACCCCACCGGCGTGGAGGCAGACCTGTGGCAGTTTCTTACAAAGCAGGAACTCAAAAGTGATATTCTATTTCCTTACCATTTTGGGTGAGTGTTTCTGTCTTGAGCACATTAATTCTCTTTTGTTTACTCCATGCATGGTATGTGGCGGCTAATCGATGAGTTATGCATGAGGTACTGTGCATGTATCGTGTCCGCAGGTTCCACCGGATTCTGCTAGTAATTAAAGTTAACACCTCGTAATGTCTCGCCCACGACTCTCTGAATATGGATCCAAAGCTTTGGGCCGACATGAGAAGAATGCTGCAGAAGTAATTATTTTCATTCATTTGCGCTCTATATCGATCGGCCTATTTCGCTCATTTCCTAATATCAAGTAACTAATAACTCTCTTGTTCACTTAATTTTCTTTGCCTCGTAGGGTTTGGAGACGGTTCGTAGATACAAAGGTCGGTGAATTCAAAAAGAGCTAGAATTCAAAATGTTAAAGCCTAAGAATGCTGGGATATTCAGCCACCGGAGACCAATCTATGTGGATACTATGTCTGTGAGAGGATCCGGAGATACACCTCTGAGCGGGTTCCGAGTGATACCAATACCTAGGAATAACCTCCGGTTGATGCTTAGTCTAGAAGCTCGCTTCCGACCACTTCAAGAGGAACTAGCTGGATGGTTCAGCAGGGAAGTCCTCCATCCTAAAGGAGAACACTATTACGAGGACGTAGAATTTTATATGGATTAAATCATGTATGGAAACTTGTTCAAAATTGTATATGGTCATCCGATGATATTGAATATATATTGTATATTCCTCTTTAATTCTTTTTGGTTCTAATTTCAAATTTATTTGAGATTGTACATTCATATGCATGTATGTAGTACCGTAGAATATATGAAACTCCTTCAAAATTAAAATAAAGCACAAAAGAAATAAAACAATACAAATTAAACAGAAAACAGGTTTAGGGGGTGGCTAAAACCCTAAACTCTGTATGGCGGCCTTTAGTCGCGGTTGGCCGTAAGAACCGCGACTAAAGGTCCTCCGCCTTGACGGTCTTTGGCGCCCACGTGGACGGGCCTTTAGTCGCGGTCCATAAGCAGCCGCGACTATCGGGGGGGGCTTTAGTCGCGCTTATTTGATCGCGGTTGCGCAACCGCGACTAATGGCAGTTGCGAACCGCGACCAAAGGCCTTTTTTCCACCAGTGTAGATTAATTTCCAATTCTTCTATGGATGGGGACGGGGATTCTTGTGGGGTAAATCCCAACGGTTATGGCGTTGATTCTAGGGCGAAATTTGAGGAAGATGGGATGTATTTGAGGGGAGGATCTCAAGGATTGCAGCACAAAGTGTGCTCTTCCTCTGTTCTTTCTACGCCTTTGCTCTGTTGTTTGCGTGTGACACAGGAACTGATGGCAAGTCGAAGTGAAGCTGAGATGGACTTGGACGGGGGTGTTGAGGGATCGGGCACCAGTAAGGGTGTGCTTGCTGTGTCTCCGGCGGTCGTCCAGGCCGGCGTGGAGGTCGCCAAGGGAGCGGCTCCATGCCTCCATCACCCCCGGCGCCGAGTGGTGGGTCGATCGGGGAGATGCAGATATCCCCGGTTCAGGACATGGCTCCATTCGGTTTCGCTGCTGCGGCGGCGCCTCCCCTACTATGCAGGAAGGGGAAGAACAAGGCGGCCTCCAGCTCGAAGTTCGCACTCAAAGCCGATCGTCATCAACTCGAGGCGGCAATGCGGGCGGTCGCGGGAAGCTGGTGGTGGGCGGGTGCTCTCGCCGTGCCGGTCGATCCAGCTGGTCGTCAACGAGCTCAGAGGACCATGGCGGCTGCGAGGCGATGCCGTGGCGCAGCGCGTCACCGGCGACCGCCGTCAACCGTCATCACCTTTAAGGAGGAGGGTGATCGGCGTCATGTGCTGCAAGCTGGACCATGGCATTTCAGAGACGATGCCGTGGTTCTTGCGGCTTTCGAAGGGAAGGGAGACCCAGCAGACGTACCCCTCGACTCCATCAACATCTGGGTTCAAATCTGGGGGCTACCGGTGCCGATCAAAACAGTGGAGATGGGCTACCTGCTGGGTGGCAAACTCGGCAAGGTCGTGATGGTGTCGCAAGTGAATAAGATGATCGTCGACGAGCACTTGCGTGTTCGGGTCGTGCACCGCCTCGACGAGCCTCTAAGGAAGTTCATCGACACCATTGTGACGATGCCGGATGGCAAAACAATTGAGTCCATCTACTATGTCAAGTATGAAAAACTTCCTAACTTCTGTTTCTGTTGTGGCATTCTGGGGCACACCACGGCTACTTTCTGCAACATCCCAAAAGAGCTCCGACAGCCTTCGTACACCACCGACATCAAGGCGCCGGCGTTCTGGAAGAACTCGCAGACGGTGGCCGGGTCGGGCCACCGCCAGCGTGGGGGCTTGGTAAGGCTTCCCGAAATGGTCGTCACCGCTGTCTCTTCAGCGGTCCAGAAGCTGTCGTTGTCCGCCATGGCTGGGGCGGATCGGCCCGTCCACGGCTGCCAGTAGGGCTGGACACGAGCCGAGCCGAGCCGAGTTCGGCCCGAGCCATGCTTTAGCTCGCTCTGAAACGAGCCAGCTCGGCTCGGCTCGGTGATGCAACGAGCTGCATATGGGTGGCTCGGCTCGATTTTGCCGGGGCTCGGTCTAGCCCGAGCGGCTCGTGAGTGGATGGACAGGGGTCACTGCCAGGTGGGCCTTGTTTACGTCTTCTTCCCAGGAACCTCGCTGCCGCTAGATGTGGGATAACCGGCGATGCTAGGGAACTCAGGCGAGGTGGAGTGGTGCTTGGAGACGAGAGGAGTACTTGCAGACCCATAGGATGTCGACGAATCACTTGGCGGCATGGTCGCTGCCCTACAGCTGGTGCGCGACGGCCGCCATGTGCGTGCCGGTGCTTGATGTGGCGAGGAATGGCGCATGCTGCGGAGTCTTTGGCAGCGCTGCGTGGGCGGGCTACCGGCGCGGCTCAACAGGGTACGCAAGCAGTGGAGGGAGAGGCACGCGGCGGCGATGTTGGCAGGTCCGTGTGTGGCGCTGGCGGCGGCGTGGCGTTGAAAACCTAGCATGTGACCGCCGCTCGAGAGAATTGACCAGGATGGGCTGCGGGGAGCTTTCTGGCCGTGCGGGAGTTCACAAACTAGTGGGATGGGCTTTTTGGGCTGCCTTGTGCGTGTTTGGGCTTTGCCTAAAGCGAGCCACCCGAGCTGGACCGAGCATTTTTAGGCTCGGCTCGTTGGCCCAGCGAGCCCAGTTTCCAAACTCGGCTCGGTAGGTTTTGTTATCGGGCCGAGCCAGTTCGGGCCGAGCTGAACGAAGTTCGAGCCGAGCCAAAAGCTCGCTCGGACGTCCGATCCTAGCTGCCGGTACGGCCATGGGCTAGGGTCGGGGCCGCCCGGGAGGGGCCTTCTTTGGTGGGCTGTCGCCGAAACGCGGTCGGAACGTCGGCGACAATGACAAGGTGCTGCCAGCGGTGTCGGTGGCCAGAGGGTCGGTGGCTATCTTTGAAGCCGATGATGGAGTGCTGGCCGTAGAAATTTCTTCTTCTTCTTTCTGAAGGGGATCGGATCTGAAGATGAGCAAGATCAAGGCCGGTTGATGGTCTTGGACACATGAAAGGTCCGGCGATCAAGGTGGCAGTGTGACCGGTCTGTTGATGCTGCTCCGTGTCGTCTCTCCGATCCCGTAGGGAGGAGTGATCGCTCAACTCGGAGCCGATGCTCGGCTAGGCACCAAGGTGGACGTGGTTGCCGGGGGTGGCGAAAAGGGCCTGGCTGCCTCCGGTGGCTCGGCGAAGTTGGCGCGCTGGAGAAGGCTTCACAGGGAGGAGCAGGAGGAACGGGCCGTCGTTGAGGCGGCGTGTGTGAAGCACGTACAGTTTGGGGTCCCAACCCCTCCGAATAGTGGTAGCGACTTGTCCGGTCGCAAGGCCGCTTTTGCTGATATTTTGGAGAGCTCGACGGGCAACAAGAAAAGATGTTTGGAAGACCAAGACCTTGTTCTTAGTTTTGATAGTATTAGTGCTGAGAGCTTTGAGTGTAGGGGAGCCGGTGTGGTTCTTCCAGCTTGTAAGAAGGTGTGTGGGGAGAGAGTGGAGGCTCAGGTAGATATAGATGGGAATATGATTCATGTTACAAAAGAGGTAGATGGGGGAGAGGAGGAAGTTCAGGGTAAGAGGAGAGAGTCTGTGGGGGAAGGAAAAGAGGATGGGGTGTCTGCAAAGGTAGCAACCGACCCGGGGGCTGTCGGTCAACTGACGGGCGCGTCTGATGTCGCCCGTCAGGAGCCATGAAAATGCTTAGCTGGAACTGTCGGGGGCTGGGTCAGCCTCAAGAGTTCAAGAATTAGTCTGTCTCAATAAATCTTACCGACCCAATATTATCTTTCTTTCTGAAACAAGGCAAAATAAAGAATATGTTGAGAGGTTGAGGTATAGGTTGGGCATGAAAAATGTGTTTACTGTTTCAGTTAAAGGTAAAGGTGGTGGCTTAGGTGTGTTTTTGGATGAGTGTGTTACTATGGAGTTAAACAAATTTGGTGAGCATTTTATTGACATGTATATCTCAAATAGTGATGGTTCTAAATGGAGATGCACTTTTGTTTATGGAGAACCGAAGGCAAGTCAAAGGTATGTCATGTGGGAGCTCCTGAGACGAGTAAAATCTCTTGGCTTTGGTCCATGGTTTTTGATGGGTGATTTTAATGAAGCAATGTGGCAGCATGAGCATTTTTCTCGGCATAAGAGGTCTTCTAAGCTCATGGCAAACTTCCGCGAGATTCTTTCAGAATGCAATCTATTTGACTTAGGCTTTCATGGGTTGCCATGGACCTATGATAATAAGCAGGAAGGAAATCGCAATGTGAAGGTTCGGCTTGATCGGGCGGTGGCATGTCCCCAATGGTCTGCTATGTATCCCCATTGCAAGGTTTCACATATTATATCTTCCAGGTCAGACCACTATCCTCTGTACATTCAGTTGCTGGGGAATCGACCTAATGTCTCTGTTAATAAGCATTTGAGATATGAATCATACTGGAAGCGGGAGAGTAAAGCGTTGGATGATCATATCAGAAATTGCTGGAATAAAAGTACGCAAGTAAGGGATCTTCAGAATGTGGCAAGTAATTTGGATAAATTAATGACATCCCTACATTCATGGAGCAGGGTTCACATTGGTTATCTCCCAAAGAAACTTGACGCTGCCCGCAAAAGATTGAATGGTCTATTTAAAAGAAGTGATAAAGGCGGTTGTTCGGAGAGGAAGGAAACCCTTCTGGAGATGGATGAGCTCCTTATCAAGGAAGAAATCATGTGGAAGCAGAGGTCCTGTATTGACAAAATGATATTGGGGGATCGTAATACAAGTTTTTTTTCCAGAGAAAGGCCTCTTGGAGAGCAAAGAAAAATAATATTTCTGCACTTAAGAGGAGTGATGGGTCTCTTACGGAGAATATGGAAGAAATCAAAGGTATCACTAATATGTTTTTTCAGAATCTGTATACGTGTGATTCTAATGTTGAACCTTCTCGTATCATTTCGATTGTCAAAACTCTCGTCAATGATGAGATGAATGTGGAGCTTTGTAAACCTTTTCCGGAGGAAGAGATTAGTAATGCCCTTTTCCAAATTGGTCCGCTAAAGGCTCCTGGCCCGGATGGTTTTCCAGCTAGATTTTTTCAGAGAAATTGGGGATTAATAAAGGAGGATATTGTAAGGGCAGTCCAACAATTCTTTATCTCAGGTGTTATGCCCGATGGTATAAATGACACCACTATTGTTCTTATTCCTAAAGTGAAGAATCCCCAGTCCATCAAAGACTTTAGACCGATCAGCCTCTGCAACATCATCTACAAAATCATATCGAAGTGTCTGGTGAATAGGCTGAGACCTCTCTTGGATGGTATGATTTCTCCCACTCATAGTGCCTTTATTCCTGGCCGGTTAATATCTGATAACGCGCTTATTGCTTTTGAATGTATTCACTCGCTGAGTACGTTGAAAGATAAGCGTGGAGAGTTTTGCGCTTACAAGTTGGACTTGGCAAAAGCGTACGATCGTGTGGACTGGCAATTTCTTAAAAGTATGCTTGGGGCTCTTGGTTTTGCGCCAACATGGATTAATTGGATAATGACTTGTGTTACCTCTGTGAAGTTTTCGGTGCGGTTTAATGGACAGCTATTGGAACCTTTTTATCCATCATGTGGACTCAGGCAAGGGGATCCTTTATCTGCTTATTTGTTCCTTTTTGTGGCTGAGGCTCTCTCTTTGTTGTTGAAGGACGCTTGTGAGAAAGGTGTTCTTAAAGAGTTTAAGCTTACAAGACAAGGGCCTGGTATATCTTGTTGGGGAACGTAGTAATTTCAAAAAATTTCCTACGATCACGCAAGACCATGGTGATGGCATAGCAACGAGAGGGGAGAGTGTCCGTCCACGTACCCTCGTAGACCGAAAGCGGAAGCGTTATAACAACGCGGTTGATGTAGTCGTCGTCTTCACGATCCGACCGATCCAAGCACCGAACGTCACGGCACCTCCGAGTTACGCACACGTTCAGCTCGATGACGATCCCGGACTCCGATCCAGCAAAGTGTCGGGATGAGTTCCGTCAAGACGACGGCGTGGTGACGATGATGATGCTCCACCGACGCAGGGCTTCGCCTAAGCTCCGCGACGATATGACTTCTCCGGCGCAGGGCTTCGCCTAAGGTCTACGACGATATGACCGAAGTGGAATATGGTGGAGGGGGGCACCGCACACGGCTAAGGAACGATCCGTAGATCAACTTATGTGTCCATGGGGTGCCCCCTGCCCCCGTATATATAGGAGGGAGGGAGGAGGAGGCCGGCCCTTAGGAGGGGCGCGCCATGGTGTGGAGTCCTACTAGGACTCCCTAGTCCTAGTAGGATTCCACCTACCTTGTTGGAGTAGGAGAGGGGGAAAGAGGGGAGAAGGAGAAGGAAAGGGGCTGCGCCCTTGTCCAATTCGGACCTGAGGGGGCGCAGGCCTCCTCCCTTTGGCCTCTCTCCTCTATTCCCGTATGGCCCAATAAGGCCCATATACTCCCCGGCGAATTCCCGTAACTCTCCGGTACTCAGAAAAATACCGAATCACTCGGAACCTTTCCGAACTCCGAATATAGTCGTCCAATATATCGATCTTTACGTCTCGACCATTTCGAGACTCCTCGTCATGTCCCCGATCTCATCCGGGACTCCGAACTCCTTCGGTACATCAAAACTCATAAACTCATAATATAACCATCATCGAAACCTTAAGCGTGCGGACCCTACGGGTTCGAGAACTATGTAGACATGACCTAGAACTATTCTTGGTCAATAACCAATAGCGGAACCTGGATGCCCATATTGGTTCCTACATATTCTATGAAGATCTTTATCGGTCAAACCGCATAACGACATACGTTGTTCCCTTTGTCATCGGTATGTTACTTACCCGAGATTCGATCGTCGGTATCCAATACCTAGTTCAATCTCGTTACCGGTAAGTCTCTTTACTCGTTCCGTAATACATCATCTCACAACTAACTCATTAGTTGTAATGCTTGCAAGGCTTATGTGATGTGTATTACCGAGAAGGCCCAGAGATACCTCTCCGAGCAATCGGAGTGACAAAACCTAATCTCGAAATCGCCAACCCAACAAGTACCTTTGGAGACACCTGTAGTACTCCTTTATAATCACCCAGTTACGTTGTGACGCTTGGTAGCACCCAAAGTGTTCCTCCGTAAACGGAGTTGCATAATCTCATAGTTACAGGAACATGTATAAGTCATGAAGAAAGCAATAGCAACATACTAAACGATCAAGTGCTAGGCTAACGGAATGGGTCATGTCAATCAGATCATTCTCCTAATGATGTGATCCCGTTAATCAAATGACAACTCCTTTGTCTATGGTTAGGAAACTTAACCATCTTTGATTAACAAGCTAGTCAAGTAGAGGCATACTAGTGACACTCTGTTTGTCTATGTATTCACACATGTATTATGTTTCCAGTTAATACAATTCTAGCATGAATAATAAACATTTATCATGATATAAGGAAATAAATAATAACTTTATTATTGCCTCTAGGGCATATTTCCTTCAGTCTCCCACTTGCACTAGAGTCAATAATCTAGATCACATCACCATGTGATTAACATCGATAGTTCACATCATCATGTGATTAACACCCATAGTTCACATCGACATGTGACCAACACCCAAAGGGTTTACTAGAGTCAGTAATCTAGTTCACATCGCTATGTGATTAGCACCCAAAGAGTACTAAGGTGTGATCATGTTTTGCTTGTGAGATAATTTTAGTCAACGGGTCATCACATTCGAGCCGTAAGTATTTTGCAAATCTCTATGTCTACAATGCTCTTGCGGAGCTACTCTAGCTAATTGCTCCCACTTTCAATATGTATCTAGATCGAGACTTAGAGTCATCCAGATCGGTGTCAAAACTTGCATCGACGTAACCCTTTTACGAACCTTTTGTCACTTCCATAATCGAGAAATATATCCTTATTCCACTAAGGATAATTTTGACCGCTGTCCATTGATCTACTCCTAGATCACTATTGCACTCCTTGCCAAGCTTAGTGGTAGGGTATGCAATAGATCCTGGTACACAACATGACATACTTTATAGAACCTATGGCTGATGCATAGGAATGACTTTCATTCTCTTTCTATCTTCCGTCGTGGTCGGGTTTTGAGTCTTACTCAATCTCACACCTTGTAACACATGCAAGAACTCTTTCTTTGACTGTTCCATTTTGAACTACTTCAAAATCTTGTCAAGGTATGTATTCATTGAAAAACTTATCAAGCGTCTTGATCTATCTCTATAGATCTTGATGCTCAATATGTAAGCAGCTTCACTGAGGTCCTTCTTTGAAAAACTCCTTTCAAATACTCCTTTATGCTTTGCAGAATAATTCTACATTATTTCCGATCAACAATATGTCATTCACATATACTTATCAGAAAGGCTGTAGTGCTCCCACTCACTTTTTTTGTAAATACAGGCCTTTCCAAAAGTCTGTATAAAATCATATGCTTTGATCAACACATCAAAGCATATATTCCAACTCCGAGATGCTTGCACCAGTCCATTGATGGATCGCTGGAGCTTGCACATTTTGTTAGCACCTTTAGGATTGACAAAATCTTCTGGTTGCATCATATACAACTCTTCTTTAAGAAAACCATTAAGGAATGCAGTTTTGACATCCATTTGCCAGATTTCATAAAATGTGGCAATTGCTAACATGATTCGGACAGACTTTTAAGCATCGATACAAGTGAGAAAATCTCATTGTATTCAACATCTTTGAACTTTGTCTAAAACCTTTTTCGACAAGTCTAGCTTTGTAGATAGTAACACTACTATCAGTGTCCATCTTCCTCTTGAAAATCCATTTATTTAACTTGGCTTGCCGATCATCGAGCAAGTCAATCAAAGTCCATACTTTTGTTCTCATACATGGACCATATCTCAGATTTTATGGCCTCAAGCCATTTCGCGGAATCTGGGCTCATCATCGCTTCCTCATAGTTCGTAGGTTCATCATGGTCTAGTAACATGATTACAGTACCACTCTGGTGTGGATCTTACTCTGGAAGACCTACGAGGTTCGGTAGCAACTTGATCTGAAGTTTCATGATCATCATCATTAACTTCCTCACTAATTGGTGTAGGAATCATCGGAACTGATTTACGTGATGAACTACTTTCCAATAAGGGAGAAGGTACAATTACCTTATCAAGTTCTACTTTCCTCCCACTCACTTCTTTCGAGAGAAACTTCTTCTCTAGAAAGGATCCACCTTAGCAATGAATAACTTGCATTCGGATCTTGTGATAGAAGGTGTACCCAATAGTTACCTTTGGGTATTCTATGAAGACGCACTTCTCCGATTTGGGTTCGAGCTTATCGTGTGAAAACTTTTTCACATAAGCATCACAACTCCAAACTTTTAAGAAATGACAGCTTAGGTTTACTGCTAAACCATAGTTCATACGGTGTCATCTCAACGGATTTAGATGGTGCCTTATTAAACGTGAATGCAGCTGTCTCTAATGCATAACCCCAAAACGATATTGGTAAATCGGTAAGAGACATCGTTGATCGCACCATATCAAAATAAAGTACGGTTACGACGTTCGGACACACCATAACATTGTGGTGTTCCAGGTGGCGTGAGCTGTGAAACTATTCCACATTGTTTTAATTGAAGACCACACTAGTAACTCAAATATTCATCTCCACGATCAGATCGCAGAAACTTTATTTTCTTGTTGCGATGATTTTCCACTTCACTCTGAAATTCTTTGAACCTTTCAACTATTTCAGACTTATGTTTCATCAAGAAGATATACCCATATCTGCTCAAATCATCTTGTGAAGGTCAGAAAATAACGATACTTGCCACGAGCATCAACACTCATTGGATCGCATACATCGGTATGTATTATTTCCAATAAGTCAAGATCTCGTTCCATTGTTCCGAACAACGGAGTTTCAGTCATCTTGCCCAAAAGGCACGGTTCGCAAGCATCAAATGATTCATAACCAAGTGATTCCAAAATCCCATCAGCATGGAGTTTCTTCATGCGCTTTACACCAATATGACCTAAACGGCAAAGTGCCACAAATAAGTTGCACTATCATTATTAACTTTGCATCTTTTGGCATCAATATTATGAATATGTGTATCACTACGATCGAGATCCAACAAACTATTTTTATTGGGTGTATGACCATCGAAGGTCTTTATTCATGTAAACAGAACAACAATTATTCTCTAACTTACATGAATAATCAGATTGCAATAAAAATGATCAAATCATATTTATGCTCAACGAAAACGCCAAATAACATTTATTTAGGTTCCACACTATTCCCGAAAGTATAGGGAGTGTGCGATGATGATCATATCAATCTTGGAACTACTTCCAACACTCATCGTCACTTCCCTTCAACTAGTTTCTGCTCATTCTGCAACTCCCGCTTCAAGTTACTACTCTTAGCAACTGAACCAAGATCAAATACCGAGGGGTTGCTACGAACACTAGTAAAATACACATCAATAATCTGTATATCAAATTTACCTTTGTTCACTTTGCCATCCTTCTTATCCGCCAAAAACTTGGGGTAGTTCCGCTTCTAGTGACCAGTTCCATTGCAGCAAAAGCACTTAGTCTCGTGCTTAGGTCCAGACTTGGGCTTCTTCACTCAAGCAGCAACTTGCTTGCCGCTCTTCTTGAAGTTCCCCTTCTTCCCTTTGCCCTTTTCCTTGAGACTAGTGGTCTTGTCAATCATCAACACTTGATGCTCTTTCTCGATTTCTACCTTCGTCGATTTCAACATCACGAAGAGCTCGGGAATCTATTTCGTCATCACTTGCATACTATATTTCATCACGAAGTTCTAGTAACTTAGTGATGGTGACTAGAGAATTCTGTCAATCACTATCTTATCTGGAAGATTAACTCCCACTTGATTCAAGCGATTGAAGTACCTGCATAATCTGAGAACATGCTCACTAGTTGAGCGATTCTCCTCCATCTTTTAGCTATAGAACTTTGTTGGAGATTTCATATCTCTCAACTCGGTATTTGCTTGAAATATTAACTTCAATTCCTGGAACATCTCATATAGTCCATGACGCTCAAAACGTCTTTGAAGTCCCGATTCTAAGCTGTTAAGCATGGTGCACTAAACTATCAAGTAGTCATCATATTGAGCTAGCCAAACGCTCATAACGCCCCGCATTTGCTCCTGCAATAGGTCTGTCACCTAGCGGTGCATTAAGGACATAATTCTTACAGGCAGCAATGAGGATAAACCTCAGATCACGGATCCAATCCGCATCATTGCTACTAACATTTTTCAATACAATTTTCTCTAGGAACACATATAAAAACATAGGGAAGCAACAACGCGAGCTATTGATCTACAACATAATTTGCAAAATACTACCAGGACTAAGTTCATGATAAATTTAAGTTTAATTAATCATATTAAAAACTCCCAATTAGACAGACATCTCTCTAGTCATCTAAGTGATTACGTGATCCAAATCAACTAAACCATGTCCGATCATCACGTGAGATGGAGTAGTTTCAATGGTGAACATCACTATGTTGATCATATCTACTATATGATTCACGTTCGACCTTTCGGTCTCCGTGTTCCGAGGCCATATCTGTTATATGCTAGGCTCGTCAAGTTTAACCTGAGTATTCGCGTGTGCAACTGTTTTGCACCGTTGTAGATGGACGAGAACTTATCACACCCGATCATCACGTGGTGTCTGGGTACTACGAACTTTGGCAAC
This sequence comes from Aegilops bicornis, assembly GCA_021605145.1. Classification (NCBI taxonomy): domain Eukaryota; kingdom Viridiplantae; phylum Streptophyta; class Magnoliopsida; order Poales; family Poaceae; genus Aegilops; species Aegilops bicornis. The sequence continues at coordinate 29,685,093 of CM038671.1, read as the reverse complement.
GGTGCATACTCATGGAGAACACTTCTTGATAATTTTTAGTGAGAGATCATCTTATAATGCTACCGTCAATCAAAGCAAGATAAGATGCATAAAGGATAAACATCACATGCAATCAATATAAGTGATATGATATGGTCATCATCATCTTGTGCTTGTGATCTCCATCGCCAAGCACCGTCATGATCACCATCGCCACCGGTAGCCGACACCTTGATCTCCATCATAGCATCGTTGTCGTCTCGCCAACTATTGCTTCTACGACTATCGCTACTGCTTAGTGATAAAGTAAAGCAATTACATGGCGATTGCATTTCATACAATAAAGCGACAACCATATGGCTCCTGCCAATTGCCGATAACTCGGTTACAAAACATGATCATCTCATACAATAAAATATAGCATCACGTCTTGACCACATCACATCACAACATGCCCTGCAAAAACAAGTTAGACGTCCTCTACTTTGTTGTTGCAAGTTTTACGTGGCTGCTACGGGCTGAGCAAGAACCGTTCTTACCTACGCATCAAAACCACAACGATACTTTCACAAATAGACTCCGCTTTAACCTTCTCAAGGACCGGGCGTAGCCACACCGGTTCAACTAAAGTGAGAGAGAGACAGACACCGCCCGGTCACCTTTAAGCAACGAAAGTGCTCGGAGCGGTGAAACCAGTCTCGCGTAAGCGTACGCGTAATGTCGGTCCAGGCCGCTTCATCTCACAATACCGCTGAACCAAAGTATGACATGCTGGTAGGCAGTATGACTTGTATCGTCCACAACTCACTTGTGTTCTACTCGTGCATATGACATCAACGCATAAAACCAGGCTCGGATGCCACTGTTGGGGAACGTAGTAATTTCAAAAATTTCCTACGATCACGCAAGACCATGGTGATGGCATAGCAACGAGAGGGGAGAGTGTCCGTCCACGTACCCTCGTAGACCGAAAGCGGAAGCGTTATAACAACGCGGTTGATGCAACAGACGCCTTCACGATCCGACCGATCCAAGCACCGAACGTGACGGCACCTCCGAGTTCTGCACACGTTCAGCTCGATGACGCATCCCGGACTCCGATCCAGCAAAGTGTCGGGGATGAGTTCCGTCGGCACGACGGCGTGGTGGCGATGATGATGCTCCACCGACGCGGGGCTTCGCCTAAGCTCATGACGATATGACTTCTCCGACGCAGGGCTTCGCCTAAGCTCTACGACGATATGACCGAAGTGGAATATGGTGGAGGGGGCACCGCACACGGCTAAGGAACGATCCGTAGATCAACTTATGTGTCCATGGGGTGCCCCCTGCCCCCGTATATAAAGGAGGGAGGGAGGAGGAGGCCGGCCCTTAGGAGGGGCGCGCCATGGTGTGGAGTCCTACTAGGACTCCCTAGTCCTAGTAGGATTCCACCTCCCTTGTTGGAGTAGGAGAGGGGGAAAGAGGGGGAGAAGGAGAAGGAAAGGGGGGCTGCGCCCCTTGTCCAATTCGGACATGAGGGGGGGCGCAGGCCTCCTCCCTTTTGGCCTCTCTCCTCTATTCCCGTATGGCCCAATAAGGCCCATATACTCCCCGGCGAATTCCCGTAACTCTCCGGTACTCCGAAAATACCGAATCACTCGGAACCTTTCCGAACTCCGAATATAGTCGTCCAATATATCGATCTTTACGTCTCGACCATTTCGAGACTTCTCGTCATGTCCCCGATCTCATCCGGGACTCCGAACTCCTTCGGTACATCAAAACTCATAAACTCATAATATAACTGTCATCGAAACCTTAAGCGTGCGGACCCTACGGGTTCGAGAACTATGTAGACATGACCTAGAACTATTCTTGGTCAATAACCAATAGCGGAACCTGGATGCCCATATTGGTTCCTACATATTCTATGAAGATCTTTATCGGTCAAACCGCATAACGACATACGTTGTTCCCTTTGTCATCGGTATGTTACTTACCCGAGATTCGATCGTCGGTATCCAATACCTAGTTCAATCTCGTTGCTGGTAAGTCTCTTTACTCGATCCGTAATACATCATCTCACAACTAACTCATTAGTTGTAATGCTTGCAAGGCTTATGTGATGTGTATTACCGAGAAGGCCCAGAGATACCTCTCCGACAATCGGAGTGACAAAACCTAATCTCGAAATACGCCAACCCAACAAGTACCTTTGGAGACACCTGTAGTACTCCTTTATAATCACCCAGTTACGTTGTGACGTTTGGTAGCACCCAAAGTGTTCCTCCGTAAACGGAGTTGCATAATCTCATAGTTACGAGGAACATGTATAAGTCATGAAGAAAGCAATAGCAACATACTAAACGATCAAGTGCTAGGCTAACGGAATGGGTCATGTCAATCAGATCATTCTCCTAATGATGTGATCCCGTTAATCAAATGACAACTCCTTTGTCTATGGTTAGGAAACTTAACCATCTTTGATTAACAAGCTAGTCAAGTAGAGGCATACTAGTGACACTGCTTGTCTATGTATTCACACATGTATTATGTTTCCAGTTAATACAATTCTAGCATGAATAATAAACATTTATCATGATATAAGGAAATAAATAATAACTTTATTATTGCCTCTAGGGCATATTTCCTTCATATCTCACTTATTGTTTGCAGATGATAGCCTCCTTTTTTTTCAAGGGGTCCATTGACCAAGCCTTAACTGTTAAAACTATTCTGTCGGATTATGAGAAAGGAACTGGTCAGCTTCTTAGCCCGGATAAGTGTTCCATTAAATTTGGCAAAAAGTGCGGTATGGAGGATCAGGTGTCCACGATGGTTATTCTAAATATTACTGCTGAAGGTTTTGAGGATAAATATCTTGGTCTTCCGGTGCCAGAGGGTAGAATGAAGGTTGGGAAATTCCAGTCGACCAAAGATAAGACTTTAAAAAGAGCGTCAGATTGGGTTGAAAAGTATGCTTCTACTGGTATTAAGGAGTCTCAAATCAAGGCTGTTTTGCAAGCGCTGCCAGTTTATGCCATGGGACTTTTTAAGTTTCCAGTCTCGTTATGTGAGGAGCTAGCTCAGATTATAAGAAACTTCTGGTGGGGAGACGAAGAGGATAGGAGGAAAACTCACCGTTAGCTTGGGACAAACTAACAAAACCAAAAGGACAGGGAGGAATGGGGTTCCGTGACCTTAGGTTATTTAACCAAGCGTTGTTAGCCAAACAGGCCTGGCGTTTATTGGTGTATCCAGAGTCGTTGTGTGCTAAGATTTTGAAGGCAAAGTATTATCCAAATGGTCACATCTTGGATACAGTTTTCCATAAGCCACGTCCGTGAATTGGCAAGGAATCATGCATGGTCTGGAACTGTTAAAACAAGGGGTCATATGGAGAGTGGTCGATGGTAAAAATGTTAACATTTGGAGAGATAACTGGCTCCCAAGAATTTCGGGACTAAAAATTATAGCTAAAAAGCATCGAACTAGACTGAAGTGGGTGTCGGAATTATTCATGAGCGGACGAGAAGATGGGATGAAAATTTGATTAGGCATTCATTCTTTCATCATGATGTCAAGAGATCCTAAACTTACGCATTCAGTCTGTGGGAGAAGGTGATCTAGTTGCTTGGCACTATGAGAAAAGTGGTATGTTCTCTGTGAAAAGTGCGCATAAACTGGTTTTAAATCTCAAGGATAATAGGGGCGAGACAGGAATATCCAGTGCTGCTGTTAATGAGGAAAGAAGACTGTGGGACGTTATTTGGAAGGCTAAGGTTCCGCAAAAACTTAGAATTTTTGCTTGGAGAGCTACGACCAATAGTTTGGCGGTTCAGTGAATAGAGTGACTCACCATCAAACGGTCTCCGAGATGTGTACTATATGTGGAGTTCAGGATGAAAATATCTTCCACGCTCTGGTGACCTGCCCTAAGGCGCGTGCTTTGCGTATCGCCTTGGGGGATGTGTGGAATATTCCGAGGGAGGAGTTGTTCAGTTTTACGGGGCCAGACTGGTTTCTCATCCTGCTTGACCAATTGGGGTCTCCGGTACGCGAGCAAGTATTATTTATGTTCTGGAGAGCTTGGCATCTGAGGAACGATTTGATTTTTGGAAGAGGAAAAGAATCGGTGAATGCGTCTGTTATCTTCGTGGATAATTATTGGAAGACTTTCTCCAATTCCAACGCCGTGTGCAAGGACCAAAGCACCAAAGGGAAGGGGGTGATGGGGAATGGGGAGAATCTTAGTCCGCAAAAAGAAAATGATCGTGCTGTTTGGAAGCCTCCAGAGCGGGAGTATATTAAGATAAATGTTGATGCTAGTTTTGTGGAGAGCTTGAGATCTGCTAGCGTTGGGGTTGTCGCTAGGAATCATCTGGGAGAAGTCCCTGGTGTCTTCTTGGGATTTTATTCGAATATGCTCCGAGCGGAGGAGGCGGAACTTCGTGCATGCCTCGCCGGGTTGTACATTGGTATTTCTCTTCACAAACCAATTATTTTGGAAACCGACTGCTCCTTGTCGCTTCTTTCCTAGCGAAGGAAACTGTTGACAGGTCTCCTTATGTGGATCTAAAAATGGAAGCGATCAGCGCCTCCAAGTTTATTGTTGATCTCAAGATTGTTAAGATTGATAGGCAGGCTAACAAGGCGGCACATGAGATAGCAAAATTTAGTTTTGATACCATGTCCGATGGTATTCTGTGTAATTCTGTTCCGCCCTGCGTGGCTAATTATGTAATGAACGATTGTAGGACTATTGTTATGTGATCAATATATGGGTGGAGTTTTTCAAAAAAAAAAACTAATGTCCTGGAGTATAAGCTCGATCGCATACCAGTCTGTGCAAGGATCATAGGTATCCCGGATGGACTGATGCTGAGAAAATTGCAAACAAGGTTGGAGGGCACCCGATAAGGGTATTCATAAGTGAAGGTCGTCTGAACCCTACTAAGTATCTCAGAGCTCGAGTCTTTGTTAAACTGGATACCCCACTCGTCCGCTTTGTTCCTTTAACCTTGAAGGAAAGTAAGAGATATCCTGTCGAATATGAGAAGCTCCCAAAGTTCTGTGATTTTTGCGGATTGATTGGACATGAAGTTACTGAATGTGGAGACGGAATTCACAAGTCCGAGGAGTGCGAATGGGGTGACTGGCTGCTGGTGCAATTTGATAACTCTGGTAACCGTGGTGGGGGCGGATCACGGGATGGAGGAGGTAGGGGAAGAGGAGGTGCCGTTGGAAGCGGTCGTGCCAGCCCAGATGATCCTAATGATCGTGAAACAGTAGACATGGATCTCGGGGATGCAAATTTACCCCTGGTGCGCAAAAGATTGATTGGCCAGGATGGTACTGTGATGGTCAGAAAGGGCACTGGCTCCACGCCAGCACCGGGTTTTGTGCATAATAAAGTGAGCCTGATTGAGAATGCGAGTGAGGAAGATCCTAGTACAGACACACTGAGCACTCCGCAGAAGGTTCATGTTATGAAGAGGCAGAAATCTGATATGGGGAATGATGTTGGTACATCAAACAGTTCATCGGCGACCTCCCTTGAGGAGGATCGCCGCTTGCAATGAAAATTATAAGTTGGAACTGTCGGGGTCTCCTTGGTACCCCGACAGCTCAGTCGCTTCTGGATATCCAGAGGCGTCATAGGCCGGATGCGTTCTTTCTGTCGGAAACACATTTGAATGATGTTAAGGCAGAAGAGTTAAAGAAAAAATTAGGCATGGATCATATGATCTGCGAACCAAGTGTCGATGGAAGAAAGGGTGGACTGCTTTTGGTCTGGAAGAAGGAGGTTAGGATCTACTTCTGGGCTTCCACTCTTGACTTCATTGATGTTACAGTGGAGGAATCAAATGGTGTGTTGTGGAGGATGACTGGCATCTATGAAGAACCGAACTGGGAACGCAAGGACCGCACGTTCCGTCTAATCCGTGATCTGCATGCCCAGTCTAATTTACCATGGACTGTACTTGGGGACTTTAATGAGATCCTCTTCTCCTCTGAAAAAGAGGGAGGAGCCCCAAGACACCAGTCGCGATTACAAGCATTTCAAGATGCTTTATCCGACTGTTCTTTAGAAGATATTGGCTATTTTGGTGATACTTTCACATGGTTCCGTGGAGGTCTAAAAGAGAGGCTGGATCGGGCTGTCTCCAATGCTGCGTGGATGGAACTACACCCCCTGGTAGGTCTGACAAATTTGGAGATGGGGAAGTCTGATCATCGGCCCATATGTTTGGACACGGACTACCTATCAGGGGTAGCGGCTGCAACACCAAAACGTGAACGCAGGTTTGAAGCAAGGTGGCTTGCTGAAGAGACCGTTGAGGAGATTGTTAGAACAGCATGGTTGACAGCAAACCATCACGGGATTGGTCCTTCGGCTAAAACGAAACTGGAAGCTGTTCACAATGATCTGCATGCTTGGGACCGTACAGTATTAAAAGGGCCCCGTAATCGACTGAGGAAAGCTCAGAAAGAGCTGGAGAACCTGATGCGTGCTCCCTTCTCTGATGAAGTGAAGTGGAAGCAAAAAGAGCTCTCAGTCCTTATTGAAAACTTGCTTGACCAAGAGGAGGTCCACTGGGCTCAACGAGGCCATGCCACCTGGCTCCGACGTGGAGATCGTAATACCAAATTTTTTACTCAGTTTGCTTCGGCTAGGAGAAGGAGAAATCTTATTAAGAAATTAAGAAATAATGAAACGGGTGGGTTGAGGGTAATGATAACCTCAACCCCTCATTTTTGACTACTTTGGTGCCTTGTTTAATTCTGAACTAGTAGATGTTGACAATGATTTGATGCGGTGAGAAACCGTGTGTCTCTTCCGAGATGAACAGGCTACTCATCTCACCGTACACGTAGAAGAGGTGAGAAATGCGCTGTTCCAGATCGGGATATGAAGGCGCCAGGCCGGATGGATTACATGCGATATTCTTCAAAAGATTCTGGCATATCTTAGGTGAGGAGCTAACTGATGAAGTTCTTGATGCAATAAATAAGAAGAAAATGCCAGAAGGGTGGAATCAAACAAACATTGTTCTAATCCCCAAAGTCAATAACCCGGAGGTAATTACTCAATATAGGCCCATTAGCTTATGTAATGTGGTTTATAAGATCATATCCAAGATGTTGGCCAACAAGGTTGAAGAGAATCCTACCGAAGTGATATCACCAACACAAAGTGCTTTTGTTCCCGGTAGGCTTATAACAGATAACGTGTTAGTGGCTTATGAATGTTTTCATGCTATAAAAAGAAGACCCATGGATCTAATGGCTCTTTGTGCCGTTAAGCTTGACATGCTAAAGGCCCACGACCGAGTTGAGTGGGGTTTTCAAAAAGATGATGATCAAGATGGGGTTTCATATGGAGTGGGTGGAGCTGATCATGGAATGTGTATCATCGGTAAGCTATAGGGTAAGATTTAATGATACCGAGATCAAGAGTTTCATCCCACCCGAGGCTTGAGACAAGGGGATCCCCTATCCCCATATCTATTCTTACTTTGCTCAAGGATTATCCCTGTATGCTAGCCCATGAAGAGGAGATTGGGGAATTGAAGGTATTCTCGTTTGTCGAAACGCGCCTTCTGTTTGTCACCTGCTATTTGCGGATGATTCTTTGATTCTCATGAGAGCTAATAGTCGAACGCTAATACCCTCAAAAGGGTGCTGGACATGTCTTGTAGCAGTTCGGGACAAAGGGTCAAGACGGCTAAATCTAGTATCTATTTCAGCCCAAATACTAGTGTGACCGCCGAGAAGATGTGTGCGAGTCTTGGACATTATGATGTAAGCTCTATCGACAAATACTTAGGTCTACCAACTATGGTTGGAGTTGATCAAGTGATTGCTTCCAACACTTGATTGACAGAATATGCCAGCGTTTAAAGGGTTGGAAAGAAAAAACTCTATCTGCTCAAGGTAAAGAAATTTTGTTGAAATCAGTAGTACAAGCAATTCCATCATATGCTATGTCAGTTTTTAAAATGCCAAAAGGTATTTGTAAATCGATTATGGATGAAATTTCTGGATTTTGGTGGGGTGACACAGAAGAAAAGCGAAAGATGCATTGGTACGCTTGGTGGAAAATGTGCATTCCAAAGGAGAAAGGAGGTATGGGGTTCAGGGATCTTCACAGTTTTAACCTTGCTTTATTAGCAAGACAGTGTTGGCGCTGCTCGTAATCCGGACTCTTTGTGTGCACATGTTCTCAGCGCCAAATACTATCCAAATGGTGACATTTTGAGTGCAGGTCAAAAGAAAGGATCATCGTACACTTGGCGTAGTATTGTTTATGGCATAGAAACTTTTAAAAGGGCTGCATATGGCGAGTTGGTACGGGTGAAAAAATTGATATTTGGCGAGACCCGTGGATCCCAACAAGCGAAAACAGGAAGGTTATTACACCTGTGGAGCTACGTTACTAGACAAAGTGGAGGACCTCATTGACCCACACACCGCCAAGGACATTCCTCTTATTACCTCCATCTTCTCTCCTGTTGATGTCCACAGAATTCTTAATATACCACTTCGAGTAGAGCTGTTGGATGATTTTATGGCATGGAATGCAACCAGATCATGGACTTTCTCTGTAAAATCAGCTTATCATGTCGAGTTTGAACACCATTTTGGGAAACACTGGAAGAGGCAGGATGGCCAAGGAAGTATGCACATTAACCCTATATGGAAATCAGCATGGCATCCATGCATGCCGGGGAAGGTTAAACATTTTGTCCGGAAAGTGTTGAAAGGGGTTCTCCCTGTTTTGGTGTTCTAGCATCACGACACATCCCACTGAGTGCTCAATGCCCCATTTGCAAAGTAGGGATGGAAGATATTCAGCACTGTTTATTTACCTGCACCCGAGCAAAGGAAATCTGGTCTGAACTTGGGTTAGCAGAGGAAATTAATGGAGCAGTGGCCCAAGACCGTTCAGGTTCTCTGACTATGGAAATACTATGTAGAACCACTAACTCGGTGGGTGACTTGCCAAAGGTGGAGCTAATTGTGGTTACGGCATGGTACATTTGGTGGCAACGACGGCGGATCGTGAGACAAGAACCAGTCCAAACACCGGTTCGGTCTGCTCTCTCCATCAAAGTCCTGTGCACAAACTTTGTCAGTGAAGGAAATATGCCCTAGAGGCAATAATAAAGTTATTATTTATTTCCTTATATCATGATAAATGTTTATTATTCATGCTAGAATTGTATTAACCGGAAACATAATACATGTGTGAATACATAGACAAACAGATAGTCACTAGTATGCCTCTACTAGACTAGCTCATTAATCGAAGATGGTTATGTTTCCTAACCATAGACATGTGTTGTCATTTGATTAATGGGATCACATCATTAGGAGAATGATGTGATTGACATGACCCATTTCGTTAGCTTAGCACTTGACCGTTTAGTATGTTGCTTATGCTTTCTTCATGACTTATACAAAGTTCCTGCAACTATGAGATTATGCAACTCCCGCTTACGGAGGAACACTTTGTGTGCTACCAAACGTCACAACGTAATCGGGTGATTATAAAGGTACTCTACAGGTGTCTCCAAAAGTATATGTTGAGTTGGCATGAATCGAGATTAGGTTTTGTCACTCCGATTGTCGGAGAGGTATCTCTGGGCCTTCTCGGTAATACACATCACATAAGCCTTGCAAGCATTGCAACTAATGAGTTAGTTGTGAGATGATGTATTACGGAACGAGTAAAGAGACTTACCGGTAACGAGATTGAACTAGGTATTGGATGCCGACGATCGAATCTCGGGTAAGTAACATACCGATGACAAAAGGAACAACGTATATCGTTATGCGGTTTGACCGATAAAGATCTTCAGAGAATATGTAGGAACCAATATGGGCATCCAGGTTCCGCTATTGGTTATTGACCGAGAATGGTTCTAGGTCATGTCTACATAGTTCTCGAACCCGTAGGGTCCGCACGCTTAACGCTTCGATGACAGTTCATTATGAGTTTATAAGTATTGATGTACCGAAGGTTGTTCGGAGTCCCGGATGTGATCACGGACATGACGAGGAGTCTCGAAATGGTCGAGACATAAAGATTGATATATTGGAAGCCTACATTTGGACATCGGAAATGTTCCGAGTGAAATCAGGAATTTATCGAGTACCGGAGGTTACCGAACCCCCGGAACTATATGGGCCATAGTGGGCCTTGGTGGAAAGGAGAAAGGGCCAGCCCTAGGTGGTCAGACGCCTCCCCTTCCCCTAGTCCTACTAGGACTAGGAAAGGTGGGCCGCCCCTCTCTCTCTTTCCCTCCTCGGTGAATCCTATTCCAACTAGGATTGAGGGGAATCCTACTCCCGGAGGAGTAGGACTCCTCAAGCGCCTCCTCTTGGCCGGCCGCCCCTCCCCTTGGCTCCTTTATATACGGGGCAGGGGCACCCTAGAACACACAAGTTGATCTACGGATCGTTCCTTAGCCATGTGCGGTGCCCCTTCCACCATATTCCACTTCGGTCATATCGTCGCGAGCTTAGGCGAAGCCTGCGCCGGAGAAGTCATATCGTCATGAGCTTAGGCGAAGCCTCGCGCCGGTGGAGCATCATCATCGCTATCACGCCGTCGTCTTGACGGAACTCATCCCGACACTTTGCTGGATCGAGTCCGGGATCGCCATCGAGCTGAACGTGTGCGTAACTCGGAGGTGTCGTCGTTCGGTGCTTGGATCGGTCGGATCGTGAAGACGCATTTACTACATCAACCGCGTTGTTATAACGCTTCCGCTTTCGGGTTCACGAGGGTACGTGGACGGACACTCTCCCTCTCGTTGCTATGCCATCACCATGGTCTTGCGTGTGCGTAGGAAATTTTTGAAATTACTACGTTCCCCAACAAAGGGCATCCGAGCCTGGTTTTATGCGTTGATGTCATGTGCACGAGTAGAACACAAGTGAGTTGTGGGCGATATAAGTCATACTGCTTACCAGCATGTCATACTTGGGTTCGGGCGGTATTGTGAGATGAAGCGGCCCGGACCGACATTACGCCAGACGCTTACGCGAGACTGGTTTCACCGCTTGAGCACTCGTTGCTTAAAGGTGACCGGCGGGTGTCTGTCTCTCTCACTTTAGTTGAACCGAGTGTGGCTACGCCCGGTACTTGCGAAGGTTAAAACAGCACCAACTTGACAAACTATCGTTGTGGTTTTTGATGCGTAGGTAAGAACGGTTCTTACTCAGCCCGTAGCAGCCACGTAAAACTTGCAACAACAAAGTAGAGGACGTCTAACTTGTTTTTGCAGGGCATGTTGTGATATGATGTGGTCAAGACGTGATGCTATATTTTATTGTATGAGATGATCATGTTTTGTAACCGAAGTTATCGGCAATCGGCAGGAGCCATATGGTTGTCGCTTTATTGTATGAAATGCAAGCGCCATGTAATTGCTTTACTTTATCACTAAGCAGTAGCGATAGTCGTAGAAGCAATAGTTGGCGAGACGACAACGATGCTACGATGGAGATCAAGGTGTCGCTACGGTGACGATGGTGATCACAACGGTGCTTCGGAGATGGAGATCACAAGCACAAGATGATGATGGCCATATCATATCACTTATATTGATTGCATGTGATGTTTATCCTTTATGCATCTTATCTTGCTTAGATTGACGGTAGCATTATAAGATGATCTCTCACTAAAAATTATCAAGACGTGTTCTCCCTGAGTATGCACCGTTGCTAAAAGTTCGTAGTACCCAGACACCACGTGATGATCGGGTGTGATAAGTTCTACGTCCATCTACAACGGGTGCAAGCCAGTTTTGCACACGCAGAATACTCGAGTTAAACTTGACGAGCCTAGCATATGCAGATATGGCCTCGGAACACGGAGACCGAAAGGTCGGCGTGAATCATATAGTAGATATGATCAACATAGTGATGTTCACCATTGAAACTACTCCATCTCACGTGATGATCGGACATGGTTTAGTTGATTTGGATCACGTAATCACTTAGATGACTAGAGAGATGTCTGCCTAAGTGGGAGGTTTTTAATATGATTAATTAAACTTAAATTTATCATGAACTTAGTACCGATAGTATTTTTGCTTGTCTATGTTTACCGTAGATAGATGGCTCGTCTTTGTTGTTCCGTTGAATTTTAATGCGTTCCTTGAGAAAGCAAAGTTGAAAGATGATGGTAGCAATTACACGGACTGGGTCCGTAACTGAGGATTATCCTCATTGCTGCATTGTAAGAATTACGCCCTGGAAGCACCGCTGGGTGCCAGTGCTCTGCAGAGCAACGCCGAAGTTGTGAACGTCTGGCGAGCAAAGTCGATGACTACTCTATAGTTCAGTGTGCCATGCTTTACGGCTTAGAACCGGGTCTTCAACGACGTTTTGAACGTCATGGAGCATATGAGATGTTCGAGGAGTTGAAGTTAATATTTCAAGCAAATGCCCGGATTGAGAGATATGAAGTCTCCAATAAGTTCTATAGCTGCAAGATGGAGGAGAATAGTTACGCCAAGGAGCACATACTCAAAATGTCCGGGTATAATAATCACTTAATTCAGCTGGGAGTTAATCTTCCGGATGATAGTGTCATTGATGTAATTCTCCAATCACTGCCACCAAGCTACAAGAGCTTCGTGATGAACTATAATATGCAAGGGATGACTAAGACAATTCCTGAGCTCTTCGCAATGCTAAAAGCCGCGGAGGTAGAAATCAAGAAAGAGCATCAAGTGTTGATGGTCAACAAGACCACTAGTTTCAAGAAAAAGGGCAAAGGGAAGAAGAAGGGAAACTTCAAGAACAGCAAGAAAGTTGCGCTCAAGAGAAGAAACCCAAGTCTGGACCTAAGCCCTAAATCGAGTGTTTTTACCGCAAGCAGACCGACACTTTGGAAGCGGAACTGCCCCAAGTATTTGGCGGATACAAAGGATGGCAAGGTGAACAAAGGTATATGTGATATACATGTTATTGATGTGTACCTTACTAGAGCTCGTAGTAGCACTGGGTATTTGATAATCTGGTTACATTGCTAATATTTGCAACTCGAAACAGGGACTACGGAATAAGCGAGCACTGGCAAAGGACGAGGTAACGATGCGCGTGGAAAACGGTTCCAAAGTCAATGTGATCGCGGTCGGCACGCTACCTCTACATCTACCTTCGGGATTAGTTTTAGACCTAAATAATTGTTATTTGGTGCCGCCGTTGAGCATGAACATTATATCTGGATCTTGTTTGATGCGAGACGGTTATTCATTTAAATAGAGAATAATGGTTGTTCTATTTATATGAGTAATATCTTTTATGGTCATGCACCCTTGAAGAATGGTCTATTCTTGTTGAATCTCGACAGTAGTGATACACATATTCATAATGTCGAAGCCAAAAGATGCAGAGTTGATAATGATAGTGCAACTTATTTGTGGCACTGCCGTTTAGGTCATATCGGTGTAAAACGCATGAAACAACTCCATACAGATGGACTTTTGGAATCACTTGATTATGAATCACTTGGTACTTGAGTAACCGTGCCTCATGGGCAAGATGACTAAAACACCGTTCTCCGGTTGTATGGAGAGAGCAACAGACTTATTGGAAATCATACATACAGATGTATGTGGTCCGATGAATGTTGAAGCTCGTGGCGGATATCGTTATTTTCTCACCTTCACAGATGATTTAAGCAGATACGGGTATATCTACTTGATGAAGCATAAATCTGAAACATTTGAAAAGTTCAAAGAATTTCAGAGTGAATTTGAAAATCATCGTAACAAGAAAAATAAAGTTTCTACGATCTGATCGTGGAGGAGAATATTTGAGTTACGAGTTTGGTCTACATTTGAAGCAATGCGGAATAGTTTCGCAACTCATGCCACCGGGAACACCACAGCGTAATGGTGTGTCCGAACGTCGTAATCGTACTTCACTAGATATGGTGCGATCTATGATGTCTATTTCCGATTTACCGCTATCGTTTTGGGGTTATGCTTTAGAGACGGCCGCATTCACGTTAAATAGGACACCGTCAAGATCCGTTGAGACGACGCCTTATGAACTATGGTTTAGCAAGAAACCAAAGTTGTCGTTTCTGAAAGTTTGGGGTTGCGATGCTTATGTGAAAAAACTTCAACCTGATAAGCTTGAACCCAAATCGGAAAAATGTGTCTTCATAGGATACCCAAAGGAGACAATTGGGTATACCTTCTATCACAGATCCGAAGGCAAGACATTCGTTGCTAAGAATGGATCCTTTCTAGAGAAGGAGTTTCTCTCGAAAGAAGTGAGTGGGAGGAAAGTGGAACTTGATGAGGTAATAGTACCAACTCCCTTATTGGAAAGTAGTTCATCACGTAAATCAGTTTACGTAACACCTACACCAGCTTAGCGAGGAAGATAATGATAATGATCATGAAACTTCAGATCAAGTTGTCACGAACTTAGAGATCAACCAGAATAAAATCCGCACTGCAGTGGTACGGTAATCCTATTCTCGAAGTCATGCTACTAGATCATGGTGAACCTACGAACTATGAAGAAGCGATGGTGAGCCCAGATTCCACAAAATGGCTTGAAGCCATGAAATCTGAGATGGGATCCATGTATGAGAACAAAGTATGGACTTTGGTAGACTTGCCCGATGATCGGCAAGCTATTGAGAATAAATGGATCTTTAAGAAGAAGACTGACGCCGATGGTAATGTAATCGTCTACAAAGCTCGACTTGTTGCAAAAGGTTTTCGACAAGTTCAAGGGGTTGACTACGATGAGACTTTCTCACCAGAAGCGATGCTTAAGTCTGTCCGAATCATGTTAGCAATTGCCGCATTTCATGATTATGAAATTTGGCAAATGGATGTAAAACTGCATTCTTGAATGGATTTCTAGAAGAAGAGTTGTATATGATGCAACCAGAAGGTTTTGTTGATCCAAAGGGTGCTAACAAAGTGTGCAAGCTCCAACGATCAATTTATGGTCTGTGCAAGCCTCTCGGAGTTGGAATAAACGCTTTGATAGTGTGATCAAAGCATATGGTTTTATATGCACTTTTGGAGAAGCCTGTATTTACAAGAAAGTGAGTGGGAGCTCAGAGCATTTCTAATATTATATGTGGACGACATATTGTTGATTGGAAATGATATAGAATTTCTGGATAGCATAAAAGGATACTTGAAATAAAAGTTTTTCAATGAAAGACCTCGGTGAAGCTGCTTACATATTGGGCATCAAGATCTATAGAGATAGATCAAGACGCTTAATTGGACTTTCACAAAGCACATACCTTGATAAAGTTTTGAAGAAGTTCAAAATGGATCGTGCAAAGAAAGGTTTTTACCAGATTACAAGGTGTAAGATTGAGTCGGACTCAATGCCCGACCACGCAGAAGATAGAGAGAAAATGAAAAATGTTCCCTATGCTTCAGCCATAGGCTCTATCATGTATGCAATGTCTGTGTACCAGACCGACGTATGCTTAGTCTGTAAGCTTGGCAGGAAGGTACCAAAGTAATCCAGAGTGGATCATCGGACAGCGGTCAAGAACATCCCGAAATACCCGAAAAGGACTAAGGATATGTTTCTCGTATATGGAGGTGACAAAGAGCTAGTCGTAAATGGTTACGTCGATGCAAGCTTTGACACCGATCCGGACGATTCTAAATCGCAAACCGGATACGTATTTTTATTAAACGGTGGAGCTGTCAGTTGGTGCAGTTCTAAACAAAGCGTCGTGGCGGGATCTACATGTGAAGCGGAGTACATAGCTGCTTCGGAAGCAGCAAATGAAGGAGTCTGGATGAAAGAGTTCATTTCCGATCTAGGTGTCATACCTAGTGCATCGGGACCAATGAAGATCTTCTGTGACAATACGTGCAATTGCCTTGGCAAAGGAATCCAGATTTCACAAGAGGACCAAGCATATCAAGAGACGCTTCAATTCCATTCGGGACCAAGTCCAAGTGGGAGACATAGAGATTTGCAAAATACATACGGATCTGAATGTTGCAGACCCGTTGACTAAGCCTCTTCCACGAGCAAAACATGATCAGCACCAAGACTCCATGGGTGTTAGAATCATTAATGTGTAATCTAGATTATTGACTCTAGTGCAAGTGGGAGATCAAGGAAATATGCCCTAGAGGCAATAATAAAGTTATTATTTATTTCCTTATATCATGATAAATGTTTATTATTCATGCTAGAATTGTATTAACCGGAAACATAATACATGTGTGAATACATAGACAAACAGATAGTCACTAGTATGCCTCTACTAGACTAGCTCATTAATCGAAGATGGTTATGTTTCCTAACCATAGACATGTGTTGTCATTTGATTAATGGGATCACATCATTAGGAGAATGATGTGATTGACATGACCCATTTCGTTAGCTTAGCACTTGACCGTTTAGTATGTTGCTTATGCTTTCTTCATGACTTATACAAAGTTCCTGCAACTATGAGATTATGCAACTCCCGTTTACGGAGGAACACTTTGTGTGCTACCAAACGTCACAACGTAATCGGGTGATTATAAAGGTACTCTCTGGTGTCTCCAAAAGTATATGTTGAGTTGGCATGAATCGAGATTAGGTTTTGTCACTCCGATTGTCGGAGAGGTATCTCTGGGCCTTCTCGGTAATACACATCACATAAGCCTTGCAAGCATTGCAACTAATGAGTTAGTTGTGAGATGATGTATTACGGAACGAGTAAAGAGACTTACCGTAACGAGATTGAACTAGGTATTGGATGCCGACGATCGAATCTCGGGTAAGTAACATACCGATGACAAAAGGAACAACGATATCGTTATGCGGTTTGACCGATAAAGATCTTCAGAGAATATGTAGGAACCAATATGGGCATCCAGGTTCCGCTATTGGTTATTGACCGAGAATGGTTCTAGGTCATGTCTACATAGTTCTCGAACCCGTAGGGTCCGCACGCTTAACGTTTCGATGACAGTTCATTATGAGTTTATAAGTATTGATGTACCGAAGGTTGTTCCGAGTCCCGGATGTGATCACGGACATGACGAGGAGTCTCGAAATGGTCGAGACATAAAGATTGATATATTGGAAGCCTACATTTGGACATCGGAAATGTTCCGAGTGAAATCAGAATTTATCGAGTACCGGAGGTTACCGGAACCCCGGGAACTATATGGGCCATAGTGGGCCTTGGTGGAAAGGAGAAAGGGCCAGCCCTAGGTGGTCAGACGCCTCCCTTCCCTAGTCCTACTAGGACTAGGAAAGGTGGGCCGCCCCTCTCTCTCTTTCCCTCCGGTGAATCCTATTCCAACTAGGATTGGAGGGGGAATCCTACTCCCGGAGGGAGTAGGACTCCCTGGCGCGCCTCCTCTTGGCCGGCCGGCCCCCTCCCCCTTGGCTCCTTTATATACGGGGGCAGGGGGCACCCTAGAACACACAAGTTGATCTACGGATCGTTCCTTAGCCGTGTGCGGTGCCCCCCTCCAGCATATTCCACTTCGGTCATATCGTCGCGGAGCTTAGGCGAAGCCCTGCTACCGGAGAAGTCATATCGTCATGAGCTTAGGCGAAGCCCTGCGTCGGTGGAGCATCATCATCGTCATCACGCCGTCGTCTTGACGGAACTCATCCCCGACACTTTGCCGGGATCGAGTCCGGGATCGTCATCGAGCTGAACGTGTGCGAACTCGGAGGTGCCGTCACGTTCGGTGCTTGGATCGGTCGGATCGTGAAGACGACGACTACATCAACCGCGTTGTTATAACGCTTCCGCTTTCGGTCTACGAGGGTACGTGGACGGACACTCTCCCCTCTCGTTGCTATGCCATCACCATGGTCTTGCGTGTGCGTAGGAAATTTTTTGAAATTACTACGTTCCCCAACAGTCAGATCATCCATGCCAAATTATCCCACTAGGAAGCGAGATCACATGTGGAAAAAACCGACACGTGGATCGGTGAAGGTTAATGTTGATGCCTCGTTTTGTGCTCAGACAATGGCTGGAGCTACAGGAGCTGTAGCCCGGGACGACAAGGGTGAGTTCATAGCAGCAGCCACTTGGTTTCTGCCTCATATATATGCAGCTGAGGCGGCAGAAATTCAGGCTATAAGGAATGGATTCTGGCTAGCACAGAAAATTGGCTGCACCTCCTTGATAATCGAGTCTGATAGCTCAAATGCACTTGAGGCGGTGAACCAACATGAAATATATGGTCTTGATGTTGCTGTGACTACAGAATGCAATCTTATTCGGAGGGAGTTTGCATCAGCGACATGCGGGCACTGTTTTCGGGAAGCTAATGAGGTGGCTGATGCTCTAGCAAAACACTCTTTTAGTAATAGATGCTCTGAATTTTGGGAAGCCTACATTCCCGACTTTATTTCTCACATTATTGTAAAAGACCTGTCCATTATTTGAGAAATAAAGTTTTACCCTTCAAAAAAAAATCGCAGTTTCCGTCAAACTACGGGAGTAACATAGATGGTAACATCACACATCTCCACACAAAACAAATGATATGGCGAATAATTAATGAGAAAAGAGACGCATGTGATAACATAGCTAATTACTGTAACATCACGCATACCAAGACAGAATGAGTCTATAACCTAATAAATGAAGTGTTTCATGAAACCATACATATATTACTCCCCAGTATAGAGATAGTAATATAGACTGGTAACATATGCATGTTTATGTTACTAGTCTAACTTAGTGCCTGTTCGGCAAGCGTCTGCTCCGCAGCTCAGCTCCTGGAGCGGCTGGAGTAGCTGCGGAGTGCCCCGAACGCGTTGGCTTCGTGCCTCTCCCACAGCAGAGTGGAGTGGCTTGCAGGCCACTTTTTCAAAGTTGGAAAAGTGATGCTCCGTGCGCTCCGCTTCTGGATGGAGCTGGGAGTTGGAAAGCGGGGAGTGGACGCCTGCCGAACAGGGCTTTACTACCTGTTGTGACTAGTCTTATTAATAGGCGACTGATAGGCACAAATCGGCCACTCACCGCGCATGCGTCCGATTTAATCGCATCTGGTTGCCAAATCAGGGCCTGAATCGGTTTCTTCTCAAGAAAAATCACATCCAACAATAGCAGAAGGAAAACACAAAGCATGGACCATCGCCTCGCCGGCTCCGCTCATGCAACAACGTGCACGGTGCACTCTCCGCAGTTGCAACCCCGGTGGCAACGGCCGCCGACCGCAGCACTATTCGCCAGGCTCGCGCTGTACCTCGCTCTCAATTTGTTGGCCGTAACAAAAATTCATGGCGGTTCCAGAAAAAACTGAATAACATTGGTAGCAAAATTAGAAAATCGGGCGCTGTTCCAACAAATAAAAACCGTGATGGCAGCAAATATTGTAGCTTGTTCCAGCAAGAAAAAACACTTGTGATAGCAAAAACACAAAATTGAGCGTTAGTTCCAGCAAAATAGAAAAGGCGGTCGTAGCAAAAATTGCCGTTGTTGGTAGGAAAACCACAAAACGGTGGTAGCAAATGCAAAAATGCTGCTATGGTTCGAGCACCGGGAAACAATGGTTCCAGCTTCCAGTGGTGCCCACTGTAGCATTATGAATGCCGGTTGTAGCATCTTTCCCCTGATGGTCGCTATCAGAGATGTTGCCTCTATTTCCAGCATCTCCTCTCGCTGTCCCGATCGCTTGTTGGTCATTTGTCGTGGCAGTTGCAACACGGGAGTCGCCACCATGACACTATTGCAGGAACGCCTAGCAGTGGCGGGAGGGACAAGACCAGCCGTGGTGGGCTGGAAAAGGCCAACAATGACGGGGGAGGCTCCCAAGGGCCTCTGCCACTGCTAACATGGCATAGGGGCGGGTGTGCGCCCGCCATTGGTAGAGACTTTGCAGCGGTGAGCGTTCCAAGATACTCGCCACTGGTGGGTGTGGCAGCTGTGGCGGGTTGCTTGTAGCACCGACCACTGAATGCCAGTCACGCGAACTAAAAATTTCGCAGCCACGACAACATTGATGCTGCCACAACTACATTTTACAACCATAAGAATACATTGATTTCGATAAGGGACTACAAAATATTAATGCATACGTTAACCAGTAGCTCTCATTGTGTAAATCATGACTACAAGTGCCCCAACTAAATATTCCTTGCTAGCTAGCAGCCATCACATAGTAGGCAAAACACAATTGACAGTACAAACATTCACTAGTTAATTAGTCATGATCATGAAAAAGTACTAGGAGCTACACCTCTGTTTTAGGTTAAATTGAAAAGAATGAAAAAAATGCATCTCCATGCTCCATGGAGCATGGAGATCCGTCGATCTTCAGTTTCTGGTTTGCACTCATTCAGTACTTGTCATCATTCATCAATGTTCAGGCATCCATCGTGTGGGTCTGCAGTCGAGTATGTGCCTTTGAAATTGGTCTTCTGATGGCAAATAATTGTCATCTCACCTTTCGCATCCATCGCTGCAGGCACAACAACTCTTGGGAGCTTCTGTTGAAGAACATCATGGTAACATAGTAACCAGTGTAGTTTCTTTAAGATGACTAGTGACACAATAATAGTACAAAATCATACCACGCATTTTTTTATGAATATTGGTATTGCTCAACTTGTGGACTAGTGGCACGTATGGTGTAGTATTTGGACCAACTCTATAAGTGCCCTTACATGACTCAACATCATTAACAAAGGAGACAAGATAATTCTTCTCCTCCCAAATAAGGTCTGAGCCAATAGTGTAATAGGTCTTGTCTACTATATTTCATATTTTTCTCCGAGATAGAAAATAAGCTGTAAATTTTAAATAAAATGTTAAGTTAGGAGTGGATAACAAATATTTTTAAATTAGCAAGATAAATTACTTAAAATTTTGTTTAAGAAACTCACACAAAGTAAAATTAGGAATCATGTCCAGTCCCTGACATGTGGGACCACAAATGCAGAAACCACATCATGGATATCAGGAGGCTCCATTCCTAGGAAGCTTGGTAGACCCCTGGGCCTTAAGGCTTATATCATCTCTTTAACACCCTGGATTTTGACCCTTTCCCTTTTTTCCAAAATAACTTGGATTTATATGGAGTTTATCTGGATCTTTATTTGAATGAAGCTTTGGACTTAAGACTTAGGAATATGAATTATTTTATCCTGCATACAGGTGCATCCAAGCATCACACACAACACAAGATTTCACTAACATTTCTAGGCAAGCCCATCCACAATTTCTTTCTCAATATATTCTTTTTCTCTGAAAGAATATACCCGCAAGCACATGGGTTATGAAGCAACATGTATTTCTGCCACTCCAAAAATCTCGTACAATTCTCATAATTTCTAGAGGTCAGCTAAACACTAAAAATGCCACAAACACTAGCTAGAAGTTTCCCAAGTGAGCACACCGTTCGCAAAGAAGTTTCTACCCCAACTTCTGGTTTGCACAAGGTACCATTTACATTTACTCAAACTTGCTGAAACTTGGTATAAAACACTCATCCTAGTACGTAGGCACAACACACACAAAATCAGCCCCCATGCCACTTCTCCCTGGTACAACAAAACACCTACCTGCGAGTAGGAGTTTTGACACAGCGCGCTTCATCTAGTAAACTACTCCCTCCGTTCCTAAATATAAGTCTTTTTAGAGTTTTCAAATGGACTACCACATACGAATGTATATAGACATATTTTAGAGTGTAGATTCACTCGTTTTGCTCCGTATGTAGTCACTTGTTGAAATATCTAGAAAGACAAATATTTAGGAACAGAGGGATGCCTAAGCTACTAGACACGGGAGAGCGGTCAAAAGACCCAGACCCTCAGTGTCATGGTGTGGTGACCATGGGGCAGGCATGCCAAAAGCGTGCTCTGCAAGTCGTCCCGCCACTGACCAGCCAGCCTCGTAGTTATCTCCCGTCCCTGGCACGCCTAGCCTCACCAGCAGCCACGTGCAACCTCACCCGCACCACCAGCGCCGCCCCCACCGCCCAGGGCCCCATCCAAGTGCGGCAAGACCATGACATTGTGCTGCCCATGAGCCATCACCATCAATTTCCTCTACAACACGTTTGGCCCTTTCTCCAATGCCCAACTGAGCTTCCCAGACACCCCCCCCCCCCCAGCGGCCCCAGGCAGAAGCCGACGGTTAGCCAACTCAACCTAAACAGATGAAATTTAGCAACAAATGTATGATTAGCACAAGATATTTATTTTTAGGATAATATCCATAAGCCCCCTTTTCAATATCTTCTGAAGAACTATTCAGAAAAATCATCTGAAGAAATCTAGTTGAATTTTGTCCATATTACGTTTAATGTTGTAATTTCCTCCAATGACCCATCGTGGTCTCCTCCATATGTCAAATTTACTTCATGATAGCTAGTCGAAATGCACAACATCGTACGCTGGGACAATAGAAACTGAAGAAACAGGGATTGCGTGTACAAATTTATATAATTATATATATGGACTCAATGTGGAAAAAACAACAAGACCATGCCTCTGTCCTTATTTCGAGTTGAGAAAAACAAGGATGACAGTCGCTACATGATTTTGAAACAAAGAAATATTCATCGGTTCAGTGCAACTACTGCTTAAGAGGGTTCATATCCACCGCCTTTCATACTCTGAGTTTTCAACCATACTAATATAGCAAATTTTTCCTGGACAATAAGAAGTCTGATTAGCACAAATATAAAAACCGGACAAAAAAACTGAACTCTTTAAAAACAAGGCAGCTCAGTATCTACCAAATGGCACTTAATATGGAACCTAGGGATACTCTCGACCAAGTATTGCTATGATTGCCATCGTAGGCAACTAGCTCTCTCACGACCAGAATACAAATACTATACTATATCCCATTATTGGAGAAAAGAAGGATACTGAACTTCCAAATTTTGGAGAGTAATAATTGGAAACAGTAGAACACAACATTCACATTATTTTCTAGAAAGAACTAGTCAAATTTTTTCGGAAGAGTAAAACAACACTAAACATCAATGAGGACAAGGAACCTTGAGCAATGTCCTAATAGAAGTTGCTAACAGATTATATAAGTTTGTCGCAGTGCTTAGTGGATATGCCGAAAATGAACAATGTCATTGTTGGCAAAAGTTTTGTAGATGTGATAACCGCGTATTCACTTTTAGCAGAATGCTCAGTTCTCACACAAATTTCTCATACGAAAACAATTACTTGGCTAAAGAAACTTCTCTGCAGGCAAGCACATGCTATAAATTTCATAATCTGTAGGCAAGTTATACATCATCAAGATTGCTAATACAAGTATTTATAACTGACATCTACATAATTTTCCTGCAAGCTCCCCTTCCTCATCACCTTCTCTACAGCTTGACGTAGTTGGACAAGGCACACTGAACATAAGTAGGTTCAAGAGCGAGCATCTTATCCGCAGAA
Organism: Aegilops bicornis; assembly: GCA_021605145.1. Lineage (NCBI taxonomy): Eukaryota > Viridiplantae > Streptophyta > Magnoliopsida > Poales > Poaceae > Aegilops > Aegilops bicornis. The sequence goes on along the minus strand of CM038671.1, from coordinate 29,661,729 downwards.
CACTGCTCGACCGCTTCCAGTGTTCCCTCTCTGATGTTAATGGCAAGCATCCATGCAACCGCGGACCGGATGTCCAGTCTAGCCACGATGTAGACAACATCGTCGTCACACAAGCTCAGAGTGGGCCCACCGTGAACCACCTTATCCCAACTCAACCTCTTGCCACCCGATACCTTCGGGTAACTTGAACCCGTGACAGGCACGTTATCTGCCTTGACAGTGAACTTCTTGTCCCACTTGTTTGAGTAGGACCCCCTGTTCCATGTGGTGACCGTCCAGCCTTGGCCAATGACCCCTTTCTCATTGTGGGTATCGCTACACCGACAAGATTTCAGCTCAACAAACCTGATCACACCATTGCTTATAGCGACGTCATGGAACGACCATGTGTAGATACTGTCGACTCCCATGCCGAACCGCGACACCATATCGCAAGGTATCGGAACAGGCCATTGGATCAAACGCATGACCGGATACCGGTCGAGCACGTTGCATAGAAGAATGCCATGCCAATGATTGACCCAGCTGAGTGTTCCCCTTCCGGCGAAGATCACGCGCGTGCCTTCGTGCTGCATTATTACCTCGGGGTTGTGGTCTTTGGACACCTTGATGTTGCGCCACTCCCACTTAGAGGTATCCGATAGATACACGTTGAGGATGTACTCTGTAGAGTCGTTGGTGTTTCGCGACCAAGGTTTTAATAGCGAGGGGAAAACCACTGCGTAGTCTTTGCTGTTGAGATCGGCGCCACCGAGGGGCATGACGCCAGCCAGAGTGACTACATGGGGACAGCAGTAGGGGCCGATGCCAGGGAGAAGGCGGAGAGATGGAGCACCTGGACCTGCCCTGTAGACGAAGAAATCGTTGTGCTCCCCGCGTCCGCCCAAGCCCAACTGAGAACCACGGGATCTCCGCCGTACAGATGGAGCCCCTGGACCTGGCCTGGGGCTGTGCTTGAATGTGACAACGAGAAGGACAAAGGCGCCCGCAGAGCTCAGAACCACGGGATCTCCCCCGTAGCGGCTCCCCGCGAGGCTGGGGCAGTGGACGAAGCAGCGAGAGACGCCGGGCGGGTCCGCAAGCTCGAAGGTCACCTTGATGTCGCTCCCTTGGCTGGTGACGGCGTGGGCGGTGGTCGCGTTGTCGCGGTCGCCGATGTGGCACTTGGCGTCGGTGAGCACCCAGGGGCGACGGCCCGAGCGCCTGGAAGCGGCGGCGGCAGGGAGGTTTGACATGGCGATGGCGCCGGGCGGGCGGCAGCGGCGATTGCCGATTGGAATTGGGGATTGATAGCGACGATGGGTTTGGTTCGTGACAATTGATGGTCTCGTCCGCCGGCCCTGGCTAGCTATATTTTAGGGCGACGTGTACGTGTGGTGCGATCGACTCCTTGTCGTGTTTTAGTTGTAATCGGAATAGGTTATTTCAGTGAGTCATGTTCGGAGTCGATCGGTTGAATCGTACTGCATCTGCATGCAAGAATATAACTGCCAGACCGCAAGTTCTCGTAGCCCTCCTTAGGTGTGAAGTTTGTCCAGCGATTTTAGTCTCCACGACACAGATTTTTGCAAGCACTCTCACCGGCAAGACGATCTCCCTTAAGGTCGATCCGTCAGATACCATCTACGTTGTCAAGGTGAATATCCAGGATCAACAGCGCCTCACCTTCACCGGGGAGCAGCTGTACGACGGCTACAGTGGATCCACTGTCGATCTCGGCCTTCACCCGCTCCATGAGAAGATGCAGATTCATATGGTAGAGACACTAACAGGCAGGACCATGAACGTCGCAGTCACGAGCTCAGGTACTGTCGACAATGTAAGGCAAAGATTCAGCACAAGCACGGCTTTCCCAACGACAAGTAATGCCTCATCTTTGCCAAAGACAGCTCGACAACAATGAAGGCAGCGGCACCTTGGCGAGCCTCAACTTCCGCAGTGATGCCACCCTCCTCCTCGTCCTCCATAGGGGGGTGTCCGAGTGGGAGGATGAACATCTACATGCAGGGGCGGAGCCAGGATTTAAACATGAGGGAGGCGAAACACTATTTGACGTAAAAGATGGTATATCACCGTATGTTAAGTCTAAATAATAGTGTCCATGATAAAGCATAAAATTATGGTTTTTAACTACAAAATAAATGATAATTCTCAACAAACTGTTGGAACTTGGAGTTGAAGCATTTGGTTCGAAAAAGTATTTACCCCATCAGTTGTTGTTGTCGTGACGAGCAGCGGTCAGCGGCAATGGCAAACGCCCTAGCCTCAGGACACGCTAGCCTCAGGATACGCTGATGGCAAGCGGCGACGGCGGCGGCCAACGCCCTAGTGGCTTAGCAGATGTGCAGTACACACACGTAGCGTGGGCACAAATCTATCGATCGATCTGATGGATTAGGCACTGGCCCGTGGCAAAATAACAGCCAGCCAGGTACATGGGTTATTGGTTTATATGGGCTTCTCTACTTCAATGATGTTTCAGTTAATTATTAACATATGGGCTAGGCTAATTATGCAATTATTTGCCGTCCCTTGACACACTAAAATATCCAGATATATGAAGTTCCCTATTTTGGGCTCAACCTACGTGGTTGAATATGCATGACATGGTTACTGGGGAGCACCTAACCGGCGCCTTAAGCGCCAGTTCAGGCAGCTGGCGCTCGCATGCCGCACCCCATGGGCCGGCCCACCGCACGCAGTAGAAGGTAAAAACGTCTCGCGAAAAAAAGTGCAGATACAGGCACTCGACCTCACGACTTGCGGCTACAGCAAAGGAACTGTTTCGCTAACCACTACGGCTTGTAAGGACTAGTGACTACGAAGAACGCGAAATAGTTATGAACCAATGCATCAGCGCTATTTATTAGATTTGCGAATTATTCGCAAACAATTTGGAAAATTTGATTTTTTTATGAAAAAGACTTCATCAAATTCTGAAAAAACTTAACGAAATTAAAAAAACAGTTCATTGATGTTTAATAAAAGTTGAGTGAATTAAAAAAAAGTTCATCGATTTTCAAAAATGCTCATCGAATTTGAAAGAAAAGTTCATCAATTTAAAAAAAGTTCATCAAATTAGGAAAAAAGTTCATTGAATTTGAAAAAAGTTTATCGGTTCTACGAAAAGTTCACCAAATTTTAAAAAAAACGTTCATCAATTTTGAAAAATTTTCATCGATTCTGAAAAAAGTTCACTGATTTTGAAAAAAAGTTCATTGGTATTGAAAAAAAGTATACAAACTTCAAAAAAAGTTCACAAATTTAACAAAAACGTTCAGTGTACATCAAAATATGTTCAATGGGTATTTAAATGGCTTTTCAGTGCATATCACAAAATTGTTCAATGTGTAGTTAAAAATTGTTCAGATTATATTACAAAAATGTTCAATGTATAAAATTTGTTCATCTTATATCCAAAAAATGTATAATATGTTTTTAATTATTTCAATGTATATCACAAAAATGTTCGCTGTGTAGTTAAAAATTGTTCATCGTACACCGAAAAAATGTTCAGTGTATATTTGAAAATTGCTCGTCGTATATAAATTTTGTTCATGTTCTCAATAATTGTTCACGTTTTAAAAAGTTCATGTAATTTTAAAATTTTCGTTGAATTTTTTAAAAAATTCATCGATTTGATAAAACTTCATTCAATTTTAAAAATTTGATGAATTTAAAAAAGTTCGCATTTGCTTGTTGGTAGAAAGGAAAAAAATAATAGGAAAAAGAAAAGGAAGAATAAAATGAAGGAATGATAAAGCGGTGGAAAGGTTGTCTTTAAACACGTGCATGCTATTGGTTGAGTTGGCTAAAGCAGCTTCGTTGCATGGCGAAGTCGTAGGTTCGAAACCCGCTGCTCGCACTCTTTTTTGCATCACTTATAGCCGGAAAGTGGGACGCGATATGGGCCGGCCCATCTCAGCGCCGGGGGTGTGCGCCCGTTTGTGTACACCGAAGGAACGGGCACAGAGGGCGCCGTTTAGGGTTTGCTCCTGGTTACTGCACTATGCATATGGTGTACTGACATGGTCTTCATACAATAACGGTGGTAGCAAATGCACAAAATGATGTCGTGGTTCCAGCACGGGGAAACAATGGTTCCAGCTTCCGGTGGTGCCCACTGTAGCACCACGAATGTCGGTTGTAGCATCTTGCCCACGATGGTCGCCATCAGAGAGGTTGCCTCTGTCTCCACTCTCAAACATCTCCTCTTGCCGTCCCGGTCGCTCATCATTCGTTTGCCGTGGTAGTTGCAACATGGGAGTCGCCACCATGTAGCTCTGACACCACTGTAGGAATGCCTAGCAGTGGTGGGCGGGAAAAGACCAACAGTGATGGGCAAGAAAAGCCCAATAGTGACGGGGGAGGCTCCCAGGGGCCTCCGCCACTGCTAACATGGCATAGGGGTGGTTTCACGCCTTCCATTGGTAGAGACTCTGCAGCGGCGGGCGTGCCAAGATACTCGCCACTGGTGGGTGTGGCAGGTGTGGCGGGTTGCTTGTAGCGCCGACCACTGAATGTCAGCCACGCAAATTAAAAATTTCGCAGCCACGACAACATTGATGCTGCGACAACTACGTTTTACAACCATATCGGAATACATTGATTTTGATAAGAGACTACAAAATATTAATGCATACATTAACCACTAGCTCTAATTGTTGTAAATCATTACTACAAATGCCCCAACTAAATATTCCTAGCTAGCTAGCAGCCATCACATAGTAGGTAAAACACGATTGACGGTGCAAACATCCACTAGTTAATTAGTCTTGATCATGACAAAGTACTAGGATCTACTCCTCTGTTTTAGGATAAATTGAAAGAATAAAAGAAACTGGAGCATGGAGATCCACTGATCTTCAATTTCTGGTTTGTACTCATCCAATATTTGCCGCCATTCATCAATTTTGAGGCGTCCACCTCGTGGGTCTGCAGTCGAGTATGTGCCTTTGAAATTGGTCTTCTGATGGCAAATAATTGTCATCTCACCTTTCGCATCCATTGTTGCAGGCACAACAATTCTTGGGAGCTTCTGTTGAAGAACATTATAGTAACATAGTAAGTAGTGTAGTTTCTTTAAGATGACTAGTGGCACAATAATAGTACAAAATCATACCATGATTTTTTTATGAATGTTGGTATTGCTCAACTTGTGGACTAGTGGCACGTATGTTGTAGTATTTGGACTAGCTTTGTAAGTGCCCTTAAACGACTCAACATCATTAACAAAGGAGATAAGATAATTCTTCTCCTCTCAAGTAAACTCTGAGCCAGCAGTGTAATATAGGTCTCGTCTACTATATTCCATATTTTTCTTTGGGATAGAAAATAAGCTGTAAATTTTAAATAAAACATTAAATTAGGACTGGATAAGAAAAAAATTTAATTAGCAAGATAAATTACTTAACAATTTTGTTTAAGAAACTCACATGAAGGAAAAATAGAAATCATGTCTGGTTCCTGACATGTGGGACCACAAATTCAGAAACCACATCATGGATCGGGAGGCTCCATTCTTTGGTAGCTTGGTAGACCCCTCGGCCTTAAGGCTTATATCATCTCTTTAACCCCCCGGATTTTTCCCCCGTCCCCCCCCCCCCCCCCCCCCAATAACTTGGATTTATATGGAGTTTATCTGGATCTTTATTTGAATGAAGCTTTGGACTTAAGACTTGGGAATATAAATTATTTTCTCGTGCATCCAAGCCTCACACACATCACAAGATTTCACTAACATTTCTACCCAAGCCCATCCCTAATTTCTTTCTCAATATATTCTTTTTCTATGAAAGAATATACCCGCAAGCACATGGGTTTTGAAGCAACATGTATTTCTGCCACTCCAAAAATCTGGTACAATTCTCATAATTTCTAGAGGTCAGCTAAACCCTAAAAATATCACAAACACTAGCTAGGAGTTTCCCAAGTGAGCACACTGTCCACATAGAAGTTTCTGCCCCAACTTCTGGTTTACACAAAGTACCACTTACATTTACTAAAACTTGTTGAGACTTGGTATAAAACATTCATCTTAGTACGTAGGCACAACACACCAAAAATCAGCCCCCATGCCACTTCTCCCTGCTACAACAAAAACACCTACCTGCGAGTAGGAGTTTTGACACATCACGCTTCATCTAGTAAACTACATGAGGAATGGAAAAGGCAACATGGGAGGAATTGCAACATTCTAATGGTATGGGAGAAATAAATGTCAATACTATTTGGAGCAACATTTGGAAATTTATCTTGTCCAGCAAAAGTGAAGATTTTTATTTGGCGTACCTTACACGGAACCCTCCCGTGTCGTGTTACACTGGCTAATAGACATATGAAAGTTTCGTCCACCTGCCCATCATGTTCGAACGAGCCTGAAGATACTAAACAGTTGTTATTTATGTGTCAAAAGGCAAAAGAGGTGTGGGAGAAGCTGGGATTGCACAAAGCCATTAAAAAAGCTTGTGCGGTCGATTGTGCGGGAGAGGCAGTACTCGAATTTTTTACTTCTTATGCCAGAGCACGAGCTATCTACAGTGGGCATACAGAATGTTCGCGAACTGGTCGCTATAACAACCTGGTATTTATGATGGGAAAGACGTTCGCTAGTCCATCAAGGAAGAGCCAAGATGCATACCAAATTTCGATGGAAGCACGTGCTATAACGACAAACTATGTTATTGCCCAATCCTCTAGGGCAACAAATAGAATAGAGGGATGGACGAGGCCCCCTCTAGGTTTTGTGAAATTAAATGTCGATGCTTCGTTCGATCAAGACATGCTTAGAGGCACAGCGGGAGCTGTACTTAGAGATGATAAAGGAAGATTTATTGTTGGTGGGAACTGGAAGATGGATTGGTGCGCAGATGTTTTAACAACGGAAGCCATGGCACTGCGTTTTGGCATATTACTTGCACAAAAGGCGGGAAGCAACCGACTTTTTGTTAACTCCGACAATTTGGAAGTAATTGACACAATGAAGAATGGAGGACATATAGCGGGAGCGGCAGCAGCTGTGTTTGATGATTGTTATTTTATGGCTTGTGATTTTTCGTTAGTTAGATTTGAACATTGCAATAGGGAGGCAAATGAAGTAGCTCATGAAATTGCTAGAGTAGCTAAATTTTCTGAGACAAAGGATTGGTTCGAGGAACCTCTGAGTGATATTGTAAATTTATTTATAGACGATGTAACCATTATTACTAATAAATAAAAGGATGTTTCATTTAAAAAAAAACTACATGCCTAAGCTATTAGACACGGTGAGAGCGGTTAAAAGACCCCAGACCCTAAGTGCCATGGTGACCACGAGGCAGGCATGCCAAAAGCATGCTCTGCACATTGGCACACCACTGACCAGCCAGCCTCGTCGCTACCTCCCGTCCCTGGCGCGCCTAGCCTCACCAGCAGCCACGTGCAGCCTTGATACGTCTCCAACGTATCTATAATTTTTGATTGTTTCATGCTATTATATTATCTATCTTGGATGTTTTATATGCATTTATATGCTATTTTATATGATTTTTGGGACTAACCTATTAACCTAGAGCCTAGTGTCAGTTTCTGTTTTTTTTCTTGTTTTTGAATTTTACAGAAAAGGAATATCAAATGGGGTCCAAACGAGGTGAAAATTCCCGATGATTTTTTATGGACCAGAAGAAGCCCCGAAGCAACAGAGTTGGGCCAGAAGAGTCCCGAGTCATCCACAAGGGTGGAGGGCGCGCCCCCCTACCTCGTGGCTGCTCGGAGACCCCCCTGACGTGAAACCGACGCCAAAAATTCCTATAAATACAGAAACCTCCGAAAAGAAACCTAGATCGGGAGTTCTGCCACCGCAAGCCTCTGTATCAACCAAAAACCAAACTAGACCCTGTTCCGGCAACCTGCCGGAGGGGGGGGGGGGGAATCATCACTGGTAGCCATCTTCATCATCCCGGCGCTCTCCATGACGAGGAGGGAGTAGTTCACCCTTGGGGCTGAGGGTATGTACCAATAGCTATCTGTTTGAAACATCTCTCTGTCTCTCTCTCTCTCTCTCTCTCTCTCTCTCTCTCGTGTTCTTGATATGGCATGATCTTGATGTACCACGAGCTTTGCAATTATAATTGGATCTTATAATGTCCCCCCCCCCTCTACCTTCTTGTAATGGAATGAGTTTTCCCTTTGAAGTTATCTTATCAGATTGAGTCTTTAAGGATTTGAGAACACTTGATGTATGTCTTGCATGTGCTTATCTGTGGTGACAATGGGATATTCACGTGATCCACTTGATGTATGTTTTGGTGATCAACTTGCGGGTTATGTGACCTTGTGAACTTATGCAAGGGGTTGGCACACGCTTTTGTCTTGACTCTCCGGTAGAAACTTTGGGGCACTCTTTGAAGTTCTTTGTGTTGGTTTGAATTGTTGAATCTGAGATTGTGTGAATCATATCGTATAATCAAACCCGCGGATACTTGATCTGACATTAGAGTATCTAGGTGGCATTAGGGTTTTGGTTGATATGTGTCTTAAGGTGTTATTTTACTACGAACTCTAGGGCTGTTTGTGAAACTTATAGGAATAGCCCAATGGATTGATTGGAAAGAGTAGCTTTCAGGTGGTTTCGTACCCTACAGTAATCTCTTTGTTTGTTCTCCGCTATTAGTGACTTTGGAGTGACTCTCTGTTCCACGTTGAGGGATTGTTATATGATCCAGTTATGTTATCCTTGTTGAGAGAACTTGCAATAGTGAAAGTATGAACCCTAGGCCTTGTTTTGAAGCATTGCAATACCTTTTTCACTCACTTTTACCACTTGCTACCTTGCTGTTTTTGTAATTTCAGATTACAAAAAACCTATATCTACCATCCATATTGCACTTACAACATTAGCATCATGCTGAAAATCAGAAAGTTTTGTGTTGATCCTGCTGAAAATCAGAAAGTTTTGTGTTGATCCTGCTGAAAATCTCCAAAACCTATATCTACCATCCAATGTTGTGTTGATCCTGCTGAAAATCAGAAAGTTTTGCACCCAGTGAATTAGTTTTGATAATTCATAGAAACGTGCTTTTGATCCGATTCGTTTTGCTATGGATTGGTACACAAATTGCTCAGGTTTTCCTAATTTTTATGGATTTTTGGAGTTACAGAAGTACTCAATAGTTACAGATTACTACATACAGTTCTGTTTCTGACAGAATCTATTTTCATTGTGTTGTTTGCTTATTTTGATGAATCTATGAGTAGTATCGGAGGGTATGAACCATAAAGAAGTTTGAATACAGTATATATAACACCAATATGAATTTAGAATTAGTTCACAACAGTACCTAAGTGGTGATTTATTTTCTTATACTAACGGAGCTTACGAGTTTTCAGTTGAGTTTTGTGTTGTGAAGTTTTCAAGTTTTGGGTAAGATTCGATGGACTATGGAATATGGAGTGGCAAGAGCCTAAGCTTGGGGATGCCCAAGGTACCCCAAGGTAATATTCAAGGACAACACAGAGCCTAAGCTTGGGGATGCCCGGATGGCATCCCCTCTTTCGTCTTCGTTCATCAGTAACTTTACTTGGAGCTATATTTTTATTCACCACATGATATGTGTTTTGCTTGGAGCATCATTTGTTTTTATTGCTGTTTGAATAATAACACAAGATCTGAAATTCTTAAATGTTAGAGAGTCTTCACATAGTCACATAATTATTCGACTACTCATTGATCTTCACTTATATCTTTCAGAGTAGTTTGTCATTTGCTCTAGTGCTTCAGTTATATCTTTTTAGAGCACAATGGTGGTTTTATTTTGACACTAGTAGAAAAAGGGTCATACGTGAAGCACATTAGTGCCGGTTTGAATTTGAGCCGGTACTAATGTATATATTAGTGCCGGTTCGTGGTGCCGATCAATAGCACCGGTTCGTGGCGAAACTTTAGTACCGGTTCATGCCACAAACCGGTACTAAAGAGGCTGTGTCAGCCTGCGATCAGGCTATGACCCCACCATCACCATTTAGTGCCGGTTCGTACCACGAACAGGTACTAATGACGTTGTGGCAGGATGTTTTAATTAGTCCCACCTCGCTCCCCTAACAAGCCTTTTACCACCTTAAATATGTTATTTCTCAAACTATCATAAGCACTTGGTCTTCATTGAACTCTATGTGTAGAATTTGTGGCCTCAATATGAGTCTTCATCGGTTTATAAATCGTTGATGACTCATATTGACAATTCAGATTGCACACACAAAGATCATTGATGATCAAAGTATTTTTTGATGTTATATGATCATATTGACAATTTAGACTGTAAAGAAATATAAGATCATGATGTAAATGCTCTTATATTTTTATGCGTTCAGTATGCACCATTCAAAGCGGCGCCATCAACTTTCAACCATTTCTGCCTTCATTTGCTATTTTTCATGCATTCGTGATTTGTTTTGAGAACTAAATGACCTGGAAATGGAAAAGCACTACAAATGAACTCTGAAAAAGTTGAAACTTGGCATGGTATCATCATTTCACCCACATAGATTGTTCAAAAAAGTAGAGAGGTTACGGCAAAAACTAGATGCACTTCGTTCACAAACTGGACAATCTCTTTCAAGTATTCAGGTTTGGACGAAATTAAACTCATCTGTTACAAAGGCATTTCATTTTTTAAACTTATTACAACTCCAGACTTTTGGTGCATTCAAGATGCACCATTCAAAGCGACGCCATCAACTTTCAACCATTTCTGCCTTCATTTGCCATAACTGTTTTAAGCGCACCACCTTTAGTACGGTTGGTGGCTCCAACCGGTACTAAAGGGTGACCAGTACTACAGTTGCTTAGGAACCTGTTTTTAGTCCCACCTCGCCAAGAGAGATGGACTAGGAGCGGTTTATAAGCCTGAGTGCGAAGACGATGAAGAAGAGGCTCAATGCTCACGTTGCTTAGCTTCAAGCCTTCAGGAATATGGTAGATTGCACGGAGCTATGCGCAGTGCAGTTTACACTATTCCGAAAGGCTTGAAGCAAATTAACGAGCATTGCACCTATTTTTTATTTTTAATAACTTATTACAACTCCGGAATTCTTCTGTTATGGCAAAAACTAATTGCACGTCGGCATTTCTTTTTTTTTTAACTTCGGTTATAACTCCAGACTTTGACCATCAAGTTTTGCAGAAATGAAAAAATAGCAGAAAAGAAAAAATAGCAGAAAAGAAAAAAAACTATTGCTGAAAAGAAAAAACTATATAAAAAACTACTCAGAAATAAATAGAACAAAATAAATATAGCAGAAAAGAAAAAACTGCTCAGCAATAAATAGAAGAAAAAATAAAGCAGAAAAGGAAAAAATTATATTTGCTATTTTTCAATCGTTTACAAAATGACCGTGAAATTGAAAATCATTACAAAATTTGGGGCGCTGTCCTGTGGGCCTGCTAGGCCACAGGAGTGCAATTACAGGCCTTAAAGGCCCAGCAGACTCACATGGCAACGCGCAGAATTTAGGCCCACAAGCCTGCTATATAGAGGAGTTCGAAGAGGTAGCCGCTGCTGGGTTTATAAACCAGGTCTGGCTGCCCTTCGCCCGGCGAGTGGGACTAAACTTTGGGGTGGCGCCGAGGCCTTTAGTACCCGGTTGGTGGCTCCAACGGTACTAAAGATCACCTTTAGTACCGGTTGGAGCCACCAACCGTACTAAAGGCCTGCTCTTCCCGCCTCTTGGCTCAAAAGTTGGCCTTTAGTACCGGTTGGTGGCTCCAACCGTACTAAAGGCTCACCCTATGTATACAGACTTACGAAATTTCAGTTACATCTCCCCACTTCTTTCGTCAACCTCTCTCGCCGCCCGCTCCGTCGTTGCCGCCGCCGTCGCCGTCGTCGTCGTTGCTGCCCCGCGCCGCTTCAACGCCCAAGGCCTCGTCCGTCGTCATCCCGCCGCCGTCAGACGTATCTCGCTCTCTCTCCTCACCGCCGCCGCCGCCGCCCAAGGCCGCCTCGTCCCCCGCCACAAACGCCGCCCCGCCCGTCTGTGGCGCCCCCACAGACAGATGTGCGGCGGCGACGGGCTGGCCGCACACACACACACACATATACCACACACACGCATACACACACACATACACACATACACACATACGTACTAGATTATTTTTAGTTCAATAATTAATATAACTAGTTTATTTTTAGTAAGAAAATTTAGGTATATGAGATTTGAACTAGTTCAATAATTAATATAACTAGGTTAATGAGTTTTTTGTTTATTTACTTTTTATATATTTTGAGTTTATATAAATGTTAGATTAATGTCGAATGTTAGATGAATTAGATAGAAAAGTTAAATATATAGTAATGTCTATTTATAGTAAGTGCTTAGTAGTTGAACTAGTTGATTTAATAAAACTGGTTCATTTTACTATAGAAGTAGTTTATTTTAGCAAGAAAATTAATAGAACTAGTTTATTTTTGGTGAGGAGCCAGCCCGTCGTTGACCCGATCCTTGTTTGGTGGCGGTCGCGTGGGCGATGTGGTGCCGAGGCATATGCATATGATTAGTTGAATAATAATGATCTAATTTAGTCTTTGAATTATGAACGTATAGGAAATGTCATCATCGGAGGACGAAAGTCTCCCGGGAGAGTGCGACTGGTGCCACGACGATTGAGGTGAGTGCGACAGGCCTCACCTGGACGATGGTCGGCGCTTCAGCATTAAGCTCGAGGAGACCTTGAAGTTGAAAGCAGATGCATAGCGGCGACAAGTGTTTTTTTCATAATTAAGCATGACTTCAACTATTTCAACGTGTAATTTTCATCTTTTACAATTCGAGTATAGTTAATCCCATGCCATGCAAGGCGCTATGTCTTGGAGAGGATGGATTTTGAAGACCATGAAAATTTTGAAGCGAAGAAAATTCACCTAAGGACCCATCATGATGTGGATTTTGAAGTAAAGTTGTATAATGCTGAGAGCGTAACCCATTTTGGTTGCAAAAATTGGGAAGCATTTTGCAAATTGTATGGTTTTGATGAGGGTATGCTTGTCACCATGGATCTTGGTGATCCTGAAATCGAGCAAGACAATATGGACATTTGGGTCCTTGTTGATACTCCTCCAGTTCTACCGCTATGTGAGTTTCTCAAACATAGTTAATTATTAATAGAACTTATATTGTTCATTTCAAAATAATTGACAGCTTATTTCCATTGACAGCTTATTTTGAAGTATCAAATAATGTGCGAAGATGGTAGATAGAACTTACTACACCGATGGCTCTGAGTTAACTTACAAGGAGAAAACTCATCTGGTTGGATTTTGTAATGATATTGAGAATTACAATATCTACAATCGAACTCCTCAAAATTATGGTCAATACGTGCCACTAGTGCATGTGTTGAACTACGGTAACTACCATGCAGATACCCTGGTAAGTTTTATTACTATTACGACATCCGTGCATCTTTTTGCATACTTCTAAAACTAGTACATCATTGCTAACTACGAAGTTATTACTATGTTTTTCAACAGAGAATCGGAGGATTGTGATTTGATGTATCGAATGGCGGCAGCCTTCGTGTTTTGAACATATATCCAGGTCATCCTCTGAATCTCAACTGTCCATACCGGATCTCTAAAACAAGTGGAGACATGACAATCAAAGGATGGAAAAAATGTATGGACAGTCGTAAGGAGCTTCTTGGAAGCAAAAGGAAGCGAGGCGCAAGAATTGGAGATGGGGCGATCTCCATTCTTCATAATGGAGAGTCGGGGTCTATATTGTTTTATGCTATTTAACCTTAAGTGTGTTTAGGTCCGATCCTACCGACATCGATGATCATGTGCTAAGAACAATTATGTAGGGTTGGGTTCGATGACTATGAGGATGATGATCGTATGACTTATTATTAATAACGAGTGGAAGTTGTATGATGATGCTTGATTAATTAGCTAGTAGGACTTGTTATTATATATGATGATGTATGATGCGAGCATGCATGAGTTATTATATATATATCTGCGGGTGAAACGAAAAAGAATTAAAATGGAAAACACAAAATTAAATCAAAAAGAAATCATAAAACCAAAAGCCCCCAAACATTTTAGTACCGGTTGGTGTTACCAATCGGTACTAAAAACTCCTGCCCCGGAGCTGGCTCGTGCCACGTGGTTGCCCTTTAGCACCGGTTCGTGCTGAACCGGTACTAAAGGGGGCTTTAGTGACCACACTTTAGTGCCGGTTATGTAACCGGCACTAAAGGGCCTTACGAACCGGTGCTATTGCCCTGTTCTGCACTAGTGTGAAGAAATTGATGAACTCTCATGCTTCACTTATATTATTTTGAGAGACTTTTGAACAACATGGTAATTTGCTTAGGTTATGAATTTAGTCCTAATATGATGGGCATCCAAGAGGGATATAACAAAAGCTTTCATATGAAGTGCATTGAATACTATGAGAAGTTTGATTCTTTATGATTGTTTTGAGATATGAAGATGGTGATATTAGAGTCATGCTAGTGGAGTAGTTGTGAATTTGAGAGATACTTGCGCTAAAGTTTGTGATTCCCGTAGCATGCACATATGGTGAACCATTATGTGATGAAGTTTGCTACGTCCTGAGCTTGCGTTGGTTTTCCTTGAAGAGGAAAGGGTGATGCAGCAATAGTAGCGTAAGTATTTCCCTCAGTTTTTTAGAACCAAGGTATCAATCCAGTAGGAGGCTCCTCAAAAGTCCCACGCACCTACACAAACAAACAAGAACTCGCAACCAACACAATAAAGGGGTTGTCAATCCCTTCACGGCCACTTGCGGAAGTCAGATCTGATAGAGATAATATGATAAGATAAATATATTTTTGGTATTTTATAATATAGATTGGAAAAGTAAAGATGCAAATAAAAGTAGATTGAAAGCTTATATGATAAAAGATAGACCCGGGGGCCATAGGTTTCGCTAGTGGCTTCTCTCAAGATAGCATAAGTATTACGGTGGGTGAACAAATTACTGTCGAGCAATTGATAGAAAAGCGAATAATTATGAGATTATCTAGGCATGATCATGTCTATAGGAATCACGTCCGTGACAAGTAGACTGACTCCTGCCTGCATCTACTACTATTACTCCACACATCGACCGCTATCCAGCATGCATCTAGAGTATTAAGTTCATAAAGAACAGAGTAACGCATTAAGAAAGATGACATGATGTAGAGGGATAACCTCATGCAATATGATATAAACCCCATCTTTTTATCCTCGATGGCAACAATACAATACGTGCCTTGCTGCCCCTGCTGTCACTAGGAAAGGACATCACACGATTGAACCCAAAGCTAAGCACTTCTCCCATTGCATGAAAGATCAATCTAGTAGGCCAAACCAAACTGATAATTCGAAGAGACTTGCAAAGATAATTTAATCACACATAAAAGAATTCAGAGGAGATTCAAATATTTCTCATAGATAAACTTGATCATAAACCCACAATTCATCGGATCTCGACAAACACACCGCAAAAAGAGTTACATCGAATAGATCTCCAAGAAGATCAAGGAGAACATGGTATTGAGATCCAAAGAGAGAGAAGAAGCCATCTAGCTAATAACTATGGACCCGAAGGTCTGTGGTAAACTACTCACAACTCATTGGAGAGGCTATGGTGTTGATGTAGAAGCCCTCCGTGGTTGATTCCCCTTCCAGCGGAGCGCCGACGAAGGCTCCAAGATGGGATAACATGGATACAGAAGGTTGCGGTGGTAGAATTAGGTTTTCGTGGTCGCCTTTGATGTTCTCGGGGTACCTGGGTATATATAGGAGGAAGAAGTAGGTCGGTGGGCCTTGAGGGCCCACAAGATAGGGGCACGCCCGATGAGGCGCCCTCCACCCTCGTGGCCTCCTCGATTGCTTCTTGACTTGCACTCCAAGTCCTCTGGATCACGTTCGTTCCAAAAATCACGCTCCCGAAGGTTTCATTCCGTTTGGACTCCGTTTGATATTCCTTTTCTTCGAAACACTGAAATAGGCAAAAAAAACAGCAATAATGGGCTGGGCCTCCGGTTAGTAGGTTAGTCCCAAAAATGATATAAAAGTGTAAAGTAAAGCCCATAAACATCCAAAACAGGTAATATAATAGCATGGGACAATAAAAAATTTTAGATACGTTGGAGACGTATCAAGCATCGCCAAGCTTAATTCCTGCTCGTCCTTGAGTAGGTAAATGATAAAAACAGAATTTTTGATGTGGAATGCTACCTAGCATAATTCTCAATGTAATTTTCTTTATTGTGGCATGATTGTTCAGATCCAAATGATTCAAGATAAAAGATTATAAAATATAAAAATAGTAATACTCGAAGCATACTAACAAATAATCATGTCCTATCAAAATAGCATAGCCAAAGAAAGCTTATCCCTACAAAATCATATAGTTAGGCCATGCTTCATTTTTATTACACAAAATACTCCCATCATGCACAACCCCTATGACGAGCCGAGCAATTGGTTCATACTTTTTAACGCGCTTCCACTTTTTCAACTCTTACGCAATACATGAGCTCAAGCCATGGACATAGCACTATGGTGGTAGTTGTGAGGACAAAAAGGGATAAGATAGTCTCACATCAACTAGGCGTATCAACGGTCTATGGAGATGCCCATCAATAGATATCAATGTGAGTGAGTAGGGATTGCCATGCAACGGATGCACTAGAGCTATAAATATATGAAATCTCAACAAAAGAAACTAAGTGGGTGTGCATCCAACTCGCTTGCTCACGAAGGCCTAGGGCATTTTGAGAAAGCCCATCATTGGAATATACAAGCCAAGTTCTATAATGAAAAATTCCCACTAGTATCTGAAAGTGACAACACAAGAGACTCTCTATCATGAAGATCATGGTGCTATTTCGAAGCACAAGTGTGGAAAAAGAGATAGTAGCATTGTCCCTTCTCTCCTTTTCTCTCATTTTTTTATTTGGCCTTTTTTTATTTGGTGGGATTTTTGGCCTCTTTTTATTATTATTTAAAGTCCGAAGTCTCATCCCGACTTGTGGGGGAATCATAGTCTTCATCATCCTTTCCTCACTTGGGACAATGCTCTAATAATGAAGATCATCACACTTTTATTGATTTACATCTCGAGAATTACAACTCAACACTTAGAACTATATATGAATGCCTCCGGCGGTATACCGGAATATGCAATGAATCAAGATTGACATGTATGAAAATTATGAGGGTGGCCTTGCCACAAATAAAATGTCAACTACATGATCATGCAAAGAGCAATATGACAATGATGGAGAGTGTCATAATAACGGAACGGTGGAAAGTTGCATGGCAATGTATCTCGGAATGGCTATGGAAATGCCATAATAGGTAGGTATGGTGGCTGTTTTGAGGAAGGTAAATAATGGGTGCATGATACCGGCGAAAGTTGCGCGGCACAATAGAGGCTAGCAGAGTGGAAGGGTGAGTGTGCGTATATCCATGGACTCACATTAGTCATAAAGAACTCATATACTTATTGAAAAAGTCTACTTAGCCCTCGAAACAAAGTACTACTATGCATGCCCCTAGAGGGATAGATTGGTAGGAAAAGACCATCGCTCGTCCCCGACTGCCACTCATAAGGAAGACAATCAAAAGAGCACCTCATGCAACAAATTTGTCACACAACTTTTACCATACGTGCATGCTACGGGACTTGCCAACTTCAACACAAGTATTTATCAATTTCGTAATTACCCACTAGCATGACTCTAGCATTACCACCTTTATATCTCAAAACAATTATCAAGCATCAAATTGATCCTAGTGTTTAATGCACTTTCTATGATAGTTTTTATTATACCCAACTTGGATGCTCATCATTCTAGGACCAAATTTATAACCATAGAAAATACCATGCTGTTCTAAAAGACTCTCAAAATAATATACGTGAAGCATGAGAGATAAATAATTTCTTCAAAATTAAGCCACCGCCGTGCTCTAAAAGATATAAGTGAAGCACTAGAGCAAAAACTATCAAGCTCAAAAGATATAAGAGAAGCACATAGAGTATTCTAATAAATTCTAATCAAGTGGGCTTCTCCCCAAAGGTGTGTACAGCAAGGATGATTGTAGGAAACTAAAAGGCAAAGACTAATATCATACAAGACGCTCCAAGCAAAACACATATCATGTGGCGAATAAAAATATAGCTCCAAGTGAAGTTACCGATAAACGAAGATTTAAAGAGGGATGCCTTCCGGGGCATCCCCAAGCTTAGGATTTTGGCTATTCTTGAATATCTTGGGGTGCCATGGGCATCCCCAAGCTTAGGCTCTTGCCACTCCTTGTTCCATAATCCATCAAATCTTTACCTAAAACTGGAAAACTTCACAACACAAAACTCAACAGGAAATCTCATAAGCTCCGTTAGTGAAAGAAAGCAAAACCACCACATAAGGTACTGTAATTAACTCATTATTTATTTATATTGGTGTTAAACATACTGTATTCCAACTTCTCTATGGTTCATACCACCTAATACTAGCCATAGATGCATCAAAATAAGCAAACAACACACGAAAAACAGAATCTGTCAAAAACAGAACAGTCTGTAGCAATCTGTAACTCTCGAATACTTCTGGAACTATAAAAATCCTACCAAATAGGAAGTCCCGGGAAATTTGTATATTGATCTACAGCAAAAAGAATCAATGCAAAAGCACGTTCCTGTGAATTAACAAAATTATTTTCGTGCACGCAAAGTTTCTGTTTTTCAGCAGAATCAAATTAACTATCACCATAGGTTATCCTATAGGTTCTACTTGGCACAAACACTAATTAAAACATAAATACACATCTAAACAGAAGGTAGATGCAAAATTTATTACTAAACAGAAACAAAAACAAAAAACACAAATAAAATTGGGTTGCCTCCCAACTAGCGATATCGTTTAACGCCCCTAGCTAGGCATAAAAGTGAGGATAGATCTAAGTAGTGCCATCTTTGGCACTCAATTCTTCAATAGAGCACTTATAATCCCTAGGAGTTTCTTTCTTTTTAGTGATGCTTAAGCTCCTAGGCAGGAAATCAAGAAATTCATTCGTAGCAAAAGGTTCCTTAATGGTAGCAAGAAAATTGGGGTGAACACTAATTGATTTGAGATCAGCACTTCCTTTACTAGAAGATTCACCCTTATTTTTAGGAACATACATGACCTTGGAAAATTTGGTAGGAGGAGTTGGGGTATTTTTCACAGATGAAAACGCAAACCCTAAGTTGGTGATAATGTCCTCCAGTTTACCAATTCTTGTAGAATCTAGATCTATTCTTTCATTAACTATAGGTTCTTTTTCTTTAAAAAATTTCAAGGTAACACCAACCCTAGATCCATATTGGGTAATTTGATTGTGGATATTTTTATCCAAATTTTCAATTAACTCAACAGTGGCAACTTTATTTTCAATAATTTCAAGCCTTTGCATCACATGTTCCAATGTTAAAACAGTTCCATTAACCAAAAGAGGGGGTGGACCAAACAAATCTAACATAGCTTTATAAGCATCAAAAGTATGGCTACCCAAGAAATTCCCTCCGGTAATGGTATCAAGGATATATCTATTCCAAGGAGTAATGCCCACATAAAAATTTCAAAGAAGAACGGAAGTGGATTGCTTCCTAGTAGATCTATTTTGAGCATTGCAAATTCTATGCCAGGCATCTTTCAAATTTTCTCCCTCCTTCTGTTTAAAATTGAGAACTTCATGATCGGGAGTATTGACGATAATAGGAGGACTAGCCATAGCGATGAGCACATAAAAAGGCAAGCGAAAGACAGAGGAGATTGGGAAAGAGAGGGCGAATAAAACAACAAGGGTGAAGTGGGGGAGAGGAAAACGAGAGGCAAAGGGCAAATAATGTAAGTGCGAGGGAGATGAGTTTGTGATGGGTCCTTGGTATGTCTTGACTTGAGCGAAGACCTCCCCGGCAATGGCGCCAGAAATCCTTCTTGCTACGTCTTGAGCTTGCGTTGGTTTTCCTTGAAGAGTAAAGGGTGATGCAACAATAGTAGTGTAAGTATTTCCCTCAGTTTTTGAGAACCAAGGTATCAATCCAGTAGGAGGCTCCTCAAAAGTCCCACGCACCTACACAAACAAACAAGAACTCGCAACCAACGCAATAAATGGGTTGTCAATCCCTTCACGGCCACTAGCGAAAGTGAGATTTGATAGAGATAATATGATAAGATAAATATATTTTTGGTATTGTATAATATAGATTGGAAAAGTAAAGATGCAAATAAAAGTAGATTGAAAGCTTATATGATAAAAGATAGACCCGGGGCCATAGGTTTCACTAGTGGCTTCTCTCAAGATAGCATAAGTATTACGGTGGGTGAACAAATTACTGTCGAGCAATTGATAGAAAAGCAAATAATTATGAGATTATCTAGGCATGATCATGTATATAGGCATCACGTCCGTGACAAGTAGACCGACTCACACTTTTGCATGTACTACTATTACTCCACACATCGACCGACTCCTGCCTGCATCTAGAGTATTAAGTTCATAAAGAACAGAGTAACGCATTAAGAAAGATGACATGATGTAGAGGGATAGACTCATGCAATATGATATAAATCCCATCTTTTTATCCTCGATGGCAACAACACAATAAGTGCCTTGCTGCCCCTGTCATCCTTTGGGAAAGGACACCGCAAGATTGAACCCAAAGCTAAGCACTTCTCCCATTGCAAGAAAGATCAATCTAGTAGGCCAAACCAAACTGATAATTCGAAGAGACTTGCAAAGATAACTTAATCACACATAAAAGAATTCAGAGGAGATTCAAATATTTCTCATAGATAAACTTGATCATAAACCCACAATTCATCTGATCTCGACAAACGCACCGCAAAAAGAGTTACATCGAATAGATCTCCAAGAAGATCAAGGATAACATGGTATTGAGATCCAAAGAGAGAGAAGAAGCCATCTAGCTAATAACTATGGACCCGAAGGTCTGTGGTAAACTACTCACAACTCATCGAAGAGGCTATGGTGTTGATGTAGAAGCCCTCCGTGGTTGATTCCCCTTCCAGCGGAGCGCCGGCGAAGGCTCCAAGATGGGATAACGTGGATACAGAAGGTTGCGGTGGTGGAATTAGGTTTTCGTGGTCGCCTCTGATGTTCTCGGGGTACCTGGGTATATATAGGAGGAAGAAGTAGGTCGGTGGACGCCCGAGGGGTCCACAAGATAGGGGGCGCGCCCAGTAGGGGGACGCCCTCCACCCTCGTGGCCTCCTCGATTGCTTCTTGACTTGCACTCCAAGTCCTCTGGATCACGTTCATTCCGAAAATCACGCTCCCGAAGGTTTCATTCTGTTTGGACTCTGTTTGATATTCCTTTTCTTCGAAACACTGAAATAGGCAAAAAAACAGCAATACGGGCTGGGCCTCTGGTTAGTAGGTTAGTCTCAAAAATGATATAAAAGTGTAAAGTAAAGCCCATAAACATCCAAAATAGGCAATATAATAACATGGAACAATAAAAAATTATAGATACGTTGGAAACGTATCAAAGTTGGAACATGATTTATTTTTTGATTATCTTCCTTTGTGTCGAGGTCGGGATCGCGCGATGGTTAACTCCTACCAACCGTTCCCCTAAGAGCATGCGCGTAGTACTTCGTTTCGATAACTAATAGATTTTTGCAATAAGTATGTGAGTTCTTTATGACTAATGTTGATTCCATGGATTATACGCACTCTCACCCTTCCACCACTACTAACCTCTCTTGTGTCGCAACTTTTGCCGGTACCATACACCCACCATATACCTTCCTCAAAACAGCCATCATACCTACCTATTATGGCATTTCCATAGCCATTCCGAGATATATTGCCATGCAACTTTACACCTTTCTGTTTATTATGACACGTTTTATCATTGTCATATTGCTTTGCATGATCATGTGGTTGACATCGTATTTGTGGAAAAGCCAACTTTTATAATTCTTTCATATATGTCATTCTTGATTCATTGCACATCCGGGTACACCGCCGGAGGCATTCACATAGAGCCATATTTTGTTCTAAGCATCGAGTTGTAATTCTTGAGTTGTAAGTAAATAAAAGTGTGATGATCTTCATTATTAGAGCATTGTCCAAGTGAGGAAAGGATGATGGAGACTATGATTCCCCCATAAGTCTGCATGAGACTCCGGACGAAAATAAAATAAAAAAAAGAGGCCAAAAAAGAGAAGGCCCCAAAAAAAAACAAAAAACAAACAAATGAGAGAAAAAGAGAGAAGGGACAATGCTACTGTCCTTTTACCACACTTGTGCTTCAAAGTAGCACCATGATACGTCTCCGTCGTATCTACTTTTCCAAACACTTTTGCCCTTGTTTTGAACTCTAACTTGCATGATTTGAATGAAACTAACCCGGACTGACACTGTTTTCAGCAGAACTACCATGGTGTTATTTTTGTGCAGAAATAAAAGTTCTCGGAATGACCTGAAAATCCACGGAGTAACATTTCAGAATTAATTAAAAATAATGGGGAAAGAATCAGCACCAGGGGGCCCACACCCTGTCCACGAGGGTGTGGGGCGCCCCCCTCCCCTAGGGCACCCCCTGCCTCGTGGTACCCTAGACCTCCACCGACATCAACTCCAACTCTATATATTCACATTTGCGGAGAAAAAAATCAGAGAGAAAGTTCCATCGCGTTTTACGATACGGAGCCGCCGCCAAGCCCCAATCTCTCTCGGGAGGGCTGATCTGGAGTTCGTTCGGGGCTCCGGAGAGGGGGATTCGTCGTTGTCGTCATCATCAACCATCCTCCATCACCAATTTCATGATTTTCACCGCCGTGCGTGAGTAATTCCATCGTAGGATTGCTAGACGGTGATGGGTTGGATGAGATTACCATGTAATCGAGTTAGTTTTGTTAGGGTTTGATCCCTAGTGTCCATTATGTTCTAAGATTGATGTTGCTATGACTTTGATATGCTTAATGCTTGTTACTAGGGCCCGAGTGCCATGATTTCAGATCTGAACCTATTATGTTTTCATGAATATATGTGAGTTCTTGCTCCTATCTTGCAAGTCTACAGTCACCTATTATGTGTTATGATTCGACAACCCCGAAGTGACAATAATCGGGATACTTCTCGGTGATGACCGTAGTTTGAGGAGTTCATGTATTCACTATGTGTTAATGCTTTGGTCCGGTACTCTATTAAAAGGAGGCCTTAATATCCCTTAGTTTCCATTAGGACCCCGCTACCACGGGAGGGTAGGACAAAAGATGTCATGCAAGTTCTTTTCCATAATTAAGCACGTATGACTATATTCGAAATACATGCCTACATTACATTGATGAACTGGAGCTAGTTCTGTGTCATCCTATGTTATAACTATTGCATAAGGAATCGCATCTGACATAATTATCTATCACTGATCCAATGCCTACGAGCTTTTCACCTATTGTACTTTGCTTATTTACTTTACCGTTGCCACTGTTACAAGTACTACAAAACTGCTACTGTTACTTTTCTCATCATATCACATTTCCATACTACTTTGCTACTAAATAATTTGCTGCAGATACTAAGTTATCCAGGTGTGGTTGAATTCACAACTAAACTGCTAATACTTGAGAATATTCTTTGGCTCCCCTTATGTCGAATCAATAAATTTGGGTTGAATACTCTACCCTCGAAAACTGTTGCGATCCCCTATACTTGTGGGTTATCAAGACTATTTTCCGGCGCCGTTGCCGGGAGCATAGCTCTATTCTTTGAGTCACTTGGGATTTATATCTTCTGATCACTATGAGGAACTTGAAAGACGAAAGAACCAAGATTTATCCCTCAACTATGAGGGGAGGTAAGGAACTGTCATCTAGCTCTGCATTAGATTCTCCTTCTGTTATGAGTAAGCTTGCGACACCTAAACCTGCTTCTGCTATGAATTCTGATATGTCGCATGTTATTGATGATGCCACTTCTACTATGCATGATACTTATGATGAAACTACTTCTATGCTTGATACTACTGTGCCATTAGGTGAATATCTTGATGAACAACTTGCTAGGGTTAGAGAGAATGAAATTATTGAAACTGATATTATTGAAGATAGTGATGCTGAAGGTTCTCCCCCTAAATATGAATTGCTTGTTGTTCCTGAGGGTTATGTTATGGATGAAGAAACTGCTAGAGATTTTCTTGCTTGCAATGATAGATCTGATGTTAAGAAGTTATTAGCTAAACTAAAACAGAAAACTCTGAATGCTAGAATGAAATATGACCCTGCTTCTGCTACTTCACCTATCTTTGTTACTGATAAGGATTATGATTTCTCTGTCGATCCTGAGATAGTTATTTTGGTTGAATCTGATCCTTTATATGGCTATGAATCTGAAACTGTTGTGGCACATATTACTAAATTAAATTATAAAGCCACCATGTTCACTAATGATGAGAAATCTCACTACTACTATATCCTTAAGATATTTCCATTTTCATTAAAGGGTGATGCTAAAACTTGGTTTAATTCTCTTGATCCTGGTTGTGTGCGTAGTCCCCAGGATATGATTTATTACTTCTCTGCTAAATATTTCCATGCTCATAAGAAACAAGCTGCCTTGAGGGAAATATATAATTTTGTGCAAATTAAAGAAGAGAGTCTCGCACAAGCTTGGGGGAGGCTTCTCTAGTTACTTAATGCTTTGCTTGATCATCCTCTTAAGAAAAATGAAATACTTGATATCTTTTATAATGGACTAACCGATGCTTCGAAGGACCACTTGGATAGTTGTGCTGGTTGTGTTTTCAGGGAAAGAACAGTCGATCAAGCTGAATTGCTATTGAATAATATGTTGACTAATGAAAACAATTGGACAATTCCAGAACCAATTCCTGAGCCGACTCCTAAACCAACTCCGAAGAAAAGGGGAGTTCTATTTCTCAGTCCTGAAGATATGCAGGAGTCAAAGAAATCTATGAAAGAGAAAGGTATTAAAGCTGAAGATGTTAAGAATTTACCTCCTGTTGAAGAAATACATGGCCTTAATATACCACCTATTGAAGAAACACATGTTCTTGATAACCCGACACAGGTAGTAAAGGTAAATTCTCTCTATAGTTATGATAAAGTTGAAATCCCGTCTACTAAGTTTGCTAGCCAATGCTTGGATGAATTTGACGACTTTATGGCTAGACAAGAAAACTTCAATGCTTATGTTGGTAGAAAATTAAAATAGAATGCTTATATGATTGGACACTTGAGTGATTACATGGCTAGAGTTAAGGGTGAACATAAACTCATTAGTAAATATGCTTCTATGGTTACCACTCAAGCAGAACAAGTACTTAAAGCTCAAAGTGATTTGCTGGATGAATTAAATAATAAACATGATTTTGCTGTTAGAGTGGCTACTAGAATGGGTAAAATGACCCGGGAACCTTTGTATCCTGAAGGCCACCCTAAGAGAATTGAGAAAGATTCTCAGAGAAATAATATTGATGCACTTAGTCCTTTTAAAAGGAAGAAAAAGAAAAATGATAGGACTTTGCATGCTTCTAGTGAACCTGTTATAGACACACCTGAGAATCCCAATGATATTTCTATTTCTGATGCTGAAACACAATCTGGTGATGAACATGAACCTGGTGATAATGTTAATGATAATGTTCATGTTGATACTCAACCTAGCAATAATAATGATGTAGAGATTGAACCTTCTGTTGATCTTGATAACCCACAATCAAAAAATCAACGTTATGATAAGAGAGATTTCGTTGCTAGGAAGCACGGTAAAGAAAGAGAACCATGGGTTCAGAAACCCATGCCTTTTCCTCCTAAGCCATCCAAGAAAAAGGATGATGAGGATTTTGAGCGCTTTTCTGAAATGATTAGACCTATCTTCTTACGTATGTGCTTAACTGATATGCTTAAAGTAAACCCTTATGCTAAATATATGAAGGATATCATTACAAATAAAAGAAAGATACCGGAAGCTGAAAATCCACCATGCTTGCTAATTATACCTTTAAAGGTGGAATACCAAAGAAACTTGGAGATCCAGGGGTACCAACTATACCATGCTCCATTAAAAGAAATTATGTTAAAACTGTTTTATGTGATCTTGGAGCCGGTGTTAGTGTTATGCCTCTCTCTTTATATCGCAGACTTGAATTGAATAAGTTGACACCTACTGAAATATCTTTGCAAATGGCTGATAAATCAACTGCTATACCTGTCGGTATTTGTGAGGATGTGCATGTTGTGGTTGCACACGTTACTATCTTAACGGACTTTATTATTCTTGATATTCCCGAGGATGATAGTATGTAGATTATCCCTGGTAGACCCTTTTTGAATACTACAGGGGTTGTTATTGATTGCAACAAAGGCAATATCACTTTTCATGTTAATGGTAATGAGCATACGGTACACTTTCCGAGGAAACAACCTCAAGTTCATAGCATCAACTCTATTGGAAAAAATCCATCGATTATTATTGGAGGTTTTAAATTTCCTCTACCTACTGTCAAGAAGAAATATGATATTCTTATTATTGGGGATGTTCATATCCCCGTTGAGGTAACCTAGTGTTATTCGAAATTTCTCCAGTTCCATGTTACTCGGAATGAGTTTGTTAACAAGACTTGATCAACCTTGTTAGTGGATTCCTTTTGATGAGCATGAGATGGATGAAGTTAGAAGGCACAAACTTCTGTACCCTCTTTCTACTTTTTGTTATTTAGAATAAATAAAGCAAAAATAGTATTTTCTGTTTGTTTTCTGAATTATCCATGCAATAAAAAATACCCCGAAAATAAAAGTTCTCCAAATGCCCTGCCAATTTAATATGATTTTTACTGAAATATTTGAGAATATATGGCACTGAGAACACAGCATGGGGAGCAAGCACCTGGCCACGAGGGTCCAGGGCGCGCCCACCCCTATAGGGCGGCCCCTGCCTCATGGGCCCACGGTGGCCCCCCTCCACTTATTCCTGCACCCATGCACTTCTTCTTCCTCCCAAAAAAAATCACTATCCAGCTCAAGCATGAGTTCTAGCTCATTTTGCTGCCATTTTCCATCTCCTTGCTCAAAGCTCCATTCACAGAACTACTTTGGGGGATTGTTCCTTGGTATGTAACTCCTCCAATGGTCCAATTAGTTTTTGTTCTAGTGCTTTATTCATTGCAACTTTTTGTTGCCTAGGTGACCCTGTTCTTGAGCTTGCATGTCAAATTTATGTGGTCCCAAGTAATTCTAATGCATGATATAGTCTCTAGGCACTTGTGGGAGTAGTTGCTATCAATTTTTTTGAGTTTGATTCACTTTTATTTTGCGTTACTAAAAATTTCAGAAAAAGATGAAAAGATTTTTTGAGGGGCTCTTCTAGCCAAGGCTCGAAGGATAAACAAAGAAAGGAGAATGAAAAGCCCAAGTATAATCTCCCTTGCATCGCGGAAGTGCGGCCGTGTGAATGGCCATGTGATGACTTCTTGAGAGCAGCCGGGATGCATGATGATTTTCATTCATTGGCTAATAATGCGGGCCTCACCAACTTCCTCCACGGCCAGATCGAACAGTATCTCTTACTCACCAATACTTTCGTGCAAAATTTCTACTTTTATCCTAAGAAATCACCTCCTTCAGTAGAGTTTCATTTGTATGATGTGGCTAGGGAGATGTCGCTATATGAATTTTGTGCGGTTTGTAAGATACCATTCGAGGGCGGCTTAGAGGAACCGCATCGTAAAGATGTGGATGGCTTTATTGATACTATTACTGTAGGGGAAACGAGGAAGGTTTCCGATGCAAGAATTACTAGCATACATTTTCCCGTTTTACACTACTTTGCAATATTTGCAAGTCGATGCTTAATTGGTCGCGAAAACTGTGGAAACCTTAGTTTTCTGGATATTATTATTTTGTTCCATGCTTTATTTCGTGATAATTCTGTTAGTATGGGCGCTATTATTGCTAAACGATTAAGTCCGAACCGTACAAAGGGCCACATCTTTGGAGGTATCTATGCTTCACGCCTTGCTAAACATTTCAGGATACCTATTAGGGACTTTGAGAAAGAGGAAAAACTGCTGCCCCCTAGTTTTCTAGATTGTAAGAGCATGGTAACACATGAGTTTATTGTTAAAAATGATGAGAATATGCTTAAGTATAATTTGAGATTTCATAAGAAACACAGTGAGACTATTATCTTGCCTGCGCCCTCTTTGTTTGATTTAACTGCAGGCCCTTACCTCGTCTTGCCGGAGGCCGTTTATGCGCACCGGGGCCATACATCAGCTCCAGAGCCTGAGCCGGAACCACCACTTGACCCTTATCGTCCATCCTTTTATCAGTGGGATCCGGAGGAGATCGCCAGCCAGTGGTACCCCGATGACACTCCTCAGTACACCGGAGAGAGTAGCCGCGATCCATGGGCATAGACCAACTTAGGCCAAAAGCCTAAGCTTGGGGGAGTACGTATCTCTCACCGACATTACATTCATGTTCACACACTCACTCTAGTTGTCAGTGCTCATACTCTTTCACTGTACTATCCATGCTAGTTTAATTTGTTTTTCTAGTTTTCTTCGTGTGTGTTTAAACAACCTTATGAAAACCCAAAAAAAATAGTTAACTTAATTTCCATGTCTGTAGTAGTAATAACTAAAAGAAAACCCAAAAAGATTTCTCGTTCTTCTTTTTGCTTGTTGGGAGCTTTCCTGTGTAAATAGTTTTATTTCTTTTCTTTTCTTTGGGGGTCGAGAGGAGAAGACCATAATAAAAATGTTGAGTAGCTCTTATATGTTATTGTTGATTCAACCAAGAGCCCATATTACCTTGTATTCTCCCTTGAATTGAATGCTTGCAGATTCCAGCTTAATCCAATGCACGTGCATTAGTATTATTATCCACACCGTTCAGTCGTGCAAGTGAAAGGCAATAATGACGATATATGATGGACTGACCGAGATAAGAGAACCTGGTATGAACTCGACCTCTCTTGTTTTTGTAAATATGATTAGTTCATCGTTCCTGATTCAACCTATTATGAATAAACATGTTTGCAATGACAATTAAAGATTATAGTTGCTTATGCCATGCTTAATTAGCTAGGAGCTTATAATGGTTTACCTTTCGTGCCAACATGCTATTAAAATGGTTGTGATGTGGTATTATAGGGTGGTATCCTCCTTTGAATGATTCAAGTGACTTGACTTGGCACATGTTCACGCATGTAGTTGAAACAAAATCAACATAGCCTTCACGATATTTATGTTCATGGTGGATTATATCCTACTCATGCTTGCACTCAGTGTTGATTAATTTTAATGCATGTTCATGACTGTTGTCGCTCTCTAAGTTGGTCGCTTCGCAGTCTCTTTATAGCCTTCGCCTGTACTAAGCGGGAATACTGCTTGTGCATCCAAACTCCAAAAACCCCAATGTTATTCCATATGATTCCACCATACCTTCCTATATGCGGTATCTACCTGCCGTTCCAAGTAAATTTGTATGTGCCAAACTCCAAACCTTCAAATGAAATTCTGTTTCGTATGCTCTAGCAACTCATGTATCAACTAGGGATGTCTGTATCTTCCACGTTAGGCGGGTTATTCTCAAGAGGAGTGGACCCCGCTCCTCACTCATGAGAAAATGGCTGGTCACCGGGATGCCCAGTCCCATGCTTAAATCAAAAATAATTGCAAACAAAACTCCCCCCAGGGTTGTTGTTAGTTGGAGGCACCCGTTGTTTCGGGCAAGCCATGGATTGATGCTTGTTGGTGGCGGGGGAGTATAAACTTTACCATTCTGTTTGGGAACCGCCTATGATGTGTCTAGCATGGAAGATATCAAGATCTCTCAGTTGTTATGTTGACAGTGAAAGCATACCGCTCAAAATGTTATTTATCTCTATTTCAAAATCGAGCTCTGGCACGTCTACAAATCCCTGCTTCCCTCTGCGAAGGGCCTATCTATTTACTTTTAAGTTGAGTCATCACCTTCTTATTAAAAAGCACCCGCTAGAGAGCACCACTATCATTTGTATGCATTACTATTAGTTTATATTGGGTATGACTATGACTGGATCTCTTTTACCATGAATTACAATGTTTAGTCAGTCATTGATCTTTAAAGGTGCTCTGCATTTATGTTTTGCGGTCTCAGAAAGGGCTAGCGAGATACCATCTTGTTATATCATATTATGATTGTTTTGAGAAAGTGTTGTCATCCGAGTGTTATTATTATTGCTCGCTAGTTGATTATGCCATTGATATGAGTAAACATAGACCTAAGTGTTATTGTGAATATGGTTAGTTCATAATATTTGCTGAAAACTTGAATGCTGGCTTTACATATTTGCAACAACAAGAGCAAACAGAGTTTGTAAAAGTTTTTCTTTATCACTTCCATTTTGTCAATTAA
The DNA here is from genome assembly GCA_021605145.1 of Aegilops bicornis. NCBI lineage: Eukaryota > Viridiplantae > Streptophyta > Magnoliopsida > Poales > Poaceae > Aegilops > Aegilops bicornis. The sequence continues at coordinate 29,631,296 of CM038671.1, read as the reverse complement.
ATTGCTTGAGGACAAGCAAAAGTTTAAGCTTGGGGGAGTTGATACGTCTCCGTCGTATCTACTTTTCCAAACACTTTTGCCCTTGTTTTGAACTCTAACATGCATGATTTGAATGAAAGTAGCTCGGACTAACGCTGTTTTCAGCAGAAATGCCATGGTGTTATTTTTGTGCAGAAATAAAAGTTCTTGAAATGACCTGAAAATCCACAGAGCAACTTTTCCAAATTAATAAAAAATATTGGCGAAAGAATCAGCACCAGGGGGCCCACACCCTGTCCACGAGGGTGGGGGCGCGCCCCCTCCCCTAGGGCGCTCCCCCTGCCTCATGGGCCCCCTGGACCTCCACCAACGTCAACTCCAACTCTATATATTCACGTTCGCGAAGAAAAAATCAGAGGGAAAGTTTCATCGCATTTTACGATACGGAGCCGCCGCCAAGCCCTAATCTCTCTCGGGAGGGCTGATCTGGAGTCCGTTCTGTGCTCCGGAGAGGGGGATTCGTCACCGTCATCATCATCGACCATCCTCCATCACCAATTTCATGATGCTCACTGCCGTGCATGAGTAATTCCATCGTAGGCTTGCTGGACGGTGATGGGTTGGATGAGATTTACCATGTAATCGAGTTAGGTTTGTTAGGGTTGATCCCTAGTATCCATTATGTTCTAAGATTGATGTTTCTATGACTTTGCTATGCTTAATGCTTGTCACTAGGGCCCGAGTGCCATGATTTCAGATCTGAACCTATTATGTTTTCATGAATATATGTGAGTTCTTGATCCTATCTTGCAAGTCTATAGTCACCTATTATGTGTTATAATCCGACAACACCAAAGTGACAATAATCAGGATACTTCTCGGTGATGACCGTAGTTTGAGGAGTTCATGTATTCACTATGTGTTAATGCTTTGGTCCGGTACTCTATTAATAGGAGGCCTAAATATCCCTTAGTTTTCATTAGGACCCCGCTGCCACGGGAGGGTAGGATAAAAGATGTCATGCAAGTTCTTTTCCATAAGCACGTATGCTATATTCGGAATACATACCTACATTTCATTGATGAACTGGAGCTAGTTCTGTGTCACCCTATGTTATAACTATTGCATGAGGAATCGCATCCGACATAATTATCCATCACTGATCCAATGCCTATGAGCTTTTCACCTATTGTGCTTTGCTTATTTACTTTACCGTTGCCACTGTTACAATTACTACAAAACTACTACTGTTACTTTTGCTACTGTTACCGTTACTTCCATACTACTGAAGCAAATATGCCCTAGAGGCAATAATAAAATTATTATTTATTTCCTTATATCATGATAAATGTTTATTATTCATGCTAGAATTGTATTAACCGGAAACATAATACATGTGTGAATACATAGACAAACAGAGTGTCACTAGTATGCCTCTACTTGACTAGCTCGTTAATCAAGATGGTTATGTTTCCTAACCATAGACATGAGTTGTCATTTGATTAACGGGATCACATCATTAGGAGAATGATGTGATTGACTTGACCCATTCCGTTAGCTTAGCACTTGATCGTTTAAGTATTCTGCTATTGCTTTCTTCATGAATTATACATGTTCCTGTAACTATGAGATTATGCAACTCCAGTTTACCGGAGGAACACTTTGGGTGCTACCAAACGTCACAACGTAACTGGGTGATTATAAAGGAGTACTACAGGTGTCTCCACAGGTACATGTTGGGTTGGCCTATTTTGAGATTAGGTTTTGTCACTCCGATTATCGGAGAGGTATCTCTGGGCCCTCTCGGTAATGCACATCACTATAAGCCTTGCAAGCAATGTAACTAATGAGTTAGTTACGGAATGATGCATTACGTAACGAGTAAAGAGACTTGCCGCTAACGAGATTGAACTAGGTATTGGATACCGACGATCGAATCTCGGGCAAGTAACATACCGATGACAAAGGGAACAACGTATGTTGTTATGCGGTTTGACCGATAAAGATCTTCGTAGAATATGTAGGAGCCAATATGGGCATCCAGCTTCCTCTATTGGTTATTGACCGAGAATAGTTCTAGGTCATGTCTACATAGTTCTCGAACCCGTAGGGTCCGCACGCTTAAGGTTTCGATGACAGTTATATTATGAGTTTATGAGTTTTGATGTACATAAGGAGTTCGCCAGATGAGATCGTGGACATGACGAGGAGTCTCGAAATGGTCGAGACGTAAAGATCGATTTATTGGACGACAATATTCGGAGTTCGGAAAGGTTCCGAGTGATTCGGGTATTTTTGGGTGTACCGGAGAGTTACGGGAATTCGTATTGGGCCTCTTTGGGCCATACGGGAAAGGAGAGAAAGGGCCAAAAGAGTGGCCGCACCCCTCCCCTTGGACTAGTCCGAATTGGACTAGGGAGGGGGGCGACCTTCCTTCCTTCTCCTTCTCTCTTCCCTTTCCTTCTCTCCTACTCCTACTACATGGAAGGGTTCCTAGTTGGACTAGGAAAGGGGAATCCTACTCCCGGGAGTAGGACTCCCTAGGGCGCGCCATAGAGAGGGCCGCCCTCCCTCCTCCACTCCTTTATATACGGGGCAGGGGCACCCCATGGACACACAAGTTGATCTACGGATCGTTCCTTAGCCGTGTCGGTGCCCCCTCCACCATATTCCACCTCGGTCATATCGTCATGGAGTTTAGGCGAAGCCTGCGTCGGTAGAGCATCATCATCGCCACCACGCCGTCGTCTTTTGGAACTCATCCCCGACACTTTGCTGGATCGGAGTCCGGGGATCGTCATCGAGCTGAACGTGTGCTGAACTCGGAGGTGTCGTACGTTCGGTACTTGGATCGGTCGGATCATGAAGACGTACGACTACATCAACCGTGTTGTCATAACGCTTTCTCTTACGGTCTACGAGGGTACGTGGACAATACTCTCCCCTCTCGTTGCTATGCCATCACCATGATCTTGCGTGTGCGTAGGAAATTTTTGAAATTACTACGTACCCCAACAGTGGCATCCGAGCCTGGTTTTATGCGTAGATGTCATATGCACGAGTAGAACACAAGTGAGTTGTGGGCGATACAAGTCATACTGCTTAACAACATGTCATACTTTGGTTCGGCGGTATTGTTGGATGAAGCGGCCCGGACCGATATTACGCGTACGCTTACGCGAGACTGGTTTTACCGCCGTGCTTTGCACACAGGTGACTAGCGGGTGTCAGTTTCTCCAACTTTAGTTGAACCGAGTATGGCTACGCCCGGTCCTTGCGAAGGTTAAAACAGCACCAACTTGACAAACTATCGTTGTGGTTTTGATGCGTAGGTAAGAACGGTTCTTGCTAAGCCCGTAGCAGCCACGTAAAACTTGCAACAACAAAGTAGAGGACGCCTAACTTGTTTTTGCAGGGCATGTTGTGATGTGATATGGTCAAGACGTGATGAGATATAAGTTGTTGTATGAGATGATCATGTTTTGTTGAAGTTATCAGCAACTGGCTGAAGCCTTATGGTTGTCTCTTTATTGCATAAGATGCAAGTGCTAAATAATTGCTTAACTTTATCGCTATGCGATAGCAATAGTTGCAAGAGCAATAGTTGGCGAGACAACCATGTGACGACACATTGATATAGATCAAGATGATGGAGATCATGGTGTCATGCCGGTGACGATGGAAATCATGACGATGCTTTGGAGATGGAGATCAAAAGCACAAGATGATGATGGCCATATCATGTCACATATTTTGATTGCATGTGATGTTTATCTTTTATGCATCTTATCTTGCTTTGATTGACGGTAGCATTTTAAGATGATCTCTCACTAAAATTATCAAGAAGTGTTCTCCCTGAGTATGCACCGCTATGCGAAAGTTCTTCGTCTTTGAGACACCACGTGATGATCGGGTGTGATAGGCTCTACGTTCAAATACAACGGTGCAAAACAGTTGCACACGCGGAATACTCAGGTTAAACTTGACGAGCCTAGCATATAACAGATATGGCCTCGGAACACGGAGACCGAAAGGTCGAGCGTGAATCATATAGTAGATATAATCAACATATTGATGTTCACCGTTGAAACTACTCCATCTCACGTGACGATCGGACATGGTGTAGTTGATATGGATCACGTAATCACTTAGAAGATTAGAGGGATGTCTATCTAAGTGGGAGTTCTTACGTAATATGATTAATTGAACTTCAATTTATCATGAAATTAGTCCTGGTAGTATTTTGCAAATTATATTGTAGATCAATAGCTCGCGTTGTTGCTTTCATATGTTTATTTTGATATGTTCCTAGAGGAAAATTATGTTGAAAAATGTTAGTAGCAATGATGCGGATTGGATCCGTGATCTGAGGTTTATCCTCATTGCTGCACAGAAGAATTATGTCCTTGATGCACCGCTAGGTGACAGACCTATTGCAGGAAGCGGTCTGAGGCGTTATGAACGTTTGGCTAGCTCAATATGATGACTACTTGATAGTTTAGTGCACCATGCTTAACGGCTTAGAATCGGGACTTTAAAGACGTTTTGAACGTCATGGACCATATGAGATGTTCCAGGAATTGAAGTTAATATTTCAATCAAATACCCGAGTTGAGAGATATCAAGTCTCCAACAAGTTCTATAGCTAAAAGATGGAGGAGAATCGCTCAACTAGTGAGCATGTGCTCAGATTGTCTGGGTACTTCAATCGCTTGAATCAAGTGGGAGTTAACTTACAGATAAGATAGTGATTGACAGAATTCTCTAGTCACCATCACTAAGTTACTAGAACTTAGTGATGAACTATAGTATGCAAGGGATGACGAAAAATATTCCCGAGCTCTTCGTGATGTTGAAATCGATGAAGGTAGAAATCAAGAAAGAGCATCAAGTGTTGATGATTGACAAGACCACTAGTTTAAGAAAAGAGCAAAGGGAAAGAAAGGAAAACTTCAAGTAGAATGGCAAACAAGTTGTCACTCCCGTGAAGAAGACCAAAGCTGGACCAAAGCCCTAAACCGAAAGTGCTTACACCGCAAAGGAAATGGTCACCGGAAGCGGAAATGCCACTGAATATTTGGTGGATAAGAAGGATGGCAAAGTGAACAAGAGTATATTTGATATACAGGTTATTGATGTGTGCCTTACTAGTGTTTATAGTAGCCCCTGAGTATTTGATACTTGTTCGGTTGCTAAGATTAGTAACTGGAAACGGGAGTTACAGAATAAACAGAAACTAGTTGAAGGGGAAGTGACGGTGAGTGTTGGAAGTAGTTCCAAAATTAATATGATCATCATCACACACTCCCTATACTTTCGGGATTAGTGTTAAACCTAAATAAATGTTATTTATCTTTTGCGTTGAGCATGAATATGATTTGAACATGTTTATTGCAATACGGTTATTCATTTAAAGTCAGAGAATAACTGTTGTTCTGTTTACATGAATAAAACCTTCAATGGTCATACACCCAATGAAAATAGTTTATTGGATCTCGATCGTAGTGATACACATATTCATAATATTGATGCCAAAAGATGCAAAGTTAATAATGATAGTGCAACTTATTTGTGGTAATCGCCGTTTGGGTCATATCGGTGTAAAGCGCATGAAGAAACTCCATAAAGATGGATTTTCGGAATCACTTGGTTATGAATCATTTGATACTTGCGAACCGTGCCTTTGGGCGAGATGACTAAAACTCCGTTCTTCGGAACAATGGAACGAGCAACAAACTTGTTGGAAATAATACATACTAATGTATGCAGACCAATGAGTATTAAGGCTCGTGGCGGGTATCGTTATTTTCTGACCTTCACAGATGATTTGAGCAGATATGGGTATATCTACTTGATGAAACATAAGTCTGAAATAGTTGAAAGGTTCAAAGAATTTCAGAGTGAAGTAGAAAATCATCGTAATAAGAAAATAAAGTTTCTGCGATCTGATCGTGGAGATGAATATTTGAGTTACGAGTTTGGTCTTCAATTAAAACAATGTGGAATAGTTTCACAGCTCACGCCACCGAACACCACAATGTTATGGTGTGTCCGAACATCGTAATCAGATCAGTATTTTGATATGGTGCGATCAATGATGTATCTTACCGATTTACCAATATCGTTTTGGGGTTATGCATTAGATACAGCTGCATTCGCGTTAAAAGGGCACCATCTAAATTCGTTGAGATGACACCGTATGAACTATGGTTTAGCAGTAAACCTAAGCTGTCGTTTCTTAAAGCTTGGAGTTGCGATGCTTATATAAAAAGGTTTCAACCTGATATGCTCGAACCCAAATCGGAAAAGTGCATCTTCATAGAATACCCAAAGGTAACTATTGGGTACACCTTCTATCACAGATCCGAAGGCAAGTTATTCATTGCTAAGATGGATCCTTTCTAGAGAAGAAGTTTCTCTCAAAAGAAGTGAGTGGGAGGAAAGTAGAACTTGATGAGGTAATTGTACCTTCTCCCGAATTGAAAAGTAGTTCATCATAGAAATCAGTTCTAGTTATTCCTACACCAATTTGTGAGGAAGCTAATGATAATGATCATGAAGCTTCAGATCAAGTTACTACCGAACTTTGTAGATCTTTCAGATTAAGATCCGCACCAGAGTGGTACGGTAATCCTATTCTGGAAATCATGTTACTAGACCATGATAAACCTACGAACTATGAGGAAGCGATGATGAGCCCAGATTCCGCGAAATGGCTTGAGGCCATGAAAACTGAGATGGGATCCATGTATGAGAACAAAGTGTGGACTTTGATGGAGTTGCCCGATGATCGGCAAGCCATATAAATGGATCTTGAAGAGGAAGACAGATGCTGATAGTAGTGTTACTATCTACAAAGCTCGACTTGTCGCAAAAAGGTTTTCGACAAGTTCAAGGTGTTGACTACAATGAGATTTTCTCAACTGTAGCGATGCTTAAGTCTGTCCGAATCATGTTAGCAATTGCCACATTTTATGAAATCTGGCAAATGAATGTCAAAACTGCATTCCTTAATGGTTTTCTTAAAGAAGAGTTGTATATGATGCAACCAGAAGGTTTTGTCAATCCTAAAGGTGCTAACAAAATGTGTAAGCTCCAATGATCCATCTATGGACTGGCGCAAGCATCTCGAGTTGGAATATACGCTTTGATAAGTTGATCAAAGCATATAGTTTTATACAGACTTGCGGTGAAGCCTGTATTTACAAGAAAGTGAGTGGGAGCACTACAACATTTCTGATAAGTATATGTGAATGACATATTGTTGATCGGAAATAATGTAGAATTATTCTGCAAAGCATAAAGGAGTATTTGAAAGGATTTTTTTAAAGAAGGACCTCAGTAAAACTACTTACATATTGAGCATCAAAATCTATTGAGATAGATCAAGATGCTTGATAAGTTTTTTCAATAAGTACATACCTTGTCAAGATTTTGAAGTAGTTCAAAATGGAACCGTCAAAGAAAAGTTCTTGCCTGTGTTGCAAAGGTGTGAAATTGAGTAAGACTCAAATCCCGACCACGGCAGAAAATACAAAAGAGAATGAAAGTCATTCCACTATGCCTCAGCCATAGGTTCTATAAAGTATGCCATGTCGTGTACCAGATCTATTGCATACCCTACCACTAAGTTTGGCAAGGAGTGCAATAGTGATCTAAGAGTAGATCAATGTACAGCGGTCAAAATTATCCTTAGTGAAATAAGGATATGTTTCTCGATTATGGAAGTGACAAAAGGTTAAATAAAGGGTTACGTCAATGCAAATTTTGACACTAATCTAGATGACTCTAAGTCTCGGTCTAGATACATATTGAAAGTGGGAGCAATTAGCTAGAGTAGCTGCAATGCGAGCATTGTTGACATAGAAATTTGCAAAATACATACGGATCTGAATGTATGGCGCACCCGTTGACTAAACTTCTCACAAACAAAACATGATCACACCTTAGTACTCTTTGGGTGTTAATCACATAGCGATGTGAACTAGATTATTGACTCTAGTAAACCCTTTGGGTGTTGGTCACATGATGATGTGAACTATGGGTGTTAATCACATGGTGATGTGAACTATTGGTGATAAATCACATGGCGATGTGAACTAGATTATTGACTCTAGTGCAAGTGGGAGACTGAAGGAAATATGCCCTAGAGGCAATAATAAAGTTATTATTTATTTCCTTATATCATGATAAATGTTTATTATTCATGCTAGAATTGTATTAACCGGAAACATAATACATGTGTGAATACATAGACAAACAGAGTGTCACTAGTATGCCTCTACTTGACTAGCTCGTTAATCGAAGATGGTTATGTTTCCTAACCATAGACATGAGTTGTCATTTGATTAACGGGATCACATCATTAGGATAATGATGTGATTGACTTGACCCATTCCGTTAGCTTAGCACTTGATCGCTTAAGTATTCTCGCTATTGCTTTCTTCATGAATTATACATGTTCCTGTAACTATGAGATTATGCAACTCCAGTTTACGGAGGAACACTTTGGGTGCTACCAAACGTCCACAACGTGAATCGGGTGATTATAAAGGAGTACTACAGGTGTCTCCAAAGGTACATGTTGGGTTGGCGTATTTCGAGATTAGGTTTTGTCACTCCGATTATCGGAGAGGTATCTCTGGGCCCTCTCGGTAATGCACATCACTATAAGCCTTGCAAGCAATGTAACTAATGAGTTAGTTACGGAATGATGCATTACGTAACGAGTAAAGAGACTTGCCGCTAACGAGATTGAACTAGGTATTGGATACCGACGATCGAATCTCTGCAAGTAACATACCGATGACAAAGGGAACAACGTATGTTGTTATGCGGTTTGACCGATAAAGATCTTCGTAGACTATGTGGAGCCAATATGGGCATCCAGGTTCCGCTATTGGTTATTGACCGAGAATAGTTCTAGGTCATGTCTACATAGTTCTCGAACCCGTAGGGTCCGCACGCTTAAGGTTTCGATGACAGTTATATTATGAGTTTATGAGTTTTGATGTACCGAAGGAGTTTGGAGTCCCGGATGAGATCAGGGACATGACGAGGAGTCTCGAAATGGTCGAGACCTAAAGATCGATATATTGGACGTCTATATTCGGAGTTCGGAAAGGTTCCGAGTGATTCGGGTATTTTTGGGAGTACCGGAGAGTTACGGGAATTCGTATTGGGCCTCTTTGGGCCATACGGGAAAGGAGAGAAAGGGCCAAAGAGTGGCCGCACCCTCCCTTGGACTAGTCCGAATTGGACTAGGGAGGGGGCGACCTTCCTTCCTTCTCCGTCTCTCTTCCCTTTCCTTCTCTCCTACTCCTACTACATGGAAGGGTTCCTAGTTGGACTAGGAAAGGGGGAATCCTACTCCCGGGAGTAGGACTCCCCTAGGGCGCGCCATAGAGAGGGCCGGCCCTCCCCACCTCCACTCCTTTATATACGGGGCAGGGGCACCCCATGGACACACAAGTTGATCTACGGATCGTTCCTTAGCCGTGTGCGGTGCCCCCTCCACCATATTCCACCTCGGTCATATCGTCATCGAGTTTAGGCGAAGCCCTCGTCGATAGAGCATCATCATCGCCACCACGCCGTCAGGTCGACGGAACTCATCCCCGACACTTTGCTGGATCGGAGTCCGGGATCGCCATCGAGCTGAACGTGCTGAACTCGGAGGTGCCGTCGTTCGGTAATTGGATCGGTCGAATCGTGAAGACGTGCGACTACATCAACCGCGTTGTCATAACGCTTCCGCTTACGGTCTACGAGGGTACGTGGACAATACTCTCCCCTCTCGTTGCTATGCCATCACCATGATCTTGCGTGTGCGTAGGAAATTTTTGAAATTACTACGTACCCCAACAACTACTTTGCTACTAAATACTTTGCTGCAGATACTAAGTTATCCAGGTGTGGTTGAATTGACAACTCAACTGCTAATACCTGAGAATATTCTTTGGCTCCCCTTGTGTCGAATAAATAAATTTGGGTTGAATACTCTACCCACGAAAACTGTTGCGATCCCCTATACTTGTGGGTTATCACACCATGATCCTCATGATAGAGAGTCTCCTACGATATCACTTTCATATACTAGTGGAAATTTTCCATTATAGAACTTGGCTTGTACTCCCTCCGTCCCAAAATATAAGAACATTTTTAACACTAGTATAGTGTCAAAAACGTTCTTATATTCTGGGACAGAGGGAGTATATTCCAATGATGGGCTTCCTCAAATTGCCCTAGGTCTTCGTGAGCAAGCAAGTTGGATGCACACCCACTTAGTTTCTTTTTTAGCTTTTGTACACTTATAGCTCTAGTGCATCCGTTGCATGGCAATCCCGACTCACTCACATTGATATCTATTGATGGGCATTCTCCATAGCCCTGATACGCCTAGTTGATGTGAGAATATCTTCCTCTTTTTGTCTTCTCCACAACCACCATTATGTTCCACCCATAGTGCTATGTCCATGGCTCACGCTCATGTATTTCATGAAAGTTGAAATTTTTTGAGAATACTAAAGTATGAAACAATTGCTTGGCTGAAACCGGGGTTGTGCATGATTTGAATATTTTGTGTGATGAAGATGGAGCATAGCCAACCTATATGATTTTCTAGGGATAAGCTTTCTTTGACCATGTTATTTTGAGAAGACACAATTGCCTTGTTAGTATGCTTGAAGTATTATCGTTCTTATGTCAATATTAAATTTGGTTTTGAATCTTATGGATCTGAATATTCTTGTCACAATAAAGAACATTACATTGATAAATATGTCAGCTAGCATTCCACATCAAAAATTCTGTTTTTATCATTTACCTACTCGAGGACGAGCAGGAATTAAGCTTGGGGATGCTTGATATGTCTCCGACGTATCTATAATTTTTTATTGTTCCATGCTATTATATTATCTATCTTGGATGTTTTATATGCATTTATATGCTATTTTATATGATTTTTGGGACTAACCTATTAACCTAGAGACCAGTGCCAGTTTCTATTTTTTCCTTGTTTCTGAGTTTTACTGAGTAGGAATATCAAACGCGGTCCAAACGAGCTGAAAATTCCCGATGATTTTTTATGGACCAGGAGAAGCCCCCGAAGCAAAAGAGTTGGGCCAGAAGAGTCCCAATTCATCCACGAGGGTGGAGGGCGCGCCCCCGACCTCATGGCTGACTCGAGACCCCCGACGTGAAACCGACGCCAAAAATTCGTATAAATACAGAAAACCCCGAAAAGAAACCTAGATCGGGAGTTCCACCGCCGCAAGCCTCTATAGCCACCAAAAACCAATCTAGACCCCGTTCCGGCACCCTATCGGAGGGGGGAATCATCACCGGTGGCCATCTTCATCATCCCGGCGCTCTCCATGACGAGGAGGGTGTAGTTCACCATCGGGGGTGAGGGTACGTACCAGTAGCTATGTGTTTGAAACCTCTCTCTCTCTCACTCTCTCTCTCTCTCCCTCTCTCTCTCTCGTGTTCTTGATATGGCATGATCTTGATGCACCGCGAGCTTTGCTATTATAGTTGGATCTTATGATGTTTCTCCCCCTCTACCTTCTTGTACACTACAAGAAATATGTCAACTAGTGACCTTCTGTCAGTGACCCTGGAAGAATTGGTCATAGATCTATGACCATTTCAGACCAATTGGTCAAAAGCTGTTAGAGGGGCTCCAAACCCTAAACCATTGCGACCATTTTGGTCAGAAAGGTCGTAATTTCCTTACACGAAAAGGTCATAAAGCAAACAGCGCTAGTCTGCTGCCTTATTTCTAGTTGTTAACGACCGATATAGATGGTCATAGCCTTTTTATTTGTGGTGGGTTGCTATGACTATGTGCCACCTCATCAGTTTGCCTATGTGTCATGTCCTTGTGGCGGTTTTTGCCCTAGGTTGTGAAGCAACCTATATTTCTATCATTCCCAAAATTCCCAAAAAATCTCATAAATTCTTTGGGTCATATCTTCGTCAAATATGTAAAACATTCCTTGCCTAGTTCAAAAATAATTCAAAAATATTCATTTTCCTATTCTATTCAGAACAACAGTTTGTGAAGGAAGTACCACTTTGGCATGTCCAAATAGTATCCATTTTCTACAGTGCTTTTCTATGCCGAAATAACCATCCTCCACCAAATGCCAGCTCAATCCATTCATTATTTTGAGCCGAGCTTCAACATTCAGATTTATGTCCAAAGTGTGGTAGTTTGCAAAGCAAGTACCACATAGGCTCCTCCTTTTGAGCTGAAAATTTGTGAAGACGGTCTTCTTAGTAACTGATCATCCTCAGCCAAAACTCACGCCCATTAGCCATGTGCATTTCCGTGCATCGCAAATCAAACACTTGGTTGCTTATTCATGTTTGAGCATCGATCGGTCTCCTCGTGAGAATCTTATGTTGTTATTTTCTTCCTAGCACCTACCTGGAGAGTGCCCAACCCACTAGACATACCTAGGTCACCTGGAACACATGGCAACGCCATCACGCTGATGACCACGCCTTGGCGGGCATGCGAAGTTCACGCTCTAGAGTTGGGGCCCTCGGCCACCGCCCAAACCTCGACGTGACGCCACCAAACCATGTATTTATGATTAAATAGGTACTTATGTAACTAGAAATGATTTTTGGAAAAAATGAATAGCAAACTATGAGGCAATGCGATTCAAATTTGACCGCTTCCAAATTTGAATCGGCGGAAATTTGTCTTTTTCACGAGAGGTGGATCAAAAGTTTTTGCACCCAACCATTTTGTCAATTCTGCATTAAATATGTCCTAGTATTTTAGAAAATTGATTAGGTCCAATTTTGCAACAATTATTTGGGAGTTCCTTCACCAAAAAACCTCCTTTTGGGCACTCGGAAAATGAAAAATGGTTTTTTCGTCCAAAGAAAATGAAAACTTCCTTAGGCAACATTGTTTGCCATTTCAAGATGTACCCTTGTGCACAATATGAGATCATTTTGAACAAACTATGCCATGAATGTGGCCATAAGATTGATCATTTGGCTTGAAAGCCATGAATCTTCACGCATGATAGCTCGTTTCTGAGAACACCTTTTTAAAATAATTGCCGTATTACAAGTTTATTATTTTTCCTGGAAACTTGGTCACATATAATGACATAATGCGAATGTTTTCCAATTTTTTTGAATTTTTTATGCCCGTTTCGAAATGCTGTCAAAACGGCGGGCTTGACCGTTCCTAGCTAGTGGTTGAATCTTGGAAATTTTTTGATGTTTCTCTGATTAAATAGATACTTATTTACCTAGAATTGATTTTTGGAAAAAATAAATAGCAAACTACGAGGCAGCTGCAGTTCAAATTTGACCCGCTTCCAAATTTGAATCGGCACAATTTGTCTTTTTCACCAGAGGTGGATCAAAACTTTTACACCCAAACATTTGGTCAATTGTGCATTAAATATGGCCTAGTATTTTAGAAAATGATTTGGTCCAATTTTGCAACAATTATTTGGCAGGTCCTTCACAAAAAACCCTCCTTTCGGGCACTCGAAAAATGGAAAATGGTTTTTTCGTCCAAAGAAAATGAAAACTTCCTTAGGCAACATTGTTTGTCATTCCAAGATGTACCCTTGTGCATGATATGAGGTCATTTGAACAAACTATGCCAAGAATGTGGCCATAAGATTGATCATTTGGCTTGAAAGCCATTGATCTCCACACGTGATAGCTCGTTTCTGAGAACACTTTTTTAAAATAATTGTCGTATTACAAGTTTGTTATTTTTCTTGGGAACTTGGCCACATATAATGACACAATGCGATGGTTTTCCAATTTTTTTATTTTTTTTGAATTTTTTATGCCCGTTTCAAAATGCGGTCAAAACGGCGGGCTTGACCGTTCCTAGCTAGTGGTTGAATCTTGGAAATTTTTTGATGTTTCTCTGATTAAATAGATACTTATGTACCTAGAAATGATTTTTGGAAATAATAAAGAGCAAACTATGAGGCAACTGCAGTTCAGATTTGACCCGCTTCCAACTGAATCGGCGGGAATTTGTGTTTTTCTCCAGAGGTGGATCAAAACTTTTTACACCCAACCATTTGGTCAATTGTGCATTAGATATGGCCTAGTATTTTATAAAATTAATTAGGTCCAATTTTGCAACAAATATATGGTAGGTCCGTCACAAAAAACTCATTTTGGGCACTCAAAAAAATGGAAAAAATGTTTTTTCGTGCAAATGAAATAAAAACCCCCTGTGTCAATGTTGTTTGCCAATCTAAGATATAAAATTGTGCAAAATATGACATCATTTGAACAAATATTTGCTAGGTCTTGCATGAAAAAACTCACTTTGAGCATTGAAAAATGGAATGAAAAATTTGTGTTCAATCATGACCAATTTAAAAGGTCAAAAGGTCTTCAAATTGTTTGACACGTTCTAATTGGTTCATAGGCTTATCACGCGGATCATGCATCCACCACCGTCGGATGCTTCTGAATTGAACGGCAGCCCTCTCCCCCTCCTCTCTCACCCAAACCCTAACCATATCCCCTCCTCTCCCCCGATCCACTTTCCCCCTCTCGTCCCACAGCCGTCGCTGTCTCAATCTCTCGATCCCAACCACCGCCGCCGCTGCCGTCCTCCCGTCCTCTCCCCCAACCCCGGCCGCCGGTGATCCCTCCCCTCCCCTTCTCTCCCACGGCCGCGGTCAAATCCTCGCTCATGACATAGACCTAGCCGCATGGCACGGCCATGGCCATGGCGGCGGCTAGATCCACCCCCTCCCTCATCCCCTCGCCGCCGCCACCTCCTCCCCGTCCTGCAGCGGTGCGTCCCGCCACCACCTCCTTCCTCGATCGGTTCTCCTCCCATCCGCGTCCCCTTCCCCACTCCCATCTCGCCTGCTCCTTCTCCCACCCTGATTCACCCAACCCCGATTCCTCCCCAATTCCGCTGCGCCATGCCCGCCCAACTCCTCTCCCCCAGCCCCCACCGGCCGGTCGGCACCCTGCCTCCCCAAGCCCCTCGGTGACCCTTCCCGTGGCGCCAAACCCTAGCCTCTCATGGACGGGCGACAGAGATGGCTAGGGATCCTTCCTCCACGCGTCTTCCAGTGAAGACGGCGCAGATCCCTTCCCTCGTAGTACATGGGGATCTCGTGCCCGCCACCAAGTGGCCCTTGACTACGGCGAGGTAGGAGGCGGCCAGGTACGCCCTCCTTCTTCTTTCCCCATTCTGAATCTCCTCCATAACCTGCTGCATCTCCTCCCATCTCATGTGCCACTGCTTGCTTTGCTTTCTTCCTTCCATGGGCATATGCCGATCTCATCTCTTCTTGTTCTACGCCGGCCAGACCACGACCACGGCAAGCGGAAGGATGCACGATGGGCTGGACGACAAGGTGCTTTGCTCTTGCGCATGTTTGGTGGCGTCTCCGGTGCAGCCGTGCTTCTTGAGGTGACCGGCGTGATGGCGGGTGTGTATGGCGGCGACCACAAGCTCTCCGGTGAGCGGCTCCCTCTACTATCCCTAGTTCTCTTTTCTACTCCTATAGCATTGCTCTGTTGGTTTAGAACACTAGCAACAGGAGTAGTGATGTAGGAGTAGTGAAAGCTTCATGGTTGATCCTGATTGCTGAACATGGGAGATGTATCTTCTTTTGTGTATCAATTAAATAGCAGTACTATGTAATGGAACAGTCTATGTACTGTTATTTTTAGGTTAGGTTGAAGTGATTGGTAGGCCTTTGTTAAGAAGCGAGCTTCTTTAAATTTCCGTTGTTATTTGCACTATATTCCACGCATGCCTCATGTGAATCTGTGATCGTATCCATATACCAGTGAATTTATTGCACTATTTGCTTGTTGTGAAGTATCCAGTATTTTTTACATTATATCTTTAAGTAGTAAAATTGAGAATGGAAATCAAATTCTTCAACTGAACTGCTCTTTCATTGTACCATGAGATACTAAAGTTTTGCTATGTATAACACTGCTAAATGTGTTTTTGTGTATATAGAATTGCATTCATTTCCTCTTCTTTCAGTAGTTACATAGTTTGAGGTCAGTGTATTCTTTTGAATAGGATGTACTGTTCTATGCAGAAGATCTGATTTGCACAAACATAGTTATCTGCGTGTGTTGCCTGACTTGGTATTTGTTATATCCTGTTGGTTGAATGGATGGTGGTGCCACTACAGTGGTAACAGTGGTAGTTTATTGAGGTTGCTGTGAGGTTAATCCCTTTGGCAACATTCTTTGAGAATTTTGTGATGCCTCCTTTGGGGTGCTGATACACTATTACACAAGTTCTATGGTATGTGAGTTGCTGTTGTTGCTGAAAGCATTGATACAATATGTCATGTGCGGGGAGCTCCGCATCTGAGTCTCGTTCATCCTCCACAAAGAAGGAGCTGGGCCAAGGGAGCTAGCAGCGCTCTTTGGTTTCTTGAGGCCGGATCGTGTAAGATGGTGCACCACCCAGTGCGGCCTATTCTGTTGTAGTGGTATTGTGTATAGTCTCATCCAGACCGAGTATCAATATGTTGTTTTAAACCTGATGGTGTTGTAGCATAAATTGGTTACTTGTCTGATGCACATTGTTCTTTGCAGGGTTATGATGATATTTCCAAGGAAATATACTGACCCTGATGTGGCTAAGGTGCCCATCTGCCCTTTCTGAAACAATTTTACTCTGTTTTATGTTCTTCCTGTATGTCCATTTCACATTGCGGTGTTTCATGCCATATTCATCAATCCTGCTCACATTACTGTTGTTTTTCAGTAGCAAATAAATAAATAAAGTAAATGTACTATATCTTGGTATTCTAGAACTTGATTGCCTCACGAAGTTGCTTTATGTCCTACTTTAGCTTGCAAACCTGATGACTTGTTGTGCATTCTCATCCTCAACTAGACCTGTATGCACCTTAGTAGTAAAAAATACATTGGTCATGTAAATATCATTGGGAACTATATCTGTGTCCATATGTTTTTGCCATCATTAAATGTTGTAAGTAGAGGATAGAAATGCAGAAATGTGATGTTGTGCTGGGAGCACCCTTGCTACAGTCATGGGTTAGGTTTCAGCTTCACATCTTCTCAGGTTTAACTGTTGGTTTACATTGAAACTGTAGCAAGTGTCAAATGAGTGCATAGTGTGCAATTTGTCTAGTAATCTAGGCGCGCATAAGTATCAGGCCGTATGTTTTCTTATAAGCAAACTATACTGATGGTTGTAAGATGAGTTAAAGTATACTAGTGCTATCGTGATTTCATACTAAATGTCATTCATTTATTAGTTTGATGTTCTATATGCTTCTAATGCGTGATCCTTTCAATGCTAGGTGATTTGATTTTCAGAAGTTGGAAGAGGAAGACGATGAAGCATGGTGTTATTTTATCAATCTGCCTCTTGTTCTGGTTGTACTCTGTAGCTTGTTATATTGTAATCGGTAGTAGTCAGCACATTTATTGTAATCTGCCTCTTGTTCTAGTTATACTGTAAAGACTGTAATAGGCTGATTTTGCATATCGGTAGTAGTCAGCACATTTATTCTAATCTGCCTCTTGTTCAAGAATTTAGTTCTGTTCCATTTGAAATATTTGGAGTATTATGTTTGTGTTTTGTTTGTGCCAATTTAAATACTGGTTATTTATTTACTGTTAAATTAAAATATGAAGAATATGAACTTGCTAGCTGGGACCCACGATTGAACCCCGACATCCGGGACCCATTTGAAAAAACTAAAACTTTCTAGCAGAAAAGGCCACGGCCCCAAAATGAGAAGGCTTAATTGTTGGGCTTGGCCCATCAACCTAGCCAAAATTAATATGAGAAAAAAACACAAATAGGCCGAATTGTTGGGCTCGGCCCATGTAAAACACCCAATTGGACCGGGCTGAATCTTGTGCCACATCAGCTTGCCACGCTGGATGCCTACGTGGCCTGGGGAGGTTGCTAGTGACCAAAACGCCATAGTGGACATATTTTGGTCATAAACGTCTTCGACCATTTCAGAAGAAAGGTCGCTATAGTCAGTTAACGACCCTCAGCTTTTGACCTTTTGTTTTTGGTCAAAAAAGGTCGCAAATGAAAAATAATGACCTTTCAGTGACCAATAGTCAAGGTCACAAGTTGACATATTTCTTGTAGTGGTAATGGATTGATTTTTACCTTTGACTTTATCATATCGGATTGAGTCTTTAAGGATTTGAGAACACATGATGTATGTCTTGCATGTGCTTATCTGTGGTGACAATGGGATATTCACGTGATCCACTTTATGTATGTTTTGGTGATCAATTTGCGGGTTCTGTGACCTTTGCATACGGATTGGCACACGTTTTCGTCTTGACTCTCCGGTATAAACTTTGGGGCACTCTTTGAAGTTCTTTATGTTGGTTTGAATAGATGAATCTGAGATTGTGTGATGCATATCATATAATCAAACCCGCGGATACTTGAGGTGACATTGGAGTATCTAGGTGACACTAGGGTTTTGGTTGATATGTGCCTTAAGGTGTTATTTTACTACGAATTCTAGGGCTGTTTGTGACACTTATAGGAATGGCCCAATGGATGATTGGAAAGAATAACTTTGAGGTGGTTTCGTGCCATACAATAATCTCTTCATTTTTTCTCCGCTATTAGTGACTTTGGGGTGACTCTTTGTTGCACGTTGAGGGATTGTTATATGATCCAATTATGTTATCCTTGTTGAGAGAACTTGCACTAGTGAAAGTATGAACCCTAGGCCTTGTTTCGAAGCATTGCAATACCGTTTTTGCTCACTTTTATCACTTGCTACCATGTTGTTTTTATAATTTCAGATTACAAAAACCTATATCTACCATCCATATTACACTTGTATCACCATCTCTTCGCCGAACTAGTGCACCTATACAATTTACCATTGGGTGTGTTGGGGACACAAGACTCTTTATTATTTGGTTGCAGGGTTGTTTGAGAGAGACCATCTTCATCCTACGCCTACCACGGATTGATAAACCTTACGTCATCCACCTGAGAGAAATTTGGTACTGTCCTACAAACCTCTGCACTTTGAGGCCCAATAACGTTTACAAGAAGAAGGTTGTGTAGTAGACATCAAGCCTCACCCGCACCACCAGCGCGGTCCCCACTGCCTAGGCCCCCACCCAAGCGCAGCCAAGACCACGACAATGTGCTTCCCATGAGCCATTGTCGTCGCCTTCCTCTGCAGCACGTTTGGCCCTTTCCCCGCCGCCCAACTGCCCACCACAGACTTCGCTGCCCTCCCATGGCACAGGAAGAAGCTGACACTTAGCCAACTCAACCCGAACAGATGAAATTTAGCAACAAATGTATGATTGGCACAAGATATTTATTTCTAGGATAATATCCATAAGCTCCCCCTTTTCAATATCTGCTGAAGAACTATTCAGAAAAATCATCTAAAGAAATCTAGTTGAATTTTTTCCATATTACGTTTAATGTTGTAATCTCCTCCAATAACCCATCTTGGTCTCCTTCATATGTCAAATTTACTCATGATAGCTAGTCGAAATGCACAACATCTTACGATGGGACAATAGAAACTTAAGAAACAGGGATTGTGTGTACAAATTTATATAATTATATATATGGACACAATGTGGAGAAAATAACAAGACCATGCCTCTGTCCTTATTTTGAGTTGAGAAAAACAAGAATGACAGTCGCTACATGATATTGAAACAAAGAAATCATCATCAATTCAGTGCAACTATTGCTTAAGAGGGTTCATATCCACCGCCTTCCATACTATGAGTTTTCAACCATACTAGTATGGCAAATAGACTGACCACCAGATGTTCATATTCAACCTTCTCATGTCTAGCTTCCTGGATCATCTAAGCAACTTTTTCCTGGAAAATAAGAAGTCTGATTAGCAAAAATGTAAAAACCAGACAAAAAATACTGAACTCCTTAAAAACAAGGCATCTCAGTATCTACCAAATGACACTTAAATATGGAACCTACGGATACTCTCAACCAAGTATTGCTATGATTGCCTATCATAGGCAACTAGCTCTCTCACGACCAGAATACAAATACTATATTGTATCCCATTATTGTGGAAAAGAAGGATATTGAACTTCCAAATTTTGGAGAGCAATAATTGGAAACAGTAGAACACAACATTTACATTATTTTCTAGAAAGAACTAGTCAGATTTTTTTGGAAGAGTAAAACAACACTAAACATCAATGAGGCCATTATATTTATATATATATATATATATATATATATATATATATATATATATATATATATATATAGGACGACCGTTTGGGGCACCTAGGTGCCCAGGCTCCTTGCCTTTCCACCATTAGATTGCATTTAGATGCGTGCTATTGTGATAGGTATAAAAGGTAACTCACAATCAATTAGTAGTTGCCTATTGTGAAACAATTAAAGTTGGAAAGAATTATTATGTGTATCACTTAATGGATGTCATTAAACACGCCATGCATGGTAACATATCTTCAGAAGGAAAAAAATACTACACATTAGGTTTATGGATATTTAATTCATATATGTATGAATTAAGTATGTATGAATTCATTTTATTAATATGTACCCATTAGATTTTATACGTATGTACCCATAATATTTAGTACGTAAGCATTGTATTTTTTGTCTATGTATATACCCAGAATATTTAGTTCGTAATGCATTATATTTTTGGTGTACGTATATACCCAGAATATTTAGTACGTAACACATTATATACCCAGAATATTTAGTACATACCGATTAGATTAGGTATGTATTGATTCAATTATTTAGTACGTATCCATTAGATTTTTGTGTATGTATATACCCAGAGTACGCAATATTTTTTTGTATGTACATACTCATCGTATTTACATACCTCGACATGAAATTTATGAGTATATACCACGATATAATAAATACATAGGATCGTATGTGGCTATATGTAACATACATTCCTAAAACTAAAAAGAATCGTAGGTGGGTATATGCACATAGGAAAAAAATCATGTGTGCGTATCATATATTCGTACAAGTTAAAAAATAAGTAGGATCAGATTTTATATTATTTGGTCACCTTAATTGGTATAGAAATATTAGCCGCTAAAAGTGTGACCTGGCCTTATTTTTAAAAAAATATTAGATATCTTGAAAAGTAGAACTTTAGAAAAATGCACAAGAACATCCTTAATATACTCACAAACCTTTGGGATGACGTTTTTGTATTATTTGTCATATTTGATACCTTAAAAAATTAGAGTGTATATACATATCGTTATTGTTTTGAAGGGAATTGTATTAGGAAACCAGTAGTATATTAATTTTTTGGAAAGCAATCATTGACCTTTGATGGTTATAGTGCATACATGCAAACGAAATTTGGAAAGTCAGTGTCATGAATTTTCCATCATGCAATACAAAAATGACTTGCTATATTGGGAGCTAGGTGCCCAGGCACCTAGGTGCTATATATATAGGGAAAATCCATTCTACCACCTGGGGTAGTTACTCCACATGTCTCATATACTATCTTATGGTAATATATATCCTACTTTATCATTTTAAATATGTTCATATACTATATATAAGATACTCCAAAGTGAGTTGCATGAAAAAATTTCAAGTTGGTCCATGATTTTTATTATATTTGTGAAATACATACATATTTGTTCATAAAAAAGAGCATACTCAAAATATGATACATACTACCAAAAAATAGTATATATACTACCTAAACATTCTTATATATACTACATACTACGCGTACATACTCTTCGATTTGATAGATACTACATACTACATATAAAACTCAAGTGGTTGTAACTACCACTGGTGGTAGATAAAATTTCTCATATGAAAACCACTTGTGGTAGATAATATATATATATATATATCAGTACAGAAAAAGGAACACATTTCCCTTTAGATATCAAATGTACAAGAAATTCAATAAACAACAACAAATGTCATGAGTATTTTATGGGCAACCTTGAGCAATGTCCACAATAGAAGTTGCTAACAGATGATATAACTTTGTCGCAGTGCTTAGTAAATATGCCGAAAATGAACAATGTCGTTGTTGGCAAAAGCTTTGTAGATGTGACAACTGCATGTTTAATTTTAACAAAATGTTCAGTTCTCACACAAATTTATCATATGAAAACAACATACTATAAAGAAACTTCTCTCTAGGCAACGACATGCTATAAAGTAGATAATCTGTGGACAAGCTATAAATCAACAAGATTGCTAATACAAGTATTTGTAACTGACTTCTTCATTGTTTTCCTGCAAGCTCCCCTTCCTCATCACCTTCTCCACTGCTTGACGTAGTTGGACAAGGCACACTGAACATAAGCCGGTTAAAGACCGAGCATCTTTTCCGCAGAACATTGCTTGACTGCTTCCAGTGTTCCCTCTCTGATATTAATGGTAAGCATCCATGCAACCGCGGACCGGATGTCCAGTCTAGCCATGATGTAGACAACATCATCGTCACACAAGCTAAGAGTGGGCCCACCGTGAACCACCTTATCCCAACTCAACCTCTTGCCACCCGATACCTTAGGGTAACTTGAACCCATGACAGGCACGTTATCAGCCTTGACAGTGAACTTCTTGTCCCACTTATTTGAGTAGATCCCCTGTTCCATGTGGTGACTGTCCAGCCTTGGCCAATGACCCCTTTCTCATTGCGGTTATCGCTACACCGACAATATTTCAGCTCGACAAACCTGATCCCGCCATTGCTTATAGTGACGACACGGAACGGCCGTGCTTAGATATCATCGACTCCCGTGCCGAACCGCGACACCAGATCGCAAGGTATCGGAACAGGCCATTGGATCAAACGCGTGGCCGGATGCTGGTCCAGCACGTTGCATAGAAGAATGCCATGCCAATGATTGACCCAGCCGAGTGTTCCCCTTCCGACGAAGATCACGCGGGTGCCTTCGTGCCGCATTATTACCTCGTGATTGTGGTCCTTGGACACCTTGAGGTCGTGCCACTGCCACTTAGAGGTATCCGATCGATACATATCGAGGTTGTACAACGTGTAGGCAGAGTCGTTGCCGTATCGCAAAGATTTTGATCGCGAGGGGAAGACCACGGCGTAGTCTTTGTTGTTGATATCGGCGCCGCCGAGGGTCACGACGCTGGCCAGCGTGATGTAGTCAGGGCAGCGGTAGGTGGCGGGGAGAAGGTGGAGAGACGGAGCTCCTGGACCTGCCCTGTAGACAAAGAAATCGTTGTACTCGCCGGGTCCACCGAATTGAGAACCACGGGATCTCCGCCGTAGAGATGGAGCCCCTGGACCTGGCCTAGAGCCACGGGTGAAGGGGACGACGAGAAGGACAAACGCGTCCGCCGAGCTCAGAACCACGGGATCTCCGCAGTGGCGGCTCTTCGCAAGGCTGGGGCAGTGGACGAAGCAGCGAGAGACGCCAGGCGGGTCCGCCGGCTCGAAGGTCACCTTGATGTCGCTCCCTTCGCAGGTGACGGCGTGGGCGGTGGTCGCGTTGTCGCGGTCGCCGATGTGGCACTTGGCGTCGGTGAGCACCCAGGGGCGACGGCCCGAGTGCCTAGACGCGGCGGCGGCAGCCAGATCTGACATGGCGCTGCGCGAGACGTAAGGCGGGCGATTGATAGCGACGATGCGTTTGGTTCATTACAATTGATGCGACCCAATATATTTTGGGGCGACGTGTACGTGTTGTGAAGTCGACTCCGGTCTGTTTCCTTGTCGTGTTTTAGTTGTACTAGTAAAACGCCCGTGCGTTGCTACGGGATTTTAATTTATTTATTTTGGATTCTGGCACAGTTAAATGGTAATGCGTTCTTTATGGGCAACAAAACCTCTTACCGAAACTAAAGCTTGGCATGAGATACTTGTCACAGTATGTTTTGTGTGTATATGTACAATTCATACATATATCTATGCATTATTGGCGTATTCACCTTTTTGACCTCATCTCCAGTGAGCATCCCATCATCGTTCTTGTCGCGCCTGCTAATGTCACACTCCCAAAGGATTTTTTTTTCCAGTAGGTTCAATTGATTTAATCCAAAACGGAGATGCGAACATAACTTAGCGCCCAACAATGTGGAGTCAAAGACTTTCCCAAAAAAAAACAACAAGTAAGATCTGGCCAATCGTCTCCATCAAGAACTCCTTGAGCTGATACTTGTTATTGCCTTCCTCCGACATTATGTTCCTCTTCCTCAACATGTACCGAGTTCTCCATGCCTTGGATTAAAAGATATGTCCATTAGTCCACATGCCATGAGTCGTTTAGTCTATCAATGAAAGTATTGCTTCTTTTGGTCTAACAAGGTATGGGCATTAATTATTAAGATTCAGATTAGCAGCTAGGAATAGGGGTGCTCATAATGCACTTGATTTTAGGCCGGTACCTTGCCAACTCTTTGGCAAATAGGAACATATCATGGTATATGAAAAGACAGTCGCAAGGAGTATGTGTCCTTTATATGGGAATAAAGAGGTATTTTGCACTGTCCAGTAGTCTCGTCCTTCAATTTTTTTTGAACATCAGTACAAACACAAGCGCTCATATACACGCGCACACACTTACCCCTATGAACGCACACACGCACACCCTACCCCTATGAGCACCTCCAAAAGACTGAGCCGGCATATCATTTTGAAATTCTACGAAGTCCGTAGAGCACCTAAATGTCGACGGAACGTCTCCTCCTACTAAATGCACATAACGGAAATCTTGAAATAAATCCAGGAATAAATGCGAGCACCAGGATTTGAACCACGATGGGCTGGAGATACCACAGTACCTCTAACCATCCACCCACAGGTTGGTTCGTAGTCTCATCCTTGAATTGTTTTGCTATAATTACTCAAGTTTTGTGCTCCTGAGGTAACATAGAACCGCAAATCCAAAAGGAAGTGTGTGTGTCATGTCTCATGCGTGTGTTTACGGGTGGATGTCTGTCTGCGATAAACTTTACATTAAGACAAAAAATAGCTTTGAATATCACTATAATTATATATAACAGTGGTAGTCTAGTCCACTGTCCACTTCTCCAATGTTCAGATTCAAGTTCCATAATTTGTATAGATATCTTGCCATCTGGGAAAATTTGCTCATCTACCCACCCTTACTACTTGTGACAGATTATATGATCAGATAACCCTGTTATTTAAAAAAACAGATCTAGACTAATTAGAAATTGAAATGTACTGAATGTGTGATCTATTGCAGGTTTAATGAGATTATGATGTTGTTGCAAGGCACACAAAATGAATAGTTGCTTGTTGTATACAACAAAAGTGGCACCATATAAAACCAGATGGGTGTTGATCATCATGCTGGGCCATACAAAAGAAGTTTGCTTACTCGAGGAAATATCACATGTCTAAATTGCCCTGGTTCCCTAGATGTATAAACTGTCACCCTACAAATAAACATGACCTATCAGAGTAGACCACAAGATGCAATAATAACAAGATTGAACACGCAAGCACAACGGGAGAAAAAACAATGGCGAAACCATATGAAGGTCATTATGCAGTTGGCTTAAGTTACACCATTAAGCAAATAACTACCCACATCAGTAGAAGCTCCAAAACCTATAGAACCATATCATGTAATATTCCACTGAAAACAAGCATGACACACATGCTAAATGCTCGTAAACATTACTACGGAACTTCCCCCAAAATAACTTTGCTTGTCAACCATGAATCCACTTAACTTCTTGTTTTATCAACAGTATCTCTATATTTTTAATTCTTGTAAACCGAACACAACAAAATATACCACTATGATTATCTACAAGAAATTACCTAATTTCATGCTGGAACTATAATTTAGTTCTAACATCCTCATTGCTTAAATCTGAAAACAGATTTCAGTCATTACTAACTAAATGTTAGGCATAAACTTGTTTTGGCTGAAACTCTTACACTCTGGACAGCAATAATGCAAAAAGAAACCATTGGTCTTTTGTATCAACTCAAAAATATGCATGGTTCTGTACCAGTTTTAAATAGACTGATTATGTCCAGTTCAATAACAGGAAACAATCGCGAGTTCCTGGTTCGGTGTATGGACGGAGAGGTGACCTGAAACATCACAAAGCGAGTTTGGGATGAACTTGCCAATTTTGGGCCAGTCTCTTCCGCTATGATATTTTCTCCTTTAATTTTCTTCCCTGCTCCCGATGCGTCCGATGCGGCGACATAGCGGCGAAAACTACCCACCTTACCACGATGCTTTGAGCAACATGCATGGACTTCTACTTTCCTCTATCTCTGCGGTGGTTGCCTATCTCCCAATTGGCTTGGCCGCAGGCACACAACACAATAGCCCATGCACAGCCACCCGTCCTGATCGTGTGCTACTTTCTCTTCTTCGTTCCTAGCCTCTCCTTCTCCATCGGTTGCTCCCTGCCACTGCTTTCGCAAGCAATAGTAGCCCTCGAGCCACAGACGCATCTTCCTCTCTCACATTATTCCTCCTCTCTCACGGAAAAAAAATTATGTGCCCGGTTCGTATGTTCCACCCGTGAGACCCTCGTCGATTCACGACACATGTTAATTTCAATCTCAATGCCCCAGTCCTAATTACCAGCCAGCATCCTTCCTTTGTTTGACAACCGGCTATTCCTTTTCTATGAATTGGCGACAAACCGGCTTTTCCGTTCCTAATTGCACATCTAAAGGAGAGAAACAAACAAACCAGTCTAGAGCCGACGGTGGTCATGCGGCACGATGGCACGATCTCTCACCTACGGCGGCCGTGCAATGCTGACTCCGTGTCCTCGCAGGACATGTGGAGCTGCTCTGTCACGCCGTGTAGCTAGTTGTGGCGATGAACTAAATGAGCTATATTGTTCAGGCCGAGAGGCACAACAGCGTGTCATCCTTGCTAAGACACTTCACTAGTTTTAGAGGTCTTTCACTGACATAAAATATTGTGAATTTCCTTTGCCCATATTAATATATATGAATCAGTGCCAAGCAGAAAATGTAATTTTAGTCAGATAACCCACAATGGCGATATAGTTTTCAGAAAATATACATCGTACAGGCCAAATTATATTAAAAAGTGAAATATAGAAGATTCACCTTATGCTTGGAAAGCACCTTTCCAATCATCTTTATCAGTCACCAAACACCATCATAAGTCTTGTATTTGAGTGCATTGTCAATCTTCACCAATGACTATAATGCCATATGATGCTTGATGCTTGTTCTAAAAATGCATAAATGATTTATCAGTGGAATTGATTGAACGTGCAAAAATAATAGTAATAATCATATATGAGCTTCATAATATACTTATTTATTACTACGGGGAGGTAGCACTGCAGTGTTTTTTAAGATAAATGCACAAATTTAGGAGATTAGAGCTGATTCAGTTCAACCAAGTTGCCATTTCCCGGTGGCGGTGCTCATCTGGACAACCTGAAAAAGAAGGAAAATTGTACAATAGAAGCTATAGAACATACACATGCTGCATGTAATTCACAGAAAGTGCTCAGCAATGCAATACCAAATCAGAAGAGAAATTTCTTCAAACAAGTCGTGGACAATGTGAGTAAATATACTCCATATATCTACTGAAATCCAAATGGACAGCTTGGCTGGTGAGCTTCTGAGATCAGTTACAAGCTTCTGATAGAAAGTAGAAATCTAGGATTCTGAGTCTTTCTTCCATTTGCCAACGCAAGAAATCTAAAAAAATTAAAAAGAAAAAAATGCAAAAAGGAAAAGGAGGGGACCTTCTGCGTGAAAATTTGAAGGCTTATTAATGGATTGTGTGCCCAGCCACAACCATCCACGCAGATGAGCCGCCCCAAAGTCTTCTAGACTTATACGATCTATGGTCATGCCATCATGATTAGAACATCGATGCATCCGAGGAAACGCCAGCCTGTGAGCCTACTAACCCCCGCCGATCCAGCTGAATCAGCGTCGCGATCGTACCAAGGAGGCGCCGCTCCTTGCAGGGAGGGCCACGCCGATGCCATGGTGGGTACGGGCCGCTGGCGCCACCGAGATGAGCAGCGGGCGGATGCCTCAAAGAGGGGGGCGAGGGCGACAAGCTTGGAGGGAATTGAGGGGCAAGGCATGACCACCAATATCTGTAGATGGACAACTAAGCTACAAAAATGAGTATATGAAAGGAGATTAGCAATTGTTTTCTCGCTCCACTCGTAAACATAACAAGCAATTTTTCTTCAAAGTAGGTCTTACCCTATTGTTGTAAAAGAAAGGCCAGGCACCTTCATGTCTAATAAAACGTTCAATAGCAAATCAATGGAACCAATCAGGCTTCTCTTAATATGCTGATATGCATGGTACTAAATTCCAAACTGGAACTACAACTGACTTCAATATATGCAAGTTCGACAGTGAAGATAGTACTAAGCTTAGCAACGACCTGCCCAATACCTACTTTTTACCCAGATGCGCAATTGCAAGGTTCAGCTGATTAAGATGCTCGAGTTTATCTGCAATGGTAGAGCATTATCTTTCTAATTCAAATTCAAAGCTAACAATCACAACAGAATATAACTATCACTATGGCAACTGTTACGAAGATGAATCCCTCCTTTCTCAAAGTCGATACGCAAGTTATTTGCTGCCTTCCCATATTCCTCTGGTAGGCAGGGCACCTTCACTCTCAGCGTTTAGTACCGCGTTTTATAAAGTAGTATATGTGTTCAGGTACCGCAGAAAATCATAGAAAATGAATGTTACCGTTCTGGTTTGGTCATTTCACTCTGCTCTCTCCCTTTTCACAGATGCCATTTATGTTATAGACCTTACTTGAAGATGCTCATAATTCGTCATTGATGCCTTATCTGCTTCCTCCGTAAACTCCCTAGTTCACATACATATTTATATTCAGTAAAAGAAAACTGAAAACACTTTGCTGCAGAGCTTCCAAATTATTACACAAGAAGCAAGCACACGTCATCCAATCACCTATCTGAGTGCGTGTCCCTGCACAGCTCCGCTGAATCAATGACCGAGCAAACCTAGCCAATCATCAGCCAACCCACATCAAACTACACAAATTAAATAAAACGTAACCAAATAAGAGTAACTTACAGTGTTGGAGATCTCATCCATGGTGTGAACAATCTCAGCAGAGGGCGGCAGCTACCCAATGTGGCCAACGAGCTTGTCCGACCTGCAAATTTAACCAAACAGTCATAGAAAATTTATCAATGGATTGTTGTGGTGGGGTAGTGTTAGGGATCGAAGGGGGTTTTTCCCCTTACCGCTGGATGACCTCATCGAGCGACGGAAGCCCTTTGCGGTCGCGGCACATCGAAGCCGTACAGCCGCCCGACCCGCCGGTCGAGCGAGACCGTCGAGAGGCACGCGCACCTACCCGGCCACGCACCCGGCGCTGGCCAGCGCCCACACGAACGTGGTCTCCGGCGGGAACGACGCCATCGACACAACCAGTTCCAGCGCGCCCGCCCACGCCGCCGGGCCCCAGCACGGCCACCAACATCGCTCCTCGCCCCCCACCAGCAATGCCCCCACGAGCGGATGCATCAATCGGAGGAAGAACCAACACCTCCCCTTGTGGTCTCCCCCGCTGGTGGCTGCTCTCCTTTCCGACTCCGGCTTCCAGCGGACGGCGCTCCGATGAAGAGTGCGCCGACGAGGGCGTCTTGGGGGATGGCAGGGAGGGGAGAGAGGATGTCGCTTGGGGAGTTGGGGAGAGGCAGGGAGGGGTTGCGTGATTGATGGGTTTTTTTTTCTAGGTGGAGCGGTGAAAAAGGAAAGAGGGAGAGGGCTTATTAGGATTTGAGAAAGATCGACGTATTAGGAAAATTAGGATTTGGAATTGATTGTCATGAAACTAAATGTTATTGATTGGTAACGTGCTATCAGTTCCTGCCCGTTTATAACGTGTCTAGTTAGGAAACTTTGGAAAGGTTAGGAAACTTTTTATTGTGAGGGTAAAAAAAATTAACGTGAGTAGATGTGGTGATTAGAAGTAGAGATTATTATTATTATTATTAGAGATTAGAGATTAGAGATTAGAGATAGAGATTAGAGATAGAGATTAGAGATTAGAGATTATTTCTTTCCTGAAAATCTATTATTTGTTTCCTAAAGCAAATTGCATTAATGAGAGAGATCCGTTGATTTGGCTAAGGTAGGAAAGAATCTATTATTTGTTTGCTAAAGCAAATTGCATTAATGGGAGAGATCCGTTGATTTGGCTAAGGTAGGAAAGAATCTATTATTTGTTTGCTAAAGCAAATTGCACTAATGGGAGAGATCCGTTGATTTGGCTAAGGTAGGAAATAATCTATTATTTGTTTGCTAAAGCAAATTGCATTAATGGGAGAGATCCGTTGATTTGGCTAAGGTAGGAAAGAATCTATTATTTGTTTCCTAAAGAAAATTGCATTAATGAGAGAGATTTGTTGATTTGGCTAAGGTAGGCGGTTTTTGCGGTTCGTGGCGGCTCAGTGTGAGGTGGGACGAGGTACCAAAAAAACCATGGGATGTGGGACGAAAAAAAACCTGGAAGGTGGGAGTTGTCCCTGGTTAACCTACGAAATTTCGTAGATTTTTTTAGGACGAAAAAAAACCAGTGGAGGTGGGACGAAAATTGACCGGCGGAGACTATCAACTGCTCCATTAGGAATAGAGATAAACGGAATAGTTTTTTTTTAACCTATCGGAATAGTTTCCTTGTGGTGAAATTTCTCCTTCTCGTGTGCGCGTGATTCAGGTCGACCGCAAGTTCTCGTACCATTCCTTAGGTGTATAGCTTGTCCGGCGAGTTGAGTTTCCAGGATACAGATTTTTGTAAGCACTCTCACCGGCAAGATGATTTCCCTTAAGGTCGATCCATCAGATACCATCAACATTACGGAAGGTACAGTGGATCCACTCTCGATCTCCGCCTTCATCCGCTCAATGAGAAGATGCAGATCCATGTGGTCGAGACACTATCGGGGAGGGCTATGATCCTTGCAATCACGAGCTTAGATATTGTCGACAATGTCAAGGCAAAGATTCAGCATGAGCATGGCTTTCCCAAGGACCAACAATGCCTCATCTTTGCCAACAGACAACTCAACGACAATCAAGGCAGCAGCACCCTGATGAGCGTCAACATCCACAACGATGTCACCCTCCTTCCCAAGGACCAACAATGCCTCATCTTTGCCAACAGACAACTCAACGACAATCGAGGCAGTAGCACCCTGATGAGCGTCAACATCCACAACGATGTCACCCTCCTCCTCCTCTTCCGAGAGGGAGGATGAACATCTACGTGAAGACGCTACAAAGAAAATTTTATAATCTTGAGGTCAAGATCAGAGATACCATCTATAATGTCAAGGAGAAGATTCTAGCTACGGAAGGCATTCACCCAGACTTGCAGCGCCTCATATTTAACACTCCCTCCGTTCGAAAATACTTGTCAGCGAAATGGATGTACCTAGAAATATTTTAGTTCAAGATACATCCATTTTTATCCATTTATGCGACAAGTATTTTCGGACAGAGGGAGTACAAGATAATGGAGATGGCAATACCTTGGCACAGTACAATATCCAGATGTACGAAGTTCTCTATTTTGGGTTCAACCTACGGGTTGAATATTTTGTACTGACATGGTCTTCATACAATACATGCATGTGCGATCTGGATATTTGTCATTCTTATAGACTCTCTTATGTTGTACTCCCTCCATAGTTAGTACAAAGTTGGGTCATCTATTTTGGAATGGAGGGAATATTACATTCCACTTAGTAACTGAAATTGTTTGATGGGAGTATTGCTCATTAATGTGTTGTGGAGCACTCCTTGGAAGTTCTCAATATATAGTAATTTTAAATTGTTGGGTTAATTATATACAATATCTTTTTCACGGCTCAATCTCAGCCAGCCATGAGTCATATACTTGCCTAACAAGCATTCAACCAAGAGATCTTGCTGATCAAATTTCATCTATAACTTAGGTTTTTTTAAAGGGGGGACTCGCCGGCCTCTGCATCAGAACGATGCATACGGCCATCTTTATAAATAAGCAAATAGTTCAACAAGGTCTTAAAGTCTGAAACCAAAGTAACGGCAAGCTCATAAAGAGCCACAGTGCCAAAAACACAAAAGCCAAAAGGCCACAACCGGCTGGCATAAGAAAGATAGGAAAACTAATTGCCTATCCTATTACATGACCGAGCAAACCTGTAAAAGTTTTGTGATTCTAGTGTTTGGACGGATGAAGTTCCTGCTTTGATCACTCCTCTTCCTGTAACTGATGAAACACTTACATTACAAATAAATAAAGAGGAAGTTCAATTAAGTGTCAAAAAAAAAAAGTCACGGACAGATAGACAATGCTTTTAGGCCGGCCGATAGCGGTAACATGCCTGACATACTGGCAAGAAATAACACAAGCTCAGCCAAAACATTTAGGCTGAATAACACTGGTGGGGTAGAGCACGCGGTTCACATTATTTTATCAACTTTTGAAGGGTAACATCCAAATGTGTAGAACCTTTGAAGCCAGGCAAGTATAGTTTGCCGAATCAAACAAGATTTGAGATAGTTATGTACCACTACCAAGTTCACTGAACCATTACATACACGCAAGCTTCAAGCCAATCCTCCTAAACGTAGCAAAGTTAACAAAGGGCATCTAAATGTGCAGCGAAAAAATTTGTGTCCTCGTCATCAGCAGCACAATATGTGTTCGATTTTAGCAGCAATAATGCATCCACTTTAGTTATCTTTGGCCTTCTCATTGGCATATTTCGTAGAGTCAACATGGCAACTCTTGTATGCAAGGCATACATAGCAGCCACATCTACTGTTGTTGCTTAATCTTTCTCGGCACATTTTACTGTAGCAGCTTGAGCAATACTGCAACATGCAAACCTCTTGAACAAAGAAAATAGTATGGACAAGCTATATAAAAGAGCTAGAAATGATGTTAAAAGATAAATCATTATATAAAGTATTGCCATCTCTATGTAACAGAGTGTGCAGAAGGTTCGCTTTCTCTGCTATGGACAAGCCCAACTTATCAGTAACTCTGAGATTTACTTGCCTTGCAAAAAAAAAAATTTCTTCAATGCAATTTCCACAACCGACACAATTTATACTCAGCTCTGGATGATGACTTGGTGACATCTCCAATAACCTAGTTTGGGATTCTCAAGGAAACTATCTGGTTTGGCGACCACCTACATGTGCACGCATGGAAAGAATTTAACCTTTGCAACACCTCATCCTTTGCAGTTCTGGTTCCCTTTTAGCCTGATCTGATGGTATATGCAAGCCAACCAACAAAAAATCACTACCTCCAAAAGGGAAATGTTTTAGCAGCCAGATGCATGCCTCCCATGAGTATTTGCATGGCCACAACAGGAATCTAGACAGGGTCTTCTTGAAACCAACTTCATTCCAGACTTTCATCAGAGATGTTTCTGCCACTTGGCATGAAACAAAAAACAAATCAGAATGGACCCTCATTTTTTCTGGTTCTTGAGAATGAATTAAGCCAGCAAAAAAAAATTTGGGTCTGGGTGCGGGCAACAAGTTGGCTGCGGTGCCCGGAGATACCACAGGGAGGGTGGAGGGTTACTCCGGCGGGTGGATGCATCCCCGACTAGGTCTGCCCTGTCAACCAAGGCCCCGGGATGGACAAAGGGGTCTGCACCAAATTCCTTTTCAGTGTCTTACTGTATTTGTTCGAAGTGACTGCATGTTTATCTGTTTAGCAGTGTTTGATATAGTGTAGTACTAGTATGAAACGATTGCAACCTGACTGTAATTTTTTGTTACATAGTCGTCTAGAGATGAAACTTGATGACTACCAGGTATGTTTGGAAAATTCAGGTTGTTCATAAGGACTGCTAGTTTTAAAAGATTGGCCGTCAATTTTTTGATTACTGGTTATCTTGAGCCGAAAGTTGATGACTAATAGATATGTATGGAAAATTCAGGTTGCCCCTCGGCAGTGCACCACCCAACCGGACGCCATGTCCCTCTAGGCTGGGTGCACTGGGGCAGTCGATTCACAAGTACGCAGAGGAACCTACAAAAAGTGTAATAAGACCTGAACTTGGCCTAAGTTTCAATTCATTAGGCGAGGCTATATGACTTCTACAATCTGTATTCTTGAGAAATCGGTTTCGGAATTAGGTATGGCAAGATCAGACTGAACGCCAGGAGGACAAAGTTTAATGCAGAGATCCTTTGCGGGTGCTCTATGCGCTCCGACTTTTGCAACCATCCCAATTTGCCATTTGTGTAGGTTGGTTGCCCTCAGTTTGAACCCCTCAATTTCTAAAATCTGATTGACTGCATGTCATAAACGCGAGGAACTGTTTAGTCATCAAGAAATGCTTTGGAGTATCGAGAACTGGAGTAACACGAGTCGACTTGCGATCAACTGTGCTACCCATGACTTATCATTTCTGTTTTGTGAAACGGGACTATGAATTGGAACTAGGAGTTAGTATTAAAAAAGAAAAACATGGAGGATCAAAATTGCAGTATGATGCAAATCAACTATTTCTTCAATGGCAATTCCTTGCTGTAATTTCTTCCTACTTCCTACACAAGTAAAATGAGTAGTGAAGGACTGTAGGCATGTCATATTTGTTATAAAAAGAAGATTCTTCCTGCAGCAGATACTCCATGCCATTGATCATAGGCATGTCATATCAGTTTTGCTATAACATTTTTTAAGGTGGATCACCGTATTTCAAAATCTTAGATCCGCCACTGGTTAATGGTTAGTGCATGGAGCACGACTGATCCGCCGGCGCAAGGAGGGGAAGACTAGTATAGGATCTCACATTAGGTGAGATCAATGAGATGGACACCCCTGCACAAGGAGGCCAAGGTGATCAAGAATGGTACTGCTAATTTTTTTTATATGTGTGTCTCCAATCGGTTTGTCTGAAACAAGAACTCGTTGCATTTTCAGGGGGAGGTGATATAATAGGGATTCCGTCTGCTATGATCTTCAAGCAGGAGCTGGATGACAAGATAGAAGATGCATCCCTGGAAGAAGGTTTCAGTGAGCATGATCCAAGCACCGGAGTGTTGGCTGACGAAGATGATGGCGACTCGGATGTGCACAACGGATCTGACATAATGTATGCTATCGAGGAAGTTGAATCCGACGAGGAAAATGATGTTAGCAGCAGAGGAGCAACGCGACGGCGTACGCAAGTGTAAGTTTGCTAGATTTGCAGGAATTCGATTTGCGGAGCTAGATTTGCAGGAATTCGATTTGCGGAGCTGCACGGGGCGTCCAATGTTCGCCCTAGTCTGCTAGTTAGGCAGAGCACTCTTCTTTCAGTTTTTTGTGGTGTCCGTCCTGATGCAAGCAAGAAGTTGACAGTGCGTTAAAAAGTGTGATGCCAGTGTGTATGTGATGCTTTCCGATTGTCAACTTGAGTTCCTTATGTATTTAAGCTTTAAAGGTTTTTCTGATTTGCCGTCCTGAATTAGAATACACAACACTCCGTAATGTAGAATCTGTTTGGAGGAGGAACGTTCTACCTCTAGCTAACGGCCAGTGGTTTCTTTGCGACTAGAACAAACTGTTAGGCCAAATGGTCATTAAGATATAAGAAACGGCTACAGGATGATGGGGTCAATTAAGAGGAGTTGCATTAAATTCATGGTTGGCCGAGCGCGCGTGCATGCGACGCAGACGGCTCAGTCTGGCTCACGAAATTGGCTGAGCCGTGGGCGGATTAACTGTTCCGCCCGTACAGTACGAGCTGCCATCATATTTAATGCGCCTGCGACCTGGCCATTTTTATTACAATACCTATGATATACGGAGAGAAAATACCATTGACAGCACAGATCCCCATGCTATTGGACGATGCTGATTTCAGGATCATCTGAGCCCGGGCTCAGAAACGAATATCCGCTACATGTATAAATACAATAAATAAAAATAGGAAATACTCCCTCCGTTTCTAAATATTTGTCTTTCTAGAGATTTAAACAAGTGACTACATACGAAGTAAAATGAATGAATCTACATTCTAAAATATGTCTACATCCGTATGTTGTAGTCCATTTGAATGTCTAGAAAGACAAATATTTAGGAACGGAGGGAGTAGTACCTAAAATACAGCCGTAACATCTTGCATATGAATTTGCCTGCGTGTCTATCAACATACACACATCTAATATTTTTTGTCTTCCTGCATTGTTCCATTAGTTCTGTACTGCAGTTGCTCACATACAGCTCCTGTAGGGAAGCTGGCAGGCCCTTTTTTGGCAATGATAGAATTCCTAGACAAGCCTTGATCGATAATCTGTTGACGGAGGAAAGAAGATGCAGCTCCTCTGGAGATCAATGCAATATAGAAAAAAATCAAGTGTATGAAGAGATGTTAGATGACAAGGTGCTTTGTCTTGTTCTTCTGTGAAGCATCTCACATTCTTTGCCTGCAGAGAATGAGGGGATGAGAAACCATTGTATATCGAGCAGGTTCGAAACATCAATGCAAATATTACATCTGTTGTTACTATAGGACAGAAGGAACAAATTGGCTGACTGTGCCACTTATAATGCTTATTGGTAATTACATTTGATGTTATTTTTGTTAGAAGTTCCAAAGTTTGCATGACCATCTTCGTAAGTGTCAGGTGAGATTGGCGAAAACTGTCAAACTAAAAGTGAGCAAACTGTTGTACAAGCCACAGACAGATAGACAATGCTTTTAGGACGGTAGCCACCGGTGACACGCCTGACATACTGGCAAGAAGGAACACGAGCTCAGAACAAAGCATGTTTAACAGTAAAGTGAGCTTACAACTTTTGAAGCCGGGCAAGGATAGTTTGCCGAATCATCCAAGATTTCAGATAATTATGTACCATTACCAACTTCACTGAACCATTGCATACACACAAGCTTCAAGCCAAACCTCCTAACAAAGCAAAGTTAACAAAGGGCATCTCAAATATATGCTTTCCTGTGAGCAATCTGTATGTTTGTCCAGCAAACAAAAATTGTGTCCACGTTTCTAGGGCAATTTTATAGCTCTGGAAAACATTCTTGGATATGTTTTTCAAATACAATACAGAAAGCCCTGCAGCATAAATTGGAATCAAAATTAACTCTGCAATCACTTGACCCAACTCGTAGGCTTGCACATCCAGTCCTCAAACCAAATGAGTTTAAGCACATCTTTTCCTTTAATATCTATATGCTTAAAAACGTATCAGCCAACAAGGCCATGAAAGGTTATTGTGCAATAGTTTTCTTCATCCAGCAGCATAATAAGTGCCTATTTTATCAGCAACAATTCATCCAGTTTACATATATTTGTCCTATGGGCATATTAGCTAGAGTCAGTGAGTAGAGTCGACAGGGAACACACTCGACGCAGGAGACAGTAGGATTTTTGCGACGTGTTCAACCTGCATCATTTTTGCTTTCTTCCTTTTATACACGAAAATAACAAACTGGCTGCGAAAGATCCATTGATCCCGTGCCATCCCACGAACTGTTCCTGGCCAGGAACAAACAAAACAGAAAAAGGTAAAATCCCAGGTCTATTCTGCCGCTGCACGAACACAGCGTGTCTCTAGCCATTATTCAGAATATTCAGAGTAAGGAAAACAACCTGACATAACAAGATTAACAACAACAGTTGACAAGATAAGTGTTTTCTCCAGTGTCCCCTTCCTCATCACCTTCTCTACTGCTTGATGTAGTTGGACAAGGCACACTGAACATAAGTCGGTTCAAGACCGAGCATCTTCTCAGCAGAACACTGCTTGACCGCTTCCAGTGTTTCCTCTCTAAGGTTAATGGCAAGCATCCATGCAACCGGCGGGCGGATGTCCAGTCTAGCCATGATGTAGACAACATCATCGTCACACAAGCTAAGAGTGGGCCCACCGTGAACCACCTTGTCCCAGCTCATCCTCTTGCCACCTGATACCCTAGGGAAACTTGAACCTGTGACAGGCACGTTATCAGCAGTGAAAGTGAATCTCTTGTGCCACTTCTTTGAGCGGATGTCCCAATTCCATGTGGTGACCGTCCAGCCTTGGCCAATGACGCCTTTCTCATTGCGTGTATCAGTACACCGACCAGATTTCAGCTCGACGAACCTGATCACGCCATTGCTTATAGCAACGTCACGGAACGGCCGTGGGTAGATATCGTCGACTCCTATGCCAAACCGCGACACCAGATCGCAAGGGATCGGAACTGGCCATTGGATCAAACGCATGACCGGATTGTTGTCCAGCACGTTGCATAGCAGAATGCCATGCCAATGATTGACCCAGCCAAGTGTTCCTGCTCCGGCGAAGATCACTCTGGTGCCTTGGTGCCGCATCACTTGGTGATGGTGGTATGTCTTGGTGTCCAAGGCGATTTTGGCCATCTTGTAGCACCATGGCCACTCAGACTTATCAGAGCGATACACGCGGAGGCCGATGTACTTCTTGCTGTTAGAGTCTTCTGTGTGTCGCGATCGCGAGGCGACGGGCAAGACCGCGGCGTAGTCTTCGTTGTTGAGGTCGGCGCCGCCGAGTGGCACGACGCCGGCCAGCGTGATGTAGTCGGGACAGCAGCGGTAGGAGGCGGGGAGAAGGCGCAGAGATGGAGCCCCTGGACCTGCCCTGTAGACAAAGAAATCCTTGTACTCCCTGCGCCTGGTGCCTTCGGTGAAGGGGACGACGAGAAGGACGAACGCCTCCGCCGAACAATATATGATACTTTACTACCCCGCAAAAAAATATATATGATACTTTACCATCCGGTTCGCTGTAGCATCCTTAGTTTTGCTTGGTTTTTTATGTCGAACATTTTGTGAAAATATGAATATATACGCTGAATAGTTTTCGAATACCCATTGAACATTTGTGTAATATATGCATTGAACAAGTTATAAAATACAGTGAACTTTTTTCTAAAAGGATGCTAAATAAATTTCTAATGCACAATGAACAATTTGTGGTATACGTTGAACAATTTCTTAATATACGATGAACAAATTTCAAAATATACAATGAACATTTTGGAGTATAGGTTGAACAATTCTTAATATACGACGAACATTTTTGCACGATGATCATTCTTGTAATGCAAATGAACATTTTCATAATATATACGTTGAACATTTTCTTAATATATATGATGACATTTTTATAATATGCGGCGAATTTTTTATATAATACGCAAAAATCAAAAATAAATATAAAAAATGAAAGGAAAAAGGCGCCAAAACAGAAAAAACGAATAACTAGAACAAAACCATTGAAAAGTGGACAAGATAGTAAAAAAGTGGAAGCAAAATACCATAGAAGAGAAACGAAAAAACCGCAGGAAACAGCAGCGAACAAAAACATCATGTGAAGGCTCGGTTCAAAAGAAGCCATGACTATTTCTCGCCAACAGGTGACAAAATAGGATTGGCCGACGTGCAGTGCGATTGAGAGCTCCTATAAAACGCCTTTAGTGCCAGTTCTTGCCCGATTAGACGAATTTGGTGAGCTTGTCTGCTTTGGTTGAGGAGAAAGCCCAGCCAGCCACCTTTTCGGTGTAGGTCACGTGACCTGTAGCTTGGCCTTCACTTTTTGAGACCTCATCTACCCACATTTCTATGTGCCCGCAACACTTTCATATGGACAAAGGTGGTCTTACCATGTTCCATCAATGGCATCTAACATATGCCTATTTTTGGCGGACCATACTCCACCTCGGTGAACTCATGCGGTTCTAACATGCCTAGAAGCCAAGGGTGAATCCGTTCACGATTCGTACGATAAACACCATTCGTAGGTTTATGGCCTGGCCCACCTAGAATAGGAATCTTTGATTGGGCTTACACACATTCGTTCACTTATGTTGTCCCCCCTTAGCTCACCCTACCCTGGGTACGTCATATCCAAGGCTTCACACAAAATCTTCACTGGCATCATATGCATGGTTTTGTAGGGTCATGAAGAACCATTATTGGTTTGTTACCTGATGGGAACTCCCCAATATTGCTATCAATGTTTTCATGTCGCATCTCGCATGACCTCTTACATTACACCACCGAACATCTCTTCTAATTCGTTGATACGAGAGGCAAATTGTTGTGTGGAGGAATCAATATCTCGA
The DNA here is from genome assembly GCA_021605145.1 of Aegilops bicornis. Taxonomy (NCBI): domain Eukaryota; kingdom Viridiplantae; phylum Streptophyta; class Magnoliopsida; order Poales; family Poaceae; genus Aegilops; species Aegilops bicornis. The sequence goes on along the minus strand of CM038671.1, from coordinate 29,591,188 downwards.
CATAGGCCAAGAGACAGATCTTGTGCCACTCCACCAAGTCGTATGAAACTGGCATGCATCCTGACTCCCAAGACTCTTTCATAGATATTCCAACAATTTCTCCTCCTCCTCAAAAGCCCAAAGTAACGGACTTGATGCTCCCACATCCGTAGCATGAGTAGTTCTAGCAAACGAATGGTTTAAAATTCGAGTTATTTCACAGAATAACACTCTTATATATTGAGCTCGTAATGATACCTCACAATTCAAAAGTCTCTCTACGCTGAAGAATGAGCGTGTTCTCGCCCATCGTAGAAACATAGATAAGGTCAACGACGGAACGAACAACGAAAGTTTACCACAACTTTTTTGTACACGTTCACTTGCATCACATACACAACTGCTCTCTCAACCGTGCAATATGGTCACCCATAACACGACTCTCTCATTGGAGTTACCTTAGCCCGGGGCATGCTATTTCATGATATTGGAAAAAGTTTACTAACTATGATCATCGTTTTGAAAGTCGGACGCCTTTCAAATAGGAGTGGGGATCCTAGCTAGTCTAGGCGGCCTTCATGGAGTGCCGATAACTGGGAACTAGGGTTCCCCCGAGCTGCCAGGGAGAGGCGATGCGGGGGTTGGGAGGCTCTAGTAGAAAAAAGCTAGAATCCCATATATACATAGGATAACTTCCACATGTAAGAACATTGGGTGATCGACTGATCTAGATCTGACTATTGTTTCTTCTTTCAAATCAGCATCTTCGAGTCTTCACAAACCTGCTATACAATGTAATAGAGTTAGTACAAAATCCTTGAAATGAAAGAAAATTACTCCAAATACATGGAAGAGCTCATAATTAAATACATGGAAGATCAACATGCATCACGTGTACACCACTGTATAGAATGGATAAACTAATATCTTGTGCTATCTGGAATAATGTTTTGGGTCACAATAATTAATATCGGCAGACTGCACAAGTCTATACATCGAAGTCATCATCCGTTTTTACTTCAATATTTGAAGCCGATTACTCCAAATAATGGAACATAAACAAATGTACCCTTCAGTAAGGAGTGGCAAAGGTATGGTCAGCGAGGAGACACTTCTTGAAATCTTCTCAGATTTCTCGAGGCCTAGATTTTGTAACATGCTCCTTGCCCTGGAATAGTAGTTAGCTTCACTCACACCTTGTGGCTTTGAGAACTTATGCCAATCTACATATCCATAAGCAGAATTATTACATGATAAGAATATCAGGTCGGCAAACATACCAACTAGTTGCGGGTTGATGACACGGAAATCAAATATAAGGTTTGGGAAAAATAAGCATTCCTTTTGATTTGACCATAATGGTATGAACACAATATGTGTATTATTTATGCCATTGAGCAAAACATGATCAATTTTTTTAGTCCATCCAACTTCCATGAAACAACAAAGTTGCTCTTCCATCTCCAAGATTCTTCCTATATGTTTTCTGGAGACCTAAGGCCTGTAACGCTCTAGCCTGATGGCAAATCCCTCGTATGGCCATGTTCTAGGAGTGTAGACTTATGGTGCTCATGCATCAAAGATGCCACTATTTTTAAAAATTCAGAAATCCCATTTTAAAGTTTTAAAAAATGAAAACAATTACATCAAAACTTATATGTGCTCACAAAAAAGATCAAAAAAAATCGCGGTGCAGAAATGTATTTTGAAAATGAGCTCCTAGGTGCTCAAGCACCATTGTCATTTTTTGCATGTTCTAGAGATGTTTCAGAGTGAGAATTTGTAACAATGAAAGGGAAAGGATACATGGAAGTGCTGAAGCAAACTTGTCATCAAAATTGTGTTTACATACCCAAAATTTCAATGGCAACCCATACCATAAAAAGAATAATTATGAATTTCAAAAGGTAAATGCCCGTTCATAATGCTCCTGTGAAGCACATGTTGTAGCTACTTTAAAGTTGATCATGCTTCGTCTAATGTACATACGAAACCGTCATCTGTACATGAAAAGTAAAACATCATTCGTTCACTTAATTAATAGTCCAATCCAAACCTCAAAACATTACAAGAAGGCAACATGACAACATTTTGACCCTTCATCAACTATGAAAATATAGTGGCAAGATGAACTGCATAGAAAAATGAATCCAAATGGAAATAACCAACAAAGATGTCTAGATCATTACCATGAAAAGGCTATCCCGAAATACCGCAAAATCCACACCAGATGTAATGGCACTTGAGACCGGCCGGATTAGGAGTTCTCATTCCACTCATTGGAGAGAACAGATAACCGGAACCAGAAGGGGCTGCTATGCTACATAAATACAAGTAGAATGTTTTTCATGTATCAAGTAATGAGTAGCTATTTATTATTTGGAAATAATGAACTAACAACAAGAAACTTGAACATGTGCAATAAGGACCATCATTTTGACAATAATTACCAAAAGACATGTTTTGCAACTTTGAAAAAAATGCTAAGACTAAAATGCATATATCAGAATCCAAACTGATGTTACAAGTTATTATTCCTTGAGATGTGCCAACTAAAATGAAACTCCTAAGCCTCACCTGCCCTATATGTCCTCTACTCCGCGTATCCTTCTCATGGCACATGATATGCCTGTGTTTGCACCACTCATAACTGCAAAGATTTGCGCTTGCACCAATGGTCTAGTAGCTAAATCGTGCAAGGCAAGCAGGCTGATGACCACCATGTGAAGTTCCAAACTATGGATTCATGATATATCTTTTTGTTCAACATTTTGTATGTCATCAAAGTGAAATTACAGGCCTTAACTTGTGTTGACTATAGATCAGGAATCAAAAGTGACGTGTCACAAGCCAATATTACGTATCACGCACATGGGACGGGCCCAGTAGCACTTGCGCGGCTCTCTTCGCAGAACAAAATCATCATACTGTTCGCTAGGAAAAACCAGTTGGAAACTGATTGATTCTAGCTCCATTAGAAAACCGGCTACCCGGAATTTTTACATATTAGGATTTTCTTTTTGCAAAAATATGTTTGTAAATGTTTAGAAAGATTGTTCTTGGATAAAAAAATGTGACCCACCAATTTAACTATGTTCAAATTATTTATTAAATGTTTGTAAATTAAAGAAGTTAATAAATTTTAAAGGAATGTGCTAAATTAAAAAATGTTCATGATTTTAAGAAAAAGTTTTCAATATCATAAAATAGATAATAAAAGGGAAAATCATAAAAAAAAGGAGAGAAAAAACTGAGAAAACCTAGAAGGAAAACCAGCTGAAAAAATGGAAAGAGTGACCGGCAAAAAAAGATGGCGGAAATGGAGCGGTGAAAATGTACTCAGCGGGAGGAAAACATAAAATAGGCTGAGCCAAGCCGAGTGACACCCCAACAATTTAAACATACTCGCTATTTCTCAGACTGGACTTTGGCGAGGTACGCCTTGTTTTTCCGAGTAAAGTGATACTAGTTCTCGTTTGTCAGTGCCATGTACCTAGAGAGTTTTGTGTCCTCCCATATCCTATGATTCAGATCTAGTGATTTTATTTTTACTGTGTTATGTTGTCTTTATTGGTTAAATTTTTATGGAGTTGGAATTTTTCCTTGACACTATGGTGAAAATAATGACCTTCTCAAACAGTCAATATATAGACTTGAACACAGTTGACATTCAGAAAGGGGAAAAGGTATGCACTTTATTTAGAGCCCACAGTTCAGAGATTGGAAAGAACCTGCATTCGCATTGCTGGGCCACGCTTCACACATAATTATTTCATAGACAAAGAAGAATTCAGTGGTAACAATGACTAAGAGAACAATGAGATTAACTCCAACCAGCAATGCAAACTTGTGGCAGCCCTGAAGCAAACATTGTAGAGACCTGATAGAAACTACTGAATAGTCAAGGCCAAGAGAATATATATGACTGGAGGCAAGAACATTAATAATACTATGGCAAGAATATGAATTGCAAAACGGTTTTTTCAATCAAGAACATAAATGCTTTCTTTTTGCAGAGAAAAGGGACTGTATGACTTAAAGTGCAGTTCGTCCGTCCGTATGACCATGAGGTGGCTAGCAGCGTTTTCGGCCTTTTGGCACTGGAGAATGGTCGTCTAGAACCTTCCAACAAAACGCTGATGTACCAACTCATAAGAAAAGGCACAACCATTATCACAGATGGGTGTCCCTCTCCAGTGTGCAATCAATTACTTAGTACAGAAGTAGGGACATGCCCAGCTTAGACTTGTGCAGGTCATATTTCACATCTTCCATGAGAATCAACGACAAAGTATGACAATCTCGACATACAATATTCCCCTCACTGAAACCATTATTCCCATATATAGGTTGTGAGTTCTATGATAGAATGGAAAGAGGGTCCACGCCGTTGTTCATAAGCTACGGGTTTTGGTGTACAAAGACATATCCATACTACAGTATAGTTCGTACCAATCTCTTCATCAATCACCGCCAATTATTTCTATACAAATAAAGCCCACCTCACTAAGAGCGCTAATATTTCACTAATTGTGTGTGTCCATCATATTTTTGCTTGCAAAAACTAAAAAATATGCAAGTCACCTTGTTAGAAAGGGTAAGTAATTTCATACTTTATATAAGGTTACCGAACGAAGAACAGAAGCAGTCTGAGTTTCATCTGACAGGTGTAAGACGGCCTGTTCTGAACTCTAAATCAAATTATACTCATTGCTTTATCTTGTCAGCTATGTTTTTCCTTCAGTACGACTGTAGGATAATTTCTTGAGGTACCATAATCTAGCTCTGAACTGATTAGTTTTTTAGGCCGAGGCATCATAATCAAGCGGACAGAACGAACATTGTTGTAAATTGCAACTGAAGTTCAACTGTAAAGAGTTTTTGTGACCGCCAATTTCATACAGTTGTGTGACCGCCAAGCGGACAGACGAACATTGTCATATTTTACATGCAAAAACTAAAAAATATGCAAGTGGCCTTGTTAGAAAGGGTAAATAATTTCATACTTCATATAAGGTCACCGAAGGAAGAACAGAAGCAGTCTGAGTTTCATCTGACAGGTGTGAAACGGCCTGTTCTCAACTCTAAATCAAATTATAATGGTTGGTTTATCTTGTCAGCTATGTTTTTGCTTCAGTACGGCTGTAGGATAATTGCTAGAGGCACCAGAATCTAGCTCTAAACTGACTAGCTTTTTAGGTCGAGGCATCATAATCTTTTTTTAAAACGGAAAAGAAAATTTTTGAAACGGAAATCGAGGCATCATAATCAAGCGGGCCGAACAAATATTGTTGTAAATTGCAACTGAAGTTCAACGGTAAAGAGTTTGCACCTATATTTCAACTTATACTTGTCTACTAACAATAACGCCAAGCCAAAAAGAGTCAAGGGTTTTGATATTCATGTTATGTTAATTTATGGTAACTCATCTCAAGTCATAAAGAAAGATAAGAAGCACATGTAATCCTATCATTGTCGAGGAATAAACTCATTGTTTCATCGCAATAAAACTCAATAAAAATCGCATGCTATAAAGTTGCTAATAAGTAGGGAAGCTATAGATCATCAAGATTGCTAATACAAGTATTTAGAACTGACTTCTCCATGGTTTTCCTGCAAGGTCGCCTTTCCCATCACCTTCTCGGTTGCTTGAGGTAGTCGGACAAGGCACACCGAACATATGTCGGTTCAAGACCGGGCATCTTTTCAGCTGAACATTGCTTGACTGCTTCTAGTCTTCCCTCTCTGATGTTAATGGCAAGCATCCATGCAACCGCGGGGCGGATGTCCAGTCTAGCCATGATGTAGACAACATCGTCGTCGCACAAGCTAAGAGTGGGCGAACCGTGAAGCACCTTGTCCCAGCTAAACCTCTTGCCACCCGATAAGTTAGGGTAACTTGAACCTGTGATAGGCATGTCATCAGCCTTGACAGTGAACCTCTTGTGCCACTTCTTTGAGCAAATCTCCCTGTTCCATGTGGTGGCCGTCCAGCCATGGCCAATGACCCCTTTCTCATTGCGGCTATCACCACGCCAAGAAGATTTCAGCTCGATGAACTTGATCACACCATTGCTTATAACGACGTCTCGAAACGACCGATCAGAGATATTGTCGACTCCCATGCCGAGCCGCGACACCAGATTGCAAGGGATCGGAACAGGCCATTGGATGAAATGCATGGCCGAACTGTGGTCGAGCACGTTGCATAGAAGAATGCCATGCCAATGATTGACCCAGCCGAGTGTTCCCCTTCCTGCGAAGATCACGTGGGTGCCTTGGTGCCGCATTATTACCTCATGATTGTGGTACTTGGTGGTGTGCTTGGCGATGCCGACCACCTGGTTGCGCCACGGCCACCTAGAGATATCGGAGCAATACACATCGAGGCTGGTATAGTAGTTGTTGCAACGCGGGAAGACCACAACATAGTCTTTGCTATCGAGATCGGGGCCGCCAAGGGGCACAACGCCGGCCATGTGAGACAGCACGACACGGCCCATATATACTTAATTTACAAGATGAATAATTAGGAGGATGTGTACGTACGAAAAAGGGTTTCCCACACGAACGCAACATCGAAGCATCCGATACAAACAGTGGCGGAGCCAGCTCGGCCGGTGAGCCGGGGCAAAGTCCACGACCCTCCTGCCTGCCGGTTGTTTGCCCATGCAAAATGATGCTTGGCTCTTCACTAATTACTAGTGATCAAAGGAGAATGCATGGTACAGCCCTGGCAGCTGCCCTGGGTAAGCCGGGAGGTGACTCCGCCACTGGATACAAATGCACACCACACACACCCAAGGAAAGATACACGAGTGCCGGGCACCGACAAATAACCTCAACGACTACAAAGCAGGCCTAAAAGATGAGCAAAACGAATCCGGTTAGAGCTGACGGAGACCACTATCATGAGGAGCGATCGTCCGGAAGGATGTGCGAGGGACACGCCGGACCGAGGACTCCAAGACGGTGCCTCTAGGAAGGGCACGACCACGAACGTCACCACCGTCCGATCCGAAGATCAAGTTTTCACCCGGAGTAAGATAGAAGGAGAAGCACCACGACGGAGTTTGCAAGGAGAACACAACGTCCACGGACGTCGTCACCGTCGACCAATGCACAGACTGGGTGGGTGATGTACCTCGGTGCTTCAACTCCAGAACCGCAGGAGGCCAACCTGCCCCGAGAAGGACCGCGACCATACATCGACCGGGGGAAGAGGAAGGCGGAGAAGTGGCCCATGGCCACGACCGACGCCGGCTCCAGCTCCCCTCCCCCCCTACCGACGCCGGCCTGGCCTACCGCGACTAAAGGCCTTCGGGCCAGCCTGAGGACCTTTAGTCCTGCTGGCTGTGCCAACCGGACTAAAGCCCCACCGTCCGCCAAGACGCTGGGCCCAGAGAAGTTGGTCGGAGTCTACTCCCGAACCGCGACTAAAGACCCCTTTGGTCGCGGTTCGATTATTTTGGGGACTAATGGGGGCGTATGGAAGCCTCTTTTTCTACTAGTGCCTCCTCCTCGTCCTACACAGCCGGTGTCCCAGAGGGATGATGAAGATCTACGTGAAGACGCTACGGCAAAATTTCTATAATCTTGAGGTGAGGAGCACAGATACCGTCTATAATGTCAAGGAGAAGATCTGGGCAACGGAAGGCATTCCCCCGGGCCAGCAGAGCCTCATATTTGAGGGCAAGTCAATGAAGGATGACCGTACCTTGGCACACTATAATATCCGGATGTATGAAGTTCTCTATTTTGTGCTCAACCTACGTGGTTGAATATGCATGGCATCGTTATTGCACCACGAGGTCTACCGTCGTGGTCTTCTTCGTACAGTACAGGCTGAATACTTTGTCAATCTTGTAGACTGTCTTGTCATGTCTTACATGCCACTTAGTAATTGAAGCTGTGTCCGGACGAGTACTTGCTGAAGCATTCTTTTGAAGTTCCCAATATATAGTAATTTAATTTGTTAGGTTAAAGATTTTCAGTCTTTTTTTATGTGCTGGCCACAAAGAACTGGTCTAACACTCGGCATTGTTGATAACCAATAATATATGTCTGTGTGCAGCGACGCGTGTGCGTGCGTGACGCCAGTTAATTAGACTACGCATCTCGTTGTGGTTAGCTGTCTTGGTTACGATCAGCTTACTCCTTTTTTTTTTTGTGGGTGATTAGCTTGCTTCCATTCCGAGCTAATTTATGACGCACGAGTATACGAGATCAGAAAAAAAAAATAATATAGTGCGACAAATCACATGGCAATACATGAAAGAGAACAAAGGTCATTCCACACCTCTATCCCCAGAACCGGCCATGACTCATAGACTTGTCTAACAAGCATTGAAACAAGAAAAACAGTAAAAATAGTTTCGTTTCCATCTCAACGAGTTGCAAAAATTATTTGTCTCGAGATCATGGTCCTCCAGGCCGCTCTGGTCATGGAGATTTTCATCCTCCCGGACATGTGCAACGGAGATGTGCATGCAACGTCCGTGGGTGAGGGCAAAGCGATCGACATCAACCCGAGCAAGCTAAGGTGCTGCAGCAACTGCAACTCCTCCTTCTCGGGCCTCTACACATGCGACGACGTCGTGAAGATATGTGGCCCCATCTGCAAGCGTTGTGCTGTCGTGTAGAAGAACCTTGTCAAGGAGTTCAGGTGCACCGACACCTTCCTCGGTGTATGCGCAAAGCCGTGCAAGGAGGCTAGGTGCCAGTGAGCTTCCTCCTCATCAATCTCCATCCGTGTGCAACGACTTCATTATTCAAAGTCTTCGGCAGCAACCGGCTCTTGTTGCGGTTTGACTGTCTGCTTATGAGTGCACGGTCTTCGCTTGCATGGCATGTGACGTCAAGACCGTGATGTGCATTTGCTGTTGGGATCGTGGAAAATGGTGGTGATAATACATGTTGACTTTGATTTGATGTCCTTCTTGAATACTTGGTCTTGAGCTCCGGGGTGAAAACTCTATGTTTGATCCTAGTTGGTTATATCTGACAATGATGATATTCTTTCATCGTCATTGCTCGAATTTGCTTGGACATAATCTTTAGGGTGAAAATCTAGGATCTGGCCTTCGGTGGTTGAATCTAGAGATGGCAACGCTTGAGCGGTGTTGCTTTTCTAAAGGCGTTGCTATTGGAGAACATTTCTTGTGATGTTAAGAGATGGTTTGTGTAGATATAGTCATTGCTATAGTTTTTTATCACTATTTTGATCGCTTCAATTTTCTTTTCTTTTCCTCCGCACAGCATAACTTTGCTCTTTGCCAATACAAAAAATGTTCACAAAATAAAAAATGTTTACGAATTTGAGAACTTGGCCATGAGATTGAAATTTTCATGATTAAAAAAATGTTAAATTCAAAATATATTCATGCATTGGAAAATGATCATCAAGTTGAAAAAGTATTCATGAATTTGAAAATAAATAAGGAAACAAAAGAAAAAATGAAAATGAAAAAAAGAAAAGAAAAGGCTAAACTATCTAAACTAAAAGAGAAGAAACGAAAGAAACACTGAGAAACTTCTGAAGGGTAAACTCAAGCGCTGGCTAGCTGGCATACGACGGCAAAACATGTTACATGTGAGATGCCCAGCTTTGCCGGGGCTAATTTTAGCTTTGTCACGTTGCCGTTGTTTGGTGCACAAATATGAATGCTACTTAATTGCATTGTGGTTTTTGTTCATAAAAAATATAGGGAACTCCATTATTTTCCATTGACGTGAGCATACAATCAGAAGTAAATCTATGATTTTTGTAAAAAATCTCTCATGTATATTCTCACCTCCTAAGACGTAAGAGGATATTTTTTTTTTAAACACAGTACAAACGCAAACGCTCATATGTACGCGCATAACTCATTCCTATGAACGCATACACGCACACCCTACCCCTATGAGCACCATTGATATACTAAGTCGTCATATCATCTTGAGATTTACAAAGTCACCATAGGCGTCTCGTCATCGACGGAACGTTTCCTCCCACTGAAATCGCATCACCAAAAATCATTAAATACATTCAGAAATAATGCGAGTATCAGGACTTGAACCCTGGTGGGCTGAGGATATCACCGTCTCTCTAACCATCCAACCAAAGGTCGGTTTGCCATAAGAAGATAATTTACCCGACCGTCAATTGCCTATCTGTATATTGGAGTATACAAACAAAGTAAGTATAACAAGGTGAAAGCAAACAAATTCGACAGATTTAATGCACTTTTTGAGCATGTTTGATCAGAATTAGATGTTTCTTTGCGCGTAGGATGCAATGAGAAGCAACGCAGACATACTCAAGTTATAATCTGGTCGAACACAAATATTTAATTATCTTTTTTGTTCGTAATACTAATGTGTGGTTTTTTTTTCTTCAAAAAGGAGGTTGAAACCCCCTGCCCCTGCATCAAGGAGAGCCGCTGCCTCGCCATGATTTGGGGAAAATGGAGACGAAGGCGAGGAGGTGGATGAGGTATGCGCGTTGTCCGCCTTGCCGCCGAAGAATAAGTGCTGAGCGTTCGCACAATGGAGGATCAAAGTGAATGTCAGCTCAATATCATTTTCGAAGAAAAAAAATGGAGGATCAAAGCAAATGTGCATCGATCATGTGTGTATGATTAACTGCCGAAGAACTTTTCAACAATTAATCAGTATGTGTGTGTGTATACATATACATGGTGCATACTATAACGGGCGGTATATTCATTCATCCAGTCTAGCTATATATCTTGATCTACTGCAGGAGGTAGTTGCCGAGCGCCTGCTGCAGCACGCCGCGGAAGCGGCCGAGGTCGAGGGTGATGTTCTGGCCGTCCATGAGCGTGCGGCGCATGAAGCCGAAGCCCTTCTTGTGCAGCGACGTCGGGTCGGTGAAGATCTTGTGGCCCCTCGGGTACCTGTCCTTGAGCGAGCTCTCCTCCACGCCGATCTCGTACTGCACGTACCGGAGCCCCATGGCCTCCGCCGGGTCGCCGTAGTCCATGCGCGCGATCCACTGCCACCTGCACCATCGTGAATAACTTCTGAAGGGTAACATCCAAATGTGTAGAAATGTTTGATCATGTTCAGGAGAAAGCATGTTTAACACTAAAGTTAGCTTATAACTTTCGAAGCCAGGCAAGGATAGTTTGCCGAATCATCCAAGATTTCAGATAATTATGTAACATAACCAAAATCACTGAACCATTGCATACACACAAGCTTCAAGCCAGACCTCCTAAACGTAGCAAAGTTAACAAAGGGAACCTGTTTGTTTGTGCAGCAAAGAAAAATTGTGTCCATGTTTCACGCGCAAAGTCAATGAGTAGAGTCAACATGGCAACTCTTCTTTGCAAAGCAAAGAGCAGCCACATCTACTGTTGTGACTTAATCTTTGTGGACACATGTTACTGGCAGCAGCTTGAACAATACTGGGACATGCCAACCTCTTGAACAAAGAAAATAATATGGACAACACCTCATCCTCTGGCGGGCATGGCCAACAGAAATAGTTGCTGATTAGAACCCTGTCAGCTATGAGAAAGCAAGTTTCTGGTTCCCTTTTAGCCTGATCTGGTGGCCTGCAAGCCAACCAACCAAAAATCACTACTTCCAGAAGAGAAAATCTTTTAGAAGCCTGATGCAAGCCTCCCATGGGTATTTCCGAATCTGGACAGGGTCCTCTTGAAACCACCTTCACTTCCAGACTTTCATCAGAGAGATGTTTCTGCCACTTGGATGAAAAAAACAACAAATCACCACATGGATTTAGTAGCTCGACAAATTGTAATTTCCATCAGAATGTACCCTCATCTTTTCTGGTTCCTGTGAATGAATTAAGCCAGCAAAATAAATAAACTTGGGTCAGCATTATTACTGGTTATTCAGTAACAATAAGATTCTGCGTGTATAAATACAGTAAATAAATAAATAATATTAGGAAATAGTACCTAAAATACAGCCGTAACATCTTGCATATACTTATGAATTTGCCTGCATGTCTATCAACATAAACACATCTAACATTTTTCGTCTTCCTGCATTGTTCCTTTAGTTCTGTACTGCAGTTGCTCACATACAACTCCTGTAGGGAAGCTGGCAGGCCCTTTTCTGGCAATGAGAGAATTCCTGGGCAAGCCTTAATCGATAATCTCTTGACAGAGGAAAGAAGATGCAACTCCTTAGGCAGCGATAGAAGATCCGTGCAATAGCAAAAATCAAGAGTATGAAGAGATGTTAGGTGACAAAGTGCTTTGTCTTGTTCTTCTGTGAAGCATCTCACGTTCTTTGCCTGCAGAGAATGAGGGCATGAGAAACCATTGTATATTGAGTAGGTTTGAAACATCAATGCAAAGACTACTCATTGTTACCATGAAAAACACTACATGCTGGAGAGAGGGGAGGCTCTTGCAAATTGCTGTGTTGAAGAATGAAGTGTTATCGATCTCAAGCTTTTCCAAATGCAGTAAAAAGTACAGATCCTTGTCCTGCCCATGTGATGAAGAAGGGCCGCAATTTATGGCCAAACTAGGGCATTCAAATATCCGCATGTGCTTGATACTGCAGAGGGACCCCATACCGTCCAGAGTAGATAACCTAGAACATTTCTCGACAATCAATGTTTCTAAAGATGTGCAAGGATAAAGAGCAACAGATGTTAGCTCTGGACTCTGTGATACCGACAAGATGGACAACGAGGTGAGATTAGAAAGCATGGAGGTCAGCAACGTGTTATCCGTGTGAGTAACCAGAAGGTCTTGTAGCGATGGTGGTAGAAGGGGGCAGCTGCCACTAGATTTCTCCTTTTCTGTCATTATGGAGATGAAAAACTCAGGGCATCCTGTTATATGTAGTGTTTTGAGTGACACAAATCCAAGAAAACTTTCACTGCCCCGGAGAACCAGATCTGGGATGTCCTCTATGCACAAATACTGAAGTCGATTTAAGAGATCAGATGGGATTTGCAACAAGTCATCAGTTGTCCAGTCGTGGTTGTCAGATGTTGTGGAGCTCACATTCCCAGCAATCAGACCACCAATTGCCAAGGATGCTATTTTTGGACACTTTCTAATGGTCAAGAAATAAAGGAGGGGCAATTGCAACAGCAAGTTAGATAACTGCTTCCCCGTGATACCACATGCTTGGATGACAAGCTTCTTGAGCAATGGTGAGAAGATATTTTCACCTTGTTGGCCATACGGATATGCAGGCAGGAAAAACCTTGGGCAGTCCATAATTACCAGCATTTCTAAGGAGAGAAGTTGACAGAAAATTTCCCATGGCAGATATGCAAAATCCAGGAAGCTTGAAATTGTTAATTTCTCAAGAGCACTAAGTCTGCAGTCAGTCAAAACTAATACTAATACCTCATCCAAGGTTCTCACACTAGCACCCCCCTTGATATGCAATGCTCGCACAAGCAATCTGATGTGAGGAAATGCTCCTACTCCCTCAATAGACATTGTGAATAGAGATTTCATCTCACCAAACTGGGGTAAGTGAATAAGCTGAGGACAATTGTAGATGTTGACACGACGGAGACAGCCGAAGTGAAAGCCATTGCCACTGGAAGAAGATTGCGGTGATGCAAATGACCTTAGTTTAGGGCAATCTCTTATGACAAGTTCTTCTAGACATGGAAAAAGGACATGCTTTTCAGATTCAGCCCAATCGTCGCAGGACATAATTGGTACTTCTATTGAAGCAGACAACTGAACCAAATGCAGTGTTTTAAGGAGTGGTAATTGCCCAAATGGCGGAAGTAACTCCCATTTTGTGCAATTCTCCAGATAGATAGATTCTAAGCTGGTGAGCGGAGAATTGGAGCTCAACCATGTTGGGGAATAAATACCTCCATAACTAGTTATATGAAGGCGCTTAAGCCCGCAATGTGGATGAAGACCCTCAAGTACCTGTGCCTCAGTTATAGAACTCACATCAAACCGGTTCTTACACCATGATAGCAGCAAATCATGGATGTATATTTTGTCCCTTAATCCAGCATTCATAGACTCCTCCATGCTTTCCACATTCTCCAGATTGTAAATTGCAAGTGATCCTCCCAATTCTCTTAACCCGTTTAACTGTTCAATCTGAAAGTCTTTAGTCTTTCCCACTCGAAATTCCTTCAGCTCTTGGAGCAACTTTAGGCTCCCAACTCCAGCAATCTTTGCATGCAATTCACCTCGAGCAACAAAATGCCTCAGATTTACAAGATTACTCATCCCATGTGGTAAAGTAGAAAGGTGCACCCAGTATTCTACATCAAGAACCTGGAGGTGATAAAGTTGGCATATAACCTCTGGCAAGGGTGTGCCGGGAACACTAGATATTAGTTCGAGGTAGCGAAGATGGATTAACTTGCTGAAGTTACAGATTAGAGAGTCTATGCTATAACTTAGTGTGGGCAACCTCAAAACGCGAAGATGCCGCACTTCTTTGAATACCTTGGAAAAAGTTTCGGAAAACTCTTTGTCATACTTTCCAAATAGCATTAAGGTACTCAAATTTTTGGTCTGCACTTTTTCACCAATGTAAGCCAGCTTTCTCTGAAAGTTATCACTGGGAGAAAAATTGCAGGCATGTGGGTTCCACTTATAAGCAGATCTTGTATTGATAGATAGGTGTCGGATAGTTGCGTGATCTGTTCCATTTCCTGAATCAAAATTGTCCATCATGTGGCATTCTTCTAAAGAAACTATATGTGCCAGGTCATGAATCAGATCATGCATAGAATAGTATGTACTTTTTTGGAAAAAGCCTCGGTCCACTAAATCAGTCAGGTAATGATAACCAGTCTCCTCCATTCTCTTACTTCCAGAAGAAATAAGACCTTGTGATATCCAAATGCGAACCAAGTCCAGCCCATCAAACATGTGACCCTTGGGAAATAGTGCACAATAAGAAAAACACCTTTGAAGACGGAAAGGCAAGTGTGTGAAACTAAGTTTCAATGCTGGGATGATATCATCCGGCCCTTGCTGTAGCTTCCATTCATCACTTTGCAAAATTGACATCCAGTGGCCACCATCAAGGTCTCTTTTTAACAGGGCGCCAACACTTTTTGCAGCTAAGGGGTAACCCTTCAACTTATTGGCTATCCTCTTCCCAATAACCTGTAAGCTCGGATGTCCTTCATATTTCTCATCACCAAATGCACATGATTTGAACATAAGCCAAAAGTCATCATCTTTCAGGCCATCTAAATGGATAGGGTCCATAGTAGAAATCATTTTTACAACCGAGTGATTTCTTGTTGTGACCAGGATCACATTGCCATTGATCGAACATCTTAGTGGTGCTAACAGCTTGTCCCAGCGGCTTTTATCCTTGTCTTCCCACATATCATCCAAAACAAGGAGCAGGCGCTTCGACTTCAAATCCTCATCAAGAATCTCTTGCAGTTTATTCAGGTTTGTGATTCCTTGATGCTTGCTCACACCAGTTGACACGCAGTCCAGCATCTCACGAGTGAGCCTTACTTCATCAAAGTCGGCAGACACCGAGATCCATATCCGCTTGCTGAAGCAAGCTTGCACTCTTGCGTCATTGTAAACGAGCTGTGCTAGAGTAGTTTTTCCAACACCGCCATTGCCAACAATCGGAAGGACCGACAAATTAACACCACAAGCCTCGCACTCACCAGCGTCTCCACAATGTGCTCCTTGACGGCATCCTCCCAAAGATCTTTGGCTCTGTAACAAAAGCTGTTGTCGGGCCGCGGCGATCCATACCAGCATCCCGACCTCCGCAGGTGACAAGAGCGTCCAGCTTCTCCATCTTGAGCGCCTCACGAACATCATCTCCAGCTTCACAAATTCGCTTCAAGATGTCATCAATCCGAACAGTAGCGGTGGCATCCTCGTGTCCACCAACTCGCGCCCTTTTAGCACCACGGATCCTGGAGACGAACGACGAGGAGGAGGAAGTGTCACTAGCCTCGTCCGGATGGAGCTGGCTGTGCATCTGGTGGTAGAGCATTTCGTCGAGCAGGTTGTCGGCGTCATTGGCGAGCCCGTGGAGGCGGCGGAGGGGAGCAGCAGGCCTCGCTGCGCGCCCTGGGCACGCGCTCCTGGGCTGCGGAGAGGACAAGGTGGAGGCCTTTCAGGCGGGAGCGGAGCCGGTGGACGTCGCCTCCGGGGTCGGGGTTGGGGTCGCCTTGACGACGGCGACTGTGTGCAGCAGTAATAGATGAATGTAGTTTTTTTCTTTCTTTTTTTTTGCGAGAAATAGATGAATGTATAGTTGACTCTCATTTTTCTTTTGGCAAAGAGCTCGTTGAAGGAACTTAATGAATGGAGCACTTTGATCTTTAAGATTTTCTTTACTTCATAGGACTGCAATTCATACACTCACTCCGTCCGAAAATACTTTGTCGAAGAAATGATTGCATTTAGACATATTTTAATTTTGAATACATTTATTTTTATTCATTTCTCTGACAAATATTTCTGAAGGGAGGGACTAGAATTTATTTGTATGCCATTTGGTAGGATATTTTTTAGGAAACTGATTCAAAACAACCGGATGCAGACGCCCTCACAGCAGTCGTCTCATCCGTGCGACACGCGTCCCGTTGGTGGCCCACCGCTTTATCCTCTCTCTCTCCTTATCATTCGATGGGATCTCTTCCAGCCACCCATTTTCCATCCGCCTGGTCAACCCATCTTCTTCCCCTTTCTCTATTTTGTTCTATCCCGTTGGATCTTGTCTGCCATGAAAAGCCTCCACGAGCTCCTTCAAGCGTTGCGCGGGTGCTGCGAGCCCTTCAAGTGCTTCGAGGAGAGTGGCCCGGCCGCTGCGAGCACCATTAGTCCATTACAGGGCCGCGGGCAGCAAGTGCTTCGACGTTTCAGTTGCTGCGATGGTGCTTCGCCGGCGCGCTGCTGCAACGACGGCCCGGTTGCTCCGGTGATGCTGTGATGGCGGCCAGGCTGCTCCGGTGTTGCTGCGTTGGTGTGCTTCAACGGATGCTGCGACAGACGTCTCGGTTGCTTAGACAACATCCTTGGCCCGATTGCTCCGGCGTTATTGCAACCGATGCTGCGACGACATCGACGATGCTGCCACATCAACGGTGCTGCCACATCAACGGTGCTGCAATGGCGACCCGGCTGCTCCGGCGAGGCTGCGACGGACGTCTCGACTGCTTCCACGGCATCGGTGATGCTGCCACATCAACGGTGCTGCAATGGCGTCCCGGCTGCTCCGGCTAGGCTGCGATGGCGATGCTGCGACAAACGTCTCGACTGCTTCGACGGCATCGGCGATGCTGCGACAAACGTCTCGACTGCTTTGACGGCATTGGCGATGCTGCGACCGTGTCTCAGCTGCTTTTGACGATGATGCGGCTGTGACCTAGCTGC
Source organism: Aegilops bicornis (assembly GCA_021605145.1). Taxonomy (NCBI): domain Eukaryota; kingdom Viridiplantae; phylum Streptophyta; class Magnoliopsida; order Poales; family Poaceae; genus Aegilops; species Aegilops bicornis. The sequence goes on along the minus strand of CM038671.1, from coordinate 29,573,861 downwards.
TCCAGCGTGTTTCGACGGCAGCGATGATGTTGTGATGGCACGTTGCGGTAGCGCGAACTACTCTGAGCAGCAGCGCTAGTTTTTTTTTTTTAAAGTAGCAGCAGCGCTAGTTGAGGATGGTGTTCTGAACATGTACTGTGGAGAGGAGAAAGAGGAGAACAGGTGGCTGTGATCAAGCGCATCCAACGGCAGGGAAGGCGGATGTTTATTCTCCCCCAACAGCCGGATGGCGCCTAGCAGCCGTCTTTATTTTTTATCCACTCCAAAGCGTATATGAAGAAATTTATGTTTCCATGTATACAATCACACGCGCTTACAACCGTGTATAGTACTTGCAAATGACATGACACACGATTCAAGTGCTTTTTCTATGCATGGGTTTTATAAATCCTAAAATTCAAAGGTAAGGGGTCACTGGAAAAAGAATCAAACATGTGCCAACTCAAAGGATGACATGAACCAGTTTCGGTTAGCGGTCATAGAGGAGTTACACACATGCGTGACGTCAATCAAGAACATGGAACGGTTGTGCATTACACCCATGTTAATTAAATAAAAAATACTAGAAAAATAGTAGGCTTATTTGTTTCGCTCCAACGTCTCACAGCCACTGAACATAGCTAATTACTGCAATTCAACTAAGGTCTTCCGGTCTAGGACTGCATGCTTTCATTTTAACATATAACCTGCTGACTTGCTACTGCTTGGTACTTGAGGAAGGAAGACATTTCGCCATGGGCTGTATATATACACCGCATGCCAAGATCATCCAATGCTCATGTGTGGTCATGACAATGTTATTCCACCTTGCATGCAATTCGTTCATGTTATACATAGTTTCTTTTTCCTTTTTCAAGAATGCATGCACGAAATGTGTTGTTTTTACTATAAAATAATTTAATGACTTGTTGTATCTGGTCCTGATCAACATCTAAGAAGAAAAGTTACCTTCTATTTTTGCCAAACAGACAAGCAAGACAGGGTTATCACCGTCATCGAGGTGTTGAATATTTTCAAAATAAATAAAGTTATTGTATTTTGGAATATATTTGTGTCTCGTGTAAATAGGATAAAGAGAGAAAGAAAATATGCTTTGCCTAATTATCTTGGGCTAATCCAGGGTATGGCCGTGGGTGCATTATTTAAGGGCCCATCATTTAATGCATTAAAGTACATGCAAGCAAGCACACACTTGCACGTCTCAGCAATGAATTGATGTCCCAGTCGGCCACTAGCATGCTAACAGATGCATTTTATCTTTTGCTGGGATCGCAACTTTTGTTTCGGCCGACGAGAATTTTGCTTCAACCAGCCATTGTTTTTGCTGGAAGCATCAAGCATTTTTGCTGGAACTAACGATTTCCACAGATGGAGTACAGAAGCATTTTTTCCTTTTTGCAGGGATCACAATTTTTGGTGCGGCCGGCGAGAAATTTGCTTCCACCATCCATCTTTTTTGTTGGAAGCATCAAGATTTTTTATGAGACCATATATAGTGGTTTTCGTGGGAGGGGCGATTCGGTGCTCGAGCTCAGCTGAGCCCGAAATCGCTAGCGCACGTTCCTGGCATGGGATTCGAGTAATCTGGTCTGACGAGTCTGACAGGAGGCGCTGGAAAAAGAGCATACGGCCCATATACGGCGTCGAATAGTGCGTGATCGTGGGCCCAAATCGTATGCGCGTACAGCCCGTGACGCGCGGGCATCTGGTCCGTGGCTCAGAAAGTTGCGTTTAACTCTGAGCCGCTAAATCCGTCTGAAGGCCCTAGCGGAACCACACGTGCGCATCCCCACGAGGCAACTAAAAAAAGTTCCTCGAAATCCCGTCGGCAGCTGAGGGCTTCCATCCGCACCACCAGAGGACAACCATCCCAAATCCGTTCATGAGCTGCGGCGGCCGCTGCTTCCCGCCGGCGAGGAACTAATGGAGGATGCTGGTCTTGAGTTTTTGCTGGATGCCGTCGATAGGTAAGTGCCTCCTTCCTTGATTTAGATCTAGTGGTTCCATAGATTTGTTTCAAAGCTGACACACTGGGAGGCTGACACCACGACCGGCCGGGCGCTGTAGGTTCCCACTCCGGGAGGAGATCTCCGACAGCATAGAACACCCAGATCCGTTCCCTCTCGCTGTGCTGCGGACAGGCGAAGCCAACCTTGCTGTGCCGGCGGAGTCAAAGGCAGGGTCTGGATGTGGACAACAAATTGGTGTCGCCGGACCAGAGTAGGCGAGGGTCTTGCTAGTCTAGCGATTACTTTGAACAGTCACACTTTGCGGCTGAAACTAACGAAGAGTAGTGGTTTGTTTGAAAAGTTCAGGTTGCATCTCCGCAGCACCACCTGACACGACGCCGTATCCCTCTAGGATGAGTTTAGAGCAGCCGATTCGCAAATACACGGAGGAGCCAACAAAAAGTGTTATTAGACCAGAACTAGGACTTAGCTTCGACTCAATTGGAGAGGCGTACGATTTCTATAACTTGTATTCTTGGGAGATTGGCTTTAGGTATGGGAAGAGCAGGCTGAATGTGGAGAGGACCAAATCAATGCAAGTAGTGAAGGTGTCCGTCAGTGCCAAAGGAAAAAAAATCCTGTGGGAGGTTTGTGGATGTGGTGACGAACTGTTGGCCTGGTCCGTCATACCGGCGGGAAGACAAAGGTAACTCGACATGGTCCTAACTGTGTATTAGTGTTATCTATGGTCGGCTGACATAAACGTGGGCACTTGTGGTTGAGCCTTGCTTTTTGCGTGCAGATGGTGGCTACGGGGCTGCTCCGACAACGAGCCCGACTGAAGGACGAGGTGGTGCCTCATCTTCTAGACCGCATCAAGTTAATCATTGCCTAGCTAGAGAAGTGCGGAATACCATACACGGTGAAAACTAATGTGGCGGGACACGTTGGAGTGGTTGAAGCAGGAAATGCAGATGCCTATCATTCTTTCGAGAAGTGAGTGGGGGAAGTATCCCCCTTCAGTTGGACTCGGCCATGTTGAACCACCTGATCATGATGTTCTGCGGTTCTATGGCAACATGACAGGCTGTAGTGAAAACGTCTTGAGAAAGTAAAGACTTTTTTCTGTTTTCAACCTTAAATGTGCCTTGCTTCGATGGCTAACTATGATTGTCGCAATAATTTTTGTTATCTTCCAGGAAATGGTTCCGACACTTCCATCCAATAGTTGCGGTGGCGTCTAGTCAGGACCTGAAGGACGAGCTGACTCCAGGTGGTGAGCTGACGATAAATGTCTAGAGATGCATACATCACATGTTAAATGCAAAGAAGAAGATGTACTGGGGGTGGCTTGCGAGATTGGGAGGAATTCTTGATCTGCGTTCTGTGGTACATGCTTTGCTTGTTGGCACTTTTGTGTGTCATTGTCTCATTTATTTTCGGTTCAGCTAATTCTGAGATGATTGGAAATACTGCAGGAAGAGCCTTGCAAGGCAGACAAGAAAGTGGATTGGTATTACATCAACATGATGATGAACTCCAATCTGATGGGGTACATAATTGATTGGCTGAAGAAGGTAATCATACTTGATGGGATACGGATGAGTTACTGAGTGGTATGCTTTCTTGTGATTGGTTTCCGACTGCTTTGTACATCGATTTTCAGTTCATGTTCCGGGTGCTTTTCATGGATTGCTGGTCCGTGTTCATTCTAGACACTGAGAAGAAGATTGTGATGGTGCTTGATCCAACCGAAACTCAGATGAGATGAAGAGGAAGCACAAGGCATGGGCGAGGAAATTCCAGCATAGATTCTGCCACGTTTACAATGACATATTCGGTGCAGGTTTGGTCGAGACAACTGGACATTTGTGTACCCTTTAAGGGCTCAGCACAAACCATGCGAGAGGTGAGCTTGTCTATGTGGAGCATGGAACATACGAAAATAAAAATTATACCCGACTTGACACTATTAAGCATGTGCCATGCATATAGGGAGGACAACGGCTATAGAGTTCACTGGTCTTTACCTGCTCCGTTCGAGGCTTACCAAGGTGAGAAAAGGTGTCAAGCCTGTTTGTTCGCTTTCCTAGTTGTGTAAACATGTGTGAAAATGTACAGCAGGATGAATGTCACAGAATTATTGTCTCCCTTTTGTTATTTCCGCAGTCGTAGATTGAGCAATGTTTTTGCCCTATTATAACTTAGAAATACTGCTTTCTAGCAATGTTTTTGCCCTATTATAACTGCATTATCTTTTAGCAACGTTATCTATTGGCTTCACCGCATATGCAAGGAAATACTGAAGGGGGGTATTGTATCATGAAGCAACTGCATCCAAAGTACATATATACTGGACACCATTTTCCTTGCTAGAGAAAATACTTAAGGAAATATTACTGGAGGCGTGTGTAGACAGCATTTGTGTACATTTGAATGGAAGGGTATTTGAGAATGGTGTCCAGTATAGGCATTTGCTAGAGAAGAATATTAGAGGAAATATTGATGTGTCTATTATCTATACTGTACATTTGACTTGAGATTATTTTTGCCCTCTAATTGACTCATTTTGTCATACTAATACTTTTGTTGTTTAGCAGGTTTCCAAAATCGCAGCAGTTTATATGTGAGGTGGTTCCTGTACATTTGGCTGATGATTATTTGAGAATAGATACAAATTCATAGTGTCGATGGATGTCATTATCCTTTTAAACTTAGAAATGCTTATACTTGCTTTTAGTGCTAGCATTTGTAAAAATAAACCTAAAGCCATGTACTTTTAGTTTTAGTAGGAAGATTGTACATGTATAAAACCAAAAATTTGATGTGGCCCACATTTTTATTGCAGTTCATCTTTATTTGGGTTTTGTACCAATGGAAGAATGAGAGCTTAACCAGCCCATGAACCAAATGAGTGTCCATTGAGCCTCACAAGTCACAACAAATGGACTGACAAACGGCGCAGCGAAAAGCGTGCATATGTTTCTAGTATGTACTATATATATCCTGCCAATTGTGTGTTTTAATGATGGCATTTTTTCTACCCCAAAATCCTATAAATCCACAGAAAATTGGGCCATGGTATATTTTTTTATATTATGGCAGATAGATATTTGGTCCATGGAAAATATATACATGGACCATGGGGCAAATTTTAGATTTGGACCATGGAAAATTTCGAAATTGTACTTCATGGCAACCAAAAGAAATGTAGAGCATCTACAGCCAGGTGTCTCGGACCGATCCCAAATGCGCGGGCGGGCCTGCCGGTCAAAAAACCAGACCCACCCGGTTGTCTCAAAGCGGCCTCAAACACCCGGACTGTTTGGTGCCCCTCATATTCAGCCCAAATGTAAGGCGGATATGGGGCGGCCCGGGCACGCTCGGGCGCGTCCGCCACGTCAATCTGGCCCACCGCTGCCCCACTCCATCCCCACAAAAACCCCAATCCGGAACCCTAGCTCACTTCACTTTCTGCTCTCGCTCTGTCTCTTCTTCTTCCCTCCTCTAATTTCGCCCCTCGTTCGATCCAATCCAAATAATTTGAAAGCATGTCGAGCACCGGCGGCTGCTCCAACTCCAACCTTGATGTCGATGAGGAGCTGGCCCTTCGAATTGCGCTGAAGCGGTCGAAGGTGGACATAGGGGCAGTTTTGGATCTGCCCCGTCGTCGGTTCCCCGCCGGCTTAGCGCGGATGCTAGAACTGGCCCCTCCCAGCCCGTGCGCAGCTCCGCGAGGGCTGCGCAGTCCACCTTGGCCCTCCGTCGTCCACCTCCCCCTTTAGACGCTACACCTCAAGGGTAGCGGCGGATGCTAGTGTCCACTCCGCCGGCCCCGTGAACGCGCACGCCAGATCATAGGCGCCCGCCGCGAGAGTCATCGAGTAAGGGAGAGGGACATGGTGGAGCAATTCATTCACCGCCGCCTGGGGTTGTAGGCGGTGCCCCGCAAGGAGGAGTGTCTCCTTGCTTGAGTCTACCGTCGTTCGCTTACGAAGACGAAGACGGACGCTCGCCGGCTCCGGAGGAAAAACGCCAAGGCACTCCGACTAGCCATTGAGCAGTCGGAGCGCGAGGCGGCGGAGACGGCTCGGGTGGCCAAGATCAAGCGGTAGCAGGATCAGGCCGTCTGATGAATGAAGGGGCTCATCGTCATCTCCGATTCCTCCTCGAACAATGACGATAACCACGGCTCTGACTTCGACGTTCCAACACCGGTTGCGGACACCTACAATTGCGCCGGCGGACGGAAGGGCAAAGGGGCAGTGAGGAAGTGGTGAAGATGCTCTTCCTCCTGTTGCATGTGTAGTATAAATATATGGTGCTAGATAGAGCCCGAACACATCTGCAGATGTATAGTGCGCCGGATTTGATAAACACGGCTGTAGATGCTTTTAATGGTGTGTTCCACCGACTGATCGGTCGTCTCCCTCCCGCCACAGTTTGCATAAAACTTGGCAATCAGTATCAATCATCGCCTGGCTACCGAATCACCCCTGTTGCTGATCACTGATCTGCACGTCTCCTCACTGCTGCGACGTTAACGTTGGGAATATAATAACAGTGCACTCGTACTCGTGGGATCGATCACACGATCGATGCACCGCACCGCACCGGCCGGGCAACCGCCGAGTCGTTGCGCCATAATGGCAGCACAGAACGAAAGCATACAGAGAGGTCTGGTCAAACCATCTGACTGGTGGACAGAGAAAGGTGTCTTGCCGACACTACGGCGAGTAATTGCTGGTGCGTGTGGTTCGGCACTAGGGCGGCTGCGAAGCGATGAAGCGAACGTGCGTTTTCGAGCCTTGGAGTTCGGCATCTGCAATATGACACATCCAACTCACGCTGACGCCGACACCTCCTCCAGCTAGTTAATCTTATCTTAACCCACGCATGCATACATGTGATGGAAACATATCACCAGTTAAAGCATCTTCGATAGATGATGCAAATTTTTCACATCTTTTCAAAAGGTGCATTTTACATCTTGAAAAAGAGGCAACTCCGACAGATGATGTATCTCGGAGATGTAAAAGAGCAACTACAAATAGATGATGCAAAGTGGAGATGTAAAACCGGCCACAGACCGTGCGGCTGTGTACAACTAGTCAGCATGAGCGCCGGTGGCCGAGCGCTGGTAGATGGGAGGAGCGTCGGTGGACCGAGCGGCGATGGCAGGTGCGCCGGCGGCCGAGCGACGGGAGCCGGGAGGTCGAATGCACCAGGGGGAGCTCGAATGGCTGGCGGCAGAGCTGTGAATCGAGCGGCGATTGGTCACGGTGGGGCGACGGGACGACATCTGTGCGCCGCGAGAATATCAAGTGCGGCGGCAGAAGAACGGCGGCAGCATGGAGGCAGGTGTGTGTGTGTGTGGGGGGGGGGGGGGCTAGAATCCGGCGCCGGCGGGCCGGCGGGGGAGCTGAAATCATGCGGCGGCACGGAAAAGCGACAAATTCGGCCGATTTGGAGGCGGACTACGGCAGCGCAGCGGCGGAACCAGCGGCGGGGGCGGTGGAGCGACCGGATCTGGCAGTAGGGTGACGGCGGCGTGGTACGGTGGGCGAGTGGCGTGGCGGGACGTACTCAAATCAGCGGCTACGCAAGCTCGGCGGGGAGGGTCATACCATCGGCGGATGCGGCGAAGGAGGCGGCTGGGTCGTTCGAGTCGGCCATGACCAGGGCGGTGGTCGGCGGCCGGCGGGCGGGCGGAACGAAAATAAAAGCGGTAGCACAGTTAGCGTGCGGGGTGTTGATGTGGCACCAACAATATATAATGTTGTTCACGAGACCGTGTATTATCAGCTCAAAGAGAATGGCCAGAGGCAAACTATGATTTTGGAATACAAGGCTAAATTAGCTGAACATGCATATGGGCCGGAGAAATCATGCATGGACGTGGGACTCCTCTTGGTTGACCAATGGGAAAATGAGTTTGGCTCATCCACGTACATGACAGGTAACAAGGCAAGTCAGTTTGTAAAGGGAAGTGATCAAAAGAGACAGGAAAAGAAAGATTGCTATTTTTTTAATGGCAATACTGGGCGCCGGCACGCCAGCCGAAAGTTTCGGCCGGTCGCACCCTAGCCGCCAGATGCCACTAGCCCTGGCCGTTGGATATATAGAAAAAGAAGACGATTCTGCCCGGACATTATCTTCCTCCTGACGCATCTCGCCCTCGCGCAGGTCCCTGTATTTCGCCGTCTCGTGAGCTTTTCCCAGCGCCGCGCTCGCCTTCCACTTGCGCCGCCCGCGCTCGTCCTCGGCCTCATGCTCGCCGGCAACCCGCTCTCACCGATGCATCCTTGGGCCGCCCGCGCTCGTCCACGGCCTCATGCTCGCCGACAACATGCTCTCGCCGACGCATCCTTGGCCGCCCCACGCTCGTTCTCGGCATCGTGTTCACCAGCAACCCACGCTCGCCGCCGCATCCTTGGGCGAACATGCTTACCGGCCATGGCAACCCTGGTGGAGATGGCCGCAGCACCCCGTCGTCGAGCTCGCGCCGTACCTCGCCCTCAATTTGCCGGTCACTACAAAATAAATCATGGGTCATAGCAAAAAATTAAGACAGTTCCAGCAAAAAATCACTTCACCTCGCCAGTGATGCCCATCCCCCTCCCTCGCCCTCTTGTAGAAACAAATGGCGACGATTGTGTGGTCTCGTAGCAAACGACAGTTGTAGCAAAAATTGGGGCTGGTTCCAGCAAACCAAAAAAGGTAGTAGCAAAAATTTCAGAAATTAGACGGGGTCCCAACAAACCGAACCCTGGTGGTAGCAGAAATTGAAGCTTGTTCCAGCAAACCAGAACACCGATGCAAAGTTGAGGGCTGGTTCCAGCAAAATCAAAAAGGCGATGGTAGCAAAAATCGATGCTGGTTTCAGCAAAATACAAAAGGGTGGCAGCAAAAAATACAAAAGACGACGCTAGTTTCAGTAAAATCAAAACGCCGACGGAAGCAAAAATTTGTGCGGGTTCCAGCATCTGGCCACCATGGTTGTAGCAAAGATGCAAAGTCGAGGGCTGGTTCCAGCAAATCAAAAACACGATGGTAGCAAAAAAGATGCTGGTTCCAGCAAAATACAAAACGGTGGTAGCAAAAACATACAGAACAACGCTAGTTTCAGCAAAAAACTGAACGCCGATTGAAGCAAAAATTTGTGCAGATTTCAGCACCTGGCCGCCATGGTTGTAGCTCTTGCCAGCATCCACAGGCTGCCGCTGTAGCTGGAAGCACCACACCTCCGCTCGCCGACAGTCGTCCTCTACGCACCTCTGCATCTTCGTTTGTGCTCTTCTGGGGTCATCGCTCGCCACACACCTCTTCCGCCGCCGGCGAGCTGTTTATTTGGAGGTAGACCACGGGAGGGAGAGGACGCGGGGGAAGAATGGCTATGTGGCTGGGAACGCGAGAGGATAAGAAAGAAAGGACAAGGAAGAGGAGCAGTTGGGGTCAGTAGATTAAAAAGCGGTGGGGTCAGCAGATAAGGCTGCACACGGGCCAGACGATCTGCTGCAATCGAACGAACCACGCGTGACCGGCGCAACGGTTCGGCCGGTGCCCCGGCCAGGAACGTTTCCCTTTTTTTAATCGGTCACGACCTCCAGAAGTTGCCCATGGTTTGCCTAAGGAGCATCACTCGTGGAGATTATTCTCCCTGAAGGATGTTTAGATTTTTCCTGGTTCTAGTCAGTTGGGTACTTTTCTTTTGGGTCAAGTTAGAGGTGCGACTACAACTATAAAGCCAAGCCTGCGTGCTTTGTAATTTTTAGGTTATATATTTTCTACAGGTTAGACAACATGTGTATCGAATATTAAGCGGCCCTTTTTGGATGTCGTTATTAATTAGTTTGTGTGATTTTTCTGCGTGAAAGTTGCACTTGCCTCGAGGTCCGTTGTTCTCGACGGGTTGTGTGCTGGTTACGTCTACTTCAGCGGGAGGTTGCTCGTGTGTCAAGGAACTGTCCGTTGGTCGTCGTTACCCCTACTTCAGGTTACTGCTCGTGTAATTGGGAGTAATTTTTTATCGATGGGTCTTGGAGGTTATTGCATCGTAAAAGATCGGGCCAAATCTGCGACGCGTCATTTGGTATCAGATTACTGGGTTTATTACGGTGCAATTATTTTTCCTTTGACGCCCATCTGTTGGTACGCGAAGTCGTGTTCGATCGCTATATTGGTTTTGCTGCTTGTATTGGCCGGACAGCTTGTTCCATACCTCACGTGAGTCCTGCTCAATTCCGTCTTGGAGTCCGAGAAGATCAGTGCAAATTGTTTTCGTTGAGACGTGGTTTGCGATTAACGTGGACAACTAGTTGGGCCTACATCGGATTGGAAGTCAGTCCGTGCAAGTACTACTTTTGATTGGATTTGGGTCTTTGACCGAATAAAAAAAGAAGAAAGGAGCAATGTTCTGCGGTAGCTACTGCTCTTTGCCGACTACTATGGATGATATGGCTGTTATGTCAGCAGGTTTTCGGCTCAAAGAGAGAGGCCTCCATGATAAACTTTTTCACACAAAGGCCATTGTGCGGGATAGAGTGTGTGCTTTGATGATCGACCATTGGAGTTCGATCAACGCTGCTAGCATCGAGACGGTAGAGAAATTAGGATTGCCGAGGATGTTACATCCGCAACCATATTTCCTGCGTTGGGGTTCCAACGAGTTCACTGTCACCGAACAGACCAAGGTAACATTTTGTATGGGAAAATTTTCTGAAGAGGTTTGTTGCGATATTCTCCCTGTATACATGGTGTCGTGTCATTTGCTTCTCGGTAAACCATGGTACAACGAACACGGAGCAGTTCCCTACCTCGATCACACAAATTGGTATTATAAATATGTTGTTCGGTATGGTCGGGTTGAGTATAATTTGTTGTCTATGGACATGGCTCCGTTGACATGGCTCTGTTCAAAATTTGGAGAGATGACAGGCTTCAACAGAAGAAAGATGAAGAGAACGCAAAGATGAAAAAGCACGAAGAGGCGAAAAAGAAGGAAGTCGCTGCAATACTCCTTTCCGCGCCAGTTCACATGAAAGATGACACTGCTGTAGTTTGTGTTGCTCCTATTTTCTGTGCCTCCACAATCGTTGATTCATGCTAATGCCTTTACTGGATGCGCCTCCATATAATGTGTCCTGCTGCTCCTTGCCCATTCCCCTCCTTACTTCCACAAAATCTTCTCCAGCAGCCATGATTGATGCTTACCCGACCCCCCATGGCATATGTGACCTACTGGCTACTTCCTACCTCACATGCTCCCGTAAATTGTGTGTATCCAATTTTTCAATTCAGACTGTTCTTCATGTTCCCAAATGGATGCAGGCTCTCCGGCTCGATTGATTGGAGCTTTCTTATGCTTGGTTTGATCTTTGCTGCTTCTGCTGGATTGCAAGGTGAAGCACTACTTACAACATTGTTGATTTCTGGGCTGAGTATTAACATTAAATGACCACGTATTATATTGTAAGTCATCTCTGATTAAAGTTATCTGGTAAAATCTCATGTCAGTATACTTGCGCAGATCCCCCGAACTTAAGCGAGGATAAAACATGTGTATGAACAATAGGTGTAGATATTTTCATCTTCTCCAACGTACTTAGAATTAGTTGTGCATGACATGTGCTGTTTTTTTTTTGGTGCTAATTATTGGTGAAGGTCAGGCGAGTACTAATCTTCTAATTCTGTTGTGCTTTTCTTGGTTAATATATGCTCAAATCTGAACTATTTGACTAAATTCTGTTTCTTTTTGGTGAATGATGTCTACAAAATTGCATCTCTACAGTATGTGAACTCACTATTATCTAATTTCTGGAACATTGGCAAAATATGCATCAGTTTTCAGAACACACAATTATGAGTATATGCATCATTTCGGTACAAGTTTGAATTTTGGATGCAGATGTTTCTCTGTGACTTGTTTCACAACAGTGGTTGCTTACATGTTCCTTAGTGTAGTTCTCCTGATTATGATTACTTGCTGACTTGTCCATACAAGTACACCGTTCTTCATGTTTCTTATTAAGAATATATTTTTCAGACAATTAAGCTCCCTTTGAATAAACTGTGCACAACATCAAGGACTATCCAGATCCAAACATGCACATCTTCAAATGGATTTGGAAAACTGATGTTATGCCAAAAGTTTGCTTCTCTGTCAAAAAATTGTTAAGCATATGAACAAGCTGGATCTTCAAAAAGGTAAGTATTTTTTTGATTGTTAGTGCATATTATTCCAGTCTGTACATTTACTTGACCCTATCTATGAACTTTCTATCACTTGATTCGCCCACATTGTACCTGGTACTGAAAATCAATGTACTATTACTATATAACCAGTAAATACATTCTCTCACATTTTTGTACCATCTATACAGCTCAAAGTGCAAGAGGAACTATTGAGATGGTGTATGCACAACCAGAACATTGGTGCTGCTACATAACAGAGGTGAGCCACCAATTGATAGAATGCATATGGACATGTTTCTTTTACAACGATCTGACCATTGTAGGCTCTCATAGTCCGTTTTATATTCATATGTAGACTTGAAAGCAACTGACTGACTCCAAACTAAAAGGATTTGGCACCTCAGAGACCAATTAGTTTGTAGTCAAATTCTACACACTGGTCTCACTTCCTCGTAGTTCCTTTGGAAAATTTTCTATCTCCATGATCAGTTTATTCTGATACGGTGCTTGTATTTTTTCTATATCACTAACCCTGACCAACTATGCTTATGTATCAAAGACTGCTTGTGATATTTTTCAATATCACTAACCCTACAGGAAAAGATGAATTGCCAGCGCTTATACTCATCTATTATGTTATAACATTCTCCTATGTACGCCTACTTTGTGTTCTTGTATAACTATTTTTACGCTCTATTACTATAGTCTACATATGTAGACTGCCCCTCTAAAGAGCTGAATGATCTGAAGTTATGGCAATGCCTGTTTGCATCGCCCACTATTATCATGTGTATGCTTTGTGCTTTCAATGATGCAGCTTCTTACAATATTAGGGTTATCATCTATGATGCTGCCTTGTAATGATCAATTAAAAAAGTATGCAGCAACATCTCAAATTCCCGATTCAAACTCCTCACGCGCGACACCTTAGTTGAAGCAATTTCAAGATAAGACCCAAGTTAAAAAAACCGAGTCCTCTCCTACCACTACACTACTTGGCTCTTTTCTATTGATGTCCAATATATAGGCAGTTTATGCAAATGTAATTTCCATGCTGTTCTGCCACTATGTTTTTTGACAGCATGTTTTATGACTATATATTTATAAAAAACATATTATTCAATTGAAATAATAGACGGACGCGGCAACGTGCGTCATCAATGATCTAGTGGTTGTTATGTCAGCAGGTTTTCGGCTCGAAGAGAGAGGCCTCCATGATAAACTTTTTCACACAAAGGCCACTGTGCGGGACAGAGCGTGTGCTTTGACGATCGACCATTGGAATTCGATCAACGCTGCTAGCATCGAGATGGTAGAGAAATTAGGATTGCCGAGGATGTTACATCCGCAACCATATTTTCTGCGTCGGGGTTCCAACGAGTTCACTGTCACCGAACAGACCAAGGTAACATTTTGTATGGGCAAATTTTCTGAAGAGGTTTGTTGTGATATTCTCCCGGTATACATGGTGTCGTGTCATTTGCTTCTCGGTAAACCATGGTACAATGAACACGGAGCAGTTCCCTACCTCGATCACACAAATTGGTATTATAAATATGTTGTTCGGTATGGTCGGGCTGAGTATAATTTGTTGTCTATGGACATGGCTCTGTTCAAAATTTGGAGAGATGACAGGCTTCAACAGAAGAAAGATGAAGAGAACGCAAAGATGAAAAAGCACGAAGAGGCGAAAAAGAAGGAAGTCGGCGCTGCAATACTCCTTTCCGCGCCAGTTCACATGAAAGATGACACTGCTGTAGTTTGTGTTGCTCCTATTTTCTGTGCAAATCAAGTTGTTGTTGACGTCCCTCTTGAGGAAGATGTTGCAAGAGACGATGACTCGAAACCGAGGACGGTTTCGCCTGAAGAGGGGGAGAATGATGTGGCGCCACCAATATATAATGTTGTTCACGGGACTGTGTATTATCAGCTCAAAGAGAATGGCCAGAGGCAAACTATGATTTTGGAATACAAGGCTAAATTAGCTGAACATGCATATGGGCCGGAGAAATCATGCATGGACGTGGGACTCCTCTTGGTTGACCAATGGGAAAATGAGTTTGGCTCATCCACGTACATGACAGGTAACAAGGCAAGTCAGTTTGTAAAGGAAAGTGATAAAAAGAGACAGGAAAAGAAAGATTGTTATTTTTTTAATCGGTCACAACCACTAGAAGTTGCAGATGGTTTGCCTAAGGAGCATCACTCGTGGAGATTATTCTCCCTGAAGGACACGGGCTGGGGCCCACCAACATGCATGGCAATTAGAGATAATGTGCATGACACAAATATTAGATACATCTGTTTAGATTTTTCTGGTTCTAGTTGGTTGGGTATTTTTCTCGACGGGTTGCGTGCTGGTTACGTCTACTTCGCGGGAGGTTGCTCGTGTGTCGAGGAATTGTTCATTGGTCGTCGTTACCCCTACTTCAGATTACGCGTACTGCTCGTGTAATTGGGAGTAATTTTTTATCGGTGAATCTTGGAGGTTATTGCATCGTAAAAGATCGGGCCAAATCAGCGACGCGTCCGAGGTCGTGCCCTCATCAGGTGTTGTATTTTACGTCTCCCGAAGGTCAAGATGTAAAAAAAAAACTAACATCCACATCTTCTGTTGAAGAAGAGTTTTTGGACTTCAAAGATGCAAAAGTTAGTTATTTTTGCGTCTGATGCTGTTAGTTGGCAACCAGTGCACGCACACGCAAGATGTTGGCCATGTCATGGCACTGTGGAGCTGAGGACCTTGAATGCGACTTTGATCGGGAATCATGGCGGGATAACATAGAAAAAGGAAGAAGAGAAGTTCAGGGTCCTCAAGCAACACATCGCAACATTCATGGCCCGATCGAACACGCATGCATCGATCTGATTCTGGTCTCCACGTCGGCGGAGCTCTGGAGGTACGGTACTCAGTTTGCAATGCCATAGCTACTGAACCATACAAAGAGAGCATATGTCATAGCTATCTCTAGCAGGTCCCATGTCCTAAAAACTCAAAACGTATCAGTTATTCCAGGAAAAAGGTAGTATATATTAGGGAAAAAAATCAGTTAGCATATCCCCTAAAACTTAATCTTGAAAACTTGTCTAGCCAATTGATCCAAACGTCTGCCAAAACAATAGAAATAAATACACATTTC
This sequence comes from Aegilops bicornis, assembly GCA_021605145.1. Classification (NCBI taxonomy): domain Eukaryota; kingdom Viridiplantae; phylum Streptophyta; class Magnoliopsida; order Poales; family Poaceae; genus Aegilops; species Aegilops bicornis. The sequence continues at coordinate 29,558,578 of CM038671.1, read as the reverse complement.
AAATCAAATACAAACTATTCAAATGCGCAACGCCATAATAGGACTACAAGAATAAACAAAGATCACCCAATCCATCAAACAACTGAATATAACCATAATATGGGCCAAAAGGCAAAGAATGAACAAGTTCATTCTAAAAAACCACCAAACACATGACAGACCAAAAGTCATCATTGTTCACAAGGGCCTCACGCACTCACACCATCACTGTAGGCACCACCATTGCCGGCTTGCCGCCGCCACTACCACCAAACTTAGCCAAGATGTCTCCATGAGTTAACTCTCAATGTTGTCTTCCCCTGCAGAAAAAAAGAACTCACAATATTGTCTGGTATTCTCATCCATCTTACTAGAATCAATGAACATGATAGTATGTTCCTCGATCACCTTCTTGTTCATTTGCTCCTCGGCCTCCGATGCAAGGCTTGCATCTCAAGTTCAAGTATTATTTTTTTCCTTTCGCGAGAACCTTTCTCTCCTTACTCGCCGCTTTCGCCTTCCACTTCTCCTTGTCCATCATCTTGTCCCATAGAAACGAGCCATCTTCTCCTCTTTCCAGCGGACCTCCGATGCCTTCTTCACCTCCTCGATCGCAATCAACTATTCCTTTGTATGCTCCAACACCATGCTTCTTTTCTAGATTTGCATTTTTTCCCCATCCGGCTGGACTTGACGCAAAATAGAAAGAAAAAAAGGGGAAAAACATTCCGCCATTTCCTCAAGCACATCGGCCTCGCCCCCTGTGTCATCAGAATCCGGCTCCTCGTTGACTATCGACGGGGGAGGGGGTTGCTTCGCGGCTGCAGGAGGCCGAGGAGTAGGCGTCGGCGTGGCAGGTTGCCCAGGGGAAAGCGTTGTGGCAACCGCAACTTGCTTGTTCTTCACCATTGCAATTGTGTTGTCTGCCACCTTGGCCGACGGCTAATGGTCGGCTGGTCCGATGGTGGTTGGGATATGGAATGAGTGACAACCACCGCCAGCGACCGAAATCTCTCAATGACGTTCTTGCCTTGGGGCCCTTACAACACTGAATTCATGGCCAGTGATGAGTTTCTGATCGGGGAGGGGTGGCCAGGGGTGCAGGGTGAGTGGGGCTATCCATTCTGATGGTCATAGGGGCCGAGGACAGAGGCGGGGGATCGGGTGGGAAAATTGCGAACAAGCAGAAAACAACGTCACTCCAGAGTAAATTTAGACTAGTGGGAATGTTTTGGATGAAAAGTTCTAATTAATGAGAAACTAATGTTTTAAGTGATCTTGTAAGATGCTTAATCCCCTAACCTTTTTTTGAAATTTTTTTTGAGGATCAGCTATAATATACACAAAAAAATAATAACACATGTAACAAAAGTAAAAACGCGTGCAAACAGGGGTGCAAAGATCTTGAATAACAAGATGATACGCCGCACATTGTTGTGGGAATTTTTGGCAATACATTTCAATGATACTTTGTTGTATGAAACATGAATATTTGGAGTGATAATATGTGAACTAAAACTAAAAGTACATATGATTTATTGGGTTTGATAATTGCATATATAGTTGTAAAATATTTTTAAAACATAAATAGAATAATAGAATGAAAATTCACATGCATGTTTGCATGTATGGGTTTTTTTATTATAATGATTGCATATTGAGGTGCGCATTTTTTTCATGCATGTTATAATGGTATCATACTTGCATGTTTAGAGAAATAGATTACTGAGAGCTAGAGCTTTGCTTCACCTATGAAACTTACTTACAAAATTGACGTTATGTAATGAGGTGCCAACTGTTGGGAGGGGGGGTTAGTACATACTACGAGAAACCGAAGTTGATATGTATGATTTCATAGCACTTGATTGTTGATGAGTCTGGCTATTTAGCTATAGAATATCTCGCACGGCGTAGCTGGACTTTGAACAAGAATCATATGCGACTTATTGACTATGAATCTGTGATCGATAACGTAGAAACATGGAACTCTAGTTCGTTATCTGTGGTCGAGGACCACTAGGTAACGAACTCTAGAATATCTCGCATTAGAGAGAAGCAACATTGACCACGCATGGATGGATCATCATTGATCGAGATAACATTTGACCACGCAATGGCAGGCATGCACTGGTTGGACCATCTGAATAGTCTCCAGATCGAGGGAGCTCCACAGTATATATAGGACGCACGTACGTGCCATCCTTCACAGCATCCGAACAAGCTTAAGCTGAGCTGCCCAACGAGCAACGACACCACCCGCCGAAATGGGGCAGTCCAAGCCACTCCTGGTCCTCCTCCTGCTCGCCGTCTCCACGGCGGCGAGCAGCGGCAAACCGCTGCTCACTAAGATCACCAAAGGCGGCGCGGCGACGGCCCTGTACACGGCGCCGCTCAGCGCCAGCCGCCCGCTGGTCCTCGACCTCTCCGCCCCGGCCATCACGACGCCGTGCAGCGGGCAGACGACGACCGTGACGCTCTCCGCCAACTCTACCGACGGCAGCCACCCGCTATCCCCGGTCTCCTTCGCTGCCACTGCCACCTGCGCGGCGGCACCGTCCGGTGCCGTCGGCGTCGCGGGGCTCGCGCGCTCCAGCGCCTCGTTCCCGGCTCAGGTGGCGCGCACGCAAAAGGTGGCCGACTCGTTCGCTCTCTGCCTCCCGAGCGACGGCAGGACCGGGTTCACCGGCAACGGCGTGGGCGCGGCCATCTTCGGCGGCGGCCCGTTCTTTCTCGCGCCCCCAGCGGACCGGCCGTCCATCACGACGCTCCTCTTCGACGGGGTTCCGCTGCGCCAGCCCTTCGCCGGTAACCCCGGCTACTTCGTCTCAGCCACCAACGGCATCGCCATAGACGGGACGCGCGTGGCCGTGTCCGGCACCGGCGCGCTCGTGGTCGGCCTCTCCACCACGATCCCCTACGCGCAGCTCCGCGCCGACGTCTACCGCCCCTTCATCACGGCCTTCGACCGCGCCATGGGCTCCAGCGCCAAGGTCGCGGCCGTGGCGCCGTTCGAGCTGTGCTACGACTCGTCGAAGCTGGCGCCGACGCGGTTCGGGTACCTGGTGCCGAACGTGGACTTGATGCTCGAGGGCGGGACGAACTGGACGGTGGTGGGCGGCAACTCCATGGCGCAGGTGAACAGCGGCACGGCGTGCTTCGCGTTCGTCCGGTCTGGGAGCACGGGCGCGACGCCGGCGCTGGTGATAGGAGGGTTCCAGATGGAGAACAAGCTGGTGGTGCTGGACAATGGCAAGAAGACGCTCAGCTTCACTCAGAACCTCCCGGGCATGGGGTTCTCCTGCAGCAACTTCAATTTCACCAAGGCCGCCTAGCGATCCACATCGTTTACGTCGTTTGTTGCATGGTGTGGGTTGGGTGTGTGACACTCTCACAGAAGAACTTCATGTTGAAATAATAAATTTAAAATAAAATAAATCAAATTGAAGTGACAACTTTGTTTACATGCGGCAACTTCAGTTTCATTATGGCTTCCTAGTGATCCCCATGGCTTCCCGGTGCCCTTGTCGTTCTCACGGAAGTACCGGTCGAAGACGCATTACAGATGGAGCCGGATCTACTCGTTGCCAGATCTGTCATCGCCATCACTGTCCGCCTTCTCCTCCTTCGATGGCAATCCATCCATGCCATGGACCTCCCGATTCTGCTCTCGTGCGAGGGCTCGCGTGTTCCTCCACTGACTTTTCTTCAGAATACAGGCGTGGATGGCTTCCTCCTCTGTGGCCACCCGCGCCGCCGCATCAGCCGCCGCGATACGGGCCTCGGCGGCCCTTATCCTCTCCTTCCCACGACGGGCTGCCCGTTTCCGGTGGGACTCATAGTCTGCCGACCGGTGATGGGGAAGAAGAGGGGTTTCGGTTGCCGCGACCCCGAGGATCCAGCCCCAGTGGACCCGAGCGCCCGTTGAGCCGACGCTAGGGAATCGCGGCGGACAGATCCGTCCGTCAGCCGGACGCTGTCCTCCCGGGAGCGGCAGAGTGCAATCGGACTACCATTGCCTCCTCCAACCCGCACAGGATGACACCTCTGTCGACAGATCTAGACTGGTCAGAGTCCGATCCGCTGCCTGCCATGTCGGAGAAGGCCGGAAACCGTCGAAGGTGAGCTCGGGTGGTGGAGGAGAGTGGAGTGAAGTGGCCAGGGTTTGCTCCGGCATGCGGATCGAGACGAATATATATGGGGTCGGGTGGGCCAGCATGGGCCGGCTCCGACGTGGCGGGCATGTCCGGGGGCCCCACATTCGCCTCATATTTTGGGCTGGATGTGAGAAGTGCCGGTCAGTTCCGATGTTTGAGACCCGTTTGAGGCGTCCGTCTAGACTAAAAAATTATGACCGGACGGTGACCAGGCGGTTCGCTCGAGCATATGAGACTATTTTGAGACGTCCAGTTATAGATGCTCTTAGGCAAACTTCAACCGGCCCACACAAAAGCATTTGACTGCAGCACGTGAGTACGTACGATTTTACACCAGATGTTGTAGACCTTTGCAAAGTTGATTGTAATAAGAAGTTAAGGGACGGGAACGTTTGCTTCGGGCGTATATACATCTATATGGAAAAATAAATTAGCATTTCAACAAAAAGTCAGAAATATCTGAAAATATTTTTGTAATAAATTTGATCTTTTATTATACTTGTGAGAAAATTTTCATAAAAAGAAAATCACCCTTTAACATCTTTTCAAGAAAGACATATTTTCGTACAAAATACTGTGAATTGTGACCAATGATAGCAAATAAATTTTATCTTTCTTACCCTGAAGTCAATGTTGGTTTTTTTCGTGACAATTTATATAGTAGTGCAAAACAAACTCAAGTTTAATCTAAAAATACTTTTGAACTGTTTTGACTCTTTTTTTAGTTATTAAAAAAGAATCAGCACATAGGTTACATATACAACCAGAAACCAAATGTATTTCCAGAAGCGCAAGGACTATGTTTAAGTATTCGCAAAAAAGAAATGACTATGTTTGAGGAATACAACTGTTCACCCTCAAAAAATGTTTAATCTAGACTTTTCTACTAACAGAGCAGGCAAATCCGTTGGAGGAAATTATGCCGGCATCGCTCGCGTCCCATTACATTGCAGTGTACTTCCTTCATTTCAAAATAGATGACTCAATTTTGTATTAACTTTAGACCAACTTCAGCGCGCCACCCCATCCCGTCCGGCTCCGTCCGTTTAAGGTAAAAAGGACATTCCAGACGGCCCAACACGCGACGGCCTGGACTCATCTGATCCATTTTGTGTCCGGACCGACCCATTTCGAGCGCAAACATGTACGCTGTTTGGGTCGCGGCGGACGGCAAACGGACGCCTCGCTCGTCTGCATCGGGGTCGCATGGCAGGCGGCCACCTACCTCCCACCGCCCGACATAAATGCACACGAGTTGTCGACCCCACCTGTCATCCGCTCAGGCGAACGGCCGCCGTCCTTCTTAAATGGGGAAGCCGTGGACCGGTCGTCGTCCACACTCCCCAGTCTAGCCCTTCCTGCCTCCTCGAAACCAGACACATCCCAAACCCTAGCCTCTCCCCGTCCTCTATCTCGCCGGTCGGCCACCTCGCAGCCATGGGCTTCTGGAACCAAGGCCGCAAGGGGAAGCACGACCGCTAGGCTAGCTCGTCCTCGGGCCGCCGCCGCGGCTCCGTGAAGGAGAAGCCCGCATCACCACCGCGTCGGGCCCCCGCGCCTGCCCCATTCACCATCAGCCCTACAGCCGGCGGCGAGCGCGACCGGCAGTACATCAACGCGAATGTATGCCGACGTTATTAGGAGACGAGGACGCCGCTCCCGTGGAGCGACGTGCACCTCCCCAATAACTGGCACCTCTCAGCCGACCGAGTCCCGATCCCACCGGTCCTGATGAGCGATCGTGCACGCTGCGAGGAGATCGAGCGCCGCCACCGCCTCCTGTCGGACGACCTGTACTACGACTTCAGGTACGCCCCGACTCCGTGCTCTAGGACACGTGGCTCCAGGAAGAGCACGACGTGCGGCGCGCGTCTTTCTTCCCGGCACCTCGTCGGGGCCGTGGCGGCCACGGAGAGCGCGCAACGCGTGCTTCCCATGTGCGCGGGCGTACACGGGTGCGCGGCCTCAAGCCTACATCATCGCCTTCACCATCCCCGTCTCCACCACCACCACCTCGCATGACAGCGGAGGAGGAGGCCCGGCTCGTGCAACGTGTCATGGAGCCCTCCATGAACACGCACGATGAGCGCCAATGAGAGGGCCTCGAGGAGATGATGGCCCTCTCTGCGGCCGGCGATGTCGCCATCCTCGAGCTGGAGATGGTGAAGGCGGAGGAGGTGATGGAGGAGCCGATGGTCGCGTTTCATCTGGGCCTGGTGGGCCAGCAGTGGAGCTGGTCGTGTACGGCTCCGGAGACGGCCGACGCCGTGGGGGGCATGAACTGGTGCCCCACGCCGCTGCGGTCACCGGAGCGGGAGGCATAGCCACAGGAGGAGGTGGTGCAGGCACCTCCGGCCTTCCAGCCCACCCCCGTGTACCACGCACCGCCATCCCACCTCTAGACGCCGCCGGAGTACGTGGACCTAGTCAGCGGCGACGACGACAACGGCGGCCACGGCATCGACGGGCACGGCAGGAGCGCGTGGGCGGCTTTTTATTTGTTTTTATGTTAATTTTGGCAATGTGAACCGTGGAACTAGGCCGTTTTGTGGCTGTGATGGTTAATTTATGTTTTATGTTTTTATATTTGTGTTTATTTATTTATTTTGGCATTTTATTTTAGTTTTTCTTTAATCACGTCCACCTTGGACATGATTTTGGATGCAACCGCGCATTCTAACGGACAGAAACGAACACGAACAAATCAATTGCCGTCTTAAAAGGACGAAATTCGGCTAAACCGGGCGTCCAACATTTGGTTTGGGATGGTGCGTAGGGTTGGTGGAACTCGAAGACTCGAAACGTACGTTGGCTTGGCAGCCGCTGAACCGCTCACCATGCGATTGTTTAACCAGGCATTGAAGAAGGGTGGCTCCGTTCCTGCCGACACGCCAGGGTAGTGTGTCGGTCAGTGTTCACACAGAGCACACATGTCTCTGTCCACCAGTCAGATGGTTTGGTTTGACTAGATCGATCTCTCCAAGTTTGGCAGGAAGGCGAGATCCATGCGTCAATCGCGCCAAGCGATTGACGAGCTTACCGCTTAGCGTCGGCACGGCATGCAAGAGCTAGCTAGCCTAGGACAATGGTACGTACGTACATGGCACATGCCATCCACTGATGCACGCACGTTCGTCGTCCCTCGTGTTAAATCGCAGGGCACAGCGGTCGCCATCTGAGTCCGATAAGAGCGTGGTCCATGCAAGCGATGGCGGCTTAATTTCCTCAAGAGGGTTGGCCGGCCGGTACTGCTATTATGGCGCGACGACACGGCGGTTCCCCGGCCGGGGCGGTGTATCGATCGTGTGATCCAAACTCTGCGACTATGAGTGCACTGTTTTTATATTCCAACGTCCACGTCGCAACAGTGATACTTTTTTTTATCAAAGAAGGGCTTCCTCCCTTTCGATTTTCATTACTGAAAACAAGACTAACAAAGTTCACAAAGTACCAGTAGCAAAAGACAGATTCAACATCCCAACGCACAAAAACAGAGTCTCCAGCCACACACACAGGGCCAACACCGGCCAACATAGTCTGATCGACACAAACTAAAAAAGGACATACTGAAAAAGCTAGCTACTAGCAGGCCTAAACAGACACCAAACAGCAACAGAAAGAAAGGTGTCGCAGCCATCATCCAGGGAGCCTCGCCACATTAAGTCGCCACCCCTGCCCTGCTGTGTATACCTCACTTGCTGCCCGTTCTAGTATTCTTGCCCCCAGTTCCAGCATTTTTTTTGCGGCTCCTTTGTTTGCAAAATAGACCAATCAAGCAACCATCGGACCATTAGTTTGATAATCTGTAAAGGATCATTAATCCTTTTTTTCTTAAAAACAATTGCATTTCTGCTTTTCCAAATAGCCCAGAATAAACCAGAGACACCAATCAGGACCATTTTCTTGTCTTCCTTATTGAATTTGTTAATCCACCCCCCAAAATAATCTTTCACATTTACAGGACTAGTTTTTAGGCCACACACACATTTGACCAAGCCCCACAGCAAGGACGCCGCAGAACAAACGAACAACAAGTGATCAATTGATTCAGTTTGTCCACAAAAAACACATTCTTTTCCTCCTTTCCAACCTTTTCTAAGTAAAACATCCCTAGTTAAGATGCTTTTTTTATTCACTAGCCACAAGAAAACTTTTATTTTGGCAGGGACTTTGATTTTCCACAAAAATTTCTGTGGAAATTTAATCCCAGCCGCAATCATTTCCTTGTATAACGATTTAACAGAGAATTTTTTATCAGCAGTGAGGGTCCATTCAATCTTGTCTTTCCCCCCATTCATTTCTATCATTTCACATCTACTTTTCAAAGCATTCCACAAATCTAAAGTTTCTCCATGCAAAGTTCTCCTGAATCTGAACCCCTTCCATCCTTTTTGGATGGCCTCATATACTGTTATTTTATGATCAAAACAGATGTCATATAATCTAGGATAAGCATCTTTCAGGGGCTTATCATCTACCCATGTATCCTCCCAAAACCTAATATTCTTCCCCTCCCCAGGTTTCTTTTTAACATATCTGTAAAAAATCTCCTTAATATTCAGAAGACTAGTCCAGAACTGAGATTCTCTTGGCTATTTTTCCACCAGAGCCAGGCATTCATTCCTCCCATATTTTCTTCTCAATACATCTTGCCACATCCCCTCCTCTGTTTCTATCTTCCAAAACCACTTAGCTAGCAAAGCTAAATTCATGATTTCTAAATTCAGAATTCCCAGACCCCCTATTTCCCTGGGCAAGCAACATTCTTTCCAATTGACTAAATGATATTTCCTAACATTCTCATCCTCTTGCCATACCAATCTTGCCTTGTAAAAATCAGCTTTTTTAATAATTCCTTTTGGAACAGCATAAAAGGACATCATAAACAATGGAATATTAGTCAAGCAGGCTTGTACCAGGGTAATCCTGCCAAAGAATAGATCCTAACAATTTCCGCCAACACCCACATCTTTTCTCAATTTTATCAGTAACACAACTCCAATGAGTGTTTCTGATCCTAGAGTCAGACACAGGCATCCCCAAATATCTAATAGGCAAATCTCCCATTTTGCAAGTTAATATTTCCTGATAAAGTAATTGTTTTTCTTTAGCTTTACCAAACAACATCAACTCACTCTTATGGAAGTTTATTTTTAACCCAGACATCTGTTCAAAGGCCCCCAAAATAAATTTGAGGTTTCTTACACTAGTTTCATCATCTTTAAGCAAAAAAATGGTGTCATCAGCATATTGCAACACATTTACACCTTTGTTTTCATTATCCCCAAGGACTCCCTTGACAATGTCCATATTTAGGGCATTATTAATTAGAACTGCCAAAGCATCCGCAGCCACATCAAACAGTAAAGGTGACATAGCGTCTCCCTGCCTTAAGCCTTTATATGTTTTGAAGAAAGGTCCAATCTCATCATTAACTTTGATTCCCACATGTCCCCCTCTCATTGTTTCCATCACCCAATCACACCATTTATCAGGGAACCCTTTCTGTTTTAACATCTGTATAACAAAGGGCCATTTGATTTTATCATAGGCTTTTTCAAAATCAACTTTAAAAACCAAAGCATCCTCTTTATCTTTATGAAACGTGTTCAAGGCTTCATGTAGAATAACCACTCCCTCCATAATATATCTCCCTTTGATAAATGCAGTTTGTGTTCTGGATATGACAAGTGCAACACATTTTGTCAGCCTGTTCATTAGAACTTTTGTAATTATTTTGAAGCTCACATTTAACAAGCAAATAGGCCTGAATTTTTGTATTTGTTTGGCATCACTAGTTTTCGGCACCAAGGTAATGATGCCATAGTTAATCCTAGCAATGTTGATATCCCCCCTAGCAAAACCTTCAACTAAAGCTTTCAGATCCCACTTAACCAAATCCCTAAATCTTGGTAGAAATCTGCGGGGAATCCATCGTGTCCAGGGCTTTTATTTCTTTTCATCCCCATAACCACTTGATGGATCTCATCCAAGGAAAAGGGAGACAGCAAATCCTCTTTATCTTGTGTAGATATTTTTTCCATTCCCATATCTCTCAAGGATATGTTGGATTCCTCAGGATGCCCAAAAAGATTTTTATAGAAGTTGGTGATATATTCCATCAGATTATCATCCCCTTCAATAGTCCCTTCATCTTGTTCTAAAGAAATTATTCTATTTTTCCTTCTTCTCCCATTCACCTTAGCATGATAATACCTAGTGTTTCCATCTCCATATTTTATTTCTTTGTCTTTATATCTCTGAATCCACTTCATTTCTTCTTGTGTCATAATTCTCTTGGTTGTAATCTAAGCTCTTTTTGCTCAGTTCTATCTGCAGCAGACAGCCCCATTCTTTCTGCTCTTTTATCAATCTCATCTAATTCTTTTATGATTTCTATTTTGATTTTTTGTACCAAGCATCCATATTTTTGTTCCACCCTTTGGCTTTCTTCCTCAACTCCCTCATCCTTGACTGCCATCTATCCAACACATCTCCTTTGAATTTTTTATTCCAGGTTTTATGAATTAGTTCTTTGAAGCCCTCTCTCAAAAACCACCCATTTTCATATCTGAAAATGTACTTGGTAATATGTGTTTCATGTATCCGTGAACAGGGGAGTGTGGTCAGAGATCTCCCTAGCCCAAGCTTGCAATATAGCAAAAGGATATCTTTCCTCCGATGCAGGACACATCAGAACCCTGTCTAACTTCTCAAAAGTAGGGTCCTCCTGATTATTAGCCCAGGTGAATTTTCTACCATTCAAAGGAAGTTCTCTCAATCCAGCTTGTTCAATAATAGCATTGAATAAAAAGGGCCATTGTTCATTTATCATAGGTTTGTTTTTCTCTCTACTGCTTCTAATAATGTTGAAATCCCCTCCAACCAAACAGGCGGAGGATTGTCATGATAAAGTCTAGCTAATTCAGCCAGGAAACTAGCTTTCCCTTCCTTCTGAGCATATCCATATACTGTGACTAAATTCCAATGCATTTTAGTATTCTTGTCAAAAACTAGAACTCTCAGGAAATATTGTCCTTTTTCAATGTGTTCAACATCAAACATATCTTTATTAATGCCCACTAGTATTCCCCCTGACATTCCTCTTGGGGGGTTCCTGGTAATTTTTCCCCCACAAAAATTATGCAATTCATTTTTGGTAAAATCTTGCTTAATAGTCTCAGAAATCCCCACAAAGTCCAACTTATGATCTATGATCATTTCTCTAATATATCTTTTTTTGTGATCTTGCCCAATGCCTCTAACATTCCAAAAAACCCCCTCATTGTAAGTAGTATTTAACTGTCTACCCAAAATCAATAACCCCTATTTTTTAGGATTGAAAGACTAATCAGTCCTCTTCCCTTTTTTCCTTCTCAAAACCCCAATCCCAACAGTCTGCTTCACACAACTCAAAGCTGGTGAGCTTTTTCTAACTCCTTTTTTTCCAGAAAAAAGACCTTTAATATTTTTATATTGCAGTTCTTCAATGTCAGCATCAGAGTGTTCTAAATCAGAACATAACTCATCAACATTCACATCTCCAGTATTTATAAATACTGGTGTGTCACCACCTTCTTCCATATCTCTTTTTGTTTCACCTACCTCATCTATAATTTCTCTTTTAACATTTTGGAAGTAAATCTCCCTTCTAGCTCTCTCCATTTTGTTGATAATATAAACATTCTTTTCAATCATATCAATAGAGCATCCTAAATCAATCCCCACCAAAGAACTAATTTGCAGCAATGAGGGGTTAGCAAATTCAAAAGTAGAATCCTTACCATAATTATCCCTTTCTTCAGCTCTGATCTTAGCCATCTCTTCTATTTTCTGATCTTCTTTTCCTTTGTTTCTGAGGCTCCTTTTAATTTCCACTTCTTTTTCCTCTCCTTCTTTTTCCATTCCTTCCACACCATGAAGGTCTGCCATCTTCTCTCCTAGAGTGCCAATTGATTCCTGACTAGCATTATAGTCAGTTGGTTCATTGTACTTCCCAGATTCAGTTCCACTTTTCCTGTGCTGGTTTTCCTTATCATAATCCTCCAAATCCATGTTAGCTAGCTCCATCTCATATTGCTCCCTGTTAACTGCTTCTTGGACTAGCTTCTGAATCTCCTCTTGTTGTTGGTTCATCTTTATCTGCATATTATATTGTTTATCTTCTAGCTCCTTAATTTTCTGCTCATTTTTAGCCCACAATGCTTGATGTCTAGCTTTATCTTCTTCCATGATCTTGACTTTGTTGAACAGAATGTCATTCTCTTTTTGCCACTTTCTCTTCTCATTATACATCTCATCCTGCCATTGTTGCATATTCTCCTCCATATGCTTCTTCAACTTGTTCATTTTCCCATCCACTTCCTCACTTTGTTTGAGTGACAAGCATCCCGATTGAAATGGCCCCTGTGATCATAGTCTTCCACCCTGGTTCTCTTCCTGTTGTCTGCCTCTCCTTCTCCCTCTTCTAGGTTATGTAAACTTTCATTCTTCCTCTTCTCCTCCTTGTACCAACCCACTTCCACAACCATCTCTAGCTCCACACCAACCCTGAACATGAGCAGATCAGGGGCAGTGATTTCAACCTGGGGTTGGATTTTCTCCACATCTCTAATCCCACATTTGACCCTAACTTTTTCTTCATTGATTGTGTCCATGTCTACTTCCAGCACAGGCCCCACTGGAGCAGAGACTTCACATATACCCAAAAAATGTCTGAAGCAGTCAGGCACCTTACTTATCCTCACCCAGACAGCATGCATTTTCCCCACAGCTTGATGATCCAAAGACCAAGGCTGGACCTTGATGACCACCCCAGTACCAAGCAGGTTAAAGTCATTGAATTTAGCCAGCTCTACCAATTTGGCCTTATTGGGGAATCTCATCATGAAACCAGCTTGTCCAAATTCCTTAACTCTCCACTGCCACCCCCAATCAAACATCTCTCCCAAGGCCTCAGTAAGCTCAGTTTCATTAATTTTCCCTTCTCTAACTATCACCACACCTAGGGGATTGGTGTGTTCAGCAACAAGCATGTCTTTATAGCTTTGAACCAACAGGATTCCCAGCCCTTTAGCAGCATATCCAACATATTTTGGGACTGGTTTTATTTGTTTCAGCAAGTTGCATTCACTGGTGATGTGATTCTCCCTACCACAAACTGCATAAAGGCCCCACTCTACACTCCCTGGTAGAGTGTCTTGGATCCTTGCATTTGCCACACACCTGCTTATTGAATCTCTCCCCTCCCCTTCTATTCTCATCTAAATTGATCTGCCAGTTGTTTTTTCCACCCATTTTCTTCATATCCATAGCTAGATCCTGGTCCCCTCTCCTATCAGCTTTCTGCAAATTACCACTCTTCCCTTCATCTCTCCTTAGGGTCTCCTTACCAGGCTGGCTATCCACTGTTTTTCCAACTGATCTTTCAACACTCTCTAATTCTCCTCCTCTCAATCCCTGAACTAACTGAGACAGCAGGGTAGCCAACAGCTGCTGTTGAGCACTCTGATCCTTCTGTGACAACCCCTCTTTCTCTTTCTCCTTATCTGCTTCCGAGCTCTCTGCCCTGCCAATTTCCTTCTCACTTCTGCTATCCATCGCCTCTTTCTTCCCTGTCTTGGCTTGCCATCTCAATGTCTCGTCCTTTTCTTCTGCAACAAATTCTACTTCCTCCCCCTCTTCTCTGCCGCTCCCATTATCTACGCCAAATCTACCATTCCCTCTTCCCAAGCTGCCAAATCTGTCAGTCTTCGCAAGTCTCCCTCCAGACAAAAACCCTCCTCTTTCGTTGTGGTTGAATCTTCCTCTGGCATAACCTCCCTCTCCACCACGGTTGAATCTAGGGCCTCCAAAACCTCTGCCTGGGTATCCGGCCATCTTTTCAGTTGGCGGCGGCGCGGTGGGGAGGGGGGGAAAACCTACCTGATGAGGTTGACTAGTCCCATCTCCCTCACCCCTTTTTATAGCATCCCACCCACCCACACCTTCCTGGGCTGTGATGTCCATTAGCCCATTGGGCCCCCATCTCGCCAAGCCCAACTCCAGGTCCACATTTACATCATTCCCTATCGAGCCCCCAAAAATAATCAAGGGTCTCCCCATGGTATTCTCCTCGCCTCTCTTTTTTGCTTTTCCCATTGGGATGTCATGAACTCTAATTGGATCCCCATGAATCACTATATCTCCAAAATCCACCCCAACATAATCAAACCACGGGGGAATAGGATGTATAGCATCCTTATTCATATGTTCACAGACTGTTTGTGCATCAATTCTACCATATCTACCACTATTGTCAACAAATCCCTTTTTAAGCTTTTTTATGTTGATCTTATGTGACCCATCCCCACCCCTCTCCAACCACTTTTTGCAGTCATCTGCATGCCAGGATTTTAACCCTTTGTTCTCATTATTTTTTCCCCGGAATCTAGCAATCCCTTTGAATCTTCCCATTTTAGCATCACCCACCTCAATTGAAGCAGTAGATGCCAAGTATTTGGGATTTGGACGCATACCTATATTGGAGAAGATGGGAATCCCCTCCTCCTCCGCCTCAGAGCCCTCACTGGCCAGCAACCAGAAACGATTCCCGGCCGGGGAGAACCCTACTGGCGGCGGGAGAGGGCCAGGAGGCGAGATGAGCGCCTCGGGAAGCGAGGGGAGCGTCGAGGGAGAGTTGTTGGAGCCGCCATCGCCCTCCTGCTTCTTGGCGTTGTCGTCACCGCCCTCTCTTCCTCCTCGTCCTCCTCGATCTCGATAGGAATCCATCTGGACCCGGGGGCTGGAATCCCCATCACCACCACCTGCGGCTGCGCCTGCTGTCAGCAGACCGACCCCCCTGCAGCTGCATCGGAGGCGGCGCCCTCAGCTGGATCAGGCGATAGCGGAGGGAGCGAAACACTTTTCACTTCTCCCGCTGCACGGATCCAGCGATTCCGCCTCCGGATCGCCGGAGGAGGACCCCATCGCCCGGTCTGTCAGAAGTTGGGGAAGCGGGAGGGTCTCTTCCCCCCTGAGCATATCCCGCACCATCTCGGAGGCGTCGTTGAGGGTCTTCGCCGTCGGAAACCAACAGTCGATCTCTCGCAGCCTCCCCATCAGCACCTCGTCGCCGGCCGCCAGCGCCCACATCTGCTGCTGGCGTGTCGTCATCGAACCCTAACTGCGCGGCGTCGAGGCGAATTTGGAACGGATCTGCAAGAGGGGAAGCAGTGGAGGAAGGTGGGAAAAGCCGATGCGTCGGCCAAATAACCCCTCTCCCCCCCTCGTCGCCATTAATTACCTCGGGAACCGCCACCAAAGCGCCCCACCCATCAACTGTCGCAAAACGCGCCAAGTGGCAGGGGAACGCCACCATCCGGCCCACCCTGATCTCCTCATCCTCCGGCCAGCTTCGGGCATCCACCACCACCTCATCGCCGTCGACGCGCTCCAGCCTCTGCCCCCGCCTGCGGATCGAACCCGGTCGGAAGATCAGCAGCGCCGAGCCCAAGTTGGGCACATACTCGCAGCGGACTCGCAGATCTCGCAAAGCGCGGGCGTCGCCTGGGAAGCGTGCGTCGCACGGGAGCGAGTCGCACGAGAGCGTCATCTGGACCCCTCCGCTATAGCGCTGGCAGCTCACAGTGGCATATGGTGGCTCGCTCCCCTCGCTCCCGACCCCCGAGTTATGAAGCCAGCGACGAAGAAGCTACCCTCGCAACAGTGATACACAGGATGTTTTTATATCTTCGGCTGTTTGCGCGTAGGGAGGAGGTGCCGTTGGGCGCCGTGGTGGCGTCGACAATAGCTGGACCGAGCAAAGTTGATGCATCAATACAGTTCTGAAGATGGAGCGGTGACAGTTGGCGGCGGCGGCCTCTGAGAGCAGGCCGGACAGTGTGTGCCCCAGACCCGGCAAGTGGCTAGGTTGGGGTCTCAGATCTTAGATGTTAGGCCTGGCTGCGATGTTTGTTTGGTATTAGATCCAGGCTATCTGCGCCCCTTCATCAACTGGATAGGTGCAACGACAGTTTGTTACTTAGGCGACGGCTTTAGTCTTACTGTTGTATTGATTTTACAAGGTCTTGTGAGAATAATTAATAAAGTGGTTGTATGCATCGCCCAGATGCAGAGACCGGAGGAGCATCCTCTTTTTCTAAAAAAAACAATGATACACAGGATTGGTCTGCAACAGGGGGTTTAGTGGTGTACTCTCAGCGCTGCTTGACGGAACTCCCTCTCTGGGTACAGTGAGTTGGGCTGACTCGACTCAGCTCCGTTCCAGTACAACTCCTCGACGTAAGATAGCTCAACACATAGGGCTCTTTAGAGCATCTACAACCGGACATAGCAAATATGTCCCCTTAAACGTCCGCGGACGCACCCAGTCAGTGACCGGACATGTTCGTTTTGAGCCCCTATTTATCTATCCCGCAGCCACATTCCTTCATTTTCTTCTCATATGTCCGGTCACTTGCACGTGATTGGTGAAGATAAAGAGAGAGAAATAAAAGAAGACATACGGCTCCTTAGAGCATCTACAGCCGGACATAGCAGATATGTCCCCGTAAACGTACACGGACGCGTCCGATTAGTGACTGGGCATGTCCGTATCGAGCCCTTATTTATCTGTCCCGGCAAACATAATCCTTCATTTTCTTCTTATATATCCGTTCACTTGCACGTGATTGGTGGAGATGAAAAGAGCGAAATAAAAGAAGAGAAAATGTGATCCGGGGTGTGGCTACATCCTATGTGGCGGAATGCCCGGACGCGTCCGCGAGTCCTATATCCTTCCCATATTTGAGATGGATATGAGGGTTCGCCGACAGCCCGGCGTATAGAGATGGTATGAGGGATCTGATTGAGTCTATTGTTTTTCTCCCTCCAGTCCGATCAATGACCGGACGCGTCCGCGAACATATGAGGGATGGTTTGAGACGTCCGGCTATAGATGCTCTTATCAATACAAATGATATGTGTATGGATCTGGCGTTCCTGCCAACCTAGCTACAGAGCTAGTCAATCATTTACAAACATGTACTTCCTTCGTTCGGAATTACTTGTTTCAAAAATAAATGTATCTCTAGATATATTCATTTTCAAGACAAGTAATTTCGAACGGAGGGAGTATCATTGTATGAACCCTGCCGTGTAGGTGGTGGTTGCTTATGCTACAGAAACGGAGGGACCCTCCTTCAATTCCTCGTTAAACAATCGCTTGGTTTGTGGTTCGGCGGCCGCCAAGAGAACGTACGTTTTTAAGTCTTCGAGTTCGACACGTACACTGCAATAATGCAATGGGACGTGGCACGTAGAAGTAGAACCGACGCCGACACCAGGTGCTTTCAACTTGTGTTAACCAACGGATTGTGACGAAAACATATCAATGGTTAGTTAGCAAAAAAATATATAAACACTAGTATCATACACTATGGATGTAGTATCATTCACTAGTATCGTCACACGACTATAAGTATCAAGATCTTGGATGTAGTTAGCAAAAAATACTCGGAAACGCATGCATGCATGCAAAGTCTAGCTACCAGTAAATGCAAGCGTGCAAGATCTTGGATAATCTCGCATGGACTTTGAACGGGAATCATCTGTGAGTCGGTGACCGTGACCGATAACGTAGAAAATTGGAACACTACTTCTAGTTCGTTAAGCAACATTGACCACGCATGCATTGGTTGGACCGTCTACGTGCATATATAGAACCCACATACGTGCCTTCATTCACAGCAAGCATCCTACCAAAGTGTAAGCTGACCTCCTCAACGACGCAACACCGGCCGAAATGTGGCAGTCCAAGCCAGCCCTGGTGCTCCTCCTGCTCGCCGTCTCCATGGCGGCGACCGTCGGCAAGCCTCTGCTCACGAAGGTCACCAAGGGCGGCGCGTCCACCGCGCTGTACACGGCGCCGCTCAGCGCCGGCCGCCCGCTGGTCCTCGACCTCTCCGCCCCGGCCATCACGACGCCGTGCAGCGGGCAGACGACGACCGTAACGCTCTCCGCCAACTCCACCGACGGCAGCAACCCGCTGTCCCCGGTCTCCTTCGCCGCCACCGCCACCTGCGCCGCCGCCCCCTCAGGCGCCGTCGGCGTCGCGGGGCTCGCGCGCTCCAGCGCATCGTTCCCGGCCCAGGTGGCGAGCACGCAGAAGGTGGCCAACTCGTTCGCGCTCTGCCTCCCGAGCGGCGGCATGGGCGCGGCCATCTTCGGCGGCGGCCCGTTCTTCCTCGCGCCCCCGGCGGACCGGCCGGCCATCACCACGCTCCTCTCCGACGGCGTCCCGCTCCGCCAGCCCTTCTCCGGGAACCCCGGCTACTTCGTGACCGCCACCAATGGCATCGCCATCGGCGGAACGCGCGTGGCCGTGTCCGGTTCCGGCGCGCTCGTGGTCGGCCTTTCCACCACGGTCCCCTACGCGCAGCTCCGCAGCGACGTGTACCGCCCCTTCATCACGGCCTTCGACCGCGCCATGGGCTCGAGCGCGAAGGTCGCGGCCGTGGCGCCGTTCGAGCTGTGCTACGACTCGTCCAAGCTCTCGCCGACGCTGTCGGGCTACTCCGTGCCCCAGGTGGACGTGATGCTGGAGGGCGGGACGAACTTCACTGTGGTGGGCGGCAACTCCATGGCGCAGGTGAACAGCGGCACGGCGTGCTTCGCGTTCGTCCAGGCGGGAGGCGGCACGGGGGGCGCGGCACCGGCGGTGGTGATCGGAGGGTTCCAGATGGAGAACAAGCTGGTGGTGCTCGACAACGACAAGCAGACGCTCAGCTTCACCCCTTACCTCCCAGCCAGAGGGTTCTCCTGCAGCAACTTCAACTTCACCAGGGCGGGGTAGTGATCCACAATTCCACATCGGTTGGTGTGCGTGCGTGTATGAACTGTGATGAAATAAAATAAATAAAACCAGTGGAATATCAATTAATTCAGATATATATCACGCTGGAGTGCTGTACCAGCACGAATGAAGTGTAAGTTTTTGTTTGTTCGAGAAATATATGTTGTCCATCATCACAGTCATCATCATGAGTGTGACTGATTGACACCGACCGATCTCTCTTCGAAATGAGTTGAAGACGCCCGTATATTACCTTATGGTGTGTTTGGTAAACCGAACTTGGCGACACGGTAATTAGTTAGGCTGACAAGTGACACTGACGCCACCGCCTGATCCGGGCTAACTTGAGCTCGAAAGCGAGATTCTAGAGCACGAACGATACTGATATCTTTCTCGGGGCGATGCTCAAGTGGGATGAGTCGCGCGATAGTCTCATGTTCAAACCCGGAAGGTCAAATAGTTTGACTGCAGCACGTGAGTGCGTACGCCCGTGCTTGGTGATGTTTACAGCAGGTGGTATCCGCCATTGCATCGCATATGTGGCCAATCACCAGTCACCGTAGGCGGCTATGACTCGCAATCTTGCTGTAAACAGACCTAAGTCTTGTTACAAAGAAAGTACTATCATACTAGGTAATATCATCTATGCCGACTAGGTATTTTGCTGAGGTAGCACACAATTAGATAAGAAAAATAGAGGATTGATATTGTATCATATTAAATGATCTACTAGTATGTGACCAACCCAGTGGCATCTCCAACACTGAACCCCAAATCGGACAGCGGGGTGGACTCAGTCCATGGACAGTTATGTGAGAGTCAGCCATCTAAGAAGACTCGATAGGCGGCCGACAGACGACGATTTCGCTTTTTGTCCGTTGGTCCGGCCCGCCCGTCCGCCTTGTTTTTGATATGGGTCAGCAGCGCGTCCAACACGCCGACCCATATGTGCCGGCGTGGCCGGTTGACCGCCCAATATTACATTGATTTGCGTTCAAACATATTATCAAATAACATAGTTCATCGAATAAAATAGTATATTTTTACAAGCCGGATACAAATAAAAATATTTCACATAGTTTTGCAAACAAATAAAAGAAGATACATCTATTGGTTGTCAACATGAGCCTAGATATGCTCAACCAAATCATTTTGCAGTTGCACGTGAGTTTCCCGGGTGAACTGTTCAAACGTTGCCACTACTACATGCTCAGGCACAACATTCTCACCCTGAAACTGAAACCCTTGATCATACAGATGTTCCGGGCGCTCGTCTTCTACGATCATATTATGCATAATCACACAAGCAGTCATCACCTCCCACAATTTCTGCGTGCTCCAGGTATTAATAGGATACCGAACGATGCCCCATCGAGATTGCAAAACACTAAAGGCACGCTCGACATCCCTCCTAGCACTCTCTTGCTCTTGGGCAAATCTTTTCCTCTTCTCTCCGACAGGGTTGGGTATTGTCTTGACAATAGTGGTCCACTAAGGATAAATACCGTCACCCAGGTAGTATCCTTTGTCGTAGTGGTGGTCGTTGACAGTAAAGTTCACCGATGGGATGTTGCCTTCGGCAAGCCTAGCAAACACGGGCGAGCGCTGAAGCACGTTGATATCATTGTGTGATCCAGCCATGCCAAAGAAAGAGTGCCAGATCCAGAGATCTTGAGACGCCACGGCCTCTAGTATGACAGTGCAAGCCCTGACATGTCCCTTATACTGCCCTTGCCAAGCAGAAGGACAGTTCTTCCACTCCCAGTGCATGCAGTCTATGCTGCCAAGCATCCCTGGGAAGCCCCTTCTGGCATTCATCGCCAACAAACGGGTTGTATTTTCAGCTGTCGGCTCTTTCAAGTACTCAGGGCTAAAACAGCAATAACAGCCTTGCAGAACTTATACTGGGACTCTAGGCATGTAGACTCACTCATACGGACGTACTCGTCAATGGGATCACCAGCCACTCCGAAATAGTCATCATAGCCGACCACCCCCTCTCTAATACGGTTGAAAAGATGCCTACTCATACGGAAACAGCAGTGGAATTTTTGATGTTTGAACAACGGGTTTGTTGTATCAAAGTAGTCCTTCCAAAGAAGGAAATGCCCGCTCTCTCGGTTGCGATTCAACGCCGGAAGGTGGTCCGGAATGGAGCCACGGAACAACGGCCGCTGGCTGTTGAGGTGGTGATGGACCAACACGGCAGCCAATATCTACTCGTCGTCGGACGACAAATCGTCGGAGTCGCAAAGAAAATTGTGGAAAAAGAACTCGTCGGCAGAGTCCATTTTCATACCTTGGCAAACTGTCGAACAACTTGCGGGCGTCGAAGAAGGAGATGATCGGCAAGGGGAGTCGCGCCGCGCACGGACCAGCTAGCTGCCCTGCTGGCGTCCGACGAGCGTGCCGGTCGGATCTGGCCGGGGCGGTGAGGTGGCTTCTTGGTCGAGGGCGGCTTTGCGGTGGGGGGAGCGGCGGTGGGAAGCAGTTTGCTCCCCGGCGGCAAGACGGCGGTGGCGGGCGACGGGGGGAGTGGGCGGCGTTGCTGGGCGGATGTGGAGGCGGCGGCAGCTGGCAGAGTCGCCGGCAAAAATGGGCGACGGCGTCGGCGACGAAGGAGGCGGGCGGGGGTTGCTGTTGGCTAGGGGATGAGGGGGAGGCCAATGTGCCACCGACTAGTGGGCCCAGGGAGACGAGAAGGCGAGCGTGTGAGTGTCGGTCGCGTGTCCGCGCCGATGCAAATCCGGCTCAAAAATGGGCCGGGAATGGGTCGCCCGCGGACAACAAGCGGACGCGCGTCCGTTTGGGCCGGCACGTTGGGCCTCCTTTTGTGTCCGCGCCGATCCAAACGGACGGCGGCGGACGAAATGGGTCGCCCCATTGGAGTTGCTCTAACCATGTCCGCATACATTTCAAACAAGATTTCAGCAAACAAGACTAATTTCATCAAACACGGCAAATGCAGTAATGTTCGGGCATGATTTTCATAAAACAAACGATATTTCGTTCGTTTAACTAAATCAAGCCCGCAACACTCAAAGTAATTTTAGAAAATAGCACAATTCATCCATATAAATATCTTCATATGCTTTCCTTTTTCCAACTCCGTAAAGGGGTCATTTAAAGGGTGAATTATTTTAGATCCTGATTATTTTGGCAAGGAGATAGTGAAAAAAATACAAGTTGGTCAAATTAAGTGTAGTTTGTAGGCTGAAAGACCAAGGTGTTCTTGGTATTCATGACCTTCAAGTCAAGAATGATGGCTTACTTAGTACATGGTTGTTCAAAGTTTTTACTGAGGATGGCGTTTGGCAAACCCTGTTGCGTAATAAGTATCTAAACCGAAAAGTTGTGTCATAGGCCTATTGGAAACCTGGTGACTCGCATATTTGGGCTGGTCTAATGGCGGCAAAGAAAAATCTTTTCTGCTTTGGATCCTTCATGATAAAAGATGGGTCGGAGATTCGTTTCTGGGAGGACATCTGGTTAGGGAATGCCATCCTCCGGGGAATAATATCCATCTTTGTACCGCACTATTCATGATAAGAATGATACTCTTGCGCATGTGGTCAGTTCTTTCCCGCTGGATATTTCTCTTAGGCGAAATTTAATTGGCCCCCGTCTTATGTCACGGCAAAACTGCTATCCCGATTGGTTTCTATTAATCTGGCACAAGGGCGGTATATGTTTTGCTGGAACCTCACTACATATGGGTCCTTCATAATCGACTCTATGTACCATGCTCTCGTGCAATCAGAGGTCCCAGTAATAACATGAAAATTTGGAAGTCCAAGATTCTACTAAAAGTTACAAAATATATGTGGTATTTTCAGAGGGGAATTGTGCTAACGAAAGACAACCTTTCCCGTAGCAACTAGCAAGAAAGCAAGAAGTATAGTTTCTATACTCACGACAAGACAATCAAACACCTTTTTTCCGGTGCACGTTTGGGTGTTCTACATGGTCAACTATCCAAATAGCGTCCAATTTGTATCCTCCCACAAGTGTTGCCCATATTTTGGTCATTGGTTAGACGGTATTCCAAATAGATTCAGAACGATAATAAAGGTGAGAGCGCATGCCTTATTATGGTCGTTATGGCTATGTAGAAATAATTTGATTTTCAATGGCAAAAACTCTGCTCCTTTGCAAGTAATTTTTTGTTGTACACACTAGTTTCGTACGTGGTCTATGCTACATAGGACGGAGTACCAATCGTTTTCAAGGTGGTGTGCATGCGGCTGGAGTGGGTGGCCAGGGAGATTTTTATCCAACATGGGTGGTAGCATAATCTCCGGATCGGTCCACCACCTCCTTACACATAAGCATAATGTTGGTCTTTTATGACTTTATTGGTGCAATATTTTGGTTTTTTTCTTTCTTGTGCCAGACTGTCCTTGACTGGCTGTGTGCATCTCAGTTATGGAGAGGTCGGTTATTACTCATTATGCTTTGTATCCGCTTGACGCTACATTTTTGAGTTAATAAAAGCGCCCTTTATTGAAAAAGTACAATAATAGTTCAAATTCAACGAGATAACCAGATGTTCAACAGGTTTTTCAAAAATATCTATTCCAAATTCAACGATACTAGAGCAAGACCCGACACATGTGGTCCCACACAAATTGCCCCTTGAGCTTCATCATGTATGTGTGTGAATGATCTGCCCTTGGTCCGATAGTAGACAATGGCAACATGTGCAAGCTATACAATGTATAGAGCAACACTGAATGAATGAATGAATTAACCAACATGTAGAATAAGAATAACAACAAGCAACACTCGTGATCTTCATGGTTGACGAGCCCAATAGCCACCTTGTCTCCACTTGGTTAATCGCACTGTAAAACTTGATGACGAAGTTGCAGATGGTGTACCACTGATGTGTTAGCGATTTCACATTGCATACATGGATGGCGTGCATGTTGCAGGGCGCAAAGTTCTTTTGCTCATGTCTTCGCCTCTCCCGAGCGTGTTATAAAATTGCTAAATTAGCAAACACATTGACCATGTCAAGTAATACCAACCACACATTTCTGGATTTTGAACTCAACAAAAAATTGGCTAAATATAGATGTAAGTAAAAACATGAACGCAATTGACCAAGAATAAATTTCTTAACCTTGGGATTGAGCAGTAATTCTTAGGAACTTATATAGGATTGACGTAAAATTTTAAGAGCTAAAAATGCAACATCGCCAAAGAGATGGCATTCCCTGTCTCTACTTCTCCCCGAGCATGTGTGGACGTCAATAGAAATTGCTGCTACTGTGAAGTAATGGTCATGGGCCGGCTGAGAAAACCGCGCCACAAGAAGACATGACCAAGAGAGGCAAGGAGGAGTCGAGTGCCTCCAGTCGCTACCAGGCCGCATTCTTGAGTGTGTTGTGGGCATTGTCATTTATGTATGTCGGCCGCCTCAGGCCAAGGCCGAAGGACAAAGGGCATGCCTGATACGAAGCTTTCTTAATCGCAAAATATAGTAATCCTGAGGGCTAAACTACATAAATATAATGAACTTGGGGGCCTAAATACAAATTCTACAAATTTTATGCGAAATCGGAACATAACCTTACAGTTGGAAATTTCAATGGCTTACACGGTGTGTTCAGCTGAACACGATTCCAAAAAGCTTTTCTCTTCTGTTTATTTATACTAAACTTCTTTATCTCGCTATTACTAGACTAGTTGTTTATGTATGTTATCGTCTTTCTTTGTACATTATTCAACATATCATATGGACCACTATTTTTCTATATAGCTAAAAACATTAATTATGAAAAAACTCTAAGGTACAATTTTTTCATATAATTCCCATATTTATCATTATAAATACAATTCTAGTATGAGTTACACCTATAATTTAGTCCAAAAATTATCTACATATTTTTTACTTTGTGGTATTTAGAAGAAAAAACATTAATTACATAGGTTTCAACGTAAATATGAACAACCAAATACATTTTACATCATTTCCCTAATATCTTATAATGTGTTTGTATATACCATTTTCCATGGTAGGTAGCACCAATGTGTTTCTATACTTGGGTATGGATGCTAGTAACTTCATAAGATATGTGGAGTTTACGACTATAAAGTTTGCGGTCTAACAAAATAGATATTTCTAGAATGTGTGAAGTGCCAATTGGTACTTTGTCCTCACATCCAAGCGTGTAAAGTCTCAACTAGTAGTTTGTCCTCCAATTTTCTCTTTTGTTGTCGCTTGTTGGTGGCCCTCAGTCCTGAGATAAGCTTAAGCTCAAAACTAATCTTGGCACGTATGGACAAGTGCCACTGGGAGGGTGATACGTCTCCAACGTATCTACTTTTTCTAACGCTTTTTCTCTTGTTTTGGACTCTAATTTGCATGATTTGAAAGAAACTAACCCAGACTGACGTTGTTTTCAGCAGAACTACCATGGTGTTGTTTTTGTGCATAAATAAAGGTTCTCGGAATGGAACGAAACTTTGCGAGGATTTTTTATATCAATAAAGAGAATTTATGTAGCCAAGAACCACCGGAGGGGGCACCTGGGTGGCCACAACCCACCAGGGCGCCCCCCCCCTCGAGGTGCGCCCAGGTGGGTTGTCCCCACCTGGTGGCTCCGCAGACCCTGAAACCTACGCTGTAAAATACTATTTTTGGAGAAAAAATTAGAGAGAAAGAATTATCACGTTCCACGAGACGGAGCCGTTGTCACCTCCTGTTCTTCATCGGGAGGCCAGATATGGAGTCCGTTTTGGGCTCCAAAGAGGGGGATCTTCGTTCTTTGTCACCACCAACCCTTCTCCATCGCCAATTCCATGACGCTCCCCACCAGCAGTGACTAATTCCTTCGTAGGCTCGCCGGTGAGGGGTTGGATGAGATTCATCATGTAATCGAGTTAGTTTTGTTAGGGCTTGATCCCTAGTATCCACTATGTTCTGAGATTGATATTGCTATGACTTTGCTATGCTTAATGCTTGTCAATTTGGGCCCGGGTGCCATGATTTCAGATCTGAACTGTTTATGTTATCACCATTATATCCATGTTCTAGATCCAATCTTGAAAGTTATAGTCACCTACTACGTGTTATGATCCGGCAACCCTGGAGTGACAATAGTCGGGACCACTCCAGGTGATTACTGTAGTTTGAGGAGTTCATGTATTCACCGTATGTTAATGCTTTGTTCCGGTTCTCTATTAAAAGGAGGAATTAATATCCCTTAGTTTCCAATATGGACCCCACTGCCACGGGAGGGTAGGACAAAAGATTTCATGCAAGTTCTTTTCATAAGCACGTACGACTATTTATGGAATACATGCCTACATTATATTTATGAACTGGAGCTAGTGCCGTATCGCCTTAGGTTATGACTATCACATGATGAATATCCCAATTTATGAATTTATTTTATAATGTTTCTGCTAAGTTACTACTGCTATCATTACTGTTGCACTTGCTACAAAATCACTGCTATCAGTGTTACCGTTACTATTGATGTTGCTACTATTATCCAAATTATCATACTACTTTGCTACTGATCACTTTGCTACAAATAATTAATCTTCAGGTGTGGTTGAATTGACAACTCAGCTGCAAATACTTACAAATATTCTTTGGCCTCTCTTGTGTCGAATCTATAAATTTGGGTTGAATACTCTACCCTCAAAAACTGTTGCGATCCCCTATACTTGTGGGTTATCAAGACTTTTTTCTGGCGCCGTTGTCGGGGAGCATAGCTATATTTGTTGAGTCACTTGGGATTATTATCAATTATTCACTATGAAGAATCTGAAGGATGCTAAGACTACTATTTTTTCCTCTAAGACGAGGGGAGGTAAGGAAATGTCATCTTTAGATTCACCTTATGTTATAAGTAAACTTGCAACACCACCACTTGCTATCAATCCTGATATGTCGCAAGTTATTTATGATGCCACTTCTACTATGAATGATGCTTATAATGATGCTAGTACCTTGCTTGATGATAATGTGCCACTAGGTGAATTTCTTGATGAACAAATTGCTAGAGTAAGACAACATGATATTATTGAATCGATGATGAGCTTGAAACCGAAAATCTTGAAACACCTGCTAGAACTAGCCTTCCTAGATATGAATTGCCTAAGGAACCGGAAGGTTATGTTATGCATGAGGAGACAACTAGAGATATTCTTGCTTGTAAGGATAGAGATGATCTAGAAAAATTATTATGCAAGTATAAAGAAAAATCTCTGAATGCTAGAATGCAATATGATCCTAAGTTTTCTACCTCACCTATCTTTATTGATGATAAGGATTATGAATTCTCTGTCGACCCAGAGTTAATTACTTTGGTTGAATCTGATCCTTTCCATGGTTATGAAACTGAAACTGTTTTGACACATCTTACTGAGTTGAATGACATAGCCACCTTTTTTACTCATGATGAGAAAACTCGCTATTACTATATTCTCAAATTATTTCCATTCTCATTAAAGGGTGATGCTAAAGCTTGGTACAATACTTTTGCTCCTGGTTGTGTGCGTAGTCCCTAGTATATGATTTATTACTTCTCTGAAAAATATGTTCCTGCTCATAAGAAACAAGCTGCCTTACAGGAAATATATAAATTTGTGCAAATTGAAGGAGAGAGTCTCCCACAAGCTTGGGGGAGGCTTCTCCAATTGCTTAATGATTTGCCTGATCATCCTCTTAAGAAAAATGAAATACTTGATATCTTCTATAATGGACTAACTAATGCTTCTAGGGACTTCCTAGATAGTTGTGCTGGTTGTGTTTCAGGGAACGAACTATTGGGCAAGCTGAAGAATTATTGAATAACTTATTGAAAAATTATGATGATTGGACTCTTCCCGAACCACCGCCTAAACCCACTCAGAAGAAGAGGGGTATATTATATCTCAGTCCTGAAGATATGCAAGAGGCAAAGAAATCTATGAAGGAAAAAGGTATTCTTGCTCTCAGAAAAAATCACCATTCCTCTCTCTCTCTCTCGTGTTCTTGCTGTCAAACCCACGGATTTCGATCTCTTTGCTCAAAGCTCCGTTTCTGAAACTATTTCGGGGGATTGCTGCTTGGTATGTGACTCCTCCGTTTGTCCAATTAGTCTTTGTTTTAGTGACTTATATTTTGAATAATTAGCTACTCTTAGTGTTGTTGTAGATGAGCTTGCTGAAGGAAATATGCCCTAGATCCAATAATAAAGTTATTATTTATTTCCTTATTTCATGATAAATGTTTATTATTCATGCTAGAATTGTATTAACCGGAAACTTAGTACATGTGTGAATACATAGACAAAACATAAGTGTCCCTAGTATGCCTCTACTTGACTAGCTCGTTTAGCAAAGATGGTTATGTTTCCTAACCATAGACATGTGTTGTCATTTGATGAACAGGATCACATCATTAGGAGAATGATGTGATGGACATGACCCATTCGTTAGCTTAGCATTATGATCGTTACAGTTTCATTGCTACAGCTTTCTTCATGACTTATACATGTTCCTCAGACTATGAGATTATGCAACTCCCTAATACCAGAGGAACACTTTGTGTGCTATCAAACATCACAACATAAATGGGTGATTATAAAGATGCTCTACAGATGTCTCTGAAGGGTATTTGTTGAGTTGGCATAGATCGATATTAGGATTTGTCACTCCGTGTTTTGAAGAGGTATCTCTGGGCCCTATTGGTAATGTTCATCACTATAAGACGTGCAAGCAGTGTGACTAATGAGTTAGTTGCGGGATGAAGTATTACGGAACGAGTAAAGAGACTTGCCAGTAACGAGATTGAACTAGGTATGATGATACCGACGATCGAATCTCGGGCAAGTAACATACCGATTACAAAGGGAACAACCTATGTTGTTATGCGGTTTAACCGATAAAGATCTTCGTAGAATATGTAGGAGCCAATATGAGCATCCAGGTTCCGCTATTGGTTATTGACCGGAGATGTGTCTCGGTCATGTCTACATAGTTCTCAAACCCGTAGGGTCCGCACGCTTAACGTTCGATGACGATTTGTATTATGTGTTATGTGTTTTGATGACTGAAGTTTGTTCGGAGTCCCGGATGAGATCACGGACGTGACGAGGAGTCTCGAAATTGTCGAGACATAAATATTGATATATTGGACCATGTTATGCGGACACCGGAAGTGTTCCGGATGGTTTTGTGTAAAAACGGAGTGCCGGAGGGGTTACCGGAACCCCCCAGGGGAACTAATGGGCCACCATGGGCCTTATTGGAGAGAGAGGAGGGCCGTCAGGGCAGGCCACCCCCCTAGCAATCCAAATTGGACAAGGGAAGGGGGGCGGCACCCCCTTTCCTACTCCCTCTCCCTCTCCTTCCTTTCCCCTCTCTTCCTTGTGGAGTAATCCTACTAGGACTAGTAGTCCTAGTAGGACTTCCTCTCCTTGTGCGAGCCCCTAGGGCTGGCCGGCCTCCCCCTCCCTCCTTTATATACGGGGGCAAGGGGGCACCCTAGAACACACAAGTTGATCTTTTAGCCGTGTGCGGTGCCCCCTCCACAGTTACACACCTCGATCATATTGCCGTAGAGCTTAGGCGAAGCCCTGCGCCGGTAACATCATCATCACCATCACCACGCCGTCATGCTGAGGAACTCACCCTTGTACTCAACTGGATCAAGAGCACGAGGGACGTCATCGAGCTGAACATGTGCTGAACACGGAGGTGTCGTACGTTCGGTACTTGGATCGGTTGGATCGCGAAGAAGTTCGACTACATCAACCGCGTTACTAAACACTTCTGCTTTCGGTCTACGAGGGTACGTGGACACACTCTCCCCTCTCATTGCTATGCATCTCCTAGATAGATCTTGCGTGATCGTAGGAATTGTTTTTGAAATTACTGCGCTCCCAAATCGGAGAAGAGCATCTTTATAGGATACCCAAAGGAAACTGTTGGGTACACCTTCTATCACAGATCCGAAGGAAAAATATTCGTTGCTAAGAATGGATCCTTTCTAGAGAAGGAGTTTCTCTTGAAAGAAGTGAGTGGGAGGAAAGTAGAACTTGATGAGGTAATTGTACCTTCTCCCGAATTGGAAAGTAGTTTATCGCATAAATCAGTTCGAGTGATTCCTACACCAATTAGTGAGAAAGCTAATGATGATGATCATGAAACTTCATATCAAACTACTAAAGAACCTCGTAGGTCTTCTAGAGTACGGTCCGCACCAGAGTGGTACGGTAATCCTCTTCTAGAAGTCATGTTACTAGACCATGGTGAACCTACGAACTATGAGGAAGCGATGACGAGCCCAGATTCATGTATGAGAATGTAGTGTGGACTTTGGTGGATTTGCCCGATGATCGGCAAGCCATAGAAAATAAATGGATCTTCAAGAAGAAGACCGACGCTGACGGTAATGTTACTGTCTACAAAGCTCGACTTGCGGCAAAAGGTTTTCGACAAGTTCAAGGAGTTGACTACGATGAGACTTTCTCACCCGCAGCGATGCTTAAGTCTGTCCGAATCATGTTAGCAATTGCCGCATTTTATGATTATGAAATTTGGCAAATCGACGTCAAAACTGCATTCCTGAATGGATTTCTGGAAGAAGAGTTGTATATGATGCAACCAGAAGGTTTTGTCGATCTAAAGGGTGCTAACAAAGTGTGCAAGCTCCAGCAATCCATTTATGGTGCAAGCCTCTCGGTGTTGGACTAAACGTTTTGATAGTGTGATCAAAGCATATGGTTTTATACAGAATTTTGGAGAAGCCTGTATTTACAAGAAAGTGAGTGGAAGCTCTGTAGCATTTCTAATATTATATGTGGATGACATATTGTTGATTGGAAATGATATATAATTTCTGGATAGCATAAAAGGATACTTGAATAAGAGTTTTTCTATGAAATACCTCGGTGAAGCTGCTTACATATTGGGCATCAAGATCTATAGAGATAGATCAAGATGCTTAACTGGACTTTCACAAAGCACATACCTTGGTAAAGTTTTGAAGAGTTTCAAAATGGATCAGTCAAAGAAAGGGTTCTTGCCTGTGTTACAAGGTGTGAAATTGAGTCAGACTCAATGCCGGACCACTGCAGAAGATAGAGAGAAAATGAAAGTCCTTCCCTATGCTTTAGCCATAGGTTCTATCATATATGCAATGTGTTCGGCGTTGATGACGCGGGTCGAGGTCCCAGCCCCCAAGCCAATCCCGAGTGTACGAGCGAAGAGCTCGGCTTGATGAAGTGGTGATGCCGCACGGTCGCTGTGACGAGCCGAAGCCCCTGGTCCAGCCGAGGTGACGAAAAGCCTCATGACCGAGGTGACGAAAAAAGAAGTGTTCAACAATCAACGTTTGAATGAACAACTTTATTGTTTAACACAAGTATAATGTTTGGTTGAACTGAACAATAATTAATAAATTGAAAGAAAAACTAAGCATGGAGGCGACTTAGTTGGTTAATTTACTCGGTATTCTTGACGAGGTCCGAGCTCTTCCCACGATGAAGACGTAGTCTGCAACCTAGCCAAGGTCCAAGCCCCCAAGCCCGAGGTGGCCGAGCGAGGAGCTCGGTTTGATGAGGTGGTGATGCCGCACAGTCAATGCGGCGAGGCGAAGCCCCCTGTCCAGCTAACGTGACGAAGCTGGTCAGCTGGTGACGCCGAAGTCACCGGAGTAGGTTGATGAAGAGATGGTGAAGCCCCCAGTCTAGCCGAGGTGACGGGCAGGTCGGTAGTGTGACGTTTGCAGCACCATGCTAGCCGAGGTGTCGAAGCAGGTCGGCGTGGTGAACATCGGCTTGGTTGGCCGGATTAGTATCTGCGATTTCTTCGGAGTCGTCCTCCGGTACGATGGTGCGAGGGGCGAGCTCGGCCAGGGTTGACTCCTGGTGTTCAGACGCCGAAGTCGCGTCCAAACTTGAAGCTGGGTTCGGGATAAGAGAGGCGGGTCTAGCCAGAATTGACTCCTGATCTTCAGACGCAGAGGTCGCATTCAGGCTTGAAGAAGTAATAGTGCAGTGATGCCGACGTGGGCCGGATCTTGTGACGCGGTCGATGCCCTCTTGCTGAAGTGACCATGCAGCGATGTCTGGCGATGATGTTGGTGATGATTTAGCCTTCACGATCCCAAACTCTTGTTTGGCTTGCCGAGATGATGATCCGATAAGGTTGGGCTCGGTCGATGAAGCGACGATCCGTCCGGCGGAGGTCGGCAGCCATGCAGCAACATTGTCGGGCTAGTTTGACACCGGCGTGATGGTGAAGCAAAAGACTTTAAAATTAGTGGGATGTGTTTGAGAACAAAACCCAATACTCCATGCAAAACTTCCTTCAAAAAGGATGTCCGAAATCCCGTTCATAAAAAAGATGAACTCGGGTCAGATTCGTTCTCGTGAAGAAAACAGATCTGAAAATAGATGCGCTCATCGGAGGCTTCCCGGAGTTTGAACGGTCGAATCAAGCTAAAATTTTGTGGGGTTGTAGATATAGGAATTACGCAGCCGATCAACGGTTGGATCTTCCAAAGGACGTCTGACCTAGATGCTGGACACCACGCTCCAAACTCGTCCAGATTCCCGTCCAGATTCGACACGGCTCAGGTATATCGGAGATCGGCGGAGATTGCTCCATCGGAACGCGACGAAATTTTACAATGTTGTTGTAGACTCAATTCCGCACAAATCCAGCAAAGGAATCGTCAAAGTGATGCTCGAGGAGGTGGTGGTAGCAGATACAAGTTCGTTGTTCGGAAAAACAACACGGTCGCCCGAGGGCAATGTTGATGTTGAGCCCCCGAGCTCCATGGATGATTCCTCCATGATCATGATAGAGATCGGAGTTGATTTTGATGAAGGCCCTCGTCCGAACATGACGCTTGGAGGCAGGGCACAGTCCTCGGTCAAGCCAAGGTGACCAGTCAAGCCGGCGACAAAGACGTCGACATCGCAACTGATCTGCAGGCAAGCCATTGATCTTTTGCCGATCACACAGCGGAACTCTCAATGAAAGCACCATTGTCGATGTCAAAACCGGCAGATCTTGGGGTAGGGGGTCCTGAACTGTGGATTCTCAAATCAATGGTAACAGGAACGAAGGAGACGATGTTTTTTACCCAGGTTCGGGCCCTCTTCATGGAGGTAAAACCCTACGTCCTGCTCTTGTTTATATTGATGGAGTATCAAGTACAGAGTTGATCTACCTCAAGATCATATGTTGTGGTCTAAAACCTGAGGGTATGATGAATAATGTCATAATGATCTATCGACTAGCCTGGCCTCAGCTTATATAATGTACCGGAGGCCTAGGATAACAAGAGTCCTAGTCGAATACGTTGGTGGAGAGGAGTCCTTGTCTTGATCATCAAGTCTTGCGGAATATTCCTTGTATGCGGCATGGGCTGCCCGAAGTGGCCCATGAGTAAACCGCCATGGGGGTCCTCGGCCCGATCCACCTGGTCAGGAGACAACGTGGTGAGTACCCCCTAGTCCAGGACACCGTCACCTAGGCCCGTAGAGTTTGAAAACTTTTATCGTACTCTGACAGTGGGTGATGAGAGAGGGGTGTCGGGTATCACTGCCGTTGGATTGCATTTTCCTATTGTTCATTATTTTTCTCTTTTCATTGCAAAATGCTTGCTTGCTAGAGAGAAGGTGGGTGGAGTTAGTTCACCAGACCTTGCTGTTTTCTGTCGTGCACTAGAG
The DNA here is from genome assembly GCA_021605145.1 of Aegilops bicornis. NCBI lineage: Eukaryota > Viridiplantae > Streptophyta > Magnoliopsida > Poales > Poaceae > Aegilops > Aegilops bicornis. The sequence continues at coordinate 29,524,928 of CM038671.1, read as the reverse complement.
GGCGACAACACTTATAGCTTGGGAGCTATTGTGGCACGTCGCCTCCACATTAATAAGTCCAAGGGTAAAATACATGGAGGTATTTACGCCACTCGTTTGGCAGCTCGCTTTAATGTTCAGACACACCTGCATGATTATCCTTTACCCAAGGTTTACCTAGATCGCGCGGCCATGGATCACCACCAGTTTGCTGCTATCGATTACCCTAACATTCCTTTTCCATATAACTTGGTTTTTAGTGTGAGAACTCATGATATTATTCCATTTCCTGCACCTGCTTTGTTTGATCCTGTTGCCAGGGGCGGATACAGGATTATGCCTGCGGATATCATCGCCTACCGAACAACCAGGCTGCAGCAGAGGAGGAGCCTCAGCAGTGGGATCCATGGGTGCCTGCCCCTCAGCACCCCAACCATTATCCAGGCTACTAATTGATTACCAAGTTAGGCCAAAAGCCTAAGCTTGGGGAGTACGTGTTTCTCACCGACTTTACATTCATGTTCACCCATTTCAGAGTTGTCGGTGTTCCCACTTTTTCAGTGTATTATGTGTGCTTAATTTTATTTTCTCGCTTTCTTCTTCTGTTTTTTAAGAACACTGATAAAAATCCAAAAATATTTCATGCTTCTTTTTTATTTTTCTTTCTAGAGTAGATAGCCATAGCACTAAAAAGAAAACCCAAAAAGATTTCTTTGTTCTTATTTTGCTTGTTGGGAGCTCTCCCGTGTAAATAGTTTTTCTCGTTTTTGCTTTTCCATTGTATTTGCTTGTTCTATAAAATCAAAAGCTCCAAAAATATTTCAGTGTGTTTCTCTGAATTTCTGTTCTTTTTATCGAGTCGTACCAAGGAGAAGACCACGATGAAAATGTGGAGTGGCTCTCATATGCATAATTGTTGATCTAACAAAGAGCTCATTTTAGCTTGTCTTCTCCTGTTGAATAATATTTTTGCAGACTCCAGCTTAGTCCACGGTACTCTTGCACTATTATTATTTTCTTATTGTTCGGTCGTGCAAGTGAAAGGCAATAATGACGATATTCGATGAATTGGCCGTGGTAGAGAGAAACGGGTATGAACTCGACTTGTTCTGTTTTTGTAAATATGTTTAACCTAGTATCCATGATTCAACCCATTATGATTAAACATGCTTTCAATGAAAATTAGAGATTATAGTTTCTCATGCCATGCATAAGTAGCTAGGAGTGGATAATGATTTATCTTGGATATCAACATTGCATTAAAATGATTGTGATGTAGTATGATGATACTGTATCCTCCTCTGAATGTTCGAGTGGCTTCACTTGGCATATGTTCATGCATGTAATTGAATCAAACCAACATATCCTCTATGATATTTATGTTCATGGCGTCCATATCCTACTCATGCTAGTGTCCAATGTTACTTATGCATAATGCATGTTCATGACTGTTATTGCTCTCTAGCTGGCCGCTTCTCAACCTATTTGCTAGCCTTCGCTTGTACTAAGTGGGAATTCTTCTTGTACATCAAAAACCTTGGACCCAAGTTATTCCAGATGAGTCCACGATACCTACCTATATGCGGTATTATCCTGCCGTCCTAAGTAAATTTGCATGTGCCATCTCTAAAAACTTCAAATAAATATCATTTTTGTGTGCCTGGATTGTTCATGGAACGACATGAGGTAGTCGGTATCTTCCATGCTAAGCGGGTTATTCTCAGCTTGAGTGTTTATTCACTCGCCATCACACGAGAAAATGGCAGTAATAGGGATGCCCAGTCCCAAACTGCAAAAAGAATTGATCTCTCAAATAATCAAACAAAAACTCCCAATGTAGTCATAACCTTTACTTTTCCGCTTGGGAACCGCCACTAGCATGCTTAGCATGGAAAATATTGATAACTGATAGTCGTGAAGTAAATGAGAAGGGTGCATGTCTCAAAGTATCATTTACCTCTGTTTCAAAAACTTGAGCTCTGGCACCTCTGCAAATCACTGCTTCCCTCTGCGAAGGGCCTATCTATTTACTTTTATGTTGTGTCATCACCTTCTAAAATAAGCGCCTGAGCCTGAGAGCACTGTTGTCATGCTGATGCATTGTGTGTAGCTAATGTTGGGTGCATCATGGCTGGATCTTTTCTACCATGAATTACAATGTTTAGTAGCTGCTTAAACTTTGAAGGTGCTCTGCATTTATGTTTTGCGGTCTCAGAAAGGGCTAGCGAGATACCACTATTGTCATATTATATCATGATTGTTTTGATAACGTGTTGCCGTTTGAGATATCTTATTATTGCTTGCTAGCTGATTATGTCATTGATATGAGTTAATATAATTTTTAAGAGTTGTTGTAGACATGGTTAGTTATAATATAGGCTGAAAACATGTGTGTTGTTTAAGCTTATTTATGCAAACAAGAGCAAAGGAGTTCATAAAAGTTTTTCTTTTTCACTTTCAGTTTATCAACTGAATTGCTTGAGGACAAGCAAAGGTTTAAGCTGTGGGGAGTTGATACGTCTCCAACGTATCTACTTTTCCTAATGCTTTTCCTCTTGTTTTGGACTCTAATTTGCATGATTCGAATGAAACTAAACCCCGGACTGACGCTGTTTTCGGCAGAACTGCCATGGTGTTGTTTTTGTGCAGAAATAAAGGTTCTCGGAATGGAATGAAACTTTGCGAGGATTTTTTATATCAATAAAGAGAATTTCTGGAGCCAATAACCATCGGAGGGGGCACCTGGGTGGGCACAACCCACCTGGGCGCACCCCCTCCAGGCGTCCCCAGGTGGGTTGTCCCCACCTGGTGGCCCCGCAGACCCTGAAACCTACGCTATAAAATCCTATTTTTGGAGATAAAAATCATAGAGAAAGAATTATCATGTTCCACGAGATGGAGCCGCCGTCACCTCCTATTCTTCATCGGGAGGCTAGATCTGGAGTCCGTTTGGTGCTCCGGAGAGGGGGATCTTCGTTCTTCGTCACCACCAACCCTTCTCCATCACCAATTCCATGATGCTCCCCACCGGGAGTGAGTAATTTCTTTGTAGGCTCGCTGGTCGGTGAGGAGTTGGATGAGATTCATCATGTAATCGAGTTAGTTTTGTTAGGGCTTGATCCCTAGTATCCACTATGTTCTGAGATTGTTATTGCTATGACTTTACTAGGCTTAATGGTTGTCACTTTGGGCCCGGCTGCCATGATTTCAGATCTGAACTGATTATGTTATCACCATTATATCCATGTTCTAGATCCGCTCTTGCAAGTTATAGTCACCTACTACGTGTTATGATCTGGCAACCCCGGGGTGACAATAGTCGGGACCACTTCCGGTGATGACCGTAGTTTGAGGAGTTCATGTATTCACCGTGTGTTAATGCTTTGTTTTGGTTCTCTATTAAAAGGAGGCCTTAATATCTCTTAGTTTCCAATATGGACCCCGTTGCCACGGGAGGGTAGGACAAAAAATGTCATGCAAGTTCTTTCCATAAGCAACGTATGACTATTTACGGAATACATGCCTACATTATATTTATGAACTGGAGTTAGTGCCGTATCTGTTGGGGAACGTAGTAATTTGAAAAAAATTCCTACACACACGCAAGATCATGGTGATGCATAGCAACGAGAGGGGAGAGTGTTGTCCACGTACCCTCGTAGACCGAAAGCGGAAGCGTTAGAACAACGCGGTTGATGTAGTCGTACGTCTTCACGGCCCGACCGATCAAGCACCAAAACTATGGCACCTCCGAGTTCTAGCACACGCTCAGCTCGATGACGCTCCCCGTACTCCGATCCAGCAGAATGTCGGGGAAGAGTTTCGTCAGCACGACGGCCTAGTGACGATCTTGATGTTATACCGTCGCAGGGCTTCGCCTAAGCACCGCTACAATATTATCGAGCACTTTGGTGGAGGGGGGCACTGCACACGGCTAAGAGATCAAAAGATCAATTGTTGTCTCTAGAGGTGCCCCCCTGCCCCCGTATATAAAGGAGGGGTGGAGGAGAGGGCCGGCCAAGGGGAGGAGGCGCGCCTAAGGGGATCAATCCTACTCCAAGTAGGATTCCCCCCTCTTTCCTAGTCCAAGTAGGAGAGGGGAAGGAAGGGAAGGAGAAGGACAAGGAAGGAGAGGGAGGAAAAGGAGGAAAGGGGGGCCGGCCCCCTAGTCCAATTCGGTTTGGGCTAGGGGGGACGCGCGCCCTGCCTCCTCTCTTCCACCACTTGGCCCATGAGGCCTATTGCTTCTTCCTCGTATTCCCGTAACTCTCCGGTACCCCCGAAAATACCGGAATCACTCGGAACCCTTCCAATGTCCGAATATAGTCGTCCAATATATCGATCTTTATGTCTCCAGCATTTCGAGACTCCTTGTCATGTCCCTGATCTCATCCGGGACTCCGAACTCCTTCGGTACATCAAAACTCATAAACTCATAATATAACTGTCATCGAAACCTTAAGCGTGCGGACCCTACGGGTTCGAGAACAATGTAGACATGACCGAGACACGTCTCCGGTCAATAACCAATAGCGGAACTTGGATGCTCATATTGGCTCCTACATATTCTACGAAGATCTTTATCGGTCAAACCGCATAACAACATACGTTGTTCCCTTTGTCATCGGTATGTTACTTACCCGAGATTCGATCTTCGGTATCTCAATACCTAGCTCAATCTCGTTACCGGCAAGTCTCTTTACTCGTTCCGTAATACATCATCCTGCAACTAACTCATTAGTTACAATGCTTTCAAGGATTATAGTGATGTGCATTACCGAGTGGGCCCAGAGATACCTCTCCGACAATCGGAGTGACAAATCCTAATCTCGAAATACGCCAACTCAACATGTACCTTCGGAGACACCTGTAGAGCTCCTTTATAATCACCCAGTTACGTTGTGACATTTGGTAGCACACAAAGTGTTCCTCCGGTAATGGGAGTTGCATAATCTCATAGTCATAGGAACATGTATAAGTCATGAAGAAAGCAATAGCAACATACTAAACGATCAAGTGCTAAGCTAACGGAATGGGTCAAGTCAATCACATCATTCTACTAATGATGTGATCCCGTTAATCAAATGACAACTCATGTCTATGGTTAGGAAACATAACCATCTTTGATTAATGAGCTAGTCAAGTAGAGGCATACTAGTGACATTAAGTTTGTCTATGTATTCACACACGTATTATGTTTTTAGTTAATACAATTCTTGCATGAATAATAAACATTTATCATGAAATAAGGAAATAAATAATAACTTTATTATTGCCTCTAGGGCATATTTCCTTCAGTCTCCCACTTGCACTAGAGTCAATAATCTAGTTCACATCGCCATGTGATTTAACACCAATATTCATATCTGTATATGATTAACACCCATAGTTCACATCGTCATGTGACCAACACCCAAAGGGTTTACTAGAGTCAATAATCTACACTAGTAGAAAACAGGGCTTTGGTCCAGGCCGGGTTAGCCCATTAGTCCCGGTTCAGTCATGAACTGGGACTAATGTGAGCATTGGTCCCGGTTAGACCTGTAGTACCGGTTCGTGCCACGAACCGGTACTAATGGGGTTTGAGGCATTAGTACCGGTTTGTGGCACGAACCGGTACTAAAAGTCCCATTTTCAAACTGTACCCCCCCTGGATCGCCTTTTCAGTCTTGTAAAAAGCAAAAGAAAATGATAAAAACTTCAAAAATTAAAACCCTTCGAGATGTAGTTATGTTACTACATCTACTAGTTAGGAAAATTTAAAAACTTAAATTTGGACATGTTTTGCAAAAAGTGTAGGGAAAATGTAAAACGGATATAACTTTTGCATACTATGTCAGAAAAAACGTATAATATATCAAAATGTTCAGCATGAAAATCTGCATCCGATTTTGACCGCCTACGGCCTGTTTGCAAATTTTTAGAATCCTCAAATTCTAAAAGGAAAAAAAAGTTATGCTCAAATTTCAGTTTTTTATTTTTTTTAATTTTTGTTAAATCTGGTCAAACTATGGTCAAACTACTTATTCAAGAAGTATTAGTGTTACTAAATAATTATTCAAGAACATTAGTGTTACTAAATAATTATTTCAGCTTTTTTTGAATTTTGGTCAAATCTGGTCAAACTGTGGTCAAACAATGGTCAAACTACTTATTCAAGAAATATTAGTGTTACTAAATAATTATTTCAGTGTTTTTGATTTTGGTCAAATCTGGTCAAACTATGGTCAAACTGTGGTCAAACTACTTATTCAAGAAATATTAGTGTTACTAAATAATTATTGTTTTTTAGAACAATAATTTCAAACTCAAACAGTGAAACGTGTGACTTCATGCTCAAGCTAAATTCCTGAGGGTTAACAGGATTGACATCTTACTATTGTTAGGAAAACAACAAGTGTACACTTGGAAACGAGGGAGAATAGAACCCGGAAGTTAAGCGTGCTCAGGCTGGAGTAGTGAGATGGGTGACTGTCCGGGAAGTTAGATGATTTGGAATGATGAGGGGTGATTAGAGATTAGAGGTTAAATTAAGCAGTGATGAGGGTGATTAGAGATTAGAGGTTAAAAAAATTCAGAAATTTGAAAATAAAAAAAATTCAAAAAAAATTCAAAAAAATTAAAAAAGAAAATTTTCAAAAAAATCATAAAATTTCCTTTAGTGTCGGTTGGTGTTACCAACCGGGACTAAAGGTGGACCTCGAGCGTGACCCACGTGGGCTGACCTTTAGTCCCGGTTCGTGTAAGAACCGGGACTAAAGGGGGAGGCTTTAGTAACGACCCTTTAGTCCCGATTCAAGAACCGGGACTAAAGGCCCTTATGAACCGGGACAAATACCCCTTTTTCTACTAGTGCTAGTTCACATAGCTATGTGATTAACACCCAAAGAGTACTGAGGTGTGATCATGTTTTGCTCGTGAGAGAAGCTTAGTCAACGGGTCTGTCACATTCAGAGCCGTATGTATTTTGCAAATATTCTATGTTTACAATGCTCTGCACGGAGCTACTCTAGCTAATTGCTCCCACTTTCAATATGTATCCAGATTGAGATTTAGAGTCATCTGGATCAGTGTAAAAGCTTGCACCGATGTAACTCTTTACAACGGGCTCTTTTATCACCTCCATAATCGAGAAATATTTCCTTAGTCCTTACTAAGGATATTCTTGACCAAAGTCCAGTGATCTACTCCTAGATCACTATTGTACTCTCTTGCCAAATACAGAAAAAGGTATACAATAGGTCTGCTACATAGCATAGCATACTTTATAGAACCTATGATTGAGGCATAGGGAATGACTTTCATTCTCTTTTCTATTTTCTGCCGTGGTCAGGATTTGAGTCTTACTCAATTTCACACCTTTGCAACACAGGCAAGAACTCCTTCTTTGACTGTTCCATTTTGAACTACTTCAAAAACTTGAGAAGGTATGTACTTATTGAAAAACTTATCAAGCGTCTTGACCTATCTCAATAGATCTTGATGCTCAATATGTAAGTAGCATTACTGAGGTCTTTCTTTTAAAGAACTCCTTTCAAGTACTCCTTTATGCTTTCCAGAAAAATTCTACATCATTTCTGATTAACAATATGTTACTCACATATATTTATCAGAAAGGCGGTAGTGCTCCCACTCACTTTATTGTAAATACAGGCTTCACCGCAAGTCTGTATAAAACTATATGCTTTGATCAACTCATCAAAGCGTATATTCCAACTCCGAGATGCTTGCATCAGTCCATAGATGGATTGCTGGAGCTTGCACAATTTGTTAGCACCTTTAGGATTGACAAAACCTTCTGGTTGCATCATATACAACCCTTCTTTAATAAATCCATTAAAGAATGCAGTTTTGACATACTTTTGCCAGATTTCATAAAATGTGGCAATTGCTAACATGATTCGGACAACCTTTAAGCATCGATACGAGTGAGAAAAAACTCATCGTAGTCAACATCTTGAACTTTGTCAAAATCTTTTTTCGACAAATCTAGCTTTGTAGATGGTAACACTACTATCAACGTCCGTCTTCTCTTGAAGATCCATTTACTTTCTATGGCTTGACGATTATCGGGCAAGTCAATCAAAGTCCACACTTTCTTCTCATATATGGATCCCATCTCAGATTTCATGGCCTTCAAGCCATTTCGCGGAATCTGGGCTCATCATTGCTTCCTCATAGTTCGTAGGTTCATCATGGTCTAGTAACATGACTTCCAGAATAGGATTACCGTACCATTCTGGTGCAGATCTTACTCTGGTTGACCTACGAGGTTCGGTAGCAACTTGATCTGAAGTTTCATGATCAACATCATTAGCTTCCTCACTAATTGGTGTAGGAATCACTAGAACTGAATTCTGTGATAAACTACTTTCCAATTCGGGAGAAGGTACAATTACCTTATCAAGCTCTACTTTCCTCCCACTCACTTCTTTCGAGAGAAACTCCTTCTCTGGAAAGGATCCATTTTAGCAACGAATATTTTGCCTTCGGATCTGTGATAGAAGGTGTACCCAACAGTTTCCTTTGGGTATTCTATGAAGACGCACTTCTCCAATTTGGGTTCGAGCTTATCAGGTTGAAGATTTTTCACATAAGCATCGCAGCCCCAAACTTTAAGAAACGACAACTTTGGTTTCTTGCCAAACCACAGTTCATAAGGCGTCGTTTCAACGGATTTTGATGGTGCCCTTTTAAAGTGAATGCAAGCATCTCTAATTCATAACCCCAAAACGATAGTGGTAAACCAATAAGAAACATCATAGATCGCACAATATCCAATAAAGTGTGGTTACGACGTTCGGACATACCATAACGCTGTGGTGTTCCAGGTGGCGTGAACTGTGAAACTATTCCTCATTGTTTTATATGAAGGCCAAACTCGTAAGGCAAATATTCTCCTCCACGATCAGATCGTAGAAACTTTATTTTCTTGTTACGATGATATCCACTTTACTCTGAAATTCTTTGAACTTTTCAAATGTTTCAGACTTGTGTTTCATTAAGTAGATATATTCATATCTGCTCAAATCATTTGTGAAGGTCAGAAAATAACGATACTCGCCACGAGCATCAACACTCATTGGACCGCATACATCGGTATGTATTATTTCCAACAAGTCAGTAGCTTGTTCCATTGTTTCGGAGAACAGAGTTTTAGTCATCTTGCCAAAAAGGCACGGTTCGCAAGCATCAAATGATTCATAACCAAGTGATTCCAAAAATCCATCTTTATGGAGTTTCTTCATGTGCTTTACACCGATATGACCCAAACGACAGTGCCACAAATAAGTTGCACTATCATTATTAACTTTGCATCTTTCGGCATTAATATTATGAATATGTGTATCACTACGATCGAGATCCAACAAACTATTTTCATTGGGTGTATGACCATTGAAGGTCTTATTCATGTAAACAGAATAACAATTATTCTCTGACTTTAAATGAATAACCGTATCGCAATAAACATGATCAAATCATATTCGTGCTCAACGCAAACGCCAAATAACATTTATTTAGGTTTAACACTAATCCCGAAAGTATAGGGAGTGTGCGATGATGATCATATCAATCTTGGAACCACTTCCAACACACATCGTTACTTCACCCTCAACTAGTCTCTGTTTATTCTGTAACTCCTGTTTCGAGTTACTAATTTTTAGCAACCAAACAAGTATCAAATACTCAAGGGCTACTATAAACACTAGTATGGTACACATCAATAACCTGTATATCAAATATACCCTTGTTCACTTTGCCATCCTACTACCAAATATTCAGGGCATTTCCGCTTCCAGTGACCATTTCCTTTGCAGTAGAAGCACTCAGTTTCAGGCTTTGGTCCAGCTTTGGACTTCTTCGCGGGAGTGACAACTTGCTTGTCATTCTACTTGAAGTTCCCTTTCTTTCCCTTTGCCCATTTCTTGAAACTAGTGATCTTGTTAACCATCAACACTTGATGCTCTTTCTTGATTTCTACCTTCGTCGATTTCAACATCACGAAGAGCTCGGGAATCGTTTTCGTCATCCCTTGCATACTGTAGTTCATCACAAAGTTCTACTAACTTGGTGATGGTGACTAGAGAACTCTATCAATCACTATCTTATCTGGAAGATTAACTCCCACTTGATTCAAGCGATTGTAGTACCCAGACAATCTGAGCACATGCTCACTAGTTGAGCGATTCTCCTCCATCTTTTAGCCATAGAACTTGTTGGAGACTTCATGTCTCTCAACTCGGGTATTTGCTTGAAATATTAACTTCAGTTCCTGGAACATCTTATATCGTCCATGACGTTCAAAACGTCTTTGAAGTCCCGATTCTAAGTTGTTAAGCATGGTGCACTAAACTATCAAGTAGTCATCATTCTGAGCTAGCCAAACGTTCATAATGTCTGCATCTGCTCCTGCAATAGGTCTGTCACCTAGCGGTGCATTAAGGACATAATTCTTACAGGCAACAATGAGTATAAACCTCAGATCACGGATCCAATCCGCATCATTGCTACTAACATTTTTCAACACAATTTTCTCTAGGAACATATCAAAATAAACATATGAAAGCAACAACGCGAGCTATTGATCTACAATATAATTTGCAAAATATTACCAGGACTAAGTTCATGATAAATTTAAGTTCAATTAATCATATTACTTAAGAACTCCCACTTAGACAGACATCTCTCTAGTCATCTAAGTGATCACGTGATCCAAATCAACTAAACCATGTCCGATCATCACGTGAGATGGAGTAGTTTTCAATGGTGAACATCACTATGCTGATCATATCTACTATATGATTCACGCCGACCTTTCGGTTTCCGTGTTAGAGGCCATATCTCAGTATATGCTAGGCTCGTCAAGTTTAACCTGAGTATTCCGCGTGTGCAACTGTTTTGCACCCATTGTATTTGAACGTAGAGCCTATCACACCCGATCATCACGTGGTGCCTCAGCACGAAGAACTTTCGCAACGGTGTATACTCAGGGAGAACACTTCTTGATAATTAGTGAGAGATCATCTTAAAATGCTACCGTCAATCAAAGCAAGATAAGATGCATAAAGGATAAACATCACATGCAATCAATATAAGTGATATGATATGGCCATCATCATCTTGTGCTTGTGATCCCCATATCCGAAGCACCGTCGTGATCACCATCGTCACCGGCGCGACACCTTGATCTCCATCGTAGCATCGTTGTCGTTTACGCCATCTATTGCTTCTACGACTATCGCTACCGCTTAGTGATAAAGTAAAGCAATTAAAGGCCGTTTGCATTTCATACAATAAAGCGACAACCATATGGCTTCTGCCAGTTGCCGATAACTTCGGTTACAAAACATGATCATCTCATACAATAAAATATAGCATTACGTCTTGACCATATCACATCACAACATGCCCTACAAAAACAAGTTAGACGTCCTCTACTTTGTTGTTGCAAATTTTACGTGGCTGCTACGGGCTGAGCAAGAACCGTTCTTACCTACGCATGAAAACCACAACGATAGTTCGTCAAGTTAGTGATGTTTTAACCTTCGCAAGGATCGGGCGTAGCCACACTCGGTTCAACTAAAGTTGGAGAAACAGACACCCGCCAGCCACCTGTGTGCAAAGCACGTCGGTAGAACTAGTCTCGCGTAAGCGTACGCGTAATGTCGGTCCGGGCCGCTTCATCCAACAATACCGCCGAACCAAAGTATGACATGCTGGTAAGCAGTATGACTTGTATCGCCCACAACTCACTTGTGTTTTACTCGTGCATATAACATCCACGCATAAAACCTGGCTCGGATGCCACTGTTAGGGAACGTAGTAATTTCAAAAAAATTCCTACGCACATGCAAGATCATGGTGATGCATAGCAACGAGAGGGGAGAGTGTTGTCCACGTACCCTCGTAGACCGAAAGCGGAAGCGTTAGAACAACACGGTTGATGTAGTCGTACGTCTTCATGGCCCGACCGATCAAGCACCGAAACTACAGCACCTCCGAGTTCTAGCACACGTTCAGCTCGATGACGTTCCCCGTACTCCGATCCAGCAGAATGTCGGGGAAGAGTTTCGTCAGCACGACGGCGTGGTGACGATCTTGATGTTATACCGTCGCAGGGCTTCGCCTAAGCACCGCTACAATATTCTCGAGCACTTTGGTGGAGGGGGCACCGCACACGGCTAAGAGATCAAGAGATCAATTGTTGTCTCTAGAGGTGCCCCCCTGCCCCCGTATATAAAGGAGGGGAGGAGGAAAGGGCCGGCCAAGGGGAGGAGGCGCGCCCAAGGGGGGCAATCCTACTCCAAGTAGGATTCCCCCCTCTTTCCTAGTCCAATTAGGAGAGGGGAAGGAAGGGAAGGAGAAGGAGAAGGAAGGAGAGGGAGGAAAAGGAGGAAAGGGGGGCCGGCCCCCTAGTCCAATTCGGTTTGGGCTAGGGGGGCCGCGCGCTCTGCCTCCTCTCTTCCACCACTTGGCCCATGAGGTCCATTGCTTCTTCCTTGTATTCCCGTAACTCCCTGGTACCCCCAAAAATACCCGAATCACTCGGAACCCTTCCGATGTCCGAATATAGTCGTCCAATATATCGATCTTTACATCTCGAGCATTTTGAGACTCCTCGTCATGTCGCCGTTCTCGTCCGAGACTCCGAACTCCTTCGGTGCATCAAAACTCATAAACTCATAATATAACTGTCATCGAAACGTTAAGCGTGCGGACCCTACGGGTTCGAGAACAATGTAGACATGACCGAGACACGTCTCCGGTCAATAACCAATAGCGGAACCTGGATGCTCATATTGGCTCCTACATATTCTACCGAGATCTTTATCGGTCAAACCGCATAACAACATACATTGTTCTCTTAGTCATCGGTATGTTACTTACCCGAGATTCGATCGTCGGTATCTCAATACCTAGCTCAATCTCGTTACCGGCAAGTCTCTTTACTCGTTCCGTAATACATCATCCCGCAACTAACTCATTACTTACAATGCTTGCAAGGCTTATAGTGATGTGCATTACCGAGTGGGCCCAGAGATACCTCTCCGACAATCGGAGTGACAAATCCTAATCTCGAAATACGCCAACTCAACATGTATGTTCGGAGACACCTGTAGAGCTCCTTTATAATCACCCAGTTACGTTGTGACGTTTGGTAGCACACAAAGTGTTCCTCCGGTAAACGGGAGTTGCATAATCTCATAGTCATAGGAACATGTATAAGTCATGAAGAAAGCAATAGCAACATACTAAACGATCAAGTGCTAAGCTAACGGAATGGGTCAAGTCAATCACATCATTCTACTAATGATGTGATCCTGTTAATCAAATGACAACTCATGTCTATGGTTAGGAAACATAACCATCTTTGATTAATGAGCTAGTCAAGTAGAGGCATACTAGTGACATTAAGTTTGTCTATGTATTCACACATGTATTATGTTTTCGGTTAATACAATTCTAGCACGAATAATAAACATTTATCATGAAATAAGGAAATAAATAATAATTTTATTATTGCCTCTAGGGCATATTTCCTTCAGTATCGCCCTAGGTTATGACTGTCACATGATGAATATTATCAACAAATTACCGATCCAATGCCTACGAATTTATTTTATATTTTTTCTGCTAAGTTACTATTGCTATCGTTATTGTTGCACTTGCTACAAAATCACTGTTATCACGGTTACCGTTACTATTGCTACTGCTACTATTATCCAAACTATCATATTACTTTGCTACTGATCACTTTGCTGCAGATAATTAATCTCCAGGTACGGTTGAATTGATAACTCAGTTGCAAATACTTACAAATATTTTTTGGCTCCCCTTGTGTCGAATTTATAAATTTAGGTTGAATACTCTATCCTCGAAAATTGTTACGATCCCTATACTTGTGGGTTATCAGAGGACAACCTTTTTCTTTACCCATGGAGAGCACAACCCTCAAACCAGTTTAACTCGTAAAAAAATTAGAAGCGGCGTCGGTTGCGCCTCGAATATGAGAGGTGGGCACTTCTCAGCAAAAAAATCCCTCACCATGTTGGCCACCCCTCTCCTCCGCTTGCTCGTGGCCACTTCTCAATGATATAATTCTTTGAATCAAAGTACCTTCGTATGTCAGTGCATGATCTGTGATACCATCCTCCTAGCATATGAAATTATCTATGGAGGAAGCTGATGGTGAGCTGGGCAGCCTTAGAGGTGGTCCAACGAAGGCATACACAACCTTCTTCGATCCTCCTAGGTTTATGCCACGACGACCTTCTTCATAGTGTGCACAATAGCTAGATGTCAGTCGAGTCGACTGACTTCCGGTTTCGGGGCCAATCGATTTTGAAGTTCATCGAAGGGAGGCCGAAGGGAAGGAAGGAGCTCACAGGAGGGCTACCCCGTCGTTCATCTTAGGGTGGGGGTTGGGGCGGAAGAACAGCGGTGGTTCAACTTCGCCGGAGAAAATCTCCATTGACGCCAGGGCTAGAGGGATGGCCGGTGGGGGCGGCAGCACGGTGGTGGGCCGGTGTATGGGGGGTTGGTGGTGCGAGGATGCTACGCGGGAGCGCCGGCGGCCGCGGGTGGTTCGAAGGAATGAAGGAGATGAGCTTGAGGAAGAAGAAGGGGTCCCCGTCGTTGGATCTGCATCCGACGTCCCAAAACGGTCGACTGACCCAAATTCGAAAACCAGGCGACTTACATCTAACCATTTTCGATGTGTGACACAATTGCGCTCATCATTGGCTGTCCCATATATTTTATTATGAACTAGGCCTAGTATATCTATTCAAAAATATCACCGCTACCATGCACGCGTCGTGTCGCGTGAATCGATTTCAAGTTAATGTTACCTGGCCTTTTGGAAAACTAAAAAATCTTGGCAATGCACTGCTAATGCTTTGGTGTATGTGTCAATACTCGAGCTTGTTAGCGACATGTCCCTGTTCTAGAGTTTTCTTCCTAGATGCGGCAATTGCATTTTTCTCCATGTGTCTCCAAACGTGTTCTCTCTCCGCTCAGAGAATACGTAAGGGAGCGCTAATGCAGAGGAGAGTTGTGACAAACACCGTACACCATGAGCCAAAAAGCAACGATTCTTATCTGCAAAGAAAATATGAAGAGAAGAACGAGCGACTGGTTGCTCTAATGTTGAAGGGACAACTGCTTGACGCACATTCAAATTAGAGACTAGTAAATTACTAGCCAGCAAGAGTAAATTACTCAAAACCATCACATTTATGGCAGACCGATATTGCTAGTAGCTGCATGCACTCCGGAGGCGGACGAAGAGCACATGGAGGCGCACCTCCCTGTAATCTGAGCCACAATCAATGTCCATTGGGATACGGATTGAAATCCATTTTAGTTTCCCTACTGAACCAACACAATTTTAATACTCACATGACATTGTAGAAAAGTAAAGGCGAGTTGCTTTTTGAATTGTTAATGGTATGCCAGAAGTAAATGTGCATTGACTTTGTGTCCACACATGGTTAATACATGCGTGTTGGCAGAGAAAGGATGCCAGATAGTTACTACGTAATAAATGTGTTGGAGCTCACAGTTATGCCACGGTTTAATAAATGAAACCAAACAGCAGTACGCAGTGTAATTAGGGTTAATTCATCTTTGCTGGACCATGAAGATAAATGGTTACATACAGCTGCACTAATAAATCAGCAGGCAATATCAGTAAACCATAAATTTTTTATGGCAAAAAAGTCCTGAGATTAGTATAAGTAGATTTTCTAGAATCATTATCATTGAGTTCTCACTTTTCACCAGAAATAAAAAATGAAAGACATAATTTCATGGAATTTGTACCATGAATTTTCCAAGAATTACAATACTGGAATTATCATTCTTTTTTTATTTGAAATTTTAACAATCATGAAATCCAGTATTTACTTTAATTATCCCATGACAAGATTCTCAGTTTATACAAGAGACATAACTTAATGGAAACATATTTGATTTCACATTTCCTAAACCTTGGAAATTATTCAAAAACATTAAACATAAATTATTTTCAAATTTGAAACGATATGTCAATTTTAAAACTGGTACAAAAATAGAAACTTGTGAAAGATATTTTTAGAGTTCAAATAGTATTGCATTTAAAAAACCCTAGGACAAACTGAATATTAGATGTGTTGCATGATTCAAAATTCTGAGATCAACAAAATCTACATGCATGCGTTTCACAAGTTAATGAGTCATTGTTGGTTGTTGGGGGTTGGCACGAGAGCATGGGAATGAGTGGGCCAGGAGAGGGACAGTCTGCGCAGACAATAATTTCTTATACTACTTATACAAGAAAACATAGAATGAACTATAACAAAGAATACAAGCATGCTAATATAGCGGTGCAAATCCCTATGCATATTGAATGGTGAGATATCAAGGGAGGTAGCCCGCAGGTGCTTTCGCATGCACTCCATGTTACATTGTTAGTATAGATAACCCTTTAGGTGCTTTCCTGGTGCAATTAATGGAGTGGGGCCTTGCTAGCCCATTACGCTTATAAGACATCTTCCAATGCAAATGTGCTTAAATGAGGTGCTAAGTGCATTAAATACCTTAGCAACTCAACTCCCTAATGCATAGGTGCTTAACTTGTTGTTGCTAAGCACACTATATTTAATGAGTGAGCACCTAAAGTCATTTATCCATTGGTCAAGTTGTTTCATTTAAGTGGTTTGCCTAGGTTCACACGTTTGACATTGGTTCTTCCTGGGGTCACCAAAGTGCTCTCTCTCCTCCTTAATTGTTGTGCCATGTCATTTTTTCGCTTATGTGGCATGCTTAGCACCTGTCCACCATGGAGCACTGGGAAGGGCCTAAGGCCCTCCACTATGTATCTGGTGCCAAATTTTTGACAAGCGTGCCACATATACATCGATGTCAGATGAAAAGCTTTTGGCACCCCTCTCACAACATAGACAATTTGGCACCGGTGAAAGACTGGCCCACATCTAGCGGAATAATGGATCGAAGTACTACTCTTCCTCTCACAAGGAACCCATTCCATCTAGTCTACATGCAAGATATGGATTTTTTTATTGCCTCGCAGAATTTGGCATCGGAGCAGCTACTTGCTCCGGTTCCCAAAAAATTTCTTAAGGCACCAGCTGGACAATGAAGGGCACCGATGCTAAATGAGTCAAAAGTGAATATGGCACCACTTTTGGCCTACATACTGGAAGGCCTAAGTAGCTGCTGAAGCATTGATTACACAACTAGATTCATCATGAAATGAACTTTTACATTTTATTTATCTAGTATTGTGGTTGTCGATATTTTTGGCTTCAAACTTGGTCAAAGTTAAAGAAATTTATCTTTAGAAAAACTATATTAAAATCGAGGGAGTATTTGGTTTGGCAACCTGGGGAGATGACCGAGTCTATTTTATTTTTATGTATAATAATGCAGTGTTTTGGTGGGCTCGCGTCGTGATTTTGGGTTATCTGCTAATCAATTCAAACTTATGTGATGAAATTTTCTACACCGACGACTGCATGTACTATATTGGTGCTACAATATCACATGTTTGCATTTCTTTTTTCTAGATGGCGAGAAGGTGGATTGATATGTTTTTATAGGCAGGTTGTTGCCAACTGATTTGAAAGATTGTTGACCTAGTCAAAATGTGAACCAAACTAAAATTGAATACATCAATCAAATGGAAGAGTTCCAAAATTAGAGAGCATAGTGAATTAAAAGAACAGAATGAGAGAGCTTCTTAAGAAATTATTGACCGGTCAAAATCGAATCATTCATTTCCAAATTGGAGACATCGATTGAACGAGAGGCGTCTAAATTTAGAGAGCATAGTGTATTAGATAATGTTAGACTAACTCTTCTTGGCTCCCAGATGCTTGTTGGAGGAATTCTCGGGCTCCGCCCTTCAGTCTAGGGGCCTTTCTGTTCCCATAGGCCACATGATCACAAGATTCTAGTAGTTTGCCATCTGATGAGAAGGAGCCCCCCAATTGACCACCTGGGAGGTCCTGTGTACAGAATCAATTGGCCAGCCGATCTGTTTACGGCGAACCTGCCAATTTGATGCACTTTTCACCAATTATGCATGGTTTTTTAAGTTCTCCGTTGCATCACTAGATTATTACTAGTGTTACTTTTTTTACATAGAGAAAGCTTTCTTTAGATAATGATTATATGTGCACCAAAGAGAAATGTGACAGCTTGTTGCCTTGTTCTCAATTAAATTTGCTTGTCAGATAAATAGATAAATTGTGAAATAAAATGAAAGTAAATAAATTGCAGCAAGATATTTTTGGATTTAATAATATGATAAAATTAGACTTGGGGGCATAGTTTTCACTAGAGACTTCTCTATCGAACACATAGCATACGGAGGATGAACAAACTACTGTTGGGCAATTGATAGAAAAGCATATAGTTATGATGTATTCACGGCAATGATCATGTATACATGCATCAGTCCGAAACAAGTAGACCGAGTCCTGCCTGCATCTACTACTATTACTCCACCAATCGACCGCTATCCAGCATGCATATATGGTATTAAGTTCATGACAATAGAATAATGCCTTAAGCAAAATGACATGATGTAGACAAAATAAACTCAATCAATATGAATAAACCCCATTGTTTTATCATCAATGGCAACAATACAAATACGTGTCTTGTCCCCTACTTTGTCACTAGGATATAGAGCACCGAGATTGAACCAATTACAAAGCACATCTCCTACTGAAGATAAATCAATCTAGTTGGCCAAACAAAACAGATATATCTGAGAGAAATACAAAGCTATAAAAAACATGCATAATAAAGTACAGAAAAGACTCAATTACTTTCAATGATTATACTGATCATAAACTCACAATTCATCGGATCTCAACAAATACACCACAAAAAAAATACATCGGATAGAAGTCCAAGAAGATCAAGGAAAACATTGTATTGAAGATCAAAGAGAGAGAAGAAGTCATCTAGCTACTAGCTATGAACATGTACCTAACCCTTCTAGGGGATTCTGTGTCAGAAAGCGCGAATATTTAGGTTTGTGGTGAACTACTCACGCATCATCGGAATGCAGCAAGGGTGATATAGACTGTGTTTGTTGGGGCTTCAGTTTCAACAGATTCAGTTGTGGGCTTGCTGTGCTGGCAAAACAGCTGTAGTGAAGGTTAGCTGTTTGGCAACGCAGCTGTGAAAACGACTGTGAGCTGGTGAAAAGCCTGAAATGCCCTTAGAGCATTGAGATTAGTGTAACTTGTTGATTCAGTGTTAATAGATTTTTTAAATGGTATTTTGACTGGCAGGGAATGATTTGTTCTATGGTAATGCATAAAATATTTCATAACGATAATTTTCTCACTTTCTTGCTCATATATACATAGAATAATAGTGAGCAAAAGAATTATGATGTCACATTGCTAGTGCATGCAAGTCACAATTCACTAGTAGAAAACAGGGCTTTCGTCCAGGCCAGTTTAGCCCATTAGTCCCGGTTCAATCCAGAACCGGGACCAATGGAGCTATTTGCCCCGGTTCGTGAGCCCAGGGGGCCGGCCGGGCCATGTGGGCCATTGGTCCTGGTTCGTCCGGACCTTTTGGTCCTGGTTGGTGGGACGAACCGGGACCAATGGTCCTGGCTCCTGGCCCACCACTATTGGTCCCGGTTGGTGGCATGAAACGAGACCAAAGGCTTCCCTTTAGTCCCGGCTCATGCCACCAACCGGGGCTAATGGTGCTGCTATATATAGCCCCTCGCGCAAGAAGCGAGCACCTTTGCTCTGTTTTTTACAACCCGAGGGAGAGGGCTTGGTGGTGCTCTAGCTCACCTCCTATGCACACAAGGTGTTCGATGGAATGCCCGAGCCACACTACTTAAGGTTTCTCCTCTCCAAGCTCGACCGCCAAGCTCCATTTTCCTTAATATTTATCTAGGTTTAGCGGTCCGTCACGCCTTCCGTCCCGTCTTCATCGCCGTCGATCACCGCGCCCGATCTCATCGCCCGGCACCACCGTGGTGAGCCTCTTGTTCTTATCTTCTTTCTGAAAGGAAAAATATTATTACTTGTTTGTTTAGATAGATACTTGTATTATTTTCTTACTTTTATTATTGCATCTTATATAGTGCGATGGTTTTGGTATCCGCCCCCGTCGGCCCTCGTCCTGTCTATGATTCGGATTTGGTATATATTATCTTTTCATAACTATTGGTTCATTTATTATTTATGAAAATTATGCCGACCAACGTGACATAGATTTTATTTATCTAGGAGGTTGTCGAACCGTAAATTCCAACCGACCCTATTGTCGAGAGGTTAAATTTAGTTGAAGAAGAAAACAATTTCTTGAAGGAAAAAATAAAAAAACTTGAGGAGGAGAAGATGATATTGGAGTTGCATGTTGCGGATGCCGTCGATGATCACAAGATCAAGATGGATGCAATGCGCTTGAAGATGAGAAAGATTAGAAAATATGCCATTCATACCGAGGCTTGGTATCATTATGCCGTTGGATCAGTTGTTACCTTGGTTGCGATTATGATCGTATTTGTTTTCGCATTGAAATGTTTTACATAGTTTCAATGTATGGTTTAATTAATTTAGATGCTCTGCAGAGCTTTATGTTGTTAGATGAGAACTATGTATGTACTTTGGTTTTTATGTGGTGATGAACTTCTATTAATTTGGTCACTTAATTATCTATTCATGATGTTCTGTAGTGATTTTTGACGCACTTAATTATATATAATGCACGCAGATGAACCGGCAATGGATGTACGGTGACAGACACACCTCCGAGTACATTAAGGGCGTGCATGACTTTCTCGAAGTGGTCGAGGCAAACAAGCAGAATGGTTTTATGTGTTGTCCATGCCCTATATGTGGGAATACGAAGTCTTACTCTGACCGGAAAATCCTTCACACCCACCTACTTTACAAGGGTTTCATGCCACACTATAATGTTTGGACGAGGCACGGAGAAATAGGGGTTATGATGGAAGAAGGCGAGGAAGAAGAGTACGATGACAACTATGTGCCCCCTGAATACGGTGATGCTACTGAACATCAAGATGCACCAGACGATGTGCATGATGGTGCTGGAGCAGCGAAGCTGCTGAAGATCAAGAGGAACCAGACGATGTGCCCGATGATGATGATCTCCGCAGGGTCATTGTCGATGCAAGGACACAATGCGAAAGTCAAAAGGAGAAGCTGAAGTTCGATCGCATGTTAGAGGATCACAAAAAGGGTTGTACCCCAATTGCGAAGATGGCAACACAAAGCTCGGTACCGTACTCGAATTGCTGCGATTGGAAGGCAGAGAATGTCAGGCTGATAAAGGATTTGAGAAGCTCTTGAAAATAATGAAGAAGAAGCTTCCAAAGGATAACGAATTGCCCGACAAGTACATACGCAACAAAGAAGGTCGTATGCCCTCTAGGATTGGAGGTGGAGAAGATACATGCATGCCCTAATGACTGCATCCTCTACCGTGGTGCCTACAAGGATCTGAGCGCATGCCACATGTGCGGTGCATTGCGGTATAAGATCGCACGAGATGACCCTGGTGATGTTGACGGTGAGCCTCCCAGAAGAGGGTTCTGCGAAGGTGATGTGGTATGCTCCTATAATACCACGGTTGAAACGTCTGCTCGTAAAGCGGAGAGCATGCCAAGTTGATGCGATGGCACGGTGAGGACCGTAAGAAAGGCGGGAAGTTGAGAGCACCACGACGGGTCGCATGATGGATAAAAATCGAGAGAAAGTACTGGGATGAGTTTGCAAAGGACCCAAGGAACGTATGGTTTGCTTTAAGCGCGGATGGCATTAATCCTTTCGGGAGCAGAGCAGCAATCACAGCACCTGGCCCGTGACTCTATGTATGTATAACCTTCCTCCTTGGATGTGCATGAAGCGGAAGTTCATTATGATGCCAGTTCTCATCCAAGGCCCTAAGCAACCCGGCAACGACATTGATGTGAACCTAAGGCCATTAGTTGAAGAACTTTTACAGCTGTGGAATGGAAACGGTGTACGTACGTGGGATGAGCACAAAAGGAGGAATTTGACCTAAAGGCGTTGCTGTTCGTGACCATCAATGATTGGCCCGCTCTCAAGAACCTTCGTGACAGACAAACAAGGGATACCACGCATGCACGCACTGTTTACTTGACACCGATAGTATATACAGGAAGCTGCAGGAAGAATGTGTACCGGCCATCGTCAATTTCTTCCGACCAACCATCAATGTCGAAAGAAAGGCAAGCATTTCAAAGGCGAGGCAGATCACGGAAGAAGCCCGCCATGCGTACTCGGTGATCACGTACTTGCTATGGTCAATGATTTACACGTAATCTTTGGAAAGGGTCCCGCGGACTAGCTGTTCGAATGACGCCGAGAATCACGCACCCATGTGGAAGAAGAAATCTATATTTGGGGACCTACCCTCTTGGAAAGACCTAGAGGTCCGCTCTTGATCGACGTGATGCACGTGACGAAGAACCTTTGCGTGAACCTGCTAGGCTTCGGGCGTGTATGGGAAGACAAAAGATACACCAGAGGCACGAGAGGACCTGCAACGCTTTTGCGAAAAAGAGGGCATGCCTCCGAAGCGATATGAAGGTCCCGCTACCACGCTCTTACGAAAGAAGAGAAAGAAATATTCTTTCAATGCCTGCTCAGTATGAAGGTCCCGACTGGCTTCTCGTCTAATATAAAGGGAATAATAAATATGCCAGAGAAAAAGTTCCAGAACCTAAAGTCTCATGACTGCCACGTGATTATGACACAACTGCTTCCGGTTGCATTGAGGGGGCTTCTACCGGAAAACGTCTGATTAGCCATTGTGAAGCTATGTGCATTCCTCAATGCAATATCTCAGAAGGTGATCGATCCAGAAATCGTACCAACGCTAAGGAGTGATGTGGCGCAATGTCTTGTCGGGCCGAGCTGGTGTTCCCACCATCCTTCTTCAATATCATGACGCACGTCCTAGTTCATCTAGTCAACGAGATTGTCATTCTGGGGCCCATATTTCTACACAATATGTACCCCTTTGAGAGGTTCATGGGAGTCGTAAAGAAATATGTTCAGAATCGCGCTAGGCGGAAGGAAGCATCTCCATGGGCCATCAAACGAGAGGATGTCATCGGGTTTTGTGTTGACTTCATTCCTGGCATTAAGAAGATAGGTCTCCCTAAATCGCGGTATGAGGGGAGACTGACCGAAAAGGCACGCTTGGAAGAGACTCAATAATATGCGAGGGACGGATATTCTTGGTCTCAAGCAAACTACACAGTTCTACGTAACTCTACCTTGGTGACCCGTATGTCGATGAACACAAGAACAGTCTGCGCTCCAAACACCCGGGCAGGCGACGACCGGATTACATGTGAACACGTCGGGACTTTCAGCAGTTGGTTGGAAACACGTCTCGGAGGTGACAGCACTGTTTGTGATGAGCTGTACTTGTTGTCCGAGGACCATCTTCGACTGTAATGATTTGGAAAGGATACGAGATAAATAGGAATACATTTTACACGATTGACCAAGATGAAAAGAGCACCAACCAAAACAGCGGTGTCCGCTTTGATGCAGCAACCGACAAGGGAAATGACACATATTATGGTTACATAGTAGACATATGGGAACTTGACTACGGAGTAGATTTTAAGGTCCCTTTGTTTAAGTGCAAGTGGGTCAATCTGTCAGAGGCGGGTGCAGGTAGACCCACGACGGAATGACAACAGTGGATCTGAAAAATCTTGGGTACACCGACGAACCGTTCGTCCTAGCCAATGATGGGGCACAGGTTATCTATGTGAAGGACATGTCTACCGGACCGAGGAAAAGAAAAGATAAGGAAGCGAATACATCATACAATGAGCCAAAGCGCCACATAGTTCTTTCAGAAAAGGGACATCCACAGGAGTGGAGGGCAAGATGGACATGTCTCAAGAGTATGAAAAGTTTCATGAAAATCCCCTTCAAAGTCAAGGCTGACCCAAGCATCCCGATAAACGATGAAGATTATCCATGGTTACGGTAGCAATAAGCAAGCGACACAAGCGAAGAAAAAGTGAAGACTTTCTCCGCAACTATTATGATGATACCATGCCAACTTTGTAATGCATTTAGTATGATACCATTGTCCGTTTTGTACATGCACATGCTATGCCAACTTTTTCAAAGTTCATTTGAAAACTATGAATTTGAAAACCTCGCCAAACGAAGGGCGCTCACACCGGTTTATAAGCCCGTCCCTCTACACACCGTTTTGTTGTAAGCAGAAACAAAATAAAATAAATAAAGCAACAAAGAAAACAAAAAAAGTGTTTTCAAATTTGAAAACTAATGGCACTAACAGAAAGTTTATAATTTTTCTAAAACTAAAAGCAAAAAAGAATTAAAAAATAAAGAAAAAACAACAAAAAATAAATAATGCAGAAAACAGAACAAAAAACTGGAAAAAAAATAGCAACAATAAGTATTTTGTTGTAAGTAGAAACAAAATAAAATAAATAAAGCAACAAAGAAAAACAAAAAAAGTTTTCAAATTTGAAAACTAATGGCACTAACAGAAAGTTTATAATTTTTCTAAAACTAAAAGCAAAAAAGAATTAAAAAATAAATAAAAAAACAACAAAAAATAAATAATGCAGAAAATAGAACAAAAAACTGAAAAAAAAAAAATAGCAACAATAAGTATTTTGTTGTAAGTAGAAACAAAATAAAATAAATAAAGCAACAAAGAAAACAAAAAAAAAAGTTTTCAAATTTGAAAACTAATGGCACTAATAGAAAGTTTATAATTTTTCTAAAATTAAAAGCAAAAAGAATTAAAAAATAAAGCAAAAAACAACAAAAATAAATAATAATGCAGAAAACAAAACAAAAAACTGGAAAAAATAGTGCCGCCATCGGGCCCCCACGGCTGAATACGACTAGAAACCCTACATGGGCTGTGATTCAGGCCCGCAAGAGGCCAAGTAGGCTCACATGCACATAGCTAGTGACAGATTAGGCCCGAAAGCCTGCAGTTGAGAGGAGCTCGAGAGGGTTGGCGCAGCAGCGCTTATAAACCACTCTCGAGCTCTCTCAACTAGCGAGGTGGGACTAAACTTTTGGGCGCGGGGCAGCACAAGGCCTTTGGTCCCGGTTGGTGGCACCAACCGGGACTAAAGGGTGCAGTAGTCCCGGTTCGTGGCACCAACCGGGACTAATGCCCCTTTGCTAGTCGGTTGGTGCCTGCCGACCAAAGGCCGCCGCTTCCGCCCTTTGGGCTCTTGAAAAGAGGCCTTTGGTCCCGGTTGGTGGCACCAACCGGGACTAAAGGTAACATTAGTCCCGGTTGGTGCCACGAACCGGGACTAATGCCCTTGCTATATAAGAAAACACTTGGGAAATTTCAGATTTCCCTCGCCACTTTCCTCCCGACGACGCCGAGCACATCGACGCCGCCAGGCTGCCCTGACGCCGCCCGTCGCCCCCGCCGTCGCCGTCGCCTCGCCCGTGCCCGTCGTCGCCCGTCGCCCGCGCCCTCGCCGTCGCCCGCGCCCTGCCCGCGCCGCCCTCTCGCCTGCCGGCGTGCTCCGCCCGGCCCACCACCGTCGCCCGCCCCCTGCCCAGCCGCGCCCGCCCAGCCCGCCCTAAATCGTCATCCGCCTCTGCCCGGACCCGCCATCCTCGCTGCAGCTTGGTCCGGCCGTACGCCCTCCTTTTCATATTTTTTCATATATATATGCTTGTTTTATATATTTTTTGTATGAATGTATGTATTTTTCAATTGTAATATGCATGGTGTTTTCAATTGTTCTCTGATTTAGTACATTAATTTTAGGTTAGTTTCATTTTTAGAAAAGTTTTATATATTTAGGACGAAGGAAGAGAAGGAAGAAGGAAGAAGAAGAAAAAGTTTTATATATGCAAAAGTTACATTTTTAGAAAAGTTTTATATATCTAGCTAGAAAGAAGGAAGAAGAAGAAAAATAAGGAGAGGAAAAAGGAAAATAAGAAGAGGAAGAAAGGAGAAGAAGAGGAGAAATAAATAAGAAGAGGAAAAAGAAGAAAGAAGAGGAGAAGAAAGAAGAAATAGAGAAGAAGAAAAAATAGAAAATATTCTATTTTTTCTTCTTCTCCTCTATTCCTTTCTTCTTCTCCTCTTTTTTTCTTCTTTTTTTTCTTCGATCTTCTCCTCTGTCATCGTTGATATACTCCTCCCGATAACTTCAGCATGAGGGGGGGGGGGGTCCATATACCCCCTCCCGATAACTTCAATACGTGGGGGGGTCGATATACCCCCTTCCCGGTAACATTAATTTCTCCCGTGTATGTATCTAAATGCCGTTGTCGATATTACCCCTTGAAGTGTTGTCGATATTATCCCGGGTCGAGGGTTCTAGGGTCGAGGATCGAGGGTTCGAGGATCGTCTAGGGTCGAGGGTTCAGGTCGTCGAGGTTCAAGGGTCGAGGATCGCCGAGGTCGAGAGAGGTTTCCTAGTGTCAAAGTATTGAAGAAATCCATGGCTTCATCATTAGCCGGAAGTAACCAGGACATGATGGTACGAAGTCCTCCAAAGTTATTCTGGAATGGAGTCCCGGATAGGATAATTTGCCTTTTTGTACGAATTTCAGCAAAGGCCTTCCAAATAACGATATTCGGAAGGTTCTTGCTGAACTTTGTACCAAAAAGCGAATTATCCTATCTGGGACTCCGTTCCAAAATAACTTTGGAGAGCTTCGTACCATCATGCACCTACATTTTCGCCTAATGATGAAGACATGGTTTTGTTGAATCCTTTGACACTAGGCAACCTCCCGACCCTCGGCGATCCTCGACCCCTTGACCTCGACCGCTCGGTGATCCACGACCCTCTACCCTACATGAGCGTCGATGCCCACGTCACTTGTGGGACATAGATGTAGTGTTCAACGCCGACCCCTCCCGATAGCTTCAAAGCGTGGGGGTGGGGGTCGATATTACCCTCCTAGCTTGAAGCGTTCTCGAGGCCACCCCTAACCCTTGAAGCGTTGTCGAGGCCACCCCAAACCCTAGAGAAGCAGCGTCGAGGCCACTAATATGATTCCTTATTGTGATTAGCTAGCTAGTTCTATGTTTGCCACTAATATATCCATATCTGTCATGTTTGAATAATAATTCCCATGTTGTAAATATTTGTAGAAACTATGGACACCCCCCGAGACGAAGCACAAGAAGCGTTGTTGAGGGACATAATCGCACAAGGAAGTGATGCCATCTGCTCGTTGATGTTTCTCAACGACAACGATGGTCTGGAAGGAGAGGGTGAAGAAGCAGCTGGCTATGATTTACATGGCTCCGATGACCCAATGCCGGTGCAAGAAGGAGAAGGTGAAGAAGTAGACCGTGAGGACGGCTCCGGTGATCACCAAACCGAGTCCGGCCAGGTATATATATTAGTTAAGCCTGTGCTGACTAGCTCTCGTCTTTGTTTTGGTATGTACACATATTAATTAACTCTCATCTTTGTTCTTTTTTCTAGCCCTCCGGATCGAGCACAACTTCGGTAAAGAGACGAGGCCCAAGAAAAAGTTGAGCTCGGATGAAAAGTTTGAGATCATATAAATCGCGTGACGACCAACCGATTGAACCCTACCGGACAAAGAAGGCATTTGTTGCTTTCGGTCACGGGGTTACGGTTAGGGACAAGATCCCGATCAGCATCCACCAATGGTATAAGCCTAAGAACGAAGACCACGAGGTGTCTTGTGTCAATGATATGCAGAAAAATGATCTTTGGACTGAGCTGAAGTCAAATTTTACCCTACCGCTAGAGGATGATCCGGAGAAGCCGATAATAGAGCCATTAATCAAGTCTTTTGCTCTTAAGAAGATGGCAGAACTATTCAGGAATTGGAAGAAAGAACTCAATACGTATGTCGAAAAAATGAGACACCAGAATTCAAGGGCAAATATGAGAAGATCAGAGATGATGGCCCGCATTTGTGGCCTACAAGACATCGGAAAAGAGTAAAAAGATGTCGGCGACAAACAAGAGAAATGCTGCGAAGAAGAAGCTTCACCATCGCCTGGAGTCGAGGCTACCTCGTAGCCCGGCCTAAGTGGGCCAAGGCTGAGAATGATCTGCTTGATAAAGGGATCGAACCGTAGACAATGAATCGCCAGACCGTTGCGGACTTGGTTCTTCGGGGCGGCGGATCCTTGGACCCTATAACAGGAAGTGCATTTGGACGGACGAACAATTGGACATACCGGTCAAGAGGCTTCAAAGCAATATATCGAAGCAGCGCAACAAGGGAAGTTCGTTCCAGACAGGAGAAGGACGAGCTCACAATGGCCCTCGGGAATCTCGAGCACCTGGACGGACACGAGGCACGCCAGCTCCGCTTCGTGGAAGGCTGGATTTCCGGACGCAGGGGTTACAAAACCCATGAGAGGAGGAAGAAACTGAAGCAGAGCCAAATGCAAAGCGCTGCGAAAGGGTAATGGGGCTACGGGAACGAGAAGAGGAACGAGAAGCAGCAGATCACAACAAACGACTGCGAAGCTTCCCCGAAGCTACCCCGCCATCTCAACGGAGAAGCAGCGTGGCTTCCACCGAGCTGCTTCAGCCAGAGCAGCATGCCTTGACGGCTCCTGCCAGCTATCCCGTGGATGCTATCACGGATGATGAAAATTGCCACCTTATGGTGCAATGGAGCAATTTGAAGGTCAAGGCGGCTGTTGGCTCTGTTTATCCTACTAAACCCGACTCAACTTTTCACTACCGGCCGATTCCAGAAGGATATGCTAAGGTGATGGTCGATGAAATAACGGAGGGATTTGAGGACCTCGGCTTGACCACCCTACGGTGAAGGGGAGTATCGGCTGGGTTACGCTCAAGACTCCATGCCTATGGCGGAAGGATCTCATCAACCTTCCAGGCTGGGCGCCTCCGCCTCCTCCTCCTCCTCCCGTGAGTCAGGGCACTCCGCCTCCTCCACCGCCTCCTCCTCCCGTGAGTGGCGATCGGGGCACTCGGTGGCTCCTTCTCCGGCGTGGCGGCACTCCGCCTCCTTCTCCGCTTTGCACCGGCGCCCGAGCAGCCAGCCTCCTCCTTCTCCGCCTCGTCGGCAAAGGCGGAAGAGACCCGCCGTCGCTCCGGCTGCTCCAGTGGCGTCGTAGTCCTTCTCCTCCACCTCGTAAGCAAGGAAAGAAGACATCCGCTCCGTCTGCTCTGCCGGCGTCTAGCAGTACAGCCAAAGGCGGGAGGAGATACAGATTCGGTCCTTCTCTGAAGACCCCAGAGAAGTTACCGTACGAGAGGAGCGATGAGGAAAACGCGAAGATCGTGCAGACCGAAGTGGATGACTGGTTTCAAGGGTTGAAAGCAAAGAGACATCCACCTCCGGAGGAGAAGGTAGATCCGGTGAAAGCGAAGCACACTCTGGCTGCCCTGACAAAACCACCCAAGTCTCCGCCGAAAGGCAACTATGAGCGCATTATTGGAAAGGCATTTGCGAAGCGGAGAGGTCGGGAAATCTTGTCGTTGATCAAAGGATGAAAGAATGACGAACTGGGAAACAAATTGCCCAGCTCGGCGAACAAGCCAGCAATCGTGCCCCGCTCAAGGTGCACCTGCTAGCGACATCGTCGATCCGAGGATGGTGCCCGGTTATGGCAATCCTGCAGATTACACCTTGACGATGTACATTATGATTTCTTGGAGGTGCAGATACAAAGATCTGATGCAGGAAGCCTCTCGTCAAAGATGAAAGTTCTCTATCAACGATGATGCGAAGATTGCATGATTGGTACATGAAAACCTGCAAAGAGTCTCGAGGGTAGGAGTACTTTGTATGTGAGAGTTAAAGGAGCATGACCTCCTTGGAATTGAATTGTTGCCTATTCCATTTGAGGAGTTCTATCAGTTTTCAATCAATTGGCCCTCGATAAAGCAACGGTCACCTGCTCATGCGTAAGTAGTACTACTTACATCATTAAGTCTCTCTATATAACTCAGCTCTTTCATTGCATGTATTTATAATTATCCTCACTATATTATGCAGATTGAAGATCGCCGAATTGAAGAAAAGACAAGTGGGTGATATTGGGTTCATTAAC
Organism: Aegilops bicornis; assembly: GCA_021605145.1. Taxonomy (NCBI): domain Eukaryota; kingdom Viridiplantae; phylum Streptophyta; class Magnoliopsida; order Poales; family Poaceae; genus Aegilops; species Aegilops bicornis. Next base: position 29,494,844 of record CM038671.1, on the reverse strand, counting down.
ACATATCTCATAGATGCAACTGAGGTTAAATTTCATGCCGAAGATACCGAGGCCAACTTGCTACAATCGTTGGTAATAAATGAACACAAAGATATAATACTCTTTCCTTACAACTTCAAGTGAGTGTTAGTCTTGTGGCATATTCGGTTTCCTTATTAGTCCAGGTTATAGTAATGTAATATTGATGAGTTATGCATGTGTGCGCAGCTACCACTATATTCTCCTAGAGATTAAGCTTGAGAAGGGAGTAGTAACTGTCTTAGACTCCAAGCGAAAAGATCCCAAGGAGTATGCGGACATGACTGAAATGCTCGAGAAGTAAGTTAAATCGATCATTATCCACCATATCAGCAACTTTGTTCATTTCTGATATCAAGTAATTGTTTTCTTTGTATGGCAGGGCTTGGAGAAAATTCACCAAAAAAGCTCGGGGACTGCCGAAGAAGCTGCAATTTAGACACCAGTAAGTACTATATAGTAGCATATTCCACGCCAAGCATCTCCTAGTGATTCAAGCGCTAGTTTCATCAATACCATTTAGCATGCTTGCTAATTATCAGTTTGATTGACCTCTGTTTCTTGTAAAGTGGTTGTGGCAGGAACAAGGGAATGATTTCTGTGGATACTATGTTTGCGAGTCCATCCGCCACACGACCTGTGAGAGGGGCTACTCCGACAAACAATATGAAGTGCGTAAATAAAAATATTCACAATTTTATTTTATTACCATCATTTGTGTTGAGTTTCATTCATATATATATATATGTATTGACCCCTTTCTTAAAATTAGATGTTTCGGAAGCGGGATGAACTCCTAGCACCAGATCGCATGCGAGCAATTCAAGAGGAATTGGCGGCATTCTTTCTTGACCACGTGATCGTTGAAGACGGAGAATACTATGTGGACCACGCGTCCGTATTGTAAAAGATAATTATTGTATATATGTAGCGGTAGTGTCGGATAGATATACGAGAACTTGTTGTTCGACCAATCTCTCGGAGAAGGAGAGGTGGTCGATATCACTTCTCTCTGTATGCATATATGTTCATGACGATCTTACATTTACTTAATTACTAGCTAGCTAGCGTGTCTAGCTAGTCCTCTCTATACGTATGTATAGTAAGTAGCGTCGACCAAGCACGGACAAAAGAGAGGACACTTTTCTCTATTAATTAGCTAGCTATAGCACAATATATGAAACACCTAAATTAACCCCCCAAACCCCCCCCCCCCCCCCGCCCTTTTCAAAAAAAAAAACAAAAACCACAACCATAGAAATGCTGACACGTGGATGCCTATTGGCACCAACCGGGACCAAAGGCCCTCCTGCACAGGCTCGGGACAGGCCACGTGGAGGCCCATCGGTCCAGTTCTAGATTGAGCGGGACTAAAAACAGTATTAATCTTGACCCTTTAGTCCCGGTTGATGAACCGGGACTAAAGGCCCTCACCAACCGGGTCAATAGGCCCCTTTTCTACTAGTGATTGCCCATACGATACAAAAGATACACTAGTAAAAAAAGGGGCTATCGTCCACCCTGGTTTAGCCCATTAGTCCCGGTTCAATCCAGAACCGGGACTAATGTGAGCATTTATCCCGGTTCGTGCGGCTAAGGCATTAGTCCCGGTTCACCTGTGCCCTTTAGTCCCAGTTTGTGCCTCAAACCGGGACTAAAAATCTTGATACCCATTAGTCCCGGTTCATGCCTCAAACCGGGACTAAAGAGTAGACCTTTAGTCCCGGTTTGAGGCACGAACCGGGACTAATGGGGTTGAGACCTTTAGTCCCGGTTCGTGCCACGAACCGGTACTAAAGTTCCCATTTTCAAACTCTAACCCCCCGGTGGATCGCCTTTTCAATTTTAAAAAAATAAAAGAAAATGATGGAAATGTCAAAAAAATAAAAGAAAATAAGTTTCCCATGTGATATGTGGTCTAGTTGTTGGGAAAATTTGCAAATGTGAATTTTGACTTTATTTGCAAAATCTCTCTGAAAGTTGTAAATATGGGCATAACTTTTGCATACTAACTCGGATGAAAAAGTTTTTTATATGAAAAATCATCTACTCGAAAAGTTACATCCAAATTTAATCGGGGGAACCCCGTTAAACATTTTCAAAATCCTCAAAACCTAACAGAAAAAAAGTTACGGGGCTTTTAATATCTAGAGTGGAAAAAATCGACAAAATTTCAAACTGTGGTCAAACAATGGTGAAACCATGGTCAAACTGATTATTCTAGAATATTAGTGTTACTAAATAATTTATTCAGTTATTTTGAATTTTGGTCAAATCTGGTCAACCTGTGGTGAAACTATGGTCAAACTATGGTCAAAACATGGTCAAACCATGGTCAAACTAATTATTCTAGAATATTAGTGTTACTAAATAATTTGTTCAGTTATTTTGAATTTTGGTCAAATCTGGTCAAACTGTGGTCAAACTGTGGTCAAACTATGGTCAAACCATGGTCAAACTAATTATTTAAAATAACTATTGTTTTCTAAATAATTATTGTTTTTGAAAACAATAGTTTGAAACTCAAACAGTGAAATGTGTCAATTCATGCTCAAGAAAAATTCAGGAGGGTTAATAGGATTGACATCTTACTATTGTCGAGGAAAACAACAAGTGCAGACTTGGAAGCGAGGAGAATAGAACCCGGAAGTTAAGCGTGCTCAGTGGGGAGTGGGAGGATGGGTGACCGTTCGGGAAGTTAGGTGATTTGGAATGATGAGGGTGATTAGAGAAGAGGATAAATTGAGCGGTGATGAGGGGTCTTGATTAGAGATTAGGGATTAAAATAATTCAGAACTTTGAAAATAAAAAATTATTCAAAAAATTCAAAAAAAATTCAAAAAATTTCAAAAAAAATCATAAAATTTCCATTAGTCGGTTGGTGTTACCAACCGACTAAAGGTGGAGCCCACGTGGCGCGGCCTTTAGTCCCGGTTACAGATTGAGCAAGGACTAAAGAGGAATTAGTACCGACCCTTTAGTCCCGGTTCACCAACCGGGACTAAAGGCCCTTACCAACCGGGACAACAGGCCCTTTTTCTACTAGTGATAGTCCATATAACTAATAATCCGTACAAAAGAGAGCTAAAGGATTAGACCGTCCATATAACTAATAATCCATACATATAATTAGAGGTCCGTACAAATACTAATCTATGTAGCTTGTCGCGCAATAAACAAAGAGCTCACAATCCTATCCCGCGTGTCGTTCATGTTGCCTTCATCGGATGAAGTGGGAACGACATCGCCAAGCAAAGGTGTTGACCGTGAGACTACAGGCATGTAATTTTCATTATCATGACATTTATCAAACTCTTTATCGCGTAGCTTGTCGTCCCTGATGATATTGTGAAGCGTCATACAAGCACTGATGATCATCGTCTGACTTCCCACCTTGAAGTGTGGCACATCCCTTAGGATGTGCCATTTCTGCTTGAGCACACCAACACTAGTAGAAAAATGGTCATACGTGAAGCACATTAGTGCCGGTTTGAATTTGAGTCGGTACTAATGTATACATTAGTGCCGGTTCGTGGGGCCGATCAATAGCACCAGTTCATGGCGAACCTTTAGTACCGGTTCATGCCACAAACCGGTACTAAAGAGGCTGTGTCAGCCTACGGTCAGGCTATGGCCCCACCATCACCATTTAGTGCCGGTTCGTACCACGAACCGGTCCTAATGACGTTAATAATGGCAGGATGTTTTAATTAGTCCCACCTCGCTCCCCTAACAAGCTTTTTACCACCTTAAATATGTTATTTCTCAAACTATCATAAGCACTTGGTCTTCATTGAACTCTATGTGTAGAATTTGTGGCCTCAATATGAGTCTTCATCGGTTTATAAATCGTTGATGACTCATATTGACAATTCAGATTGTACACACAAAGATCATTGATGATCAAAGTATTTTTGATGTTAGATGATCATATTGACAATTTAGATCAGAAAGAAATATAAGATCATGATGTAAATGCTCTTATATTTTTTTGCGTTCGATATGCACCATTCAAAGCGGCGCCATCAACTTTCAACCATTTCTGCCTTCATTTGCTATTTTTCATGCATTCAATGATTTGTTTTGAGAACTAAATGACCTGGAAATTGAAAAGCACTACAAATGAACTCTGAAAAAGTTGAAACTTGGCATGGTGTCATCATTTCACCCACATAGATTGTTCAAAAAGTAGAGAGGGTTACGGCAAAACTAGATGCACTTTGTTCACAAACTGGACAATCTCTTTCAAGTATTCAGGTTTGAACGAAATTAAACTCATCTGTTACAAAGGCATTTCATTTTTTAAACTTATTACAACTCAGACTTTTTGTGCATTCAAGATGCACCATTCAAAGCGACGCCATCAACTTTCAACCATTTCTGCCTTCATTTGCCATAACTGTTTTAAGCGCACCACCTTTAGTACGGTTGGTGGCTCCAACCGGTACTAAAGGGTGACCAGTACTACAGTTGCTTAGGAAACTGTTTTTAGTCCCACCTCGCCAAGAGAGAGGGACTAGGAGCGGTTTATAAGCCCTGAGTGCAAGAGCGATGAAGAAGAGGCTCAATGCTCACGTTGCTTAGCTTCAAGCCTTGAGGAATATGGTAGATTGCACGGAGCTATGCGCAAAGTGCAGTTTACACTATTCCGAAAGGCTTGAAGCAAATTAATCTAGCATTGCACCTCTTTTTTATTTTTAATAACTTATTACAACTCCGGACTTCTTCTATTATGGCAAAAACTAATTGCACGTTGGCATTTCTTTTTTTTAACTTTGGTTATAACTCCCGACTTTGACCATCAAGTTTTGCAGAAATGAAAAAAGAGCAGAAAAGAACAATAGCAGAAAAAAAACTATTGCTGAAAATAAAAACTATATAAAAAAACTACTCAGAAATAAATAGAACAAAATAAATATAGCAGAAAAGAAAAAACTGCTCAGAAATAAATAGAAGAAAAAATAAAGCAGAAAAGGAAAAAATTATATTTGCTATTTTTCAATCGTTTACAAAATGACCGTGAAATTGAAAATCACTACAAAATGAACTCTGAAAATGTTGAATTTTGGCAAACTAGATGAAAAACTACTCACAAATAAATAGAAGAAAATAAATATAACAGAAAAGAAAAACTATACAAAAACTACACAGAAAGAAATAGAAGAAAAAATAGCAGAAAAGAAAAAACTACAAAAAATTGAGGCGCTGCCACAGGCCTGCTAGGCCACAGAGTGCAATTACAGGCCTTAAAGGCCCGCAGACTCACAGGCAGCGCAGAATTTAGGCCCACAAGCCTGCTATATAGAGGAGTTTGAAGAGGTAGCCGCTGCTGGGTTTATAAACCATTGCGGCTGCCCTTCGCCCGACAAGGTGGGACTAAACTTTGGGGGGGCTGGGCGTGGCCTTTTGTACCGGTTGGTGGCTCCAACTGGTAATAAATATCACCCTTTCGTACCGGTTGGCGCCACCAACCGGTACTAAAAACTGCTCTTCGTGCCTCTTGGCACAGCCAAAGTTGGCCTTTAGTACCGGTTGGTGGCTCCAACCGTGCTAAACTCACCCTATATATACACTTACGAAATTTCAGTTACATCTCCCACTTCTTTCGTCAACCTCTCTCGCGCCGCTCCCGTCATGCCGCCCGTCGCCCGTCGTTGCTAAATGTCCCGCCGCCGCCCGAGCGCCGCGCGCCGTCGTCATCGTCTCGCCGCCCGTCCGTCTGGATCTCGCTCTCTCTCCTCGCGCGTACCCGGCCACGCCGCCGCGTCCGCCCACGCCTCGTCCGTCCCGCCGCCCGAATCAGCGCCCCGCCCGTCTGTGGCGCCCCTTTCGTCTGTCTGGCGGCGTCTGAGCCGCACACACACACACACACATATACCACACACACGCATACACACACACATACACACATACGTACTAGATTATTTTTAGTTCAATTATTAATATAACTAGTTTATTTTTAGTAAGAAAAATTAGGTATATGAGATTTGAACTAGTTCAATAATTAATATAACTAGGTTAATGAGTTTTCTTGTTTATTTAATTTTTTATATATTTTGAGTTTATATAAATGTTAGATTAATGTCGAATGTTAGATGAATTAGATAGAAAAGTTAAATATATAGTAATGTCTTTTTATAGTAAGTGCTTAGTAGTTGAACTAGTTGATTTAATAAAACTGGTTCATTTTACTATAGAAGTAGTTTATTTTTAGCAAGAAAATTAATAGAACTAGTTTATTTTTTAGTTAAAGAAATTATTCCCGCATCGACGTGGACGATGCCTATCCCGCATCCTCGTCGTCGACTCGGCGGAGGACGACACCTGCTTGACCAGATGGGCCATGTCCGGGACTAGGCTCCGCCGGGGTGGTACTGGGAGGTGCTACCTTCCGGGGGGCGTAGCTTGGTGAGGAGCCAGCCCGTCGTTGACCCGATCCTTGTTTGGTGGCGGTCGCGTGGGCCAGTGACGGTGCCGAGGCATATGCATATGATTAGTTGAATAATAATTATCTAATTTAGTCTTTGAATTATGAACGTATAGGAAATGTCATCATCGGAGGACGAAAGTCTCCCGGGAGTGCGACTGGTGCCACGACGATCGAGGTGAGTGCGACAGGCCTCACCGGACGACGGTCGGCGCTTCAAAGATTAAGCCCGAGGAGACCTTCGAAGTTGAAACGGTACGCAACAATGACAAGTGTTTTTTTCATAATTAAGCATGACTTCAACTATTTCAACGTGTAATTTTAATCTTTTACAATTCGAGTATAGTTAATCCCATGCCATGCAAGACGCTATGTCTTGGAGAGGATGGATTTTGAAGACCATGAAAATTTTGAAACGAAGAAAATTCACCTAAAGACCCATCTTGATGTGGATTTTGAAGTAAAGTTGTATAATGCTGAGAGCGTAACCCATTTTGGTTGCAAAAATTGGGAAGCATTTTGCAAATTGTATGGTTTTGATGAGGGTATGCTTGTCACCATGGATCTTGGTGATCCTGAAATCGAGCAAGACAATATGGACATTTGGGTCCTTGTTGATACTCCTCCAGTTCTACCGCTATGTGAGTTTCTCAAACATAGTTAATTATTAATAGAACTTATATTGTTCATTTCAAAATAGTTGACAGCTTATTTTCATTGACAGCTTATTTTGAAGTATCAAAGAATGTGCGTAAGATGGTAGATAGAACTTACTACACCGATGGCTCTGAGTTAACTTACAAGGAGAAAACTCATCTGGTTGGATTTTGTAATGATATTGAGAATTACAATATCTACAATCGAACTCCTCAACATTATGGTCAATACGTGCCACTAGTGCACGTGTTGAACTACGGTAACTACCATGGAGATACCCTGGTAAGTTTTATTATTATTACGACATCCGTGCATCTTTTTGCACACTTCTAAAACTAGTACATCATTGCTAACTACGAAGTTATTACTATGTTGTTCAACAGAGAATCCTAGAGGATTGTGTGCCTCATTTGATGTATCAGAATGGCGGCAGCCTTCGTGTTTTGAATATATATCCAGGTCATCCTACGAATCTCAACTGTCCATACCGGATTTCTAAAACAAGTGGAGACATGACAATCAAAGGATGGAAAAAATGTATGGACAGTCGTAAGGAGCTTCTTGGAAGCAAAAGGAAGCGAGGCGCAAGAATTGGAGATAGGATGATCTCCATTCTTCATAATGGAGAGTCAGGGTCTATATTGTTTTATGCTATTTTACCTTAAGTGTGTTTAGGTCTGATCCTACCTGATATTGATGATCATGTGCTAAGAACAATTATGTAGGGTTGGGTTCGATGACTATGAGGATGATGATCGTATGACTTATTATTAATAACGAGTAGAAGTTGTATGATGATGCTTGATTAATTAACTAGTAGGACTTGTTATTATATATGATGATGTATGATGCGAGCATGCATGAGTTATTATATATATATATATATATATATATATCTATATATATATATCTGCGGGGGAAGCGAAAAAGAATTAAAATGGAAAACACAAAATTATATGCAAAATAATCATAAAACAAAAACCCCCAAACATTTTAGTACCGGTTGGTGTTACCAACCGGTACTAAAGGGCTCCCGGCCCCCGGAGCTGGCTCGTGCCACGTGGTTGCCCTTTAGCACCGGTTCGTGCTGAACCGGTACTAAGGGGGGGGGGGGGCTTTAGTGACCACACTTTAGTGCGGTTATGTAACCGCACTAAAGGAACCTCTGAACAGTGCTATTGCCCGGTTCTGCACTAGTGCAAATGTGCGTTCAATCACATTCCGAAGAGAAGAGTGAAGATAATTGAACACCTCAAATTTACCACTCGGTGGGCGGCGGCCAGACCGAAATTCGGCAAGGAGGTAGGTTGTCCCTTTGTAAGGAGCTAGATATCCCACCCTGTTAGGATAACCAGAATCAACAAGGTAGTACATATCTACATCCATCGAGAATAAATTTGAGCACATGTACAAATTAATACAAACAATCTGTACAAAATTAGAACACTTGATTTGTGTACCTTCAGGAGGTGCAGGATAAGTAGTAGCATACTTCAATATACTGTGGTGTAAAAACCGTGTGTCATGTAATCTTCTCGCCCAACCGGCAACGACAAAGGTAAATCTCATGTCAAAGTCACAAACTGCCAACACATTTTGACTTGTGTAACTATGTCGACCCATATAGTTGCAGGTCTATTTAGCGGGAACTATAACGGGAATGTGAGTACCATCAATTGCGCCAATACAACCTTTGAAGTGAGGCCAGAAACGTTTATCCCTAATTTTTGGATGCACATCTGCGAATGTAGGATCTCTAGGTTTGATGATGTCTCCTCCTAGAGAATTTACACAGTGCAACACATGATTGAACTTCCTATGGATTGTTTTAGTTGACCGAACAAACCGATCTTCGGCTTGGCGAAATGATTGAGGGTCTCCAAGCATCCACAAGAACATGCCTGGACTTTCCAAGCATTCAAATAAGCAAATGGTACAGACCAACAACTTGGCATAATCCAAGCAAAGAACTAAGCAATTATTCTAAACGAGAAGTTACATAGCATAATCATGCGCTCTCTAGAGCCAATCAAACCTTCCTTCCTTGGTCTGAAACGATGCAAACATTTCTCTATACTCGGCCTTCATAAATAGCATGCTCGAAGAGAAAAAGAGAGGAGTTCCTTCCTCAACTCCACATTCACAAACCATCTCCATTGCCTCATTCATACTAGGGCCAACCGGAGGAGGGGGGGGGCAACCAGAGGAGGGGGAGGACGAGCCATGCTGGAGCTAGATGCTTCTTTTATACTTTCAGCCGTTACACATATCGCATCACTAGCCTTCTTGTACATCCGAACAAATGGGTTCTTCTCATCTTGAGCAGAAAAATCATCTTTAAGGACTTGGTCTTTCGCTGCTTCTTTGGTTTTGCTTTGATGACTTCATCATCATCCTCTGCACTATCAGTGTCATCACTAACATCCTCCCTGTCCAATGGTATCTCACCGGGGATAGCTGACTCGGCACCGGTGACATGACGGTCATCAAACATGAGGTCCATTTCAGCCAAGTTGGGTGGTCCTCCATTCCTATACTTTGCATGCTCTGTATTTTTTTTGAAATATAGCAAAAGAACAAACGGTCAGCTAAATGGATAATTAAGATAATATAAACCCAATGTAAATGCTATGAGCAACATGAACTTACTATTAGGTGAGTGTTCCACCAATCAGTATCAGCATCAATGGTTCCTAGCTTAGCATTCCATCCAAGTCCAGATGCGTCAATTTGCAGTTGTTTCCATTGGCAATACATAGTTTTGAGATTTTCCCATCTATTCTTGAATTGCATCCTCACATAACTTTTCTTAGTTATCTGCAACCAGCTCTCCCCCAAATTCTTATATCCTCTAGGACTCAAGAACGCCCCCGGCCTATTGCCTGCTTCAACTTCCCTCGCACACAACTCGCAAAATACCCTAGTATGGTATGCATCCCAAATTGCATTGTCTGTCTTGTCTGCCTTCTTCGTTGCCTTCTTCGCTGCCTTCTCCATCTAATTCATTTTCACCATAATTTATACCAGAATACAGCACAAGGAAGAACTATGTATAGCAAACAAGCATGTCCAGCAAACAAATAGAAAAAGATATGTCCATCATGAAACAAGCATAGCCATTTGACCCAAGAAGAGCATCTACATGTACATCCAGCAAGCAGAGCATCCACGTCAAGCTTCAAATATTAATTTACCCATCAATGAACAATAATTATGCATCATATATCAGCATCATGTATGAAGACTCAATCAACCAGAGCATCCACGTCAAGCAATATGCCAGCATATTAATCAAGCAGGGCATCCGCAAAGAACAGAAATTTCTGCCAAGAAAATCTCACCCCAACCGACGATGACATCGTTGCTCGAGGGAGTGGGCGTCATTCTCCGGCGGTGTATGAGAAGGCGAGTGAGGGCGTTGGCCGGTGAAGGGGACCGGCGAAGACGGCGAGTGGAGGCGGCGGCGGCTCTTGCCGCGGCGGTGGCGTCTCTTGCGGTGGGCGAGGACAAGAGGAGGCGGCGGCGGAACCCTAGGTTCATCTCCCTCTCGCTGTCTAGTGAGTGGGTTTGCGATGAGGGAGACGAGATGAATGTATCGATTGAAACAGGGCTCGGTCGCATTCCTTTCGTAATTGCGTTGAACTGTCAAGGGCGTCGGTGGAAATTTGACCGAGGGAAATCAGCTTCCTAGTGGAAGCACGACTGGCCTCGCTTCGCCCTATACCACGTAAAAAGGCCTGAAACCATTTTTGACTGTCAGCCGAAAACTGCCCCGTTTTAGCTGTCTGTTACAGCTTTAGCTTATTTCTACCGGAAAATGCTCTCTAAAACCCAAACAAACACAGCCATAGTTTTCGCCCCGGGCCGGCCCTGCCTACCCATTCCAGCCAGGCTTCGAGATCAACTGCATCGGCGACATGACCATTCTGGGGAACAGTACCAGCCAGTATCACTATCAGGGCATGTACAATAATGGTTGATAAGGTAGTCTTATTTTAATTGCATGTAATTTAGAGATGACAAAAGAATATGTCTACAACGTGTCATCTTTTAGCCATATCTTCAATAACTAGCTATTCCTAAAAACGTGGTGAGACATATTATGCTAAGAGATTATCTCTTGCCTTCTTCTAAATAAGAGAAGACAAGCCTTTTCTTATGATTTCTTTCTCCTCTATCTTATCATTTATCCTACATGGCATTGTTAAGATAGAACCATTGTACATGCCCTCAGGTGCTAAGCCTGGCCGTGACACTGTGTCCAGAGGCCAAAGGTGATACTGCCGGTGGCATACCGGTGCTACAGCCCCAATGATAAAGTCACTCACACACACGACAACGGCGTAGACTTCAACTCGGCCGGTGTCTACCGCGCGCATCTCTAACACTAGGAACGAACTCTTCATCCTTCTTTTTGCGAAAGGAACTCTTCGTCCTTGCCTACACCCTCATCTTTACCGCCAGCGGGCCGGAAAAAAAAACTATGCGGGATGTGTCGCCTATGCAAATGACTCCAAGAGCGTGTAGGACGGCGCCTGTGGCGGAGTCGTCGACATCCCGCCGGGCCTGACGGACAACAACATGTGGTTCACCGGCTGTGGCGTTTGGTCGCACGCCCCTGCGACTACACTCTCATCGTGGTGAAATACTGCTACAATTTCAGTGTGGCTGACCTCGGTATTACGACGATTGGCAGGAAATTGCCGATGCTGCTAGATTGGCAGGAAATTGCAGTTACTCCAAATGACTTAATGTCCGATGCGTCGTATCTTCCCCATCCGGGCACAGGTAGAAGACTATTCCATCGGAAGTATTACAGGCCGTCGAGGTAAGCATGCGACCAACCCCCAAGTCGGCAATCTTTACTCTGTTAGCGGCATCAATCAAAGTGTTGCCTGGTTTAATATCTCGATGAACAGTTTTTTGGCTATGAAAATAGGCAATACCTGATAGCATTTGTTTAGCCACACAGGCAAGCTATGTCTCGTCAATGATGTGCCGACCTTCAAGTGATCCTGAGTCCATAAATTCAAGCAGAATCCTAATCTTCCCTTCAGACTGATATGTATCATAATACCTAATGAGGTTTGGATGCTTCACGGTCTGTAATATGGATATCTCTCTCTCTTTATCTCTTCTTCTTCTTGTTGTTTTCCTCGAATATGCCCAAAAGTTCCTTCAATGCAAACAATTGGCCGGTGACTTGTGCCATTGGCGAGGCTTGATGAAGATTGTTGAAGGGGCTAATCAGAGTTGAGGGGGCAAAGAAAAAAAGTTATGCATAAATTCCGATAAATCTTGGATATTCAAGTCAATATTTCAGGGTACACACTTAAAAGTTTTTTTAGAGTAGGGGACAATGGACCCCTTTGCCCCAATGAAGCTCCGCCACTGGTTGGTGCCTCATTTCCAAGCAATGCCGCCAGAACCTCTATCGAGGCAGCCTTCCTGGTGCAGCTCCGCCAGCAGGGGCATTTGAGCCGCCGCGTTGATCAAGATTAGTAGCAGTGGGACAGGAATGGAGGCAGTCTTTGCCTTATCAACATCAATGTGGAGTTGGGTAAGGCGGCGCGGCCGCCCTGATGTGCTCGCCTTTGCGTCCTTGCCCCTTTGATCAGAGGTGCTCGACTCTGTCGGTGGAGTTTCCATCATGACCTGAAGGCCACGGTCCTTGCCCCCCGAGGCCCGGAGTGTCCTTGCCCCTTTTATTAGTGCATTCATGTGTATATTCATACTTTATTAACTATTTTGTAATATGTTTTGACAAAAAAAAACTACTACCGTTTGTAATATTGCCCCCACGTTGGTGAAATTCTAGATCCGCCATTGCTGGCCCCCAACCCCGGACGTAGACGCCGGCGCCAATGGTGAGGCCGCGTTCAAATTAAGCCTTTTACAATGGTAGGTGCTTATGCCCTAGTGCTTAGGAAAAAGAGCAGAGTTGCTTTGCAAATAAACGTCGTCTCGCAATGCAGATGTGCTAGTCAGCAGTAGCTGTACCAAGCTGGTGGTGATCATGGTTGTCTAGGCCGTCCTGATCATGGGGATCTGTGCAGTTGCAGCCGTGGCTACAGGAAATGGCACTCTTTGGTGCTAAAAAAATTAGCCTATGTAGGATGCCAGTGGTCGAGGTCATATCCTTTGATGCTGCGGACTGAGATACAAGTGTATTCCTGCACTCTTTTCGCCTTTCAGAATGGGAGAGATGCGAGTAAGAAAACCCTGAATGTTGCATCTTTCGGTTCACTTGACCACTGTGGCATCAAGAAACAAGTCAGACGACCGACCGCTGGCCAATTTTGTTTCATCAGATCTCTCAAGTCAGTGTCAGGCAGATATCCTTGCTCTCTGGTAGATTTGCCCAAAATCCACTACCTACCTATCCACTTGGGCATGCACAAGTACACCCAGACGGGGCTCTCCATCATGCCCAACCTATCCGACAGCTAAGTTGAGAACGAGCAAACAAATCTATGGTGCATATACAACACCTATGAGCTGATAGTAACATGTGAATCGCCTCCTCGTGCAGCCAGGCAGATTGACATAAGCCCACTGACAACCCCGGGCACCCTGCAGTGCTGCAGCAGGCACGACACCCTCCAACATGCACCTCTACGCCGCAACGATGTCCGACCCAAGTGATATTCATTCACTGCTTGATCAATAATAAGCTATATATATCCACACTGTGAACCAACAACAAATCAGGAATTAACAAACACTGTCCCGAGTGCAGCAAAGACGCTTCGTATTCACTTATAGATCTACAACTGTGAGCCTCCTATAATTCAGACGGAGCAGAGGAGCACAGCTTCGTTTTCAGGAAGTATAGGTGTCTGGGAGAGTGAAATCCGAGAGAGGCATCTTGCCTCGGATCATGGCGCCGGCGTTCGGCATGATGTGCCAGTGGAGGACAAGCTGAACTTTCTTGCCCCGCAGACTGGTCCCCTGATGACAGGAGACGAATCGTGTCAAAGAGGAATCCAGTACATGTAACAAAATGGACAAAGAGCGGAGCTTTACCTGGTCAGTCAGGGGATACTTGCTCTTCACCTCCACTTGCACATTTGCCTGGTCTTTGTCAGGTATTATCTTGTCCCATAATGAAACCTGTCAATTGTAATGAAATGAATGTAAGCACGGTTCGACCATCACCCCTTAATGCATTCATGCTGGGAACGACACAATGGTGTTTTGCAGCACTTCTTGGCAAAAGAAAGGCAGATATTCTGAGTGATGATTAAAGTGCATCCCACCAAAATATTACTACTATTTTAAGCAGCTCTCTTGCTCCCAACGTGACAATAGGAATGCTCCATATTGAAGCAGTGCTTAATTACAGAGAGTTATCTGTTCTTGGACAATATAGATAGTGGTAGAAAAATGTAGACCAGGATTAAATGCAAATATTGGCATACCTGGTTCAGGGAATTCTTCGCGGTTTCATACTCAGCGGTCACAAAGGCAAATACCTGATTAAAGAAAAGAAATTAAGTTGCTAGCTTCAATGTGAAGTGGAGCAAATACAACCTCTGTACCAAAATGTAAGACATTTTTTGGTTTTGCATAGGCATAAAAAACATCTTACAATTTGTTACAGAGGGAGTAACTAACAATGTCAACTGAAAAAGATATGGGAGTAGTCAGAAATCGAACTATTTCTTATCTAAGTCAAATATGTTTTCACATTCAGCAGTTTGTCAAGAACATTCTAATAATAGCCCGTGCTTCTGAGTTAAGCATATCAGTAACAAATTGCTCAGTAACATGGCTTACCTGTTAATTATGAGGATGCATTGTCTTGTGTATCTATTACTATTAGTTACAAGCCATAACGAACCACTCAGCACTGAAACAAAAACTATCTTCACTGAATATTTTGCATAAATAACCATATGTTCTGCCCAAATTGAAAAAAAAAGGATTGACAGTACGACGGCTCTTGGTACAGAATGACTGAAGACTATATGAAAGTTTCTCCTTGTGATGCTTCTGCAAGCAGACAGCACTAAATTTGCCAACGTAAAGCTTCATTAGAAAGACTATACTTTCTAATTCTAATCTTTTTTCAAGGTCACTATCTGTTTCTTCTGAAGATAACATGATTTTTTTGTAGCATAACAAAGAAATGATGTATTTCCTCGAGTACAATTTTGCAGCATTCTACATGCTGACAAAATTGAAAAAAAAAGGATCAAGAAAATGACAGCTTTCGGTACAGTAGGACCAAGGACTAGATGAAAAGGTTGCTCCTTGTGATGCTTTCTGCAAGCAACCAGCATTAAACTTCACACCATAAAGCCTCATAAGAAATATTATACATTCTGATTATCATCTTCTTTCAAGGTTGCTATCTATTTCTGATGAAGATACAGCAGTAGAAATTGGCAAACCTAGGTAAGTCTTCATTTAATATTGACTCAATTTTTGCATATAACACTTAAGCAATATTACTTGTGATACACACTTATTATATTATTTGTCAGGCCCACAGATATATATGGCCTCAATTTACCGAGCATCTACACATTCAGAAAGTAGCTTAGAATTGCACATCCTACTGGAATGTAAATATCACCTGCTTTGCGTTCCAGGTGAAAAGTGATTCCAAATTTGCAGATAGACTGAAGGTCAAGGTCACCTGTCACATTTGTTTTCAGAAATTTGTCAGTGGTGCTGCAATAGAAATAACATGGCGTACATATGAAAGATGAATTTGCTTGCGGCGTTGTGTCAATGATGATAGTAATAGCAACTGTGCAATAATAGTAAGACAGTCGCAAATGCGCAGATTAGGGACTGCGAAATAATATTACTAAATTGATATTGATGACTCTTTTCAAGAATTTTTCACAAGGAACCGGTTTTATTCAGCGACTTGGCAACTGAATAATTGCCCAAGGGAAAACATTATGTGTTGTAGTAAAATGATGGCCTTATTTCTAGAAGAAAGAACTATATGAAACCTGGAAAACAAAAGGGTGAAGTAAAAGCACAAACCTTGTCGTTCCCATTGATCTGTTTGTGGAATCGATTTATCTTCGTGACCTACGAAAGCACAAGAGACTCAATAAGCAAGCTTTACATGTAAAACAGAAACCATCAGAGGTTGCAAGCGCGCGCTCCTCAACAAGAAAATCATGTCTGACAAAGCAACAAACTATACGGTGACCACAAGGCACAAGCCATGGAATCTGAACCCAACTTTTACACAACTTGTAAAAGCCTAAACACTAGTAGAATAAAAAAACTAGATAAACGAATCAGTGTACAGATGCTTGACCCATCCTACAATGACCCTGTCCCGCCAAGCTGCACCCGGACAGATCGGTGAATCCGCGGACACAGAATCGGTCAGATCCCCACAAGTTGGCTCCCACCGACGACGTCGAGCCCAGAACCCTACCAGGATTCTTCATAGGATTGCGAAATTTCGGCGTTACTGAAGAAATTACAGCCAATAATCGCGAAACAGATTCAGGTGAACGCTCGCAGTTCCGAAGGTCCAACTGCAGACTGCTGCAAAGAAAGGCGGGGAGAGGAGGGGCGGACGCATACGTGGGCTTGGGCTTCGACGGAGGGGACGTGGAAGGCGTCGAGCGCGGAGGCAGCGGCGCAGGTGGCGATGAGGAGGAGCGCCGCCGTCGTCGCCGCGGCCAGCAGCCGGGTCCCCCAGGAGTGCATCGCTCGAGCCCCGCTTCCTTCTGGGCTCTAATTTTTTTCTTTCCCGGACGGAAATCCATTTTGCTTCTGGGGCGTCGGGATATGAACGACGGGCCACGTATGCGCCCTCGGACAGTCGTCCGATTCGAGATCCAACGGCTGAGACGGGTGCAGGCCACGTGTTCGCTGCGATACAATTGGGCCACGTGTTTGTCGTTGGGAAGAACCTTTTTTTTTTTGAGACACAGTTGGGAAGAACTTTTTTTTGAGTCTAAACACGCTTTATTTATTACTCAAACAAGTTCATGGGGTTACAAGAGATGTTTGGAAGGTTTAACAGCCACACATGACGCCCATAATCCAAACCAAAAGCATGCTTAGCGAGGCTATGTGCCTCAATATTAGTGGCTCTACCTTTAAAGATGAAGGAGCAACTACCAAAACTAGTTATTGTTTCCACAATCTCTCTGGTGGTGCTGGCGTAGGCTCCCCCGGTGCAGTTCTTGATGTCATTCACTACCCCTTGGCTGTCGCTTGCGACTAGAATTCGAGCAAGGTCCAGGCTCGCTACGAGCGCAAGCGCCTCGCGGCATGCCAACGCCAAGCGTCGCCGGATCCGTGACTCTATGGATTTTGATAACCGAAGCACCCAAAAAAATTCATGATGAACTTTTACGCACGGCATTGAACGACCCAACGTTTCCGTCTCTGGAGACAGCCCCATCGACTGGGGAGAACTGAATTCAACACTTCGAGTCACCCTGTGAATGGACCGATGTTACCATTGGGCCATTAGCCAGGCCCATAATTTCAAAGTTGATATGTCCTCATAAGAAAAATGGACCATAGGGCCGGTCACGATCAGTCCACAGGGACAAATGAGTTGATCCAGTTTAGTTGTCCAAGGTATTTCTCAAAGGACTTGACTAACTTCCGAACAATCGGTTGTTTACCAACAGATCCGAACGCTCCCTCTCGATCGAAGGTTTCGCTTGTCCAGTTACATTCCGAACGCTCTCTCTCGATCAAAGGTTTCGCTCGTCCCTTGGGGCTTGATCCTATCGGGTTGTGGTGGTAGCAATGGAGGGTGTGGAGAAGATGCTGAAGAAGATGACCTTGTCCGCGGCGGAGAGGAAGGGAATTAGACTAGGGAAGAAAGGAGGACCCGGTGCAGAAGCAGACCCCCAGGCGATCGGCAAACTGATGTCGGACAAACCAGTTTCGGCTGACATACTGGCGAACACCCTAAGCAGAGTGTTGTGCCCGATCAAGGGATTTCACTGCAAAGATGTCGGAGAAAAAAGATTCATCTTCACGTTTAGGCAGCGTTCTGGGTTTCGGAAGGCTTTGGATGAAGGGCCATGGATGTTTAACAATGAGCTGATAATAATGTGTGAGATTGATCCAAGTAGAACGCTGGATGAGATGGAGTTTAAACTAGCTCCGTTCTGGGTGCGTGTACACAATTTGCCAATGGGAAAAATGAATGTTGAATCAGGGAGGTTGATAAGTGATGAGATTGGTGAAGCTCTAGTGGTGGACGTGGAAGAAGATGGCACTGCTTTTGGCCAGTTCCTTAGAGTGAGAATTCACATAGATATTACAAATCCACTTATGCGAGGAATTCTGGTAGAAGAGGAGGAGGTGCAGGAAGGAATCGAGTATGTGGAGATAGAGGAGGAAGATGAGAGTGGCATGAAGATAATAAAGATGTTCCGGTGGTGCCCTTTTGAGTATGAATTTTACCGGATTTCTGCTATGTCTGTGGGATAATTGGCCACGTGGAGAGAAGCTGTAGCATCAAAATCAAACTCGGGGAGACACGTGAGTACAGTAGTAAGTTGAGGTACATCCCACCCAAAAATAGGGACTGGGATAGAAGAAGCAGTGGATCTAGTCAGAATAATAGCTCAGGGTTGAGAGAGATGGGCAGAATGAGAAGCGAAGCATTATCTTGGAAGAAAGCGGCTGAGGGGAAGGGAGCAGATCAGGGGGGAAAGGAAGTTACAAGGAACAATGCAAATAGTGGTGACGCTTATGTACCGCCGAACAGAAGGAAGTTGAATATTGAGCAAGAAGAGAAAGGGAATGAGGGAGACAAGGCAAATTGCGGCACTGGAGGGGCCGGTGAAGCATGTTTTGGTGAAAGGTAAAGAGGAGCAGAGGGCCAACATGGTGGAGAAAGGAATAACAGAAAACTTGGCTAAAGGCAATATTCAAGGGGTACATGATTTGTTGAGCAGGGAAGGGGGAAAAGATGATAAAAACAGTAGGAGTGGGGGAAAAGGAGCAAAAGGAGGAGGCAAATTTGTGAGAAAGGAGAGGCTGGGTATAGGGTCCGATGAAAAATTGGGAGTGAAGGTTGGTTTGAAGAGGGAAGGAGATCCGATGGAAACAGAAGAAGGGGTGTCAGATAAGAAGAACAAGAGGGTAGATGGGGAAACCATATGCGCAGAAGCGGAGCTGTCGGAACAGCTTCGCGAGAACCAATGAGGATAGTGGCATGGAACTGTCGGGGGTTGGGGAATGGCCCGCCAGTTTGAGGTCTTCTGGATGTCCAGAAGAAGGTGGACCCCGACATTCTATTTCTCTCGGAAACTAAGATGGACGAGGAGAGATTGGAATGGCTGCGTTGGAAGATGGGATTAACAAACATGGTTGTGAAAAATTGTGAGGGGCAGAGTGGAGGATTGGCTTTGTTTTGGCGGACTGGGGTTAATCTAAAGGCGGGTCTCAAGTCTAGGTATCATATTGATGCTGAGATAACAGAGGAAGATGGGTTCCAATGGAGGTTCACCGGTAGTATTTATGGGGAGTCGAAAGCAGCTGAGAAGGAGAAAACGTGGAAACTTCTGAAAACGATAAAGCACCATAGTAATAAACCATGGTTGTGTATGGGGGATTTCAATGAAATTTTGGTGGAATGTGAGAAGGATGGGGGGGTGGCTCGGTCCCAAGTGTGCATGGACCGGTTCAAGTCAGCTTTGGAGGAGTGTGGTATGCATGATCTCGGTTTCGCAGGTGACATATATACATGGTGGAATCACCATCATGACAGCAACAAATATGTAAGGGAACGATTGGATCACGCGGTGGCTACAGATAGTTGGTTTCAAAGATTTCCAGGATATAAAGTGATTAATGCAGAACCGCGGCACTCTGACCATAGATCGGTGGTGTTACACACGTTTGATGAGCAGGAGAAGGAAGGGAAGGGCAACAGGAGTAGTGGTTTTCAGTTTGAGGCGAGGTGGATAGAGGAAGAACAGTGTGCGACCGTGATCGAGAATGCTTGGGCAAGGGCCGGCGCTGATAGAGAAAAGGTGTCTGAACGTCTGAAGCAGGTGGCGAGTGATCTGAAAGATTGGAGCAAAACTGATTTAGGCAATCTGGAGAAAAGAATTGCTAGAATAAAGAAAGATCTTGAGAAGTGCAAAAGAGAGAACATCTCTACTAAAAAAGTGAGGAGGGAGCAAGTCCTTCGGTATAAGTTGGAACGACTCGAGGATCAGCATGATATGTACTGGAAGCAAAGAGCCCATGTGGCATGGCTCCAAAAAGGGGATAAAAATACGGCATTTTATCATGGTTTTGCATCACAACGAAGGAGAATGAACAGAATAAAAAAGCTAAAAAATGAACATGGAGATATGGTGGAGAGGGAGGTGGAGATGGCGGCGGTGATCACTAATTATTTTTCTTCTCTTTTCACCCCATCTATAGGTGACCGTCTCGAGGAACTGATGGAGTATATTCACAACTGGGTCACATCGGAGATGAACGACATGCTGACGGCGGAATACACCCCAGAAGAAGTGAAATATGCGCTGAACGGGATTGGTGACCTCAATGCTCCAGGACCTGACGGCATGCCGGCGCTTTTTTATAAACGTTATTGGCATCTGGTGGGAGATGAGGTGACGGCTGCTGTCCTAGCTGTTCTGAACGGTGCTGAGATACCGGATGATTGGAATGCCACAAATGTTGTTTTAATACCCAAGGTAAAAGACCCGGATAGTTTGAAAAATCTACGCCCAATTAGTCTGTGCAATGTGATATATAAATTGGTGTCAAAGGTCATTGCCAATCGGTTGAGGAAGTTATTGCCAGATATTGTTGCACCAAATCAAAGCGTGTTCGTCCCAGGCCGTTTGATCACCGATAACATACTTCTCGCTTATGAGCTAACCCACTATATGCAGAACAAAAGATCGGGCAAGGATGGTATTGCTGATGTGAAGCTAGACATGAGTAAGGCATATGATCGCATCGAGTGGCCTTTCCTGCAGAGAATGATGGAGTGCATGGGTTTTGACTAAAGATGGATAGGGCTTGTGATGAAATGTGTGACTTCAGTTCGGTATCATTTCAAATTTAATGCAAATGTGATGGAAGAAATAGTACCGGGGAGAGGCATCCGACAAGGAGATCCGATATCGCCATATTTCTTTTTATTTTGTGCCGAAGCCTTCTCAAATATTCTGAACAAGAAGGACGAGGAAGGAGCCTTGCAGGGGGTGAAGGTGTATCCAAATGCACCGAGTCTTAACCATCTACTGTTCACAGATGATTCGATGATTCTCATGAAGGCCTCTGCCGAGAATTCACAGCAGCTGTGAAACATCCTAAATCTGTATGAGGTATGCTCGGGGCAAACTATAAACACGGACAAGTCAGCAATCAGATTCAGCAAGAACACAAAACAAGCAGAGAAGGTGGCCGTGATGAATATTTTAGGGATTAGGAGCGAGGCGTGGTCTGGTCGGTATTTGGGAATGCCTGTACATACAGGCCGGTCAAGAGCAACCATGTTTGCATTTTTAAAAGATAGACTGTGGAAGCGATTACAAGGGTGGTTAGAGAAAGCACTGTCAAAGGCGGGGAAGGAAGTGTTGATCAAAGCGTGTGCCCAGGCCATTCCAGTTTTTGCCATGAGTTGCTTTGATATTACAAAGGGTTTATGTGAAGATCTGAACGCCATGATATGCCGCTACTGGTGAAGCTAAAGGAAGAAGGAGGTTTGGGATACAAGGATCTGTACATGTTCAACCTTGCGATGCTAGCCAAACAGGCATGGCGGCTGCTCACAAACCCAAGCTCATTATGTGCTCAGGTGCTCAAAGCTCGGTACTACCCGGATACAGAGGTGATCCATGTGGAGGTCAAGCACGGAATATCATATACATGGCGAAGTATCCTGAAAGGCTTTGAAATTTTGAAGAAAGGGGTGATCAGGAGGATTGGAAATGGCATCGAGACCAGCATTTGGTTGGACCAGTGGCTCCAAGAGACGGATGTATGAGGCCGATCACACCTAGGGGCGGATAATCATCAACAAAGTTCTGAGCTGATTGATCCATCTACGGGCCAATGGGACATGATGTCGATCAACGATATCTTCTCGCCCATGGACGCAAAATGCATTCTAGCTATACCCCTACATGAAGATTTTGAGGATGATTGGGCCTGGCATTATGACAACAAAGGAATGTTCAGTGTGAAGTCTGCATATAGGATGCAATGTGAGCAGGATAGGATGGCTAACATCAGTCCAAAAGGCGAGGGAAGCGATGCCAGTAGTTTTAGATGGCAACGGATTTGGCAATTCCCATGCCCACCAAAAATAAGACACTTTCGTGGCAACTTGCATATAATAGTCTGCCATTTAGATGGAGCATTCAACAAGCGTGGTATGGATGTTGATACCCTATGCCCGATGTGCCAAAGGTTTGACGAGGATGGCGCACATATTTTTCCGAAATGTAAGTCGGTGCGTGCGATTTGGCGGCAGCTGAATTTGGAAGGAACGAGACTAGCCCTTAAGCAATGTTGTGATGCTAGGGACATGATAAATTCAGTTACGAGCTGGATACGAGATAAAAATCCAATGTGCTGCCTTGATGTGGGTGCTGTGGAGCGTGCGGAATAAGGTGAATGCAAAGGAGCCTAGAAGGTCTCTTGACGCGATCGTCCACATGACCCATAGGCAACATCTTGGACTGTCGACATCGATGAAGAAAGATGACCATCCCGCGAAGCCTGAACCAGTTTGGAAGGCACCAGAAAACGACGTGATCAAGGTAAACATCGACGGTAGTGTTGCAACAGACAAGACGCATGGAGGCCGGGGCTTCGTAGCGCATAGTTCTAAACTAAGCCGACGGCCAGACCGTCGGCATAGAGGCGCCACGTGGCGAGCCGCCGTTGCTCAGTAGTTGACGGCAGCCGCCGTTAGGCGATGGCTTTGCCGACGGCCCTGGCCGTCGGCATAGATGTACGGCCACCGTCGGGATATGGTCTATGCCGACGGCCGTTCTATGCCGACGGTCATCCTGGCTACGCCGACGGATATGTTGCCGACGGCCCTATGCCGACGGGGGCCGTCGGCATAGGCCTGTCCCGACGGCTAGTCAGGGCTATGCCGACGGCCCGGCCGTCGGCATAGGGTGCGATTCCCGTAGTGTCTGGTGCTGGCCACCTACAGTACGTCAACGATCCACTAGCTGCAGAAGCCATGTCTTGTCTGAGAAGTTTACATGCAGTCCAACAGCTAGGCATGAACGCCATCCAAGTGGAAACTGATTCCTTACTGTTAATGCAAGCTGTTCAGGGTAAGGAACATGACCGTGCTGCACATGGTGCGACCTTCAGGGATATCAAATGTTTTGCCAGTTTAAACTTTGCTCGTTTTAGTATCTTACATTGCCCACGGGCTTGTAATAAAGTAGCTGATTCTTTAGCTGCTTTTGGTGCTAGCCTAGAGCTTGCTTCCTCAACTGTATGGGAGGATAGTGTCCCGGACTTTGCTTGTGGTCTGGTTACCAGCGATTTAGCTGGTTGTTTTGGCTAATGGAATAGAAGTTTTCCATTTTCAAAAAAAAAAAAGTTCCGCTTGTCCAGTTACATTCTCCCGACTGGTCTGCTTTTTTTTTGCGAAGCGATTCCCTCAATTAACCGGCCGCTTCTGGCATTTTATTCCAGCTATAAAAAATGGTAAAAGCAAGAATTCGAACCCTGGTCGTAAGGTCGTAAGGGTGGCTCAATGTACTTCCTCCGTCTGAAAATACTTACCATCAAAATAAATAAAAAGAGATATATCTAGACGTATTTTAGTTTTAGATACATTCATTTTTATTCATTTTAATGGTAAGTATTTTTGGACGAAGGGAGTACATACACAATGCCAGCAGCCAATGAGACTATGCGTTTGTTCTGTTATTAGATCGAGAGAAACCTTTTTAAACCTTCCTACTATTGTACTTGATCGTTCAAGCCTGTAACTGTACGTACATATTCCGTGTATTTGTACAGCCGAACGTCTCCGTGTTGACGTGAATTGGACCAGGTGCCAGCAGCGTGTCTTCATTCTAGATCCGTGTGCATGTATACATATACGTACGTGCCCAACGGACCAGACCATTGATATTGTTCTTTGGATGTAAATTAACGATTTTAAACCCTTTTTAATACTGCCCCACTACAAAAACTACAAAGAAAAGTAAATTTTTTAAGAAAAAAAATTCTTTTCCAGAGCAGCATTGATGATATTTACACAAAAAAGAACATGCTACTCAGATAGAAATTACCGGGTGAAATGTTTCAACAACTTCTTTCACTTTGGGCTAAAGTTATCACGGTGTTTGTATGTAAATTATCAGGTTTGCGGTCCATAAATTATCATCTTTCATAGACGACGTACCACCTCCCCTTCATCAACATCTCCTACCTCTCGGACTGAATATCCTTTAGAAGACTCATTGATCACATCACCAAAATCACCCTCACCATCAACCAAGCATAAGTTACCATGCTTTTTACTGAGAGGCAAATACCGGGTATATGTTTCAAGAACTAATTTTTTGGCTCAAAAAAGATATGTTATCACGTGTTATCAGGTCTATTGCGCATATATTACCATGGTGTTTACGCAAAAAATACCAGTGGTATGTTTTTGAAAACATTTTTCACCGAGTTAACGTTACCACGTGTTTGTACGTAAGTTATCATCTTAGTTTTACGTATATTATCATGCTATTTACAAAGAGGTTAACTGAGTATATTTTTCAGCAACTTCTATACCGGGGTCCAAAGTTACTGTGGTGTTTATATGAGAGTTATCATCTATGATGTGCATATATTATCATGTTATTTACACACAAGTTGCCGGGGATGTTTTTCAACTACATTTTCCATGGGTTAGAAAATTTACTATGACGTTTGTACGTGAGATATCAGTTTTGATGTGCATATATTATCATAATATTTACACAAAAGTTACTGTCGGTGTCAAAACTGGCGGATCTCGGGTAGGGGGTCCCGAACTGTGCGTCTAAGGCTAATGGTAACAGGAGACGGAGGACATGATGTTTATCCAGGTTCGGGCCCTCTCTATGAAGGTAATACCTTACTTCCTACTTGATTGATCTTGATGAATATGAGTATTATAAGAGTTGATCTACCACAAGATCGTAATGGCTAAATCCTAGAAGTCTAGCTTATGAGATTATGATTGTTGTGACTTAAACTCTAAAAGTCTAAACCCTCCGGTTTATATAGACACCGGGGGGGGGGGGTGGACTAGAGTTGGACAAGGTCGGTTACAGAGAAAGGAATCTACATATCCGAATCGCCAAGTTTGCCTTCCATGCCAAGGAGAGTCCCATCCGGACACGGGACGAAGTCTTCTATCTTGTATCTTCATAGTCCAACGGTCCGGCCAAAGTATATAGTCCGGTTGTTCGAGGACCCCTTAGTCCAGGACTCCCTCAGTAGCCCCTGAATCAGGCTTAAATGACGATGAGTCCGGCGCGCAGATTGTCTTCGGTATTGCAAGGTGGGTTCCTTCTCCGAATACTTCAAAGTGAATTCCGAACACAAGAATCGTGTCCGGCTTTGCAAAACAAGTACCATACTCACCCGTAGAGGATATAATATTTCACGAGTCCAATCCGCTGACAATTTTGGTAGTACGACATAACGTCATTACCCGGCCATTATTTTGAGTCATTTTTTAGCCTACCGCTCTATATTTTGAGGTGCGGTTTCACTGGCATGTCTTGTCGAAGCAGAGATCGTGTCCCCTTATCATGGGATTCTCATCAATACGGGCATGGGTAACCCAACCGTGCCATCTGCACGACGCTTGGGGAATAGGCGGATTTTAAGGCGAGCACGGAGGCGCATGACTTTTACTGCCTTTATAAAGGGATAAGGATTCATCCTTGTTTACCCACGCCTTCTCCTTCCTCTGCCCATCCATTCTCGAGCTCCAGCGCCCAAGCTCTAGCTTTCTCCGCCCAAAAAAAAACTCCAATCATGTCCAAATCCGGAGCTGGAGGCAAGTGGATGGCTTCCTCCGTCAAGGAGGACATCAAGAAGCTCCGGGAGGCCGGGGTACCTGGCCAAGGACATGGCTCATCGACTTCCAGCCAAGGGACAGATCGTCCGCACCCCGGAGCCCCAGGAGAGGGTAGTGTTTCTCACCAATTTCATCCGCGGGCTGGGATTCCCCCTCCACCCGTTCGTCCGCGGACTGATGTTTTACTACGGGCTAGACTTCCATGACTTGGCCCCCAACTCCATCCTCAACATCTCGACATTTATTTTCGTGTGCGAGGCCTTCCTCCGCATCCCACATCACTTCGGCCTATGGCTGAAGACCTTCAACGTGAAGCCAAAGGTGGTGAGCGGCCAACAAGCGGAGTGTGGAGGCGCCATGGTGGGCAAGATGCCAAATGTCACCTGGCCCGAAGGCTCCTTTGTGGAGACGGTAAAGGGGTGGCAATCGGGGTGGTTCTACATCACCGAGCCGCGCGGCACCATCTGGGCGGAGGCCCCCGAATTCTGATCCGGAGTCCCAATGTGGCTCACCTCCTGGCAAGAGAAGGGCCTGGCCTAGGGCTCTTTGGAAGAGCTGACGGGGCTCCAGACGTGTGTCCAAAACATGATAAGCAAGAGAATCAAGCTTGTCAACGTGGTCCATGTTGGAAATATGCCCTAGAGGCAATAATAAATTAGTTATTATTATTATATTTCCTTGTTCATGATAATCGTTTATTATCCATGCTATAATTGTATTGATAGGAAACTCAAATACATGTGTGGATACATAGACAACACCATGTCCCTAGCAAGCCTCTATTGGCTAGCTCGTTGATCAATAGATGGTTACGGTTTCCTAACCATGGACATTGGATGTCATTGATAACGGATCACATCATTAGTAGAATGATGTGATGGACAAGACCCAATCCTAAGCCTAGCACATAGATCGTAGTTCGTATGCTAAAGCTTTTCTAATGTCAAGTATCATTTCCTTAGACCATGAGATTGTGCAACTCCGGATACCGTAGGAATGCTTTGGGTGTACCAAACGTCACAACGTAATCGGGTGACTATAAAGGTGCATTACAGGTATCTCCGAAAGTGTCATTGGGTTGGCACGAATCGAGATCGATTTGTCACTCCGTAAACGGAGAGGTATCTCTGGGCCCACTCGGTAGGACATCATCATAATGTGCACAATGTGACCAAGGGGTTGATCACGGGATGATGTGTTACAGAGCAGTAAAGAGACTTGCCGGTAACGAGATTGAACAAGGTATCGGGATACCGACGATCGAATCTCGGGCAAGTACAATACCGCTAGACAAAGGGAATTGTATACGGGATCGAATGAGTCCTTGACATCGTGGTTCATCCGATGAGATCATCGTGGAACATGTGGGAGCCAACATGCGTATCCAGATCTCGCTGTTGGTTATTGACCGGAGAACGTCTCGGTCATGTCTACATGTCTCCGAACCCGTAGGGTCTACACACTTAAGGTTCGATGGCGCTAGGGTTATAAAGGAAGTTTGTATGTGGTTACCGAATGTTGTTGAGTCCCGGATGAGATCCCGGACGTCACGAGGAGTTCCGGAATGGTCCGGAGGTAAAGATTTATATATGGGAAGTCTTATTTTGGTCGCCGGAAAAGTTTCGCACTTTATCGGTATTATGCAGGAGTGCCTAAAGGGGTCCGGGGTCCACCGGGGTCCACCTGCCGGGGGCCACATGGGCTGTAGGGGTGCGCCTTGGCCTATATGGGCCAAGGGCACTAGCCCCAAGAGGCCCATGCGCCAAGATATAAGAAAAAGGAAGAGTCCTCAAGGGAAGGCACCTCAGGGTGCCTTGGGAGGATGGACTCCTCCCTCCCTCGCCGCACCCCTTCCTTGGAGGAAGGGGCAAGGTTCGCCTCCCCTCTCCCTTGCCCCTATATATAGTGGAGGGGAGGGAGGGCATCCACACATGAGCCCCTGGCGCCTCCCTCCCTCCCGTGACACCTCCTCCTCTCCCGTAGGTGCTTGGCGAAGCCACTGCAGGATTGCCACGCTCCTCCACCACCACCATGCCGTTGTTCTGCCGTTGGATGGAGTCTTCCTCAACCTCTCCCTCTCTCCTTGCTGGATCAAGGCATGGGAGACGTCACCGGGCTGTACGTGTGTTGAACGCGGAGGTGACGTCCGTTCGGCACTCGGATCTCCGGTGATTTGGATCACGACGAGTACGACTCCTTCAACCCCGTTCTCTTGAACGCTTCCGCTTAGCGATCTACAAGGGTATGTAGATGCACTCTCCTTCCCTCGTTGCTAGTTTCTCCATAGATAGATCTTGGTGACACGTGGGAAAATTTTGAATTTCTGCTACGTTCCCCAAAAGTGGCATCATGAGCTAGGTCTATTGCGTAGATTCTTTGCACGAGTAGAACACAAAGTAGTTGTGGGCGTTGATGTTGTTCAATATGCTTACCGTTACTAGTCCAATCTTGTTTCGACGGTATTGTGGGATGAAGCGGCGGACCGACCTTACGTACTCATTTCGTGAGACAGGTTCCACCGGTGACATGCACTTGGTGCATAAGGTGGCTAGCGGGTGCCAGTCTCTCCCACTTTAGTCGGAACGGATTCGATGAAAAGGGTCCTTACGAAGGGTAAATAGCAATTGGCATATCACGTTGTGGTTTTGCGTAGGTAAGAAACGTTGTTGCTAGAAACCCAAAGCAGCCACGTAAAACATGCAAACAACAATTAGAGGACGTCTAACTTGTTTTTGCAGGGTATGCTATGTGATGTGATATGGCCAAGAAGAATGTGATGAATGATATGTGATGTATGAGATTGATCATGTTCTTGTAATAGGATTCACGACTTGCATGTCGATGAGTATGACAACCGGCGAAGCCATAGGAGTTGTCTTTATTTATTGTATGACCTGCGTGTCATTGAACAACGCCATGTAATTACTTTACTTTATTGCTAACCGGTAGCCATGGTAGTAGAAGTAATAAGTTGGCGAGACAACTTCATGGAGACACGATGATGGAGATCATGATGATGGAGATCATGGTGTCATGCCGGTGACAATGATGATCATGGAGCCCGAAGATGGAGATCAAAAGGAGCAATATGATATTGGCCATATCATGTCACTACTATATAATTGCATGTGATGTTTATTATGTTTATGCATCTTGTTTACTTAGAACGACGGTAGTAAATAAGATGATCCCTTACACAAATTTCAAGAAGTGTTCTCCCCGACCGTGCACCGTTGCTACAGTTCGTCAGCTTCTAAGCACCACGTGATGATCGGGTGTGATGGATTCTTACGTTCACATACAACGGGTGTAAGACAGATTTACACAGAAAACACTTGGGGTTAACTTGACGAGCCTAGCATGTACAGACATGGCCTCGGGAACACAGAGACCGAAAGGTCGAGCATGAGTCGTATAGTAGATACGATCAACATGAAGATGTTCACCGATGTTGACCGGGTCCGTCTCACGTGATGATCGGACACGGCCTAGTTGACTCGGATCATGTAATCACTTAGATGACCGGAGGGATGTCTATCTCGAGTGGGAGTTCATAAGATGAACTTAATTATCCTGAACATAGTCAAAAGACCTTTTGCAAATTATGTCGTGAAGCTCGCGCTTTAGTTCCACTGTTTAGATATGTTCCTAGAGAAAATATAGTTGAAAGTTGAAAGTAGCAATTATGCGATCGTTAGAAAGCTTATGTCCTTAATGCACCGCTCGATTGTCTTTGAACCCCAAACGTCGTCATGGATGTTGCGAACATCGGACATACACGTTTTGATAACTACGTGATAGTTCGGTTGAGCGGTTTAGAGTTGAGGCACCAAAGGCGTTTTGAAACGTCCACGGAACATGAGATGTTTTGAGGGATGAAATTGGATTTCAGGCTCGTGCCCACGTCAAGAGGTATGAGACCTCCGACAATTTTCTTAGCCTACAAACTAAGGGAGAAAAGCTCAATCGTTGAGCTTGTGCTCGATTGTCTCGAGTGCAACGATCACTTGAATCGAGTGGGAGTTGATCTTCCGGATGAGATGGTGATGTTTCTCCAAAGTCATTGCCACCAAGCTGCTAGAGCTTCGTGATGAACTATAACATATCAAGGATAGAGATGATCCTTGAGGTATTCGCGTTGTTTGACATCACGAAAGTAGAAGTCAAGAAGGAGCATCAATTGTTGATGGTTGGTGAAACCACAAGTTTCAAGAAGGGCAAGGGCAAGAAGGGATACTTCATGAAAGCGGCAAATCAGCTCTTGCTCTAGTGAAGAAACCCAAGGTTGAACCCAAACCCGAGACCTAGTGCTTCAGTAATAAGGGGAACAACAGCCATCGGAGCAGCATTACCCTAGATACTTGGTAGATAAGAAGGCTGGCAAGGTCGAAAGAAGTATATTGGAAATACATTATGTTAATGTGTACTTTACTAGTACTCCTAGTAGTACCAGGGTACTAAGATACCGGTTCGGTTGCTAAGTGTTAGTAACTCGAAATAAAAGAGCTACAGAATAAACGGAGACTAGCTAAAAGGTGAGCTGACGATATGTGTTGGAATTGTTTCCAAGGTTGATATGATCAAACATCGCACGCTCCCTCTACCATCAAGATTAGTATTAAACCAGAATAATTATCATTTGGTGTTTGCGTTGAGCATAGACATGATTGGATTATGTCTATCGCAATACTGATTATTCATTTAAGGAGAATAATGGTTACTCTATTTATTTGAATAATACCTTCGATGGTCTTGCACCTAAATAAATGGTTTATTGAATCTCGATCGTAGTGATACACATTTTCATGCCAAAAGTATAAAATAGTAATGATAGTACCACTTACTTGTGGCACGCCATGTAAGTCATATTGGTGTAAAAGCATGAAGAAGCTCCATGTTGATGGATCTTTGGACTCACTCGTTTTTGAAAAGTTTGAGACATGCAAACCATGTCTATTGGTGTATACGCATGATGAAACTCCATGCAGATGGATCGTTTGGACTCACTTGATTTTGAATCACTTGAGATATGCAAAACATACCACATGGGCAAGATGACTAAAAAGCCTCGGTTTCAGTAAGATGGAACAATATAGAAACTTGTTGGAAGTAACACATTTTGATGTGTGCAGTCCAATGAGTCTTTGAGGCATGCAAATGAATATCGTTATGTTATGACTTCACAGATGATTCGAGTAGATGTTGAGTATATTTACTTGATGAAGCACAAGTCTGAATTATTGAATGGTTCAAGTAATTTCAGAGTGAAGTTGAAGATCATAGTGACAAGAGGATAGAATGTCTATGATATGATCATAGAGATGAATATCTGAGTTACGATTTTTGGCACACAATTAAGACATTGTGCAAATTGTTTCACAATTAATACCGCCTGGAACACCGTAGTGTGATGGTGTGTCCGAACATCATAGTTGCACTCTATTGGATATGGTGCGTACCATGATGTCTCTTATCGAATTACCACTATCATTCATGGGTTAGGCATTAGAGACAACCGCACTCACTTTAATGGGGCACCACGTAATTCCGTTGAGACGACACCGTTTGGAGAAACATAAGTTGTCATTTCTTGAAAGTTTGGGGCTGCGACGCTTATGTGAAAAAGTTTCAGGCTGATAAGCTCGAACCCAAAGCGGATAAAATGCATCTTCATAGGACACCCAAAACGGTTGGGTATACCTCCTAATTCAGATCCGAAAGCAATAGGGATTGTTTCTTGAATCGGGTCCTTTCTCGAGAAAAAGTTCGTCTCGAAAAGTTGAGTGGGAGGATGGTGGAGACTGGATGAGGTTATTGAACCGTCACTTCAACTAGTGTGTAGCAGGGCACATGAAGTTGTTCCTGTGGCACCTACACCAATTGAAGTAGAAGCTTATGATAGTGATCATGAAGTTTCCGATCAAGTCACTACCGTACATCGTAGGTTGACAAGGATGCGTACTACTTTAGAGTGGTACAGTAATCCTGTCTTGAAGGTCATGTTGCTAGGCAACAATGAACCTACGAGCTATGGAGAAGCGATGGTGGGCCCAAATTCCGACAAATGGTTAGAAGCCATGAAATCCGAGATAGGATCCATGTATCAGAACAAAGCATAGACTTTGGTGGACTTGCCCGATGATCGGCACGCCATTGAGATGAATGGATCTTTAAGAAGAAGACGGACGTGGACGGTAAGATCACCGTCTATGAAGCTCGACTTGTGGCGAAGAGTTTTTCACAAGTTCAAGGAGTTGACTACGATGAGATTTTCTCATCCGTAGCGATGCGTAAGTCCGTCGGAATCATGTTAGCATAAGCTGCATTTATGAAATCTGGCAGATGGATGTCAAAAATGAGTTTCCTTACCAGTCTTCATAAGGAAAGGTTGTATGTGATACAATCAGAAAGTTTTTGTCGATCCTAAGGATGCTAAAAGGTATGCTAGCTCCAGCGATCCTTTCTAAGGACTGGAGTAAGCATCTCGGAGTTGGAATGTGCGCTTTGATGAGATGATCAAAGATTTTGGGTTTATACAAAGTTTATGAGAAACTTATATTTCCAAAGAAGTGAGTGGGAGCACTATAGAATTGTTGGAAATATGCCCTAGAGGCAATAATAAATTAGTTATTATTATATTTCCTTGTTCATGATAATCGTTTATTATCCATGCTATAATTGTATTGATAGGAAACTCAGATACATGTGTGGATACATAGACAACACCATGTCCCTAGTAAGCCTCTAGTTGACTAGCTCGTTGATCAATAGATGGTTACGATTTACTGACCATGGACATTGGATGTCATTGATAACGGGATCACATCATTAGGAGAATGATGTGATGGACAAGACCCAATCCTAAGCCTAGCACAAAGATCGTAGTTCGTATGCTAAAGCTTTTCTAATGTCAAGTATCTTTTCCTTATACCATGAGATTGTGCAACTCCGGATACCGTAGGAATGCTTTGGGTGTATCAAACGTCCACAACGTAATCGGGTGACTATAAAGGTGCACTACGGTATCTCCAAAAGTGTCATTGGGTTGTACGAATCGAGGCTGGATTTGTCACTCCGTGTGACGGAGAGGTATCTCTGGGCCCACTCGGTAGGACATCATCATAATGTGCACAGTGTGATTAAGGAGTTGATCACGGGATGATGTGTTACGGAGCGAGTAAAGAGACTTGCCGGTAGCGAGATTGAACAAGGTATCGGGATACCGATGATCGAATCTCGGGCAAGTACAATACCGCTAGACAAAGGGAATTGTATACGGGATTGACCGAGTCCTTGACATCGTGGTTCATCCGATGAGATCATCGTGGAACATGTAGGAGCCAACATGGGTATCCAGATCCCGCTGTTGGTTATTGACCGGAGAACGTCTCGGTCATGTCTGCTTGTCTCCCGAACCCGTAGGGTCTACACTTAAGGTTCGATGGCGCTAGGGTTATATAGGAAGCTTGTATGTGGTTACCGAATGTTGTTGAGTCCCGGATGAGATCCTGGGCGTCACGAGGAGTTCCGGAATGGTCCGGAGGTAAAGAATTATATATAGGAAGTGCTGTTTGACCATCGGGACAAGTTTGGTGATATCGGTATTGTCTGGGACCACCGGAGGGGTCCTGGGCCCACCGGTGGGGCCACCTGCCCGGGGCCACATGGGCCCTAGGTGGTGCGCCTAGGCCTGCATGGGCCAAGGGGAACCAGCCCCAAGAGGCCCATGCGCATGAAACACTTGGAGAGGAAGAGTCCATAGGGAAGGCACCTCCGAGGTGCCTTGGGAGGATGGACTCCTTCCCCTCTTGGCCGCACCCCTCCCTTGGAGGAGGGGGCAAGGCTGCGCCCTCCCCTCCTTGGCACCTATATAAAGGGGGAGGGAAGGGGCAGCAGCACCTGAGCCACTGGCGCCTCTCTCTCCTCTCCAACACCTCCTTCTCCTCCGTAGTGCTTGGCGAAGCCTGCGGGATTGCCACGCTCCTCCACCACCACCACGCCGTTGTGCTGCTGTTGGATGGAGTCTTCCTCAACCTCTCCTCTCTCCTCGCTGGATCAAGGCGTGGGAGACGCCACCGGGCTGTACGTGTGTTGAGCACGCGGAGGTGCCGTCCGTTCGGCACTAGGATCATCGGTGATCTGAATCACGGCGAGTACGACTCCATCAACCCCGTTCACTTGAACGCTTCCGCTTAGCGATCTACAAGGGTATGTAGATGCACTCTCCTTCCCCTCGTTGCTAGTCTCTCCATAGATAGATCTTGGTGATACGTGGGAAAATTTTGAATTTCTGCTACGTTCCCCTACAAAGGCATCATGAGCTAGGTCTATTGCGTAGATTCTTTGCACGAGTAGAACACAAAGTAGTTGTGGGCGTTGATTTTGTTCAATATGCTTGCCGTTACTAGTCTTATCTTGATTCGACGGTATTGTGGGATGAAGCGGCCGGACCAACCTTACACGTGCAGCTTACGTGAGACCGGTTCCACCGGTGACATGCACTAGTTGCATAAGGTGGCTGGCGGGTGTCTGTCTCTCCCACTTTAGTCGGAACGGATTCGATGAAAAGGGTCCTTATGAAGGGTGAATAGCAATTGGCATATCACGTTGTGGTTTTTGCGTAGGTAAGAAACGTTCTTGCTAGAAACCCAAAGCAGCCACGTAAAACATGCAAACAACAATTAGAGGACGTCTAACTTGTTTTTGCGGGGTATGCTATGTGATGTGATATGGCCAAGAAGAATGTGATGAATGATATGTGATGTATGAGATTGATCATGTTCTTGTAATAGGATTCACGACTTGCATGTCGATGAGTATGACAACCGGCAGGAGCCATAGGAGTTGTCTTTATTTATTGTATGACCTGCGTGTCATTGAACAACGCCATGTAATTACTTTACTTTATTGCTAACCGTAGCCATAGTAGTAGAAGTAATAAGTTGGCGAGACAACTTCATGGAGACACGATGATGGAGATCATGATGATGGAGATCATGGTGTCATGCGGTGACAATGATGATCATGGAGCCCGAAGATGGAGATCAAGAGGAGCTATATGATATTGGCCATATCATGTCACTACTATATAATTGCATGTGATGTTTATTATGTTTATGCATCTTGTTTACTTAGAACGACGGTAGTAAATAAGATGATCCCTTACAAATTTCAAGAAGTGTTCTCCCACGGTGTGCACCGTTGCTACAGTTAAATGCGTTTCTAAGCACCACGTGATGATCGGGTGTGATGGATTCTTACGTTCACATACAACGGGTGTAAGACAGATTTACACAGCAAAAACACTTGGGGTTAACTTGACGAGCCTAGCATGTACGGACATGGCCTCGGAACACGAGAGACCGAAAGGTCGAGCATGAGTCGTATAGTAGATACGATCAACATGAAGATGTTCACCGATGATGACTAGTCCGTCTCACGTGATGATCGGACACGGCCTAGTTGACTCGGATCATGTAATCACTTAGATGACCGGAGGGATGTCTATCGAGTGGGAGTTCATGAGATGAACTTAATTATCCTGAACATAGTCAAAAGATCTTTGCAAATTATGTCGTGGCTCGCGCTTTAGTTCCACTGTTTAGATATGTTCCTAGAAAATATAGTTGAAAGTTGACAAGATGGCGATTATGCGGACGTAAGAAAGCTTATGTCCTTAATGCACCGCTCGGTGTGCTCAACCCCAAAGCGTCGTCTGTGGAGGTTGCGAACATCGGACATACACGTTTTGATAACTACATGATAGTTCAGTTAAATGGTTTAAGTAGAGGCACCAAATACGTTTTCGAAACGTCGCGGAACATATGAGATGTTTCGAGGGCTGAAATTGGGATTTCAGGCTCGTGCCCACGTCAAGAGGTATAAGACCTCCGACGATTTTCTTAGCCTGCAAACTAAGGGAGAAAAGCTCAATCGTTGAGCTTGTGCTCAGATTGTCTGAGTACAACAATCACTTGAATCGAGTGGGAGTTGATCTTCCGGATGAGATAGTGATGTTTCTCCAAAGTCATTGCCACCAAGCTACTAGAGCTTCGTGATGAACTATAACATATCGTGGATAGATATGATGATCCTTGAAGTGTTCGCGATGTTTGACACATGAAAGTAGAAATCAAGAAGGAGCATCAATTGTTGATGGTTGGTGAAACCACTAGTTTCAAGAAGGGCAAGGGCAAGAAGGGACACTTCATGAAACGGCAAATAAGTTGCTGCTCCAGTGAAGAAACCCAAGGTCGAACCCAAACCCAAGACTAAGTGCTTCTGTAATAAGGGGAACAACCACTGGAACAGAATTACCCTAGATACTTGGTAGATAAGAAGGCTGGCAAGGTCGATAGAAGTATATTGGATATACATTATGTTAATGTGTACTTTACTAGTACTCCTAGTAGCACCAGGGTATTAGATACCGGTTCGGTTGCTAAGTGTTAGTAACTCGAAATAAAAGCTACGGAATAAACGGAGACTAGCTAAAGGTGAGCTGACGATATGTGTTGGAAGTGTTTCCAAGGTTGATGTAATCAAGCATCGCATACGCTCCCTCTACCATCGAGATTGATGTTAAACCTAAATAATTGTTATTTGGTGTTTACGTTGAGCATAGACATGATTGGATCATGTCTATCGCATATCTGATTATTCATTTAAGGAGAATAATGGTTACTCTATTTATTTGAATAATACCTTCAATGGTCTTGCACCTAAATGAATGGTCTATTGAATCTCGATCGTAGTGATCGCATTTTCATGCCAAAAGATATAAGATAGTAATGATAGTACCACTTACTTGTGGCACTGCCATGTAAGTCATAAAAGCATGAAGAAGCTCCATGTTGATGGATCTTTGGACTCACTCGTTTTTGAAAAGTTTGAGACATGCGAACCATGTCTATTGGTGTATCTGCATGAAGAAGCTCCATGTTGATGGATCTTTGGACTCACTCGTTTTGAAAAATTTGAGACATGCGAACCATGTCTATTGGTGTATACGCATGAAGAAACTCCATGCAGATGGATCGTTTGCACTTGCATGATTTTGAATCACTTGAGATATGCAAATCATACCACATGGGCAAGATGACGGAAAAGCCTCGGTTTCGATAAGATGGAACAAGATAGCAACTTGTTGGAGGTAACACATTTTGATGTGTGCAGTCCAATGAGTCTTTGAGGCATCTGATGAATATCATTATGTTCTTACTTCACGAGATGATTTGAGTAGATGTTGAGTATATTTACTTGATGAAACACAAGTCTGAATTATTGAAAGGTTCAAGTAATTTCAGAGTGAAGTTGAAGATCTTCGTGACAAGAGGATAAAATGTCTGTGATGTGATCATAGAGATGAATATCTGAGTTATGCGAGTTTGGTACACAATTAAGACATTGTGCAAATTGTTTCACAATTAATACCTGGAACACCATAGTGTGATGGTGTGTCCGAACATCATAGTTGCACCCTATTGGATATGGTGCGTACCATGATGTCTCTTATCGAATTACCACTATCGTTCATGGGTTAGGCATTAGAGACAACCGCACTCACTTTAATAGGGTACCACGTAATTCCGTTGAGATGACACCGTAAGAACTATGGTTTAGAGAAACCTAAGCTGTCATTTCTTAAAAATTTGGGGCTGCGACGCTTATGTGGAAAAGTTTCAGGTTGATAAGCTCGAACCCAAAGCGGATAAAATACATCTTCATAGGACACCCAAAACAGTTGGGTAAACCTCCTAATTCAGATCCGAAAGCAATAGGGATTGTTTCTTGAATCGGGTCCTTTCTCGAGGAAAAGTTTGTCTCGAAAAGTTGAGTGGGAGGATGGTGGAGACTTGATGAGGTTATTGAACCGTCACTTCAACTAGTGTGTAGTAGGGCACGGGAAGTTGTTCCGTGGCACCTACACCAATTGAAGTAGAAGCTTATGATATTGATCATGAAGCTTGGATCAAGTCACTACCGAACCTCGTGGGGCGACAAGAACGCGTCTTGCATCGAGTGAATGCGGTGATCCTGTCTTGAAGGTCATGTTGCTAGACAACAATGAACCTACGAGCTATGGAGAAGCGATGGTGGGCCCAAATTCCGACAAATGGTTAGAAGCCATGAAATCCGAGATAGGATCCATGTACCATAACAAAGCATGGACTTTGATGGACTTGCCCGATGATCGGCAAGCCATTGAGATAAATGGATCTTTAAGAAGAAGACGGACATGGACGGTAATGTCACCGTCTATGAAGCTCGACTTGTGGCGAAGAGTTTTTCACAAGTTCAAGGAGTTGACTACGATGAGATTTTCTCATCCGTAGCGATGCTTGAGTCTGTCGGAATCATGTTAGCATAAGCTGCATTTATGAAATCTAGCGGATGGATGTCAAAATGAGTTTCCTTACCAGTTTTCGTAAGGAAAGGTTGTATGTGATACAATCGTAAAGTTTTGTCGATCCTAAGGATGCTAAAAGTTATCTTTGGCTCCAGCGATCCTTTCTAAGGACTGGAGTAAGCATCTCGGAGTTGGAATGTGCGCTTTGATGAGATGATCAAAGATTTTGGGTTTATACAAAGTTTATGAGAAACTTGTATTTCCAAAGAAGTAAGTGGGAGCACTATAGAATTTCGATGAGTATATGTTGTTGACATATTGATGATCGAAATGACGTAGAATTTTCTACGTAAAGCATATAGGGTTATTTGAAAGGTGTTTTCAAATAGAAAACCTGGATTAGGCTACTTGAACAATAAGCATCAAGATCTATAAGATAGATCAAAATGTTTAATAATACTTTCAAATGAGCATGTACCTTGACATGATCTTGAAGGTGTTCAAGATGGATCGATCAAAGAAGGAGTTCTTAGCTGAATTGTAAGGTATGAAGTTAAGACTTAAAGCTCGACCACGGCGAGCAGAGAGAAAGGGCGAAGATTGTCCCTATGCCTTAGACATAGGCTCTACAAAGATGCTATCTTTGTGTACCGCACGGAAGTGTGCCATGCCATGAGTCGATCAAAGGGTACAAGAATGATCCGGGAATGGATCATTGGACAGCGATCAAAATTGTCCTTGGAGTAAATAAGGACATGTTTCTCGATTATGGAGGTGATAAAGAGTTCGCATAAGGGTTACATCGATGCAAGCTTTAACACCTATCCGAGTGACTCGAGTAGCAAACCGGATACGTATAGTGGAGCAACCGTTTGGAATAGATCCAAGTGGAGCGTGGAAGCAGCATTTACAATATGACATAAGAGAATTGCATAGCACACACGGATCTGAAAGGTTCGGACCCGTTGACTAAAACCCGTTGACTAAAACCTCTCTCACAAGCAAAACATGATCAAACCTCGTAACTCATTGAGTCTTAATCACATGGTGATGTGAACTAGTTTAAGACACTAGTAGACTCTTTGGATGTTGGTCACATGGCGATGTGACCTATCACCGCTGATCACATGGCGATGTGAACTAGATTATTGACTCTAGTGCAAGTGGGAGACTGTTGGAAATATGCCCTAGAGGCAATAATAAATTAGTTATTATTATATTTCCTTGTTCATGATAATCGTTTATTATCCATGCTATAATTGTATTGATAGGAAACTCGGATACATGTGTGGATACATAGACAACACCATGTCCCTAGTAAGCCTCTAGTTGACTAGCTCGTTGATCAATAGATGGTTACGATTTCCTGACCATGGACATTGGATGTCATTGATAACGGGATCACATCATTAGGAGAATGATGTGATGGACAAGACCCAATCCTAAGCCTAGCACAAAGATCGTAGTTCGTATGCTAAAGCTTTTCTAATGTCAAGTATCTTTTCCTTATACCATGAGATTGTGCAACTCCGGATACCGTAGGAATGCTTTGGGTGTATCAAAGCGTCACAACGTAATCGGGTGACTATAAAGGTGCACTACGGTATCTCCAAAAGTGTCTGTTGGGTTGTACGAATCGAGGCTGGGATTTGTCACTCCGTGTGACGGAGAGGTATCTCTGGGCCCACTCGGTAGGACATCATCATAATGTGCACAGTGTGATTAAGGAGTTGATCACGGGATGATGTGTTACGGAGCGAGTAAAGAGACTTGCCGATAACGAGATTGAACAAGGTATCGGGATACCGATGATCGAATCTCGGGCAAGTACAATACCGCTAGACAAAGGGAATTGTATACGGGATTGGCGGAGTCCTTGACATCGTGGTTCATCCGATGAGATCATCGTGGAACATGTAGAGCCAACATGGGTATCCAGATCCCGCTGTTGGTTATTGACCGGAGAACGTCTCGGTCATGTCTCGCTTGTCTCCGAACCCGTAGGGTCTACACATAAGGTTCGATGGCGCTAGGGTTATATAGGAAGCTTGTATGTGGTTGCGAATGTTGTTGAGTCCGGATGAGATCCTGGACGTCACGAGGAGTTCGGAATGGTCCGGAGGTAAAGAATTATATATAGGAAGTGCTGTTTGACCATCGGGACAAGTTTGGTGATATCGGTATTGTACCGGGACCACCGGAGGGTCCCAGGGGCCCACCGGGTGGGGCCACCTGCCCGGGGGCCACATGGGCCCTAGGTGGTGCGCCTAGGCCTGCATGGGCCAAGGGAACCAGCCCCAAGAGGCCCATGCGCATGAAACACTTGGAGAGGAACAGACCAAAGATGGGAAGGCACCTCCGAGGTGCCTTCGGGAGGATGGACTCCTCCCCCCTCTTGGCCGCAACCCTCCCTTGGAGGAGGGGGCAAGTCTGCGCCCTCCCCTCCTTGGCACCTATATAAAGGGGGGGGAGGAAGGGGCAGCAGCACACGAGCCTGGCGCCTCTCTCTCCCTCTCCAACACCTCCTTCTCCTCCGTGAGTGCTTGGCGAAGCCCTGCAGATTGCCACGCTCCTCCACCACCACCACGCCACGTTGTGCTGCTGTTGGATGGAGTCTTCCTCAACCTCTCCCTCTCTCCTCGCTGGATCAAGGCGTGGGAGGCGTCACCGGGCTGTACGTGTGTTGAACAGCGGAGGTGCCGTCCGTTCGGCACTAGGATCATCGGTGATCTGAATCACGGCGAGTCTGACTCCATCAACCCGTTCACTTGAACGCTTCCGCTTAGCGATCTACAAGGGTATGTAGATGCACTCTCCTTCCCCTCGTTGCTAGTCTCTCCATAGATAGATCTTGGTGATACGTAGGAAAATTTTGAATTTCTGCTACGTTCCCCTACAAGAATTTCTGATGAGTATATGTTCTTGACATATTGATGATCAGAAATGATGTAGAATTTCTGGAAAGCATATAGGGTTATTTGAAAGATGTTTTTCAATAGAAAACCTGGATTAGGCTACTTGAACAATAAGCATCAAGATCTATAAGATAGATCAAAATGTTTAATAATACTTTTAAATGAGCATGTACCTTGACATAATCTTGAAAGTGTTCAAGATGGATCAGTCAAAGAAGGAGTTCTTGTCTGAGTTGTAAGGTATGGAGTTAAGAGTTAAAAGCTCGACCACGGCAGAAAAGAGAGAAAGGACGAATGTCGCCCCTATGCTTCGGGCGTAGGCCCTATAGTATGCTATCTTTGTGTACCGCACCGGAAGTGTGGCATGCCATGAGTCGATCAAAGGGGTACAAGAATGATCCAGGAATGGATCATTGGACAGCGATCAAAATTGTCCTTGGAGTAAATAAGGACATGTTTCTCGATTATGGAGGTGATAAAGAGTTCGATGTAAAGGGTTACGTCAATGCAAGCTTTAACACCTATCCGAAAGTGACTCGAGTAGCAAACCGGATACGTATAGTGGAGCAACCATTTGGAATAGCTTCAAGTGGAGGCGTGGAAGCAGCATTTATAGTATGACCTAGAAATTTGCAAAGCACACACGGATCTGAAAGGTTCAGACTCGTTGACTAAAACCCGTTGACTAAAACCTCTCTCACAAGCAAAACATGATCAAACCTCAGAACTCATTGAGTCTAAATCACATGATGATGTGAACTAGTTTACAGACACTAGTAAACTCTTTGGGTGTTGGTCACATGGCGATATGACATATCAGTGTTAATCACATGACGATGTGAACTAGATTATTGACTCTAGTGCAAGTGGGAGACTGTTGGAAATATGCCCTAGAGGCAATAATAAATTAGTTATTATTATTATATTTCCTTGTTCATGATAATCGTTTATTATCCATGCTATAATTGTATTGATAGGAAACTCAAATACATGTGTGGATACATAGACAACACCATGTCCCTAGCAAGCCTCTATTGGCTAGCTCGTTGATCAATAGATGGTTACGGTTTCCTAACCATGGACATTGGATGTCATTGATAACGGGATCACATCATTAGTAGAATGATGTGATGGACAAGACCCAATCCTAAGCCTAGCACATAGATCGTAGTTCGTATGCTAAAGCTTTTCTAATGTCAAGTATCATTTCCTTAGACCATGAGATTGTGCAACTCCCGGATACCGTAGGAATGCTTTGGGTGTACCAAAGCGTCACAACGTAACTGGGTGACTATAAAGGTGCATTACGGTATCTCCGAAAGTGTCATTGGGTTGGCACGAATCGAGATCGGATTTGTCACTCCGATGTAAGCGGAGAGGTATCTCTGGGCCCACTCGGTAGGACATCATCATAATGTGCACAATGTGACCAAGGGGTTGATCACGGGATGATGTGTTACGGAACGAGTAAAGAGACTTGCCGGTAACGAGATTGAACAAGGTATCGG
Source organism: Aegilops bicornis (assembly GCA_021605145.1). Lineage (NCBI taxonomy): Eukaryota > Viridiplantae > Streptophyta > Magnoliopsida > Poales > Poaceae > Aegilops > Aegilops bicornis. The sequence continues at coordinate 29,451,946 of CM038671.1, read as the reverse complement.
GATACCGACGATCGAATCTCGGGCAAGTACAATACCGCTAGACAAAGGGAATTGTATACGGGATCGAATGAGTCCTTGACATCGTGGTTCATCCGATGAGATCATCGTGGAACATGTAGGAGCCAACATGGGTATCGAGATCCGCTGTTGGTTATTGAATGGGAGAACGTCTCGGTCATGTCTACATGTCTCCGAACCCGTAGGGTCTACACATAAGGTTCGATGGCGCTAGGGTTATAAAGGAAGTTTGTATGTGGTTACCGAATGTTGTTGAGTCCCGGATGAGATCCCGGACGTCACGAGGAGTTCGGAATGGTCCGGAGGTAAAGATTTATATATGGGAAGTCTTATTTTGGTCGCGGAAAAGTTTCGCACTTTATCGGTATTATTGTAAGGAGTGCCTAAAGGGGTCCGGGGTCCACCGGGGGTCCACCTGCCGGGGCCACATGGGCTGTAGGGGTGCGCCTTGGCCTATATGGGCCAAGGGCACTAGCCCCAAGAGGCCCATGCGCCAAGATATAAGAAAAGGAAGAGTCCTCAAGGGAAGGCACCTCCGAGGGTGCCTTGGGGAGGATGGACTCCTCCCTCCCTTGGCCGCACCCCTTCCTTGGAGGAAGGGGCAAGGCTCGCCTCCCCCTTTCCCTTGCCCCTATATATAGTGGAGGGAGGAGGGCATCCACACATGAGCCCCTGGCGCCTCCCTCCCTCCCGTGACACCTCCTCCTCTCCCGTAGGTGCTTGGCGAAGCCACTGCAGGATTGCCACGCTCCTCCACCACCACCACACCGTTGTGCTGCCGTTGGATGGAGTCTTCCTCAACCTCTCCCTCTCTCCTTGCTGGATCAAGGCATGGGAGACGTCACCGGGCTGTCACGTGTGTTGAGCAGCGGAGGTGACGTCCGTTCGGCTTTCGGATCTCCGGTGATTTGGATCACGGCAATCGACTCCTTCAACCCCGTTCTCTTGAACGCTTCCACTTAGCGATCTACAAGGGTATGTAGATGCACTCTCCTTCCCTCGTTGCTAGTTTCTCCATAGATAGATCTTGGTGACACGTAGGAAAATTTTGAATTTCTGCTACGTTCCCCAACAGTCCAGGTCATGCTCTTCCGCAGGATCCTTCCGTGCCAGTAATGAACTTGCAATTTGTGGGAGTTCCACCCAGCCAAGCACCAGACGCTGCTGGAGCTCTTCGGCACGACACACGAAGACGTCTGGAAGGTGCTCTTCAAGGCCGGTGAGGTACTGTCGTGGTTCTAAGTCTGACAGTAGAATGGGGGGTAGGTATGGAGAGGCAAGATCCTAGCTATGGAGCGGTTGTATACGCAAGAGATTTACGAGTTCAGGCCCTTCTCGGAGGAAGTAACAGCCCTACGTCTCGGAGCCCTGAGGCGGTCGATTGGAATATCTGCGTATGTGTTACAGGGGTGTGAACCCTTCTACCTGTGGAGGGGGGTGGCTTATATAGAGTGCGCCAGGACCCCAGCCAGCCCACGTAGTAGAGGGTTTAAGGTACATTAAAGCTAGGCGTTCTTGGTAGCATGCCTTACATAAAGTGTCATTAAGGTCATAAAGACTATTTAACTTCTGAACCGTTTGGACACCGAGGGGCTCTTGGACTCTTGGTGGTCGAGTGGGTCTTCATAGTCGAGTGCCTTTGAATCTGTCGAGTGGAAGCCTACCAGGTCGACTGGAAGGCTGCTTCTCTTGTGAATGTCCTTGTGGAGGGTACCCTTGGGCAGGTCCATGACCCTATCCCAGGTACATGATTTCATCATTAGCCCCCGAATGGATCAAGGTTTAAGTGAGGAAGGAGTTGAGAATCTTTCCGACCTGTTCTTCGTGTTGTGAGTGCGTCTTACTCTGGATCAACGACCTTTTGGTGATGACGTCAACCTTTCTTTCAGTCGCCTTGATCCATTCTTCATGTTTGTCGAGTGAACTTTGTGAACACGAGGATTTCGGCGATGGATCTGAGGAAATCTGTTATCTGATGAGTTGCTTTCTGCGGTTAGCGGATTTCGTGGGAGCCGAATTTTGGGAAGCCTTGAAGCGAAGAAAACCGCGGCACTTTCGGATGGGATAAGGCGATGGCGCCTCGATCCTCGCGCCGCCTTTTTCGCCCGCGTATATGCGCGGCGCTTTATTCTTGAGATCGTGATGGGATTGCACTGGGCCTACCGGTCAGCCACTCGGAAGCGACCCCATATAAAGGCGTTGGACGGGCATTTTGAGCAGTCGCCCTCAGATTTCTCCTCTCTCCGCCTCCAAAACTTTCTCGCCATGCTCTCCGTCCGTCCACCGAAGCTCGGTACCTTTCTACTTGGCGACCATGGTGAAGGACAAGACTGCCGCCTTGGAGCGGGTGAAAAAGGCGGTGAAGGCTAAGGGAGAGCGCCCAGTCGGGCGGTTCCTCTTCAGCGGTCCAAGCTGCCACGAGGCTGGGTCCAAGGAGACTGGATCCGGTCGACCATCACCGACAAAGATCTCACCGATCTGGCCAACGAAGGACTGATCCCCCATGGGTCGGCGAGGCTTCCGGGCACGGAGTGGCAACCGCAGCCTGAAGAGGGTGAGTGCGTCCTCCTGGCCACCCACGTAGATAGGGGGTTTTCTCTGCCGCCAAATCCTTTTTTCCGGGGGTTTCTGAACTTTTTTGGAGCGCAACTCCACCATTTCACTCCAAACTCCATTGTGTATCTTGCTGCTTTCGTTTCGCTCTGCGAGAATTTCTTGGGTTGTCGACCGCATTGGGGTCTTTTCAAGCACATATTCACCTGTCGCTCTCGGACGGTGAAGAAAAACGAGCCCGAATGACGAGAGAACCCAAGTAATCCAAATGTGTGGGGACTCGGAGTCCGGATGAGGGGAAGAGCGCCTTTCCAGCTATGACTCTCCCGACTCGGTTAGAGGGTGGCGATCGACCTGGTTTTATTGCCAAGACCAGCCGACGCCGGGCGATCGGCCCAGGCTCCCTCCTTTCTCCATGAGTCGAGTGAACAAGCCATCTTCCACGAAGGTGTTGCCAGAGGAGAAGGCCCAAGTAAAGCTTACGATGGAGCGTGTAGTCCAGCTTATTCGCGAAGGGGTGACCGGCATGGATCTCTGGAGGTTTTTCTTGACGGCGTATTCAGCCACTCCAATACTGAGGTCATCCGATGTGGATGTACTCGCATGCGGATGATACCACTCGGGTCCATCCGGAGGAGGTTGATGACGCCATCTTTGGAGAAGTGGATGACTGCCATCACAGAAATAAAGATAACCCTCATGAGCTAGGAGGATTCCACCACTCGACCAGAGTTACCAACCGGACAAGGTATCATTACTTATCTCCATTGTGATTCTGCTGCATACCTTACATTTTTGATGTCAATTTAAATCGACTGACTTTCACCTTGTTTTGTTGTCTTCTAGGTCACCACCGAGATGTACTCGATGCCCAGCAGGCGCGAGAAGCAGCCGAAGAAGAAGAAGGAAGTGGAGGTGAGAGTCCGGAGGAATGGGAGTCCAACGGCGAAGAGGATGAGGAGGATGATGGCTCGATGATGAGGAGGAGGAGGAAGAATAGGAGGAAGGCGTCGACCCTCCTCGCTTGGAGGGAAGGTCCAAGTCGACGCCTTACGACCCGGGCCGGACGCAGTAAAGCTGTTGTGCCCACGGTCGGTCACCGAAGCGACCTAGGACAACTTCTCCCGCGCCGACTGAGAAGCCGCCGAAGCAACCTCGAGCGATGTCGTCGAAGCCGGCGAAGGCCCTGCCCAAGATGCGAATGGTCATCCCCACCATTTCCGGGTAACCAACAGAACCTTATATTTCCTTTTTCTACATGAGTGAACTTTTAGTCGACTTGATGGTCGATCAGCCGACTCTTGAAATCTACTGACGCCGCTACCTCCGAGACTTCAGCCAAGCACGATGATCGTGAAATGGAGGATGCGGCTACTTCCAATCTTGGTAAGATCTCTGAGATTTCACTTTTAGCCGACCGGGGCTTTTTAGTCGATTGGGCTTCCATGTTTATACGGATCTCTCTTGTAGTTCCGCCTCCGTCATTGATCTTCCCGATGATGACGAGGAAGCGCCATTGAGGAAAATGAGGAACAAGAAAGTGCCTGCTGGCAAGGCTGCTCAAGTCATGGCGACTCCACGAGGCGTTGATTTCGAGGGAGGCAACCCCACTCGGACTTCAGATCTTTTGTGTGCGTGACAAGTGCCCGACCCACTTCGTCATTGCTGATCCACCATCTCTCTTTGCTACACACCACGTCCGGAAGACCAAGTAAGTGCTGCTAAGGAGGCCATACGCCAGAAGGGATCATGATGGAGCAGGTGAAAGCGGCTCGAGAGGCAAGTCGGTGACCTATGATGCTAGTTCAGCTCTCCGTGAGCAATGTCCAAGTAAGTCGATCGTCGCTTGCTTTGTTAGGATATACTATCTGAAACTGCTTTCTTCTGAAAATTTCCATATCTGTACACCCACTGGGTGTGTGTGTCATTTGAACTTTTGTGGGGGCACGCTGAGTGCACCCACTAGGTGTGTGTGTCGTTTGAACTTTTGTGGGGGCACGCTGAGTGCACCCACTGGGTGTAGTCCCCGAGACTATGGTCGTCTGCGTGCAGTCGGCTATGGTCTTTATGCTGTGATCTTCTTCACTCGACTTGGGCCGGACCAAGTCGAATGGAACTGAAAAAGCGGTGGGGGCACGCTAAGTGCACCCAGTGTAGTCCCCGAGACTATGGTCGACTGCGTGCAGTTGACTATAGTCTAAAGAACTGTTTTTTTTTACTGCGGCTGACCGCTGACAATTGGCCATGTTTTTAGAATCATAGCCTCTTTGCCTCTTTTGGTCGACTGATCGAACCACAGTGGTAAACCAGTGGGGGCACGCTGAGTGCACCCGCTGGGTGTAGTCCCCGAGACTACTGTCGAATGTTTTTATTCGACCGTAGTCTTAGAAATGCTACTATTTTTCCTTAGTCACTCGGAAGTGATCTGTTTTTGATGTCTTTCGTTGGTTGACTCTTTGTAGAAATCTTAAGAGCTTGTGGCTCGCTATACTAAGATTAGAGAAAAGCAGATTCAGCTCAACCTCGATTTGAAGCTTGCTCGGGAGAATTTGCGAAGGCACAGGATGAAGCAAAAGGTATGGCTGGTGAGAATTTTTGACGATCGCCTCTGTTTTTCTGCTCATTCTCAACTCTGTTCTCATTGTTGCTTTGCGATAAACTGGAAGAGACTTTGAAGAAGAAGGACCTTGACCTTGCAGAGGCACGGAAAGGCGGCTTTGGAGAAAACAAAGCTCATTTGAAGAGAAGCTTGCCTCGGTCGACAAACTTGAAGATGAAAATGCCAAGCTGAAAGCCTCTCTTGACCACGGCTAACAAGGAAGTCGGTCGGTGAAGAACGACAAGAATGTTACGTCGACAAGGTTGGCGGTGGCGGAAGCGAAACGACACAGAGATTTATCTTGGAGGGTTCGCCAAGAAGTTGTTTCTCATGCTTGAAGGTAATCTCTTTTATCCAACTGCCTTGCTCTCACCGGTTCATCATATGATCTTCATTTTGAATCTGAGTTGTGTTTTCAGAATTCTGCCAAAACTTTGAAGAAGAAACCAGTCAGTGGAAACCAGTTTGGACCCCATCAACTCTCCCCGTGAAGGACGAAGCTGCTATGAATGTGCTCATTGAGTCTCGTGTTGCTAGCGCAGTGGATTATCTTGCTCGACTGAAAGTTGCAGTGTCGCGGATCGACTCGACTCTCTGGCCAGAACAGACTCTCCAGAATGATCTTGAATCTTTGATGACTCGACTGAATGAGATTCCAAGTCGAGTGCAAGAATGGAAGAAGTCATCTGCCAGGTGTGGTGCTGATGTTGCTCTATCTCTGGTTCGTGTCCACTGCAAAGAAGCGCAAGAGGACAAGCTGGTGTCTCTCAAGGTTGCCAATACCAGGAAGCACGACTTTAGATCTTTCATGGAGACTTTCATTGCTGCTGCTACCCGTATTGCCGGCCGGAATCGACCTCGACCAGTTTGTTGCGCCTTCCAGGTCCTCCGGAGGAGTAAAAAACTTCTAACTCCCACTTTAAATTTGCCTCGGAATGCCGAGTGGTTTACAGAATCGATAAACTTTAACGGGCTTAACGCTCGAGCACCTTTGGATCCGTGGGGCGTTTATCCGAACTTGATTTTTCCTTTAACATGCTTTACTTGCCTTGAGAGAACTTTATTCTTCATTTCGAAGATATTCCATTGAAATTCCAATCGACTTGAGCTTCATCTATCCTCGTCGTCCTTGCGGATTGGGATGGACCGCACGTTGTACTTGTGGCGAAGCTCAAGGAGGAGGTAGCGATCGACCTGCACCTCGTCGTCCTTGCGGATTGGGATGGGCCGCACGTTGTACTTGTGGCGAAGCTCCGAAGGAGAAGGTAGCAGTCGACCTGCACCTCATCGTCCTTGCGGATCCGGATGAATTCCTTACTTAGGCGAGCACTGGGCTGCAGCTAAGCCCCCGAGTGAGAGGTTTGCTCTACTCTCGGTAGGATTTCTATTACTTAGGCGAGCACTGGGCTGCAGCTAAGCCTCCGAGTGGGAGGTTTGCTCTCCACTCAGTAGGATTTTTATTACTTAGGCGAGCACTGGGCTGCAGCCAAGCCCCCGAGTGAGAGGTTTGCCCTACTCTCGGTAGGATTTCTATTACTTAGGCGAGCACTGGGCTGCAGCTAAGCCTCCGAGTGAGAGGTTTGCTCTACTCTCGGTAGGATTTCTATTACTTAGGCGAGCATTGGGCTGCAGCTAAGCCTCCGAGTGGGAGGCTTGCTCTCCACTCGGTAGGATTTTTATTACTTAGGCGAGCACTGGACTGCAGCTAAGCCTCCGAGTGGGAGGTTTGCTCTCCACTCGGTAGGATTTTTATTACTTTGGATGTTTGAGGCGAATCCTTGGGCTGTTATAAGCCCCCGAGCGGGAGGCTGGCTCACCACTCGGTCGGGTTTGAATACTTAGGCGAGTACTTGGACTGCAACTAAGCCTCCGAGTGGGAGGCTGGCTCATCACTCGGTGGGATTTTGGATACTTAGGCGAGTACTTGGACTGCAGCTAAGCCTCCGAGTGGGAGGCTGGCTCGCCACTCGGTGGGATTTTGGATACTTAGGCGAGTACTTGGACTGCAGCTAAGCCTCCGAGTGGGAGGCTGGCTCGCCACTCGGTAGGATTTTGGATACTTAGGCGAGTACTTGGACTGCAGCTAAGCCTCCGAGTGGGAGGCTGGCTTGCCACTCGGTAGGATTTTGAATACTTAGGCGAAGCGGATTCGCTGCTAAGCCCCCGAGTGAGAGACTGGCTCGCATTCGGAAAGGATTTTTTTTTACAAACTTAGGCGAAGCGGATTCGCAGCTAAGCCCCCGAGTGAGAGAGACCTGCCTGCACTGAAAGGATTTTACAAACTTAGGCGAAGCGGATTCAGACTAAGCCCCCGAGTGAGAGACCTGCTCACTTTGAAATGATTTTTTTTACAAACTTAGGCGAATTGGATTGGCAGCTAAGCCACCCACTGGGGAAATTCAACAAAAAGCAATATTAATCACCTTTGGGAGAATTATAACATTCTTGTCTTAGATAAACAAACTACAAAAGTACTTTTATTACATCTCAACCGAGTGAGTTTTAAGTGTAAAAGGCGGAGCAGCTCCGCGTTCCAAGCTCGAGGCTCGTCGATCTGGCGATCAACGTTGTAGAGATGATACGCTCCGTTGTGGAGGACCCTCGTGACGATGAAGGACCTTCCCAAGTGGGAGCAAGCTTGTGTAGTTTCTGTTGATCCACTCGGAGGACCAAATCTCCCTCTTGGAAGGCTCGACTCTTCACATTTCTGGCATGGAATCGGCGCAAGTCTTGCTGATAGATAGTCGAGCGGATCAAGGCCATCTCTCTCTCCTCTTCCAAGAGGTCGACTGCATCTTGCCGGGCTTGTTCTCGCTTCCTCTTGAGTATAGCTCGACTCGAGGCGCATTGTGAAGCGAGTCACTCGGCGAACTGCTTCAGCTCCATAGACCGGGAAGAATGGAGTTCTCCCGGTCGACCGATTAGGAGTGGTCCTCAATCCCCGTGAGAACTGATGGAAGTTAAATCGACCCAAGCTCCTGCTACGTGTTTGAGATCACGCATCGGCCGAGGTTTCAGCCCTTTGAGAATGAGGCCGTTTGCACGCTCTGCTTGTCCATTCGACCGAGGATGAGCAAGCTGAAGCATAGTCGACCAGCGTGCCTTGTGAGGCGCGAAGGCTTTGAACTTGTCATTATCGAAGTTTGACCCATTGTCGGTGATGATGCTATGCGGAACTCCATATCTGAATATCAACTCTCGATGAAGCGATAGCGGTGCATGCATCGAGGTTCTTGATGGGCTTGGCTTCGATCCACTTGGTGAACTTGTCGATTGCTACTAGCAAATGAGTGAAGCCGCTTCGCCAGTTCTCAAAGGTCCAATCATGTCCAATCCCCAAACAATGAAGGGCCAAGCAGGTGGAATGGTCTTCAAGGCTGAGGCTGGCTTGTGCGACATGTTGGAATAGAACCACATCCTTCACACTTGTCGACTATTTCTTTTGCCATTTCATTTGCCTTGACTAGTAAAATCCCTTTCGGTATGCTTTAGCCACAATGGTCCGAGAGGACGCGCATGATGGCCATAGGTCCCTGAGTGGATATCCTCAAGAATTATCGACCTTCTTACGGCGTGATACACTTCGGCCGACTCGATCGCGCTTTCTCCGTACAATTGTCCCTTGATTATTGTAAAGGCCTTGGATCGACAGACGATCTGTCGAGCCTCTTCTTCATTTTCTGGGAGCTCTTTCCTAAGGATATATGCGATGTACAGACCTTGTCGATCGGGGGTGATGACCACAACTTCCATAATTAGGTCGACCACGGCTGGGACCTCAACTACAGTCGGATCATTGGCACTCTTTTGCTGCAGGGCTTCTTCTGTGAAAGGATCCTCCTGCACTGATGGAGCATGAATGTGTTCTAAAAATACATCACTGGGAATGGCTTCCCTCTTGGACCCTATCTTCGCCAAATCATCCGCAGCTTGATTTTTAAGTCGAGGTATATGATGAAGCTCTAACCCCTCGAATTTCTTCTCCAAATTTTCTCACTGCATTACAATAACTTGTCATAGCTGGGCTTCGACATCCCACTCCTTCATCACTTGATTAACAACCAGATCTGAGTCGCCATAAACCATAAAGGCGGACGGACGCCGAAAGTGAAATGGCCATGCGCAACCCATACAGGAGTGCTTCATATTCTGCCCGTTGTTGGAAGAATCAAAGTGAATCTGGAGAACATACTTGAGCCTATCTCCTCGGGGAAACCAATACAACCCCCGCACCAGTAACCGTTCAGCATCTTGGAACCGTCGAAAAACATAGGCCGGTGCTCGAGTGAACTTGAGTCGGAAGCTGCTGTTCGATCCACTTTCGGCGAGAAATCTGCAATTGCTTGGGACTTGATGGCTTTCTTTGCCTCGAATTTGATATCAAGGGAAGGAGTTCAATCGCCCATTTTGCCACTCGACCAGTTGCATCTCTGTTATGAAGAATTTCCGACAAAGGCGTCGACGGCGTAATGGAATGATCGGAGAAATAATGAGCAACCTTCTTCGTGGTCATATAGATCCCATAAACAAGCTTCCGATAGTGAGGGTATCTTTGCTTTGATGGGGAATTGATTACTTGAGAAAAGATAATAAAGCTGGGCGTTGAACTTTGAAGGCTTTTCCTTCTTCTTCCGCTTTCGGCCGTAAATGCAGTCTTGGCGACTTGTCCGATGGCTGCAATGTAAAGCAGCAAAGGCTCCTTGCTGATTGGAGCAGCAAGCACCGGTGGGTGGAGAGCAGAGCTTTGAGCTCTGCGAGCGCTGCATCGACTTCTAGAGTCCACTCGAACTTGTCGACTTCTTCATCAATCGATGCAGAGGCAATGCCTTTTCACCGAGGCGAGAGATGAATCGACTTAAAGCGGCCAAGCATCCAGATGAGTTTACGGACGCCGTTACTGCGACAGGCGCTTCATTCGGAGTATGGTGCCAACCTTTTACGGGTTAGCATCGATTCCTCGCTCGTAAGCAGAAAACCGAGTAACTTTCCACCGGGGACTCGAATGTACACTTTGATGGGTTAAGCTTGATATCATACCTCCACGAGATTGGCAAATGTTTCAGCAAGGTCGGTCAACAGGTCGGAACCCTTTCGTGACTTGACCACTATATCATCCATGTACGCTTCCACATTCCGACTGATTTGAGTGAGCAAACACTTTTGAATCATCCTCATGAATGTGGCTCCGGCATTCTTGAGACCGAATGGCATGGTGACATAACAGAAGCACCCGAATGGAGTGATGAACGCTGTTTTAATCTCATCGGGTCCATACAGACGGATCTGATGGTACCCGGAATAGGCGTCTAAAAGACAACCTCTCGCATCCCGCAGTTGAGTCGACTATTTGGTCGATGCGAGGAAGAGGAAATGATCTTTCGGGCAGGCCCGATTTATATGCTTGAAATCGATGCACATGCGCATAGCGACTTGTCTTTCTTGGGGACCATGACAACGTTGGCGAGCCACTCGAGTGGTAGATCTCTCGGATGAACTCTGCTGCTAAGAGCCGAGCCACCTCCTCGCCAATGGCTTTTCTCTTACGGGCCGGCGGACCGAAGATACTCTTTAACTGGTTTGAATTTTGGGTCGACTCAGTGGCGATGCTCAGCCAGCCCCCTGGGAACACCCGGCATGTCAGTAGGCTTCCATGCAAAGATGTCCCAGTTCTCACGGAGGAACTGGATGAGTGCTTCTTCCTATTTTGAGTCGAGTGTCGTTGAGATGTTGGTCGGAGCAGCGTCGGGATCAGTCGGGTGAATGTGAACCTGTTTACGTCTCGCCCGGTCGAATGGAATGCTGACTCCGTAGCGGGCTTCTTAGCTCGCAACAAATCACTCGGATCTGCAGTTTTCTGATACTCTTGTAGCTCTACCACTGCCAACTGAGCATCGGCGATCTTAGAGCCTTTCTGGAAGCACTCTTCAGCCTTCTTCCGATTGCCCGTGACAGTGATCACGCCCTTGGGACCAGGCATCTTGATTTAAGATACACGTAACATGGTCGGGCCATGAAACGTGCATAAGCTGGTCTCCCTAGAATAGCGTGATAAGCGCTCTGGAAGTCCACGACCTCGAAGGTCAACCCTTCTTTCCGGAAATGCTTTGAATCACCAAAAACTACATCAAGAGCAATTTGGCGAGTGACTCAGCCTTCTTTCCGAGAATGACTCCGTGGAAGCTCATGTTACTAATCTTGAGTCCGACATCGGAATGCCCATCCCTTTCAACGTCTCCGCGTATAATATATTCAAACCACTACCACCATCCATCAGGACTTTGGTCAGTCGAGTGCCTTCGATAACTGGGTCGACCACCAATGCTTGCCTCCCAGGGGTGGCAATGTGTGTCGGGTGATCAGACTGGTCGAATGTGATGGCGGTCTGGGACCATTTCAGATAATTGGGAGTCGCCGGAGCAACCAAGTTTACTTCCCGATTGATAACCTTCAATCGACTTTTGCTTTCGACGTCAGCAAAAATCATCAGGGTGGAATTGACCTGGGGATATCCACCATCACTTTCATCTCTATCCTCAACTTTGTCTGTCTCCTTATCCTTGTCCTTGGGCTGTTTCCCTTGGAACTGCTGAATCAAGAGCCGACACTGTCGAGTGGTATGTTTCGGGTAAATGAGTTTACCCTCTTCATCTTTCTTTGTATGAATATGACATGGTAAATCCAACACGTCGTTCCCATCCTGATATTTCACCTTCTTAGGGTTCCAAGGACCCTTGGGTTTCCCCTTGAACTTTCACAGGGTCCTTTGCCAAGGCCACTCCGGGAGCATTGGCTCGACTTTGCGCTTACCTTCCATTTGGAATTTCCTCCGCCGGTCTCATTGGCGGCAGATTTATCTTTACCACTCCGAAGCCGGTCCTCTTGTTCACCATTTGCATATTTGGTGGCAATCTCCATCATCCGACTCAGGGTCATATCTCCGGTTCGACCAAATTTCAAACTCAATTCTCTATTCTTGACGCCTTCCTTGAAGGCACAGACTGCTTGGTGATCAGATACATTCTCCACTGTGTGGTGCAAAGTGATCCACCTCTGGATATAATCTCTCAAGGTTTCACTCGACTTTTGCATACGATCGCAACTCTGTCAAACCCGCTGGTCGTTTGCAAGTTCCTTCAAATGTCCTGACAAACACTCGGGCTAGATCTTCCCAAGTGTAAATACTGCTGGGTGCTAACTGATTCAACCATGCCCGGGCTGAACCCTCCAACATAAGAGGTAAATGCTTCATGGCTACCTCATCGTTGCCACCGCCGATCTGAACCGCCACTCGGTAATCTTCAAGCCAGTGTCGCTTGGATTCTCCGATGAACTTGCGACTCCGATCGCCAACCTAAAGTTGGGGGAATCACTGCAGCCCTGATGGCTCTCTTTGAAACACTCTGGTCCCGAGACATGGACTCTACTACTTTGGAAGGAACATGTCTATCATGGCCGTCTCGGTGAGCTCTGTTCTGTCGACCAAACCTTGAACGATAATGGATCTCGCATCAAAGCCTGGTTCCACAGGGTCGACCGAACTCTTCGTCAAAGACTGCTCGGCGTCTATCATCCTGCTGCCGAGGAGCGTATGATCCACCCCTTGGGGAGGGGTGGGCACTTTCGATGTCGATCGTTGCGATCGAATCGGTGCTCATACTTCTTCATGACCCTTGTATTGATCATCACGCCCGGCCTCCACGTTCCTCACGCCTCGGGGCGATCTTGGACTATGGGCCGACCGAATGAATTCGCAGCGACGGATCGGTTGTGAACCCTGTTCCGATGTTGGGATACAACTGAGTTTTGATCTCCTGCCGCCGGAGCAAATCCCTGATTTCTTTGCAAACCTCTACCTGCCTCCGATTGGGAAGGCTGAATTGATTCTGCTATACGGCGGCGGCTGCTAGATTCTGAATCGGAGTTCGATATACAGGTTGGCGGTTGAAAGAGCTGGCGTCATTTGGATTCTGGAACCCTCGGTCGCGTCGCTCATCCAAGATTACTCGCTGAAGATTCTCGGTCGAGTGCGCTCAGCCAGGTTATTGGCCGCGCATCCTCCAAGGCGCGGGCCTCGGGGTTTCTCCAATGATAGGAGTGTGAAGTGCATCCATGTTCCGGACGAAGCTCCTCCCTCTGGAGGCGAAGTGAGGGCTCGAGCAAAGTACTCTTCGTGGGCTTGCGCGGATCGCCTCCACCGCCACCTTCGTTGGTGCGGGTGAATCCAGGGGACTGCGTGGTCCATCGACCATCGTAACCTCTGCCGCCCGGGTCATCGCTATCGCATTCAGACGCGGTCTCTGGAGCCGGTCGGCAGGTCGAGCAGGCCGTAGAGAGATTCGTCGAGCTCGATCGTCAGCGACTTGGGGATGGCCGATGGCGGGCCACCACATGCCTCACCCACCGCTGAAGCCTCGACCGGCCGGAACACTTGCGCCGGTGGGAGGCCCAGGAGTGAAGACGGCGCAAGAGCCGACCCATACTGGGTCGACGGTTGCCGCAGGAGGACGCCGCGGACACACGCGCGAAAGTGCGTCGCCCCGCGGACGGGGAGCGCGTCCACGTCGAGTGGAGCCTCCTGAAGCCAAGTGGAGTCGTCGGCGACGAACGTGAGCGCACCGAGACGGATCTCGTGGCCGTCGACCAGAACTCCACCTGAAACCATGATGCCGGAGATCGAGAGAATCCCAACTTCTCCAACAATTCGCTAGAACACCTGGCCCCAAGGTGGGCGCCAACTGTCGTGGTTCTATGTATGACAGTAGAATGGGGGGTAGGTATGGAGAGGCAAGATCCTAGCTATGGAGCAGTTGTATACGCAAGAGATTTACGAGTTCAGGCCCTTCTCGGAGGAAGTAACAGCCCTACGTCTCGGAGCCCTGAGGCGGTCATTGGAATATCTGCGTATGTGTTACCGGTGCGAACCCTTCTACCGTGGAGGGGGGTGGCTTATATAGAGTGCGCCAGACCCCAGCCAGCCCACGTAGTAGAGGGTTTAAGGTACATTAAAGCTAGGCGTTCTTGGTAGCATGCTTACATAAAAGTGTCATTAAGGTCATAAAGACTATTTAACTACAGACCGTTTGGACACCGAGTGGCTCTTGGACTCTTGGTGGTCGAGTGGGTCTTCATAGTCGAAAGTGCCTTTGAATCTGTCGAGTGGAAGCCTACCAGGTCGACTGGAAGGCTGCTTCTCTTGTGAATGTCCTTGTGGAGGGTACCCTTGGGCAGGTCCAAGACCCTACCCCAGGTACATGACTTCATCAGGTACCACCGCCCACGATCGAGGATCATGGGCTTAGCTCAAAACGCCGGGCTAATCTGGTAAGTTCTTTCATGTTTTCAAGGTATATCCTTTACTGGCATACCCGAGGGAGGAACCTAAGCCTCCCTACCACTTTTTCAGGCCTGGATAGAGATAGCGGAGCAGATTAACTGTCCAGCTCCGCTGCCCAAAGATCCAGAAACGCCTCTTCTGACGAAGATGTTGTTTCCGGCACCTTTATGAGGTGCTGGAGAAGAAGGCCAAAAAGATGGCCCCGGGGACCAGAAGTGGTCTCCGTTGCAAGGGCACTTCGGAAGTGACGTCCGAAGACGCTGAGACGCACTCCTCCGCTGAAAACGACGAGGAACAGGAGGAAGGCCTCCACACATGGGGAGGCCAAGGCGTCCAAGAAGGGGAAAACTTCCCTTCCGGACAACTCCGCCGCGGCCACCAACATCGGCGGGGAGTGGGAGCCCAGGGTCAAGCCCCTAGCCAACTCGTAAGTGTCCGGACACAGCAATATATCCGGTATTTTTACTCTATTGTTTTTAATGTGTTGGATCATGCACTTGCAGTCCGGCCCAGTCCAACGTCGCGTTGTCCTCCTCTTCGGAGGGGTCGCTAGATCCGTCGGTGATGAACAACACGTCCCTTCCGACAGCCTCCTCCCCCAAGGCCGCGGACATCACCAAGGTGTTGTCTCAAGGGATCCCAGGCCCGGGAGAAGCTCAGGAGGCCGTTCCAGTGGTGCCAGAGGGTGAAGCCCAGGCTTCCGGACACGTGGGGGAGCAAACCCCCATGAACACCGACGATGGGGGCCGTATCCAATTCGGCCCTCAGCCGCATACAGCTCCGGAGACCCAAGTGGCTCCGGTTTCAGGCAGGCCGCCTCTTTTGAACAAGGGAGGCGAGCCAACTCACTGGTGACCTCTGTCCATCCAGAGGCACCGGATAGATTACTGGAAACGCTGCAAGGCACTTCCATTGTGGAAGAACACCGTACTCTTATGAGTATGGTGATTGAGAAGGTTCAGTCCGCCAAAAGCAGGCTGACCGAAGCCTGCACTAGCCTTCTAACAGGCTTTGAGGTAAGTAATATAATTGTAAAAGAATGTCACAGTATAGACAGTAGCCCCTGATACTCTGTCCGGTGTTTGAGAAAAAAGCCGAACAGAGGATCAACCAATTTTTGCAGGAGTCTAACATAATATGTCTATGTGAATAAGCAGGCGTCTCTGCTGGCTACTGCCGCTCATACTGGGGAAGTCTCCGGATTGAAGCAGAATCTGGAGCGGGCCGAGCAAGAGCTCAGCCTCTTGAAGGAGCAACTGGAGGAAAGCAAAGGTATGTATTTAACCTGTGCGTATATGTAGGAAGGATGAATGGTTCGTACTGACTAAAGTGTCATGAAATTTATTAGGGGCCATGACAGAGGTGGCGGCCCTCAAGAAGGCGTTAGCCGAGGCCGAGGAAAAAGCGGCCAAGGAACGTGTCGCGTGCGAGAAATAGGAGGCCCGGATCAGCGAGGTCCAGCAAGAGCTCCAGGACGCCGTCAAGATGTACGAGTCCTTGGAGCGCAATTTTAAGACTCAAGAGTCTGAACTTGCCAAGGCCCGCCAAAGCGCACTAGACGCCTGAGCTGAAGCCCAGGGCGCCCTCCAGGAGATCCAGGAGGCCAAGAAAATTACAGCGAGTGAGGCTTTCATTATGCAAAGCAGATATGTGAAGGACACATTCCTGTTACTTACCCGGATTTGGAGCTCTCCAGGGGCGTTTACGGATCCGCCGCGCATCATATTAGATGCTGCAGAATTTTATCGAGTCGAAGAAGGGAACTCTATGAAGAAGTTGTTCTGGTCTCAATACCTTGGACCAGAACTTTTGGTGCCCTTTAGCGACCAGCGGAAACAGCTGGTTGAGCTGCATAAGGCGGTTGAACTAGCCATGAAGGACTTGATAGTCCGGCTATGGCCTGCCGAGCCCATGCCCAGCAGCTACTTCAGACTCATGAAGCGGCTTGTCAGTGCCTGCCCACGGCTTGAAGTCATCAAGCGCTCGGTCTGCATTGAAGGTGTGCGAATGGCCTTTGCCCGCGCCAAGATGCACTGGGCAAAGATGGATGCCAAGAAGCTGATGACCGAGGGGCCACCTGAGGGCAAGGAGCACCGCCGACCCAAGCTATATTTCGATAGTGTCCTGGAGGGATCCCTCTTTGCGGCGGAGCAGTGTGCCAAGGATATCATATTCCCATGAATACATTCGTGTTATCCTGTCCTGTAACATGAAACAAGATCTTTATGTAATATAATGCTTGTTACTTTAAAATTTTACCTCCTATGCGGCCGTTTATGAAAATCTGAGAGTTGGCCAGTCGTCGGCTTCTGCCCCCATGTAGATAGTATGGGGGTGTTCGAGATAAATATAAACATTCTTTATTCCAAATTTTTGTCCTTAAAGGAGGTGTTTAACGTAACGAACAAGACAATCGGACTATACGGCTTTATCACCCTCACTTAGCCATAGGAGTTTGACAATGAAAATTTTGGCGAAGCCCCTGGTATTCGGAAGACCGAAGTTGGGGCGCTATACATGCCTAATCAGATAAAAACCGATTCCTCGCATAAAGCGGAAAAAATCTCTAAGGATTTGAAACCTCTCGAACAGCTGACCAGTTCTCGCCGCATCATGACAGTCAGTTTTTGGCTTTCTCTACTGAGGTGCTCGTCTGGAAGAACCGGGACACAATCGCAGTAGTTCTCCCTTTACTACCCTAGCCGATATAGCGGAACATAAGGTAGTAAGCACAGGAGCCGGGCAACCCAACTATTGACCAAAGACATGATTCGGAGCCGATGCATAATGCTATAAGTTCGGGGTGCCGAAATATACTGTAAAAGTGTTCGGACTTTATTGTCGTATTGCAGGGCGTGATGAAGCCCCTGGAGAAGTAATGCGTACCAGAGTGTACGGGTGCAATTGATAAAAAATACAAAGACAAGGAAAAAAATCAAGTAATAAGCTGACGCTGCAAATTAGTTTCCATTGTAATTTGGTTAATACGTTGAGGCGTACTTGTACAAGTAATGCGATAAGTAAGTAAGGCTATTTAACATGCCATGACCAAGAGCGAGCTGCGTGCGGGAATGTAAAACAGGTATAGCGATCGTTAGCAGAGACCACCTGGGGATTCCCTTGTACGTCAAAGCTCCTTGCCTCCTTGGTGTATCCGTCCCGTGATGGGTCCGATGATCAGGTTATCAGAAAAGCCTCAAGAAGAGAAAAACCTGAAAGAAAGATAAAAAGTGAAACTGTGCGGATCCAGGGCGGTTGAGCCGCATTATGGACCATGGTCTAGCTATACCTCCACTCGTGCCCATGGTATTTTGAGTGCGTAGTTATGTAGGCGTGGCACAAATGTCACCGCCTGATTGGGACTGGGGCGGAGGCCGGATTGCTAGTCAAGCTCTAGACGAGCTGGACTGTCCTGCGGCAGAGTAGTTCGGACTCGCTTGACAGTGTCTGGGGTTTTACTGCTGAATTGAGGTTTTGCCTAAAAAGCTACTCTGTACTCCTGCTGCAAGGGCCGCGGTGTGCTCCTCAGTACGGAAGGAGTGCTCCTTATTTCCGTTGACCGTTATTACACCGCGTGGTCCGGGAATCTTGAGCTTGAGGTAGGCGTAGTGCGGCACTGCATTGAATTTAGTGAATGCGTTTCGTCCAAGCAGTGCATGATAACCACTGCGGAAAGGGACGATATCGAAGATTAACTCTTCACTTCGGAAATTATCCGGGGATCCGAAGACCACTTCTAGTGTGATTGAGCCCGTACAACAGGCCTCTACACCTGGTATGACACCTTTAAAGGTGGTTTTTGTGGGCTTGATCCTTGAGGGATCCGTACCCATTTTACGCACTGTATCCTGATAGAGCAGGTTCAGGCTACTACCACCATCCATGAGGACTCGCGTGAGATGGAATCCATCAATAATTGGGTCGAGGACCAGTGCGGCTGAACCGCCATGACGGATACTGGTCGGGTGATCCCTGCGATCGAAGGTGATCGGACAGGAGGACCATGGGTTGAACTTTGGGGCGACTGGCTCCATCGCGTAGACGTCCCTGAGTGCACGCTTGCGCTCCTTCTTGGGGATATGGGTGGCGTATATCATGTTCACCGTTTTGACTTGGGGGGGGGGATTTCTTCTGTCCCCCTGTGTTCGATGGTTGGGGTTCCTCGTCATCGTCATCGCTTTGCGACCCTTTCTCCTTATCTCGGCATTTAACTTGCCTGCCTGTTTGAAGACCCAACTGTAACGCCCCGAGACCGACGCTCCAGAAGACGTCCAGCTATTCCGAGTTTCGCCGTGTGTTTCTTTTGTGCCTGCCCTTTTATTTTTGCATTGCATCATGTCATCATGCCATCATCTCATAAATCTTTTGCAACTCAACTAAATAAATGGCATGGATCTTTGATCCATTTAAATTGAGGGAATTCACATGGTGATTCTCTTTAAAACATATCCTCTCGATATTTAGAGAGCTATAGTAAATATTCCAATTATTTGGATTTACCACAAACACACTTACAAAATATCCCAATGCCGTTGTTATCTCAATTCTTGGCTCTCTAACCTTGCCAATAATTCTTTTGCCATTTTCCGGAGCTCCACCAAAAATCCGAACATTTTTGGACCTTCCTTTTATCAAGTCCTAGTTCAAACCCATTTGAATTAAATTCAAATGAGTTTGAATTTAAATCTTTCAATCATGGCCCCTCTATTTTTCTTGGTTCCAACTCAATTTTTGTGAGTTCGGAAAATTATCCCCATGCTAAATCTTTCCCTAACCCTCTCTTTCTTTTCCTCTCTCTATTTATTTTCTGCTAGAAAATTAGAGGGAGAGAGAAGAGAGAGACAACCCAGCCGCCACTTGTATCCATCTAGGCTAGCCGCAGCCCACTACCTAAGCCGGCCCAAGGCCCAGCCGCGCCCCCTCTAACCCTAGCGCAGGGGAGAGCCTCCTGCTCGATCCCCATCTCCCTCCAGCGCCGCACGCATCGAGCTCCCCTCGTCTCGATCCCCTCTGCCGCCATGAAACAGGAGGTCCTCGCGCCTCCGCCTCCGCCCAAGGCCTCGCCCTTCCTTCTCCCCCGCGTCCCCATCGCCACCCGCCGCCGTCGGCGACCCCCAGGAGGGCCACCCCGCGCGTGGCCCCATCCTCTCCGCCGCGAGTCCTTCCCCTCGTCGCCTCCTCTGCGCCCCGTTGACCCGCGCCCGTCCGCCTCGGAGCCGGCCTCCACCGCCTCCTCGCCAGCGCTCGGCCTCCTCCCCGAGCTCATGCTCCCTTCGTCCATGGTGCCAGCCAGCCCCACAGGCCCACGCCGTCGGAGTGGTGCTCCCTGCGCCCAGTCCCCTCGCCCCTTGCCGCCTCCTCCGTTGGTGGCGACCACCAGCAGCCCGGAGTCCCCGCCGTCAAGCTCCATGCCGCACCCCTGCATCCTGCGACCGCATCAGCCGCAGCCGCCTCCATTTTTTTTCCTTGCGCGAAGAAGACCCATGCCCTTCAACCGCAACATGCTTCGTTGGGTTGTCTCCGCAAGGCTCCGTTTCGAATCAGTACCAAGGCCAAGACCATCCCCGGGCAGGACCTCGTGTACGACTACACCCGGTGATGCGCCAAGTCCCTGACGTTGACGACCCTTCAAGTTCGACTACCGTTGCCATGTACCACTACCGTCGCAAGAACCGAGACCGACAAGTCCGAAGACCCCAAGTACCACGGCGCCCTCGAGGGCGTTGGCTCCATCAAGTTCGACTACAACGTGTGTACAACTACCGTCGCCGTGAACCACTACTTCCACTACCGTCGCCGTGACGACTACTTCCACGACGTCCGTGAACCACTACTTCCCCTACGACCCGTGAACGACTACTTCCCTCGACGATTTTGAACCGCCCCGAAATGCACGCTTCGAAGGTATAACACCGAGACGACGCCCGTGAACGAATGCATGTTGTCTGAGATGAAACGTATGTTTGCTTCGTGCCCGTTTGCTCCATGCACGTTCCTCCTCGTTGGCCACCGCCACGTGGGAACCCGGTAACCGGGATCACCCCACCATCTCTTGCGTGTTCTACACATCCGCACACTTCTCGTTTGCATCGGTATCTCAATCAAGTTATCGAGATCGATATGTTGCCGTGGCATCATTTTTGAATTCTTTGCCGTGGCACCCTTTTTGTTCCGGCCATGGTGACCAAATGCTTCATAACATGCTCATGTCAACATTTTCATAAAAGTTGCATATAACTTGTATATGTCATCCGCATCATGATAACAACATTTAAATGTTTAAAATTGTTGTTGCATTAATTTGCTAAATGCATATGGGGATTTACGGATTTGTTGTTTGTTATATCCGGTCCCATTTAAATTGTTTAGATGGTATAGTTTTGTTATGCTTCACCACTTGCCATGTTAACCAATATTTAACATTGTTGGGTACATAACCGAGAGAGAACTAAATAATTGATGTGGTGTTTTGTCAATATGCAACTCGTTGCATATTGGGCTCCATTTAACTTGTAGTTTTGTTTGTGCATATTGCCATGCCATGCTATTTAAACCAGACACGCATCATACTTGGTTGTGCATCATGCCATGCGTATGGGATGGTTGTTTACTATGTTGTTTGCTTCTTTCCGGGTTGCTTCTCTCATTAGCTTTGGTTTCGTTCCGGAGTTGTGAGGATTCGTTCGACTACGTCCGTTTGTCTTATTCATGGACTCGTTCTTCTTCTTTGCGGGATTTCAGGCAAGATGACCATACCCTCGAAATCACTTCTATCTTTGCTTGCTAGATTGCTCGCTCTTTTGCTATGCCTATGCAACGATGCCTATCACTTGCTTATCATGCCTCCCATATTGCCATGTCAAGCCTCTAACCATCCTTTCCTAGCAAACCGTTGTTTGGCTATGTTACCGCTTTGCTCAGCCCCTCTTATAGCGTTGTTAGCTGCAGGTGAAGATGAAGTTTGTTCCTTGTTGGAGCATGGAGATGTTGTTCCTTGTTGGAACATGTTTACTTGTTGGGATATCACAATATATCTTATTTAATTAATGCATCTATATACTTGGTAAAGGGTGGAAGGCTCGGCCTTATGCACAGTGTTTTGTTCCACTCTTGCCGCCCTAGTTTCCGTCATATCGGTATTATGTTCCCGGATTTTGCGTCCCTAACGCGGTTGGGTGATTTATGGGACCCCCTTGACAGTTCGCTTTGAATAAGACTCCTCCAAAGAAGGCCCAACCTTGGTTTTACCATTTGACTACCTACCACATATACCCCTTCCCTTGGGTTCTGCAGACTCAAGGGTCATCTTTATTTTAGCCCCCGGGCGGTGCTCCTTCGAGTGTTGGTGCAAGCAGGCAGGCGCAGGGGCCACCAGGGGCAACTCGAGGGCTGGTTTTACTCGTAGGCTGACCTATCCGGTGTGCCCTGAGAACGAGATATGTGCAGCTCCTATCGGGATTTGTCGGCACATCGGGCGGCTTTGCTGGTCTTGTTTTATTACTGCCGAAATGTCTTGTAGTCCGGGATTCCGAGACTGATCGGGTCTTCCCGGTAGAAGGAATATCCTTCGTTGATCGCGAGAGCTTATCATGGGCTAAGTTGGGACACCCCTGTAGGGTATTATCTTTTGAAAGCCGTGCCCGTGGTTATGAGGCAGATGGGAATTTGTTAATGTCCGGTTGTAGAAAACCCGAAGTTGACCTTAATTAAAATACATCAACCGCGTGTGTAACTGTGATGGTCTCTTCTCGGCGTAGTCCGGGAAGTGAACACGGTGTTGGAGTTATGTTTGACGTAAGTAATTTCAGGATCACTTCTTGATCGCTACTAGCTTCACGACCGTGCTTTGCCTCCTCTTCTCGCTCTCTTTTGCGTATAGTAGCCACCATATATGCTAGTCGCTTGCTGCAGCTCCACCTCACTACCCTGTCCTACCTTTAAGCTTAAATAGTCTTGATCTCGGGTGTGAGATTGCTGAGTCCCGTGACTCACAGATACTTCCAAAACCAGTTTGCAGGTGCCGATGAAACCGTGCAGGTGACGCATCCGAGCTCAAGGAGGAGCTCGATGAAGATCTTGTTCATTGTGTTGTTTCGTTTTAGTTGACCAGTAGTGGAGCCCAGTTGGGTCGATCGGGGATCTGTGTAGCATTTGGGGTAGTCTTCTTTTATTTTGGTTCCGTAGTCGGACCTTGATTGTATCTGTATGATGTAATGTTTTACTCATGTATTGTGTGAAGTGGCGATTGTAAGCCAACTATGTACCTCTTTCCCTTATGTATTACATGGGTTGTGTGAAGATTACCTCACTTGCGACATTGCTTTCAATGCGGTTATGCCTCTAAGTCGTGCTTCGACACGTGGGAGATATAGCCGCATCGAGGGCGTTACAAGTTGGTAATCAGAGCCATCCCTGACTTAGGAGCCCCCTGCTTGATTGTTTGTTGGCGTTGTTGAGTCTAGAACAAAAATGTTTTGAGTCTTAGGATTATATACCGGAGAGTAGGATTCTTTTTACTCCTCAGTCCTTAAATCGCTCTGGTGAGGTCTCCTGACGTAGAAGTTTTGACTCTTCTCTCCTCAAATTTCACTAATTTTGTTAGGATCACGCGGGTATCTTGGAATCGTTCCGATGGTTTTGTGACGAGAACATTGTTCTTGGTGCCTCCTGCCATTTAGGGGTTGTGGCAGTGTCCCGGGGAGTTGAGCTCCGAGGTGTTGTCGTCACAATTTTATCGTTGCAGTTCTAGAATACCTGAGTTTTGCCGACATCGAAAATCTCTTTTATGTAGTTGTTGGTGAGATAACCTCGATAACCCAGTACTGGGGCGAGCTCGAGAGTATTGTCATGACTCGTATAACGGATGCTTTTCGAAGGTCGAGGTAAACGATTTCCGAAGGTTTCTTGGTTATGTGTTGAAGGATGGATACAGCTGGATCTAGGTATTGTTAGTTTGGGTGATATATTTTGTGTCCCTGTATCCCCAACACCTGATTGCGTAACGAGAAAGTTTGGAGTTTATAAGTGGGAATTCAAGTATCTCGTAGGATATCTTTCCAACACACACATGATACGATATGGGATCTATCATATGTTTGTTTCCGGCTTATTCCGCAAGCCAAATCCTTTGTTTTTGTTTTGTTTTTGTGGTATTCAAGTTGCTTCAATGCCAAGTGTTGATTCCATACCTTATTCTAAATGGTGTTCTCATATTGCTATGTGAATACTAATCCTTCTTGATCATCGAGTTCGTCATGTTAATTCTTTTCTCAACCGGCGTGCTTCTCTTCAAGTGGATCCGATCATTCCAACATTCGCAAGATCAATTCTAAGCTTTTTCTCAACGGTGTTCATTTCATACGACCCAAGTTGCCTTTGTTTTCCCACCCTCCCACCCCTTTTTCTTCAAGGACTCAGATTTCTTAATCAAGTATCCATTTTATTGAGTGAAGTTTCTTCATTCTTTTCCTTTAATGTTTTATCCGGTGATTTCTCATGAAGACGCTAAGGAAGTTTCAACCTTATCATTGTTCCATTCTAATTTTCTTCTCCGGTGGATTTAATTCAAGATTTCGGTGTTGATCTTGTCCCTTTTCCTCTTTTCACAATGCTTTCCCATTCCGATGCACCAATTAATCATTCACCTCTCGCTATTCATTTGTTCCAGAGTGTTGAAGATATCTCAGAAGATTCAAGTTTCCATTCTCAATTCACTCAAGTTCTTTTGAGGATGCTATCTCATTCAAGCCATTTAATTCAGCCGGTGCAATCTCTCTTTTCAAGTAATCATTCAACAGTGGTTCTTTTGAATGGGCCCTAACCCACAGGTCTTTTTCCAGGATCTTACCTGACTCTTCTAATTTTTCCGGAACTTCTAAAATTCTTTTCTAAGTTTGACGTAAGAATGGGTTTTCATCAGTCATGGCTTTCTCCAAGATCTTTCAAATTCTTTTCATCATTGGTTCAACCTTTCTAATTTTCATTCCGGAGTGCCTCAACAATTCATGGTGGTGTTTCTCGTCGTCATTCTCGAAGTTTGAAGACCGAAGAAGAGTTTCTCTTTAATCTTGCTCCATTATCTTCAAGATTCATGGTTCTAGCTTCGTGCCATCCTCATAATTGTTTTGATTGTGAGAATTCTTTTCACCCATCCGGAGCAATTCAGGAGCCTTTTCAGTTTGATTCTTGAGCCCATCATCTCAGAATTATCCATTCCAGCTTTCAGCTCTTGTTCTCCAGATCTTATCGGTGCATCGTTCAAATATCCTCTAATCAGTTCATGATCTCTTCGTTGTCATGTATCTAAATCCCCTCAAGTATCTTCATTCGTTTTCCAATTCTTCCCGGTGAATTGTGCCTTTGCTACGTTCAATTTCAATTCTTACGGTGGTTTGTTCAAGAGTTCTCTTCCTTCATTATCATATAGATTCATTCGTTCTTTCCAATCCTACCGGTGGTTCATTGAAGACCTTCCCAAGTTTGCGCCATATCTATCTTAATCCTCTCCACGAGAATAAGTAGTATGCCAAATCCATTGCTTGCCATCAATTTAATTGGTGAAGGATCAGCATAATGTAATTCTTATTCTTGTTTCATCGAGTAAATTCAATTCCTATTCCGGAGGATCATCAAAATTCTTGGTTTCATTTGTTCATCTTTCTTTCCGGAGTTCCAAGTTTTCTCGGTTATATCATTTCAAAGCTTCATCTTGTCACTGCAAGGCCTCACCTTGTGTTGTCAACTTCTCTTTCTTTCTATCATCCTTTTATTTACCGGTGTTCTTCATGAAGGCTCTATACATGGTGGTTCGTCAAGGATTCCTTTCATTCTTCAATTGTTCTTCAAGATTTCTCTCGAAGTTAAGATCCGCCAAGCTATACTCTAAAATAAACATGGTGCTCAACACATGTTTTGTTTTGAGGAGCTCAAGTATTCTTCATCTTGCATTCCAAAGTGCAATACTCTCTATCTTATCTTTTGAGGTGGTGTTATGTCACTCTTGACAATTTCCTTCATGTTTCATGATTAATATGTTGTCAAGAATGAGGTATTTTAAATCCATTAATCTCTTCGTTGGAGTATCTTGTGTCATATTTCACCTTAAGCCTTCCCTAAGGAATGTTGCTATTGTGGTGCTTATCAATGATCCAAGTTATCTCTCTATCCTCTCGGCGAAAGAAGTTTTTCATCTCTTCTTTGATCTCAAACAAGCAATTGTTTTTTCGTTAGTGGCAGAATTTCACC
The DNA here is from genome assembly GCA_021605145.1 of Aegilops bicornis. Classification (NCBI taxonomy): domain Eukaryota; kingdom Viridiplantae; phylum Streptophyta; class Magnoliopsida; order Poales; family Poaceae; genus Aegilops; species Aegilops bicornis. The sequence goes on along the minus strand of CM038671.1, from coordinate 29,426,198 downwards.
TCAAGTGTTGAGATGTTTCCATAAGCCCACTACAAGCTTATTCTTTTCGTTGTTGGTTTTCCAACAACTCCGTTCTATCCTTCTTTTTAAGGGTGCTTTCCAAAATCATTTGTGGTAGAAGTTGTCATTTTCTTCTCCGTCCCTTTATCCCAACAATCTAGATTCTATTCTTTCGTTCCGAAGGCATTGTGATGTTGCTCTCTTCGACCCATCATCTTGTTTTGTCAAGATCATGTTCTTCTCCTTGCTTCTCTGTTTAGTCGGAGTGTCATGTTTTCATTCGAGTTCTGTCATCTTATCAAGTTTTGCCTGCTTCCTCAACCGGAGAGCTGTCTGAAATCTTTCTTACCCCTTGTGCCACTCTTTCAATAGTTCCGGAGGCAGTGTGTTGTTGATTTCATCAAGTATCATCCCATCTTTTCAAGTTCATGTTCAATTCCTTCCATTTACAGTCGGAGTGCTGCCAAAATTATATAATTCTTATTCATTCTTATCTCGTTTCAACCAGAGTGGTTCCAATTCCTTCTTGTCCATTGTAATCGTCATTCATAGCTTTGCAACCCCCAAGGTTCACATGGTGTTCCTTGTTTCTATTTTCTAATGGAATGCTCCCAATTTCGTTCAACTCTATTGTGTTATTCTTTCAAGTTTTCAACCTCTCGAGGTTCATTGGTTTCACTCGTTTGTCAAAGAAGCAACTTTGTCTTACCTCTTTGTCTTCCGCTTCTCTCCGGCGCCATCCTAGATCTCGGGACGAGATCCTCTTGTAGTGGTGGAGTGTTGTAACGCCCCGAGACCGACGCTCCAGAAGACTTCCAGCTATTCTGAGTTTCGCCGTGTGTTTCTTTTGTGCCTGCCCTTTTATTTTTGCATTGCATCATGTCATCATGCCATCATCTCATAAATCTTTTGCAACTCAACTTAAATAAATGGCATGGATCTTTGATCCATTTAAATCGAGGGAATTCACATGGTGATTCTCTTTAAAACATATCCTCTCGATATTTAGAGAGCTATAGTAAATATTCCAATTATTTGGATTTACCGCAAACACACTTACAAAATATCCCAATGCCGTTGTTATCTCAATTCTTGGCTCTCTAACCTTGCCAATAATTCTTTTGCCATTTTCCGGAGCTCCACCAAAAATTCGAACATTTTTGGACCTTCCTTTTATCAAGTCCTAGTTCAAACCCATTTGAATTAAATTCAAATGAGTTTGAATTTAAATCTTTCAATCATGGCCCCTCTATTTTTCTTGGTTCCAACTCAATTTTTGTGAGTTCGGGAAAATTATCCCCATGCGCAAATCTTTCCCTAACCCTCTCTTTCTTTTCCTCTCTCTATTTATTTTCTGCTAGAAAATTAGAGGGAGAGAGAAGAGAGACAGCCTAGCCGCCACTTGTATCCATCTAGGCCAGCCGCAGCCCACTACCTAAGCCGGACCAAGGCCCAGCCGCGCCCCCTCTAACCCTAGCGCAGGGGAGAGCCTCCTGCTCGATCCCCATCTCCCTCCAGCGCCCGCCTTCGAGCTCCCTCGTCTCGATCCCCTCTGCCGCCATGAAACAGGAGGTCCTCGCGCCTCCGCCTCCGCCCAAGGCCTCGCCCTTCCTTCTCCCCCGCGTCCCCATCGCCACCCGCCACCGTCGGCGACCCCCAGGAGGGCCACCCCACGCGTGGCCCCATCCTCTCTGTCGGGAGTCCTTCCCCTCGTCGCCTCCTCTGCGCCCCGTTGACCCACGCCCGTCCGCCTCGGAGCCGGCCTCCACCGCCTCCTCGCCCGGCCTTTCGGCCTCCTCCCGAGCTCATGCTCCCTTCGTCCATGGTGCCAGCCAGCCCCACAGGCCAGCGCCGTCCTCCTCCTTGATCGAGCCGGGAGTGGTGCTCCCTGCACCCGGTCCCTCGCCCTTGCCGACTCCTCCGTTGGTGGCGACCACCAGGAGCCCGAGTCCCGCCGTCAAGCTCCATGCCGCACCCCTGCATCCTGCGACCGCATCGGCGAGCCGCCTCCATTTTGTTCCTTGCGCCAAGAAGACCCATGCCCTTCAACTGTAGCATGCTTATTTGGGTTGTCTCCGCAAGGCTCCGTTTTGAATCACTACTAAGGCCAAGACCATCCCGGGCAGGACCTCGTACGACTACACCCGGTGATGCGCCAAGTCCCACGACGTTGACGACCCTTCAAGTTCGACTACCATTGCCATGTACCACTACCGTCGCAAGAACCGAGACCGGCAAGTCCGAAGACCCCAAGTACCACGACTGCCCTCGAGGACGTTGGCTCCGTCAAGTTCGACTACAACGTGTGTACAACTACCGTCGCCGTGAACCACTACTTCCACTACCGTCGCCGTGAACGACTACTTCCACGACGTCCGTGAACCACTACTTCCCCTACGACCCGTGAACGACTACTTCCCTCGACGATTTTGAACCGCCCCGACATGCACGCTTTGAAGGTATAACACCGAGACGACGCCCGTGAACGAATGCATGTTGTCTGAGATGAAACGTATGTTTGCTTCGTGCCCGTTTGCTCCATGCACGTTCCTCCTCGTTGGCCACCGCCACGTGGGAACCCGGTAACCGAGATCACCCCCCATCTCTTGTGTGTTCTACACATCCGCACACTTCTCGTTTGCATCGGTATCTCAATCAAGTTATCGAGATCGATATGTTGCCGTGGCATCATTTTTGAATTCTTTGCCGTGGCACCCTTTTTGTTCCGTCATGGTGACCAAATGCTTCATAACATGCTCATGTCAACATTTTCATAAAAGTTGCATATAACTTGTATATGTCATCCGCATCATGATAACAACATTTAAATGTTTAAAATTGTTGTTGCATTAATTTGCTAAATGCATATGGGGATTTACCGGATTTGTTGTTTGTTATATCCGCCCCATTTAAATTGTTTAGATGGTATAGTTTTGTTATGCTTCACCACTTGCCATGTTAACCAATATTTAACATTGTTGGGTACATAACCGAGAGAGAACTAAATAATTGATGTGGTGTTTTGTCAATATGCAACTCGTTGCATATTGGGCTCCATTTAACTTGTAGTTTTGTTTGTGCATATTGCCATGCCATGCTATTTAAACCGGACACGCATCATACTTGGTTGTGCATCATGCCATGCGTATGGGCTGGTTGTTTACTATGTTGTTTGCTTCTTTCCGGGTTGCTTCTCTCGTTAGCTTCGGTTTCGTTCCGGAGTTGTGAGGATTCGTTCGACTACGTCCGTTTGTCTTCTTCATGGACTCGTTCTTCTTCTTTGCGGGATTTCAGGCAAGATGACCATACCCTCGAAATCACTTCTATCTTTGCTTGCTAGATTGCTCGCTCTTTTGCTATCCCTATGCTATGATGCATATCACTTGCTTATCATGCCTCCCATATTGCCATGTCAAGCCTCTAACCATCCTTTCCTAGCAAACCGTTGTTTGGCTATGTTACCGCTTTGCTCAGCCCCTCTTATAGCGTTGTTAGCTGCAGGTGAAGATGAAGTTTGTTCCTTGTGGGAACATGGAGATGTTGTTCCTTGTTGGAACATGTTTACTTGTTGGGATATCACAATATATCTTATTTAATTAATGCATCTATATACTTGGTAAAGGGTGGAAGGCTCGGCCTTATGCACAGTGTTTTGTTCCACTCTTGCCGCCCTAGTTTCCGTCATATCGGTATTATGTTCCCGGATTTTGCGTCCCTAACGCGGTTGGGTGATTTATGGGACCCCCTTGACAGTTCGCTTTGAATAAGACTCCTCCAGCAAGGCCCAACCTTGGTTTTACCATTTGACTACCTACCACATATACCCCTTCCCTTTGGTTACTGCAGACTCAAGGGTCATCTTTATTTTAGCCCCCGGGCGGTGCTCCTTCGAGTGTTGGTCCAAAGCAGCTGACTGCAGGCCACCACGGGCAACTCGAGGGCTGGTTTTACTCGTAGGCTGACCTATCCGGTGTGCCACGAGAACGAGATATGTGCAGCTCCTATCGGGATTTGTCGGCACATCGGGCGGCTTTGCTGGTCTTGTTTTATTATTACTGCCGAAATGTCTTGTAGTCCAGGATTCCGAGACTGATCGGGTCTTCCCGGTAGAAGGAATATCCTTCGTTGATCGCGAGAGCTTATCATGGGCTAAGTTGGGACACCCCTGCAGGGTATTATCTTTCGAAAGCCGTGCCCGCGGTTATGAGGCAGATGGGAATTTGTTAATGTCCGGTTGTAGAAAACCCGAAGTTGACCTTAGTTAAAATACATCAACCGCGTGTAATCATGATGGTCTCTTCTCGTGGTCAGGAAGTGAACACGGTATTGGAGTTATGTTTGACGTAAGTAGTTTCAGGATCACTTCTTGATCGCTACTAGCTTCACGACCGTGCTTTGCCTCCTCTTCTCGCTCTCTTTTGCGTGTAGTAGCCACCATATATGCTAGTCGCTTGCTGCAGCTCCACCTCACTACCATGTCCTACCTTTAAGCTTAAATAGTCTTGATCTCGCGGGTGTGAGATTGCTGAGTCCCCGTGACTCACAGATACTTCCAAAACCAGTTTGCAGTGCCGATGAAACCCGTCTGCAGGTGGCGCATCCGAGCTCAAGGAGGAGCTCGATGAAGATCTTGTTCATTGTGTTGTTTCGTTTCAGTTGACCAAAGTGGAGCCCAGTTGGGTCGATCGGGGATCCGTGTAGCATTTGGGGTAGTCTTCTTTTATTTTGGTTCCGTAGTCGGACCTTGATTGTATCTGTATGATGTAATGCTTTACTCATGTATTGTGTGAAGTGGCGATTGTAAGCCAACTATGTATCTCTTTCCCTTATGTATTACATGGGTTGTGTGAAGATTACCTCACTTGCGACATTGCTTTCAATGCGGTTATGCCTCTAAGTCGTGCTTCGACACGTGGGAGATATAGCCGCATCAAGGGCGTTACACCAACATTCCTTGTTGGTATGATTGGCTGGTTTATTAGGAGTGCCATGTATTTGGCATGGTCGATCGAGTATGCGGTCCAGACTGGACGGGCCCGGATTGTTCCTTTTAAATGGCTTTTTTTTGCTGACCGGACTTAGAGCCACTGAATCCAGCATTGACCGTCGTGTCTTCGGTACTATCACCGTTGTTCCGACGCTTATGTCTATTGCGTCGGGGCTTGCCGTTGCTGTTTCTGGCTTCAGAAGTGCCATGTTCACTTGTATTGTTGTCGCTACGGGCTAGCCAGCTGTCTTCACCCGCACAGAAGTGGGTCATGAGTGCCGTAAGGGCTGACATGGATTTCGGTTCTGAGGTGTCTGGCAGCCATTCGTCGCGGATGCTGTGCTTAAAGGCCGCTAAGGCTTCGGCGTCCGGACAACCGACGATTTGGTTCTTTTTAGTTAGGAACCGAGTCCAAAATTTCCTGGCTGACTCTCCGGGCTGTTGGATTATATGACTTAGGTCATCGGCATCCGGAGGTCAGACATATGTGCCTTGGAAGTTGTCTAGGAAGGCATCCTCCAGTTCCTTCCAGCTGCTGCTACGTCTTGAGCTTGCGTTGGTTTTCCTTGAAGAGGAAAGGGTGATGCAGCAATAGTAGTGTAAGTATTTCCCTCAGTTTTTGTGAACCAAGGTATCAATCCAGTATGAGGCTCCTCAAAAGTCCCACACACCTACACAATTAAACAAAGAACTCGCAACCAACGCAATAAAGGGGTTGTCAATCCCTTCACGGCCACTTGCGAAAGTGAGATCTGATAGAGATAGTATGATAAGATAAATATATTTTTGGTATTTTATATTATAGATGCAAAAAGTAAAGATGCAAATAAAAGTAGATTGAAAGCTTATATGATAAAAGATAGACCCGGGGGCCATAGGTTTCACTAGTGGCTTCTCTCAAGATAGCATAAGTATTACGGTGGGTGAACAAATTACTGTCGAGCAATTGATAGAAAAGCGAATAATTATGAGATTATCTAGGCATGATCATGTATATAGGCATCACGTCAGTGACAAGTAGACCGACTCTTGCTTGCATCTACTACTATTACTCCACACATCGACCGCTATCCAGCATGCATCTAGAGTATTAAGTTCATAAGAACAGAGTAACGCATTAAGAAAGATGACATGATGTAGAGGGATAAACTCAAGCAATATGATATAAACCCCATCTTTTTATCCTCGATGGCAACAATACAATACGTGCCTTGCAACCCTTTACATCCTTTGGGTAAGGACACCGCAAGATTGAACCCAAAGCTAAGCACTTCTCCCATGGAAAGAAAGATCAACCTAGTAGGCCAAATCAAACTGATAATTCGAAGAGACTTGCAAAGATAACTCAATCATACATAAAAGAATTCAGAGGAGATTCAAATATTTCTCATAGATAAACTTGATCATAAACCCACAATTTATCGGATCTCGACAAACACACCGCAAAAAAGAGTTTACATCGAATAGATCTCCACAAGAGAGGGGAGAACATTGTATTGAGATCCAAAAAGAGAGAAGAAGCCATCTAGCTCATAACTATGGACCCGAAGGTCTGTGGTAAACTACTCACAACTCATCGGAGGGGCTATGGTGTTGATGTAGAAGCCCTCCATGGTCGATTCCCCCTCCGACGGAGCGCCGGCAAAGGCTCCAAGATGGGATCTCACGGATACAGAAGGTTACGGCGGTGGAAATTGTTTTTCGTTGGCTCCCTGGATGTTTTCGGGGTACGTAGGTATATATAGGAGGAAGAAGTATGTCGGTGGCTGCTCGAGGGGCCCAGGAGACAGGGGCGCGCCCTCCTATCTCCTGGCCGCCTCGTTTGCTTCTTGACTTGCACTCCAAGTTCTCCGGATCACGTTTGTTCCAAAAATCACGCTCCCGAAGGTTTCATTCCGTTTGGACTCCGTTTGATATTCCTTTTCTTCGAAATACTGAAATAGGCAAAAAAAACCAGCAATACAGGCTGGGCCTCCGGTTAGTAGGTTAGTCCCAAAAATGATATAAATGTGTAAAATAAAGCCCATAAACATCCAAAAGGGGTAATATAATAGCATGGAACAATCAAAAATTATAGATACGTTGGAGACGTATCAAGCATCCCCAAGCTTAATTCCTGCTCGTCCTCGAGTAGGTAAATGATAAAAACAGAATTTTTGATGGGGAATGCTACCTAGCATAATTCTCAATGTAATTTTCTTTATTGTGGCATGAATGTTCAGATCCAAATGATTCAATATAAAAGCTTATAAAACATAAAAACAATAATGCTTCGAAGCATACTAACAAATAATCATGTCCTATCAAAATAGCATAGCCAAAGAAAGTTTATCCCTACAAAATCATATAGTTAGGCCATGCTTCATTTTCATTACACAAAATACTCCCATCATTGACAACCCCAGTTTCAGCCAAGCAATTGGTTCATACTTTTTTAACGCGCTTCAGCTTTTTCAACTCTTACGCAATACATGAGCGCAAGCCATGGACATAGCACTATGGTGGTATATGGTGGTGGTTGTGAGGACAAAAAGGGAGAAGATATTCTCACATCAACTAGGCATATTAACGGGCTATGGAGATCCCCATCAATAGATATCAATGTGAGTGAGTAGGGATTGCCATGCAACAGATGCACTAGAGCTATAAATATATGAAAGCTCAACAAAAGAAACTAAGTGGGTGTCCATCCAACTTGCTTGCTCACGAAGACCTAGGGCATTTTGAGGAAGCCCATCATTGGATATACAAGCCAAGTTCTATAATGAAAAATTCCCACTTAGTATATGAAAGTGACAATATAGGAAACTCTCTATCATGAAGACCACGGTGCTACTTTGAAGCACAAGTGTGGAAAAATAGATTGTAGCATTGTCCCTTCTCTCTTTTTCTCTCATTTTATTTTTTTCTTTTCTTTTTTCTTTCTTCTTTTTTTTTCCTTTGGCCTTTCTTCTTTTTTTCTTTTTGGCCTTTCTCTATGTCGGAGTAAATGACCACGGGTAGCCTAGCCGGCTCCCCCTGGGACTTGTGAAAAAATTACAAGCCAATCAAGCCATCCAACATCCAAGACGCATGGCCGCCTTCCCCCGGCCGGCTGCCCTCAGGCCGGCTGTCAGGAGGCGGCCCGACCCCAAAGCCTACAGGAAGAAGGCCACAAGAGGGCCGGCTTCCAAGGAGCCGGCTACCAGAGGGCCAACTCCGTGGAGCCGGCCACGAGAAGGCTGACTCCATGAAGCCGCCCCCCAGCAAAGAATCTGCACCCACATAACGGTGATGAGACGGGGCGTGGCTACAGTGAAGCCTGCCACCCTGTATCCGAACCACGCTGGCCACAAGTCGCGCCCGTCTGGGCGGCCATCACCCGTCCGGTCTTGACCTTTGTTACCATGATGACCATGACATCACCCACGATAGGCTGTCAGTATGACCCGCAGGCGGCGGGCCCCTCCGGTCAGAGAGATACCCGAAGGCGGCTCGGCCTCCCCCAGTCGGCCCGAGATATGGCCGGCTTCCCATAGCCGGCTTGTTCCCTCCCTCGAAGGAAGCGCCTCATTAAGGAGACAGGACGAGGTGAGTCTCTGATGACCGCCGCCAAAGGCGCGCACTATAGCCATACTTACCCGACAAAGCCCTCGTCACCAGGGTTGAGGCAACAGTAACCAGCCCCCGACAAGGCCCTCAGCGGTGGGGCCAGCTTGTCGACCAAGAAGCCGGCAGCCGGCGGGACCCACCAGTCGGCGGGCCCCAGCGGCCGGTGGAGAAGCCGGCGAGCATAGACACTGATGGCTAGGGCCCGCGCCCAGCCGGATTACCATTGTACCCCTGGGGGGTAGGCCTATATAAACCCCCCAGGGCAGCCATGCAAAGGGTGGATCTCATAGAGTTCTAGACACCACATAGAGGGAAGAGGAGAGCTAGCCGTGCCCTTCTTCTTCCTCTCACCGAACAACTCAAGGAGCCTCTTGTAGCCACTTGTTCATCTAGTGATCATGCAGAGACCCCGTAGAGCAGCAGTAGGGGTGTTATCTTCACGGAGAGCCCCGAAGCTGGGTAAGATTCGCCGGTGTGCATGCCTATGCCTCATCCCGTTTCCAGGCACCGGCGACGTCTTATTGGCTCCCACAATGATAAGCTACCCGTTGGCATATGTCGCACCTACCACCTGACATTTGGCACCCACCATGGGGCCAGGTGCACCGTCGTCCGGAGATCTGTTCTCGACGGAACCTTCTTCCTCCCGGCGTAGCCAGCCCGGCATGCCCGATGGCGCTTGCCCGACAAGGCAAGCGTCGGCCCGCTGACGCTTGCTGCGATCTGCCTCTCCAATCTTCTTGGTGAGGCTCGCATCTCCGACGAGCCCGCCTCTGACGCGGGCACAGGCTGCCCCGAGAGCCACCTCGTCAGCCTCCTTGACCAACTCCACGTCTTCGGCGAGCCTGCTGTGGATTTTGAGTCGGTCGGCTCCACCGACCCGATGCTTGTCGACTCCGACACGACATCACTCGACGCCTTCCCCACCAACATTGTGATCTTCAACAACCCGCTCCCCCAAGCCGACAGCTGTGGCAGTGCCATCACCGAGGTGCTGGTCATCAGTCATGGCGGCCCCTCTGGCGAGAACACCCACGACGCCCTGCAAGCGGTGCTGCACGACCTGTCCGCCCCTCTCCCGGCCGACGCCGACACCGAGGCGCTGGAGGTGTGCCGCCTCGCCCACCACGCGGAGGGCCAGAGGATAGCTTCCATGAGACGCCTCACTGAGGCCCACCAGCGCGAAGTCGACCGCGCCGCCTTTGGCACGCCACCCCCTGACGGGCTGAGCCGAATCGGCATCGTCAAGAAACGCGCCGCAGTCATCGCCGGCATGCTGGGGGCGGACCGCCCAGTCTACGCCACGCCCCTTGAGAACCTACGCGCCGCCCAGGTGGCCGTAGAAGAGCTGAACAGGCTAGGGCCCGACGAGCTCCCCTATATGGCTAGGCGCATCCAGCAGCTGATTGGCGCGGCCGCAGAGCGGCATGAAGACGGCGCCCGTGCCAAAAGCCCACCCCGTGCGAAACGCAGCGCGATATCACGCCACGCCGACCGCGGCGACACCAGCGCTGGCGAAAAAGGCGGCTGCCAGCCGCAGCCAAACCGGATCTCCATCGAGCGCGATGCAGAAGGCCGTCCTCGAGCCGTGGAGCGGCGAGGCAACCCGCCTCCTCCTCCGCCTCACGGGGAAAGATATCCCACCCCGCCGCCTGTCACGCATCCGACTCTCAGCGGCCGACTAGGCCGCCGCGAAGGAGTCGGCGAAAACGACGCCCGCCACCGGATCGACCGCCTAGCGCGATCCCTGGCATTGGAAGAAGAAGACGATGTTGGTCCGCCTTGCTTCGGCCCCCGCATCCGCGACGAGCCCTTCCCTAAAGGGTTCTCGCTCCCAAGAGACACGCCCAAGTACAACGGCTCCGTGAAGCCGGAGGATTGGCTGATCGACTACTCCACCGCAGTCAGCATAGCGAACGGCAACAGGCGCGTTGCCGTGAAATATGTGCCCCTCATGCTTCAGGGCACGGCGCGAACCTGGCTCAACAACCTCAAGCCGTATAGCATCAACAGTTGGCTAGACTTCACCGAAGCCTTCATCCGCAACTTCACCAGCACCTACAAGCGGGCTCCCAAGCCCAGACAGCTCTCCTTGTGCGTACAAGGACCCATCGAGTCGACTCGCGACTACCTCACACGTCGGGCCGAGCTCCGCAATTCCTGCGAGGGGGTGCACGAGGTTCAAGCCATAGAGTACTTCACCGCCGGGTGCCGAGAAGGCACCCTCCTCAAGCACAAGCTTCTCTGCAACAATCCGACTACACTCGATGAGTTACTAGTCATAGCGGACAAGTATGCCACCGCCGACTCCTCGATGAAGATCGAGCTTCGGGTGGACGCCTCCGGGAACGTACTCAACCCGGCTCCCAAAACACCGGCTGGCGACTCCAGCCGACGCCTGCATTCATAACGGCAAAGCGCCAGGGCCCAATGCCGCCTCAACCCGGTCGGCAGGTGGCCACCGTCGAAGACGAACAGCCTGAGGGGCGGCCCGTGCCCAAGAAGCCGAAGGGCGGCAGGCCTGCTTGGCAGCCGACTTTCTCCTATGAGCAAGCCCTCGATGCCCCTTGCAAGTTCCACAGTGGCGCGAAGCCGTCCAATCATACGACCCGGAAATGCAACTGGCTCACACGAATCACCAAAGGCGAATGGCTGGTGCCACCTCCGCCAGCTGGACCGCCGCCTCCGGCTCCTCAACAGCCGGCCGCTCGACCAACAGTCGGGGCCGTCCAAGGTGAGTTCCCCAACGAGCATGCCGCCTACGTCGTCTTTACAAGCCAGCCTGAAGATCGGCGCAGCCGGCGCTGACAGCACCAAGAAGTCAATGCGGTAGCCTCTGGCAACCCCGAGTACATGCACTGGTCAGAAAGGCCTATCAGCTGGAGCCGGGCCCATCACCCAGAGGTGATGCCGTCCCCGGGCTCTTATGCATTGGTTCTGGAGGCAACCCTAGCAACTGACAGGCTTGCTGCCTGATTCTCCTGCATACTGATAGACGGCGGGAGCAGCATCAACATCCTGTACCGCGACACCATGGAAAAGCTAAACATCAAGACCAAGCACCTCATGCCCAGCCGGACCGTGTTCCATGGCATTGTACTCGGCCTGTCCTGCTCACCCATCGGCAAGATCAAGATGGATGTTCTCTTTGGAGACAAGGATCATTTCTGCCGGGAAGCGATTTGGTTTGAAGTGGTGGACCTTGAGAGCCCCTATCATGCACTCCTTGGCCGACCTGCTCTGGCCAAGTTCATGGCTGTACCCCACTACGCCTACCTCAAGATGAAGATGCCGAGTACCAAGGGCATCATCACCATAGCTGGCGATTACAAGAAATCCTCCGAGTGCGCTGCAGCCAGCAGCAGGCCGGCCGAGTCCCTTGTGATCGCTGAAGAGAAGAAGATATTGGACCGAGTCGTGGGCATGGCCGGCAAGCAGCCAGCCCTGTCCCCCGACCCCAAGGAATGTGATGCCCAAGGTTCTTTCCAGCCGGCCAAGGAAACAAAGAGGATACCTCTGGACCAAGAGCACCCAGAAAGGTTTGCCGTCATCGGGGCGAACCTCGACAGCAAATAGGAAGGCGAGCTCGTCGATTTCCTCTGTGAGAATCGGGACATCTTTGCATGGTCCCCAAGGACATGCCGGGTGTTCCGAAGGAATTCGCCGAGCACAATCTACACGTCCGAGCGGATGCAAAGCCAGTCAAGCAGCCCCTCCGCCGGCTGTTAGAGGAGAAGAGAAGGATTGTAGGAGAAGAGATAGCCCGGCTCCTGGCGGCCGGCTTCATAATGGAGGTGTTCTTTGCGGAGTGGCTTGCCAACCCGGTTCTCGTACTGAAGAAGAATAACAAGTGGCGCATGTGTATAGACTACACAAGCCTCAACAATGCCTGCCCCAAAGATCCCTTCGCCCTGCCAAGGATTGATCAAGTGATAGACTCCACAGCCGGACGCGAGCTGCTGAGTTTCTTGGATGCCTACTCAGGCTACCACCAGATAAAGTTGGACCCAGCTGACCGCCTAAAGACCGCCTTCATCACGCCATTCGGAGCTTTCTGTTACCTGACTATGACATTCGGCTTGAGAAATGCCGGTGCCACTTTTCAGCGTTGCATGCAGAAATGCCTCTTCAAGCAACTCGGCAGAAATGCCCACGTCTATGTAGACGATATCGTGGTGAAGACGGAGAAGCGCGGCACCTTGCTAGAAGACCTCAAGGAAACATTTGAGAATCTGCGCCGGTTTCAGATCAAGCTCAACCCCGAGAAATGCGTGTTCGGAGTACCAGCCGGCCAGCTTCTAGGCTTCCTGGTCTCCGAACGGGGCATTGAATGCAACCCAGTAAAGATCAAAGCCATTGAGAGAATGGGGATTCCCACCAAGCTGCGAGACGTCCAGAAGTTTACCGGGTGCCTGGCCTCCCTGAACCGCTTTATCAGCCAGCTTGGAGAAAAGGCTCTCCCCCTCTACCGACTCATGAAGAAAACCACTCACTTCGAGTGGAACGACCAAGCCGACCAAGCTTTCCATGAGCTAAAGAAGATGCTGGCCACGCCGCCTGTCTTGGCGGCGCCGACTGAGAAAGAGCCCATGCTCCTTTATATTGCCGCCACCAGCCGGGTGGTCAGCACCGTCATCGTGGTCCAGCGCCCAGAAGAAGGCCGAGCTCAGCCAGTCCAGAGACCGGTGTATTACTTAAGTGAAGTACTGTCCACCTCGAAGCAGAACTACCCGCACTACCAGAAGATGTGCTATGGCGTGTACTTCGCCGCCAAGAAGCTGAAGCCCTACTTTCAAGAGCACCCCATCACGGTCGTATGCACCGCCCCGCTCGCGAGATCATAGGCAGCCGGGACGCATCCGGCCGGGTGGCAAAATGGGCCATTGAGCTGGCCCCTTACATGATCTTCTACCAGCCTCGCACCGCCATCAAGTCCCAAGCATTGGCCGACTTCCTCGTCGACTGGGCCGAGACCCAGTACCTGCCGCCGTCTCCTGACTCCACTCATTGGCGGATGCACTTCGATGAGTCCAAGATGCGCACCGGCTTGGGAGCCGGCATCATCCTCACCTCTCTCAAAGGCGACAAACTCAGATACACATTGCAAATTCACTTTGCCGCCTCCAACAATGTGGGTTTAGCACGAGGCGCTCATACACGGGCTCCGGCTAGCCAAAGAGCTTGGCATCCGCGGATCACGTGCTATGGCGACTCGGATTTGGTGGTCCAACAGTCATCTGGTGATTGGGACGCTAAGGACACAAACATGGCAAGCTATCGCTTCTTCGTTCAGCAAATCAGCGGGTATTTTGAAGGATCTGAGTTCCTCCATGTACCACGGGCCGACAACGAGCAAGCAGATGCCCTGGAACGAATAGGCTCCACTCGATAAGCTATACCAACCGGCGTCTCTCTCCAACGCCTCCTCAAGCTGTCTATCAAGCCATCTCCAGAATCCGATTCCATCTTCGTGCCACTTAACCCCGACGCAGCCGAATCCGGCTTGGGGAACCAAGCAGGCGGCCCGAGGACTTCGATAGGCGGCTCGGGGACTGCCATAGTCGCACCCGGCCCGGGGACTACGGTAGTCGGCCCGGGGACTGCATCAACACCACAGGCGGTGGCCAACTCCAGCTCTTCACCACCCAACCCACCGCCCTGCAGCTGCGATGGCCGTGTTGGCTATAGAGGAAGTCATGACTCCATCATGGGCTCAGCCCATCCTCAAATTCCTGGTAAGCAGAGAACTGCCACGACGAGATCGCGGCAAGACAAGTCCAACGCCGAGCCGGAGCATATACAATTGCTAACAGAGAGCTCGTCGGGGCGTGGTGTCACCGAGTCTTCCAAGCGCTGCGTCGAGCCAGAGAAGGGCATAGCAATCCTCAAGGACATTCACCAAGGCGAATGCGGCCACCACGCAGCCTCAAGATCCCTTGTTGCCAAAGCTTTCTGCCATGGATTCTTTTGGCCGACTGCTTTGGACGACGCCAAGGAGTTAGTCAAACATTGCAAAGGGTGCCAAGTCTTCAGCTCCAAGCAACACCTGCCAGCTTCGGCACTCAAGACCATTCCCCTCACCTGGCCTTTTGCCGTCTGGGGACTGGACATGGTGGGCCCGTTCAAGACTGCGCGTGGCGGCATGACACATCTGCTCATCGTCGTGGATAAATTTACCAAGTGGATCGAAGCGAAGCCGATTAAGAAGCTGAATGGGTCGACTGCCATGACATTCATCGCAAATATTACAAATCGGTACGGTGTGCCACACAGCATCATCACCGACAACAGCACGAATTTTGCCAAGGGAGCATTGGTACGTTTTTGCGCGACGCAGGGCATCCGACTGGACCTAGCGTCCTTGCCCACCCGCAGTCAAACGGCCAAGTTGAGCGAGCCAACGGCCTCATCCTTTCCGGCATCAAGCCCCGACTGGTCATGCCACTGGAGCGTTCGGCCGGCTGTTGGCTCGATGAGCTGCCGGCCATCCTCTGGAGTCTGCACACTACCCCGAACAAGTCAACCGGCTTCACCCCTTTCTTCCTTGTATATGGTGCCGAGGCTGTCATCCCAACTGACATCGAGTTCGACTCGCCTCAAGTGCACGTGTACACTGAAGCAGAGGCCAAAGAAGCACGAGAAGACGGCGTTGACCTGTTGGAAGAAAGCCGGCTGTTAGCCCTCAACCGGTCCGCTATCTACCAGCAGGGTTTGCGCCGCTACCACAGCCGGAAGGTCAAGCCAATATCCTTTCAAGAGGGTGACCTTGTGCTCCGGCTGATCCAGCGAACAGCCGGCCAGCACAAGCTCTCGGCCCCTTGGGAAGGCCCCTTCGTCATCAGCAGAGCATTGTGAAACGACTCCTACTACTTGATCGACGCACAGAAGCCGAAGGCACGAAAGAGAGATGATTCCGGCAAGGAGTCGGAACGACCATGGAACGCCAACATCCTCCGAAGATTTTAAGGAAGGAATCAAGTAAAGGAAATAGCATAGCAATTGATATCCAAAATAAAGTTATATTACAATATAGCTTGCCACAGCTCTAATGGATTGTTCCTATGACATGACTAGCAGCGGCAAGAGCAAGAGAAAACGGGCGGCCTAATCTACGCGACCACCCTCAACCCTCTTGATTCCGCTCACCCTGTCCACAATGGGTGCGAAAAGGGTCTTGAGCGCCTCCACATGAGCATCCGGCGGCAGAGACTTGAGGGCGTTGGTGAAGTTGAGGCCCGGATTGCGGAAGGCCACCTTCATCAACATCTTTTGGAGGGCTCCAGCACGAGATCTGGCGCGACTCCTCGGCCAGCTGTTTTGGGACCTCTTCCCGAGTCAGGAGGCCCGTCCACCACGCCCTTGAAGAATAAGCTAAGCTTGGCGCTGGGTTGGAGATGCCTGCCGGAGGAGTATCCAAGATCCACCATCCCCAGCTCCATCAGCTGCGTTGTGGATGGCGGCAGCGATATCCACGAGACCTTCGGTCCAAGGCTCCACACTCTCCTCAAGGCACCACAGGCGGCAACAAGATTCGCCGGCCAGCTCCTCGTCGGCCTTGATCTTCTCCTTCAGGGCCACCTCCCGCTCCTTGGCGCCGTCCAGCGTCTGAGTCAAAGTAGTTAGCTTCAACTCAAGGTCTGCATTGGAGTCCCTGGCGGCGCTGAGCTTCTTGCTCCTCTCGGCGAGACAGCCCTGCAGCTCGCCAAGAGTGTAGGCGTCCTTATCGCGCTCGTACTTGAGTGCAGCAAGCTCCTCGCCGCTCTTCTTGAGGCTGGCCTCCAACTGCGCCACCTTCGTCTCCAGCTCCTTCTTGGCGGCCTCGGCAGCTGCGGCAACATCCTTTGCCTCCTTGAGAGCCCCGCCAAATGTTTCCTCGTTCATGGCGAGATCCTCCTCGTGGCTGTCCAGGTTGACCTTCCAGCGCCCGGCTCGCTTTCCTCAGGGACAGCTTCTCGGCGGCAAGCCGCTGTTCCTCCTCATTGCAGCCTTCCCGAGGATGTAGGCCGTGCGCTCCTCGGCGAAGTTGCTCCCGCCTCCGCCAAGGACCGGAGAGCTTCACTGGTTGCGCCCCGGAGCTCCTCCATGGCGCTTCTCAATATCTGCTCCCGCCTTGGCGACAAGGGCCTCCCGGGATGCCAGTTTGGCTTGTCGGGCGCGGTAGAGCAACAGCAGCTGCTCCTCCTCGGGCTCGCCGCTGCTGCTGCTTGGCGTGTCAACTAGCGTCAGTCCAGCGGAGGCGAGCAGCTCTTCATCGAAGGTTTCTCCTTCGGCCGGCGCCCTGGAGCTCGACTCCCATGGGAGCTTGATGAAGACGCCGTCGCCGGTCTTCAAGTAGGTGCCGGGCTGGGGCTCTTGAACTGGACGCTGCAGCGGCGGAGGGATCGGCGGTCGGTAGCGCTGGCGCTCCTGCGACCTCGTGGTCGTCGGTCTGTCGCCGGACCCCTCGCCCGGCTTCTGCGGCAGCCGGCGGCCTCTTCACCGCAGGCTCGTCGGCGCCGGCTTCTTCTTCCACGACGGCGGCTTCGTCAGTGTTGCCGCGCACGTCCTCCTCGCCGGCGACCTCGGTCTCCATTGGCTCTGTGGCGGACGGATGAAGAAAGTCAAGCAAATATCTGAAGATAAAATCAAAAAAAGAAAAACACAAGGAAAGTACTCAGGCAAGAAGGTTACCTGCGCCGGGGGCTGCGGTCATGGTCTCCGCCGCCAAGGGATCGCTGGTGCCGTCCCTTGCCAGAGAGCTGCCCCTTGCCGGATAAGGCTCCCTTGCCGGAGAAGGCTCTCTTGCCGGAGAGGGCTCCCTTGCCGGAGAAGGCTCCCTTGCCGGGGAGCGCTCCCTTGCCGGGGAGTCCACCCTTGGCGGCGTAGTCGAATCAGAAGGAGGCTGCTCTGCTCCTATACAAGTCAACAGTCAGATATCAGCAAAGGAAAAAGCACCCATGCACGCCGAACAGCAAGAAGTAGACCATATACTTACGCTGGGGGCTGCTTTGAAGGAGAGTTGCCTCATCCGGCAAGGTTGTCTCGGACGCGCCTCCTGCCGTCGCAGTAGGTTCGTCCTCGACGACAATCATCGGGGTCTTGGCCCTCTTCGACATCCTTCCGGGCGGCGTCACGAAAAGGAATGGATTCAAAGTAAAGCAGATCGAGATACAAGACAAGGCAACAATTTTAATAATTACAAGTACAGAATGTAATCTTACTCTTCCTCTTCCTCGTCGGAGCTGAGCGCGGAGAGGTCGAATTCTGGCCCGCCTCCGGTACGACGAGGCGGAGGAGTGGGCTCCCTTGGACGCTTGGCGGGAGCGGGACCGGTGGCCTGCGAGGGCCCCGCCCCAGCTGCCGCAGCGGTGTGAGGTGCTCCCGCGGCAACAGTGCTTGCCGCGGTGGAGCGCGTCCCGCGGTGCTGCGGCTGTTGGCCCGTCTGCCGCCCGCTGCGTCTCCGGCCCTGCGAAGACGCCTTCTTGGTGGCGCCGGTGGCTCCGCTCGCGGCAAGCTGCTTGGAGGTGGAGAGGATGCGCCCTCGGCGGGCTCGTTCGACTCGGCTTAAGGCTCGGCAAGCTCTTCCTCGCCGGCGAACTCCTTTCGCTCGACAAGGCTTGCCGCCTCGACTGCCTCTGCCTCCTCCACAGTGAAGCCAAACTACCGCTGGCAGCGGCTGCCGCCTCTTCTAGTTTGGTGGCGCGCTGCATCTAAATGCGTCGGTGGTGTCGCTGGTGAGGCCCCTCTGCTCATTAGGCGGACCGGCGTCTCCACTAGATTGTCGAAGAACTGCCGACGACGCCGTCTGCCGGCTCTTGCCAAGTGGGGACAATTCCGTGGGAGTCGCTGACAACGGCATCATTGCACGGATGCGGTCGAGCGACGAGTTGTTGCACAAATGAACGACGCCCTCGGCAACCTAAACATCTCCGGATGATCGTGATCAGGCTTGAACAGCTCTAAGAGCATTGCGTCAAGCTCCAAGACAGTGAAGTTGAAGTTGAGGCCTGGGCGCAGCCTCATGATATCTGCGGCGTTCTGAAATTCCCAGGCAGGTCTCCTTCTCTCCTGCAAGGGGGCGATGCAGCGCCGAAGAAAGTCCGCGCCAACAGTGCCTACAGTGAGTCCGGCAAGTCTGAGGCGGAGGATTCGGGTAACTGCGATCTTCAACCTAGCATCCTCCGGGACCAGATTGCTCCAATCATTGCCGCGTACTACTGGGGTTTGGCGCTGGCGGTAAAGGCTGCGGTTCTCCTCAACAATCCAGCACCAATCTGCCCTCCACTCCTCCCATTTGCTCACGGAGCTCTCCCTCCAGATAGGCCTCCTTCTTGCCGACCCTAGAGACCCAAGCAATTCCTCCAAAGAAGGGGCTCTCCTCTCGGCTCGGGGCAAAAAGAAGTGACGGAAAAGAGCTACGTTTGGGTGGACTCCGACAAAGTTTTCGCAGAGATGTGCGAAAACTGCCATGGTCAGAACGGCGTTGGGGGTGAAATCAAGGAGGCGGAACCCGTAGGTGTTCATAATGTCGCAAAGAACTTCAGAGAAGGGCGGGCGAGCCCGCTGTAGAAGAAGAGCGCCAAGAAGGGGTACCCGTCGGGCCAGTTCTGCTGCAACGGCGGGAGTACCTTACGTGCGCGGATGCGCCTGCCTCCGTCGACCGGAAGAGCTAGTAGTTCTCCTCAAGAACCTCGCAGCCGAGCTGAGGGGAAGACCCGCTCCTTCCATGAAGCGCCGCAAGTCAGCAGCGCCTCGGCCGACTTCACGGTCTTCCCCTTGTCGGCTTTCGGGCCCATGGCGGAGGCGGTGGAGGAGATCGGCGGCGTTAGCGTCTTTGGCGGTGATGGGGGCGGAGCTGCTCTCTTTCAGCCTTGAGAAGAAGGGGAGCGGTGGTGGTTTTTCGATGGGACAGCGGGCAAGGTAGGCGACGTGCCCCTGCTTCCCCTGCTTATAAAGAGGGAGGGGGCGGACGTTCCGATTTCCCGAATAAAGAAACCCCCACGACCTCGCCCACGATCTCTCACACGACGCCACGTTCGATGCGTGCTGGTCGTGGGGGGCGTGGTGGGTCCGGAGTGAGTTATGGTGTGACCCTGGCCGCGTGTGCCCGTGCCCTGTTTTGGGCCTGGCCCAACAGCCTTCGGCACTGCAGGTGGCCCAGCCCGGGGCTCTGTCGGTGTACTAGAGTAGGGGTACCCTAGTATCCCGAACTTGTGCACGGGCAGTTCAGCCCTCCGCAGCAAGGCTTACCGGGTGACCGCCAAGGTCCTTCGTGGTTCCTTTGGAGCCATTCAAGAACAAAGTATACAAGCCAGGGAGACGAGGCCCCGGCAAGAGAAGCTTGCCGGGAAGGCCACCCAAGGCACATAGGAGACAAGGCCCCGGCAAGAGGAGCTTGCCGGGAAGGCCACCCCAGGCACTTACAAGACAAGACCCCGGCGAGAGGAGCTTGCCGGGAAGGCCCGGTGAGCGACAAGCTTCCGGGCGCGACAAGATAACAACCGCGGCAAGGCGCTTGTCATGCAGACCACCTCTCAGTACTCACGCTCCAGCGCATCCACTAATGTGTCGCCTGGGCCTTTCCAGCGCTGTGGTGAGAGGTCAGCCAGCACGGTGCGAGGTGGCAACAGCGCCGACAAGTTTGCCATCGTGGCGAGCGGTGGCGCCCCGACGGTCCCTGTTTGCACCGTTAGGGAGACAAGATGGGCATTTAATGCCTTTGTCCCCTGCCGTCAGAGTTAGGTATATTACACTGTACACTGTACAAGTAGGTGTACCAACCACTAGTTTTACATTTGTACCCCCGTCTACGTTGCCACCTGTCGGAGCCCCTTTTAGCATATCAAAGGAGGCCCATGTGCAACGTAGAAAGGGTGGGTGGGTCGATCAGTTCCCTCCAGGCTCAGTCTCGTTAGCAGCTCGTCTGTACTGTAGCATTCGAGCGCTCCTGAGCAAGAGCGCAATACACCTAGACATGCAGCAGTAGGAGTATTATCTCTCCGGAGAGCTCCGAAGCTGGGTAAAACCTCTCGCGTGCTTCACCTCGATCTGCTCTTCGTGCGACCTCCGCTCCCCGCCGAACCGAAAGGGGCTCGGTCCGCCGGCCCCATAGGTGTTCGTGGGCCAGATCAGCCTGCCCCGACAAGGCGGCGTCACCCCGTTCGAGGGAAAGCGGCGCCCTGACCGCAAATCAAGAAGAAGGTTCAGAAGAGCCTCAACCAAAGAAGACAACAAGAAAGCAGGAGATGTTCAAACACTTCGCCGAGACCGCCTGTGGCTTCTTCACCACCTTGCGGAAGCGGGCCGCTTTCGCGGCCGCCTCATCCCTCTTGGTCGCCGTTGTGGAGCCCTTGGGTTTTTTCGGCCGGCTGCCGAAGAGACCCGGCCCGGCCCGACGCTTTTGCGCGCCGCCTCGAGCGACTGGCGCGGCGGAAGGTCCCGCGCCCAGGCGATCGGCCGCCGGCTGGCAGCGTGGGATGGCCTCGGCTTCATCATCATCCGGCCAGTCCCCGAAGCCGGCCGTGAGCTTGGGGCCGCCTGCCTGTCCGCCGGCTCCGCCTATGGCGTCGTCCATAGCAGCCGCCCCCAGATCTGGGTCGCCGGGGTCGTCCATCGTGCGGTCGGCCATAAACTGGCACTCCGGCCCTGCGGCCCCGGCCGCCGGTCGAAGAAGGGGGTTCTGCTCAAAGACAAGCCGACCAGTCAAAAGTCGGCCGCCACGAACCCAGCAACAAAAGAAGAAAAGAAGGAAAACTCACCACAGGCGGGGGATCAGCCCGAGAATACGACGCCTTGCCGTACTGCCACTCCTCGATGAGCTTGCAGTTGGAGATGTAATTCACCATGTAAGACACCTCGTCGCGAGGCATCTCCCTGGTGCTCAGCCGGCATGGGTCGAAGCGGCCGCTCATCTAGCAGATCATTTGCGGCCGGCCTTGGAGCGGGAGCACCCGGCGCTTCCACGGCGGCGACCAGGTCGGCCCCCACCAAGCCCTCCGATTGGATCATCACCCGGAGCCGGGTGACGGTGGCGTTCCCAGCCAGGGAGAGCGACCGGGCTCGGAAGGACCAAGACGGCTGTCTCCCAGCCGGCAGATTGACGAAGTCGCCTTGCGAGGCGACGTTCTTCACGTAGAAGTATGATTGCTGCCAGAGCTTCACCGACTGGATCAGCGGGATAGGCGGAAAGGGGTTGTTGTCGGCTGTCCTCCGCATGGCGATGAAGGCGCCACAGGGGGCGGGCACACCCGCGGAGACGGTGCCAAGTTTGCACTGGAAGAACTCCCCAAAGAGCTCAAGAGTGGGGAGGACGCCAAGAAAACCCTCGCACAGGGTGACGAAGGCCGACAGCAGCATCACCGTGTTGGGGGTGAGATGATGCGGCTGGAGGTGGTAGAACTCGAGGAAGGAGCGGAAGAACCCGCTCGCCAGCAGGCCGAGGCCGCGCAGGCAGTGCGAGCGGAAGATGACCCGCTCGCCCTCCTCCAGCGCTGGTGAAACTTCCACCTCCGGCGCGAGGCGAGTCTTCACGTAGCCCTCGCCGGGCAACCGCCGCGTCTTGCTGGCCGATCGATGTGGTCCTCGTGGACGTTGGAGCCATCCCACGAGCTAGATAGCACCATGAGAGCAAGAGGAAGTGAGAGAGGCGCGGCGGCGGAGAGCACAGCCACGCTGCGGAGGAGCCGCGGCAAACCAAGAGGGCTGGTGGCGGAACGGCACGGCAGTGAGTGCGCTGCGGCAGAGGAAGAAAGGAGAAGGAGGTAGAAAGAAGGGTGGAGCAAGGGCAAGCGTGCGAGCGTCTGCCGCTCCCCCTCCTCCCCCTACTTATAGGCTCGTGCGGCGGAGCCGAGGAGGCGAGGCGTGGGGAAACGTGGGATTAACTATGCCCACCCCCCCCCCCACGTCCCGCGATTATTGCGCCCTAAAGGCATGCTGAAACCGCCACGGGAAGGCGAGCGGTCTGTTCGGGCCGCAGAGGATCCGCACATGGGCCGAGGTCTAGGTATGGCGGGCCCCAGTCTGCGGCGACGTCCCGTCGCGTGCGTGGGCTGGCAGGCCTTTCTGGCCATGTGGCGCGCGGGGTGGCGCGCGGTCAACGCGCGACTCGGCTCGCGCTCTCACCTTCTGGCTGCGGAACTTCCCGAAGACGGCGCCCCCGCTCAAGGCCGGTTCCTAGCTGCCGGCTCCTCAGGATAGGAAGCTGACCGAGCTTCTCGTCCTCCTTTCAGCCTCGAAGGTCAGTCCGCTTCGGGGACTACTGTCGGAGTAAATGACCACGTGTAGCCTAGACGGCTCCCCCTGGGACTTCTGAAAAAATTACAAGCCAATCAAGCCATCCAACATCCAAGACGCAGGGCCGCCTTCCCCCGGCCGGCTGCCCTCAGGCCAGCTGTCAGGAGGCGGCCCGGCCCCAAAGCCTACAGGAAGAAGGCCACAAGAGGGCCGGCTTCCAAGGAGCCGGCTTCCAGAGGGCCGACTCCGGAGCCGGCCACGAGAAGGCTGACTCCATGAAGCCGCCCCCCCAGCAAGCGGCCAAAGCCGCGCCCCCAGAATCTGCACCCACATAACAGTGAAGAGACGGGGCGTGGCTACAGTGAAGCCTGCCACCCCCGTATCCCGGAGCACGCCTAGCCACGGTGCGCCGTACGGGGCGGCCATCACCCGTCCGGGCGGCACTGTTACCATGTTGACCATGACATCACCCACGACAGGCTGTCAGTACGACCCGCAGGCGGCGGGCCCCTCCGGTCAGAGAGATACCCGAAGGCGGCTCGGCCTCCCCCAGTCGGCGCGAGATATGGCTGGCTTCCCATAGCCGGCTTGTTCCCTCCCTCGAAGGAAGCGCCTCATTAAGGAGACAGGACAAGGTGAGTCTACAGTGACCGCCGCCAAGGCGGCGGCACTGTAGCCATACTTACCCCGACAAAGCCCTCGTCATCAGGATTGAGGCAACAGTAAGCAACCACCGACAAGGCCCTCAGCGGTGGGGCCAGCTTGTCGACCAAGAAACCGGCAGTCGGCGGGCCCCAGCGGCCGGCGGAGAAGTCGGCGAGCGTAGACACTGACGGCTAGGGCCCGCGCCCAGCCGGATTACCATTGTACCCACAGGGGTAGGCCTATAAACCCCCTAGGGCACCCATGCAAAGGGTGGATCTCTTAGAGTTCTAGACACCACATAGAGGGAAGAGGAGGGCTAGCCGTGCCCTTCTTCTTCCTCTCACCGAACAGCTCAAGGAGCCTCTTGTAGCCACTTGTTCATCTAGTGATCATGCGGAGACCCCGCAGAGCAGCAGTAGGGGTGTTATCTCCACGGAGAGCCCCAAAGCTGGGTAGGATTCACCGGCGTGCATGCCTACGCCTCATCCCGTTTCCAGGCACCGGCGATGTCTTATTGGCTCCCACAATGATAAGCCACCCGTTGGCATATGTCGCACCTACCACCCGACACTCTATTTTTTTTCTTCACTTTTTTTTATTTTTTAAAGTCCGAAGTCTCATCCCGACTTGTGGGGGAATCATAGTCTTTATCATCCTTTCCTCACTGGGACAATGCTCTAATAATGAAGATCATCACACTTTTATTGATTTACAACTCAAGAATTACAACTCAAAACTAGAACAAGATATGACTCTATATGAATGCCTCCCTCAGTGTACCGGGATATGCAATGAATCAAGAGCGATGATACGTCTCCAACGTATCTATAATTTTTTATTGTTCCATGCTATTATATTACCCCTTCACTACAGGAAACAGGTAATTTGCCATCTGTGGATTACAGACGGCAAAGACCTAAATCCAGACGGCAAAGAGTTTGCCGTCAAGAAGCAGACGACAAAGTCAGACGGCAAAGATAAGTCGGCAAAAAAAAAACTTTGCCGTCAGCTTTTCGTCGGACAGACGGCAAAGATTTTGCCGTCAGCCAAACTCTGAATTTGCTGTCTGCCACAAGAATAGCAGACGGTAAAGAAACCGATTTGCCGTTAGCTAAATGTGATCTTTGCCGTTAGCCAAACCTTTTTTACAGACGGCAAATAATTTTTTTATTTACAAAAGATAAAATGGACAGAGTCAACATCAAAACAAGACATGAAGGCTCGGCTGACAAAAAAAGGGAAAGGCCCAGCCATGCTGCCTTTCATTCATCGTTGGTTTAGTTACAGAGTTGTTACACAGCGATCCTGAAAGTTTTACACAAAGGACCCTAAAAACTAAATCTGAAAAGCAATCAGATCCTTGTCACACAGACTTCATCGTCGGCCGTACTTCTCGCCGGGGACAAAACCGCAGGGACTCCACTGCTGCCCCCCGGCCGTGCTCGCCACAGCCTACCGCTCGCCCCCGCAGAGGCGCCTACTCTACTTGTCGCCGCCCGCCCTGGTCGTCGTCGACACGCCGCCCAACCCTTCTTGCCGGCTCGCTGGCCGCCCAGCCGTGCTCGCTGCACCGCCTCCCTGGTCGCCGAGCCGCCTCGCCTGGCCCCTCACACCGGCTCGTCGCGCCTAGACGAGGTGCCGCAAGGCGTTGCTCGCCGAGCCGATTCCCACCCTGCTCGTAGCAAGGCCTCGCTCTCCACGAAAAGAGGAGAGCGTGGGGTCGATGGCGCTCGCCGAGGGGCCGAAAGCCTGCTCGCTGCGTGATCGCCACAGCGCCGCCGCCGCCTGCTTTGCCATGCGTCGGCCAGAGAGGAGCGCGAGGTGGGTGGGGATCAAGGAAGCGGCCGAAGGGAGCACGGAGTTGCGGCGCATGGAGTTGCACAGGCAGCTGCTGGTGAGGCGAGCGATGGCGACGGTGCAACGAGAGAGAGAAAGGTGCGGGCAGGGGAGAGGAGAGAGACGAACGAGAGGGAGAGGATAAGGTGCGGGCAGAGGAGAGGAGAGAGACGAACGAGAGGGAGAGGATAAGGCAGGGGCTGCGGGTGGTTGTGGGCCAGCGGGTGGGGGGCACGTGGTGAGAGAAGA
Organism: Aegilops bicornis; assembly: GCA_021605145.1. Classification (NCBI taxonomy): domain Eukaryota; kingdom Viridiplantae; phylum Streptophyta; class Magnoliopsida; order Poales; family Poaceae; genus Aegilops; species Aegilops bicornis. The sequence continues at coordinate 29,400,679 of CM038671.1, read as the reverse complement.
GGCGGGTGCGGGCGGCCCAGATCTTGCCATGTCATCAATCCGCGAGATGAATCCGCGTGCTGTGTTTCTTCTTTGCCGTCTGTAAAAAAACATAGACGTTAAAGAAATATGTTGCCGTCTGCAATTCTTTTATAGACAGCAAAGACATAATTTGTCGTCTTCAATTTTATTCCAGACGGCAAAGTAACCACTTTGTCGTCTGTGCAAAAAAAGTAAACGGCAAAGTACGTCTTTGCCGTCTGTAATAAAAAAACAGACGGCAAAGTACGTCTTTGCCGTCTGTAATAAAAAAAACAGACGACAAAGTATGTCTTTGACGTAAGTTATTCTTTGCCGTCAGTAGTTGACGGCTAAAGTGGTCTTTGCCGTCTGGCCCGACGAAAAGCTGACGGCAAAGGGCTCTACTTACGGCAAAATAGCTGATTCCTGTAGTGCTTTTGGATGTTTATGGGCTTTATTTTACGCATTTATACATTTTTGGGACTAACCTACTAACCGGAGGCCCAGCCCATAATGTTGTTTGTTTGCCTATTTCAGTATTTCGAAGAAAAGGAATATCAAACGGAGTCCAAACGGAATGAAACCTTCGGGAGCGTGATTTTTGGAACAAACCTGATCCAGAGGACTTGGAGTGCAAGTCAAGAAGCAGCCGAGGCCTCCACGAGATAGGAGGGCGTGCCCCCCTATAGGGCGCGCCCCCTGTCTCATGGGCCCCTCGCGTGACCACCGACGCATTTCTTCCTCCTATATATACCTACGCACTCGAAAACATCAAGGGCACCACGAAACACAATTTCCACCGTCAGAACCTTCTCAGATCCGCGAGATCTCATCTTGGAGCCTTCGCTGGCACTCTACCGGAGGGGGAATCAACCATGGAGGGCCTCTACATCAACATCCTTGCCCCTCCGATGAGTTGTGAGTAGTTTACCACAGACCTACGGGTCCATAGTTATTAGCTAGAAGGCTTCTCTCTTTTTGGATCTCAATACAATGTTCTCCCCCTCTCTTGTGGAGATATATTTGATGTAAACTCTTTTTGCGGTGTGTTTGTCGAGATCCGATGAATTGTGGGTTTATGATCAAGTTTATCTATGAGAAATATTTGAATCTCCTCTGAATTCTTTTATGTATGATTGAGTTATCTTTGCAAGTCTCTTTGAATTATCAGTTTAGTTTGGCCTACTAGATTGATCTTTCTTGCCATGGGAGAAGTGCTTAGCTTTGGGTTCAATCTTGCGGTGTCCTTACCCAAGGATGTAAAGGGTTGCAAGGCACGTATTGTATTGTTGCCATCGAGGATAACAAGATGGGGTTCATATCATATTGCATGAGTTTATCCCTCTACATCATGTCATCTTGCTTAATGCGTTACTCGTTCTTATGAACTTAATACTCTAGATGCATGCCGGATAGCGGTCGATGTGTGGAGTAATAGTAGTAGATGCAAGGTGAGTCGGTCTACTTGTTATGGACGTGATGCCTATATACATGATCATGCCTAGATAATCTCATAACTATGCGCTTTTCTATCAATTGCTCGACAGTAATTTCTTCACCCACCGTAATACTTATGCTATCTTGAGAGAAGCCACTAGTGAAACCTATGGCCCCCGGGTCTATCTCTTATCATATTTGCCCCCAATCTACTTTTATTTGCATCTTTACTTTTTGCATCTATATTATAAAATACCAAAAATATGTTTATCTTATCATACTATCTTTATTAGATCTCACTTTCGCAAGTGGTCGTGAAGGGACTGACAACCCCTTTATTGCGTTGGTTGCGAGTTCTCAGTTTGGTTGTGTAGGTGCATGGAACTTTTGAGGAGCCTCCTACTGGATTGATACCTTGGTTTTCAAATCTGAGGGAAATACTTACGCTACACTTGCTGCATCACCCTCTCCTCTTCGAGGAAAACCAACGCAAGCTTAAGACGTAGCAAGAAGGATTTCTGGCGCCGTTGCCGGGGAGGTCTTCGCTCAAGTCAAAACATACCAAGTACCCATCACAAACCCTTCTCCCTCGCATTTACATTATTTGCCATTTTCCTCTCGTTTTCCTCTCCCCACTTCACCCTTGCCGTTTTATTCGCCCTCTCTTTCCCAATCTCCTCTCTCTTTTCGCTTGCCTTCTTTGTGTGCCTGTTTGCTTGTTTGACCTTATGGCTGCGCCTAAGGGTCCTGACCACCTTCTCAGAACGATGGATGATATTGAATCAAATATTAGAAGCTTTATGAATTTGCAATTTGAGAATAATAATTTCTTTAGAAAAGAGCTTAAGGAACAAAAAAAGTTTTTTGGGGTTTATGAACAAAGAGCTTGATGATATGAATAAAGAATTCTTTGGTGTTAACGCTCAAATTACCCGGCTTGAAAATGCTATAGCCAAAATTTCTGACAAACAAGCCACCTTAGTCAATAAGATGGCCACTAAACCAGAAAAATTACATGAAAATAATGATGAGGATATTAAAGTTATTGATGCGTCTCCGAGTAGATCTATGTTTTGCAATATGAATTTTGATGATTTTGGGACTGATGATGAATCAACTTTGCCTAGAAGGCGTCCCAAGAATTCGGAGTCTTTAGATCTTAATGTTAAATTTGGTAAAAGTGAGATTGGAGAATCCTCAACTTCTAATAATGTTGAAATCACTATCTCGGATTTCAAGGAATTTGATGATGATATTTGCTCTATAAAAGGTTGTATTTCCTTGTTGCATTCCGTTGATAATTCTCCTCATGCTTATAGTCAAAACAAAGCTTTTACCAAACATATTGTTGATGCCTTGATGCAATCTTATGATGAAAAACTTAATTTGGAAGTTTCTATACCTAGAAAACTTAATGATGAGTGGGAACCTACTATAAAGATTAGAATTAAAGATTATGAGTGTTTTGCTTTGTGTGATATGGGTGCTAGTGTTTTCACGATTCCGAAAATTTTATGTGATATTCTAGGTTTCCATGATATTGATGATTGTTCTTTAAATTTGCACCTTGTGGATTCCACCATTAAAAAGCCTATGGTAAGGTTCAATGATGTTCTTATTGTTTCAAATAGAAATTTGGTGCACGTAGATTTCGTCGTTCTTGATATAGATTGCAATCTTTCTTGCCCTATTATTCTTGGTAGACCTTTCCTTAGAACGATTGGTGTGATTATTGAAATGAAGGAAGGGAATATTAGATTCCAATTTCCATTAAAGAAAGGCATGGAGCACTTTCCAAGAAATAAAGTTAAATTACCTTATGAATCTATCATGCGTGCTACTTATGAGTTTAGTGCCAAAGATGGCACTCGTTAGATCTATCTTTGCTTTTATGCCTAGCTAGGGCGTTAAACGATAGCTTAGTTGGGAGGCAACCCAATTTTCTTTATGTTTTTTGTTTTTGTTTCTCTTTAGGAATAAATAATCCATCTACCTTCTTCTTAGATGAGGTTTTATGTTTTAATTAGTGTTTGTGCCAAGTTAAACCTATAGGATCTTCTTGGATGATAGTTATTTGATCTTGCTATAATTTCCAGAAACTTTTAGTTCACTAAAAAAATTGTTAAAAATCACAAGAAAGTGATAAAATAGTGATTCCAATTGCTGCTGATCAATAAACCAATTTCCTAGGTCTTCCTATTTTGGCTGATTTGTTTGAGTAATAGAAGTTTCCGTTAGTTACAGATTACTACAGACTGTTCAGTTTTTGACAGATTCTGTTTTTCGTGTGTTGTTTGCTTATTTTGATGAATCTATGGCCAATAAAATAGTTTATAATCCATAGATAAGTTGGAATAAAGTAGGTTTAACACCAAATTAAATAAATAATTAGTTCATTGCAGTACCTTATGTGGTGGTTTTGTTTTCTTTCACTAACGGAGCTTATAAGATTTTCTGTTGAGTTTTGTGTTGTGAAGTTTTCAAGTTTTGGGTAAAGCTTTTATGGACTATGGAATAAAGGGTGGCAAGAGCCTAAGCTTGGGGATGCCCATGGTACCCCAAGATATTCAAGAATGGCCAAAATCCTAAGCTTGGGGATGCCCCGGCAAGGCATCCCCTCTTTCGTCTTCGTTCATTGGTAACTTTACTTGGAGCTATATTTTTATTCACCACATGATAAGTGTTTTGGTTGGAGCGTCGTGGTATTATATTAGTCTTTGCTTTTAGTTTACCACAATCATCCTTTCTGTACACACCTTTTGGGAGAATCCTACTTGATTAGAATTTGCTAGAATACTCTATGTGCTTCACTTATATCTTTTGAGCTTGATAGTTTTTGCTCTAGTGCTTCATTTATATCTTTTAGAGCACGGTGGTGTCTTAATTTTGAAGAAATTTCTAGTCTCTCATGCTTCACTTATATTATTTTGAGAGTCTTTTAAAACAGCATGGTATTTGCTATGATCATAAAGTTGGTCCTAGAATGATGAGCATCCAAGTTGGGTATAATAAAAACTATCATAGGAAGTGAATTGGATGCTATGATCAATTTGATACTTGATAATTGTTTTGAGATATGGAGGTAGTGATATTAAAGTCATGCTTGTTGGGTGATTATGAATTTAAAGAATGCTTGTGTTGAAGTTAGCAAGTCCCGTAGCATGCACGTATGGTTAAAGTTGTGTAACAAATTTGAAACATGCAGTGTACCGGCTTGTGCATCTTTATGAGTGGCGGTCGGGGACGAGCGATGGTCTTTACTACCAATCTATCCCCTAGGAGCATGCACGTAGTACTTGATTTTTGTTGACTTCTAAATTTTTGCAATAAGTATATGAGTTCTTTTGACTAATGTTGAGTCCATGGATTATACGCACTTTTACCTTTCCACCTTTGCTAGCCTCTTCGGTACCATGCATTGCCCTTTCTCACCTTGAGAGTTGGTGCAAACTTCGCCGGTGCATCCAAACCCCATGATACGATACGCTCTATCACAAATAAACCTCCCTATATCTTCCTCAAAACAGCCACCATACCTACCTATTATGGCATTTCCATAGCCATTCCGAGATATATTGTCATGCAGCTTTCCACCGTTCCGTTCATCATCATCATGACGTACTTTACTTTTGTCATATTGCCATTGCATGGTCATGTAGTTGACATCGTATTTGTGACAAAGCCACCATGCATTATTTTTCATACATGTCACTCTTGATTCATTGCACCATCCCGATACATCACGGAGGCATTCATATAGAGTCATATCTTGTTCTAGTTTGAGTTGTAATCCTTATGTTGTAATCAATAGAAGTGTGATGACCATCATTATTAGAGCATCGCCCAATCGTAAAAAAAAAAAAAAAGAAAAAAGAGAAAGGCCAAAAAAGAAAGGCCTAAAAAAGAAAATAAATAAAAGGGCAATGTTACTATCTCTTTTTCCACACTTGTGCTTCAAAGTAGCACCATGTTCTTCATGTAGTGAGTCTCATATATTTTGCTTCAAAGTAGCACCATGTTTTTCATATAGTGAGTCTCATAAGTTGTCTTTTTCATACTAGTGGGAATTTTTCATTATAGAACTTGGCTTGTATATCCCTACGATAGGCTTCCTCCACTAGTAGAAAAAGGGCCTATTGTCCCGGTTGGTAAGGGCCTTTAGTCCTGGTTGGTGAACCGGGACTAAAGGGTCGGTACTAATGCCTCCCCCCTTTAGTCCCGGTTCAATCCAGAACCGGGACTAAAGGCCGCGGCCACGTGGAGCTCCACCTTTAGTCCCGGTTGGTGATTTTTTTTTGAATTTTTTTTTTGAAATTTTTATTTTCAAATTTCTGAATTATTTTAACCCCTAATCTCTAATCAGCACCCCTCATCACTGCTCAATTTATCCTCTTCTCTAATCACCCTCATCATTCCAAATCACCTAACTTCCGAACGGTCACCCATCCTCCCACTCACCCAGCCTCGAGCACGCTTAACTTCCGGGTTCTATTCTCCCTTGTTTCCAAGTCTGCACTTGTTGTTTTCCGACAATAGTAAGATGTCAATCCTATTAACCTCGTGAATTTTGCTTCAAAGCATGAATTGACACATTTCACTGTTTGAGTTTCAAACTATTGTTTTCAAAAACAATAATTATTTAGAAAACAATAGTTATTTTGAATAATTAGTTTGACCATGGTTTGACCATAGTTTGACCACAGTTTGACCAGATTTGACCAAAATTCAAAATAACTGAACAAATTAGTTAGTAACACTAATATTCTAGAATAATTAGTTTGACCATGGTTTGACCATGGTTTGACCATAGTTTGACCATTGTTTGACCACAGTTAAATTTGGATGTAACTTTTCGAGTAGATGATTTTTCATATAAAAAACTTTTTCATCCGAGTTAGTATGCAAAAGTTATGCCCATATTTACAAATTCCAGAGAGATTTTGCAAATAAAGTCGAAATTCACATTTGCAAATTTTCCCAACAACTAGACCACATATCACATGGGAAACTTATTTTCTTTTATTTTTTTGACATTTGCATCATTTTCCTTTATTTTTTTTTAAAACTGAAAAGGTGATCCACGGGGGGATGGTAGAGTTTGAAAATGGGACCTTTAGTACCGGTTCGTGGCACGAACCGACTAAAGGTCTCAACCATTAGTCCCGGTTCGTGCCTAAAACCGGGACTAAAGGTTACTCTTTAGTCCCGGTTTGAGGCATTAACCGACTAATGGGTATCACATTTTAGTCCCGGTTTGAGGCACAAACCGACTAAAGGCACAGTGAACCGGGACTAATGCCTTAGCCGCACGAACCGGGATAAATGCTCACATTAGTCCCAGTTCTGGATTGAACCGGGACTAATGGGCTAAACTGGCCTGGACGAAAGCCCTGTTTTCTACTAGTGCTCAAATGCCCTAGGTCTTCGTGAGCAAGCAAGTTGGATGCACACCCACTAGTTTTCTTTTGTTGAGCATTCATTTATAGCTCTAGTGCATCCGTTGCATGGCAATCCCTACTCCTCATGTTGACATCAATTGATGGGCATCTCCATAGCCCGTTGATTATCCTCGTCAATGTGAGACTTTCTCCTTTTTTTGTCTTCCACACAATCCCCATCATCATATTCTATTCCACCCATAGTGCTATATCCATGGCTCACGCTCATGTATTGCGTGAAGGTTGAAAAAGTTTGAGATTATTTAAGTATGAAACAATTGCTTGGCTTGTCATCGGGGGTATAGAAGTTGGGAACATCTTTGTGTGACGAAAATGAAGCATAGACTTAACTATATGATTTTGTAGGGATGAACTTTCTTTTACCAAGCTATTTTGAGAAGACATGATTACTTTGATTAGTATGCTTGAAGTATTACTATTTCTTTTATCAATATGAACTTCTATTTTGTATTCATTTGGATCTGAACATTCATGCCACCATAAAGAAAATTACATTATGATTAATGCTAGGTAGCATTCCACATAAAAAATTCTCTTTTATCATTTACCTTCTCGAGGACGAGCAGGAATTAAGCTTGGGGATGCTTGATACGTCTCCAACGTATCTATAATTTTTTATTGTTCCATGCTATTATATTACCCCTTTTGGATGTTTATGGGCTTTATTTTACGCATTTATACATTTTTGGGACTAACCTACTAACCGGAGGCCCAGCCCATAATGCTGTTTTTTTGCCTATTTCAGTATTTCGAAGAAAAGGAATATCAAACGGAGTCCAGAAACCTTCGGGAGCGTGATTTTTGGAACAAACCTGATCCAGAGGACTTGGACTGCAAGTCAAGAAGCAGCCGAGTCCTCCACGAAATAGGAGGGCGCCTTCATAGGGTGCCCCCCCTGGCCTGGGGTTATCGCTATTGCATCCTATTGTGAGCCATCTCTGATCTCGGTCTCATCTCTTATCAATTTGCCTCAATCATTTTTTTTTTGCATCTATATTATAAAAAAAATATATTTATCTTATCATACTATCTTTATTAGATCTCACTTTCGCAAGTGGCCGTGAAGGGATTGACAACCCCTTTATTGTGTAGTAATGTTAAAGTCATGCTAGAAACAAAGAACTCGCAACCAACGCAATAAAGGGGTTGTCAATCCCTTCACGGCCACTTGCGAAAGTGAGATGTGATAGAGATAGTATGATAAGATAAATATATTTTTGGTATTTTATATTATAGATGCAAAAAGTAAAGATGCAAATAGAAGTAGATTGAAAGCTTAGATGATAAAAGATAGACCCGGGGGCCATAGGTTTCACTAGTGTCTTCTCTCAAGATAGCATAAGTATTACGGTGGGTGAGCAAATTATCACGAAAGCAATTGATAGAAAAGCTTAATAATTATGAGATTATCTAGGCATGATCATGTATATAGGCATCACGCCAAAGGATAAGTAGACCGACTCTTGCTTGCATCTACTACTATTACTCCACACATCGACCGCTATCCAAAGATGCATCTAGAGTATTAAGTTCATAAGAACAGAGTAACGCATTAAGAAAGATGACATGATGTAGAGGGATAAACTCAAGCAATATGATATATACCCCATCTTTTTATCCTCGATGGCAACAATACAATACGTGCCTTGCAACCCTTTCTGTCACTGGGTAAGGACACCGCAAGATTGAACCCAAAGCTAAGCACTTCTCCCATGGAAAGAAAGATCAATCTAGTAGGCCAAATCAAACTGATAATTCAAAGAGACTTGCAAAGATAACTCAATCATACATAAAAGAATTCAGAGGAGATTCAAATATTTCTCATAGATAAACTTGATCATAAACCCACAATTCATCGGATCTCGACAAACACACCACAAAAAGAGTTTACATCGAATAGATCTCCACAAGAGAGGGGGAGAACATTGTATTGAGATCCAAATAGAGAGAAGAAGCCATCTAGCTAATAACTATGGACCCGAAGGTCTGTGGTAAACTACTCACAACTCATCGGAGGGGCTATGGTGTTGATTAGAAGCCCTCCGTGGTCGATTCCCCCTCCGGCGGAGCGCCGGCGAAGGCTCCAAGATGGGATCTCACGGATACAGAAGGTTACGGCGGTGGAAATTGTTTTTCGTTGGCTCCCTAGATGTTTTCGGGGTACGTAGGTATATATAGGAGGAAGAAGTATGTCGGTGGCTTCTCGAGGGGCCCAGGAGACAGGGGCACGCCCTCCTATCTCCTGGCCGCCTCGTTTGCTTCTTGACTTGCACTCCAAGTTCTCGGGATCACGTTCGTTCCAAAAATCACGCCCCAAGGTTTCATTCCGCTTTGGACTCCGCTTGATATTCCTTTTCTTCAAATACCGAAATAGGCAAAAAAACAGCAATACAGTTGGGCCTCCGTTAGTAGGTTAGTCCCAAAAATGATATAAATGTTTAAAATAAAGCCCATAAACATCCAAAAGGGGTAATATAATAGCATGGAACAATCAAAATTATAGATACGTTGGAGACGTATCAAGCATCCCCAAGCTTAATTCCTGCTCGTCCTCGAGTAGGTAAATGATAAAAACAGAATTTTTGATGTGGAATGCTACCTAGCATAATTCTCAATGTAATTTTCTTTATTGTGGCATGAATGTTCACCAAATGATTCAATATAAAAGCTTATAAAACATAAAAACAATAATGCTTCGAAGCATACTAACAAATAATCATGTCCTATCAAAATAGCATAGCCAAAGAAAGTTTATCCCTACAAAATCATATAGTTAGGCCATGCTTCATTTTCATTACACAAAATACTCCCATCATTGACAACCCCGGTTTCAGCCAAGCAATTGGTTCATACTTTTTTAACGCGCTTCAGCTTTTTCAACTCTTACGCAATACATGAGCGCAAGCCATGGACATAGCACTATGGTGGTATATGGTGGTGGTTGTGAGGACAAAAGGAGAAGATAGTCTCACATCAACTAGGCGTATTAACGGGCTATGGAGATGCCCATCAATAGATATCAATGTGAGTGAGTAGGGATTGCCATGCAACGGATGCACTAGAGCTATAAATATATGAAAGCTCAACAAAAGAAACTAAGTGGGTGTCCATCCGACTTGCTTGCTCACGAAGACCTAGGGCATTTTGAGGAAGCCCATCATTGGATATACAAGCCAAGTTCTATAATGAAAAATTCCCACTTAGTATATGAAAGTGACAATATAGGAAACTCTCTATCATGAAGACCACGGTGCTACTTTGAAGCACAAGTGTGTAAAAATAGATTGTAGCATTGTCCCTTCTCTCTTTTTCTCTCATTTTATTTTTTTCTTTTCTTTTTTTCTTTCTTCTTTTTTCCTTTGGCCTTTCTTCTTTTTTTCTTTTTGGCCTTTCTCTATGTCGGAGTAAATGACCACGGGTAGCCTAGCCGGCTCCCCCTGCGACTTGTGAAAAAATTACAAGCCAATCAAGCCATCCAACATCCAAGACGCATGGCCGCCTTCTCCCGGCCGGCTGCCCTCAGGCCGGCTGTCAGGAGGCGGCCCGGCCCCAAAGCCTACAGGAAGAAGGCCACAAGAGGGCCGACTTCCAAGGAGCCGGCTACCAGAGGGCCAACTCCGCGGAGCCGGCCACGAGAAGACTGACTCCATGAAGCCGCCCCCCAGCAAAGAATCTGCACCCACATAACGGTGATGAGACGGGGCATGGCTACAAAGTGAAGCTCGCCACCTCAGATCCCCGGAAAGCACGCCTTACAAGTCGCCGTACGGGGCGGCCATCACCCGTCCGGCGCGGCACTGTTACCATGTTGACCATGACATCACCCACGATAGGCTGTTAGTATGACCCGCAGGCGGCGGGCCCCTCCGGTCAGAGAGATACCCGAAGGCGGCTCGGCCTCCCCCAGTCGGCCCGAGATATGGCCGGCTTCCCATAGCTGGCTTGTTCCCTCCCTCGAAGGAAGCGCCTCATTAAGGAGACAGGACGAGGTGAGTCTACAGTGACCGCCGCCAAGGCGGCGGCACTATAGCCATACTTACCCCGACAAAGCCCTCGTCATCAGGATTGAGGCAACAGTAACCAGCCCCCGACAAGGCCCTCAGCGGTGGGGCCAGCTTGTCGACCAAGAAGCCGGCAGCCGGCGGGACCCACCAGTCAGCGGCCCCAGTGGCCGGCGAGAAGCTGACGAACATAGACACTGACGGCTAGGGCCCGCGCCCAGCCGGATTACCATTGTACCACTGGGGGGTAGGCCTATATAAACCCCCCAGGGCACCCATGCAAAGGGTGGATCTCTTAGAGTTCTAGACACCACATAGAGGGAAGAGGAGAGCTAGCCGTGCCCTTCTTCTTCCTCTCACCGAACAACTCAAGGAGCCTCTTGTAGCCACTTGTTCATCTAGTGATCATGCAGAGACCCCGTAGAGCAGCAGTAGGGGTGTTATCTCCACGGAGAGCCCCGAAGCTGGGTAAGATTCGCTGGTGTGCATGCCTACGCCTCATCCCGTTTCCAGGCACCGGCGACATCTTATTGGCTCCCACAATGATAAGCCACCTGTTGGCATATGTCGCACCTACCACCTGACATTTTGCGCCCACCATGGGGCCAGGTGCACCGTCGTCCGGAGATCTGTTCTGGACGAGAACCTTCTTCCTCCCCAGCGAGCGTAGCCAACCCGGCATGCCCGATGGCGCTTGCCCCGACGCGCTGCAAGGCGTCGCTGACGCTTGCGCGGCGAGCTGCCTCTCCAATCTTCTTGGTGAGGCTCGCATCTCCGACGAGCCCGCCTCTGACGCGGGCACAGGCTGCCCCGAGAGCCACCTTGTCAGCCTCCTTGACCAACTCCACGTCTCCGGCGAGCCTGCTGTGGATTTTGAGTCGGTCGGCTCCACCGACCCGATGCTTGTCGACTCCGACACGGCATCACTCGACGCCTTCCCCACCAACATTGTGATCTTCAACGACCCGCTCCCCCAAGCCGACAGCTGTGGCAGTGCCATCACCGAGGTGCTGGTCATCAGTCATGGCGGCCCCTCTGGCGAGAACGCCCACGACGCCCTGCAAGCGGTGCTGCACGACCTGTCCGCCCCTCTCCCGGCCGACGCCGACGCCGAGGCACTGGAGGCGCGCCGCCTCGCCCTCCACGCAGAGGGCCAGAGGATAGCTTCCATGAGACGCCTCACTGAGGCCCACTAGCGCGAAGTCGACCGCGCCGCCTTTGGCACGCCACCCCCTGACGGGCTGAGCCGAATCGGCATCGTCAAGAAACGCAGCGCAGTCATCGCCGGCATGCTGGGGGCGGACCGCCCAGTCTACGCCACGCCCCTTGAGAACCTACGCGCCTCAAAGGTGGCCGTAGAAGAGCTGAACAGGCTAGGGCCCGACGAGCTCCCCTATATGGCTAGGCGCATCCAGCAGCTGATTGGCGCGGCCGCAGAGCGGCATGAAGACGGCGCCCGTGCCAAAAGCCCACCCCCGTGCCGAGAGCACGGCGCGATGTCACGCACGCCGACCGCGGGCGACACCCGCGCACGGCGAGAAAAGGAGCCGGCTGCCAGCCGCAGCCGAACCCGGATCTCCATCGAGCGCGACGCAGAAGGCCGTCCTCGAGCCGTGGAGCGGCGAGGCAACCCGCCCCCTCCTCCGCCTCACGGGGAAAGATATCCCACCCCGCCGCCTGTCACGCATCCGACTCTCAGCGGCCGACTAGGTCGCCGCGAAGGAGTCGGCGAAAACGACGCCCGCCACCAGATCGACCGCCTAGCGCGATCTTTGGCATTGGAAGAAGAAGACGATGTTGGTCCGCCTTGCTTCGGCCCCCGCATCCGCGACGAGCCCTTCCGTAAAGGGTTCTCGCTCCCAAGAGACACGCCCAAGTACAACGGCTCCGTGAAGCCGGAGGATTGGCTGATCGACTACTCCACCGCATTTAGCATAGCGAACGGCAACAGGCGCGTTGCCGTGAAATATGTGCCCCTCATGCTTCAGGGCACGGCGCGAACCTAGCTCAACAACCTCAAGCCGTATAGCATCAACAGTTGGCTAGACTTCACCGAAGCCTTCATCCGCAACTTCACCAGCACCTACAAGCGGGCTCCCAAGCCCGCATACTTCTCCCAGCGTACAAGGACCCATTGAGTCGACTCGCGACTACCTCACACGTCGGGCCGAGCTCCGCAATTCCTGCGAGGGGGTGCACGAGGTTCAAGCCATAGAGTACTTCACCGCCGGGTGCCGAGAAGGCACCCTCCTCAAGCACAAGCTTCTCTGCAACGATCCGACTACCCTCGATGAGCTACTAGTCATAGCGGACAAGTATGCCACCGCCGACTCCTCGATGAAGATCGAGCTTCAGGTGGATGCCTCCGGGAACGTACTCAACCCGGCTCCCAAAACACCGGCTGGCGACTCCAGCCGACGCCCGTACCATAACGACAGCAAGCGCAAGGGCCCAATGCCGCCTCCAACCAGTCGGCAGGTGGCCACCGTCGAAGACGAACAGCCTGAGGGGCGGCCCGTGCCCAAGAAGCCGAAGGGCGGCAGGCCTGCTTGGCAGCCGACTTTCTCCTATGAGCAAGCCCTCGATGCCCCTTGCAAGTTCCACAGCGGCGCAAAGCCGTCCAATCATATGACCCGGAAATGCCAATGGCTCACCCGAATCACCAAAGGCGAATGGCTGGTGCCACCTCCGCCAGCTGGACCGCCGCCTCCGGCTCCTCAACAGCCGGCCGCTCGACCAACAGTCGGGGCCGTCCAAGGCGAGTTCCCCAACGAGCATGCCGCCTACGTCGTCTTTACAAGCCAGCCTGAAGACTGGCGCAGCCGGCGCCGACAGCACCAAGAAGTCAACGTGGTCGCCTCCAGCAACCCCGAGTACATGCACTGGTTAGAAAGGCCTATCAGCTGGAGCCGGGCCGACCACCCAAAGGTGATGCCGTCCCCGGGCTCTTATGCATTGGTTCTGGAGGCAACCCTAGCAACAGACATGCTTGTTGCCCGATTCTCCTGCATACTGATAGACGGCGGGAGCAGCATCAACATCCTGTACCGCGACACCATGGAAAAGCTAAACATCAAGACCAAGCACCTCATGCCCAGCCGGACCATGTTCCATGGCATTGTACCCGGCCTGTCCTGCTCACCCATCGGCAAGATCAAGATGGATGTTCTCTTTGGAGACAAGGATCATTTCTGTCGGGAAGCGATTTGGTTTGAAGTGGTGGACCTTGAGAGCCCCTATCATGCACTGCTTGGCCGACCTGCTCTGGCCAAGTTCATGGCTGTACCCCACTACGCCTACCTCAAGATGAAAATGCCGAGTACCAAGGGCATCATCACCATAGCTGGCGATTACAAGAAATCCTCCGAGTCTTGTTGCAGCTGACCGGCTGGCCGAAGTCCCTTTGTGATCGCTGAAGAGAAGAAGATATTGGACCGAAGTCAGGCATGGCTGGCAAGCAGCCAGCCCCGTCCCCGACCCCAAGGAATGTGATGCCCAAGGTTCTTTTCCAGCCGCCAAGGAAACAAAGAGGATACCTCTGGACCAAGAGCACCCAGAAAGGTTTGCCGTCATCGGGGCGAACCTCGACAGCAAATAGGAAGGCGAGCTCGTCGATTTCCTCCGTGAGAATCAGGACATCTTTGCATGGTCCCCCAAGGACATGCCGGGTGTTCCGAAGGAATTCGCCGAGCACAAGCTACACGTCCGAGCGGATGCAAAGCCAGTCAAGCAGCCCCTCCGCCGGTTGTCAGAGGAGAAGAGAAGGATTGTAGGAGAAGAGATAGCCCGGCTCCTGGCGGCCGGCTTCATAATGGAGGTGTTCTTTCCAGAGTGGCTTGCCAACCCGGTCCTCTTACTGAAGAAGAATAACAAGTGGCGCATGTGTATAGACTACACAAGCCTCAACAAAGCCTGCCCCAAAGATCCCTTCGCCCTGCCAAGGATTGATCAAGTGATAGACTCCACAGCCGGATGCGAGCTGCTGAGTTTCTTGGATGCCTACTCAGGCTACCACCAGCTAAAGTTGGACCCAGCTGACCGCCTAAAGACCGCCTTCATCACGCCATTCGGAGCTTTCTGTTACCTGACTATGACATTCGGCTTGAGAAATGCCGGTGCCACTTTTCAGCGTTGCATGCAGAAATGCCTCTTCAAGCAACTCGGCAGAAATGCCCATGTCTATGTAGACGATATCGTGGTGAAGACGGAGAAGCGCGACACCTTGCTAGAAGACCTCAAGGAAACATTTGAGAACCTGCGCCGGTTTCAGATCAAGCTCAACCCCGAGAAATGCGTGTTCGGAGTACCAGCCGGCCAGCTTCTAGGCTTCCTGGTCTCCGAACGGGGCATTGAATGCAACCCAGTAAAGATCAAAGCCATTGAGAGAATGGAGATTCCCACCAAGCTGTGAGACGTCCAGAAGTTTACCGGGTGCTTGGCCTCCCTGAACCGCTTTATCAGCCAGCTTGGAGAAAAGGCTCTCCCCCTCTACCGACTCATGAAGAAAACCACTCACTTCGAGTGGAACGACCAAGCCGACCAAGCTTTCCATGAGCTAAAGAAGATCCTCAGCCACGCCGCTGTCTTGGCGGTGCCGACCGAGAAAGATCCCATGCTCCTTTACATTGCCGCCACCACCGGGTGGTCAAGATCACATCGTGGTCCAGCGCCTAGAAGATGGCCGAGCTCAGCCAGTCCAGAGACCGGTGTATTACTTAAGTGAAGTACTGTCCACCTCGAAGCAGAACTACCCGCACTACCAGAAGATGTGCTATGGCGTGTACTTCGCCGCCAAGAAGCTGAACCCTACTACCCCATCACGGTCGTATGCACCGCCCCGCTCGCCGAGATCATAGGTAGCCGGGACGCATCCGGCCGGGTGGCAAAATGGGCCATTGAGCTGGCCCCTTACACGATCTTCTACCAGCCTCGCACCGCCATCAAGTCCCAAGCATTGGCCGACTTCCTCGTCGACTGGGCCGAGACCCAGTACCTGCCGCCGTCTCTCGACTCCACTCATTGGCGGATGCACTTCGATGAGTCCAAGATGCGCACCGGCTTGGGAGCCGGCATCATCCTCACATCTCCCAAAGGCGACAAACTCAGATGCACATTGCAAATTCACTTTACCGCCTCCAACAATGTGGCCGAGTACGAGGCGCTCATACACGGGCTCCGGCTAGCCAAAGAGCTCGGCATCCGCCGGATCCTGTGCTATGGCGACTCGGATTTGGTGGTCCAACAGTCATCTGGTGATTGGGACGCTAAGGACACAAACATGGCAAGCTATCGCTTCTTCGTTCAGCAAATCAGCGGGTATTTTGAAGGATCTGAGTTCCACCATGTACCACGGGCCGACAACGAGCAAGCAGATGCCCTGGCACGAATAGGCTCCACTCGACAGGCTATACCAACCGGCGTCTCTCTCCAACGCCTCCTCAAGCTGTCTATCAAGCCATCTCCAGAATCCGATTCCATCTTCGTGCCACTTAACCCCGACGCAGCCGGATCCGTCTTGGGGAACCAAGCAGGCGGCCCTGGGACTTCGATAGGCGGCTCGGGGACTGCCATAGTCGCACCCGGCCCGGGGACTACGGTAGTCGGCCCGGGGACTGCATCAACACCACAGGCGGTGGCCAACTCCAGCTCTTCACCACCCAGCCCACCCGCCTGGTTGCAGTAGCCGTGTTGGCTATAGAAGAAGTCACAGCTCCATCATGGGCTCAGCCCATCCTCAACTTCCTGGTAAACAGAGAACTGCCGGCTGACGAGATCGCGGCAAGACAAGTCCAACGCCGAGCCGGAGCATATACAATTGCTAACAGAGAGCTCGTCAGACGCAGTGTCACTGGAGTCTTCCAGCGCTGCGTCGAGCCAGAGAAGGGCATAGCAATCCTCAAGGACATTCACCAAGGCGAATCACGGCCACCACGCAGCCTCAAGATCCCTTGTTGCCAAAGCTTTACGCCATGGATTCTTTTGGCCGATCGCTGGACTGACGCCAAGGAGTTAGTCAAACATTGCAAAGGGTGCCAAGTCTTCAGCTCAAGCAACACCTGCCGCTTCGCACTCAAGACCATTCCCTCACGGCCTTTTGCCGTCTGGGATTTGGACATGGTGGGCCCGTTCAAGATCAAGGCAGCGGCGGCATGACACATCTGCTCATCGTCGTGGATAAATTTACCAAGTGGATCGAAGCGAAGCCGATTAAGAAGCTGAATGGGTCGACTGCCGTGACATTCATCGCAGATATTACAAATCGGTATGGTGTGCCACACAGCATCATCACCGACAACGGCACGAATTTTGCCAAGGGAGCATTGGTACGTTTTTGCGCGACGCAGGGCATCCGACTGGACCTAGCGTCCTTGCCCACCCGCATTCAAACGGCCAAGTTGAGCGAGCCAACGGCCTCATCCTTTCCGGCATCAAGCCCCGACTGGTCATGCCACTGGAGCGTTTGGCCGGCTGTTGGCTCGATGAGCTGCCGGCCGTCCTCTGGAGTCTGCGCACTACCCCGAACAAGTCAACCGGCTTCACCCCTTTCTTCCTTGTATATGGTGCCGAGGCTGTCATCCCAACTGACATCGAGTTCGACTCGCCTCAAGTGCCCATGTACACGAAAGAAGAGGCCAAAGAAGCACGAGAAGACGGCGTTGACCTGTTGGAAGAAAGCCGGCTGTTAGCCCTCAGCCGATCCGCTATCTACCAGCAGGGTTTGCGTCGCTACCACAGCCGGAAGGTCAAGCCAATATCCTTTCAAGAGGGTGACCTTGTGCTCCGGCTGATCCAGCGAACAGCCGGCCAGCACAAGCTCTCGGCCCCTTGGGAAGGCCCCTTCGTCATCAGCAGAGCATTGTGAAACGACTCCTACTACTTGATCGACGCACAGAAGCCGAAGGCACGAAAGAGAGATGATTCCGGCAAGGAGTCGGAACGACCATGGAACGCCAACATCCTCCGAAGATTTTAGAGTTAAAATGCAGTATGTATCACGCTACCTTTTGTACTAAGTATGAGACAATAGGCCCCCCGAGGAGCACTCGGGACTGCCTGCTTTATCTATGAATGACGAGTATCATGCTTATGATTTTATCATTACATTCTTCCTCCTCGTCCGGCACCGGGTTCGACTAGTCGGCCCGGGGACTGGCCGCCTTGAGTTATATCCAAGTTCCACCTGTAGTCAGACAAGTAGTGTGCCGGCACCCAAGCCCTCTCTTGTTGAAAGTCGCAGCTCGAAGAACCGACTGTCTGGATGGCAAGAGTCAAAGGCAGGAAAGGATGCCCACATGAAAAACGGCTAAGGACTAATGAACTCGTATAACAAAAGCCGGCTTCCTCCTATCACCGACCGACTACCAGAGTAGCCGGCCGGCCGGCTTCCCATTTCACCTTGCCACAATCCAAGAAAACTCAAGTACTTGTCTTCCCACAAACGGCCAAGTTCCTCCCCAGCCACAGATTGCAGAGCAGCTATTCGGCCGGGAAGGCGGCGATCAAGGGAAGACGGCAAAGGAAACAACCTAAGGATAAAAAGCAAATTCAAATGGAAGCCAAACACATGCATAATTATATTTACACAAAAGCCTTCGAAAGGCCGGCATTCAACATAGTTTGAATACACCCCCAGTGGGTGAAACTGCGCAAATTTAATATAAAAAGTTGTTCAAAGAGTAACAACAGGAAAGCAAGAGCGGCAGATCAGGCCAAGGGAGCGATAGGCAAGTCGGGCAGGTCGGTGGAGGCGGCAGTGCTGGCCGGAGGAGTGGCCGGCTAGCGGGTCTCGGCCAGATCATCACCCCTGGCAGGCGGCGCGCTCGCGCGTGCCTCATTGCTGGAGGCACGATCAGGCTGAAGCTGGCTGGTCGCTTCGCCGCTGGGCACGACGTCTTCGCCGCCCTCGCCTTCTTCGTCTTTGCCTTCGTCGCTGGAAGCGATCTCCTCCGCCGAGTCCTCACCTTCCGCCGGGTTCAGCCCGAACCACTCCTCCGGCTGGGCGATGCTGTTATCATTCACCTCAGGAGCAAAAATGCTAGTGTCGGTATATTCGAAGATAGCCGAGGCGCGCTGGACGATAGCCGGCCGCACCGCCACCAGCTCCTCATCAGCCTCCTGCCTCCAGGTGCTCAGCTGGCGCAAGCTCAGCCCAGGATACCAGGCTCGAACGAACTCCAGCGCCCGCCTGGCGCCGGACCGAGCAGCGGAAGCCTTCCAGGCCTCGAAGCGGCCAACCGCAACCTCCAGCCAGTCGGCAGTCCGACTGGGGGTACGGGGAATCGCCTCGCCAGGCCAGAGGGCGGTCAACACTTGCGCTCCGGCACGCTGAAGACGGCAGAGCATCCGGTGAGCCGGCTGCTGCCGGCCCTGGATCGCCAAAAGCTGCTCCTCAAGCGTCCGGCTGGCATCTGGCGCGATCTCAACCCCTGCTTGCCGGCGTGCCTCGCGGTGGGCCTCGATGGCTTGGCTGGCGGCGACGGAGTAACCGAGAAAGTAATCTGCGCAAAGAGCAAAGAAACAGCATAAAAATCAGAAGATAAACAAGAGGGCAAGGAGAAACCAAAAGGGTGAAAAGGAAGGCGGCTTACCGTCGATCAGATCCTCAACCCGTCCATAGCCCTCGCTTAGCGCTTGCCTCGATTCAGCCCAGTCCGCCACCTCGGTCTCGAACTCGGCCTTAAGGGCGGCCTCACTGTCCTGCGCCTTCTTCAGGGCCGCCTTATGGCTCTCCTCTTGGTCGGCCAGTTTCTTGGCCAGGCGGTCGCGTTCCTGGGCCAAGGCGCTGCACTCAGCCTCCTTGGCGCGAAGGGCGGTCTGGGCCCGCCTAGCTGCTCCCTCAAGTCAGCATTAGCCTGCAAGCGTGGAGAAGAAGGAAGAAGCAATAAGGAAGAAGTCGTCAGGAAGATCCGACCCGACTTTGCTCGTGATCGGCCAATTCGGGGACTACACCCAGTGGAGTGCGTGACGCGCCCACATGAGATAAAAGAAACAAAGCACTCACTCCGGCTATTAGTCAGGTCGGCTGCCTTTTGGCTCAGCTCTTGGGCCTGGGAGTTGAAGGCAGCCGCGCGGAGATTGTGGTATT
Organism: Aegilops bicornis; assembly: GCA_021605145.1. Classification (NCBI taxonomy): domain Eukaryota; kingdom Viridiplantae; phylum Streptophyta; class Magnoliopsida; order Poales; family Poaceae; genus Aegilops; species Aegilops bicornis. The sequence goes on along the minus strand of CM038671.1, from coordinate 29,380,697 downwards.
CCTGAAAACCAAACGGAGTGCGAATAAGAATAAGATTACCGCCAAGGCCTGCTAAAAGTTCCAAGCCGCTGCTCGAGCCGCTCGAAACTCGGGACTACACCCGGTGGAGTGCGACGCCCCCACGGAAGAAATCAAGAAAGAAATCGACCAAGGCCAGAAGACTCACCCGGATGACCGCTCGCGTAGCAAGAAACTTCTGGGTGTACTATTGCAGCGAGGCGGCCTGGGTCTGAACCCGGCGTCGGACCTCCTGCTTTGCCACGTTCAGCTCGGTCGTTTCCACCACGGGCGCCCACTGACGATTGGCGCTGGCCGCCTCAGTCTGAGCCGTCGAATCGGGCGCCGCAGCTCTCTGCGGCTCCTGCACCAGACGCCTCTCACGCCACGGCCGGTAGCGGCGATCGCACCACAAGATCCGCCCCGCCGCCGACTTCGCCTCTACCGGCTGCCAGCGCCGCAGCGGAGTCGGCCGCCTTGGCCCGTTCGGTCGGCGCCCGTGGGCGCCTCCCTGTGATGGTCACGTCATCCTCCCTCCTCTCCATCACCGGCTGGTCGCGGTCGGCTCCCTCCGACGAGGGCACGTGGATGTTTGGAGCCATGGCGCGAAGAGGATAACGAGCCGCGGAGGCTGATTGCGCAGAGCCTCCGCTTTCCTCTCTGCGGCCACGGCCTCCGCTCAGGCCTTGGCCGTGGCGTCGGCTTGTGCCTCAGCCGACTTCTCCGTCGCCTCCTTGGCGGCCCTCTGCTCCTCCGCTTCCCGCTCCTCCCGCTCCTCCCGCGCGTTCCGCTCCGTTGCCTCCATGAGGTCGGCACGGGGATCCACGTGGCGGGAGCTCGAAGACCCTCCCGTCGGTCCGACTATGGAGGCGGCGTCAACCCGTTCAAGGGAAAGCGGCGCCCTGACCGGCAAATCAAGAAGAAGGTTCAGAAGAGCCTCAACCAAAGAAGACAACAAGAAAGCAGGAGATGTTCAAACACTTCGCCGAGACCGCCTATGGCTTCTTCACCACCTTGCGGAAGCGGGCCTCTTTCGCGGCCGCCTCGTCCCTCTTGGTCGCCGTTGTGGAGCCCTTGGGTTTTTTCGGCCGGCTGCCGAAGAGACCTGCCCGGCCGACGCGGCGCTTTTCTTGCCGCCGCGATCGGGCGCGCGGAAGGTCCAGCGCCACAGCGATCGGCCGGGTGGCGGCGATGGGATGGCCTCGGCTTCATCATCATCCGGCCGGTCCCGAAGCGGCCGTGAGCTAGGGGCCTTTGCCTCTCCGCCGGCTCCGCCTATGGCGTCGTCCATAGCAGCCGCCCCCGATCTGGGTTGTCGGGGTCGTCCACCGTGCGGTCGGCTATAAACTGGGGCTCCGGCCCTGCGGCCCCGGCCGCCGGTCGAAGAAGGGGGTTCTGCTCAAAGACAAGCCGACCAGTCAAAAGTCGGCCGCCATTTAACCCGGCAACAAAAGAAGAAAAGAAGGAAAACTCACCACAGGCGAGGGATCAGCCCGAGAATACGACGCTTGCCGCGTCTTGCCACTCCTCGGTGAGCTTGCAGTTGGAGATGTAATTCACCATGTAAGACACCTCGTCGCGAGGCATCTCCCTGGTGCTCAGCCGGCATGGGTCGAAGCGGCCGCTCATCTAGCAGATCATTTGCGGCCGGCCTTGGAGCGGGAGCACCCGGCGCTCCACGAAGGCGGCGACCAGGTCAGCCCCCACCAAGCCCTCCGATTGGATCATCACCCGGAGCCGGGTGACAGCGGCGTTCCCAGCCAGGGAGAGCGACCGGGCTCGGAAGGACCAAGGCGGCTGCCTCCCGGCGGCGGGCCGGCCACGTAAGCCGGCAGATTGACGGTCGCCTTGCGGCGGCGTTCTTCACGTAGAAGTATGATTGCTGCGAGCTTCACCGACTGGATCAGCGGGATAGGTGGAAAGGGGTTGTTGTCGGCTGTCCTCCGCATGGCGATGAAGGCGCCACAGGGGGCGGGCACACCCGCGGAGACGGTGCCAAGTTTGCACTGGAAGAACTCCCCAAAGAGTTCAAGAGTGGGGAGGACGCCAAGAAAACCCTCGAGGTGTGAAGGCCGGCAAGCAGCATCACCGTGTTGGGGGTGAGATGATGCGGCTGGAGGTGGTAGAACTCGAGGAAGGAGCGGAAGAACCCGCTCGCCGGCAGGCCGAGGCCGCGCAGGCAGTGCGAGCGGAAGATGACCCGCTCGCCCTCCTCCGGCGCCGGTGAAACTTCCACCTCCGGCGCGAGGCGAGTCTTCACGTAGCCCTCGCCGGGCAACCGCCGCGTCTTGCGAAGCCAGTCGATGTGGTCCTCGTGGACGTTGGAGCCATCCCACGAGCTAGATAGCACCATGGGAGCAAGAGGAAGTGAGAGAGGCGCGGCAGCGGAGAGCACAGGCACGCTGCGGAGGTGCCGCGGCAAACCAAGAGGGCTGGTGGCGGAACGGCACGACAATGAGTGCGCTGCGGCGGCGGAAGAAAGGAGAAGGAGGTAGAAAGAAGGGTGGAGCAAGGGCAAGCGTGCGAGCGTCTGCCGCTCCCCCTCCTCCCCCTACTTATAGGCTCGTGCAGCGGAGCCGAGGAGGCGAGGCGTGGGGAAACGTGGGATTAACTGTGCCCATCCCGCCCCACGTCCCGCGATTATTGCGCCCTAAAGGCATGCTGAAACCGCCACGGGAAGGCGAGCGGTCCGTTCGGGCCGCAGAGGATCCGCACATGGGCCGAGGTCTAGGTATGGCGGGCCCCAGTCTGCGGCGATGTCCCGTCACGCGCGTGGGCCGGCAGGCCTTTCTGGCCACGTGGCGCGCGGGGTGGCGCGCGGTCAACGCGCGACTCGGCTCGCGCTCTCACCTTCTGGTTGCGGAACTTCCCGAAGATGGCGCCCCCGCTCAAGGCCGGTTCCTAGCTGCCGGCTCCTCAGGATAGGAAGCTGACCGAGCTTCTCGTCCTCCTTTCAGCCTCGAAGGTCAGTCCGCTTCGGGGACTACTGTCGGAGTAAATGACCACGGGTAGCCTAGCCGGCTCCCCCTGGGACTTCTGAAAAATTACTAGCCAATCAAGCCATCCAACATCCAAGACGCAGGGCCGCCTTCCCCTGGCCGGCTGCCCTCAGGCCAGCTGTCAGGAGGCGGCCCGGCCCCAAAGCCTACAGGAAGAAGGCCACAAGAGGGCCGGCTTCCGGAGGGCCAACTCCGGAGCCGGCCACGAGAAGGCTGACTCCATGAAGCCGGCCCCCCAGCAAGCGGCCAAGGCCGCGCCCCCAGAATCTGCACCCACATAACGGTGAAGAGACGGGGCGTGGCTATAGTGAAGCCTGCCACCCCCGTATCCCGGAGCACGCCTAGCCACGGTGCGCCGTACGGGGCGGCCATCACCCGTCCGGGCGGCACTGTTACCATGTTGACCATGACATCACCCACGACAGGCTGTCAGTACGACCCGCAGGCGGCGGGCCCCTCCGGTCAAAGAGATACCCGAAGGCGGCTCGGCCTCCCGCAGTCGGCGCGAGATATGGCTGGCTTCCCATAGCCGGCTTGTTCCCTCCCTCGAAGGAAGCGCCTCATTAAGGAGACAGGACAAGGTGAGTCTACAGTGACCGCCGCCAAGGCGGCGGCACTGTAGCCATACTTACCCCGACAAAGCCCTCGTCATACGGATTGAGGCAAAAGTAACCAACCCCCGACAAGGCCCTCAGCGGTGGGGCCAGCTTGTCGACCAAGAAATCGGCAGTCGGCGGGACCCACCAGTCGGCGGGCCCCAGCGGCCGGCAGAGAAGTCGGCAAGCGTAGACACTGACGGCTAGGGCCCGCGCCCAGCCGGATTACCATTGTACCCCTGAGGGGTAGGCCTATATAAACCCCCTAGGGCACCCATGCAAAGGGTGGATCTCTTAGAGTTCTAGACACCACATAGAGGGAAGAGGAGGGCTAGCCGTGCCCTTCTTCTTCCTCTCACCGAACAGCTCAAGGAGCCTCTTGTAGCCACTTGTTCATCTAGTGATCATGCGGAGACCCCGCAGAGCAGCAGTTGGGGTGTTATCTCCACGGAGAGCCCCAAAGCTGGGTAGGATTCACCGGCATGCATGCCTACGCCTGATCCCGTTTCCAGGCACCGACGATGTCTTATTGGCTCCCACAATGATAACCCACCCGTTGGCATATGTCGCACCTACCACCCGACACTCTATTTTTTTTCTTCACTTTTTTTTCTTTTTTAAAGTCCGAAGTCTCATCCCGACTTGTGGGGGAATCATAGTCTTTATCATCCTTTCCTCCTTTGGGACAATGCTCTAATAATGAAGATCATCACACTTTTATTGATTTACAACTCAAGAATTACAACTCAAAACTAGAACAAGATATGACTCTATATGAATGCCTCCCTCAGTGTACCGGGATATGCAATGAATCAAGAGCGATGATACTCCAACGTATCTATAATTTTTTATTGTTCCATGCTATTATATTACCCCTTCACTACAGGAAACAGGTAATTTGCCGTCTGTGGATTATAGACGGCAAAGACCTAAATCCAGACGGCAAAGAGTTTGCCGTCAGGAAGCAGACGGCAAAGATAAGTTGGCAAAAAAAAACTTTGCCGTCAGCTTTTCGTCGGACAGACGACAAAGATTTTGCCGTCAGCCAAACTCTGAATTTGCTGTCTGCCATAAGAATAGCAGACGACAAAGAAACCGATTTGCCGTTAGCTAAATGTGATCTTTGCCATTAGCCAAACCTTTTTTACAGACGGCAAATAATTTTTTTATTTACAAAAGATAAAATGGACAGAGTCAACATCAAAACAAGACATGAAGGCTCGACTGACAAAAAAAAGGGAAAGGCCCGGCCATGCTGCCTTTCATTCATCGTTGGTTTAGTTACAGAGTTGTTACACAGCGATCCTGAAAGTTTTACACAAAGGACCCTAAAAACTAAATCTGAAAAGCAATCAGATCCTTGTCACAGAGACTTCATCGCCGGCCGTACTTCTCGCCGGGGACAAAACCGCAGGGACTCCACTGCTGCCCCCCGGCCGTGCTCGCCGTGCCGCCTGTTCCTGCTCGCAGAGGCGCCGCATGGCCCTACTTTCCGCGCCGCCCGCCCTGGTCGCCGACACGCCGCCCAACCCTGCTTGCCGGCCTGGCTCGCCGAAGCGCCGCCCAGCCGTGCTCGCTGCACCGCCCTCCCTGGTCGTCGAGCCGCTCCTCGCCCGTCCCTGTCACCGGCTCGCCGCGCCTAGACGAGGTGCCGCAAGGCGTTGCTCGCCGAGCCGATTCCCACCCTGCTCGTAGCAAGGCCTCGCTCTCCACGAAAAGAGGAGAGCGTGGGGTCGATGGCGCTCGCCGAGGGGCCGAAAGCCTGCTCGCTGCGTGATCGCCCGCTGCGCCGCCGCCCGCCCTGCTCAGCCGCGTCGGCCGCGAGCAGAGAGGAGCGCGAGGTGGGTGGGGACTGGCGGAAGCGGCCGAAGGGAGCACGGAGTTGCGGCGCATGGAGTTGCACAGGCAGCTGCTGGTGAGGCGAGCGATGGCGACGGTGCAACGAGAGAGAGAAAGGTGCGGGCAGGGGAGAGGAGAGAGACGAACGAGAGGGAGAGGATAAAGTCTTGAGCGGAGGAGAGGAGAGAGACGAACGAGAGGGAGAGGATAAGGCAGGGGCTGCGGGTGGTGGTGGGCCAGCGGGTGGGGGGCGCGTGGTGGTGGTGGGCCAGCGGGTGGGGGGCACGTGGTGAGAGAAGAGGCGGGTGCGGGAGGCCCAGATCTTGCCATGTCATCAATCCGCGAGATGAATCCGCGTGCTGTGTTTCTTCTTTGCCGTCTGTAAAAAAACATAGACGGCAAAGAAATATGTTGCCGTCTGCAATTCTTTTATAGACAGCAAAGACATAATTTTCCGTCTTCAATTTTATTCCAGACGGCAAAGTAACCACTTTGCCGTCTGTGCAAAAAAAGTAAACGGCAAAGTACGTCTTTGCCGTCTGTAATGAAAAAACAGACGGCAAAGTACGTCTTTGCCGTTTGTAATAAAAAAAACAGACGGCAAAGTATGTCTTTGACGTAAGTTATTCTTTGTCGTCAGTAGTTGGCGGCTAAAGTGGTCTTTGCCGTCTGGCCCGACGAAAAGCTGACGGCAAAGGGGTCTACTTATGGCAAAATAGCTGATTCCTGTAGTGCTTTTGGATGTTTATGGGCTTTATTTTACGCATTTATACATTTTTGGGACTAACCTACTAACCGGAGGCCCAGCCCATAATGCTGTTTTTTTGCCTATTTCAGTATTTCGAAGAAAAGGAATATCAACGCAAGCTCAAGACGTAGCAAGAAGGATTTCTGGCGCCGTTGCCGGGGAGGTCTTCGCTCAAGTCAAAACATACCAAGTACCCATCACAAACCCATCTCCCTCGCATTTACATTATTTGCCATTTTCCTCTCGTTTTCCTCTCCCCACTTCACCCTTGCCATTTTATTCGCCCTCTCTTTCCCAATCTCCTCTCTCTTTTCGCTTGCCTTCTTTGTGTGCCTGTTTGCTTGTTTGACCTTATGGCTGCGCCTAAGGGTCCTGACCACCTTCTCAGAACGATGGATGATATTGAATCAAATATTAGAAGCTTTATGAATTTGCAATTTGAGCATAATAATTTCTTTATCAAAGAGCTTAAGGAACAAAAAAAGTTTTTTGGGGTTTATGAACAAAGAGCTTGATGATATGAATAAAGAATTCTTTGGTGTTAACGCTCAAATTACCCGGCTTGAAAATGCTATAGCCAAAATTTCTGACAAACAAGCCACCTTAGTCAATAAGATGGCCGCTAAACCAGAAAAATTACATGAAAATAATGATGAGGATATTAAAGTTATTGATGCGTCTCCGAGTAGATCTATGTTTTGCAATATGAATTTTGATGATTTTGGGACTGATGATGAATCAACGTTGCCTAGAAGGCGTCCCAAGAATTCGGAGTCTTTAGATCTTAATGTTAAATTTGGTAAAAGTGAGATTGGAGAATCCTCAACTTCTAATAATGTTGAACTCACTATCTCGGATTTCAAGGAATTTTATTATGATAATTGCTCTATAAAAGGTTGTATTTCCTTGTTGCAATCCGTTGTTAATTCTCCTCATGCTTATAGTCAAAACAAAGCTTTTACCAAACATATTGTTAATGCCTTGATGCAATCTTATGATGAAAAACTTAATTTGGAAGTTTCTATACCTAGAAAACTTAATGATGAGTGGGAACCTACTATAAAGATTAGAATTAAAGATTATGAGTGTTTTGCTTTGTGTGATATGGGTGCTAGTGTTTTCACGATTCCGAAAACTTTATGTGATATTCTAGGTTTCCATGATATTGATGATTGTTCTTTAAATTTGCACCTTGTGGATTCCACCATTAAAAAGCCTATGGGAAGGTTCAATGATGTTCTTATTGTTGCAAATAGAAATTTGGTGCCCGTAGATTTCGTCGTTCTTGATATAGATTGCAATCTTTCTTGCCCTATTATTCTTGGTAGACCTTTCCTTAGAACGATTGGTGTGATTATTGATATGAAGGAAGGGAATATTAGATTCCAATTTCCATTAAAGAAAGGCATGGAGCACTTTCCAAGAAATAAAGTTAAATTACCTTATGAATCTATCATGTGTGCTACTTATGAGTTTAGTGTCAAAGATGGCACTCGTTAGATCTATCTTTGCTTTTATGCCTAGCTAGGGGCGTTAAACGATAGCGCTAGTTGGGAGGCAACCCAATTTTCTTTATGATTTTTGTTTTTGTTTCTCTTTAGGAATAAATAATCCATCTACCTACTTCTTAGATGAGGTTTTATGTTTTAATTAGTGTTTGTGCCAAGTTAAACCTATAGGATCTTCTTGGATGATAGTTATTTGATCTTGCTATAATTTCCAGAAACTTTTAGTTCACTAAAACAATTGTTAAAAATCACAAGAAAGTGATAAAATAGTGATTCCAATTGCTGCTGATCAATAAACCAATTTCCTAGGTCTTCCTATTTTGGCTGATTTTTTTTGAGTAATAGAAGTTTCCGTTAGTTACAGATTACTACAGACTGTTTAGTTTTTGACAGATTCTGTTTTTCGTGTGTTGTTTGCTTATTTTGATGAATCTATGGCCAATAAAATAGTTTATAATCCATAGAGAAGTTGGAATAAAGTAGGTTTAACACCAAATTAAATAAATAATTAGTTCATTGCAGTACCTTATGTGGTGATTTTGTTTTCTTTCACTAACGGAGCTTATAAGATTTTCTGTTGAGTTTTGTGTTGTGAAGTTTTCATGTTTTGGGTAAAGCTTTTATGGACTATGGAATAAAGGGTGGCAAGAGCCTAAGCTTGGGGAGGCCCATGGTGAAGGAAATATGCCCTAGAGGCAATAATAAAGTTATTATTTATTTCCTTATTTCATGATAAATGTTTATTATTCATGCTAGAATTGTATTAACCGGAAACATGATACTTGTGTGAATACATAGACAAACATATAGTCACTAGTATGCCTCTACTTGACTAGCTCATTAATCAAAGATGGTTATGTTTCCTAACCATAGACATGTGTTGTCATTTGATTAATGGGATCACATCATTAGGAGAATGATGTGATTGACATGACCCATTCCGTTAGCCTAGCACTTGATCGCTTAGTATATTGCTATTGCTTTCTTCATGACTTATACATGTTCCTGTAACTATGAGATTATGCAACTCCGTTTACGGAGGAACACTTTGGGTGCTACCAAACGTCACAACGTAACTGGGTGATTATAAAGGAGTACTACAGGTGTCTCCAAAGGTACATGTTGGGTTGGCGTATTTCGAGATTAGGTTTTGTCACTCCGATTGTGGGAGAGGTATCTCTGGGCCCTCTCGGTAATGCACATCACTATAAGCCTTGCAAGCAATGTAGCTAATGAGTTAGTTACAGAATGATGCATTACGTAGTAGTAAAGAGACTTGCGATAGCGAGATTGAACTAGGTATTGGATACCGACGATCGAATCTCGGGCAAGTAACATACCGATGACAAAGGGAACAACGTATGTTGTTATGCGGTTTGACCGATAAAGATCTTCGTAGAATATGTAGGAGCCAATATGGGCATCCAGGTTCCGCTATTGGTTATTGACCGAGAATAGTTCTAGGTCATGTCTACATAGTTCTCGAACCCGTAGGGTCCGCACGCTTAACGTTACAATGACAGTTTTATTATGAGTTTATGAGTTTTGATGTACCGAAGGAGTTCGGAGTCCCGGATGAGATCGGGGACATGACGAGGAGTCTCGAAATGGTCGAGGCATAAAGAACGATATATTGGACAACTATATTCGGAGTTCGGAAAAATTCCGAGTGATTCGGGTATTTTTGGGAGTACCGGAGAGTTACGGGAATTCGTATTAGGCCTCTTTGGGCCATACGGGAAAGGCGAGAAATGGCCAAAAGAGTGGCCGCACCCCTCCCCTTGGACTAGTCTGAATTGGACTAGGGAGGGGGCGCACCCTTCCTTTCTTCTCCTTCTCTCTTCCCTTTCCTTCTCTCCTACTCCTACTACATGGAAGGGTTCCTAGTTGGACTAGGAAAGGGGGAATCCTACTCCCGGTGGGAGTAGGACTCCCTAAGGCGCGCCATATAGAGGCAGCCCTCCTCTCCTCCACTCCTTTATATACGGGGTAGGGGGCACCCCATGAACACACAAGTTGATCTACGGATCGTTCCTTAGCCGTGTGCGGTGCCCCTTCCACCATATTCCACCTCGGTCATATCGTCATGAGTTTAGGCGAAGCCTCGCCGTAGAACATCATCATCGTCACCACGCCGTCGTCTGACGGAACTCATCCCCGACACTTTGCTGGATCGAGTCCGGGATCGCCATCGAGCTGAACGAGTGCTGAACTCGGAGGTGCCGTGACGTTCGGTACTTGGATCGGTCGGATCGTGAAGGCGTGCGACTACATCAACCGCGTTGTCATAAACGGTCTCACGAGGGCGTGGACAATACTCTCCCCTCTCATTGCTATGCATCACCATGATCCTTGCGTGTGCGTAGGATTTTTTTTTGAAATTACTACGTTCCCCAACAGTGGCATCCGAGCCTGGTTTTATGCGTAGATGTTATATGCACGAGTAGAACACACGTGAGTTGTGGGCGATATAAGTCATACTGCTTACCAGCATGTCATACTTTGGTTCGGCGGTATTGTTGGATGAAGCGGCCGGACCGACATTACGCCAGACGCTTCTGCGAGACTGGTTTACCGGAGTGCTTTGCACACAGGTGACTAGCGGGTGTCAGTTTCTCCAACTTTAGTTGAACCGAGTGTGGCTACGCCCGGTACTTGCGAAGGTTAAAACAGCACCAACTTGACAAACTATCGTTGTGGTTTTGATGCGTAGGTAAGAACGGTTCTTGCTAAGCCCGTAGAAGCCACGTAAAACTTGCAACAACAAAGTAGAGGACGTCTAACTTGTTTTTGCAGGGCATGTTGTGATGTGATATGGTCAAGACGTGATGAGATATAAGTTGTTGTATGAGATGATCATGTTTTGTTGAATTATCGGCAACTGGAAGAAGCCCTATGGTTGTCTCTTTGTTGCATAAGATGCAAGTGCCAAATAATTGCTTTACTTTATCGCTATGCGATAGCAATAGTTGCAAGAGCAATAGTTGGCGAGACGACCATGTGACGACACATTGATATAGATCAAGATGATGAAGATCATGGTGTCGTGCCGGTGACGATAGAGATCATGACAGTACTTTGGAGATGGAGATCAAAGGCGCAAGATGATCATGGCCATATCATGTCACATATTTTGATTGCATATGATGTTTATCTTTTATACATCTTATTTTGCTTAGTTTGACGGTAGCATTTTAAGATGATCTCTCACTAAATTATCAAGAAGTGTTCTCCCTGAGTATGCACCGTTGCGAAAGTTCTTCGTCTTTGAGACACCACGTGATGATCGGGTGTGATAGGCTCTACGTTCAAATACAACGGGTGGAAAACAGTTGCACACGCGGAATACTCAGGTTAAACTTGACGAGCCTAGCATATAACAGATATGGCCTCGAAACACGGAGACCGAAAGGTCAAGCGTGAATCATATAGTAGATATGATCAACATAGTGATGTTCACCATTGAAACTACTCCATCTCACGTGATGATCGGACATGGTTTAGTTGATATGGATCACGTGATCACTTAGAAGATTAGAGGGATGTCTATCTGAGTGGGAGTTCTTAAGTAATATGATTAATTGAACTTAAATTTATCATGAACATAGTCCTGGTAGTATTTTGCAAATTATGTTGTAGATCAATAGCTCGCGTTGTTGCTTCCCTATGTTTTTATATGTGTTCCTAGAGAAAATTGTATTGAAAAATGTTAGTAGCAATGATGCGTATTGGATCCGTGATCTGAGGTTTATCCTCATTGCTGGACAGAAGAATTATGTCCTTAATGCACCGCTAGGTGACAGACCTATTGCAGGAGCAAATGCAGACGTTATGAACGTTTAGCTAGCTCAAAATGATGACTACTTGATAGTTTAGTGCACCATACTTAACGGCTTAGAATCGGGACTTGAAAGACGTTTTGAACGTCACGGACCATATGAGATGTTCCAGGAGTTGAAGTTAATATTTCAAGCAAATACCCGAGTTGAGAGATATGAAGTCTCCAACAAGTTCTATAGCTAAAAGATGGAGGAGAATCGCTCAACTAGTGAGCATGTGCTCAGATTGTCCGGTACTTCAAACGCTTGTATCAAGTGGGCGTTAATCTTCCAGATATGATAGTGATTGACAGAATTCTCTATTCACGATCACTAAGTTACTTGATCTTCGTGATGAACTACAAGATGCAAGGGATGACGAAATCGATTCGGAGCTCTTACGTGATGTTGAAATCGACGAAGGTAGAAATCAAGAAAGAGCATCAAGTGTTGATGATTGACAAGACCACCGGGTTTCAAGAGAAGGGCAAAGGGAAAGAAAGGGAACTTCAAGTAGAAAGACAAGTAAGTTGTCACTCCTGCGGAGAAGCCCAAAGATGGACCAAAGCCTGAAACCGAGTGCTTACACTGCAAAGGAAATGGTCACTGGAAGCGGAAATGCCCTGAATATTTGGTGGATAAGAAGGATGGCAAAGTGAACAAGGGTATATTTGATATACAGGTTATTGATGTGTGCATTACTAGTGTTTATAGTAGCCCCTGAGTATTTGATACTTGTTTGGTTGCTAAGATTAGTAACTCGAAACAGGAGTTACAGAATAAACAGAGACTAGTTTAGGGGAAGTGACGATTATTGTTGGAAGTAGTTCCAAAATTGATATGATCATCATCGCACACTCCCTATACTCTCGGGATTAGTGTTGAACCTAAATAAATGTTATTTGGCGTTTGCGTTGAGCATGAATATGATTTGATCATGTTTATTGCAATAAGGTTATTCATGTAAATTAGAGAATAATTATTGTTCTGTTTACATGAATAAAACCTTCTATGGTCATACACCCAATGAAAATGGTTTGTTGGATCTCGATCGTTTGATACACATATTCATAATATTGAAACCAAAAGATGTAAAGTTAATAATGATAGTGCAACTTATTTGTGGCACTGCCGTTTAGGTCATATTGGTGTAAAGTGCATGAAGAAACTCCATAAAGATGGATCTTCAGAATCACTTGGTTATGAATCATTTGATGCTTGCGAACCGTGCCTTTTGGGCAAGATGACTAAAACTCCGTTCTAAGGAAAAATTGAACGAGCTACTGACTTGTTGGAAATAATACATACCGATGAATGCGATCCAATGAGTGTTGATGCTCGTGAAAAGTATCATTATTTTCTGACCTTCACAGATGATTTGAGCAGATATGCGTATATCTACTTGATGAAACATAAGTCTGAAATAGTTGAAAAGTTCAAAGAATTTCAGAGTGAAGTGGAAAATCATCGTAACAAGAAAATAAAGTTTCTACGATCTGATCGTGGAGATGAATGTTTGAGTTACGAGTTTGGTCTTCATTTGAAACAATGTGAAACAGTTTTAGCAACTCACGCCATATGGAACACCACAGCATAATGGTGTGTCCGAAAGTCATGACCGCACTTTATTGGATATGGTGCGATCTATGATGTCTCTTATCGGTTTACCACTATCATTTTGGGGTTATGTATTAGAGACAGCTGCATTCACGTTTAATAGGGCACCATCTAAATCCGTTGAGACGACAACAGATGAACTATGGTTTAACAATAAACCTAAGCTGTCGTTTCTTAAAGTTTGAGTTGTGATGCTTATGTGAAAAGTTTTCACCGATAAGCTCGAACCCAAATCGGAGAAGTGCGTCTTCATAGAATACCCAAAGGTAACTATTGGGTACACCTTCTATCACAGATCCGAAGGCAAGTTATTCATTGCTAAGATGGATCCTTTCTAGAGAAGAAGTTTCTCTCGAAAGAAGTGAGTGGGAGGAAAGTAGAGCTTCATAAGGTAATTGTACCTTCTCCCGAATTGGAAACTAGTTCATCACAGAAATCAGTTCCTGTGATTCCTACACCAATCAGTGAGGAAGCTAATGATGATGATCATGAAGCTTCAGATCAAGTTACTACCGAACCTCGTAGGTCTTCCAAAATAAGATCCGCACCAAAGTGGTACGGTAATCCTATTCTAGAAGTCATGTTACTAGACCATGATGAACCTACGAACTATGAGGAAGCGATGATGAGCCCAGATTCATGAAATGGCTTGAGGCCATAAAATCTGAGATAGGATCCATATATAAGAACAAAGTGGGGACTTTGGTTGACCTGCTCGATGATCAGCAAGTCAAGTTAAATAAATGGATCTTCAAGAGGAAGACGGACAATCGATAGTAGTGTTACTATCTACAAAGCTCGACTTGTTGCAAAAGGTTTTCGACAAGTTCAAGGTGTTGACTACAAAGGAGATTTTCTCAACTCTAGCGTTGCTTAAAGTCTGTCGAATCATGTTAGCAATTGCCACATTTTATGAAATCTGGCAAAAGGATGTCAAAACAACATTCTTTAATGGATTTATTAAAGAAGAGTTGTATATGATGCAACCAGAAGGTTTTGTCAATCCTAAAGGAGCTAACAAAATGTGCAAGCTCCAGCGATCCATCAATGGACTGGTGCAAGCATCTCGGAGTTGGAATATACGCTTTGATGTGTTCATAAAAGCATATGGTTTTATATAGACTTTTGGAAAGGCCTGTATTTACAAGAAAGTGAGTGGGAGCACTACAGCCTTTCTGATAAGTATATGTGAATGACATATTGTTGATCGGAAATAATGTAGAATTATTCTGCAAAGCATAAAGGAGTGTTTGAAAGGAGTTTTTCAAAGAAAGACCTCGGTGAAGCTGCTTACATATTGAGCATCAAGATCTATAGAGATAGATCAAGACGCTTGATAAGTTTTTCAATGAATACATACCTTGACAAGATTTTGAAGTAGTTCAAAATGGAACAGTCAAAGAAAGAGTTCTTGCCTGTGTTGCAAACATGTGAAATTTAGTAAGACTCAAATCCCGACCACAGCAGAAAATAGAAAAGAGAATGAAAGTCATTCCCTATGCCTCAGTCATAGGTTCTATAAAGTATGCTATGCTATGTACCAGACCTATTGTATACCTTGCTCTGAATTTCGCAAGGGAGTACAATAGTGATCTAGGAGTAGATCACTGGACATTGGTCAAGAACATCCTTAGTGAGGACTAAGGAAATATTTCTCGATTATGGAGGTGATAAAAGAGCCCGTCGTAAAGAGTTACATCGATGCAAGCTTTTTACACTGATTCAGATGACTCTAAGTCTCAATCTGGATACATATTGAAAGTGGGAGCAATTAGCTAGAGTAGCTCCGTGCAGAGCATTGTAGACATAGAATATTTGCAAAATACATACGGTTCTGAATGTGACAGACCCGTTGACTAAGCTTCTCTCACGAGCAAAACATGATCATACCTTAGTACTCTTTGGGTGTTAATCACATAGCGATGTGAACTAGATTATTGACTCTAGTAAACCTTTGGGTGTTGGTCACATGACGATGTGAACTATGGGTGTTAATCACATACCGATGTGAATATTAGTGTTGAATCACATGATGATGTGAACTAGATTATTGACTCTAGTGCAAGTGGGAGACTGAAGGAAATATGCCCTAGAGGCAATAATAAAGTTATTATTTATTTCCTTATTTCATGATAAATGTTTATTATTCATGCTAGAATTGTATTAACGGAAACATGATACATGTGTGAATACATAGACAAACATATAGTCACTAGTATGCCTCTACTTGACTAGCTCATTAATCAAAGATGGTTATGTTTCCTAACCATAGACATGTGTTGTCATTTGATTAATGGGATCACATCATTAGGAGAATGATGTGATTGACATGACCCATTCCGTTAGCCTAGCACTTGATCGTTTAGTATATTGCTATTGCTTTCTTCATGACTTATACATGTTCCTGTAACTATGAGATTATGCAACTCCGTTTACGGAGGAACTCTTGGGGTGCTACCAAACGTCACTATGTAACTGGGTGATTATAACGGAGTACTAGAGGTGTCTCCAAAGGTACATGTTGGGTTGGCATATTTCGAGATTAGGTTTTGTCACTGCGATTGTCAGAGAGGTATCTCTCGCCCTCTCGGTAATGCACATCACTATAATCCTTGCAAGCAATGTAGCTAATGAGTTAGTTACGGAATGATGCATTACGTAACGAGTAAAGAGACTTGCCGATAATGAGATTGAACTAGGTATTGGATACCGACGATCGAATCTCGGGCAAGTAACATACCGATGACAAAGGGAACAACAGATGTTGTTATGCGGTTTGACCGATAAAGATCTTCGTAGAATATGTAGGAGCCAATATGGGCATCCAGGTTCCGCTATTGGTTATTGACCGAGAATAGTTCTAGGTCATGTCTACGTAGTTCTCGAACCCGTAGGGTCCGCACGCTTAACGTTACGATGACCGTTTTATTATGAGTTTATGAGTTTTGATGTACCGAAGGAGTTCGGAGTCCCGGATGAGATCGGGGGCATGACGAGGAGTCTCGAAATGGTCAAGACATAAAGATTGATATATTGGACGACTATATTTGGAGTTCGGAAAGGTTCCGAGTGATTCGGGTATTTTTGGGAGTACCGGAGTGTTACGGGAATTCGTATTGGGCCTCTTTGGGCCATACTGGAAAGGAGAGAAAGGGCCAAAAGAGTGGCCGCACCCCTCCCCTTGGACTAGTCCGAATTGGACTAGGGAGGCGCACCCTTCCTTCCTTCTCCTTCTCTCTTCCCTTTCCTTCTCTCCTACTCCTACTACATGGAAGGGTTCCTAGTTGGACTAGGAAAGGGGAATCCTACTCCCGGTGGGAGTAGGACTCCCCTAGGGCGCGCCATAGAGAGGGCCGGCCCTCCTCTCCTCCACTCCTTTATATACGGGGGTAGGGGGCACCCCATGAACACACAAGTTGATCTACGGATCGTTCCTTAGCCGTGTGCGGTGCCCCCTTCCACCATATTCCACCTCGGTCATATCGTCGCGGAGTTTAGGCGAAGCCTTCGCCGGTAGAACATCATCATCGTCACCATGCCGTCGTGCTGACGGAACTCATCCCCGACACTTTGCTGGATCGGAGTCCGGGGATCGTCATCGAGCTGAACGTGTGCTGAACTCGGAGGTGCTGTACGTTCGGTACTTGGATCGGTCGGATCGTGAAGACGTACGACTACATCAACCGCGTTGTCATAACGCTTTCGCTTACGGTCTACGAGGGTACGTGGACAATACTCTCCCCTCTCGTTGCTATGCATCACCATGATCCTTGCGTGTGCGTAGGAAATTTTTGAAATTACTACGTTCCCCAACACATGGCACCCCAAGATATTCAAGAATGGCCGAAATCCTAAGCTTGGGGATGCCCCGGCAAGGCATCCCCTCTTTCGTCTTCGTTCATTGGTAACTTTACTTGGAGCTATATTTTTATTCACCACATGATAAGTGTTTTGCTTGGAGCGTCGTGTATTATATTAGTCTTTGCTTTTTAGTTTACCACAATCATCCTTTCTGTACACACCTTTTGGGAGAAGCCTACTTGATTAGAATTTGCTAGAATACTCTATGTGCTTCACTTATATCTTTTGAGCTTGATAGTTTTTGCTCTAGTGCTTCATTTATATCTTTTAGAGCACGGTGGTGTCTTAATTTTGAAGAAATTGCTAGTCTCTCATGCTTCACTTATATTATTTTGAGAGTCTTTTAGAACAGCATGGTATTTGCTATGATCATAAAGTTGGTCCTAGAATGATGAGCATCCAAGTTGGGTATAATAAAAACTATCATAGGAAGTGAACTGGATGCTATGATCAATTTGATACTTGATAATTGTTTTGAGATATGGAGGTAGTGATATTAAAGTCATGCTTGTTGGGTGATTATGAATTTAAAGAATGCTTGTGTTGAAGTTAGCAAGTCCCGTAGCATGCACGTATGGTTAAAGTTGTGTAACAAATTTGAAACATGAAGTGTACCTGACTTGTGCATCTTTATGAGTGGCGGTCGGGGACGAGCGATGATCTTTTACTACCAATCTATCCCCCTAGGAGCATGCACGTAGTACTTGATTTTTGTTGACTTCTAAATTTTTGCAATAAGTATATGAGTTCTTTTGACTAATGTTGAGTCCATGGATTATACGCACTTTTACCTTTCCACCTTTGCTAGCCTCTTCGGTACCATGCATTGCCCTTTCTCACCTTGAGAGTTGGTGCAAACTTCGTCGGTGCATCCAAACCCCATGATACGATACGCTCTATCACACATAAACCTCCCTATATCTTCCTCAAAACAGCCACCATAGCTACCTATTATAGCATTTCCATAGACATTCCGAGATATATTGTCATGCAGCTTTCCACCGTTCCGTTCATCATCATCATGACGTACTTTACTTTTGTCATATTGCCATTGCATGGTCATGTAGTTGACATCGTATTTGTGACAAAGCCACCATGCATTATTTTTCATACATGTCACTCTTGATTCATTGCACCATCCCGATACACCGCCGGAGGCATTCATATAGAGTCATATCTTGTTCTAGTTTCGAGTTGTAATCCTTATGTTGTAATCAATAGAAGTGTGATGACCATCATTATTAGAGCATTGCCCAATCAGAAAAAAGAAAAAAAGAAAAAAAAGAGAAAGGCCAAAAAAAGAAAGGCCTAAAAAAAGAAAATAAATAAAAAGGGCAATGTTACTATCTCTTTTTCCACACTTGTGCTTCAAAGTAGCACCATGTTCTTCATGTAGTGAGTCTCATATATTTTGCTTCAAAGTAGCACCATGTTTTTCATATAGTGAGTCTCATAAGTTGTCTTTTTCATACTAGTGGGAATTTTTCATTATAGAACTTGGCTTGTATATCCCTACGATAGGCTTCCTCCACTAGTAGAAAAAGGGCCTATTGTCCCGGTTGGTAAGGGCCTTTAGTCCTGGTTGGTGAACCGGGACTAAAGGGTTTCATTAATGCCTCCCCCTTTAGTCCGGTTCAATCCAGAACCGGGACTAAAGGCCTTGACCACGTGGAGCTCCACCTTTAGTCGGTTGGTAACACCAACCGACTAATCAAATTTTATGATTTTTTTTGAATTTTTTTTGAAATTTTTATTTTCAAATTTCGAATTATTTTAACCCCTAATCTCTAATCAGCACCCTCATCACCGCTCAATTTATCCTCTTCTCTAATCACCCTCATCATTCCAAATCACCTAACTTCCCGAACGGTCACCCATCCTCCCACTCACCCACTGAGCACGCTTAACTTCCGGGTTCTATTCTCCCTTGTTTCCAAGTCTGCACTTGTTGTTTTCCGACAATAGTAAGATGTCAATCCTATTAACCCTCGTGAATTTTGCTTGACATGAATTGACACATTTCACTGTTTGAGTTTCAAACTATTGTTTTCAAAAACAATAATTATTTAGAAAACAATAGTTATTTTGAATAATTAGTTTGACCATGGTTTGACCATAGTTTGACCACGCAGTTTGACTACAGTTTGACCAGATTTGACCAAAATTCAAAATAACTGAACAAATTAGTTAGTAACACTAATATTCTAGAATAATTAGTTTGACCATGGTTTGACCATGGTTTGACCATAGTTTGACCACAGTTTGACCAGATTTGACCAAAATTATAACTGAACAAATTATTTAGTAACACTAATATTCTAGAATAATTAGTTTGACCATGGTTTGACCATTGTTTGACCACAGTTTGAATTTTTTTTTTATTTTTTCCACTCTAGATATTAAAAGCCCCGTAACTTTTTTCTGTTAGGTTTTTGAGGATTTTGAAAATGTTTAACGGGTTCCCGGTTAAATTTGGATGTAACTTTTGAGTAGATTATTTTTCATATAAAAAACTTTTTAATCCGATTTATTATGAAAAAGTTATGCCCATATTTACAAATTCCAGAGATATTTTCAAATTTAAGTATAAATTCACATTTGAATATTTTCCCATCAACTAGTCCACATATAACATGGGAAACTTATTTTCTCTTATTTTTTTTTTTGACATTTCCATCATTTTCTTTTTTTTTTTTTAAAATTGAAATGGATATCCACGGGGCGTAGAGTTTGAAAATGGGACCTTTAGTACCGGTTCATGGCACGAACCGACTAAAGGTCTCAACCCCATTAGTCCGTCTACTCTTTAGTCCCGTTTGAGGCATGAACCGACTAATGAGTATCGCACCCTTTAGTCCCGGTTTGAGGCACAAACCGGGACTAAAGGGCACAGGTGAACCGGGACTAATGCCTTAGCCGCACGAACCGGGATAAATGCTCACATTAGTCCCGATTCTGGATTGAACCGGGACTAATGGGCTAAACTGGCCTGGACGAAAGCCCTATTTTCTACTAGTGCTCAAATGCCCTAGGTCTTCGTGAGCAAGCAAGTTGGATGCACACCCACTAGTTTGCTTTTGTTGAGCATTCATTTATAGCTCTAGTGCATCCGTTGCATGGCAATCCCTACTCCTCATGTTGACGTCAATTGATGGGCATCTCCATAGCCCGTTGATTATCCTCGCCAATGTGAGACTTTCTCCTTTTTGTCTTCTCCACACAATCCCCATCATCATATTCTATTCCACCCATAATGCTATATCCATGGCTCACGCTCATGTATTGCGTGAAGGTTGAAAAAGTTTGAGATTATTTAAGTATGAAACAATTGCTTGGCTTGTCATCGGGGGTATAGAAGTTGGGAACATCTTTGTGTGACGAAAATGAAGCATAGCCTTAACTATATGATTTTGTAGGGATGAACTTTCTTTTACCAAGCTATTTTGAGAAGACATGATTACCTTGATTAGTATGCTTGAAGTATTACTATTTCTTTTATCAATATGAACTTCTATTTTGTATTCATTTGGATCTGAACATTCATGCCACCATAAAGAAAATTACATTATGATTAATGCTAGGTAGCATTCCACATAAAAAATTCTCTTTTATCATTTACCTTCTCGAGGACGAGCAGGAATTAAGCTTGGGGATGCTTGATACGTCTCCAACATATCTATAATTTCTGATTGTTCCATGCTATTATATTACCCCTTTTGGATGTTTATGGGCTTTATTTTACGCATTTATACATTTTTGGGACTAACCTACTAACCGGAGGCCCAGCCCATAATGCTGTTTTTTTGCCTATTTCAGTATCTCGAAGAAAAGGAATATCAAACGGAGTCCAAACGGAATGAAACCTTCGGGAGCGTGATTTTTGGAACAAACCTGATACAGAGGACTTGGACTACAAGTCAAGAAGCAGCCGAGGCCTCCACGAGATAGGAGGGCGCGCCCCCCCTATAGGGCGCCCCCTGTCTTGTGGGCCCCTTGGGCAGCCACCAACGTACTTCTTCCTCCTATATATACCTACGTACCCTGAAAACATCAAGGGGCACCACGAAACACAATTTCCACCACCGTAACCTTCTGTATCCGCGAGATCTCATCTTGGAGCCTTCGTCGGCACTCTGCCGGAGGGGGAATCAACCACGGAGGGCCTCTACATCAACATCCTTGCCCCTCCGATGAGTTGTGAGTAGTTTACCGCAGACCTACGGGTCCATAGTTATTAGCTAGATGGCTTCTTCTCTCTTTTTGGATCTCAATACAATGTTCTCCCCTCTCTTGTGGAGATCTATTCGATGTAAACTCTTTTTGCGGTGTGTTTGTCGAGATCCGATGAATTGTGGGTTTATGATCAAGTTTATCTATGAGAAATATTTGAATCTCATCTGAATTCTTTTATGTATGATTGAGTTATCTTTGCAAGTCTCTTTGAATTATCAGTTTAGTTTGGCCTACTAGATTGATCTTTCTTGCCATGGGAGAAGTGCTTAGCTTTGGGTTCAATCTTGCGGTGTCCTTACCCAAAGGATGTAAAGGGTTGCAAGGCACGTATTGTATTGATGCCATCTAGGATAAAAAGATGGGGTTTATATAATATTGCATGAGTTTATAACTCTACATCATGTCATCTTGCTTAAGGCGTTGCTCTGTTCTTATGAACTTAATACTCTAGATGCAGGCAGGAGTCGGTCGATGTGTGGAGTAATAGTAGTAGATGCAAGCAGGAGTCGGTCTACTTGTCGCAGACGTGATGCCTATATACATGATCATGCCTAGTTAATCTCATAATTATTCGCTTTCTATCAATTGCTCGACTGTAATTTGTTCACCCACCGTAATACTTCTGCTATCTTGAGAGAAGCCACTGGTGAAACCTATGGACCCCGGGTCTATCTCTTATCATATTTGCCCCCAATCTACTTTTATTTGCATCTTTACATTTTGCATCTATATTATAAAATACCAAAAATATATTTATCTTATCATACTATCTTTTTTAGATCTCACTTTCGCAAGTGGCCGTGAATGGATTGACAACCCCTTTATTGCGTTGGTTGCGAGTTCTCTGTTTCTTTGGTGTAGGTGCGTGGGACTTTTGAGGAGCCTCCTACTGGATTGATACCTTGGTTCTCAAAACTGAGGGAAATACTTACACTACACTTGCTGCATCACCCTCTCCTCTTCGAGGAAAACCAACGCAAGCTCAAGACGTAGCAAGCGACATGTATGAAAATTATGAAAGGTGGCTTAGCCAAAAATACGATGTCAACTACATGATCATGCAAAGCGCAATATGACAATGATGAAGTGTGTCATAATAAACGAAACGGTGGAAAGTTGCATGGCAATATATCTCGGAATGGCTATGGAAATGCCATAATAGGTAGGTATGGTGGCTGTTTTGAGGAAGGTAAATAATGGGTGCATGATATCGGCGAAAGTTGCGCGGTATAATAGAGGCTAGCAAAGTGGAAGGATGAGTGTGCGTATATCCATGGACTCACGTTAGTCATAAAGGACTCATATACTTATTGCAAAAGTCTACTTGCCCTCGAAGCAAAGTACTACTACGCATGCTCCTAGGGGAAGGGTTGGTAGGAGTTAACCATCACGCGATCCCGACCTCCACTTGTAAGGAAGGCAATTAAAAGAGCACCTCATGCAACAAATTTGTCACACAACTTTTACCATACGTGCATGCTACGGGACTTGCCAACTTCAACACAAGTATTTCTCAATTTCATAATTACCCACTAGCATGACTTTAACATTACTACTGATACGTCTCCAATGTTTCTATAATTTTTGATTGTTCCATGCTATTATATTACCCCTTTTGGATGTTTATGGGCTTTATTTTACACATTTATATCATTTTTGGGACTAACCTACTAACTGGAGGCCCAACCCGTATTGCTGTTTTTTTGCCTATTTCAGTATTTCGAAGAAAAGGAATATCAAACAGAGTCCAAAAGGAATGAAACCTTCGGGAGCGTGATTTTTGGAATGAACGTGATCCAGAAGACTTGGAGTGCAAGTCAAGAAGGAGCCGAGGTGGCCACGAGAGGGTAGGGCGCGCCCCCCCTACAGGGCGCGCCCCCTATCTCGTGGGCCCCTCGGGCGGCCACCGACGTTCTTCTTCCTCCTATATAAGCCTACGTACCCCGAAAATATCCAGGGAGCCAACGAAACACAGTTTCCAGCACCGTTACCTTCTGTATCCGCGAGATCCCATCTTGGAGCCTTCGTCGGCGCTCTGCCGGAGGGGGAATCGACCACGGAGGGCTTCTACATCAACACCATAGCCACTCCGATGAGTTGTGAGTAGTTTACCACAGACCTTTGGGTCCATAGTTATTAGCTAGATGGCTTCTTCTATCTTTTTGGATCTCAATACAATGTTCTCCCCCTCTCTTGTGGAGATCTATTCAATGTAAACTCTTTTTGCGGTGTGTTTGTCGAGATCCGATGAATTGTGGGTTTATGATCAAGTTTATCTATGAGAAATATTTGAATCTCCTCTGAATTCTTTTATGTATGATTGAGTTATCTTTGCAAGTCTCTTCAAATTATCAGTTTGGTTTGGCCTACTAGATTGATCTTTCTTGCCATGGGAGAAGTGCTTAGCTTTGGGTTCAATGTTGCGGTGTCCTTACCCAGTGACAGAAAGGGTTGCAAGGCACGTATCGTATTGTTGCCATCGAGGATAAAAAGATGGTGTTTATATCATATTGCATGAGTTTATCCCTCTACATCATGTCATCTTGCTTAAGGCGTTACTCTGTTCTTATGAACTTAATACTCTAGATGCAGGCAGGAGTCGGTCGATGTGTGGATTAATAGTAGATGCAACATTTATTACTAAACAGAAACAAAAACAAAAAACACAAATAAAATTTTGTTGCCTCCGAACTAGCGCTATCGTTTAACGCCCCTAGCTAGGCATAAAAGCGAGGATACATCTAAGTAGTGCCATAATAATAAGATAGATCTTGAAAACTCATCTCATATTCTCTACGTTCAGCAGCAAATTTTCTTCGAGGCAAGCAAAAGTAATCAAAAGGGCTAAATTTAGCGGGACAAAAATCCCCAAGATCAATCTCAGGAGGAACAGGTTCCTCCTTTGGCCCTTCATAATGCACAACTAATTCATCACTAAAAGCATTATTTTGGCAAAATCTTGTGAGCCTATACTCAAGAGAGTATCCCAGCTCATTATTTCGAAGAGCAAAATCATCATTAACATCGGAAATTCTATCAACCAAGACATTGATTAGAATTTGCTAGAATACTCTATGTGCTTCACTCATATCTTTTGAGCTTGATAGTTTTGCTCTAGTGCTTCACTTATATATTTTAGAGCACGACAGTGGATTAATTTTGAAGAAATTGCTAGTCTCTCATGGTTCACTTATATTATTTTGAGAGTCTTTTAGAACAGCATGGTATTTTCTATGGTTACAAATTTGGTCCTAGAATGATGAGCATCCAAGTTGGGTATAGTAAAAACTATCATAGAAAGTGAATTGGATGATATGATCAATTTGATGCTTGATAATTGTTTTGAGATATGGATGTAGTGATATTAAAGTCATGCTAGTTGAGGTGATTATGAAAAATACTTGTGTTGAGGGTTGTGATTCCCGTAGCATGCACGTATGGTGAACCGCTTTGTGATGAAGTTGGAGCACAATTTTATTTATTGAGTGTCTTCCTTATGAGTGGCGGTCGGGGACGAGCGATGGTCTTTTCCTACCAATCTATCCCCCTAGGAGCATGCGCGTAGTGCTTTTGTTTTTGATGACTTATAGATTTTTGCAATAAGTACATGAGTTCTTTTGACTAATGTTGAGTCCATGGATTATACGCACCCTTTTATCCTTCCACCATTGCTAGCCTCTCTTGTGCCATGCAAGTTTCGCCGGTACCATACACCCACCATTACCTTCCTGAAAACAGGCACCATACCTACCTATTACGGCATTTCCATAGCCATTCCGAGATATATTGCCATGCAACTTTCCATTGTTCTGTTCATATGACATGCATTACTTTTGTCATATCGCTCTCTGCATGATCATGTAGTTGACATCGTATTTGTGGCAAGGCCACCTTCATAATTTTCATACATGTCGCTCTTGATTCATTGCATATCCCGGTACATCGCCGGAGGCATTCATATAGAGTCATATCTTGTTCTATCTTTGAGTTGTAAATCCATAAAAGTGTGATGATCTTCATTATTAGAGCATTGTCCTAGTGAGGAAAGGATGATGAAGACTATGATTCCCCCACAAGTCGGGATGAGACTTCGGACTTCACAAAAGAAAAAAAAGAAAAAGAAAAAAGGAGAAAGGCCAAAAAGAAAAAAAAGGCCAAAGAAAAGAAAAGAAAAGAAAAAAAAGTAGAAAAAGAAAAGAAAATAAAAATTAAAATGAGAGAAAAAGAGAGAAGGGACAATGCTACTATCTCTTTTTCCACACTTGTGCTTTAAATTAGCACCATGATCTTCATGATAGAGAGTCTCCTATGTTGTCACTTTCATTTACTAGTGGGAATTTTTCATTATAGAACTTGGCTTGTATATTCCAATGATGGCCTTCCTTGCCCTAGGTCTTCGTGAGCAAGCGAGTTGGATGAACACCCACTCAGTTTCTTTTGTTGAGCTTTCATATATTTATAGCTCTAGTGCATCCGTTGCATGGCAATCCCTACTCACTCACATTGATATCTATTAATGGGCATCTCCATAGCCCGTTGATACGCCTGGTTGATGTGAGACTATCTTCTCCTTTTGTCTTCTCCACAACCACCATTCTATTCCACATATAGTGCTATGTCCATGGCTCACGCTCATGTATTGCGTGAAAGTTGAAAAAGTTTGAGATTATTAAAGTATGAACCAATTGCTTGGCTTGTCATCGGGGTTGTGCATGATTAAATACCTTGTGTGATGAAGATAGAGCAACAACCAGACTATATGATTTTGTTGGGATAACTTTCTTTGGCCATGTTATTTTGAGAAGACATGATTACTTTGATTAGTATGCTTGAAGTATCACTATTTTTATGTCAATATGAACTTTTATTTTGAATCATTTGGGTCTGAACATTCATGCCACAATAAATAAAATTACATTGAGAATTATGCTAGGTCGCATTCCACATCAAAAATTCCTATTTTTATCATTTACCTACTCGAGGACGAGCAGGAATTAAGCTTGGGGTTGCTTGATACATCTCCAACGTTTCTATAATTTTTGATTGTTCCATGCTATTATATTACCCCTTTTGGATGTTTATGGGCTTTATTTTACACATTTATATCATTTTTGGGACTAACCTACTAACCAGAGGCCCAGCCCGTATTGCTGTTTTTTGCCTATTTCAGTATTTTGGAAGAAAAGGAATATCAAACAGTGTCCAAACGGAATGAAACCTTCGAGAGCGTGATTTTTGGAACGAACGTGATCCAGAAGACTTGGAGTGCAAGTCAAGAAGCAGCCGAGGCGGCCACGAGAGGGTAGGGCGCGCCCCCCTACAGGGCGCGCCCCCCTGTCTCGTGGGCCCCTCGGGTGGCCACCGACGTTCTTCTTCCTCCTATATAAGCCTACGTACCCTGAAAACATCCAGGGAGCCAACGAAACACAATTTCCACCACCGTTACCTTCTGTATCCGCGAGATCCCATCTTGGAGCCTTCGTCGGTGCTTTGCCGGAGGGGGAATCGACCATGGAGGGATTCTACATCAACAACATAGCCCCTCCGATGAGTTGTGAGTAGTTTACCACAGACCTTCGGGTCCATAGTTATTATCTAGATGGCTTCTTCTATCTTTTTGGATCTCAATACAATGTTCTCCCCCTCTCTTGTGGAGATCTATTCGATGTAAACTCTTTTTGCGGTGTGTTTGTCGAGATCCGATGAATTGTGGGTTTATGATCAAGTTTATCTATGAGAAATATTTGAATCTCCTCTGAATTCTTTTATGTATGATTGAGTTATCTTTGCAAGTCTCTTCGAATTATCAGTTTAGTTTGGCCTACTAGATTGATCTTTCTTGCTATGGGAGAAGTGCTTAGCTTTGGGTTCAATCTTGCGGTGTCCTTACCCAAAGGATGTAAAGGGTTGCAAGGCACGTGTCGTATTGTTGCCATCGAGGATAAAAAGATGGTGTTTATATCATATTGCATGAGTTTATCCCTCTACATCATGTCATCTTGCTTAAGGCGTTACTCTGTTCTTATGAACTTAATACTCTAGATGCAGGCAGGAGTCGGTCGATGTGTGGAGTAATAGTACATGCAACATTTATTACTAAACAGAAACAAAAACAAAAAACACAAATAAAATTGGGTTGCCTCCCAACTAGCGCCATCGTTTAACGCCCCTAGCTAGGCATAAAAGCGAAGATAGATCTAAGTAGTGCCATAATAATAAGATAGATCTTGAAAACTCATCTCATATTCTCTATGTTCAGCAGCAAATTTTCTTTGAGGTAAGCAAAAGTAATCAAAAGGGCTAAATTTAGCGGGACAAAAATCCCCAAGATCAATCTCAGGAGGAACAGGTTCCTCCTTTGGCCCTTCATAATGCACAACTAATTCATCACTAAAAGCATTATTTTGGGAAAATCTTGTGAGCCTATACTCAAGAGAGTATCCTAGCTCATTATTTCGAAGAGCAAAATCATCATTAACATCGGAAATTCTATCAACCAAGACATTGGTAGGAACCTTTTTTCTTAGGTTTTCATTGAAAGCAACATAGTCCGAAGATTGAAAACGCCTAATTTCCTCTTGATCAAAGAGGACCACCTCTAGGGGAGGACAACATGCATCCACCCTATAGTGCGCAAAGATTTCTTTGGCATCTCTATTATAAATCTAAACTCATGAGCCAAAAAGATAGTAACAACGTGTTTAACAGAAGACTGCTCAATATTGGAAAATTCTAGAAAAATTCTTTGTATGCAAGGATGCATATGCATAAATTGTCTTTCAAGTTCAACTACAAGCATAGCGATATCACCCGCAAGAGTACTAGTTCTATGAAGAATAGAACCACCCATGGAAGGTAAAGCACCGGCACAAGTAAAGAAATCTTAAATAACACCTTTTCCAATAATGTTACCACTACGATTCGAAACTTTTTAGTATCAAGATAGGGGGTTCTTCAACCGGAGCCTCGGAATTTTCCATGTTATTATTATTGTCCATATTGACAATAATTTCCCCAATTTCAGACATAACGGCAAACAAAACCAAGGAGGAAGAAAGCAAGCGAAAGAGAGAGGAGAAGATTGGGAAAGAGAGGGCAAATAAAACGGCAAGGGTGAAGTGGGGGAGAGGAAAACGAGAGGAAAATGGCAAATAATGTAAATGCGAGGGAGATGAGTTTGTGATGGGTACTTGGTATGTCTTGACTTGAGCGAAGACCTCCCCGGCAACAGCGCTAGAAATCCTTCTTGCTACATCTTGAGCTTGCGTTGGTTTTCCTTGAAGAGGAAAGGGTGATGCAACAATAATAGCATAAGTTTTTCCCTCAGTTTTTGAGAACCAAGGTATCAATCCAGTAGGAGGCTCCTCAAAAGTCCCACGCACCTACACAAACAAACAAAGAACTCGCAACCAACGCAATAAAGGGGTTGTCAATCCCTTCACGGCCACTTCATGAAAGTGAGATCTAATAGAGATAGTATGATAAGATAAATATATTTTTGGTATTTTATATTATAGATGCAAAAAGTAAAGATGCAAATAAAAGTAGATTGAAAGCTTATATGATAAAAGATAGACCCGGGGGCCATAGGTTTCACTAGTGGCTTCTCTAAAGATAGCATAAGTATTACGGTGGGTGAACATATTACTGTCGAGCAATTGATAGAAAAGCGCATAGTTATGAGATTATCTAGGCATGATCATGTATATAGGCATCACGTCCGTGACAAGTAGAACGACTCCTGCCTGCATCTACTACGATTACTCCAAACATCGACCGCTATCCAGCATGCATCTAGAGTATTAAGTTCATAAGAACAGAGTAACGCATTAAGCAAGATGACATGATGTAGAGGGATAAACTCAAGCAATATGATATAAACCCCATCTTTTTATCCTCGATGGCAACAATACAATACGTGGCTTGCAACCCTTTCTGTCACTGGGTAAGGACACCGCAAGATTGAACCCAAAGCTAAGCACTTCTCCCATGGCAAGAAAGATCAATCTAGTAGGCCAAACCAAGCTGATAATTCGAAGAGACTTGCAAAGATAACTCAATCATACATAAAAGAATTCAGAGGAGATTCAAATATTTCTCATAGATAAACTTGATCATAAACCCACAATTCATCGGATCTCGACAAACACACCGAAAAAAGAGTTTACATCGAATAGATCTCCACAAGAGAGGGGAGAACATTGTATTGAGATCCAAAAAGAGAGAAGAAGCCATCTAGCTAATAACTATGGACCCGAAGGTCTGTGGTAAACTACTCACAACTCATCGGAGGGGCTATGGTGTTGATGTAGAAGCCCTCCATGGTCGATTCCCCCTCTGGCGGAGCGCCGGCGAAGGCTCCAAGATGGGATCTCGCGGATACAGAAGGTTACGGCGCTGGAAAATGTTTTTTGTTGGCTCCCTGGATGTTTTCGGGGTACATAGGTATATATAGGAGGAAGAAGTACGTCTATGGCCGCTCGAGGGGCCCAGGAGACAAGGGGCGCTCCCAGGAGGGGTGGGCGCACCCTCCTATCTCCTGGCCGCCTCGTTTGCTTCTTGACTTGCACTCCAAGTTCTCCGGATCACGTTCGTTCCAAAAATCACGCTCCCGAAGGTTTCATTCCGTTTGGACTCCATTTGATATTCCTTTTCTTCGAAATAGTGAAATAGGCAAAAAACAGCAATACGGGCTGGGCCTACGGTTAGTAGGTTAGTCCCAAAAATGATATAAATGTGTAAAATAAAGCCCATAAACATCCAAAAGGGGTAATATAATAGCATGTAACAATCAAAAATTATAGATACGTTGGAGACGTATCAGCTGCCAATGGAGTTTTCAGGTAGACTGTTTAACCAGTATCTAGCTGGTCCCTTGAGTTTGAGCGGGAATTATTTGATGGCATGAAGATCATCGCCGCGGGCCATATGAATGTGGAGAAGGAAATCCTCAATCCACACCGCGGGATCTGTTGTGCCATCATATGATTCGATGTTTACGGGTTTAAACCCTTCTGGGAAATCATGTCCCATTACTTCGTGAGTGAAGCAAAGGGGGTGTGTGGCGCCTCTATATCGGGCCAAGTCGTGACGTAGCTCGGATGGAGCTCGTCTGTGGTTTTCGGCCCGGATGTGGTTATGCTTATCAGGTTCAGCCAGATGGCCATCGTCGCCCATCGAGGCACGCCCCCGTGATCCATAAATTGATCTTGCCTGACCTGCTCTCTTTTCCAAATCGTGTCGCAGGTCATGTGTATATCCCCGAGCTGTTGTATTTCTGTTTATTCAGCGAGGTAATGCGGGCTGGTGTTCGGCTTGAGGTGCCACTTTATCCCGGCCACGTGGTGGTCGGTCAGCCGTATTGTACCTTGGTAGGACGGGCTCCAATGTCTCGTCATCAAACTATGGTAACAGTTTGCGCTTCGGGTAACTTTTGGTTGGGCGCTCGAGGCCATATTCCCTGGCTGCCAGGACATCAGTCCATCTTCCATTGAGCAGATCTTGATCAGCTTGAAGCTGCTGCTGCTTCTTTTCCAGGCTTCTTGCGGTGGCAATTAGCTGGCGCTTAAAGCGTTCTTGTTCGGTGGGCTCTTCAGGCACGATGAAATCTTCGTCACCGAGGCTAACCTCGTCCCCGGAGAGCGGAAGGTAGTTGCTATCCTTAGAGTCTTCGTTCATGGCTTGTTTGCCAGGGCTGACTCGCCCATCATCCCGCTCCTCCTGTTCGGAGGTCGGCTCAACGGGGTCTTCATTGTTTTCGGCACCATCCGGACTGTTATCCTCTTCTATGATGGTATTGCTGTTTTTACTATGGCGTGGATTAGAGCAGTGGCGCTGACGTCGGTGCTTCGGCTGTATCTTAGGAGGTTTATCCTCGACTAGATTTTCATCCGCGCCGTTGTTTTCTTTGGGTGTATCCACCATGTATATAATGTACGAGGAGGTGGTCGTCCAACGCCCTGTAGGAAGTGGTTCCTGATCCTCTTCGGCATCGTCGTCCATGACGTCGATGTCTTCGGAGTCGTAGTCAAGCATGTCAGTTAAGTCGTCGACAGTGGCTATAAAGTGGGTGGTGGGTGGGGAGCGAATTTCTTCATCATCCACTTCCCATTCGAGCCGGAGATAGTTCGGTCGAGAATCCCCTGACAAGGAGAGGGATTTCAATGAGTTTAACACATCTCCAAAAGGCGAGTGCTGGAAGATGTCCGCGGAGCTGAACTCCAAGATCGGCACCCCATCAGGTTCGATGGACGCGGATGCACGCGGTCCGGAGCCCGTGGCCGGAGACGAGTCCGGGGTTCCGGTAACACAAGCCCAGCCTGATGTTGGGTCTGTGTGCGGCTCCAGTGCCGCTGAGTCTGCGGCCTTCGCGGTGGGGTTGAGCTTCCCGTCTTCGGGCAACGCAGTCCACTCCGGCTCTAGGGCCAGGGCGGTCACAGGCGCTATCTCCTGTGTGCGGCCAGATGACAGATCTAGGTCATGTTCATCATGGTGGCCAAGGAAAGCCGTCATGGGCTCGAATCCGCCGAAGATCGAGTCTCCGCGGATATCTGCCACAAAATTCAGGCTTCCAAATCTGACTGATGGCCAGGGGCGTAGCTATCGATCTGCTCTAGATGGCCAAGCGAGTTGGCCTGCAGTGCGAAGCCATCAAATACAAAGATTTTTCTAGGGAGGAAGGTCTCCCACTGGACTGCATTGTTGTAGACGATTGATGGAGCCATCAAGCCTATCCTCGATGACACGGCAGAAATCTCAATGAAAGCACCAATGTCGCTGTCAAAACCGGCGGATCTCGGGTAGGGGGTCCCGAACTGTGCGTCTAAGGCTAATAGTAACAGGAGACGGGGGACACGATGTGTACCCAGGTTCGGGCCCTCTCTATGGAGGTAATACCCTACTTCCTACTTGATTGATCTTGATGAATATGAGTATTACAAGAGTTGATCTACCACGAGATTGTAATGGCTAAACCCTAGAAGTCTAGCCTATGAGATTATGATTGTGACTTAAACCCTAAAAGTCTAAACCCTCTGGTTTATGTAGACACCGGGGGGGACTAGGGTTGTACAAGATCTGTTACAGAGAAAGGAATCTACATATCCGAATCGCCAAGCTTGCCTTCCACGCCAAGGAGAGTCCCATCCGGACACGGGACGAAGTCTTCTATCTTGTATCTTCATAGTCCAACAGTCCGGCCAAAGTATATAGTCCGGCTGTCCGAGGACCCCTTAGTCACTAGTGCAGAACCGGGCTATAGCCCCGGTTCGTAAGGGGCTTTAGTGCCGGTTCTGTAACCGGCACTAAAGGGTGGGGACTAAAGGTCCCCCCCTTTAGTACCGGTTTGGCTCGAACGCAGCTAATTGGCCACCACGTGGCACGAGCCAGGGCCGGGTGTGGGGAGAGCTTTAGTACCGGTTGGTGTTACCAACCGGTACTAAAATGTTTGGGGGGTTTTAGTTTTATTATTTATTTTTCCATTAATTTTGTGTTTTCCATTTAATTCTTTTTCATTTGCTGTATATATATATATATATATATATATATATATATGTGTGTGTGTGTGTATATACAATTTTTCCTACATGTAGCCTTTCAGAGCCAGTGGCATTTGCCTTGGTACCTTCGAAGCACGATGACAATTGGGAGTAGTTCATTGTGCTGGTAGCGGGTAGTAGAATTCCCCTTTGGGATCTATGACCTCGTCGAGCAAAAATCCCGCTATTTCCTCTTGAAGTGCTCGTATGCGCTCCACTGGTAGGAGCGTCTCCCGCACCGATTCGAACTGTTAAGAAGGAGATCAATATGCATGTGTATTAGTTATGTGACTAGATATCGATAATTACGTAAAAATTGTGAATAGTGTTCTGTCAAACACGCGTACCCATAGCTGTCTCTTAGTTTTGGTCCTTTCGGACGTCATCATGCGAATGTTCTCAAAAACACAGTATGCACAATGATCTCTCCCCTGCACCTGCTTCAGGGCCTTTACGAGAATAGAATTTAATCAGATAATAATTAATCAAGCATGATAATTAATGGTATTGAAACTAGAATTAAAGAAATGCATGGTAGGTAGCTAGATAGTACTACTTAATTAATTATACCTTGGGTTGATACCAATGCAACCTTTCTCTCCATTCGCCTGGAACCTCTTTTGAATTCCTGAACTTTGCCCAAGCCCTGCCTGCTGGCAAAGAAAATGAATAAATGAGTGACTAAATAGTTGATATCAGGAAATGACGAACTAAACAGGCCGACATATAGTTAATAATGATTGAAATTACCTGTCGACTAACCCCTTCACGGTTGTGTACTCTCTCTTTTCTTTAAGTAGTGAGTCCAAGATTTCAACCTGCTCCTTCACAACTTTAATGATTAACAAGATCCAATGGTAACTGCATGCACACACGTTTGCATGTCTTAATTAAGCGGCATGTGCATAACACTCATCAACTACCCTAAACCCTATACACTTAATTATTAACATCTAGCTAGCTAGTAAGTAAAAACAGAATTTATAGTACAAGACAGTGTGACTCACGTGTAGTTGTAAGGAAGTAGTATATGTTCATTGGTATTGAGGCATTTCAAGAACTCTAGAATGTTTTTCTCTACCTCTGTTTGATACCATGCATATGACCATGTTTCTTCATTAATGGTATTTGGGTCAATGAACCCAATGCCATAGCGTCCAGCTTTTTTCATTTCATACATCTTCATCCTGCATAATATACCATAGAAAAGAATATGTGAGGATAATTACAGGTAATGATCGATCAATGAGCACTACAGCTAGCTTGAGACTTGAATTACAGAAAGAAATCACTTACAGACAATACAGACTGACGATGGATTTGTCGAGTGCGTCTTGATGGAATAACTGAAATAGATCTGAATACTCAATGGACGGAGCTAGCTTATGGAAGTAATACTCTTCCTTGACTTTCACCATGAGGCCCTCTCGATTGCTACTCTTGGTAATTTTCTTGTACCAATCATGCAATTGATACATTCTCGTTGGGATGTTCTTGACCTCCTCAGGCCTTACCAAAGGTTGGCCGCTTGCATATTTCCATTTTAGCTCCTCCTCTTTAAACTTAGGCATGGGCTCAATCTCGAGGAGTTGTCCAACAGTGATACCGAGCATTTCAGCGTTCCGTCTATGCTCCTCGGTTATTACCAGCTGACCGGCGCCGGTACTCTCATGTGTTGGTACAACAAGTAGGGGGATCGATTGCGCCGCCTGTTCTCCTAGCTGGGGAACTGTTTTCTCGCATTTTTGGCCAGCTGCTTGGCTCGAGCTCGAGCTCGACCCCTGTTGTCGTGCTCGATGTGCCTTCTTGATTTGGCGCTCATAGTCTGAGTCAACATGCTTGGGAGCTGGTGGTCGCGCCATACGTATAAAGTGGTCAATCTTCTCCTCGGGACTTTCTCCCTTGGCGGCGGTGCCGGTTTTGGTGCGAAATGGGCCTCCACTTGGGCCTTCACTATGGCTTCGTTTTGCTCCTTGGTCATGTCGTAAGGCCTCTGCGGAAGAGGCGCGAGGCTTTTTGGACGGTGCTATCCAATGATGGATCATGCACTAGCTGCGGCCACTGCTGAGACCCCCTTTCCTGGCTAAGCGAGTCGATCTGCTCCTGCTGCCTCTGCAATTTGAGTGCCAAGTCCGCGTGCGCAGATTCTAGGCTTTGAAGCCGTTCTGCTTCCTGCTTCCTCTGCTCGTCCTCCAGCTTCTTCTTCTTCTCCTCCTCCATCTTCCTTCTTGCACGGCTTCTGTAGTCGGTGTTCCACTCAGAAAAACCATCATACCACGAAACAACGCCCTTGCCTCGTGTTCTTTCCGGGTGTTCAGGATTTCCCAGGGCGCGCGTAAGCTCGTCGTTCTCTCTGTTGGGCGTGAACACCCCCTTTCGAGCTTCTTCTATTGCTTGAACTAACTTTTCATCGGCTCCTTTAATACATGCCTTATTCTAAACCCAGCCTGTCTTCGGGTCCAACGCCCCCCCCCCCCCCCATGCGCATAGAACCACCATCTGCACCTTGGGGGCCAGCTCAATGTAACTGGAGTGACCTGTCTAGTCAGCATCTCTTGTTCAGACTTATCCCACCTAGGCATTGCCACCGCGTAGCCACGTGGCCCCAGCCTATGGAATTGCTCCTTTTTGGCGGCATTGGCCTTGTTTTTTCTGGACCGTTCCTTAGATAATCCTGATTCCTTGAGTTTCACGAAATCGTCCCAGTGTTCTTTTTGGTTCTCAAGTGTTCCCTTGAATTTTGGAGTCTTCTTTCCTGCTTTGACGTAGTCCTTCCATACAGTTTTCTTGTGGTTGTTGAATGCAATTGCCATCTTCCTAAGAGCAGCGTCCTTGACTTTCTCCACATCTGCAGCTGTGAAATGATTTGGTAGGGTGAAATGTTCCATGAGTTCTTCCCAAAGCGCATTTTTTTCTCTGTCATCGACAAACGGGGCTTTGATGTCTTTTTCCATTCTTGAAGGGAGATCAGGAGTTTGTCCTTCACAAGAACTCCACACTGAAGAACGAACTTGTTCACAATGTTCTTAGGCGCTATTGGTTCGCCATTAGTTTTGGTGGCCTCGATGTTGTACTTTACGCCCTGCTTCAACTTTTTTCCGTTGCCTCGCACTCTGCCTATAGAAGATTTGCTCGATCCGGAGGGCTGAAAAGAAGAAAGATTGATTCGTTAATATATCTTCAAATCATTTAAAACATGTGATGATCACCAGATGCCTTCTTATATAAATGTACCTCACCGGTCTCTGTTTTATCAAGATCAACATTTTCTTCGCCATCATAATCATTAATTTCGTCGTCATCATAATCATTAATTTCTTTGCCATCATAATCCATGACTTCATCAATTCGGTCGTCGCGATCGAATATTATATCATCACGCTCCCCGGTATTGTTCAGATATTGGGAGCCGTCATCTTCTTCATTTCGATTATCTGGCGCGCGAGGGGAGCGTATGATATCGAACATGGTCTCTTCTCCCTCTCCGCCGGTATTGTCCGCCATAGCTTTTATTTAACAAATCCAGAAGAAATATAAAACAATTTAGTATTCAAATTACAATATGCATGCATGCAATCAATAAGAAGAAATCCTGAATCATAGTACATAATATGCATCGTCTCGAATAGCATATAATCTCAAATACATCGTCTCGAATATTATATATCAAATACATCACTAGCTAGCTAGCTAATAAAGATCGAATACTATAGAATAATCTAGGCCACTCGCGATTCCTGAGGCGCAGGCGGTGGACACCCAAAGAGAAGGAACCATCACAGGATCATAGCTCTGGTCATCTCCCCAAAGACCCTGCCAGGTATTGGAGAACCTGATGTCCATAGCAGCCATGTAGCGACAGACGTGCTCGTCCTCCTCCCTGACACGACGACGCACCACCTCCGGCGGGGCCGGCTCCCTCTGCACCGAAAGTGGCCCACGGGAACGCCACCAAAGGAGCTCAGGGTCGACGGCGAGACCCGGGTTCCTCACCAAGCGGCGAGCCCCTGAAGGTAGCACCTCCCAGTGCCAGCCCGGCGGAGCCCAGTCCCGGACATGGGTCCTCTGAAGCAGGACGTCGTCGCGAACGGGTCGACGGCGAGGATGCGGGCCGGGCATCGTCGAGAACAAATACTATACGCCGCAAAAGTAACATTTTTTAAATGATTGGATTGTGATTTCTTATATGCAAATTCTAAATTTGTATAACTAAAATTATAAGAAACTAAAAACTAACATTTCTATAACAATTTGAAATTAATCTAATTCAT
This sequence comes from Aegilops bicornis, assembly GCA_021605145.1. Lineage (NCBI taxonomy): Eukaryota > Viridiplantae > Streptophyta > Magnoliopsida > Poales > Poaceae > Aegilops > Aegilops bicornis. The sequence goes on along the minus strand of CM038671.1, from coordinate 29,343,673 downwards.
CTAGCTAAAACTAAAATTTCTAACATTTCTATATACTATTTGACATTAATCTAATCTAATTAATTAATTCATCTAAAACATGTGTATAAAAAACAGGAAAAACTAAAAATAGAAAAAACTAAAAACTAAAAACTAAATGTGTGTGTGTGTGTGTGCGCCTTGCAGGTGTGCGTCTTGGCACCGTGTGCACCTCTGGCGTCGTGTGTGGCTTCAATTGGAGGGAGGAGAGGGGCTCACAGTGCGGGCGACGGCGAGGCAGAGGGGACGACGATGGGGACGGGGACGGGGGCGGCGGTGACGGTGATGGACGACGACGGGGACGGACAGCGACGGGGACGGGGGCGGCGACGAGGGGCCGCGGCGACGGGGCAGATGAGGAGAAGAAGCTGAGGGAGAACGAACTGATGATTTTTTTTGAAGTGTTCTCTTATATAGAACCTACCTTTAGTACCGGTTGGAGCCACTAACCGGTACTAAAGGACTGTTTTGGCCAAGCGAAGCGGCGGGAAGCGCACCCCCTTTAGTACCGGGTGGTGCCTGCAACCGGTACTAAAGGCACCCCTTTAGTACCGGTTGTAGCCACCACCCGGTACTAAAGGGGTTGCACTGGCTCCAGGTGGTGCGCAGGTTTAGTCCCACCTCGCTAGTCGAGGAGCGACGAGGCCAGTTTATAAGCCCCGGCGCGGGCACTGCATTGAGCTCCTCTCCAATGCAGGCCTTCTGGGCCTACCTCTTCTACTCTGCCCAGTTGGGCCTACTGGGCTAGCGGGCCTACATCCTGGCCTAACTACAGGTTGGGTTTCTAGTTGTATGCAGGCCGCTATGGCCCAGTAGGTGGGCTTTTTTTATTTAGTTTTTGTCTCAACAAAAAATTAGTTTTTTTCTTTTCTACTTTATTTATTTTCATTTATTTATTTCTGAATATTTTTTCTTTAGGTACAAAACATTACAAACTTTCTGTTAGTGCGAGTAGTTTTCAAATTTGAATAGTTTTAATTTTTTTAATTTAGTGTTTGTCTCAACAAAAATTTAGTTTTTTTTGTTTTCTACTTTCTTTATTTTCATTTATTTATTTCTGAATATTTTTTCTTTAGGTACAAAAAATTACAAACTTTCTATTAGTGCGAGTAGTTTTCAAATTTGAATAGTTTAAATTTTTTTAATTTAGTTTTTGTCTCAACAAAAAATTTGTTTTTTTCTTTCTACGTTATATATTTTCATTTATTTATTTCTGAATATTTTTTCTATAGTTACAAATAATTACAAACTTTCTGTTAGTACCAATAGTTTTCAAATTTGAATAGTTTAAATTTGAATTATTTGACGAACTAATTTGTAGACGAAGTGCATCTAGTTTTTGCACATAAAATTTCTTCGCGTTTCAAATACCAAAACACATAAGTACCCTAACAATTACAAAGATTCCCTCCGGTTTGTTCGAAGCGGCACTTTCGAGATATATAAGTCCAGAAAGTCACTACAGAAGAAAGTGATGACGGTGAAGCCTATCACATGCCAGTGTGGGATCTTTGGATGTGAAACATTTTTTTCGCGTGTGTCCCTTTGCGCCGTAACCATGGAAAATCTTCATCATGTAACTGGATGCTCGGATCAATATTCACTTTGAATGGAGCAATTTCATCAAACTTTTCATAATCTTGACATGTCTGTCTTGTCATGCACTCCCGCGATGTTTCTTTTCCCTGAAAGAACTATGTGGCGCTTTGGCTCATCGTATGATCCATTCGCTTCCTTATATTTTCTTTTTCTCGGCCTGGTAGACATGTCTTTCACATAGAAAACCTGCGCCACATCATTGGCTAGGACGAATGGTTCATTTGCATACGCAAGATTGTTGAGATCCACTGTTGTCATTCCGTACTGCGGGTCTTCCATTACCCCGCCTCGTTTCATATTGACCCATTTGTACCGTAACAAAGGGACCTTCAAACCACCTCCATAGTTAAGTTCCCATATGTCCTCTATGTAACCATATTATGTTTCCTTTCCCGTGTTGGTTGTTGCATCAAAGCGAACACCACTGTTTTGGTTGGTGCTCTTCTTATCTGGCGATCGTGTAAAATGTATTCCCATTAATCTCGTACCCTTTGAAAGTCATTATATTTGAAGATGGTAACTGGGACAACAAGTACAGGTCATCTTCAATATCGCCATCACGCATGGCACGTGTCTGCAACCAACCGGCGAAAGTCCTCGTTTGTTCACGTGTAATCCAGTCGTTAGACTGCTCCGGGTGTTTGGAGTGTAGAAAATTCTTGTGTTCCTCCATATACGGAGCAACCAAGGCGGAATTCTGTAGAATTGTGTAGTGTGCTTAGTGAGAGAATGCCCTTCCATACATATTATTTGATCCCCTCCTAGCGAGCCTTTTCCATCCAGTCTACCCTTATGCTGCGATTCAGGAACACCAATCGGCTTAAGGTCAGGAATAAAGTCAATACAAAACTCAATGACCTCCTCATTTTCATGGCCCTTCGAGATGCTTCCTTCTGGCCTAGCACAGTTATGAACATATTTCTTCAAGACTCCCATGAACCTCTCAAAGGGGAACATATTGTGTAGAAATACAGGACCCAAAATGTTAATCTCTTCGCAAAGGTGAACTAGGACGTGCGTCATGATGTTGAAGAAGGATGGTGGGAACACCAACTCGAAACTGACAAGACATTGCACCAAATCATTTTGTAACCTTGTTATGATTGCTGGATCAATTACCATCTGAGAGATTGCATTGAGGAATGCACATAGCTTCACAATGGCTAATCGAACGTTTTCCTGTAGAAGCCCCCTCAATGCAACCGGAAGCAGTTGTGTCATAATCATGTGGCAGTCATGAGACTTTAGGTTCTAAAACTTTTTCTCTGCCATATTTATTATTCCCTTTATATTCGACGGGAATCCAGACGATACCTTCTTACTGAGCAGGCATTCAAAGAAGATTTCCTTCTCTTCTTTGGTAAGAGCGTAGCTGGCCTGACCCTGATGTATGCCGTCTTTTCCGTGCATACGTTGCTGGTCCTCCCGTGCCTCTGGTGTATCTTTTGTCTTCCCATACACGCCCAAGAAGCCAAGCAGGGTCACGCAAAGATTCTTCGTCACGTGCATCACGTTGATTCCGGAGCGGACCTCTAGGTCTTTCCAATATGGAAGGTCCCAAAATATAGATTTCTTCTTCCACATGGGTGCGCGTCCGTCTGCGTCCTTCGGAACAGGTTGTCCGCCAGGACCCTTTCCAAAGATTACCTTCAAATCCTTGACCATATCATGTACATCAGCACCAGTACAATGGCGAGGCTTCGTCCGGTGATCCGCCTCACCTTTGAAATGCTTGCCTTTCTTTCTTCACGGATGCTCCTTTCGTAAGATATCGACGATGTCCCAGGTACACATTCTTCCTACAACTATCCAAATATATACTGTCGGTATCATCCAAACAGTGCGTGCATCCGTGGTATCCCTTGTTTGTCTGTCCTGAAAGGTTGCTGAGAGTAGGCCAATCATTGATGGTCCCGAACAGCAACACCTTCAGGTCAAATTCTTCCTGTTTGTGCTCATCCCACGCACGTACACCTTTTCCATTCCACAGCTATAATAGTTCTTCAACTAATGGCCTTAGGTACACATCAATATCGTTGCCGGGTTGCTTAGGGCCTTGGATGAGCACTGGCATCATAATGAACTTCCGCTTCATGCACAACCAAGGAGGAAGTTTATACAAACATAGAGTCACAAGCCACATGCTATGGTTGCTGCTCTGCTCCCCAAAAGGATTAATGCCATCTGCGCTTAGACCAAACCATAAGTTCCTTGGGTCACCTGCAAACTCCTCCCTGTATTTTCTCTCGATTTTTCTCCACTGCGACCCGTGAGCGGGTACTCTCAACTTTCCGTCTTTCTTATGGTATTTTTCGTGCCATCGCAGCGCCTTCGCATGCTCCTTGTTTTGGAACAAACGTTTCAACCGTGGTATTATAGGAGCATACCACATCACCTTCGCAGGAATCTTCTTCCTGGGGCGCTCGCCCTCGACATCACCAGGGTCATCGCGGCTGATCTTATAGCGCAATGCACCGCATACCGGGCACACATTCAAATCCTCGTACTCATCGCGGTAGAGGATGCAGTCATTAGGGCATGCATGTATCTTCTGCACCTCTAAACCTAGAGGGCAGACAGCCTTCTTCGCTTCGTACGTACTCTCGGGCAATTCGTTGTCCTCTGGAAGCATATTCTTTATCATTACCAGCAACTTTTCAAATCCCTTGTTAGATAGACCATTCCGTGCCTTCCATTGCAGCAATTCCAGTGTGGTGCCCAGCTTTTTCTTGTCACCTTTGCAATTCGGGTACAACAATTTCTTGTGATCCTCTAACATGCGCTGCAACTTCTTATTCTCCTTTTCACTTGCGCAGTTTCTCTTTGCATCGGCAATGGCCCGACCTAGATCATTAGCAGGCTCATCAGATGCCTCTTCTTCAGCTTCTTCCCGCATGGCCGGCTCAGCTTTTTCCCCCATTGTTGTATCATCGTATTCAGGGAACCCATGGCCAGGATAGCTATTGGCATCCTCTTCTGATTCATTGTCTTCCATCATAACCCCTCTTTCTCCGTCTTGTTCCAAACATTATAGTGGGGCATGAAACTGGACTCAAACAGGTGGACATGAATGGTTCTTGAATTAGAGTAATTGTGACCATTCTTACAGCCAGCACATGGACAAGGCATAAAACCATCCGCCCGCTTGTTTGCCTGAGCCGCAATCAGAAAAGTATGCACACCATCAATGAACTGGAGAGAGCATCGGTCATCGTACATCCATTGCCGGCGCATCTTCATTACACACCACCGAATAGACCAAATTAATACAAGTTCAGACATAAAGTTCATACATAAAATCATATACAACAATAAATGCAACATACAAATAACTCTCTAGCTAAAGAATTTAAATGCAACAACAAATGCGATCAAGATCGCAACTAAGGTAACAATTGATCAAAAAGCATAATGATACCAAGCCACAGTATCAATGGAATATTTTCTAATCTTTCTAATCTTCAACCGCATTTTCTCCATTTTGATCTTGTGATCATCGACAACATCGGCAACATGCAACTCCAATTCCATCTTCTCCCCCTCAATTCTTTTCAATTTTTCTTTCAAATACTCGTTTTCTCTTTCAACTAAATTTAACCTCTCGATAATAGGGTCGGTTGGAATTTCCGGTTCACATACCTCCTAGATAAAAATATCTATGTCAACTTGTTGGGCACAATTTTTCATAAACACGAAATGCAACAAATAGTTTTAAAAGAGAATATACCACATCCGAATCATAACACGGACGAGGGCCGACGGGGACGGATATCAAAACCATGGCACTATATATGTATAACAAACAACGTACGGGTAAGATAATTATACAAGTAACTATATATCTAAATCACACAAACATGATTTTTTTTATATAAAAAAGATAAGAACAAGAGGCTCACCATAAGTTGGTGCCGGCGACGGGTCGGTGCGGACGATCGACGGTGGTTACGACGGACACGGGAAGGCACTAAGTAAAAACCAAACCTACATATGCAAACTAAGAGTTATTTTAAGCTCAAATTGCATATAAATCAAATATACTACCACATATAATTCCTCCCAAATTACTAAAACCCACAAATTAATCACTATATAAAGCATTGCAAGAGCTAATCTAGCAATGAGAGATGAAAGGACAAAGTTGCTAACCTTTGTGATCACTTGAATGGATGGGGGCCTTCAAATCTTGACAAAATTTGGGCCAAACGTGTGATGAGCTAGAGGGGAGAAGAGGAAGAACAGAGAGGAGGAGAGGGGAAAGGGGAAATAACAGAGCGAGCTGGACGAAGGGTTTATATGCAGGACGACCTATAGTACCGGTTCGTGGGAAGAACCGGTACTAAAGGTGTTGGACGGGCCCAGTCTGACAACATCCTGCCACCACGCCCTTTAGTACCGGTTCATGGTACGAACCGGTGCTAAAGGTTCCACACGAACCGGCACTAAACGGAGCGGCCCGCCTAGCCGTTGGAACCGGCACTAATGGTCACATTAGTGCCAGCTCAATTCCAAACCGGGACTAATGAGCTGCACATTAGACCCTTTTTCTACTAGTGAGTCTAGGACTCCCTCAGTTACCTCAGGGTGTTTTTCAACAACTTTTAACTCAAGTCAAAAATTATCGCACCGTTCGTACCTGACTTATCAGCTCTGATATACGTATATTACCATGATATTTACATAGAAGTTATCAGAGTATTTTTTGAACAAAATTTCCTCCTGGATCTAATTGTCGTGGTGTTTTGTGCACAAGTTATCAGGTGATGCGTACATTATCACCCCATTTACACAAGAGTTATCGAGGATATATTTTAAACAACCTTTTTCTCGTATTTGTTACAAAAATTAAGGTGTTCACCCATTAACTTTTCAAACACTAATTATAGTAGATATGGTAGTCCAATACCACGTTCTTATTCACTTGACAGAACACATGCAGTGGTCGGCACGTGCTTTGCCTAGTCTGATCAGGTTCAGATAGTCTCAATTTTTATGCCAGGTCAAAAGGAGCTATTTTCTACCATCAGCACAACAACGAGCCGTGGCTAAGTTGGATAGTCACTGTAAATTAGCGCCTCGACTGGTGCACCATTAGTAACAATTTTTTTCACCGGAATGGTGCCCTTGAATGGTTCGAATTAAACTAACCTAGATTGACTTTTTTCACCGGAATGGCATGGTGTTGTTTCTGCACAGAAATAAAAAATCTTCAAACCAAAGATCTTTTGTGGATTTATTTCAGAATATTTGTGGAATATTGGAGCAAAGGCGGACTAGATGGGCCCACTAGGCCTCCACGTGCTCTGGTCGCATGGCCACCCCCGGGCATGCATGTGGCCACATGGGTCCCTCATCCACCAACTTTCAATGATCCACGACCATAAAAATCTCATATATATACCAGAAAAAAATCACACACTACTAGGAAAAGGGCTATAGATGAAATGGACACTAATGGCGCACCAGACATGTGGTGCGCCATTACTATATACTAATGGCGCACCATGTGTTGGTGCGCCATTAGTGTCCAAATACTAATGACGCACGATGTGTTAGTGCGCCATTAGTGTCCAAATACTAATGGCGCACCACATCCCTGGTGCGCCATTAGTAACAATTTTTTTTTCAAAACTTCTAATGGCGCACCAGGGGATAGTGCGCCATTACTCCACATCCCTGGTGCGCCATTAGTAAAAAAAAATCAATTTTTTTTCAATTTTTATTTCAAAACTAGTAATTGCGCACCAGGGGATAGTGCGCCACTAGTAAATTTTTTTCATTTTTTTTCAAATTTTGTTTTTATTTTTTTTGGAAACTAGTAGTGGCGCACCGCCCAAAAATTGCACCGAATGCACCCCCCCGGACCGCTTTTTCAGTTTTTAAAAAAATAAAAGAAAATGATAAAAATGTCAAAAACAAAGAAAATAAGTTTCCCATGTGATATGTGGTCTAGTTGTTGGGAAAAATTACAAATATGAATTTCGACTTTATTTGCAAAATCTCTCTGGAATTTATAAAATGGGCATAACTTTTGCATACGAACTCGGATTAAAAAGTTTTTTATATGAAAAATCATCTACTAGAAAAGTTACATCCGAATTTAACAGGGGAACCTAGTTAAACATTTTCAAAATCCCCAAAAACCTAACAGAAAAAAAGTTACGGGGCTTTCAAGATCTAGAGGGGAAAAAATTCAAAAAATTTCAAACTTACTAGTGGCGCACCATGGATGTGGTGCGCCACTAGTAACAGAAAAAAAAACTGGTTTTGAATTTTTTTTTCAAAAAATGATACGTAATATGACCGGGAAGTTTGAAATATTTTTCAAAATTTCATCATAGTCATGAACATGAACAAAGTCCTAGACATCAACAAGGTATAATAGGATTGATAGGCTAGATATATCAACAAGTGCACTGTGAAGTGAGTATTCTTTGGGGTTGGATAGAACTCTGAAGTTAAGCGTGCTTGGGCTGGAGTAGTCTGAGGATGGGTGACCTTTCGGGAAGTTTGACCACGGAGTGTGATTTGACCCGAGATTAAGCCATAGTGACCTGAGATTAAGAAAAAAATGAAGCGTGGTGCTAGTGGCGCACCTGTAGTGCGCCATTAGTAGCGAAAACAGGTGCGCCACTAGCAACCATTTTTCTAATAGTGACAGGAGATTTTTACGATATGATGTCTCTAGAGATCCGAGCTGGGGTCTTATTAGGTACGGATAGAGGGTTTCGTCGTCATCATCACCACCAACTTTTCTCCAACAACAATTTCATGATGCTTCCACCCATGTGTGAGTAATATTCCTGTAGTCACATGGAGGTAGACGGGAATTGGATGATGATGTCTACTATGTAACTTTATCTTGTAGACACGTGTTGGGCCTCCAAGCGCAGAGTTTTGTAGGGCAGTAGCAATTCTCCCTCAAGTGGATGACCTAAGATTTATCAATCCGTGGGAGGCGTAGGATGAAGATGGTCTCTCTCAAACAACCCTGCAACCAAATAATAAAAAGTCTCTTGTGTCCCCAACACACCAAATACAATGGTAATTTGTATAGGTGCACTAGTTTGGCGAAAAGATGGTGATACGGCTGTAATATGAATAGTAGATATTGGTTTTTGTAATAGTAACAATAAAAAATAACAAGGTAGCAAGTAACAAAAGTGAGCACAAATGGTATTACAATGCTTGAAAATGAGGCCTAGGTCCGTACTTTCGCTAGTGCAATCTCTCAACAATGCTAATATAATTGGATCATATAACCATCCCTCAAAGTGCAATGAAGAATCAATCCAAAGTTCCTATCTAGCAGAGAACATAAGAAGAAATCGTTTGTAGGGTAGAAACCACCTTGAAGCTATTCTTTCCGGTCGATCTATTCAAGAGTTCGTACTAAAATAATACCAAATAATTTCAGATTCATAATACTCAATCCAACACAAAGAACTTCAAAGAGTGCTCCAAGATTTCTACCGGAGAAACAAAGACAAGAACCTGCATCAACCGCTATGCATAGATTACCCCAATGTCACCTGAGGAATCTGCGAGTTGAGTGCCAAAACATATATCAAGTGAATCAATACGATACCCCATTGTCACCACGAGTATTCATATGCAAGATATATATCAAGTGCTCTCAAATCCATAAAAGAATTCAATCCGATAAAATGAAATCCCAAAGAGAAAACTCAATTCATCACAACAAGATAGAGAAGGGAAATGCCATATGATCTGACTATATTAACAAAGCCCGCGATACATCAAGATCGTAACATCTCAAGAACACGAGAGAGAGAGAGAGAGAGAGAGAGAGAGAGAGATTAAACACATAGCTACTGGGACAAACCCTCAACCCTGAGGGTGGACTACTCCCTCCTCATCATGGTGGCTGCCGGGATGATGAAGATGGCCACTGGTGTTGATTTACCCCTCCGAAGGGTGCCGAACGGGGTCTAGATTGGTTTCTCATGGCTACAGAGTCTTGCGGTGGCGGAACTTTTGATCTAGGGTAACCCCAAGGGTTTTTGGAATATTTTACGATTTATAGGGCGAAGAGGAGGTACGGGAGGACACTACGATCAGAGACCCTTTGACGAAACTGTGTGCGACACATTAATCACAAACGGTGGTGTAAAAAAATAGTCAAAAAAGGCGCAAAACATTTGCGATGACAGATGCATCAAACACGGTTCAGATTTTTGTTCCATGTGTGATGTAGGGCATACAGTTCAGTGCAATTAACTGTTCGCGATGAGGAGCAACAAAAGAAATGGGCAGTCAGATGAAGGTGTGTGCGATAAACTGCATACAGTTCACTAGGATGAGCTGTTTGTGATTAGGCAACACAAAAGAAATGGTCAGCCAGATCAAGATGTGTGCGATATACGGCATGCGGTTCACTCGGATGAACTGTTTGTGTTGAGACAAAAGAACATAAACAATTCAATATAACAAGATGTGTGTGATACGCGTCAAACAGGTCTGTAATAAAAAATGTGTGCGAAGACTGATAATAACACAGATGATTGCTGCTAATAATACGTGTGTGCTGTGCGATGGGATTGCATACAGAACAACAACATATATATATACACACACGCACACTTATAAGGACATGGTTGCATAACCAAATTAAACATCCACTTACAACCATGGCATTTGCACACACCAAAGTAAACTATTACATGCATAATTACATAGGTGTCTACTACACATATGTCATTTCCACACACCAAGGTAAACTATATATTACATGCATGATTAACTAGCATAAATGATCATCTGATCATCATCTACTGCTTGTGAGCTTGCTCTGCTTGTGGCTCGATCCGGGCTCGTCGATTTGGGTAACGAGGCACTTCCTCATGTCAACGATCAGTCTGTACATCTCGTAGCATGTGTACATGCTCTTGGCCATGAACCTGAGGTTAGGTTCATCCAGTCGCCGCATCCAGGCCCTGTGCCAGGATACGGGACTTGTTCTCTGGGCATCCTGCTTCATCTTTTCGTAGTAGGGGTCGATGATGGCCGAGGAGAGTTCAACCAGGGAGTCCTTCTTCGTGCTGCCCCAGACCCTGTAGTGCTCACGAATTTCGACAAGGTTCTTGCAGGCCAAGCCCGTAACCCTGAGCGCTTTTACATCATCAGTGGTTTCCACCATAGCAAACTTTTATTCGGTGTTGTTGACAAACCTGGCGAAACTACTGCAAGGCTCTGTAGCCATGCAGTAGTGGTCGATGAGGAAATGATGGTGCACACACAACTGGGCAACGACAACCTTCTGATATTTGCCGGGAACCCCACCGGTGTACTGGAGGTCGATGCCGACCACCTTTTACTTGTCTCCAGCAAGCAACTGCTCAACGGTGTTGATGTAGTCATCCACCACGGCCGGGTCGATGGTGTACACCACCGAGAGATCCTTCTCCCTCGCGTGGGTCTCCACTTTATGCTCGCTGAACTCCATTGGAGCGCCGCTAGACATTCCCTCTCTGTGTGTCGTCGTGGCTGTGCTTTGTTGTGTTGTGGGGCGCGATCGAACGGTTGAAGAGACTAAGGTTATAATGGCCGCGGGAATTAAAGGGGAAGCCGGACGGCCTGGAATACCGATCGGCACGATTTACTGCCCAATTGTAATTCGCGGCGCGTAACTCCATCGTGCCGCACATAACTGCTTCGCGTGGCAACGCGCGCGGCGCAGCCGCATGCATATGGGCCCCCCGACGTGATCGTGCACAAGCCCAACTGCTGGCAGAGCGCGCGTGGAGGGACGCAGGCAGAGCGCTCCGCGGTTGCCTCAATCGAGCAGTTGAACACAGATGTTGAACACGCAAGGAAAAGCTGTCCACAACCCGAGCGCGCCAACGGACGCGAGCAGAGCGCGCCACGGCGCCTAACGGCGAGCACAACATGCTGCGGCGCCTAACGGCGAGCAGAGCTTTTCGAGGGACGCGAGCAGAGGCCGACACAGTGATACGTGGCAAATAAGACAAAGTGTGCGAGCGATGTCGGAGACATCAAGCACGAATTGGATTAGAGTTGCGTGTGCGATACGTGGCATGCAGTTGATCCATCCTAGTTGTTTGTGATGGAATAAGCCGTGTGTGCTGTGGGTAAACGCTTGCTGGTATATAACCTCAAATTTAACCAACAAAATGTTAATGCATGTTACAAAAATTATATAACTGGAAACTTTGTTCAAATACGAATCCAACGATATAATCTTTGTGTACATGCATTTGTGTTTTATTAATTAAATCCTACTTATAAACCAGGATGGGGGTATAGTAGGTAAATAAATTGCAAATGTTTTTTATTAAACGTATGTGTACGTGTCCTTTGGTCCTCCTCTCGCACATCTTGCCAGCCCGTTGCCGGCCTGCCGCAGACGGTTTGAGCACAAGCTTGAGCAGTCGCGCGGGGGCGTTATTTTGGCCAAACGTTGGTGAGCCCGTTCACGCGCAACCGCGCAGGTTCTCGCGCAAGCTTCCCGCCCGACTCGGTGAAATCCCGCAAAATCCCAATGCTTACCAGCCTACTATATAAATCCTCACGACCGGCGAGTCCTGCGTCGCATTTTCCCCTCCCTCCATGTAGCTTATCTCGTCTGCTTCCCCATAATCGCCAATGGCACCGGTCCGTCGTCGTCGCTTAGACACTCCGCCGTCATCAGAGCATAACTACAGCTGGGAGGCTACACCGCGGCGGTGGCGCAGTCCCCGGCGTAGTGTAGTGCGCGTGGTCTCTCCGTTGAGTGTGCGCGCAATACCCACCACACACTCGGCCGCCGGTGCCCGTCAGCAGCTGTTACCGGCCGCCGTTGCCGCCATAGTTCCATCGAAAGCCAGAGCCATCGCCCGCTCCGCCACCGCGGCCCGAAGGCGGGAGGTGGCCGTCGTGGCCGCCACCTCACTACCGGCCACCGTGGCTATCACCCGCTCCGCCACCGCGGCCCGAGGGCGGGAAGTGGTGGTCGTGGCTGCCACCCCATCGTCGGCCGCCGTGGCCGCCAGCCCACCGTCGACCACCAGGATCATCACCCGCTCCGCCACCGCCGCCCGAATGAGAGAGGCAGAGGTGGAGGCCCGCACGTGCGCAGCGACCTTGCGCGCTACATCGAGTTCCCGCGGGAGGAGGAGGAGCACCTTGTCGATCACGGAAAGAGCCTTACCGCCGCCGTGGCCGCGACACAAACCGACGCAGAGGCGAGGAATCAGGAGATCTACGAGCAGTCCGGCCGCTTCGAGAGGGGTCGTCTGGAGCGGCAGAGGGCGTTCGAGGTGAGCGTCGCTGAAGGTGCAACAGCGGCAGGCACCGTATTGTAGTTGTCCAGCTCATCGGTAGGCTCCTCGTCCTCTTCCTCTTACTGAGCGCGCTCGGCAGAGGAGAGGCTGCTGGAAGTAGTACAGATCCCCTCTAGTAGTAGTATTTAGGGGCTATTTTGTTTAGTTCATCTGACTATAGATGTGGTGGAACTGTACAATGTACTTAAAATTAGCTAGTATATATAGTTGAACTAGCTATTTCAATACGTGGTTGGCAACAATCGGGGAAAAGTTTGGTCGGTTCAGCTGTCGAGTTGAACTGTTTGTATAAATTAAGCACGACTGCTTAATCTATGAATGGAATCTATGCTTAATTACTGAATTTTTGTTGCAAAAATTACATAGTGCTTGTGATTTTTAGCTGCATATTTTGACAAATCGCAGTGTTACAAAGATTGACAAATGGCAATTTTACTAGATCAACAAATGTCAATCTTTCCAGTTTGACAAATGACAATATACTCAATATGACAGATGCAAATCTTACCAAATTGTATATACGTGGTTGCACACGGGTCATAAAAAAACCGTTTGCGTTGAAGAGAGGTAGAAATCCTGCTTGCCAAATTTTCTCTTGTCTTAGCACCGAAGTCCTGCTTTGCATACCTTATTCAATCTGAACCGTTTGCATTGAAGGGATGCACAAATCCTGCGCAGCGAATTTTCCCTTGGCTTACTGCAGAAGACCATAGCTCTCACTTTGCATACAGGTCTTCTATCTAAAACGTTTGCGATGAGAGATGCACAAATCCTGCTCGGCACATTTATCATTGGCTTACTGGGGAAGCTGTCAGTGTATATACGGGTGTTGTATCTAAAGCGTTTGCGATGTTACAGTGGCAGCTAGTTGTTTCAGAATGCCTTTGTTGACTGTTATTCGAGTGTGCCTTCTCTCAAAATGGACACAAAAATTACCACAGTATGTCGGGTGCCATTCCATGATAGCATGTCAAGTTTCATGAATTTCATACGAGTTTTGGATTTACTAGAATTTAAAAACAAAGTATCTCAACGTTTTGTCGGCAATCAATAGTGCCCTGGTGTTTGAATTCATTCCTATTTCTTGCATGGGACCTAAGCATGCACCCAAGGACACATATTTGATTTTTCAACCAATTTATATGCACTGGAGCATGTGCATGTAGTTCAAATTTGAATTATGCACATAAAATACCTAGAAAACCCAGTTAATGTACAAAATGTCCTAATGAACCCCGAAAAATTCCAAAATTTAACACAACACTCCTGTTGTTCTATGTTGACACGAGAAATTTTTTGAAAGCAATAACATGCAATGGGTATTGTTTCGTCCCCAAAGGTGGCACGTTCCCTATCGAAACCATCAGGCTTGTTGTGAGAAACTCTGGTTTGTGAGAAGCTTATACCCAAACCTGCCCCAAATGGGACAAAAAATGTACCACGACATGTCGGGTGCCATTCCATGATAGCATGCCAGATTTCATGAATTTCAGACGAGTTTTGGATTTACTAGAATTTAAAAACCAGGTATCTCAAGGTTTGCAGCCGAGTGACGGTGGGAGGGTGTTTGAGATTCATTCCCATTTCTTGCATGGGACCTAAGCATGCAACCAAGGACACATATTTGAATTTTCAACCAAATTATATGCATTAGAGCATGTGCATGTAGTTCAAATTTGAATTATGGACATAAATGCATTAAAAACTCAATTAATGCATAAGAATGTTCTAACGAACCCAAAAAATTCCAAAAATTAACACAACTCTCATGTTGTTCTGTGTTGACACTAGAGAAAAAAATTGAAATCAAGAAGAGGCAACAGCTATCGTTTTGTCCAGAAAGGTGAAACATTCCCTACCGAAACCACCAGGCTTGTTTTTTTGACTATTTACTGCAAGGCAACAGCCTCACAGTCCTTTATTAATAACTAAAAAGAAGAATAGTTACAAGTTTACAAATTTATAGGAACAGAGAAAAGATACTTGCAAGAAAAGGGTCTAAGTAAGGTTATCTATCCAAGACAGTAAACTATCTTTATACTTACATCTAATCCTATGAGACAGAAGAGAAATGTCATGGATAAAGTTCCTTCTCCAAGCTCTAAATGAAGGTTGATCATTTCTAAAGATCTTCCCATTCCTTTGTGTCCAAATCTTCCCACCAGGCTTGTTGTGAGAAGCTCTGGTTTGTGAGAAGCTTATACCCAAACCTGCTCCAAATGGGACAAAAAAATTACGATGGCATGTTAATGCCTCTCCATGATATATAGCATGCCATTTTTCATGAATTTCAGACGAGTTTTGGATTTACTAGAATTTAAAAACCAGGTATCTCATTGTTTGTGGCTGAGTGACGGTAGCAGGGTGTTTGACATTCATTCCCATTTTCTTGCATGAGACCTAAGCATGCAACCAAGGAGACATATTTGAATTTTCAACCAATTTATATGCATTAGAGCATGTGCATGTAGTTCAAATTTGAATTATGCCCATAAATGCATTGAAAACTCAACTAATGCATAAGAATGTGATACGTCTCCGTCATATCTATAATTTTTTATTGTTCCATGCCAATATTATTCAACTTTCATATACTTTTGGCAATTTTTTATACTATTTTTGGGACTAACATATTGATCCAGTGCCCAGTGCCAGTTCCTGTTTGTTGCATGTTTTATGTTTCGCAGAAAACCCATATCAAACGGAGTCCAAACGGGATAAAAACGGATGGAGAATATTTTAGGAATATTTATGATTTTTGGGAAGAAGAATCAACGCGAGACGGTGCCCGAGGGGGCCACGAGGCAGGGGGCGCGCCCTAGGGGGGTGGTGCGCCCCTGACCCTCGTGGGCACCTCGTAAGGCGTTTGCTGCTCTTCTTTTGCCATAAGAAAGATAATTTCCGGAAAAAAATCATGTTGAAGGTTTCAATCCAATCGGAGTTACGGATCTCCGGATATATAAGAAACGGTGAAAGGCCAGAATTTGGAACGCAGAAACAGGGAGAGACAGTGAGACAGATCCAATCTCAGAGGGGCTCTCGCCCCTCCCACTCCATTGAGACCATGGACCAGAGGGGAAACCCTTCTCCCATCTAGGGAGAAGTTCAAGGAAGAATAAGAAGAAGAAGGGGGGCTCTCTCCCCCTCTCTTCCGGTGGCACCGGAACGCCGCCGGGGCCATCATCATCACCGTGATCTACACCAACACCTCCGTCATCTTCAACAACATCTCCATCAGCTTCCCCCATCTATCTACAACGGTCCACTCTCCCGCAACCCGCTGTACCCTCTACTTGAACATGGTGCTTTATGCTTCATATTATTATCCAATGATGTGTTGCCATCTGCTACGTCTTGAGCTTGTGTTGGTTTTCCTGAAGAGGAGAGGATGATGCAGCACAGTAGCGTAAGTATTTCCCTCAGTTTTTGAGAACCAAGGTATCAATCCAGTAGGAGGCCATGCACAAGTCCCTCGTACCTGCTCAAAACGATAGCTACTCGCAACCAACATGATTAGGGGTTGTCAATCCCTTCACGGTCACTTATGAGAGTGAGATCTGATAGAGATAATATTTTTGGTATTTTTGGTATGAGGATGCAAAGTGAAAACTAAAAAGCAAAGTAAAAACAAAGCAAGTATAAAAGTGATGGAGATTGATATGATGAGAATAGACCCGGGGGCCATAGGTTTCACTAGTGGCTTCTCTCAAGACCATAAGTATTCTACGGTGGGTGAACAAATTACTATTGAGCAATTGATGAATTGAGCATAGTTATGAGTATATCTAGGTATGATCATGTATATAGGAATCACGTCCGAGACAAGTAGATCGAAACGATTCTGCATCTACTACTATTACTCCACTCATCGACCGCTATCCAACATGCATCTAGAGTATTAAGTTAAAAACGGAGTAACGCCTTAAGCAAGATGACATGATGTAGAGGAATAAATTCATGCAATATGATAAATACCCCATCTTCTTATCCTCGATGGCAACAATACAATACGTGCCTTGCAACCCCTTACATCCTTTGGGTAAGGACACCGCAAGATTGAACCCAAAGCCATGCACTTCTCCCATTGCAAGAACTACCAATCTAGTTGGCCAAACCAAGCGGATAATTCGAAGGGACTTGCAAAGATAACTCAATCATACATAAAAGAATTCAGAGAAGATTCAAATATTATTCATAGATAAGCTGGATCATAAACCCACAATTCATCGGTCTCAACAAACACACCGCAAAAAGAAGATTACATCGAATAGATCTCCACAAGAGAGGGGAGAACATTGTATTGAGACCCAAAAAGAGAAGAAGCCATCTAGCTACTAGCTATGGACCCAAGGTCTGAAGTAAACTACTCACAATTCATCGGAGAGGCTATGGTGTTGATGTATAAGCCCTCCGTGGTGGATGCCCTCCGTGAGCTCAAACAGGCCCCAAGATGGGATCTCGTGGATACAGGAAGTTGCGGCGGTGGAATTAGGTTTTTGGCTCCTGTTCTGATCGTTTGGGGGTACCTAGGCATATATAGGAGGAAGGAGTACGTCGGTGGAGCATCAGGGGGCCCACGACGTAGTGGGGCGCGCCCTAGGGGGGGGGGCGCCCCCACCCTCGTGACCGCCTCCGATGTTCCTTGGCGTAGGGTCCAAGTCTCTTGGATCACGTTCGGTGAGAAAATCATGTTTCCGAAGGTTTCATTCCGTTTGGACTCTGTTTGATATTCTGTTTCTTCAAAATACTGAAAAAGGAAAAAAACTGCAATTCTAGGATGGGCCTCCAGTTAATAGGTTAGTCCCGAAAGTAATATAAAAGTGGAAAATAAAGCCCATTATAGTCCAAAACAATAGATAAAGTAGCATGGAGCAATCAAAAATTATAGCTACGTTGGAGACGTATCAGGCATCCCCAAGCTTAATTCCTGCTTGTCCTCGAGTAGGTAAATGATAAAAAAAAGAATTTTTGATGCGGAGTGATACTTTGGCATAATTTCAATGTAAATCTTCTTAATCATGGTATGAATATTCAGATCCGAAAGATTCAAGACAAAAGTTCATATTGACATAAAAAAATATTTTAAGCATACTAACTAAGCAATTATGTCTTCTCAAAATAATATGGCCAAAGAAAGTTATCCCTACAAAATCATATAGTCTGGCTATGCTCCATCTTCCCCACACAAAGTATTTAAATCATGCACAACCCCGATGACAAGCCAAGCAATTGTTTCATACTTTAACATTTTCAAAACTTTTTCAATCTTCACGCAATACATGAGCGTGAGCCATGGATATAGCACTATATGTGGAATAGAATGGTGGTTGTGGAGAAGACAAAAAGAGGGAAGATAGTCTCACATCAACTAGGCGTATCAACGGGCTATGGAGATGCCATCAATAGATATCAATGTGAGTGAGTAGGGATTGCCATGCAACGGATGCACTAGAGCTATAAGTATCTGAAATCTCAACAAAAGAAACTTAGTGGGTGTGC
The DNA here is from genome assembly GCA_021605145.1 of Aegilops bicornis. Taxonomy (NCBI): domain Eukaryota; kingdom Viridiplantae; phylum Streptophyta; class Magnoliopsida; order Poales; family Poaceae; genus Aegilops; species Aegilops bicornis. Next base: position 29,325,254 of record CM038671.1, on the reverse strand, counting down.
ATCCAACTCGCTTGCTCACGAAGACCTAGGGCATTTGAGGAAGCCCATCATTGGAAATGAAAAATTCCCACTAGTATATGAAAGTGACAAAATGAGAGACTCTCTATCATGAAGATCATGGTGCTACTTTGAAGCACAAGTGTGGTAAAAGGATAGTAACATTGTCCCTTCTCTCTTTTTCTCTCATTTTTCCTTATTCGAGCCTTTCTCTTCTTTTTATGGCCTCTTCCTTTTTTTTCGTCCGGAGTCTCATCCCGACTTGTGGGGGAATCATAGTCTCCATCATCCTTTCCTCACTTGGGACAATGCTCTAATAATGATGATCATCACACTTTTATTTTTCTTACAACTCAACAATTACAACTCGATACTTAGAAAAAAATATGACTTTATATGAATGCCTCCGGCGGTGTACCGGGATATGCAATGAAACAGGAGTGACATGTATGAAAGAATTATGAACGATGGCTTTGCCACAAATACGATGTCAACTACATGATCATGCTAGTAATATGACAATGATGGAGCGTGTCATAATAAACGGAATGGTGGAAAGTTGCATGGCAATATATCTCGGAATGGCTATGGAAATGCCATGATAGGTAGGTATGGTGGGTGTATGATACCGGCGAAAGGTGCGCGGTATTAGAGAGGCTAGCAATGGTGGAAGGATGGGAAAAAGTGCGTATAATCCATGGACTCAACATTAGTCATAAAGAACTCATATACTTATTGCAAAAATCTAGAAGTTATCAAAGCAAAGTATTACGCGCATGCTCCTAGGGGGATAGATTGGTAGGAAAAGACCATCGCTCATCACCGACCGCCACTCATAAGGAAGACAATCAATAAATAAATCATTCTCCGAGTTCATCACATAACGGTTCACCATACGTGCATGCTACGGGAATCACAAACTTCAACGCAAGTATTCTTTAAATTCACAACTACTCAACTAGCATGACTCTAATATCACCATCTTCATATCTCAAAACAATTATCAAGCATCAAACTTATCTTAGTATTCAACGCACTCAAAAGAAAGTTTCACATATCTTGAATACCAAGTATATTAACATTAAGCAAATTACCATGCTGTTAACGACTCTCAAAATAATCTAAGTGAAGCATGAGAGATCAAGTTTCTTTAAAACAAACCCACCACCGTGCTCTAAAATATCTAAGTGAAGTACTCGAGCGAAAATTATCATGCTCAAAAAAGATATAAGTGAAGCACTATGAGCAAAACTATCAAGCTCAAAAGATATAAGTGAAGTACATAGAGTATTCTATCAAATTCCAATTCATGTATGGCTCTCTCAAAAGGTGTGTACAGCAAGGATTATTGTGGTAAACTAACAAGCAAAGACGCAAATAATACAAGACGCTCCAAGCAAAACACATATCATGTGGTAAATAAAAATATAGCTCCAAGTAAATTACCGATGGAAGTGGACGAAAGAGGGGATGCCTTCCGGGGCATCCCGAAGCTTTGAATTTTTGGTGTCCTTGAATTATATTGGGGTGCCATGGGCATCCCCAAGCTTAGGCTCTTGCCACTCCTTGTTCCATAATCCATCAAAAGAATTCACCCAAAACTTGAAAACTTCACAACACAAAACTCAAAAGAAATCTCGTGAGCTCCGTTAGAGAAAGAAAACAAAAGACTAATTTAAGGTACTGTAATGAACTCATTCTTTATTTATATTGGTGTTAAACCTACTGTATTCCAACTTATCTATGGATCATAAAGTATTTTACTAGCCATAGATTCATCAAAATAAGCAAACAACACACGCAAAACAGAATCTGTCAAAAACAGAACTGTCTGTATTAATCTGTAACTAACGCAAACTTATGGAACTCAAAAAGTTCTACCAAAATTAGACTGCCTGGACAATTTGTTTATTGATCAGCAGCAATTGGAATCAATATTTTTTTCGCGTCCTGGTGATTTTCACCAATACGGGCACTGAGCACAAAGTTTCTGGAAATTACAGCAAGATCAAATAACTATCATCCAAGAAGATCCAATAGGTTTAGCTTGGCACAAACACTAATTAAAAGATAAAACCACATCTAAACAGAGACTAGATGGATTATTTATTCCTAAACATAAGCAAAAAACAAAAAACTAAAAATAAAATTTGGTTGCCTCTTAACAAGCGCTATCGTTTAACGCCCCTAGCTAGGCATAAAAGCAAGGATAGATCTAGGTATTGCCATATTTGGTATTCGGAGAGGAGGATCTCCTTTCTCTGGCATTCATTCTTCTATTTAAGTTAAGCACATGGCCATTAATGGAAGAAGTATGATTAAGCACGCTACGTAAATTTTCCTCTAGACTAGACTTCATCTCTTTAATAATTTCATTTTGATAAAAGCACAAGAGAGTAGTTGATTCAACCTTATCATTCATAGGGTGCCCAAATATAGTTTTCATTTTTTCATAGGTATCTATAGCATCCCCTTCAAGAAAACCTTCCTCAAATATGGAATCTAAAACTTGTTTGAAGGAAGCGGGCAAGCCAAAATAAAAACTTTTTAAGTAAATTTCAATTTGATATTGTGTCACATAGCTAGCCCGAATCCTAAGTAACCTATCCCAAGCATCTTTTAAAGACTCATCAAGTAAATAGCAAAAAATTCCAGAGGGGTTATCCTCATCAAAATTATTCAAGCTCTCATTAGTGACCCCGGTGGGTCTTTCTATAGCATCATTATTTATGACCTTAGAGAGGATAGAGGGGTTATCCAAGGCACTAGAGCTCGGGAGAAAACCCGTAGTTCTTTTTTGATTCGGCCATGGCAACGGGAAGGCAAACGGAAGAGAGAGGAGGATATTGGGAAAGAGAGGGCGAATAAAATGGCAAGGGTGAAGTGGGGGAGAGGAAAACGAGAGGCAAATGGCAAATAATGTAATGCGAGAGATAGGGATTGTGATGGGTACTTGGTATGTTGACTTTTTGCGTAGACTCCCCGGCAACGGCGCCAGAAATTCTTCTTGCTACGTCTTGAGCTTGCGTTGGTTTTCCCCCAAGAGGAGAGGATGATGCAGCACAGTAGCGTAAGTATTTCCCTCAGTTTTTGAGAACCAAGGTATCAATCTAGTAGGAGGCCACACACAAGTCCCTCGTACCTGCACAAAATGATAGCTACTACAACCAACGCGATTAGGGGTTGTCAATCCCTTCACGGTCACTTACGAGAGTGAGATCTGATAGAGATAATATTTTTGGTATTTTTGGTATAAGGATGCAAAGTGAAAAGTAAAAAGCAAAAGTAAAAACAAAGCAAGTATAAAAGTGATAGAGATTGATATGATGAGAATAGACCCGGGGCCATAGGTTTCACTAGTGGCTTCTCTCAAGAGCATAAGTATTCTACAGTGGGTGAACAAATTACTGTTGAGCAATTGACAGAATTGAGCATAGTTATGAGTATATCTAGGTATGATCATGTATATAGGCATCACATCCGAGACAAGTAGATCGAAACGATTCTTCATCTACTACTATTACTCCACTCATCGACCGTTATCCAAAGATGCATCTAGAGTATTAAGTTAAAAAGCAGAGTAACGCCTTAAGCAAGATGACATGATGTAGAGGAATAAATTCATGCAATATGATAAATACCCCATCTTGTTATCCTCGATGGCAACAATACAATGCGTGCCTTGCAACCCCTTCTGTCACTGGGTAAGGACACGGCAAGATTGAACCCAAAGCCATGCACTTCTCCCATTGCAAGAACTACCAATCTAGTTAGCCAAACCAAACGGATAATTCGAAGAGACTTTGAAAGATAACTCAATCATACATAAAAGAATACAGAGAAGATTCAAATATTATTCATAGATAAGCTGGATCATAAACCCACAATTCATCGGTCTCAACAAACACACCGCAAAAGGAAGATTACATCGAATAGATCTCCACGAGAGAGGGGGAGAACATTGTATTGAGATCCAAAAAGAGAGAAGAAGCCATCTAGCTACTAGCTATGGACCCGAAGGTCTGGAGTAAACTACTCACACTTCATCGAAGAGGCTATGGTGTTGATGTAGAAGCCCTCCATGGTGGATGCCCCCTCCGGCGGAGCTCTGGAACAGGCCCCAAGATGGGATCTCGTGGATACAGGAAGTTGCGGAGGTGGAATTAGGTTTTGGCTCCTGTTCCGATCGTTTGGGGGTACGTAGGTATATATAGGAGGAAGGAGTACGTCGGTGGAGCATCAGGGGGCCCACGAGGCATGGGGCGCGCCCTAGGGGGGGGGGCGCCCTCCACCCTCGTGACCGCCTACGATGTTCCTTGGCGTAGGGTCCAAGTCTCCTAGATCACGTTCGGTGAGAAAATCACGTTTCTGAAGGTTTCATTCCGTTTGGACTCCGTTTGATATTCTGTTTCTTCGAAATACTGAAATAGGCAAAAAACAACAATTCTGGGCTGGGCCTCCGGTTAATAGGTTAGTCCCAAAAGTAATATAAAATTGGAAACTAAAGCCCATTATAGTCCAAAACAATAGATAAAGTAGCATGGAGCAATCAAAAATTATATATACGTTGGAGAGGTATCACCATCCTATGATGTCTGAGTAGATTTTCATTGTCCTATCGGTAATTGGTGAATTGCAATGATTGGTTTAATCTGCTTGTGGTTATGTTGCTGTCCTTTGGTTCCCATAATATGAGCGCGTGCGTGGATCAGACCATAGAGTTAGTTGTATGTTGATAGGACTATGTATTGGAGGGCAAGAGTGACAGAAGCTTCAACCTTGCATAGAAATTGATGCATACGGGATTGAAGGGGGGCCAATATATCTTAATGCTATGGTTGGGTTTTACCTTAATGAACGTTAGTAGTTGCGGATGCTTGCTAATAGTTCCAATCATAAGTGCATAGAATTCCAAGTTAGGGATGACATGCTAGCAGTGGCCTCTCCCACATAAAACTTCCTATCGGTCTAGTAAAGTAGTCAATTGCTTAGGGACAATTTCACAACTCCTACCACCACTTTTCCACACTCGCTATACTAAATTTATTGCGTCGTTATCTAAACAGCCCCTAGTTTTTATTTACGTGCTCTTTATATTCTTGCAAACCTATCCAACAACACCTACAAAGTACTTCTAGTTTCACACTTGTTTTAGGTAAAGCGAACGTTAAGCGTGCGTAGAGTTGTATCAGTGTTCGATAGAACTTGAGGGAATATTTGCTCTACCTTTAGCTCCTCGTTGGGTTCGACACTCTTACTTATTGAAAGAGGCTACAATTGATCCCCTATACTTGTGGGTTATTAGAATGTCCTAACGAACCCTGAAAAATTCCAAAATTTAACACAACACTCATGTTGTTCTATGTTGAAACTAGAGAAAAAAATGAAATCAAGAAGAAGGAAACGACTATCGTTTCGTCCAGAAAGGTGAAATGTTCCCTACCAAAACCACCAGGCTTGTTGTGAGAAGCTCGGGTTTGTGAGAAGCTTATACCCAAACCTGCCCCAAATGGGACAAAATTTTTACGACGGCATGTTGATGCCGCCCCATGATAGCATGCCATGTTTCATGAATTTCAAACGAGGTTTGGATTTACTTGAATTTAAAAATCAGGTATCTCAATGTTTGTGGCGGAGTGACGGTGGCAGGGTGTTTGACATTCATCCTATTCCTTGCATGGGACCTAAGCATGCAACCAAGGAGACATATTTTAATTTTCAACCAATTTATATGCATTAGAGCATGTAGTTCAAATTTGAATTATGCACATAAATGCATTGAAAACTCAACTAATGCATAAAAGTTTCCAAACGAACCCCCAAAAATTCCAAAATTTAACACAACACTCATGTTGTTCTATGTTGACACTAGAGCAAAAATTTAAATCAAGAAGAGGCAACGGATACCGTTTCGTCCAGAAAGGTGAAACATTCCCTACTGTAACCATGAGACCTATTTCGAGAAGCTCTGGTTTGTGAGAAGCTTATACCCCACCCAGCCCCAAATGAGACAATATTTTTACCACTGCATGTTGCTGCTGTTCCATGATAGGATGTCAAGTTTCATGAATTTCAGACGAGTTTTCGATTTACTAGAATTTTAAAACCATGTATCTCAATGTTAGCGGCCGAGTGATGGTGGCAAATTGTTTGACATTCATTCTCATTTCTTGCATGGGATCTAAGGTTGCAATCAAGGACACACATTTGATTTTTGGACCTGTTTATATGCACTGGAGGCATGTGCATGTAGTTCAAATTTGAATTATGCACATGAATGCATAGAAAACTCAGTTAATGTATAAAAATGTCCACGCGAACCCCGGAAAATCCCAAAAAATTGCACAACACTACTGTTGTTCTATGTTGACACGAGAAAAAATTTCAAAGTAAGAAGAAGCAATAGATATCGTTTCGTCCCCCAAGGTGGCACGTTCCCTACCAAAACAGATGGTGATTTTTGTGAGAGAATCTCTGGTTTGCGAGAAGCTTTTACCATAACCTGCCCCAAATGGGACAATATTTTTTTACCCCAACATCTTGATGTTGTTCCATGATAGTGTTGGTGAACGTAGTAATTCAAAAATTTCCTACGATCACGCAAGATCTATCTAGGAGATGCATAGCAACGAGATGGGAGAGTGTGTCCATGTACCCTTGTAGACCGAAAGCGGAAGAATTTAGTAACGCGGTGGATGTAGTCGAACGTCTTCACGATCCAACTGATCCAAGTACCAAAAGTATGGCACCTCCGTGTTCAGCACACGTTCAGCACAATGGCGTCCCTCATGCTCTGATCTAGTTGAGGACGAGGGAGGGTTCCATTAGCACGACGGCATGGCGACGGCGATGATGAAGTTACCGGCGCAGGGCTTGGCCTAAGCACTACGACGATATGACCGAGGTGTTAAACTGTGGAGGGGGGCACCGCACACGGCTAAGATATTGTCTATTGTTCTTTGGGGTGCCCCCTGCCCCCGTATATAAAGGAGGGAGGGAGGAGGCGGCCGGCCTAGAGGGGCGCACCAAAGGGGGGATTCCTACTAGGACTCCCAGTCCTAGTAGGAGTCCCCCTTCCTTTTCGGAGTAGGAGAAGGGGGAAGGGAAAGAGAGAGGGAGAAGGAAAGGGGAGGCCGTACCCCCTCCCCTAGTCCAATTCGGTTTGGCTAGGGGGGGGGCGCCACCTCCTGGCTGTCGGCCTCCTCTTCCAACTAAGGCCCATGAAGGGCCAATACTCTCCCGGGGGTTCCGGTAACCTCCCAGTACTCCGGAAAATGCCCGAACCTTTCCAAAACCTTTCCGTTGTCCGGACATAACCTTCCAATGTACCAATCTTTATTTCTCGACCATTTCGAGACTCCTCGTCATGTCCGTGATCTCATACGGGACTCCGAACAAGCTTCGGTCCTCAAATCACATAACTCATAATACAAATCGTCATCAAACGTTAAGGGTGTGGACCCTACAGGTTCGAGAACTATGTAGAGATGATCGAGACACATCTCTGATCAATAACCAATAGCGGAACCTGGATTCTCATATAGGTTCCTATATATTCTACGAAGATCTTTATCGGTCAAACCGCATAACAACATACCTTGTTCCCTTTGTCATCGGCATGTTACTTGCCTGAGGTTCGATCGTCGGTATCATCATACCTAGTTCAATCTCGTTACCGGCCAGTCTCTTTACTCGTTCCATAATGCTTCAACCCACAACTAAATCATTAGTCATATTTCTTGCAAGGCTTATAGTGATGAGCATTACCGAGAGGGCCTAGAGATACCTCTCCGATACACGGAGTAACAAATCGTAATCTTGATCTATGCCAACTCAACAAACACCTTCGGAGACACCTGTAGAGCATCTTTATAATCACCCAGTTACGTTGCGATGTTTGATAGCACACAAGCCGGTTGATATCTTGAAAGATCTGTTTCATTGGCAATCAAGCTGGCAAGGGGACGTATATCCTTCACGCAGGCGGTAATGTATTTTTTATCAAAAGGAGTGCCATCTTCATTTAGGCTTGGATATCCGGTCGATATATCGGCCGGGTCTAGTTCTGGTAGCCATGCTTTGGCCCGGCTCAAGTCCGTCAGAACACCGACTCTTGTGGATGATCGCTTCAGCTCATTAAACCTCTCAGGCAGAATAGAAAGCTTCCTCAAGACCTCAACCAAGAGAGTCGGTGCTTGATTAGCCAGAGAAATTGTGGCCAGTGCGCGTTGATTTCCAGTATAGAGCTGCTCAACAAGCGTGTAAACCGCCTTCAGCTTCACAAGCATCTCTTGGCTAAGGTTGGTGCTGCTGGGACCTGAATAATAATCATGGATGGATTAGAGGTGGTTTATATTATCAAGGAAGATATTCAAATTTGATACTCGCAATGCGACTTACCAAAGATAGCAGAAACCATCTGAGATACATGGCGTTTTAAGCCGGTAAGTTCAGTGGTCACCTCCTCAAGAGCCACCTCCGCCTTCTCAGCTGTTGTATCAAGGCAGTCTTCTCTTCAGCCCAGGCACTTTTTTCAACTTCAAAGCTGGTCTTTAGTTTTTCCGTTTCAGTCATGCTGAATTGGAATTTTGAGTCCGCCTTCCGGGTCTCAGATTCTTGCAGCTCCAGACGAGTCTTCACGTCAGACAGCTCTGATTGAAGTTGAGCAGTGGTGGCCTGTATATACACCGGTTCAAAATTATGGTCAGATTTGGATTACAGAAATGAAGTCCCAAGCACTTTGCAAGCAAGAGTACTTGGCACTTGGGGGCTAATGCCTGCCGAAACAATTACTCATACAATAATTCATGTGAATAAGTCCCAAGCACTTTGCAAGCAAGAATACTTGGCACTTGGGGGCTAATGCATATTACTTTTTTTTCACGGTTATTTATGATGACCCGGATGTGCTGAAAGTAAACACAGCCGGTTCACGGGGGCTACACAAGTAAATCTCTGACTTATAAAACAATGATGCAAAGGACCGGCTCATTCATGCTGATTAAACCAGCCCTTGGGGGCTACGGATTCAGTTTTAATCATTAAGATCTGCTTTAACTCGGATGCTTTAAGCCAGATTTTAAAGGATTCTATCAAAGGATATTATTTATGCTCATGGTTAATCTAAGTCTACAACATATTCAATTCCAGCATAAACAGTAGACTTGGGGGCTGAAAGGATGTGCATATCTCAATGCAAAAGGGAGTTCATGCCTCAAATTTTTGGTGCATCTACTTCACCATCTCAACTTCAAGATCACGGCTGGTGTGCACTTGACTAAGATAGCCGGAATCTTATATTTACTAATTGGAAGCATCATACGAGACACCACGTTCATCCTAGAAAGTAAGTAATTTCATCCTTCCGGTTAATATATAATTTGTTTATAGCCATTGGATGAAACAGGAGAAGTGTTCCCATTGGTCTCTCCCTTCTACGATTGAAAGAGAAAAAAATATGCAGGAGACATGCTCCCCTTGGTCTCCTCCTAGATTACCTGTTAATCCTAGAAAACTACCTAGGAGATTGCATCGGCCCAAAAGTCCATATGTGTTACAGTATGAAACGTGAATGTTACCCTAAAAAAATACGTGAATGTAAGATCGGCCAACAAACTTTGTTTTTTTTTCAAGAAACATAGCGATGAAGTTACACATGCATGGCAACACAACTAGGAAATTATGTAGGTAGGTGAACTATTTTTTCTGATAAAAAAATCACCACACACACACACACACACACACACACACACACACACACAATCACAACGATTGTTTCAAAAAAAAAAATCACAACACATATATGCATGTACTATACAAATGGTGCATGTACTTATATCACACTTCCATATATGCTCCCAAATCTGTATGTGTCATCTAATAAAAAAATCCTAAAATATTTTTTATAAAATCTAATTGATATTCTGTGCAGCTGCATCAGAAATCCGTTAGTTTCAGAAGTGAGGGCATGCAGATTAATTTTCATATTTAATATATTTATGGATAAATGCACGACAATGGAGAGTGCATAATTAAGTAAAAATGTAAAATATTAGTGGTGAAAGAAAATCATTTTTATTAATCTATGGATGAATTAGTTGGGATATAACAAGGCTCAATTTCCAACAGTGTACAAACACGCTTTCAAAATCGTATACGTGGGCATGCAGTAGTTTACGGGAACTTTTAAAATAGAGAAGGGTGAGCTTCTAGAAATTTACAGACCCGTTTTAAAAAATAAAACAAATTTCTAATTTTAATGTTGAAATTTGAAAATATAAGGATGGCCTCTATAAAAAAATATTCAAGAAGTTCTATGATTTTTTATACATTTTATTGTAAAAGATAAGCTTGAACGGAGCCATCTCTCATAACAAGGCAGGCAGCTCAGCGGCATGTTGAAGTGATGACCGCTTCACTGGTGGTGGTGCCGATGATTTACATAGGTTTATATGTGTCTGTGCGTCTACGTGTGAGACGTAGAGAGGGAGGGAGCCCATATATATAGAGAGAGGGAGCCTGTGTAGACAGAGCTGAGAGTGGCCGACGTAAACTAACTCCTCTAAAAATGGTGATAGCTCACCTATGTTTTTGTGGAATATTTTAATCACACGTACTGTGCAAATGAATGTAGTAGTTGTGCCAGTAGTAACAAGTAGAGAACAAAATCAGAAAGTACCAATGGTGCAAAAAAAATTAAAAGTAGATGACATATGTATAATAATGTTAAATAAAAACACATTTTTTATGTATTCAATAATTAAAAAACTCAAGAGCTGTCAAATACATATAATGGTGTCACCAATTTTTATTGTGCCACAATGCTTAATACAAAATTTACAAAAATATAAGATGATACAAAATGTTATGTGCGTAATAGGAAGTATGGAATATAAGAAGTTATAAACTAGGAAAATAAGTAGTAAATGATATTTGTAAATATGTTGTACTTTTGTTTCTATGACATTCAAACACAATACTTATATAAATTTAATACAATGTTATTTTTTTTACAAATTGCTAGACCGTGCTGGAGCACGGGTTGATGACTAGTATACTTAACTAATGCTCAACTGGGAGTAGTCGGCAACATCAAATCTCACTTTTCACCTTTCAATGTATTCTTCCTTGGCAGAGTGCTTGGCCAAGACAGTAGGCCTTCCCGGCTCTCTAAAGCCGGTGTTGGTAATCACCACATCATCATCATGTGTCTTAGCCGTTTTAACTGGACTTGATGCTTCACTGTTCAAAGGATCATCATTTGCTTGATCGATAGGAGGGTCAGGAGTCACCGGTGGAACATCAAGAACCGGCTCTGATGGTTGAGGAGCGGAAGTCTCAGGCGTTGGGATTTGTTGCTCCGGCTCGTTGACTTTCGGGTCATCGGCCGGCTTAGTCACCTTTGCCTTTTTGCTAGGCTTGGCTTTTCCACTGCATGAGTCATGAGAGGTTAGTAAATGTATAAAAGAGCATAATGAGAAAATAATAAGTAATTGTTATTACCCGGGAGCAGTCTTGAAAGCCGGCAGATGAGACTGAGATGAATCGCCGGAAGAGGAACAAGACGTCTCCTGATAATTTGATTCGGAAGAATTAAGTGGTTGGCGGATGAGACCCGCTAGAGGATAAAAGATTTTAAATCGGGGATGACCTCGTTTTGACGCTTCCTTGGAGTGTTCGGTAAGCCGGAAGATAATTCTTCGCCTCTGCTAGTCCGAGTCTGTCGCCGGCTCTCGTGCTGCTGTTGCTTCAAAAGAAAGTGAGGATCCAAATGAGCTAAGGGGTGTGAAAAGCTTACTTTCCTGGTTACTCTTCGAATTTTCTGTCTTGGCAAGGGCTCGGAGTTGGAGGAAATGATATTTACCTCTTCCTCGATTGCTTGACTGGTCCCCGTGTCATCCTGATGATAATCAATGTCAATAAGATGGTTGAAAAAGGAGCCAAGGGAATCAAGGGCTACCTCCGACTCAGAGTTGTCATTCAGTTCAAACCGCTCTGAAGTACTGGATTTCTTCCCCTTCTTCTTGGCGGTTCTCTTGGCGGCTTTCGTGGCTTTCCTGGCCCTTTTGGCAGCTTCATGGTCATACTTCTTTTTCCAAAAATCATCATCATCCTGTGAAAGTCATCAAAGCTGAGTTAAACAGAATATTTAAGGATGAAGGCAGAAGTAAGTAATCTAAAAAGACTCACTTTTGGTGGCGGGTTAGATGTGCAGAAAGGGCTTAGGCCCACTTTGCTGTAGTCTGTCGGGTCTTCATTAAGAAGTGACTTCGTCATTTCATTGATGCCGTCGTCAGTTAAACGCACGGAGCTGTGGCACAGTGGGTCCTTTTTTCCACCCATGTAGGTACACATTAAGCCAGTGTGGTGATTCAAGGGGATGACCCACCATGCAACCCGGCATCGAACCAAGTCAATGCCAGTTAAGCCGTTTCCCAACAGAGCCTTGACGTTGGCAATGGTGGGGGTGAGCTTTTTGCGTTCAACAGCTGTCAGCTTGTCAGGGAGAGGATGTTTTGAGTCAAGACGCAGGGCGCGAAAGCCGGGCAGTCGGTTCTCGTCAGCCGGAGAAGTGTCCTGGCAATAAAACCATGTCTGGTTCCAATCCTTGGGATGACTCGGCAGACAAGCATAGAGGAAGATAGCATCCCTCCTTTGTTGAATTGAGATTCCGCCAAGTTCCAGGCTAGGTCCATTTGAGTACTCGTTTTGGTGGCTCAAATAAAAATATTCTCTGAACAGCTCCACACTGGGCTCATCTTGAAGGTACACCTCACAGAAAACTTGGAAATTGCATATGTTTGACACGGAATTGGGTCCGATGTCTTGAGGATGAAGATAAAAAAAGTGCAGAATGTCCCAGAAGAATTTAGAGTCGGGCGGTGATAAGCCCCGGTTCATGAGGTTTTTCTTCTTCCGGATTAGGGGCGCGATCATGCATGGCAGTCTTCTCTGTTAAATAGCCGGTTTTCGCAAAGTCCTGAAGCGTGTTCTCAGTGACAATGGAGGGAACCCAGTTACATGAAGTGGTTGTCTTCGGGGCCATTGTGAAGAAAGAAGCCTAAAAAGAAAAAGAACAAGTTTTGCCGGTTTAAGTTAAGCCAGAGGAAAAGCACTACAACACATATTTAGAATGACGGCTTAAAAGGGGCCTAATGGTATATGACTAGCTACAACTGGTAATGTAAGCCACCATGAACAGATTGATGTTTATCAAGAGTGAAATCTGTTAAGTATTGAATCTAACTCAACTGGTGATGTAAGCCTCCATGGACAAATTGATCTATCAGGAAGAAAAAAAATTCAAAGTACTGGACAAACAGGTTTCACAGATTGCAATTATAATTTTGGATCAGTGGCAGTTCAGAAAATGCAGTAAAATCTTAAACCTAAAAGCGGCAACAGAGGAGTTCATGGGCTCTGGTGAGATCTTCTATGAAGGAAAAGGTCTGCTGGCATTAAAAGCAAAGGCTAAACTGGTACCGAACGAGTGATATGCTATATTCAGATAAAAAACTACTAGGGTTGAAGAAGAAGGCGAAGAACAGCGAGGAACAGTGAAGAACAGCAAAGAACAGACTAACCCTAATGCGGATATGTTACATAGGAAGGGGAGCACTTGCAGAGGCAGATGAGACTGTGGAGGAGCGTCGGCGTTCTCTGGTTCCGTTCAGGTCGATGAAGCGGCCAAGGGCGAGGAGGACGGTGAGCTTCGCGGCGGCGGCGGAGCTCGATGTGGCAGATGAGTCGCGAGAGGAGGAAGACGAGAAGGAAAAGGGGGAGAATGACATAAGGGAGGTTCGACCCTATTTATAAGGAGAAGGTTAATAAGTGGGCGCGAAAAACTAGGATATCAGAGAATGGTTATCCAGCTGCTCGGGCGCCTTGATTCTCGAGACAGTTATTAAAGATAAGGATCCGTTAAGATATGTTGGATATTGTATAAATTAATGACAGGTGACGTCATGGCGGGTTACCACAAGCCCAGGTGATGACGTCATGGCGGGTTATGAGTTCTCTTACAAATAAAGAAGGTAAGATTTTTTCTAAGTGTTGAAGATTGACATGAACCAGTTCAAATCAACCTAGGGCCTAATGTTGGGGATGTAACTATTAGGTATGACCCGCACAGGAAGGGCCGGGTTATACCTATAGCGATTCATGATATGAAGCCCATGAGGATATTGAAGATGGCGGTTCACAGGCAAGGGCCCAAGTCCCAAGGGCAACTTAAGGCCCGTAGGAGTAAACCGCCATATGTGTAAGAGTTGTATTGTAAGGCATATATAGTTAGTCACCGAGCCAGACACGTTGTCTATGAGCCGACCGGGACTCCGTGAGCCTCTGGGCGTCAACCTGTGTATATAAAGGGACGACCCGGTGGCGGTTCAGAAAAAGAGAAAAATAGATTGAAAGCTAGGTCATGTGTATTCGCTCCCTGGTAATCGAGACATAAGCAATAGCACCTCAAACTGGGTTAGGCCTTTACCTTCACCGCAAGGGGACGAACCAGTATAAACTCCCGTGTCTTTTGTACCGTTTAACCCCTTTAAGCTAACCTAGTGGCGATGGCTCCATGACTAAGTCCTTACGCTAGGACATCTTCCATGACTATTCCACGACAGTGTTCCTCCGGTATTCGGGAGTTGCATAATCTCGTAGTCAGAGGAACATGTATAAGTCATGAAGAGAGCAGTAGCAATAAAACTTAACGATCATTATGCTAAGCTAACAGATGGGTCTTGTCCAACACATCATTCTCGAATGATGTGATCCCGTTCATCAAATGAAAACACATGTCTATGGTCAGGAAACATAACCATCTTTCATTCGATCTAGTAAAGAAGAGGCATACTAGGGAAACTTTGTTTTGTGTATGTATTCACACATGTACTAAGTTTCCGGTTAATACAATTCTAGCATGAATAATAAACATTTATCATGATATAAGGAAATATAAATAACAACTTTATTATTGCCTCTAGGGCATATTTCCTTTAGTCCCCCACTTGCACTAGAATCGATAATCTAGTTCACATCGTCATGTGATTTAACACCAATAGTTCACATCTATATGTGATTAACACCCATAGTTCACATCGCCATGTGACCAACACCCAAAGTGTTTACTAGAGTCAATAATCTAGTTCACATCGCTATGTGATTAACACCCAAAGAGTACTAAGGTGTGATCATGTTTTGCTCATGAGATAAGTTTAGTCAACGGGTCTGTCACATTCAGAGCCGTATGTATTATGCAAATATTCTAAGTCTACAATGCTCTGCATGGAGCTACTCTAGGTAATTTCTCCCACTTTCAATATGTATCTAGATTCATCTGGATCGGTGTAAAAGGTTGCGTCGACGTAACTCTTTACAACGAACTCTTTATCACTTCCATAACCGAGAAATATTTCCTTAGTCCTCTTAGGTAACTAAGGATAACTTTGACCGATGTCCAGTGATTCATTCCGGGATCACTATCGTATCCCTTGCCAAACTGATGATAAGGTACACACTAGGTCTGGTACACAACATATTATACTTTATAAAACCTATGACTGAGGCATAGGGAATGACTTTCATTCTCTTTTTATCTTCTGCCGTGGTCGAGCTTTGAGTCTTAGTCAACTTTACACCTTGTAATACAGACAAGAACTCCTTCTTTTACTGATCCATTTTCAACTCTTTCAAAAACTTGTCAATGTATGTACTCATTGGAAAATCTTATACATCTTGATGCCCAATATGTAAGCAGCTTCACCGAGGTCTTTCTTTGAAAATCTCATTTCAAACTCTCGTTTATGCTTTCCAGAAAATTCTACATCATTTCTGTCGTGGAATTGTCACGGCAGATACCCTAGCATGAGGACTTAGGTGTGGAGCCATCTCTACGAGGTTAGCTTGAAGGGGTTAAAACGGGACAAGGGACACAGAGAGTTTACCCAGGTTCGGCCCCTCAGAATGAGGTAAAGGCCTACTCCTGCTTTAGGTTGTATTGCTTGGGTTTCAATTACCAGGGAGCGAATACGCTTGACCTAGTTCTCGACTTGTTATTTCTTGCCCTAAACCGCCGCCGGATCACCCCTTTATATACACAGGCTGATGCCCGGCGGCTTACAGAGTCCCGGACGGCTCATACACAACGTGTCCGGCTCGGTGACAGAACTACACTTTCCTTAACATACAAGTTAACATATGGCGGTTTACGCTCGTGGGCCTCAAGTCTCCTCCGGGTCTTGGGCCTTCAGTAAGCTTGCTTCGTGAACCGCCATCTTCAACATTTTCATGGGCCTTCTTGTCATGAACCGTCAGTGGTATGACCCGGCCCCTTCCGGACGGGTCATACCTAATAGTTATATCCCCAACATTAGGCCCCAGGTTGATGTCAACTTGTTCATATCAATCTTCAACACTTAGAAAAATCCTTCCTCATCTGTCCTTGTGGGGTCTTGTAACCCGCCATGACGTCATCTCCTAGAATTGTGGTAATCCGTCATGACGTCATCTCAAATTAGTATCACACAAGGCCCAAAACTGAATATGCCTTCACTTTTAATGAATCTCCGAAAATCAAGGCGTCTGCGCTGTCACTTATCCGTTTTTCAGCCTCCTCGATTCCCGCGCATGCCACTTATCCTTTTGCCTTATAAATAGGCAGGAGTCCCTTTCACTTTCCCCCCTTGCCTCCTCATCTTCATCTTCTTCCTCGTGAAGCCTCCCGCACCCGAGCTCTGGCACCGCCGTCGACCTTCGCCTCTGCCTCAACTGCGGCCGCTGCATCAACTTGAACAGACCAGAGTTCATCCACGTGCATCCGCTGTTCAACAGCCCCGGTAAGTTTTTCTCATTTCCTCATCATAGATCCCATTAGGTTTTCTTCGAGTTCTTCTATGTTCATCTCCGTTCCTCTTAGTTCATCCCCGTCCTTTGCGGTTTTGGTCCAAACATAGTGCTCCTCCTGTGCGGCATTAGTTGTAGTACTCATTTTTGATATTTGAACACCTCCTCTGCATGAGAGATCCAACAAATACTGTGTCCCTAGTAAGCCTCTACTAGACTAGCTCGTTGATCAAAGATGGTTAAGGTTTCCTAACCATAGACATGTGTTGTCATTTGATAACGGGATCATATCATTAGGACAATGATGTGATGGACAAGACCCATCCGTTAGCTTAGCATATTGACCGTTCAGTTAATTGCTATTGCTTTCTTCATGTCAAATACATATTCCTCCGACTATGAGATTATGCAACTCCCAGATACCGGGGGAATACTTTGTGTGCTATCAAACGTCACAAAGTAACTGGGTGATCATAAATATGCTCTACAGGTATCTCCGGAGGTGTTTGTTGAGTTGTCATAGATCGATATTAGGATTTGTCACTCCGAGTATCAAAGAGGTATCTCTGGGCCCTCTCGGTAATACACATCATAAGAAGCCTTGTAAGAAAAGTGACTAATGAGTTAGTTGCAGGATGATGTATTACGGAACGAGTAAAGAGACTTGCCGGTAACGAGATTGAACTAGGTATGAAGATATTGACGATCGAATCTCGGGCAAGTAACATACCAATAGACAAAGGGAATTACGTTGTTGTCCTAACAGTTCAACTGATAAAGATCTTCGCAGAATATATAGGAGCCAATATAGGCATCCAAGTTCCGCTATTGGTTGTTGACGGGAGAGGTGTCTCGGTGATGTCTACATAGTTCTCGAACCCATAGGGTCCGCACGCTTAATGTTCCTTGACGATATAATGTTATATGAGCTATATGATTTGGTGACCAAATGTTGTTCGTAGTCCTGGATGTGATCACGGCCATGACGAGGAGTCTCGAAATGATCGAGAGGAAAAGATTGATATATAGGAGGATGATATTCAGACACCGGAAGTGTTTCGGAGTGTACCGGGTGGTCATCAGAGTACCGGAGGGGGTACTGGACACCCCGGGAGGTTAGTGGGCCTATTCGGCCATTAGAGGGGATTACACTAGCCCACAAGGTGCTGGCGCACCCCCATGGCTGTCGCCCAAGTGGGGAAAGGAAAAGGGGGATGATTCGGCCTCCCCCTTCCTTCCTCTTCCCCCTTTCCTTCCCCCTTCGACAAATATGGCAAGGGGCGGAGCCCAAGTAGGATTTGGACCTACTTGGGGAACCTCTTGGCCTCTCCTCTCTCCCTCCCACATATATATATGTGGGAGGGGGCGCCTAGCACACCCAGAACATTATCTTATCCGTGTGCAGCGCCCCATCTACCATTTACACCCCCGATTATATTTTCGTAGTGCTTAGGCGAAGCCCTGCGGAGATAGATTCGCCATCACCGTCACCACGCCGTCGTGCTGCCGGAACTCATCTAGTACCTCGTCGTATTGCTGGATCAAGAAGGCGGAGGACGTCACCGAGTTGAACGTGTGCAGAACACGGAGGTGTCGTACGTTAAGTACTTGATCGGTTGGAGCACTAAGAAGTTCGACTACATCAACTGCATTGTTCAATGCTTCCGCTTACGGTCTACGAGGGTACATAGTTACACTCTCCCCTCTCAGTTCTATGCATCTCCATGGATAGGTCTTGCATGTGCGTAGATTTTTTTATTTTCCATGCAACATTTCCCAACAGCGGCATCCAAGCCAGGTCTATGCGTAGATGATATGCATGAGTAGAACAGAAAGAGTTGTTGGCAGTGATAGGCATACTTCTTACCACCAACGTCTTATTTTGATTCGGAAATATTGTGGGATGAAGTGGCCCAGACCAACCTTACATGTCCACGCACATGTGACCGATTCCACTGACAGACATGCAACAAGTTTTGCATAAAGGTGGCTGGCGGGTGTCTGTTTCTCCTACTTTAGTTAAATTGAATTTGACTATGATCGGTCCTTGAAGAAGGTTAAAACAGCTAACTTGATGAATCACCGTTGTGGTTTTTGCATAGGTAAGAACGGTTCTTGCTAGAAGCCCGTAGCAGCCACGTAAAACTTGCAACAACAAAGTAGAGGATGTCTAACTTGTTTTTGCAAGGCATGTTGTGATGTGATATGGTCAAGATATGATGTGATATATGTTGATGTATGAGATGATCATGTTTTGTAATATAGACAACGGCAGGAGCCTTAGGGTTGTCTCTTTATTGTATGAAGTGCAAGCTCCATGCAATTGCTTTACTTTATCACCATGCGTTAGCGATAGTTGTAGAAGCAATAGTTGGCGTGACAACATCGATGCAACGATGCTACGATGGAGATCAAGGTGTCGAGATCGTGATGATGCTTTGGAGATGGAGATCAAAAGCAAAAGATGATGATGGCCATATCATGTCACATATTTTGATTGCATGTGATGTTTATCTTTTATGCATCTTATTTTGCTTAGAACGGCGGTAGCATTATAATATGATCCCTTCACTTAATTTCAAAATAAAAGTGCACTACTAGGGAAAAGCTAGCAGTTGCGCGGGTTTTAGGCCTATCAGTAGCGCGGGCTGGAGCGCTCTTTGATGCACGACGCTTCTGACTATAGGTTAGCGATGGCGTGCCTCAACCCACGCTTCTGCTATGTCGATTTAGTAGTAGCGCTTTCCCGAGGAGCGCTCTTGGTAATTAGTAGTAGCGCTTCTCCCTGCCCAGCTTAGTACTATTATTTAGTATTTTATTTCTTTTTTATTTCATGTTGTATTCATACACCTTTACACAAGTTTTCATACAACAGGAATTTAGAGATTGTTTTTACATCATAATGAGTTATTACATCATGGGGTGAAAGAACCGTGGACTAGTTTCAAGTGGATGTCCATCCACTTGAAACTAATCCACGGTTCTTTCACCCAATGATATAATAAATATCATCATCATGATATCATTAACAACTTATCATCATAATACATCATTGTCATATAACACCTCCTCAAGATCATCGTTTTCATGAATGAGACATCACATAGCAAATTGGTCACTAGTCGTAATCACAACTACTCCTCATCATCAACTCTAACACATTGTGCCACATAATAAACATATTGTACCTCATAGGACCTACTACATTCTCTTAGTACCTACTATATTCTCTAAGGTAAAATAGCAAAAAAACAAGATAGCCCCTGACTCTCCATTATGGAGAATGGAGATTATCCTGTCTCCAATTCCTGCCTTTCGCTTAATGTTACTTCCAAGAACCTCCTTACGAATGTCCAAACATTTTTTCCATTCTTTCATTAGCATATGTTCACCGGTTTTAGAAATCCGATATGCACAGGTGAGATCCGTAGGTTGACCTGGCTGTATGTTCAGAACTGCAAGGAAACCATTCTGATACATCAGATGAGGCACACAATCCATCGGGATTTTCTGTTAAAAACATAGTGATAACTTCGTAGTTAGCAATGATGTACTTGTTTTAGAAGTATGCAAAAGATGCACGGATGTCGTAATAGTAAAAAAACCTTACCAGTTTATCTCCATAGAAGTTATCGTGGTTCAACACGTGCACTAGTGGCACGTATTCACCATAATTTGGAGGAGTTCGATAATAGGTATTGTAATTCTCAAGATAAGTACAAAATGCGATCAGATGACTTTTCTCCTTATAAGTTAATTCAGAGCCATCGGTGTAGTGTGTTTTGTGTACCATCTTCTGCACATTCTTTGAAGAATCAAAATAAGCTGTCAATGGAAATAAGCTGTCAACTATTTTGAAATAAACAATATAAATTAGTTAATAACTATGTTTGAGAAACTCACCTAGCGGTAGAATCGAAAGCGTATCAACAAGGACCCAAATGTCCATATTGTCTTGCTCGATGTTAGGATCACCAAGATCCATGGTGACAATCATACCCTCATAAAAACCATACATTTTGCAAAGTGCTTCCCAATTTTGGCAACCAAAATGGGTTATGCTCTGAGAATTGTACATATTTACTTCAAAATCCATATCATGATGGGTCCTTAGGATTATTTTCTTTGTTTCAAAATTTTCATGGTCTTCAAAACCCATCCTCTCCAAGACATAGCGTCTTGCATGGCATGTGATAAGCTAGTCGAATTGTAAAAGATGAAAATTAGACGTTTAAATAGTTTAAGTCATGCTTAATTACGAAAAAACACTTGTCGTCGTTGCGTACCGTTTCAACATCGAAGGTCTCCTCGAGCTTAATGCTGAAGCGCCGATCTTCGTCCAGCTGAAGGAACCTGTCGCACAGACCTCGATCGTCGTGGCACCAGCTGCACTCCCCCGGGAGACTTTCTTCATTCGAGTACGACATTTCCTACGGTCATAATTCAAAGATTAAACTTGTAAAATTAAATATATGTACTAAAATACTAAATTAGATCATTATTTTTCGAGAAAATCCATGCCACTCAATATTTCCTACATATTTTAGCACAAGTCATGCCAGAATTCACGGAAAAATCTGGCATGACCTTTGCTAAAAATGGACATATCGAGCGCCTAAAATTTTCCGGAACGGAAATTAATCAACACTCCGGCAAAACATAGGCCACTCGGAGGTGTAACCTAAACATGACCGGCCACTTGGGCAACCACATATCCTATTTGAGCAACACAAGATATACATGGAGATTTGGCTGGTCTCACCTCGAGGTCAGAGGGGGTCGGTGACGGGGACGACGGCGGGGATGATGGAGGGGCTACTTGATTTCTGCAAAAGCAAAAACCCTATAAGTTATCACTAATACATTCCAAATAATTGCTTAAACTAAAAAAATAAAAATAAATATGACATGTTCAACTAGTTCTATTAATTCAACTAGTTCTTACTAAATATAAACTTACTATAAATAGAAAAAAAACTAGTTCTTTCTAAAAATAAAGTAGTTCAACTAGTTATATTAATTATCTTACTAAAAGTACATTAGTTCTATTAAATCAACTATTTCAACTAGTTTATTAATTTACTTACTAAACTAGTTCAACTAAAACTAAACTAGTTCAAGTAGTTTATTAATTTACTTACTAATTATTTTAAACACTTGCTAAAAACAATAAAAAAAACTACATTATACAATAGTAAAAAACATCCACTATTAACCATACTACCCTAGTTAACTAGTACCATCACTACTACTAATTAACATCTACTACTACTAAAAATCATTATCTATGAACCCTAAATTAACATCTACTACTACTAAAAAACATCTAGTACTAACTAAGTAGAGAGAAAGGGGGTGGGGGGGTGGGGGCTTACAGAAAGGGGAGAGACGGTGGCGGGAAGGTGCTCGGCGACGGAGAGGTAGGGGCGGCGAGGGCGGGCTCGGGATCGGGAGGCGGCGGTGCTGGGCGGGCTCGGGCGGCGGCGGTGAGGTCGAGGGCGGCGGCGGTGAGGTCGAGGGCGGTGACTAGGGGTGGAATTCGAGCCGAGTCGAGCCAACTCGGCTCGACTCGCTAGAGCTCCTTTCGTTAATGAGCTAGCTCGACTCGACTCGTTACTACAACGAGCTCAAATCCAAGATTGGCTCGACTCATTTCGTTTGCGAGCTAGCTCGTTTGGCTTGTTAAGCTCGTTATAGGTATGACCATAAAACCTTAGGATTATGATAAAAATTTATTAAATGGGAATGTAACATGTACATATTAAACATATATGATGTTCACAAACAATTGTAATTATCTTAACTTACAATTGTTAGTACCATCAACATGTCAGCAAGTCAATAACATGTACATGACCACAATAATTAGCAAGTCGGCGGCATGTACGTGACCACAATTCCACATACAATGGTACACGACCACAATAATCAATAAGTTAGCAACATGTACATTTACCCGAGAGGTGGGTTTACGCAGCACTGCCGCTGTCGTGAACTCATGATTCAGAAATAGATGAGACAGGATGGGAATCGACAGATTGGTCTCTCGCTATTGTGGCGTGCATCTCCTAGGTGGTTGGGCCTAGTGTTATGTGGATGGGCCCTTGTGCCTATGCGACGTCTGGTATGCAAGATGGTGCTGTGTGGGTGAGTTTTATAACGAGCCTAACGAGTTACACGAGTACTCGCGATCTCGGTTCATTTAACTTGGTCTATAAACGATCTTAAAATAAAGCTTGGCTCGACTCGTTATTCTTCGAGTTTGAGTCGATTCGAGCCAAGTCACGAGTTACTCGTTTAGCTCGCGAGTTGCGAGCTTTTTTTCCAGCCCTAGCGGCGACGGTGAGGTCGAGAGAGGCGGCGGGCGGTGGCGGTGAGGGCAGGCTCGGGCGGCGGTGACAGAGGAGTAGAGGAACAGGGGGGGGGGGGGGAATGGAGGACTTAGCAAAATTTTGAGCCTGCGGGTGGTTATGTCGAACTTGCAGTAGCGCACTTTAGTAAACGCGCTATAGCTAACGTAGCAATAGCGCGTTTTACGTAAAAACGCTACTGATAAGTCTAAGCACGCATCAAAAATATACATTGGTCATCATTGATCTTTTTGTGTAGAATCTAAATAGTCAACATGAATCCTCACAGTACCTATATAGGCACTGGTGAAGATTCATATTGCAGCCACAAATCCTACACATATAGTTCAATGAAGACCAAGTGCTCGAATAGTTTGAGAAGTAACATATTTAAGGTGGTAAACACCTTGTTCGCTTAGCAGTATGGGACTAATTAAACTTAATTAGGTGCAATACTTAGCAGCAGCGAGTTTTGAAGAAAAACGCTGCTACTAAGTACTTTAGTAGTAGCACCTCTAGGGAAGGGCGCTACTACTATATCTAGCCTGGAGGCAACGCCGTGGCAATTATAGTAGTTCACCTAGAGCGCTACTGCTACCGCATTATTAGTAGCGAGCTTTCGTTAAGCTCGCTACTGCTAATTAGCAGTAGCGTTTGTTTTTAAACCGCGCTGCTTCTAAGTTTCCATGTATAAGGTTTTCCCTAGTAGTGGTGTTCTCCCTGAGTATGCATAGTTGCTACAGTTCGTCGTATCGAGACACCACATGATGATCGGGTGTGGTTGACTCTACGTTCACATACAACGGGTGTGAGACAGTTTTGCACATGCAGAATACTTGGGTTAAACTTGACGAGCCTATCATGTACAGATATGGTCTCAGAACACTGGACACCAAAAGGTCGAATGTGTGTCATATAGTATATATGATCAACATAGAGATGTTCACCATTGATGACTACCCCATCTCGCGTGATGATCGGACATGGGTTAGTTGATTTGGATCATGTATCACTTAGATAACTTGAGAGATGTTAATTTAAGTGGGAGTTCATTAGTAATTTGATTAATTGAACTTAAATTTATCATGAACTTAGTCTTAATAGTTTTTGCATATCTATGTTGTAGATCAATAACTCGCGATTTAGCTCCCTTATTTTTTATATGCTCCTAGAGAAAACTAAGTTGAAAGATGATAGTACCAATGATGCGGACTGGGTCCGTGATCTTAGGATTATCCTCATTACTACACAGAAAAATTATGTCCTTAATGCACCGCTAGGTGACAGGCCTATTGCGGGAGCAGATGCACACATTATGAACGTTTGGGAAGATCGATATGATGACTACTTAATAGTTTAGTGCGCCATGCTTTAAGGCTTAGAACCGGGATTTCAAAAACATTTTGAACGCCACGGAGCATAAGAGATGTTCCAAGAGCTGAAAATTGGTATTTCAAATTCACGCCCGTGTCGAGAGGTATGAGACCTCGGACAAGTACTTTGCCTACAAGATGGAGGAGAATAGCTCAGCGAGTGGGCATGTACTCAAAATGTCTGGGTACTACAATCGCTTGAATCAAGTGGGAATTTATCTTCCAGATAAGATAGTGATTGATAGAGTTCTCTTGTCACTATAGCCAAGCTACTAGAACTTCGTGATGAACTACAATATGCAAGAGATGACGAAAACAATTCTCGAGCTCTTCGCGATGCTGAAATCAACGAAGGTAGAAATCAAGAAAGAGCATCAAGTGTTCATGGTTAACAAGACCACTAGTTTCAAGATAAAGGGCGAGGGAAAGAAAGGGAACTTCAAGAAGAATGTCAAGCAAGTTGCCACTCACGTGAAGAAGCCCAAAGCTGGACCCAAGCCTGAAACTAAGTGCTTCTACTACAAAGGAAATGGTCCCTGGAAGTGGAACTGCCCCGAATACTTGGCGGATAAGAAGGATGGCAAAGGGAACAAAGGTATATTTGATATACATGTTATTGATGTGTATTTTACTAGTGTTCGTAGTAACTCCTGGATATTTGATACCGGTTCAGTTACTAAGATTAGTAACTCGAAACAGGAGTTGAAGAGACTAGTTAAGGGCGAGGTGACGATGTGTGTTGGAAGTGATTCCAAGGTTGATACAATCACCATCGCACACTCCCTCTACCTTCGGATTAGTGTTGAACCTAAATAAATGTTATTTGGTGTTTGCGTTGAGCATGATATGATTAGATCATGTTTATTGCAATACGTTTATTAATTTCAGTCAGATAATAATTGCTGTTCTGTTTACATTAATAAAACCTTCTATGGTCATACACCTAATGTGATTTGTTTATTGAATCTCAATCATAGTGATATACATATTCATCATATTGATGCCAAAAGATACAAAGTTGATAATGATAGTGCAACATACTTGTGGCACTGCCGTTTAGGTCATATTGGTGTAAAGCGCATGAAGAAACTCCATTTGGATGGACCTTTGGAATCACTTGATTATGAATCATTTGATACTTGCAAACCATGCCTCATGGGCAAGATGACCAAAACTCCATTCTCCGGAACAATGAGCAAGCTAATGACTTATTGCAAATAATACATATCTATGTATGCGGTCCGATGAGTGTTGAAGCACGTGGCGGGTATCGTTATTTTCTGACCTTCACAGATGATTCGAGTAGGTATGGGTATATCTACTTGATGAAACACAAGTCTGAAACATTTGAAAAGTTCAAAGAATTTGAGAGTGAAGTGGAGAATCAGCATAACAAGAAAATAAAGTTTCTATGATCTGCTCGCAGAGGCGAATATTAGAGTTAGGAGTTTGGCCTTCATTTAAAACAATGTGGAATTGTTTCACAACTCACGCCACCTGGAACACCACAACGTAATGGTGTGTCCAAACGTCATAACTGTACTTTATTGGATATGGTGCGTTCTATGATGTCTCTTACCGATTTACCACTATCATTTTGGGGTTATGCATTAGAGACAGACGCATTCACATTAAATAGGGCACCATCTAAATCCATTGAGACGACACTGTATGAACTATGGTTTGGCAAGAAACCTAAGTTGTCGTTTCTTAAAGTTTGTGGTTGCGAAACTTATGTCAAAAGGCTTCAGCCTGATAAGCTCGAACCCAAATTGGAGAAGTTCGTCTTCATAGATACCCTAAGGAAACAATGGGGTACACCTTCTACCACAGATCCAAAGGCAAGATCTTTGTTGCCAAGAATGGAACATTTCTAGAGAAGGAGTTTCTCTCGAAAGAAGTGAGTGGGAGGAAAGTAAAACTTGATGAGGTAATTGTACCTTCTCTCGATTTGGAAAGTAGGACATCAGCGAAAACTATTCCCGTGATGCCTACACCAACTAGAGAGGAAGCTAATGATAATGATCATGAAACTTTGGATCAAGTTACTACTGGACCTCATAGGTTGAACAGAGCACGTTACGCACCAGAGTGGTATGGTAATCCTGTCCTGGAAGTCATGTTATTATACCATGGTGAACCTACGAAATGAAGGAGCTATGATGAGCCCAGATTCTGATAAATGGCTTGAGGCCATGAAATCTGAGATAGGATCCGTGTATGAGAACAAAGTATGGACTTTGGTGGATTTTCCCGATGATCGGCAAGCCATAAAGAATAAATTGATCTCTAAGAGGAAGACGGACGCTGACGGTAATATCAGTGTCTACAAAGCATGACTTGTTGCAAAAGGTTTTCGACAAGTTCAAGGGGTTGACTATGATGAAACTTTCTCACCCGTAGAGATGCTTAAGTCTGTCCGAATCATGTTAGCAATTGCCACATTTTATGATTATGAAATGGATGTAAAAAACATTGCATTACTTAACGGGTTTCTTGAGGAAGAATTGTATATGATGCAACCGAAAGTTTTTGTCGATCCTAAAGGTGTTAACAAAGTGTGCAAGCTCCAGCGATCCATCTATGGACTGGTCCAAGCATCTCGGAGTTGCAATATACGCTTTGATAAGGTGATCAAAGCATATGGTTTTGTACAGACTTATGTGAAGCATGTATTTACAAGAAAGTGAGTGGGAGCTCTGTAGCATTTATGATATTATATGTGGATGACATATTGCTGATTGTAAATGATATAGAATTTCTGGATAGCATAAAAAGGATACTTGAAGAAGAAATTTTAAATGAAAGACCTCGGTGAAGCTACTTAAATATTGAGCCTCAAGATCTATAGGGATAGATCGAGACACTTAATAGGACTTTCACAAAGCACATACCTTGGAAAAGTTTTGAAGAAGTTCAAAATGGATCAGTCTAAGAAAGGGTTCTTGCCTGTGTTGCAAGGTGTGAAGTTGAGTAAGACTCAAAGCCCGACCACGGCAGAAGATAGAGAGAGAATGAAAGTCATTCCCTATGCCTCAGCCATTGGTTCTATAAAGTATGCCATGCTGTGTACCAGACCTATTGTGTGCCTTGCCATGAGTTTCGCAAGGGGGTACGATAGTGATCCAGGAGTGGATCACTGGACAACGGTCAAAATTAGCCTTAGTTACCTAAGAGGACTAAGGAAATGTTTCTCGGTTATGGAGGTGATAAAGAGTTCATCGTAAAGGGTTACGTCGATGCAAGCTTTAACATCGATTCAGATGACTCCAAGTCTCATTCTGGACACGTATTGAAAGTGGGAGCAATTAGCTAGAGTAGCTCCATGCAGAGCATTGTAGACAAAGAAATTTGCAAAATACATACGGATCTGAATGTGGCAGACCCGTTGACTAAACCTCTCTCACAAGCATGATCACACCTTAGTACTCTTTCGGTGTAAATCACATGGTGATGTGAACTAGATTATCAACTCTAGTAAACTCTTTGAGTGTTGGTCACATTGTCGGTGTCGAAACCGGCGGATCTCAGGTATGGGGGTCTCGAACTGTGCGTCTAAGGCTAATGGTAATAGGAGGCGGGGGACACAATATTTACCCAGGTTCGGGCCCTCTCTATGGAGGTAATACCCTACTTCCTGCTTGATTGATCTTGATGAATATGAGTATTACAAGAGTTGATCTACCACGAGATCGTAATTGCTAAACCCTAGAAGTCTAGCCTATGAGGTTATGATTGTTGTGGCTAAACCCTAGAAGTCTAAACCCTCCGGTTTATGTAGACACCGGGAGGGGCTAGGCATGTACAAAGTCGGTTACAGAGAAAGGAATCTACATATCTGAATCACCAAGCTTGCCTTCCATGCAAAGGAGAGTCCCATCCGGACATTGGACGAAGTCTTCTATCTTGTATCTTTATAGTCCAACAGTCTGGACCAAGTATACAGTCCGGCTCTCCGAGGACCCCTTAATCCGGGACTCCCTCAGTAGCCCCTGAACCAGGCTTCAATGATGATGAGTCCGGCGCGCAGATTGTCTTCGGCATTGCAAGGCGGGTTCCTTCTCCGAATACTCCAACATAGCCTTCCGAACATAGAAAACGTGACCGGCTATGCAAAACCAGTTCCACAAACAACCGTAGAGAGTATAGTATTTACGAGTCCAATCCACTGACAATTTTGGCAGCACGACATTACGTCATTACCCGGCCATTACTTTGAATCGTTTTCTAGCCTGCCACTCCATGTTTCAAGAGGTGGTTTTTTTTGGCATGCCTTGTCAAAGCAGATATCGTTTCCCCTTATTGCAGGATTTTCATCAACACGGGCGTGGGTAACCCAACCATTCTGTCGGCATGATTCCTTGGGAATAGGCATGTTTTAAGGCCACGGAGGGGATGCTTAATATTCGTCGCCTTTATAAAGGGGCTAAGGCATGTCCTTTTCCTTCCATGCTAATTCTTTCCTCCACCCCCACCTCAAGTTCCAACACCCAATGGTCAATCCAGTCGCTTCGAGCTTCCAGCCATGTCCGGACCTGGCCTTCAAGGCCGGTGGATGGCCTCTTCTGTCACAGACGAAGATATCTCGAAGCTCAGGGAGGCAAGATACTTGACTGCGGAAATCTACCATAGGCTTCCTTCTCAAGGGACGGTTATTCCTACTCCCAGATCCAATGAGAGTGTCGTGTTTATCTCTCACTTCCTTCGAGGGCTTGGGTTTGCTCTTCATTCCTTCGTTCGAGGGGTCAAGTTTTATTACGGGCTAGATTTCCACAATCTAGCCCCGAACTCCTTCCTCCACATCTCGGCGTTCATCACCACGTGCGAGGCCTTCCTCCGTATTTCCCCACACTTCGGCTTATGGCTTAAGACCTTTAACGTGAAACCAAAGGTAATCGACGTGAAACAAGAAGAGTGCGGAGGCGCTTCAATAAGCAAGCTTATCAACTCCTCATGGCCGAAGGGCTCCTTCGTAGAATCTTCTGACTTATGGCAACGGGAGTGGTTGTACATCACTTAACCCCGCGGTAAAAAGCGGGCAGCCACACCCACGTTTCAGTCTGGCCCTCCGCCACAGATTGCATCGTGGATTAACAAGGGTCTGGACTGGGGATCTACTGATGAAGTGCGAACGCTGCAAAGCCGCATTCGGAGCCCAATTGAGAAGGACACTGGTCTCATCGATGTAATCCAAGTAATGCTAGTCCGCCGGATCCTACCGTGTCAGCGACGCCCTCTCCGCATCTGGGAGTTTAATTCGGAAGGTCCATGGACTCTTCATCACCTCTCTGGCACGATGCTTAGAGAGATGTGGAAATTGTTCTTCAATGCACGAAAACAGTGGCCAGATACTACAGAAGACATTGGTCTTGACTGCAATCATCCCGATACTCCGGTAAGCACTTAACTCCTGAACATAGTTTTGTCAGATGCCTCATAACAATGTACTGATAAAACATTCCTCGGCCAGGGCTGGTTAAATAAGGCGGAGAGAATTAGGTGTTCGACTCCACTTCCCGAAGACTCTGCCGATCCGATGTTAATAGGATGCTGGCTCCGGCACCATATCAAGTGCCGGCGGGGGAAGATAAGGAGGAGAGCAAAGAGGAGCAAGGTGGCCTCCATTCTGGAGGAACACTAGGCAATTTATCCGGAGAGATTGGAACTTCCACTTCCGAAGACGAAAGGGAAGGGCAAAATGACATCCGTACTCCTCACGGGAAGAAGAGGACCGCCTCCGAAGACTCGAGAAGAGAAGTTTCTAAGCGGGGGAGGGTATCCCAGTCAGGGGATGCTGCTGACACACAGTCATCCCGTAAAGAGAGGCCCTTAGCCGAATCGTAAGTGAATTAGGGTGTTTTTAAACATGTCCCGTTCTTTCCTCGCTATAAGGGTAATATTTTAAACAGATGTTTGCAGTCCGGCACACAACCCTCCTCAACAGTCCTCCTCTTTGGGGGATCTACTTCCGGAGATGATGGAGAGCGAGATGCCTCCACAGATCTCCATGCCTGATAACGCGGACGACGCCGAGGTGTCGTCCCAGAGGATCTTTCCCGATCTGCGAGTGGCTCAAGGGGCAGCGAAGACCGGGGCCAAAGGTAATACTTCGGCCCCCCAGGGTCCTGGATGTGCGGCCCCTACATGGAACAACAAAAGTCCCGGACTATCGAATGTCCAAGGGACGACGCTACCTGGAGATGCCGGATACATTGATGGACATATTGCAACATGCCTCCGTCTCAGAGGAACATCGTACCTTGATGGGTACGGTGTTTGAAAGAGTTCGGTCCACAAAAAGCGGATTGAAGGAAGCCTTTTCTAGCCTACTAAGAGGCTTCGAGGTACGTAGTGTGATTTCTATTATATTGTAAGTGCAAATTGCACCTGTGTATAGATAGTAGCCCCTGAGACTCTGGTTGACATCCAAAGGGATGCGATCAGAGGATCAAAAATATATGCCCAGGAAATGATCTGACTAATTGAAACATAGGTTTTTACATCCATGGCGACTGCCCAAGCTACCGAGGTAGCACGTCTGAAGAAGAAACTTGATGTGGCGGATGATGACATCACGCTTATTAACATGCGGCTCAACGAGGCGCAGGGTATGTCTTTGGGGCATTTAGTACATGCTAGTATTATAAAATGAGCGTGATACTGATTATTTGTATATGCATAACTGTTGATAGTGCCGCCGCAGTTGAAACCCTTCGGGCGGAACTTGCCCGGGCCAAGGTGCAAGCCAGGATGAGTAATGCAGCTGCCGAAAAGGTAGCCGCCGAATTAAAAGTCGAGCAGACTGCTCGGCGTTAGTGCGAGAAGATGATATCTACCATGGCACTTGACCTGAAGGATGCCACTAGCCGATGCCAAGTTCTTGAGAAAGATAACAAAGCCAAAACGGCCGATCTTGACAAGGACTTACAAGAGGCGAAGGAAGCCCGGTCTGAGTCTAGAGCAGCTCGGGAGGAGATCCGACAAGCTGGGGAGATTGCGGCTGGTAAGCCCTTTTTATTGCAAACTAAGTTTGGCGATCTGAAGTATGCGCCGCTTAATCAACTGTGGAGTTCTCCAAACTCCTTTATGGACCTGTCGAAGAGTGCTGCAGATGCAAATCAGTTTTTCCACGTGCAAGAAGGACATGCGACAGAGAAGCTATTTTGGTCACAATTTGGCACACCGAAGCCTCCACAGTTAAACGAACAGATGGCCCAGTGGGCCGAGCTCCACAAGATGTCCGGCACTGCCATGAAGGATGTCATAGCCCGGGTGTGGCCAACTGAACCCATTCCGAATAGTTATTTTG
The DNA here is from genome assembly GCA_021605145.1 of Aegilops bicornis. Classification (NCBI taxonomy): domain Eukaryota; kingdom Viridiplantae; phylum Streptophyta; class Magnoliopsida; order Poales; family Poaceae; genus Aegilops; species Aegilops bicornis. Next base: position 29,293,383 of record CM038671.1, on the reverse strand, counting down.
GTTTCGTGCGGAAACTTGTTAATGTGGTGCCGCGTATCGATGCTGTGAAGCGGTCAACGTGCATAGAAGGTGCACGGATGGCCCTTTCCCGTGTCAAGATGTACTGGGCGAAGATGCAGGCCACCGATATTGCAGCGCAGAGTCCACCTGAAGGCAAGGACCTTAACATGCCAGAACATTACTTTGAATATGTCCTAGAGGGTGCCTCCTTGATAGAGGGTCAGTGCTCGAAAAATATTATGTTCGAGTAAAGTGTATCAAAATTGTAATGACAATATTATTATATATTTAAGGCTATGTTTTTATACTTTTTGCCCAAAAAGTTTTGGTTCCTCCTATGCGGCCGTCTTTTTTATATATACAATCTGAAAGTTTGCACTCGTCGGCTTCAGCCCTCTCACGTATAACTGCTACGTCTTGAGCTTGCGTTGGTTTTCCCCGAATAGGAGAGGATGATGCAGCAAAGTAGCGTAAGTATTTCCCTTGGTTTTTGAGAACCAAGGTATCAATCCAGTAGGAGGCCACGCACAAGTCCCTCGTACCTGCACAAAACGATAGCTACTCGCAACCAACGCGATTAGGGGTTGTCAATCCCTTCACGGTCACTTACGAGAGTGAGATATGATAGAGATGATAGATAATATTTATGGTATTTTTGGTATAGAGATGCAAAGTGAAAAGTAAAAGGCAAAGTAAAAACAAAGCAAGTATAAAAGTGATGGAGATTGATATGATGAGAATAGACCCGGCGGCCATAGGTTTCACGAGTGGCTTCTCTCAAGAGCATAAGTATACTACGGTGGGTGAACAAATTACTGTTGAGCAATTGACAGAATTGAGCATAGTTATGAGTATATCTAGGTATGATCATGTATATAGGCATCACGTCCGAGAAAAGTAGACCGAAACGATTACGCATCTACTACTATTACTCCACTCATCGACCGCTATCCAAAGATGCATCTAGAGTATTAAGTTAAAAACAGAGTAACGCCTTAAGCAAGATGACATGATGTAGAGGAATAAATTCATGCAATATGATAAATACCCCATCTTGTTATCCTCGATGGCAACAATACAATATGTGCCTTGCAACCCTTTCTGTCACTAGGTAAGGACACCGCAAGATTGAACCCAAAGCTATGCACTTCTCCGATTGCAAGAACTACCAATCTAGTTGGCCAAACCAAACGGATATTTCGAAGAGACTTGCAAAGATAACCAATCATACATAAAATAATTCAGAGAAGATTCAAATATTATTCATAGATAAGCTGGATCATAAACCCACAATTCATCGGTCTCAACAAACACACCGCAAAAAGAAGATTACATCGACTAGATCTCCACGAGAGAGGGGGAGAACATTGTATTGAGATCCAAAAAGAGAGAAGAAGCCATCTAGCTACTAGCTATGGACCCGAAGGTCTGAGGTAAACTACTCACACTTCATCGGAGGGGCTATGGTGATGATGTAGAAGCCCTCCGTGGTGGATGCCCTCTCAGGCGGAGCTCCGGATCAGGCCCCAAGATGGGATCTCGTGGATACAGGAAGTTGCGGCGGTGGAATTAGGTTTTGGCTCCCTGTTCCGATCGTTTGGGGGTACGTAGGTATATATAGGAGGAAGGAGTACGTCGGTGGAGCATCAGGGGGCCCACGAGGCGGGGCGCCCTAGGGGCGCCCCCACCCCGTGATCGCCTCTGTTACTTCTTGGAGTAGGGTCCAAGTCTCCTGGATCACGTTCGGTGAGAAAATCACGTTCGAAGGTTTCATTCCGTTTGATATTCCGTTTCTTGAAACACCAAATAGGCAAAAAACAGCAATTACAGGCTGGGCCTCCGGTTAATAGGTTAGTCCCAAAAATAATATAAAAGTGGAAAAAAAGCGAATATAGTCCAAAAACAGTAGATAAAGTAGCATGGAGCAATCAAAATTATAGATACGTTGGAGACGTATCAGGCATCTCCAAGCTTAATTCCTGCTCGTCCTCGAGCAGGTAAATGATAAAAAGAGAATTTTTGATGCGGAGTGATACTTTGGCATAATTTCAATGTAAATCTTCTTAATTGTGGTATGAATATTCAGATCCGAAAGAATTTCAAGACAAAAGTTCATATTGACATAAAAATAATAATACTTCAAGCTTACTAATCAAAGTAATCATGTGTTCTCAAAATAGCATTGCAAAAGAAAGTTCATCCCTACAAAATCATATACTTAGGCTATGCTTCATTTTCGTCACACAAAGATGTTCCCAACTTCTATACCCCTGATGACAAGCCAAGGAATTGTTTCATACTTAAATAATCTCAAACTTTTTCAACCTTCACACAATACATGAGCGTGAGCCATGGATATAGCACTATGGGTGGAATAGAATATGATGATGGGGATTGTGTGGAGAAGGCAAAAAGGGAGAAAGTCTCACATTGACGAGGATAATCAACGGGCTATGGAGATGCCCATCAATTGATGTCAACGTGAGGAGTAGGGATTGCCATGCAATGGATGCACTAGAGCTATGAATGCTCAACAAAAGAAAACTAGTGGGTGTGCATCCAACTTGCTTTCTCATGAAGACCCAGGGCATTTTAAGGAAGCCCATCGTAGGAATATACAAGCCAAGTTCTATAATGAAAAATTCCCACTAGTATGAAAAGACAACTCATGAGACTCACTACATGAAAAACATGGTGCTACTTTGAAGCACAATATATGAGACTCACTACGTGAAGAACAAGGTGCTACTTTGAAGCACAATATATGAGACTCACTACATGAAGAACAAGGTGCTACTTTGAAGCACAAGTGTGGAAAAGAGATAGTAGCATTGCCCTTTTTATTATTTTTTATTTTTTTGGGCCTTTCTTTGTTTTTGTTTTTCGCCTTTCTCTTTTTTTGGGCAATGCTCTAATAATGATGATCATCACTTCTATTGATTACAACATAAGGATTACAACTCGAAACTAGAACAAGATATGACTCTATATGAATGCCTCCGTGATGTGCAGGATGGTGCAATGAATCAAGAGTGACATGTATGAAAAATAATGCATCGTGGCTTTGCCACAAATACGATGTCAACTACATGATCATGCAATGGCAATATGACAAAAGTAAAGTATGTCATGATGATGATGAGCGGAACGGTGGAAATTTGCATGGCAATATATCTCGGAATGGCTATGGAAATGCCATAATAGGTAGGTATGGTGGCTGTTTTGAGGAAGATATAAGGAGGTTTATTTGTGATAGAGCGTATCATATCACGGGGTTTGGATGCACGGGCGAAGTTTGCACCAACTCTCAAGGTGAGAAAGGGCAATGCACGTTACCGAAGAGGCTAGCAAAGGCGGAAACACTAGTAGAAAAACACCTATTAGTCCCGGTTCGTAAGGGCCTTTAGTCCCGGTTCATGAACCGGGACTAATGGGTCGTTACTAATACCTCCCCCCTTTAGTCCCGGTTCTAACACGAACCGGGACAGATGGTCCTCCACGTGGCGGTCTTGCCGAGCCCGGCGAGGGAGTTGGTTCCCGGTTGGTGGCACCAACCGGGACCAAAAGGCATCCACGCGTCAGTATTCCAGTGGCTGGGGTTTTTGTTTTTTTGGAAGGGGGGGTGTTGGGGGTTTTGGGGGTTAATTTAGGTGTTTCATATATTGTGTTAGCTAGCTAATTAATAGAGAGAAGTGTCCTCTCTTATGTCCGTGCTTGGTCGACGCTACGTACTATATACATATAGCCCTCGACACGCTAGCTAGTAAGAAAATGAAGGGAACCATCGAAAGTACGTAAGTTAAATCATGCATACCGAGAGAAATGGTCGATCGACCTCTCCTTCTCCGAGAGATTGGTCGAACAATTTAAAATAAGTTTTCGTATCATGTACGTCCGACACTACTGGCTACATACATGTACAATATATAAGATTTCTCAATTACAGTCCCCTAGCATTTGAAATCAACTTCCACATGGTATTCTCCGGCTTTATTGATGACGTGGTCAAGAAAGAATCCCGCCAATTCCTCTTGAATTGCTTTAATGCGATCTGGTTCTAGGAGTTCATTCCGCATCTGCCACGTCTAATTTGAAGAAGGGGGTTAATTAATACATATATATGAATGAAACTCAATAGAAATGATGGTGTAATAAAATGAAATTGTGAATATTATTAATTGCTTACACACTTCATATTGTCTTGGAGAGTAGCCCCGCTTGTTTTTCAAAGTCGCGTTGTAGATGAACTCGCACACGTAGTATCCACAGAAATCATTCCCTTGTTCCTGACTCAAGCACTTTACGAGAAATAGTGGTCAATCAAACTGATAATGAAGCATTATAAATGGCATTGATGAAAGTATAGCTATAGAATCAACGGGAGATGCGCACAACTAGCTAGCCAGTAGTACTTCCTTTCGGGTATATATATCGCAGCTCCTTCGGCAGTCCGGAGCTTTTGCGGTGAACTGTTTCCAAACCCTGCAAGACAAAGAAAATAATTATTATTACTTGAGATATCAGGAAATGAACAAAAAGTTGCCGCTATGGTGCGATAATGATCGGTTAATTGAACTTACTTGCTGAGCATTTCAGTCATGTCCGCATAGGTGCTGGGATCTTTTCGTCTTGAGTCTAAGACGGTTATTAGTCCACGCTCAAGCTTAATCTCCAGAAGAATATAGTGGAACCTGCACACGCATGCATAACTCATCAGTTACATTACTATAACCTCGCTCGAGTAATAAGGGAAACCGAATATGCAAACGATCAGTAACACTCACTTGCCGTTATAAGGAAAGAGTATGGTATATTTGTTTTGATTTTTCATCAATGATTGTAGCAAGTTGTCCTCGGCCTCTTTGACGTGCTTTTCAACCAGAAATACATCTATGATATTTGTGTTAATGAACCCAATATCATAGATTTCATTTTTTTGCACTCGACGATCTTCAATCTGCATAATATATTGAGGATAATTAATTATAAATACATGCAATGAAAGAGCCGAGCTATATATAGAGACTTAATCACAGAAATAGTACTTACAGGCAGTAGCAAAAGACTGTTAATTTATTGATGGCCTTTTGATTGAAGAACGTGAAGAACTCCTCAAATGGAACACACAACAGATCAGTTCCAACGAGGTCGTGCTCCTCTTTAATGTTCAGATACAAACAATTCGTCCCCCCAGACTCTCTGCAGGTTTTCATGTACCAAGTATGGAATCTTCGCATCATCGTTGTTAGAGATTTTTCATCTTTGACGAGAGGCTTCCCGTACTAGTATCTCTGTGTTCTTCCACTTTCATGTATTCGTGAAGTGCATCGTCAGGCAGGTAATCTTGTAGATTGCCATAACCGGCCACCATCCCCGGAACATTAGCGACGATGTTGCCGCTAGACACATTGAGCGGGGGGCACGATTGGTTTGCTTGTTCGCCGAGCTGGTCAATTTTTTTCTTAGCTGCTCGTTCTTTTGCTCTTTGATGTCTGACAGTACTTCCCGACCGCTCCGCTTGGAGATATGTCTGTTCAGTAATGCGCTCATAGTTGGTTCTCGGCGGAGACTTTGCCGGTTTCCTCAGGGCAGCCAGAGTGCACTTTGCTTTCACCGGATCTACCTTCTCCTCCGGAGGTGGACGTCTCTTTGCTTTCAACCCTGCAAACCAGTCATCCACTTTGGTCTGCGCGATCTTCGCGTTTTCCTCCTCGGTCCTCTCGTACGGTAACTTCTCTGGAGTCTTCAGAGAAGGACCGTATATGTATTTCCTGTCGCCTTTGGTTGTACTGCTAGACGCCGGCAGAGCAGACAGAGCGGATGTCTTCTTTTTTGCTTGCTTACGAGGCGGAGGAGAAGGACTACGACGCGCCGGAGCAGCCGGAGCGGCGGCGGGGCTCTTCCGCCCTTGCTGACGAGGCGGAGAAGGAGGAGGCTGGCTGCTCGGGCGCATTGGCGTAGGCGGAGAAGGAGGCGGAGTGCCGCCACGTGCCGGAGAAGGAGGCGGAGTGCCGCCACGCGCCAGAGAAGGAGGCAGAGTGCTGCCACGCGTGCCCTGATCGTCACTGGCCGGAGGAGGAGGCGGTGGAGGAGGCGGAGTGCCCTGACTCGCCGGAGGAGGAGGAGGAGGCAGAGGCGTCCAGTTTGGAAGGTTGATGAGCTCCTTCCGCCATAGGCATGGAGTCTTTAGAGCAGAACCCAGCCTAGTCTCCCCTTCACCGGTAGGGTGGTCAAGCGGGAGGTCCTCAAATCCCTCCGTTATTTCATCCACCATCACCTTAGCATATCCTTCTGGAATCGGCTGGCAGTGATAAGTTGTGCCGGGTCCACTAGGATAAACTTGGCCAACAGCCGCCTTTACCTTCAAAGTCATCCATCGCGCCATAGTGTGGCAACTTTGAGACTCCGTGATACCATCCACGGGATAGCCGGCAAGAGCCGTCAAAACATGCTCCGGCTGAAGCAGCTCGGTGGAAGCCACGCTGCTTCTCCCCTGAGATGGCGGGGTAGCTTGGGGAAGCTTCGCAGGTCGTTTGCTGCGATCTGCTGCTTCTCGTTCCTCTAGCCCCATTACCCTTTCGTGCAGCGCTGCAGCTTGGTCCTGCTCCGGTTTCTTCCTCCTCTCGTGGGTTTTGTAACCCCTGCGTCCCGAAACCAACCTTCCACGAAGGGAGCTGGCGTGCCTCGTGTCCATCCAGTGGTGCTCAGGATTCCTAAGGGCCATTGTGAGCTCGTCCTTCTCCCTGTTTGGAAGGAACGTCCCTCGCTGCGCTGCATCGATATAGTGTCGAAGCTTCTGGTACCGGTATTTGCAGTTGCTCGTCCGTCCCACCGGCACTTCTCTACATTACGAGGTCCAAGGTTCCGCCAGCCCCGAAGAACCAAGTCCGGCAACGGTCTGGCCAGTACATTGTCTCTGGTTCCATCCCTTTTTTAAGAAGATCATGCTCAGCCTTGGACCACTTAGGCCGGGCTTTGAGGTAGCCACCGGACCCCGTGCGATGGTGAAGCTTCTTCTTCGCAGCATTTTGCTTGTTTGTCGCCGACATCTTCTTAATCTTTTCCGATGTCTTGTGGACCACAAATGCGGGCCAGTGATCTTTGATCTTCTCATATTTGCTGATGAATTCTGGTGTCTTATCTTTCTCGACAAACTGGTTCAGCTCTTTCCTCCACCTCCTCATTAGGGTTGCCATCTTCTTAAGAGCACAAGACTTGATTAATTGCTCTTTAACTGGCTTCTCCAGATCCTCCTCTGGCGGTATGGTGAAATTTGCCTTCAGCTCAGTCCAAAGATCTTCTTTCTGCATATCATTGACATAAGACACCTCAGGGTCTTCCTCCTTAGGCTTATACCACTGATGGATGCTGATCGGGATCTTGTCCCTAACAAGAACCCTGCACTGAGTAGAAAATTCCTTCCTTGTCCGCATGGGTTCAATCGCTTCACCGTCGGGCGCGATATCTATGATCTCAAACTTTTCATCCGAGCTCAACTTTTTCTTCGGGCCTCGTCTCCTTACCGAAGTTTTGCTCGATCCGGAGGGCTAGAAATTATAAGGAAGAAAGACGAGAGTAATTAATATGTGTACATATACCAAAACAATGGATGCATCAATTAACTACTCAGCACGGGCTTAACTAATATATATATACCTGGCCGGACTCGGTTCGATCACGGAGCGATCAAGACGGTCTCCTTCGCTTGTACCTCCATTGTGTCACCGAGCCATCATGAACATAGTCCTCTTCTTGTACCCGGCATTAATGGGTCGAAGCCATCATGAACATAGTCCTCTTCTTCACCCAGTCCGTGTCGTTGAGAAATGACGCAACTTCATCACTTCCTTGTGCGATTATGTGCCCCAACATCGCTTCTGCTTCTTCGTCTCGAGAGTGCTCCATAGTTTACGCAAATATTTACAACATGTCAATTATTATTCAAACATGGTACAGATGGATATATATATATATATATATATATATATATATATATATTAGTGGCAAACGTAGAACTAGCTAGCTAATCACAATAAGGAATCATGTTAGTTTGGGTGGCCTCGAGAGAGTTAATTTGTCGGGTAGGGGCGCGGCGGGAGGGGGTAGGAGACCAACATCGTTTTCTCTCTAGGGTTTGGGGTCGCCTCGACACAACGCTTCAAGGGTTAATTTGGGTGGTCTCGAGAGCGTTAATTTGTCGGGTAGGGGCGCTGCGGGAGGGGGTAGGAGACCAACATCGTTTTCCCTCTAGGGTTTGGGTGTCCTCGAGAGTTTTGGTCGAGCGAGAGGGCCGAGGGGGGTGCTACCGTTGTATAAGTTATCACGGTCGAGTGGGGGTATATATATCGACCACCCCTCATGTCGAAGTTATCTCGAGGGAGTTATATCAACAACGACGCGACAAACATATACATGGGAAAATAATGTTATCGGGGAGGGGGTATCGGTACCCCCCCCCTCGTGTTGAAGTTTCTTCTTTCTCCTCTATTCCTTTCTTCTTCTTCTACTCTTCTTTTTCTTCTTCTCGCGAGAAAGGAAAATCAGGAAAAGGAAGAAAAGAGGAAGAAGAAAAAAAAGAAGAAAAAAATAGGAGAAGAAGAAAGGAATAGAGGAGAAGAAGAAAAATAGAAATTTTCTATTTTTCCTCTTCTCCTCTATTCCTTTCTTCTTCTCCTCTTCTTTTTCTTCTTATTTCCTCTTCTTATTTATTTCTCCTATTCTTCCTCTCCTCTTGTTCTCCTTTCTTCCGCTTCTTCTTTTCCTTTTTCCTCTCATTCTTTTAGTATTGCTTGTTTTAAAAAAAATTCAAATAGAAAATTTCAAAAAAAACAAAGGTTTTGCGTAATGCATTGTTCATATGAATATACAAACATTTGCATATTTCTACAATAATTAATATCACCAAAACAAATCTATGAACAGAAAAAAAAACCTAACTTTTCTAAAAATCTATCTTTTGCATATATGAAAACATTAATACACATATGAACAAAAAATACATATATGAAGAAAAACATGCTCTTAACAATTTTTTTATACATTTTGAACATCTACATACACATAGCCACATACATACACATATACATTATATATATATATATATGAACAAAAAATTAAACTAATAAAAGTGAAAAAACAGAGCCGGTGTGGTGGCGGCTGACTCACAATGAGGCGGCTAGATGACGATGGCGGCGGTGGGGCGGCGAGGCGCCGGCCTGGGGCGGGACGACGAGGCAGGGGGCTCGAGGCGCTGAGGCGGGACAGGCGCGGCTCGGGAGGCCGGTGACGAGGACGGCGCTGGGGGAGGCCGCGACGATGACGGGCGCTGGGTTGGGGGCGACGGCCTTGGCGGCGGCGGCAACGACGAAGTTGGAGCAGCTGGCGGCGTCAAGGAGGGTCGGTGTCGTCGAGGGGGCAATCATGGCGAGATTCTCAATTTTATGCGAAGTGTTTGCTTATATAGCAAAGCCATTGGTCCCGGTTCGTGAAACCAACGGACTAATGCACCCTTTAGTCCCGGTTGGTGCCCCCAACCCCGGTCAAAGGCCTCGTTTGAGCAGCCCACAGGGCGGGGAGCGGCGGCCTTTGGTACCGTTGGTGCCACGAACCGTACCAATGCCCTTTAGTCCCGGTTGGTGATACCAACCGGGACCAAAGGCCCCTGTCCTGCACGCGTCGGGGCCAAAGTTTAGTCCCACCTCGCTAGTTGAGAGCGGCGTGCAGTGGTTTATAAGCCCCACTGCCGCACCCCTCTCAACCTCCTCTCCATTGCAGGCTTACGGGCCTACTTATTCTTGCTATGCTATGCACGATGGGCCTGCTGGCCCTGCTGCGGGTCTGAATCCTGGCCCCTGGATGGGTTTCTAGTCGTATTCAGGCTGTGGTGGCCCAGTAGGTGGCAATTTTTTTGTTTTTTTTTTCTTTACTTATTGTCGCTATTTATATTTTTTTCCCAGTTTTTTTGTTTTGTTTTCTGCATTATTTATTTTCTTTTGTTTTTTGCTTTATTTTTTAATTCTTTTCGCTTTTAGTTTTAGAAAAATTATAAACTTTCTGTTAGTGCCATTAGTTTTCAAATTTGAAAGCACTTTTTTGTTTTTTTGTTTTCTTTCTTGCTTTATTTATTTTATTTTGTTTCTACTTACAACAAAATACTTATTGTTGTTGTTTTGATTTCTGCATTATTTATTTTCTTTTGTTTTTGCTTTATTTTTCAATTCTTTTTGCTTTTAGTTTTAGGAAAATTATAAACTTTCTCATTAGTGCCATTAGTTTTCAAATTTGAAAACACTATTTTTGTTTTTTTGTTTTCTTTCTTGCTTTATTTATTTTATTTTGTTTCTACTTACAACAAAAAACTTATTGTTGCTATTTTTAATTATTACGAGGGCGAACCATAAGACATTAAAGCATTTCAATGAACTCTGAAAAAGTTGAAAGTTGGCATGGTATCATACTAAATGGATTACAAAGTTGGCATGGTATCATCATAATAGTTGCGGGAGAAAGTCTTCACTTTTTCTTCGCTTGTGTCATTTCCTTATTGCGCCAGTAACCATGGATAATCTTCATCGTTTATCGTGGTGTGAGGTCAGCCTTGACTTTGAAGAGAGGAATTTCATGAAACTTTTCATAATCTTGAGACATGTCATCTTGCCCTCCACTCCCACGATGTCCCTTTCTACTGTAAGAACTATGTGGCTCTTTGGCTCATAGTATGATGTATTCGCTTCCTTATCTTTTCTCTTTCTCGGTCTGGTAGACATGTCCTTCACATAGATAACCTGTGCCACATCATTGGCTAGGACGAACGGTTCGTCGGTGTACCCAAGATTTTTCAGATCCACTGTTGTCATTCCGTCTTTGTGGGTCTACACATACCCATACTCGACAGAGTGACCCATTTGCACTTAAACAAAGGGACCTTAAAATCATGTCCGTAGTCAAGTTCCCGTATGTCCACTATGTAACCATAATATGTGTCCTTTCCCCTCTCGGTTGTTGCATCAAAGCGGACACCGCTGTTTTGGTTGGTGCTCTTTTGATCTTGGTCAAGCGTGTAAAATGTATTCCCATTTATCTCGTATCCTTTCCAAATCAATACAGTCAAAGATGGTCCCCTGGACAACAAGTACAGCTCATCACAAACAGTGTTGTCACCTTTGATACGTGCTTCCAACCAACTGCTGAAAGTCCTGATGTGTTCACATGTAATCCAGTCGTCGCACTGCTCCGGGTGTTTGGAGCACAGACTGTTCTTGTGTAAGGGGTCACCAAGGTAGAGTTCTGTAGAACTGTGTAGTGTGCTTTAGACCAAGAATATCTGTCCCTGCATATTATTGAGTCCCTTCCAAGCGTGCCTTTTCCAGTCAGTCTCCCCTCATACCGCGATTTAGGGAGACCTATCTTCTTAAGGCCAAGAATGAAGTCAATACAAAACCCGATGACATCCTCTGTTTGATAGCCCATGGAGATGCTTCCTTCTGGCCTAGCGCGGTTACGGACATATTTCTTTAGGACTCCCATGAACCTCTCAAAGGGGTACATATTGTGTAGAAATACGGGGCCCAGAATGACAATCTAGTCAACTAGATGAACTAGGACGCGCGTCATGATATTGAAGAAGGATGGTGGGAACACCAGCTCGAAACTGACAAGACATTGCACCACATCACTCCTTAGCCTTGCTATGATTTCTGATCGATCACCTTCTGAGAGATTGCATTGAGGAATGCACATAGCTTCACAATGGCTAATCGGACGTTTTCCGGTAGAAGCCCCCTCAATGCAACCGGAAGCAGTTGTGTCATAATCACGTGGCAGTCATGAGACTTTAGGTTCTGGAACTTTTTCTCCAGCATATTTATTATTCCCTTTATATTCGACGAGAAGCCAGTCGGGACCTTCATACTAAGAAGGCATTCAAAGAAGATTTCCTTCTCTTCTTTCGTAGAGCGTAGCTGGCAGGACCTTCATACTGCTTGGAGGCATGCCCTCTTTTTTCGTGCAAGGGTTGCAGGTCCTCCCGTGCCTCGTGTGTATCTTTTGTCTTCCCATACACGCCCAAGAAGCCTAGCAGGTTCACGCAAAGGTTCTTTGTCACGTGCATCACGTCGATCGAAGAGCGGACCTCTAGGTCTTTCCAGAGGGTAGGTCCCAAAATATAGATTTCTTCTTCCACATGGGTGTGTGATTCTCGGCGTCATTCAAAACAGCTAGTCCGCGGGACCCTTTCCAAAGATTACGTGTAAATCATTGACCATAGCAAGTACGTGATCACCGGTACGCATGGCGGGCTTCTTCCGGTGATCTTCCTCGCCTTTGAAATGCTTGCCTTTCTTTCGACAGTGATGGTTGGTCGGAAGAAATCAACGATGGCCCAGGTACACATTCGTCCTGCAGCTTGCCAGGTATATACTATCGGTGTCAAGTAAACAGTGCGTGCATCGTGGTATCCCTTGTTTGTCTGTCACGAAAGGTTCTTGAGAGCGGGCCAATCGTTGATGGTCACGAACAGCAACGCCTTTAGGTTAAATTCCTCCTGTTTGTGCTCATCCCACGTACGTACACCGTTTCCATTTCAGAACTGTAAAAGTTCTTCAACTAATGGCCTTAGGTACACATCAATGTCGTTACCGGGTTGCTTAGGGCCTTGGATGAGAACTGGCATCATAATGAACTTCCGCTTCATGCACATCCAAGGAGGAAGGTTATACATACATAGAGTCACGGGCCAGGTGCTGTGATTGCTGCTCTGCTCCCCGAAAGGATTAATTCCATCCGCACTTAAAGAAAAGCATATGTTCCTTGGCTCACTTGCAAACTCATCCCAGTTCTTTCTCTCGATTTTTCTCCACTGCGACCCGTCAGCTGGTGCTCTCAACTTCCCGTCTTTCTTACGGTCCTCACTGTGCCATCGCATCAACTTGGCATGCTCTCCGTTTCCGAATAGACATTTCAACCGTGGTATTATAGGAGCATACCACATCACCTTCGCAGGAACCCTCTTCACTGGGGCTCGCCACAACATCACCGAGGTCATCTCGTCGATCTTATACCGTAATGCACCGCATACCGGCATGCGTTCAGATCCTTGTATGCGCACCGCGTAGAGGATGCATCATTAGGGCATGCATGTATCTTCTGCACCTCCAATCCTAGAGGGCATACGACCTTCTTTGTTGCGTCTGGACTGTCGGGCAATTCGTTATCCTTTGGAAGCTTCTTCTGCAAAATTTTCAGTAGCTGCTCAAATCCTTTGTCGAGCATGCATTCTCTGCCTTCCTTTGCAACAATTCGATGCAGACGGTACCGAGCTTTGTGTTGCCATCTTCGCAATTGGGGTACAACCCTTTTTGTGGTCCTCTAACATGCGATCGAACTTCAGCTTCTCCTTTTGACTTTCGCCTGCGTCCTTGCATTGACAATGACCTGCGGAGATCATCATCATCGGGCACATCGTCTGGTTCCTCTTGATCTTCAGCTTTAGCGTTCTGACATCATCGTGCACATCGTCTGGTTGCTCTTGATGTTCACTAGCATCACCATATTCAGGGGGCACACAGTTGTCATCGTACTCTTCTTCTTCGCCGTCTTCCATCATAACCCCTATTTCTCCGTGCCTCGTCCAAACATTATAGTGTGGCATGAAACCCTTGTAAAGCAGGTGGGTGTGGAGGATTTTCCGGTGGAGTAAGACTTCGTATTCCCACATATAGGGCATGGACAACACATAAAACCATTCTGCTTGTTTGCCTCAGCCACTTGAGAAAATCATGCACGCCCTTAATGTACTCGGAGGTGTGTCTTGAACCGTACATCCATTCCGGTTCATCTGCATGCATTATATATAATTAAGTGTGTCAAAAATCATTACGTAACATCATGAATAGATAATTAAGTGACCAAATTAATAGAAGTTCATCATCACATTAAAACCAAAGTACATACATAGTTCTCATCTACCAACATAAAGCTCTGCGAGCATCTAAATTAATTAAACCATACACTGAAACTATGTAAAACATTTCAATGCGAAAACAAATGCGATCATAATCGCAACCAATGTAACAACTGATCCAACGGCATAATGATACCAAGCCTTGGTATGAATGGCATATTTTCTAATCTTTCTAATCTTCAAGCGCATTGCAACATGCAACTCCAATATGATCGTCTCCTCCTCGATTTTTCTAATTTTTTCCTTCAACAAATTGTTTTCTTCTTCAACTAAATTTAACCTGTCGACAATAGGGTCGGTTGGAATTTCCGGTTCAACAACCTCCTAGATAAATAAAATCTATGTCACGTTGGTTGGCATAATTGTCATAAACAATAAATGAACCAATAGTTATGAAAAGATAATATATACCACATCCGAATCATAGACAGACGAGGGCCGGTAGGGGTGGATACCAAAACCATCGCACTATATAAGATGCAATAATAAAAGTAAGAAAATTATACAAGTATCTATATAAACATACAAGTAAGATTTTTTTTCCTTTCAGAAAGAAGATAAGATAAGAACAAGAGGCTCACCACGGTGGTGCCGGCGACGAGATCGGCGCGGGCGATCGACGGCGGTGAAGACGGGACGGGACGTGACGGACCGCTAAACCTAGACAAATATTAAGGAAAATGGAGCTTGGAGGTCGAGCTTGGAGAGGAGAAAGCTTAAGTAGTGTGGCTCGGGCATTCCATCGAACACCTCGTGTGCATAGGAGGTGAGCTAGAGCACCACAAAGCTCTCCCCTACTTTGTCACGAAAAGCGAGCACTTTGGGAGTGCTCTGCTTTCATGGCGAGGGTATATATAGGTAACTAATTGGTCCCGGTTGGAGACTTGAACCGGGACTAAATGGCAGCCTTTGGTCCCGGTTCGTCCCACCAACCGGGACCAATGGTGGTGGGCCAGGCGAGGCCCATTGGTCCCGGTTCGTCCACCAACCGGGACCAAAAGGTCCAGACGAGCGAGGACCAATGGCCCACGTGGCCCGGCCGGCCCCCGGGGCTCACGAACCGGGTCCACTGCCCCATTGGTCCCTGTTCTGGTTTGAACCGGGACTAATGGGCTGGCCGGGCCTGGACCATTGCCCTGTTTTCTACTAGTGAAAGGTAAAAGTGAGTATAATCCATGGACTCAACATTAGTCAAAAGAACTCATATACTTATTACAAAAAAGTCATCAAAAATCAATTACTACGCGCATGCTCCTAGGGGGATAGATTGGTAGGAAAAGACCATCGCTCGTCCCCGACCGCCACTCATAAGGATGCACAAGCCAGGTACACTTCATGTTTCAAATTTGTTACACAACTTTAACCATACGTGCATGCTACGGGATTTGCTAACTTCAACACAAGCATTTCTCAAATTCACAACTACTCAACTAGCACGACTTTGATATTATCACCTCCATATCTCAAAAAAATTATCAAGCATCAAACTTATCTTAGTATTCAACGCACTCAAAAGAAAGTTTCACATATCTTGAATACCAAGTATATTAACATTAAGCAAATTACCGTGCTATTAAAGACTCTCAAAATAATCTAAGTGAAGCATGAGAGATCAATAGTTTCTTTAAAACAAATCCACCACCTTGCTCTAAAAGATCTAAGTGAAGTACTAGAGCAAAAATTATCACGCTCAAAAGATATAAGTGAAGCACTATGAGCAAAACTATCGAGCTCAAAAGATATAAGTGAAGCACATAGTGTATTCTAGCAAATTCTAATCAAATTGGCTTCTCTAAAAAGGTGTGTACAACAAGGATGATTGTGGTAAACTAACAAGCAAAGACACAGATAATACAAGATGCTCCAAGCAAAACACTTATCATGTGGTGAATAAAAATATAGCTCCAAGTAAATTACCGATGGAAGTGGATTTAAAGAGGGATGCCTTCCGGGGCATCCCCAAGCTTTGAATTTTTGGTGTACTTGGATTATCTTAGGGGTGCCATGGGCATCCCCAAGCTTAGGCTCTTGCTAGTCCTTGTTCCATAATCCATCAAAAGAATTCACCCAAAACTTGAAAACTTCACCACACAAAACTCAATAGAAATCTCGTGAGCTCCGTTAGAGAAAGAAAACAAAAGACTACTTTAAGGTACTGTAATGAACTCATTCTTGATTTATATTGGTGTTAAACCTACTGTATTCCAACTTCTCTATGGATCATAAACTATTTTACTAGCCATAGATTCATCAAAATAAGCAAACAGCACACGCAAAACAGAATCTATCAAAAACAGAACAGTCTGTAGTAATCTGTATCTAACGCAAACTTCTGGAACTCCAAAAATTCTACCAAAATTAGAAGGCCTTGAAAATTTGTTTATTGATCAGCAGCAATTGGATTCAATATTTGATCACGTTCTGGTGATTTTTAACAATTCGGGCACTGAGCGCAAAGTTTCTGGAAATTACAGCAAGATCAAATAACTATCATCCAAGAAGATCCAATAGGTCTAGCTTGGCACAAACACTAATTAAAACATAAAACCACATATAAACATAGGCTAGATGGATTATTTATTCCTAAACATAAGCAAAAACAAAAAAACTAAAAATAAAATTGGGTTGCCTCCCAACAAGCGCTTTTCTTTAATGCCTTTTTAGCTAGGCATTGGGATTTCAATGATGCTCACAAGAAAGACAAGAATTGAAGAACAAAGAGAGCATCATAAAACACGTGACAACCAAATCTAAGTCTAACATACTTCCTATGCATAGGAATCTTATAGAAAAACAAATTATCATAGCAAGCAAAAACTAGCATATGCAAGGAAGCGGAAAGGAACAATAGCAATCTCAACATAACTAGAGGTAATTTAGTAACATGAAAAATTCTATAACCATATTTTCCTCTCTCATAATAATTACATGTAGGATCATAAGAAAATTCAACAATATAGCTATCACAAAGTATATTATCAACACGATCCACATGCATGCAAAGTTGACACTCTTCCAAAATAGTGGGATTATATCATTAACTAAAGTTATGACCTATCCAAACCCACTTTTATCAAAAATTTCATAAGATTGAATATTCTCCAAATATGTGGGATCTAAAGTTGACACTCTTCCAAACCCACTTTCAATATTATTGCAAACAATATTATCAATCTCATATTCATCATGGGGATTAAATAAATTTTCAAGATCATAAGAAGAATCACCCCAATCATGATCATTGCAACAAGTAGTAGACATAGCAAAACTAGAATCCCCAAGCTTAGGGTTTTGCATATTATTAGCACAATTGACATCAAGAGAATTTATAGTAAAATCATTGAAATCATGCTTTTCATCGAGGGAACTATCAAGCATGGGTGCAATAGCAGCGATCTCATTTTTAACATAAGGAACTATTGCAAATTCGTCTTCATAAATATTGGCATCATGGCCACAAGAATAGCAATCATCATGTTCATCAAGGGATATTTCAACCAAATCATCGGAATCACAATTGTCTATAGATTCATGCATATCATTATTTTCTTCCGAAGCAACGGTCATTCTTTCAATAAATTTTTGGACATAGATATTATGAGCAAGGTTTTCATTGCAATATTTAAGTATGACGGAATTTTCAGATTTGTTGAGAGTAAAATCATACTTTTCAATCAAAGAAGCAACTTCATGAGCACCCTTAAAAACGACAAATTCTTCAATTTGTTCGATATCATAGTAGCTATAAACACCCTTTGCATAAGAAGATAAGATTTCATTATCATTGGACTCACATAGGTAGGGAAGGTGTTTTTTAGGGTTCTTAGAGCAAGAAGTAAAATCACACATTTCACAAAGATTCCAAGCATAGCATAGCAAACTATTTATATGATACCATAAGAGTCTCCCTTTTTCAGACAAACGATGACGCACAAAATGAGCATGCTCATCTAAAGATTTCCCATCAACTAGGCTAGTTGGGGTTTCAGCACGAGCGCATAAGGATCAAAGATGATCCAAGTAGAACACTTTAAGTGGATCCATAGCAATAGGTTTTCAGCAAGCAAAGATGCAAGCATATAGAAGGCACAAGGAAACACAAACAAAGATACATACGGGAAGAAGGAGAACGAAAAAGAGAGGGCGAATAAAATGACAAGGGTGAAGTGGGGGAGAGGAAAACGAGAGGCAAATGGCAAATAATGTAATGCGGGAGATAGGGCTTGTGATGGGTACTTGGTGTGGTGCTTGACTTGCTCTTGCGTGAGCCTCCCCGGCAATGGCGCAAGAAATCCTTCTTGCTACGTCTTGAGCTTGCGTTGGTTTTCCCCGAAGAGGAGAGGATGATGCAACAAAGTAGCGTAAGTATTTCCCTCAGTTTTTGAGAACCAAGGTATCAATCCAGTAGGAAGCCACGCACAATTCCCTCGTACCTGCACAAAACGATAGCTACTCGCAACCAACACGATTAGGGGTTGTCAATCCCTTCACGGTCACTAACGAGAGTGAGATCTGATAGAGATGGTAGATAATATTTTTGGTATTTTTGGTATAGAGATGCAAAGTGAAAAGTAAAAGGCAAAGTAAAAACAAAGCAAGTATAAAAGTGATAGAGATTGATATGATGAGAATAGACCCGGGGGACATAGGTTTCACTAGTGGCTTCTCTTAAGAGCATAAGTATTCTACGGTGGGTGAACAAATTACTGTTGAGCAATTGACATAATTGAGCATAGTTATGAGTATATCTAGGTATGATCATGTATATAGGCATCACATCCGAGACAAGTAGACCGAAACGATTCTGCATCTACTACTATTACTCCACTCATCGACCGCTATCCAGCATGCATCTAGAGTATTAAGTTTAAAACAGAGTAACGCCTTAAGCAAGATGACATGATGTAGAGGAATAAATTCATGCAATATGATAATTACCCCATATTGTTATCCTCGATGGCAACAATACAATACGTGCCTTGCAACCCTTTCTGTCATTGGGTAAGGACACCGCATGATTGAACCCAAAGCTATGCACTTCTCCCATTGCAAGAACTACCAATCTAGTTGGCCAAAACAAATGGATAATTTGAAGAGACTTGCAAAGATAACCAATCATACATAAAAGAATTCAGAGAAGATTCAAATATTATTCATCGATAAGCTGGATCATAAACCCACAATTCATCGGTCTCAACAAACGCACCGCAAAAAGAAGATTACATCGAATAGATCTCCACGAGAGAGGGGGAGAACATTGTATTGAGATCCAAAAAGAGAGAAGAAGCCATCTAGCTACTAGCTATGGACCCGAAGGTCTGAGGTAAACTACTCACACTTCATCGGAGGGGCTATGGTGATGATGTAAAAGCCCCCCGTGGTGGATGCCCTCTCCGGCGGAGCTCCGGATCAGGCCTCAAGATGGGATCTCGTGGATACAGGAAGTTGCGGCGGTGGAATTAGGTTTTTGGCTCCTGTTCTGATCGTTTGGGGGTACGTAGGTATATATAGGAGGAACGAGTACGTCGGTGGAGCAACAGGGGGCCCACGAGGTAGGGGGCGCGCCCTAGGGGGGCGCCCCCCACCCTCGTGACCACCTCTATTACTTCTTGGAGTAGGGTCCAAGTCTCCTGGATCACGTTCGGTGAGAAAATCACGTTCCCGAAGGTTTCATTCCGTTTGGACTTCGTTTGATATTCCGTTTCTTGAAACACTGAAATAGGCAAAAACAACAATTACAGGCTAGGCCTCCGGTTAATAGGTTAGTCCCAAAAATAATATAAAAGTGGAAAATAAAGCCCAATATAGTCCAAAACAGTAGATAAAGTAGCATGGAGCAATCAAAAATTATAAATACATTGGAGACGTATCAAGAACGCAGGGGTGTTTGGAAAAGCACTTGATCACACTTGAACCAACGTCTTGGTCCGTTAAGGAGGTGTTATTGCGGTGAACTAGGCAATCAGACTACAGAGCTTTAACAGTTTCACTTAGCCATAGGAGTTTGACGGTGGGGCTACTATATAGCCCTTGGTATGTCCGCGGTTATCCGAATATGGTGCATGTACATACGTGACCAGAAGGACGGTCCTTCGTGTAACACGGAGGGAATCGCGAAGATTCCGATGAGTCATCGAGTGGTTGACCAGCTCTCGCCGCATCATGACAGTCAGTTTTCGGCTTTCTCTACTGATGTGCTCATCTGGACGAGCCAGGACAAAATCGCAGTAGTTCTCCCTTTACTACCCTAGCCGATATAGCAGAACATAAGGTAGTAAGCACAGGAGCCGGGCAACCCAACTATTGACCAAAGTCATGATTCGGAGCTGATGCATATAAGGCCAAACTCGCGACGCCGAACACTCCCTACAGGTGTTCAGACTTTTCAATATACACCGGGCTGAATACAGCCCCTGGTGATAAACGGCAGCATCAAAGGCACGTGTAAGCGATCGGCGTGGGGAAAGAGCGCAGGTGGTGAGAGCATGAATCTCAAAAACACAATACGAACCAAGCTGCTTCTATAACATCCACTTTAGTACGACGAGCCGTATATTTACAGATAATGCCGATATCTTTCTTGGACATTTTACATGCCAGGAAATTATAAAACAAAAAGAGATAAATTTTTTTTACACATGGTCTTAATCTTAAAAAGAAACCTTAATACGGGGCCCTGCTGCACGTCTGCGCCTTTGTTTCCGTTGTGAAGTGTCCTTGATGGGTATAGTATGAAGGCCATCTGTAGAAAGGAAAAAACCAGGTAAAAAAATCTGGTGTGGCTATAAGTAAAGCTGGTTTCGTTTTAATGAACCGTGAAATATAGCTTCTGGAGTCCGAATGGGGTCGAGCCGAACTATGGACTTTTTGTGTGCAGTGTGCCCCCGTCGCCACCCAAGGAGTTTTCAGTGTATATTTATGTATATGTAGCATGTGTGTTGTCTCCTTATGGGGCAGTTGATGGGGGCGTAGCTACTATTCGAGTTCAGGTTTATCTGAACTGCCGCATTGAGGTGTGCGCCGAATACGTTTAGCTGTGTCCGCGGTCTTAAAGACCGATGAGCTGCACGGCTTGAATAGGCCGTTTTGTGCTTCGACTACGAGAGCCGCCGTGTATTCTTCTGTACAAAGAGAGCGCTCTGTATTCCCGCTGACCGTGATGACGCCACGCGGTCCAGGCATTTTGAGTTTTAAATAACCATAATGCGCGACTGCATTAAAACGGGCGAAGGCCGTTCTTCCGAGTAGTGCATGATAGCCACTTCGGAACGGAGCAATGTCGAAGATTAGTTCTTCGCTTCAAAAGTTGTCGGGGGAGCTGAATACAACATCGAATGTTAGAGAGCCTGTGCAGCGGGCTTCCACGCCCGATATAACTCCTTTAAAGGTAGTGCTGCTTGGCTTGATTCTTGACGGGTCTATCCCCATCTTGCGGACTGTGTCCTGGTATATCAGATTGAGACTGCTGCCGCCGTCCATGAGGACTCGAGTGAGGTGGTATCCGTCGATTACTGGGTCGAGCACTAGGGCAGCCGAACCCCCGTGACGGATGCTAGTCGGGTGATCCCTGCAATCAAATGTGATCGGACAGGCCGACCATGGGTTGAACTTGGGGGCGACGGGCTCAACGGCATAGACGTCTTGGAGTGCGCGTTTGCGCTCCCTCTTTGGGATATGAGTGACATAGATCATGCTTACTGTTTTGATCTTCGGTGGGAATTTCTTCTTTCCCCCCGTGTTCGGCTAGCGAGGTTCGTCCTCGTCTTCGCTCTGAGGTCCCTTCCCTTTGTGTTCAGCGTTGAGTTTGTCGGCTTGCTTGAAGACCCAACATTCTCTGTTGGTATGATTAGCTAGTTTATCGGGAGTGCCGTGGATCTGGCAGGGCCTGTCTAGGATTTTATCCAGGTTGGATGGACTATCCTTGTTTCCTTTAAATGGCTTCTTTCGTTGACCGGGTCTGGAGCCCCTGAATCCGGCATTTACCGCTGTATTGTCTGGGCTTTCTTCATTGTTCTGACGTTTGTTTTTGTTACGTCGTGGTTTTCCATTGCCATCCCTGACCTCAGATGTGTCGGGATCACTGGTGCTGCTACGGGCTAACCAGCTGTCTTCGCCCGCGCAAAAGCGGGTCATGAGTGTGGTTAAGGCAACCATTGTCCTTGGCTTTTCCTGGCCGAGGTGTCTGGCTAGACATTCGTCCCGGACACTGTGTTTGAAGGCCGCTAAGGCTTCGGCGTCCGGACAGTCGACGATTTGGTTCTTCTTAGTGAGAAACCGGTTCCAAAGCTTATGGGCTGATTCTCCGGGTTGTTGGATTATGTGACTTAGACCGTCTCCATCCGAGGGCCGTACATAGGTCCCTTGGAAATTGGCCCGAAAATCGTCCTCAAGTTCCTCCCAGCTTCCTATGGAATTTTTAGGGAGGCTTTTTAGCCAGTGCCGAGCTGGTCCTTTTAGCTTGAGGGGTAAATATTTGATGGCGTGGAGATCATCTCTGCGAGCCATGTGGATGTGAACAATAAAGTCTTATATCCAAACCGCAGGGTCTGTCATTCCATCATACGCGTCGATGTTTACGGTCTTGAACCCTTTTGGAAATCGTGTTCCAGCACCTCATCGGTGAAGCACAGGGGGTGTGCGGCACCCCTGTATGTGGGTGTGTCGTGGATTGGGTCCGACGGTTGTAATGTTCTGTATTGGTTCCAAGTTGGTAAATGGCTGGCGTATTTTGTTTAATAATCATGATCCCGTGTGTGACGCCCCCGATTCAATCGTACACTAATCATGCACGCAAATGTGTACGATCAAGATCAGGGACTCACGGGAAGATATCACAACACAACTCTAAAACATAAATAAGTCATACAAGCATCATAATACAAGCCGAGGGGCCTCGAGGGCTCGAATACAAGTGCTCGATCATAGACGAGTCAATGGAAGCAACAATATCTGAGTACGGACATAAGTTAAACAAGTTTGCCTTAAGAAGGCTAGCACAAAGCTGGGATACTGAGATCGAAAGAGGCGCAGGCCTCCTACAGGATCCTCCTAACTACTCCACGGTCGTCGCCCGGTACTGCACGTAGTAGTAGGCACCCTACGGTGTAGTAGGAGTCATCGTTGACGGTGGCGTCGGCTCCACAGGCTCCATCGTCTGCAGTTGCAGCAATCGGGTAAAGAAAGGGGGAAAAGGGGAACAAGGCAACCGTGAGTACTCATCCAAAGTACTCGCAAGCAAGGAGCTACACTACATATGCATGGGTATATGTGTAAAGGGCCATATCAGTGGACTGAACTGCAGAATGCCAGAATAAGAGGGGGATAACTAATCCTGTCGAAGACTACGCTTCTAGCAGCCTCCGTCTTGCAGCATGTAGAAGAGAGTAGACTGAAGTCCTCCAAGTAGCATCGCATAGCATAATCCTACCCGGCGATCCCCTCCTCATTGCCCTATTAGAGAGCGATCACCGGGTTATATCTGGCACTTGGAAGGGTGTGTTTTATTAAGTATCCAGTTCTAGTTGTCATAAGGTCAAGGTACAACTCAAAGTCGCCCTGTTACCAAGATCACGGCTATTCGAATAGATTAACTTCCCTGCAGGGGTGCACCACATAACCCAACACGCTTGATCCCATTTGGCCGGACACACTTTTCTGGGTCATGCCCGGCCGCGGAAGATCAACACGTCGCAGCCCCACCTAGGCACAACAGAGAGGACAGCACACTGGTCTAAATCTAAGCCCACATGGGTCTGGGCCCATCGCCCTTAGCACACCTGCATGTTGCGTGGGCGGCCGGAAGCAGACCTAGCCTAGCAGGCGTTCCAGTCCAATCCGGCGCGCACCGCTCGATCGGCCCGGCGTCACGAAGTGCCTTGGCTGATACCACGGCGCCGAGTGCCCATAAGCTGTTCCCAGTAGTTAGTTAGTGCGTATAGACCAAATGGCGGACTCGGATCAAATACCAAGATCTTGTTAAGCGTGTTAAGTATCCATGACGCTGATCGTGGCCAAAGCTAACCTCTCTCCTAGGTGGTCTCAACCTGCCACTGTTGCTCCGCCACAAAGTAAATGTGATCGGGGCCCGTCGGGAACCCAGGCCCACCTCTACCGGGATGGAGCCACCTGCCGCCTTCAAATTTCATCTCCGAACAAGATCACATGTAATGTAACGATGTAAAGTATATAGTATATGCCCGTGAGCACCTCCCGAAGTGATCACGGCCCGATGAGTATAGCATGGCGACGGACAAGAGTGTAGGGCCACTGATGGAACACTAGCATCCTATACTAAGCAGTAGGATAGCAGGTAAAGGTAACAACAGTAGTAGCAAGGACAGGCTATGTAGCAGTATAGGATTAACTGAAAGCAGTAACAGTCTACACTACTATAATGCAAGAAGTATAGAGAAGAATAGGCGATATCTGGTGATCAAAGGGGGGGGCTTGCCTGGTTGCTCTGGCAAGAGAGAGGGGTCGTCAACTCCATAGTCGTACTGGGTAGCAGCGGCGTCGGTCTCGGTGTCTAGCGGAAGAAGAGGGGGAAGAAACAATGAATACAATGCAAACAGATGCATGACGATGCATGACAATGCATGACAAAGCAAAGCGTGAGGCTAGGCGTGCCCTAACGCGGTATGAGGTGATACCGGTGAAGGGGGGAAACATCCGGGAATGTATCCCCGGTGTTTCGCGTTTTCGGGCAGAGGGGCCGGAGGGGGAAAGTTGCGAGTTTGATATGTTAGAGGTGTGTGGCGGACGAACGGGCTGCTTATTCGGGTTCGTCTCGTTGTTCTGAGCAACTTTCATGTTGAAAATAATTTAATCCGAGTTACGGATTAAAAGATATGATTTTCTAAAGATTTTATTAATTTTAGGAATTTAATTAATTATTTAATTTAATTCGAAAATGGATTTATGACATCAGCATGATGTCATGCTGACGTCAGCAGTCAACAGAGTTGACTAGTCAACCTGACAAATGGGTCCCATTGGTCAGTGACACATTTTAATTAAACAATTTAGTTATACTAATTAGTATGAATTAGGGGGTGGGCCCCACTGTTATTGACTACTAAATTAACTAATTAACAGATCATGTTAATTGGGTAACTAATGTGTAATTAGTTTAATTAATCACAATTAATTAAGTTAATTATTTCTTAAATTAATTATTTTTATTTTTATTTACTACATTTTTAAATACGTTCTGGGCGTGGGCCCGATCTATCATAGGCCCATAGGGGCCTATCGGGTTCGGGCGTGCGGGCGACGGGTTACAGGCGCATTTGAGCGCCCGATTGGGCGCTGCGGGGCAAGGCCGTGGCCACGGCGGGGCGGGTTACCGGGCGTGCGGCCATGGCCATGAGCAGGCCCGACCGAGCGAGCGAACGGCGGCAGGCCGCGGCGGCCAGGCACCTCCGGTGAGTCCATCGGTGGCGCAGAGGGGAAGGGGGCCGCGGCCAGCGTCAGAAGGCCGGGGCACCGGGGAGGAGTGACGGTGACGAGCGTCAAGGCGCGGGGCGGTGAAAGCTCGCTGCAAAGGTGCGGCCGGTCGTGGGCGACGACGGCGAGCGCCGACGAGCGAGAGGTGCCGGTGCACAAGGGAGGGGGGTTGTGACACGCGGGGAGGCCGAAGACGACGCAGCAGCGGCAGTTGGGCGGAGCAAGAGGCGGGCGAGTGCAGGGCGCGGGCCCAACGCGGTGAGCGCGTGCACGGGACGGTGGGCATGGCGACGTCCAACACAGGGAGAGGAAGAGGAGAGAGGCCGGGCCTCACCGGTAGTGTAGGGACTGGGCAGCGGTGGTCGAGGGGGGTGACGGGGACGACGTGCGGCGGGGAAGCAGGCCGGCGGGGAGGGGCTCCGATGAGGCGGCGAGGGCTCCTGGCGGCGGGGTCGTCGGGCTCGAGGCGCGCGCGCGCGAGCGAGCCCTGATCCGATCTGGATCGGGGGGAGGAGGGGAACGACGTGGGGGAAGAGTGGGGCGACGGGGGTGGACGGCTAGGGTTTCGGGGGGTTAAGTGAGTGGGGGGGGGTTCGGCCGACTGGGCCTGTTGGGTTGGCCCAGTTGGGCCACGGCCCAAGGGGTTTTCTCCCTTTTTCTGTCTGTTTTACCCCTTGCATTTTCTTTCTTTTATTTATTTTATTTTCTGTTTTAATGCATTTAAAAGTATTTAGGCATTTTATAAAAATGTGTTTACTTCACCATAATTACCGATGCAATAATTGACATAGCCCGAACATTTTTATTTTAATATTTGAAAACTTTTGTCGTTTGAATTATTTAGGATTTAAATTTGAAACGGTTTTGAATTAACCCGAGATTAACTACAGTGACAAAGGTGATGTGTCATCATTAACGTGAGATTACTGTTGCTTGTTTATCCGGGCGTCACAATTCTCCTCCACTACAAGAAATCTCGTCCAGAGATTTAAGAGGTGGTGTAAGGGGGAAATTTGTGGTTGTGAAATTCTAACGGATCTTCTCGGTCTTGGTTGCTCTTCTCGAAGAGGTCGATCCCTTACATGGACCTCTTCATTTCTCTGCTTCAACGCATCATGATGAAATTGTCGTCCTTTCTTCATGATCTCCATCGTTCTTACGAAATAATAAAGGGTGGTTATTCCGAAATAGCAGACCTCTACAAGGTTGACTACCTGGTCGATAATATCGGGGAAGGTGGCAGAAAGTAACTCTTGAATTGAAACTAAATAAAATATCGAGAGCAAGGTAAGAAGGTGCAATAAGAAGTTTCAAGTGGATAGGCAATCATTTGTTGCTTGATACGAAATGTGAAAGGGGTTCAGAGCAATGGGAATAAGTATTGCGTCTGATACCAGAATAGATCACTAGCTAGGTGGCCCGTGAATTACATACGAAGTCAAGCGTGAGGCATAACTTTGACAACAGGGTGTACAGGAGAGTCAAGTTTCGATCCTGTGGAACTGTGGGTTATGGGCCCACCATGTGGGTTAAAGGTAGGAAGGGGGATGACGTCTTGCATGATCATGTAAGCAAGGCATGTCATAGAATAACTTGTCAGTTATGTCGACAACATCGGTACTAAGGGCGAGGGACGAAGAGAACCAATTCCTGCTCGTTGAACAAGGCAGACCAATAGGCAAAGTTCTTATCCATCGGTGGTTACCGGAATGTTTTCAACAATAGTAACAGGTCTTCTTGTGAGTTGTACGTCGAGATGTTTACATAAGCAGGAGAATATCACTGCTTAGATCATATATATCACAAGCAACGTTAAACCAACCAATGGAAGGAAATACGATTATCAGATTAAACAAATCAATGGAAAGGAAAAATGTGTTTAAACACATATTTCAGGGGTATATCCTTCCCAAGGGCAAGCAGAGTATGATATCCATGACACGATATAATGTAGAAAACTCTTTAGGTATGGGAAGGAATTTTCATTACATTACCCATACAACGGTATTTGGATAATTGAGCAGGAAACATTTAGCATTGGGCTTCAAATGTTCCTGTTGAAAATCGGAGTACCATAGACATGCTTTAGGATAGCATTGACATGGTCTTCAAGCAAAAGGTTAGACTCTGGATACACGAAGGATTCATCAGGAACAACTTATAGAATACGTCTTACCATTTCCTCATGGAAGAATAGATAACCTTGCTAAAAGGAAACTATAACAATAGGTCCTCCGGCCAGTGTACTAGGCATGACACCACCTTCTTTGGGTCATATAACGACCAATGTTATAACTTTTGGAAATATGTCCCAACCATCATATCGTAGAGATTCAGATTTGATTGGTGTCAAACTACCTCAGACTCAGGATGCCTAAGAGGAAAAAGGTGCAATACAAATTGACGAGATGACATTGTAAGATTCTCGGGAAGTTTACTACGGAAACGAGTTTCGAAACAAAAGCTCATCATTAAACCAATGAAGGGATAAGGAGGTAGCTGATGAACTCAGCGACAATTCATCGAGACTTCCAAAAGATGGGTTTCCACAATTAAGTGAACAAGGAGATAACGTTAGTCAGATCAAACGGTATAATGATGTATGTTCGAGGGAAACATACACAATTAAACATTGGTTGAAAGGTGCACCCGAAATATGGGCTGGGTTGCACAACCAACGTCAGAATGGTGATTCAATAATCAATAGTCTAAGAATGAACGGCCAACCATTAACTCCAAAGCAATAGGGTTGCTAGAAGTTTTGTAATTACACATCACAGTCCATTTGTCGGTGGTTAGAAATAACACGGTGACCAGGAAAAGAATGGTGATGGTGATAAGTATCACTTGTATCAAGAATTCTCTAGAGGTGGTGAAATTCTCACCACATTGAGGACATAAGAGATGTTAATGTTCCAAGGTAAAGAAGAACAATTCTTTGGATAGCAAGGAACTCAAGGTATAACACCAAACACGAACAAGCTTGTGTTGGTGGGAAGGCAATAAAGTGGTCGATGATAACACAGATCATTAAGGGCAAGGATGGTATTTCTCATCATGAACTCAATTGATATCCTGGAAGAGCTAATAAGGTTGATGATGATCACGACACATTTGTCGAGAGATTTCAATAAGATGTAATCAATCAGCGACGACATCAAGTCAAAGGAATGAGGTAGTGGAAGGTTATTGGAACCATGGGTAGGACACAAACTTGAAATCAAGATTTTTGTTCAAGGCGAACTGATAGGACGAGGAAGATCGACGTAAGCTTAGCTCATCGTCGAAAATTTTGTGCTCCGGGAAGAAGGACCAGGTAGCACAGTTAGAAGTTTGCATGATAATGATATAGCCGATAAGGCTAGGAATGACTTGAAGGATTATTAAACTCGTAAGCAACAAGAATTACTTAGAGTTATTGAATCGGAGTGCGGAATCGATTCACTTATCGGTGTTCTCGAGTGACTAATAACTTATAACCTGGGGGAATCCGAGATCGGTGAGAAGCAATACTAGATGAAGACTCACAGGAAGCAACATAGTTCTCGAGATACCAGAGGTTAATACTCGAGGAAGATCAAAATAGAGGTTGGGCAAGCGTATTGATCTGCAAAAGGCAAGTACTTTAACTTGTCCGATAAATGGAATCAAAGAGAAAATGTGGTCGGGACCACGACTGCTAATGATCAATACATAGATACCAGCTGATTTCATATCAAGGAAATAGTTATTATTACAAGAAGCTTCTATGATAGGATCTACATCGTGTCCATGGGCATGAACACAAAGTTCAAGGTCGACTCCCACTTCTTTAATGCATAACCTTTCATTCACTTCTCGCCTTCAACGAATTTGTGTGTTGAAATTTTATCGGACATAACACTAGTGGAGTATGACCCGTAGTAGTTTCCGTGGTCACACAGTTTAGAGAAGGCATATGTCCAACCCATCGGGGCCTCTTAGGAACATATACCACAAACTTCAGGAGTAAATAACACAAGCTCGATAGCAGAGTATGGTTGACAAAGCGAGAGGATACAATTTACCAAAGGCGGTATATATCCTACGAAAGGCTCAAGGTTATTGAATATGAAGGACATTGTCGGATAAAATCCAACAAGGATCCGGGGTGAGTATCGGCACACAACCGTGAGGAAGAAGCAAGGCAAAGACATTGGATTATAGAAACAACTGAATAACTTAGAGCGCAATTGCTAAGGAATTATGATTTACAAAGCGAAGGATCGAAGCGAGGCGCTACGATCAAGGATGGATAAGTTCAATACTTAGGGGCACAATCGGCGACAATTTAATTGGCGAGAACCAGCTCATGATTAAAAGCGACGTGCGAGTCGGAAGGATGAATTCTAGGATCTGTTTGAGGATTGCGAGCATTCGCAACAAAACGAATCAACGGACTCAAAATGTCAATGACAATGGATGTCAACAAGATTACTAGACTTATGGGATTAACCATAATGCAAGCAATCAAGAATTTCAAGAGCAATAGGATGCTCAAGATTTTCGGAAGACCGAATGATATTTTGAGGATTCGTGACATACATGCATCAACTGGGGATGAGTGGATACTCGATAATAGCGAGAAATTATCCGTAGGGGTATTCAGGCGACAAGGAACTGCAAGGCAGTTGGCACAAAAGGATTCCCGGAACAATAGAGAGAATTTCGGGGTATCTTGTAATAACAAGATCAATTGGGAATGATTATATGAATGGCAAGTGTATGCAGTTTTCATAGGGGTTGACGGTGGAAGGAAATCGCAAATGCGATGTCACAAAGACTCGAGAGAACATCGTAGAGTAACTTCGGAATCTTCTAGTGCAGGAGGCGATCATCTGATGTGAGGGGCTCTCCGGGAGAAAGTACTTGCGAGAACCTAAAGTTAGTTTTGTTTTTAGCAAAATCGTTTAACCCGAATAGAAGAGAGCCCAGAGTGCCAGAGTAAAGATCGAGGAGTAAAAGATCCTAATACAACCCAATGGTGACGTGGGCCCGTAAGGCACAGAGCCATGTTAGTAAATGTTTTGCAATGACTAGACTCGACTTCGGCCAAGGAGTATGGAAGGGGGATTCCTACAGGCAGTCGGCTCTGATACCAACTTGTGACGCCCCCGATTCAATCGTACACTAATCATGCACGCAAATGTGTATGATCAAGATCAGGGACTCACGGGAAGATATCACAACACAAGTATAAAACAAAAATAAGTCATACAAGCATCATAATACAAGCCAGGGGCCTCGAGGGCTCGAATACAAGTGCTCGATCATAGACGAGTCAGCGGAAGCAACAATATCTGAGTATAGACATAAGTTAAACAAGTTTGCCTTAAGAAGGCTAGCACAAACGGGGATACATGATCGAAGAGGCGCAGGCCTCCTGCACAGGATCCTCCTAACTACTCCCGGTCGTCTTAGCGGGCTGCACGTAGTAGTAGGCACCCTACGGTGTAGTAGGAGTCGCCGTCGACGGTGGCGTCGCTCTGGGCTCCATCGTGCAGTTGCAGCAATCGTGTAAAGAAAGGGGAAAAGGAGGAACAAGGCAACCGTGAGTACTCATCCAAAGTACTGCAAGCAAGGAGCTACACTACATATGCATGGGTATATGTGTAAAGGGCCATATCGGTGGACCGAACTGCAGAATGCCGAGAATAAGAGGGGTAACTAATCACATCGAAGACTATGCTTCCAGCAGCCTCCGTCTTCTTGACATGTAGAAGAGAGTAGATCAAGTCCTCCAAGTAGCATCGCATAGCATAATCCTACCCGCGATCCCTCCTCATTGCCACATTAGAGAGCGATCACCGGGTTATATCTGGCACTTGGAAGGGTGTGTTTTATTAATTATCCAGTTCTAGTTGTCATAAGGTCAAGGTACAACTCCAAGTCGTGCTGTTACCGAAGATCACGGCTATTCGAATAGATTAACTTCCCTGCAGGGGTGCACCACATAACCCAACACGCTTGATCCCATTTGGCCGGACACACATTTTACGGGTCATGCCCGGCCGGAAGATCAACACGCCGCAGCCCCACCTAGGCACAACAGAGAGGTCAAGACGCCGGTCTAAACCTAAGCGCAAGACAGGGTGCAGGCCCATCGCCTTAGCACACATGCACGTTGCATGGGCGGCCGAAGCGCACCTAGCCTAGCGTGCGTTCCAGTCAATCCGCGCTACCGGGCCGCCGACGTCACGAAGTGCTTCGGCTGATACAACGACGTCGAGTGCCCATAACTATTCCCACGTAGTTGGTTAGTGCGTATAGACCAAATGGCCAGAATCAGATCAAATACCAAGATCTCATTAAGCGTGTTAAGTATCCGCGAACGGTGACCAGGGCCAGGCCCACCTCTCTCCTAGGTGATCTCAACCTGCCCTGTCACTCCGCCACAAAGTAACAGTCGGGGGCCGTCAGGAACCCAGGCCCACCTCTACCGGGATGGAGCCACCTGCCCCTTCAGCCCCCATCTCCGAACAGTATCACAGGTAATGTAACAGTGTAAAGTATATAATATATGCCCGTGATCACCTCCCAAAGTGATCACGGCCCAAAGAGTATAGCATGGCGTACGGACAAGAGTGTAGGGCCACCGATGGAACACTAGCATCCTATATTAAGCGATAGGATAGCGGTAAAGGTAACAACAAGAGTAGCAAGGACAGGCTATGCAGAAGATAGGATTAATCGAAAGCGATAACATGCTACACTACTCTAATGCAAGCAGATAGAGAAGAATAGGCGATATCTGGTGATCAAAGGGGGCTTGCCTGGTTGCTCACGGCAAGAGAGGGGTCGTCAACTCCGTAGTCGTACTGGGTAGCAGCGGCGTCGGTCTCGGTGTCTAGCGGAAGAAGAGGGGGAAGAAACAATGAATACAATGCAAACGGATGCATGACGATGCATGACGATGCATGACGATGCATGACAAAGCAAAGTGTGAGGCAAGGCGTGCCTTAACGCGGTATGAGGTGATACCGGTGAAGGGGGAAAACATCCGGGAATGTATCCCCGGTGTTTCGCATTTCAGGCGAGAGGGCGGAGGGAAAGTTCGAGTTTGATATGTTAGAGGTGTGTGGCGGACGAACGGGCTGCTTATCCGGGTTCGTCTCGTTGTTCTGAGCAACTTTCATGTTGAAAATAATTTAATCCGAGTTACGGATTAAAAGATATGATTTTCTAAAGATTTTATTAATTTTAGGAATTTAATTAATTATTTAATTTATTTCGAAAATGGATTTATGACATCAGCATGATGTCATGTTGACGTCAGCAGTCAACAGAGTTGACTGGTCAACCTGACCAATGGGTCCCACTGGTCAGTGACACATTTTAATTAAACAATTTAGTTATCCTAATTAGTATGAATTAGGGGGTGGGCCCCACTGTTATTGACTACTAAATTAACTAATTAACATATCAGGTTAATTAGGTAACTAATGTATAATTAGTTTAATTAGGTTGTTAATTTAATTAATCACAATTAATTAATTTAATTATTTATTAAATTAATTATTTTTATTTTTATTTATTACTTTTTTTAAATACGTTCCGGGCGTGGGCCCCATCTGTCATAGGCCCATAGGGGCCTATCGGGTTCGGCGTGCGGGCGACGGGTTACAGGCGCATTTGAGCGCCCGATTGGGCGCTGCGCGGCAAGGCCGTGGCCACGGCGGGGCGGATTACCGGGCGTGCGGCCATGGCGAGCAGTTCGACCGAAAGCGAAACGTGGCGGGTCATGGCGCTGCACCTCCGGTGAGTCCATCGGCGCAGAGGGGAAGGGGCCGCTGCCCCGATGGCCGGGCACCGGGAGGCGACGGCGACGAGCGGGAAGCGCGGGCGCGGTGAAGGGTCGCTTCTGAGGCGCGGCCGGTCATGCGGCGACGACGGCAGCGCCGACGAGCGAGAGGCGCCGTGCAGGGGCTCGACACGCTGGGAGGTCAAGACGACGCATCAACAGGCTGGGCGAAGCAAGAGGCGGGCGAGTGCAGGGCGCGGGGCCAACGCGGTGAGCGCGTGCACGGGACGGCGGGCATGGCGACGTCCAACGCAGGGAGAGGAAGAGGAGAGAGGCTGGGGCCTCACCGGTAGTGTAGGGACTGGGCAGCGGTGGTCGAGGGGGGTGACGGGGACGACGTGCGGCGGGGAAGCAGGCCGGCGGGGAGGGGCTCCGGTGAGGCGGCGAGGGCTCCTGGCGGCGGGGTCGTCGAGACTCGGCCTTGTGGCGAGCCCTGATCCGATCTGGATCGGGGGGAGGAGGGGAACGACGTGAGGGAAGAGTGGGCGACGGGGGTGGACGGCTAGGGTTTCGGGGGGTTAAGTGAGTGGGGCGGTTCGGCCGGCTGGGCCTGTTGGGTTGGCCCAGTTGGGCCACGGCCCAAGGGGTTTTCTCCCTTTTTTCTGTTTGTTTTACCCCTTGCATTTTCTTTCTTTTATTTATTTTATTTTCTATTTTAATTCATTTAAAAGTATTTAGGCATTTTATAAAAATGTGTTTACTTCACCATAATTACCGATGCAATAATTGACATAGCCCGAACATTTTTATTTTGATATTTGAAATTTTTAGTCATTTGACTTATTTAGGATTTAAATTTGAAACGGTTTTGAATTAACCCGAGATTAACTACAGTGACAGAGGTGACGTGTCATCATTAATGTGAGATTACTGTTGCATGATTATCCGGGCGTCACACCGTGTAGGAGCACATTCCCTGGATCCATAGATGGACCTGGTTTGCCAGCTTTTTTGTCCAGGTCCTCACGTAGATCGTGTTTCTAGTCCTTGGCCGCAACCTTGCTTCCTTTGCGGAGAGGGGGTGCGGGCTTGTGTACGGTATTGCTAGCCGCTCTGTCTCGACCACGAGGTGGTCGGTCCGGCCTGTCGGTCGTATTTTTTTCGGCGGTATAGGCGCGATAGCCTCATCGTCAAATTCGGGCAGCAGTTTATGTTTAGGATAGCTCTTTATCTGGCGATTACCACCGTATTTTTCCTCAGCGTTGTCGGTGTCAAAACCAGCGGATCTCGGGTAGGGGGTCTCGAACTATGCGTCTAAGGCTAATGGTAACAGGAGGCGGGGGACATGATGTTTAACCAGGTTTAGGCCCTCTCTATGGAGGTAATACCCTACTTCCCGCTTGATTGATCTTGATGATATGACTATTACAAGAGTTGATCTACCACGAAACCATAGAGGCTAAACCCTAGAAGCTAGCCTATGATTATGATTGTTGTTGTCCTACGGACTAAACCCTCCGGTTTATATAGACACCAGAGAGGGCTAGCTAGGGTTACACAGAGTCGGTTACAGAGAAGGAGATCTACATATCCGAATAGCCAATCTTGCCTTCCTTGCAAAGGAGAGTCCCACCCGGACACGGGACGAAGTCTTCAATCTTGTACCTTCATAGTCCAATAGTCTGGCACAAGTACATAATCCGGCTATCCGAGGACCCCCTAATCTAGGACTCCCTCATTAGCCCCTGAACCAGGCTTCAATGACGATGAGTCCGGCGCGCATATTGTCTTCGGCATTGCAAGGCGGGTTCCTCCTCTGAATACTCCATAGAAGATCTAGAACACAAGGATCGTGTCCGGCTCTGCAAAACAAATTCCACATACCACCGTAGAGAGCACAATATTCCACAAATCTAATCTGCTGACAACTTTTCGTAGCGTGACATCAAGCCACGGCCCGGTCATTAGTCGAACCGTTTTCTCAACCTGCTGCTGCACATATTGCGAGGCGGTTTCATTGGCACGTCTTGTCGAAGCAGAGATCATGTCCCTTATCATGGGATTCGCATCAATACGGGTGTGGGTAACCCAACCGCGCCATCAACACGACGCTTGGGGAATGAGCGAGCTTACAGGGCAAGTGGGGAGCCGCATGGTTTATACCGCCTTTATAAAGAGATAAGGATTCACCTTTTTCCATCCATGCCTTCTTCTTCATCTGCTCATCCATTCTCCCTCGCTCGAGCTTTAGCGCCCAAGTTTCTCCTTCTCTGCAAAGTCATTCCAAGTATGTCTGGAGCGGGAGGCAAGTGGATGGCCTCCTCCGTCAAGGAGGAGGACATCACGAAGCTTCGGGAGGCCGGATACCTCGCGGCAGACATCGTGCACCGGCTTCCAACCGCAGGGCAGATCATTGATAATCCCCAAGTGCAGGGAATCATCGTAGCAATTTCCAAAGGTGGAAGTGATAAGTATGGAGTGTCGAACCCAAAAGGAGCTAAAGGTAAGATCAATATTCCCTCAAGCCCTATCTGCCACTGATACGACTCTACGTACACCAAACATTTGCTTCCAACTAGAAACGAGAAATAAAACTACATTGTGGGTATGAAGTGGATAACTTTGTATGATATCGGAGAGCTAAAATATGAAAGTAGGTGCTGTTATCATGAAGTTAGAATATAACACTAAATATTATAAATAGCGAGTGTGGAATAATGGGGGATCGGTGTGCGGAATTGTCCTAGGCAATTGTTAACAAGACCGATAGTCGTCATTGCAATTTCATATGAGGGAGAGGCATAAGCTAACATATTTTCCCTACTTGGATCATATGCACTTATGATTGGAACTCTAGCAAGCGTCCGCAACTACTAAAGATCATTAAGGTAAAACCCAACCATAGCATTAAAGCATCAAGTCCTCTTTATTCCCATACGCAACAAACCCCTTACTCGGGTTTGTGTTTCAGTCACTCACCAACCCACTATAAGCGAATCATGAACGTATTGCAACACCCTACAGCGGGAATCCCTCACGCTTGCGCGGTACTGAGGGCACCATAGGACAGCACCAAAATAAAACATACAACTCGTACCAATCTAGACCATCAATCAACCCAAGGACAAAAGATATCTACTCAAAACATCATAAGATGGCAACACGTCATTGAATCATAATATGTGGCATAAAGCACAATGTTCAAGTAGGGATTACAGCGGGGTGCGGGAGAGTGGACCGCGTAAAAGAGATGAGGATGGTGATGTTGATGAAGACGATCACCGCGGCGATGATTCCCCTCCCGATGGCACTCCGGTGCCACCAAGAGAGAGGAGGAGAGGTTCCCCCCCCCCCTTGTGCTTCCTCCTCCATGGCTTTCCTCCTCTGGTCCTTGGCCTTCATAGCGATGATGGCCCCTCCGAGATCCTCCTCCATGGCCTCCGATGATGATGGCCCCCTCCGGTAGGGTGCCAGAGAGGGCCTAGATTGATTTCTCGTGGCTACAGAGGCTTGCGGTGGTGGAACTTCCGATCTATGTTATTTCCCGAAGGTTTCTGTATTCATAGGAATTTTTGGCGTAGGTTTCACGTCAGGGGGTCCTCCGGGCTGTCCACGAGATAGGGGGCGCGCCCTAGGGGGGTGGGCGCCCCACTCTCGTGGGCAGCCCGGGACTCTTCTGGCCCAACTCCGATGCTCCGTGGTCTTTTTTTGGTCCTTTAAAAATCATCAAAAATTGGCACGTCAATTGGACTCCGTTTGGTATTCCTTTTCTGTAAAACTGAAAAACAAGGAGAAAACAGAAACTGGCACTGGGCTCTAGGTTAATAGGTTAGTCCCAAAAATCATATAAAATGGCATATAAATGCATATAAAACATCATAGATGAATAATATAATAGCGTGAATACTTCATAAATTATAGATACGTTGGAGACGTATCAGCATCCCCAAGCTTAATTCCTGCTTGTCCTCGAGTAGGTAAATGATAAAAGAAATAATTTATGAAGTGTGAATGCTAGCAGGTGCACAAGTTTGATCAATGATACTTTCAATCACCTTTTCTAGCATCAATATGTGTCATAATAGTAGCTTATCTCATAAAAAAATTCATGATCAAGTAACAATCTATTCACAATGTCAAGTATGGTTCAGAAACTTCATTAAGAACTAACAAACTATAATCTCAGTCATTGAAGCAATTGCAATTTATCATAACAGCAGAAAGAGTCAAGAATAGAGCTTTTCAGCAAGTCCACATACTCAACTATCATATAGTCTTCGAAAATTGCTAACACTCACGCAATACTTGTGGTTATGGAGTTTCAAAGGACACCGAGAAAGATAGGGGCTTATTGTGTTGCCTCCCAACGTATTCACCTTTAGGTGATGTCAACAATAATAGCCCATGCTAACTTACATCCAATTGGATATATATATCATGATCTTTCAAACACGAGGAGCTTGCCAAAGGATAAAATGAAAAAGGGAAAGGTGAGGATCACCTTGACTCAAGCATAAAGTAAAAACATAAAGTAAATGATAGGCCCTTCGCAGAGGGAAGCAGAGGTTGTCATGTGCGTTTAGGATTGGATGCATAAAATCTTAATGCAAAAGAACGTCACTTTATATTGCCCCTTGTATGTGGACCTTTATTATGCAGTCCGTCGCTTTTATTGCTTCCACAACAAGATCGTACAAAGCTTATTTTCTCTGCACTAATAAGTCATACATATTTAGATAGCAATTTTTATTGCCTGCAACATGACAACTTACTTGAAGGATCTTACTCAATCCATAGGTAGGTATGGTGGACTCTCATGGCAAAACTGGGTTTAAGGATATTTGGAAGCACAAGTAGTATCTCTACTTGGTGCAAGGAATTTGGCTAGCATGAGGGGGGAAAGGCAAGCTCAACATATTTGGAAGGTCAATGATAATATACTTTAACTGAGATGTGAGAAAACATAAACCATTATGTTGTCTTCCTTGTCCAACATCAACTCTTTTAGCATGTCATACTTAATGAGTGCTCCCAATCATAAAAGATGTCCAAGATAATATATTTGTATGTGAACCTCTCTTTCCTTATTACTTCCTATTAATTGCAACGATGGCCAAAACTACGTTTGCCAACTCTCAACAACTTTTATGCCTCATACTCTTTATATGTGAAGTCATTACTATCCATGTTATAAGAATATGAAACATATAGAAATTCAGATTTATGACATTCAATTCATTCCCCCATTTACTCATAGGATATACATGAAGCACATGAGTAAATGACAAACTACTCCAAAAGATATGAGTGAGGGACACTGAGTAGTCAAATAATTAACTAGCCATGGGAGGGTTCCTTTTTTTATTCAATATTTCAGATCCAATGACTTTATTCAAACAACAAGTAAAATTGAAAATATGCTCCAAGCAAAACACATATCATGTGACGAATAAAAATATAGCTCCGAGTAAGGTATACCGATAGTTTTGAAGACGAAAGAGGGGATGCCTTATGAGGCATCCCCAAGCTTAGGCGCTTGGGTCTTCCTTCAATATTACCTTGGGGTTCCTTGGGCATCCCCAAGCTTAGGGTCTTTCCACTCCTTATTCTCCTCATATCGATATCTCACCCAAAACTTAATGGAACTTCGTGAGATAGGTTAGTATGATAAAGAGTAAACCATGCACTTTGGTACTGTAAAATTCAAGGTTCATAATTATTTTCACATAATTACTACTGTACCATATCATTTCTACAATTTATATTAAGAAATAAAAGCCATAGAAACTAGAAAACAAGCAAACTATGCAATGAAAACAGAATCTGTCAGAAACAGAACAGTCTGTAATGATCTGAACAACAACCATATTTCTGCTACTCCAAAAATTATGAAATAAATTGGTGGACGTGAGGAATTTGTCTATTAATCTTATGCAAAAATAATCA
The DNA here is from genome assembly GCA_021605145.1 of Aegilops bicornis. Taxonomy (NCBI): domain Eukaryota; kingdom Viridiplantae; phylum Streptophyta; class Magnoliopsida; order Poales; family Poaceae; genus Aegilops; species Aegilops bicornis. Next base: position 29,254,273 of record CM038671.1, on the reverse strand, counting down.
ACTCAAAAGCACTCTTCTGTAAAAAATGACAGATAATCTCGTGAGCACAAAGTTTCTGTTTTTTACAGCAAGATCACATTAACTTTCACCCAAGTCTTCCCAAAGGTCTTACTCGGCACTTTATTGAAACAAAAGCTATAAAACATGATTACTACAGTATCTTAATCATGTAGACACACAAAAACAGAAAGGGCAAATATTGGGTTGTCTCCCGACAAGCGCTTTTCTTTAATGCCTTTTAGCTAGGCATGATGATTTCAATGATGCTCGCATAAAAGAAAAGAGTTGAAACACAAAGAGAGCATCATGAAGAATATGACTAGCACATTTAAATCTAACTCACTTCTTATGCCTAGGGATTTTGTGAGCACACAATTTATAGGAACAAAAGTCAACTAGCATAGGAAGGCAAAACAAGTATAACTTCAAAACTTTAAGCACATAGAGAGGAAACTTGATATTATTGCAACTCCTACAAGCACATATTCCTCCCTCATAATAATTTTCAGTAGCATCATGGATAGGAACTTTGTTCTCATACTCAATTGGAACCTCTTCCGAAATAGTGGAATACTAACTAAAGTTGACACTCTTCCAAATCCACTTCCATAAATATCGCATTTAAGATTCAACACCCTCCAAGATAGTGGGATCACTAATTCCTAAAGTTGACACTCTTCCAAACCCACTTTAAATTATAGTATTATTCATAATCCAAAAGATATAAGTGAAGTTCCTGGAGCATTCTACAATTAATATAGACTAGCCAATATCCAAGCTCAAAATATATAAGTGATGCACATGAAGCATTCTATAAAACCACACTCAAACGATCTAAGTGAAGCACAAAGAGCAATTCTATAAGATCATACTTAAAAGATATAAGTGAAGCGCATGAAGTATTCTATAAATCAATGAAGAGCTATCTCATACTAGCATGATTCTTAAAGAAAAAAATAAAAACACAAAGGACACAAATCATGTGAACAAAACAAAAACCGAGGTATACCGATATCTGTCGAAGAAGAAAGATGGGATGCCAACCGGGGCATCCCCAAGATTAGATGCTTGAGTATCCTTTGAAATATTTACTTGGGGTGCCTTGGGCATCCCCAAGCTTGAACTCTTGTCTCTCTTTATTCTTCTCATATCGGTAACTCCTCGTCCTTCAAACACTTCATTCACAAAAAACTTAAACAAAAACTTGTGAGATCCGTTAGTGTAATAAAGCAAACTACCACTTTAAGGTACTGTAATTAACTCATTCTTTGTTTATATTGGTGTTAAACCTACTGTATTCAAACTTCTCTATGGTTCATACCCTTACATACTAGCCGTAGATGCATCAAAATAAGCAGACAACACACGAAAAATAGAATCTGTCAAGAACATGACAGTCTGTAGTAATCTGGAAGTTTAGTAAACTTCTGTAACTCCTAAAATTATTAAATAAAATATAAAATTTGAAAAAATTGTACAGAAGTAATGTACAAAAAGTTTCAGACCCATTTGATTTTCCAGTGAAAAATGTAAATTCATGCACTACAGCCAAAGTTTCTGTTTTTCTTCTGCACATAGTAAGCAAGCAATCTTATCATACTAAAACCAAAGCTTGGCACATTATTTTTATAATAGAATGGATATATACAAGGGGATTATTATTTACAGAGAAAATTCCATGAAAAATTCAACATTGTTTCCGTGAGCATGAACACAAGTGCTCAAGGTCGACCCTCACTTCTTCAATGCATAACTTTCCAATCACTTCTCTTTTTGAAAAACTTTTTTAGGCATGAGAGGCAAGCAAATTGTTTTTTGGTATTTTCATTCTTTTAATTTTTTTTATGTTTCACCCACAACTAAACAGAAACAAAAAGGAAAAACAAAATCTACTTAGTGAAGAAAGCAAACAAGCACACACGAGAATATCAACCCCACACTATTGCTCCCCGGCAACGGCGCCAGAAAAGAGCTTGATAATCCCCAAGTGCAGGGAATCATCGTAGCAATTTTCAAAGGTGGAAGTGATAAGTATGGATTGTCGAACCCACAAGGAGCTAAAGTTAAGATCAATATTCTCTCAAGCCCTATCTGCCACTGATACGACTCTACGTACACCGAACGTTTGCTTCCAACTAGAAACGAGAAATAAAACTATGTTGTGGGTATGAAGTGGATATCTTTGTATGATTACGGAGAGCTAAAATATGAAAGTAGGTGATGTTATCATAAAGTTAGAATATAACACTAAATATTATAAATAGCTAGTGTGGAATAATGGGGGATCGGTGTGCGGAATTGTCCTAGGAAATTGTTAACAAGACCGATAGTCGTCATTGCATTTTCATATGAGGGAGAGGCATAAGCTAACATACTTTCTCTGCTTGGATCATATGCACTTATGATGGGAACTCTAGCAAGCATCCGCAACTACTAAAGATCATTAAGGTAAAACCCAACCATAGCATTAAATCATCAAGTCCTCTTTATTCCCATACGCAACAACCCCCTTACTCGGGTTTGTGTTTCAGTCACTCACCAACCCACTATAAGCGAATCATGAACGTATTGCAACACCCTACAGAGGGAATCCCTCACGCTTGCGCGACACAGAGGACACCATAGGGCAGCACCAAAATAAAACATACAACTCGTACCAATCTAGACCATCAATCAACCCAAGGACAAAAGATATCTACTCAAAACATCATAGGATGGCAACACATCACTGAATCATAATATGCGGCATAAAGCACCATGTTCAAGTACGGATTACAGCGGGGTGCGGGAGAGTGGACCACATAAAAGAGATGAGGATGGTGATGATGATGGTGATATTGATGAAGACGATCACCGGCGATGATTCCCTCCCGATGGCACTCGGTGCCACCAAGAGAGAGGAGGAGAGGTTCTCCCCCTTGTGCTTCCTCCTCCATGGCTTTCCCCCTCTGGTCCTTGGCCTTCATAGCAATGATGGCCCCTCCGAGATCCCCCTCCATGGCCTCCGGTGATGATGGCCCCCTCCGGCATGGTGCCAGAGAGGGCCTAGATTGATTTCTCGTGGCTACAGAGGCTTGCGGCGGCGGAACTTCCGATCTAGGTTATTTCCCAAAGGTTTCTATATTTATAGGGATTTTTGGCGTAGGTTTCACGTCAGGGGGGTCTCCGGGCTGTCCATGAGATAGGGGGCGCGCCCTAGGGGGGTTGGCGAGCCCCCCACTCTCGTGGGCAGCCCGGGACTCTTCTGGCCCAACTCCGATGCTCCGTGGTCTTCTTTTGGTCCATCAAAAATCATCAAAAATTGGCACGTCAATTGGACTCCGTTTGGTATTCCTTTTCTGTAAAACTCAAAAACAAGGAGAAAACAGAAACTGGCATTGGGCTCTAGGTTAATAGGTTAGTCCCAAAAATCATATAAAATGGCATATAAATTGATATAAAACATCATAGATGAATAATATAATAGCATGAATACTTCATAAATTATAGATACGTTGGAGACGTATCAATCATCCCTACCCCGAAGCCTCGGGAGAGGGTAGTGTTTCTCTCTCACTTTGTTTGCGGACTGGGATTCCCCCTCAACCCAATTGTCCGCTGGCTCATGTTCACCTACAGGATGGACTTCCATGATCTGGCCCCCAATTTCATCCTCAACATCTCGGCGTTTATCGTCGTGTGCGAGGCCTTCCTCCGCATTACGCCCCACTTTGGCCTATGTTTGTAGACCTTCAACGTGAAGCCGAAGGTGGTGGTCGGCCAGCAAGCGGAGTGCGGAGGCACCTGCTACGTCTTGAGCTTGCGTTGGTTTTCCTTGAAGAGGAAAGGGTGATGCAGCAATAGTAGCATAAGTATTTCCCTCAGTTTTTGAGAACCAAGGTATCAATCCAGTAGGAGGCTCCTCAAAAGTCCCACGCACCTACACAAACAAGCAAAGAACTCGCAACCAATGCAATAAAGGGGTTGTCAATCCCTTCACGGCCACTCGTGAAAGTGAGATCTAATAGAGATAGTATGATAAGATAAATATATTTTTGGTATCTTATAATATAGATGCAAATAAAAGTAGATTGGAAGCAAATATGATAAGACAGAGACCTGGGGGCCATAGGTTTCACTTCTCTCAAGATAACGTAAGTATTACGATGGGTGAACAAATTACTGTCGAGCAATTGATAGAAAAGCGAATAATTATGAGATTATCTAGGCATGATCATGTATATAGGCATCACGTCCTTGACAAGTAGACCGACTCACCTGCATCTACTACTATTACTCCACACATCGACCGAGCTCACCTGCCTGCATCTAGAGTATTAAGTTCATAAGAACAGAGTAACGCCTTAAGCAAGATGACATGATGTAGAGGGATAAACTCATCCAATATGATATAAACCCCATCTTTTTATCCTCGATGGCAACAATACAATACGTGCCTTGCAACCCTTTCTGTCACTGGGTAAGGACACCGCAAGATTGAACCCAGAGCTAAGCACTTCTCCCATGGAAGAAAGATCAATCTAGTAGGCCAAACCCAACTGATCATACATAAAAGATAACTCAATCATACATAAAAGAATTCAGAGGAGATTCAAATATTTCTCATAGATAAACTTGATCATAAACCCACAATTCATCGGAACGGCTATGGTGTTGATGTAGAAGCCCTCCGTGGTCGATTCCCCCTCCGGCGGAGCGCCGGCGAAGGCTCCAAGATGGGATCTCGTGAATACAGGAGGTTACGGTGGTGGAAATTGTGTTTCACTGGCTCCCTGGATGTTTCCGGGGTACGTAGGCTTATATAGGAGGAAGAAGTACGTCGGTGGCCGTCCGAGGGGCCCACGAGACAGGGGCGTGCCCTATAGGGGGGGGCACCCTACCCTCTCGTGGCCGCCTCGGCTGCTTCTTGACTTGCACTCCAAGTCCTCTGGATCACGTTTGTTCCAAAAATCATGCTCCCAAAGGTTTCATTCCGTTTGGACTACGGTTGATATTCCTTTTCTTTGAAATACTGAAATAGGCAAAAAACAGCAATACAGGCTAGGCCTTCGGTTAGTAGGTTAGTCCCAAAAATGATATAAATGTGTAAAATAAAGCCCATAAACATCCAAAAGGGGTAATATAATAGCATGAAACAATCAAAAAAATATAGATACGTTGGAGACGTATCAAGCATCCCCAAGCTTAATTCCTGCTCGTCCTCGAGTAGGTAAATGATAAAAACAGAATTTTTGATGTGGAATTCTACCTAGCATAATTCTCAATGTAATTTTCTTTATTGTGGCATGAATGTTCAGATCCAAATGATTCAAAATAAAAGTTCATGTTGACATAAAAATAGTGATACTTCAAGCATACTAATCAAAGTAATCATGTCTTCTCAAAATAACATGGCCAAAGAAAGTTATCCCTACAAAATCATATAGTCTGGCTGTTGCTCTATCTTCATCACACAAAGTATTTAATCATGCACAACCCCGATGACAAGCCAAGAAATTGTTTCACACTTTAGTAATCTCAAACTTTTTCAACTTTCAAGCAATACATGAGCGTGAGCCATGGACATAGCACTATATGTGGAATAGAATGGTGGTTGTGGAGAAGACAAAAAGGAGAAGATAGTCTCACATCAACTAGGCGTATCAACGGGCTATGGAGATGCCCATTAATAGATATCAATGTGAGTGAGTAGGGATTGACATGCAATGGATGCACTAGAGCTATAAATATATGAAAGCTCAACAAAAGAAACTAAGTGGGTGTGCATCCAACTTGCTTGCTCACGAACACCTAGGGTATTATGAGGAAGCCCATCATTGGAATATACAAGCCAAGTTCTATAATGAAAAATTCCCACTAGTAAATGAAAGTGACAACATATGAGACTCTCTATTATGAAGATCATGGTTACTTTGAAGCACAAGTGCGGAAAAAGAGATAGTAGCATTGTCCCTTCTCTCTTTTTCTCTCATTTTTTCTTTTCTTTTTTCTTTTTTTCTTTCTTTGGCGTTTTCTTTTTTTTCTTTTTGGCCTTTCTCCTCTTTTTTTTCTTTTTTTTCTTTTTTTTCTTTTTTTTCTTTTTGTAAAGTCCGAAGTCTCATCCCGACTTGTGGGGGAATCATAGTATTCATCATCCTTTCCTCACTAGGACAATGCTTTAATAATGAAGCTCATCACACTTTTATGGATTTACAACTCATAGATAGAACAAGAAATGACTCTATATGAATGCCTCCGGCGTAGTACCGGGATATGCAATGAATCAAGAGCGACATGTATGAAAAATATGAAGGTGGCCTTATCACAAATACAATGTCAACTACATGATCATGCAAAGAGCAATATGACAAAAGTAATGCGTGTCATATGAACGGAACGGTGGAAAGTTGCATGGCAATATATCTCGGAATGGCTATGGAAATTCCATAATAGGTAGGTAGGGTGGCTGTTTTGAGGAAGGTATATGGTGGGTGTATGGTACCGGCGGAAGTTGCGCGGCACAAGAGAGGCTAGCAATGGTGGAAAGGTGAGGGTGCGTATAATCCATGGACTCAACATTAGTCAAAAGAACTCATATACTTATTGCAAAAATTTACAAGTCATCGAAAACAAAGTATTACGCGCATGCTCCTAGGGGGATAGATTGGTAGGAAAAGACCATCGCTCGTCCCTGACCGCAACTCATAAGGAAAACAATCAGTAAATAAAATTGTGCTCCAACTTCATCACAAAGCAGTTCACCATACGTGCATGCTACGGGAATCACAAACCTCAACACAAGTATTTTTCATAAGAACCTCAACTAGCATGACTTTAATATCACTACCTCCATATCTCAAAACAATTATCAAGCATCAAATTGATCATAGCATCCAATTCACTTTATATGATAGTTTTATTATACCCAATTTGGATGCTCATCATTCTAGGACCAAATTTGTAACCATAGCAAATACCATGCTGTTGTAAAAGACTCTCAAAATAATATAAGTGAAGCATGAGAGACTAGCAATTTCTTCAAAATTAATCCACTGACGTGATCTAAAAGATATAAGTGAAGCACTAGAGCAAAAACTATCAAGCTCAAATGATATAAGGGAAGCACATAGAGTATTCTAGCAAATTCTAATCAAGTGGGCTTCTCCCAAAAGCTGTGTACAGCAAGGATGATTGTGGTAAACTAAAAAGCAAAGACTAATATAATACACGACGCTCCAAGCAAAACACATATCATGTGGCAAATAAAAATATAGCTCCAAGTAAAGTTACCAATGAACGAAGACGAAAGAGGGGATGCCTTCCCGGGGCATCCCCAAGCTTAGGCTTTTGGCTATCCTTGAATATATTGGGGTGCCATGGGCATCCCCAAGCTTAGTCTCTTGCCACTCCTTATTCCATAGTCCATAAAAGCTTTGCCGAAAACTTGAAAACTTCACAACACAAAACTCAACAGGAAATCTTATAAGCTCCGTTAGTGAAAGAAAACAAAACCACCACATAAGGTACTGTAATGAACTCATTATTTATTTATTTAGGTGTTAAACCTACTGTATTCCAACTTCTCTATGGTTTATAAACTATCTTACTAGCCATAGATGCATCAAAATAAGCAAACAACACACGAAAAACAGAATCTGTCAAAAACAGGACAGTCTGTAGAAATCTGTAACTAACGCAAACTTCTGGAACTCTAAAAATCCTACCAAAATAGTAAGTCCTGGACAATTTGTTTATTGATCAGCAACAAAAATAATCAACGCAAAAACACGTTTATGTGATTTAACAAAACTAAATTCGTGCGTGCAAAGTTTCTGTTTTCCAGCAGAATCAAATCAACTATCATCATAGGTTATCCTATAGGTTCTACTTGGCACAAACACTAATTAAAAGATAAAAACACATCTAAACAGAAGGTAGATGCAAGATTTATTACTAAACAGGAACAAAAACAAAAACACAAAGAAAATTGGGTTGCCTCCCAACTAGCGCTATCATTTAACGCCGCTAGCTAGGCATAAAAGCGAAGATAGATCTAAGTAGTGCCATCTTTGGCAATTAATTCATAAGTAGCTCGCATGATAGATTCATAAGGTAATTTGACTTTCTTTCTTGGAAAGTGCTCCATGCCTTTCTTTAATGGAAATTGGAATCTAATATTCCCTTCCTTCATATCAATAATCGCGCCAATCGTTCTAAGGAAAGGTCTACCAAGAATAATGGGGCAAGAAAGATTGCAATCTATATCAAGAATGATAAAATCTATGGGCACCAAATTTCTATTTGCAACAATGAGAACATCATTGATCCTTCCCATTGGCTTTTTAATGGTGGAATCCACAAGGTGCAAATTTAAAGAGCAATCATCAAGATCATGGAAACCTAGAATATCACATAAAGTTTTCGGAATCGTGGAAATACTAGCACCCAAATCACACAAAGCAAAACACTCATGATCTTTAATTCCAATCTTTATAGTAGGTTCCCACTCATCATTAAGTTTTCTAGGTATAGAAACTTCCAAATTAAGTTTTTCATCATAAGATTGCATCAAGGCATCAACGATATGTTTGGTAAAAGCTTTATTTTGACTATAAACATGAGGATAATTAACAACGGATTGCAACAAGGAAATACAACCTTCTAAAGAACAATTATCATAATCAAATTCCTTGAAATCCGGGATAGTGGGTTCAATGCTATTTAAAGTCATGACCTCTCCAATCCCACTTTTACCAAATTTAGCATCAAGATCTAAAAACTCCGAATTTTTGGGACGCCTTCTAGGTAAAGTTGACTCATCTTCAGTCCCATAATTATCAAGATTCATATTGCAAAACAAAGATCTAATAGGAGACGCATCAATAACTCTAAGATCTTCATCATTATTTTCATGGAAACTAGAAGAACACGCCTTTACAAAGCTATCTTTCTTAGCACGCAATCTAGCGGTTCTTTCCTTGCACTCATCAATGGAAATTCTCATTGCTTTGAGAGACTCATTGATATCATGCTTAGAAGAAGAAGATCTAAGTTTAAGAGAATCAACATCAAGCAAAAGTCTATCAACGTTCCTAGCCAAATCATCAACTTTGAGCAATTTTTCTTCAAGCAAAGCATTAAAATTCTTTTGAGAGATCATAAATTCTTTCACACTATTCTCAAAATCAGAGGGCATATTATTAAAATTAACATAAGAATTATTGTAGGAATTTCCATAATTATTAGAGGAATTACTAGGGAATGGTCTAGCATTAAAGTTTCCTCTATAAGCATTGTTTCCAAAACTATTCCTACCAACAAAATTCACATCCATAGATTCATTATTATTCTCAATCAAAGTAGACAAGGGCATATCATTAGGATCAAGAGGAGTATTTCTAGTAGCAAACAATTTCATAAGTCCATCCATCTTTCAGCTCAAAACATTGATTTCTTCTATAGCATGCACTTTTTTACTAGAAGATCTTTCGGTGTGCCATTGAGAATAATTAGCCATAATATTATCAAGAAGTTTTGTAGCATCTCGTAATGTGATTTCCATAAACGTGCCTCCCACGGCCGAATCTAAAAGATTTCTAGAAGCAAAGTTCAAACCGGCATAAAAAATTTGTATGATCATCCATAAATTCAAACCATGAGTAGGGCAATTGCGAATCATCAATTTCATTCTTTCCCAAGATTGGGCAACATGCTCATGATCAAGTTGTTTAAAATTCATAATATTATTCCTAAGAGTGATGATCTTAGCGGGAGGAAAATACTTAGAGATAAAAGCATCTTTGCACTTGTTCCAAAAATCAATACTCCCTCCGTTCCTAAATATAGGGTGTATAGTTTTTGGCACGGAAATTAAAGAACGCACATGGAGGGAAAATTTCACAAGTTTTGGGTGAGATTGCGCCTGAATATTTGACATGAGAAAATAGAGGAGCTTGACCTATACAAGGAAATGTAATCAAATCCCTTAAAAAATTATTCAAACGAGTGGTGAAACGCAATACACCTTATATTTTGGACTTTTTTTCAAAAATCTATACACCTTATATCAAGGAACGGAGGGAGTACTATTTTTAGGCAAAGACGAAAACCAAACTTTAGCACGATCTCTAAGTGAAAACGGAAATAACTTCAATTTAACAATATCATTATCTTATCTTTCTTCTTTTGCATATCACACAAATCAACAAAGTTGTTTAGATGAGTAGCGGCATCTTCACTAGGAAGGCCGGCGAATTGATCTTTCATAACTAGATTTAACAAAGCAGTATTGATTTCACAAGACTCAACATCATTAAGAGGAGCAATCGGAGTACTAAGGAAATCATTATTATTGGTATTGGAGAAATCACACAATTTGGTATTATCTTGCGCCATGGCAACAAGTAATCCAACACACAAGCAAACATAAAAAGGCAAGCGGAAAGAGAGGAGGAGATTGGGAAAGAGAGGGCGAATAAGACGGCAAGGGTGAAGTGGGGGAGAGGAAAACGAGAGGCAAATGGCAAATAATGTAAATGCGAGGGAGATGAGTTTGTGATGGGTACTTGGTATGTCTTGACTTGAGCGAAGACCTCCCGGCAACGGCGCCGAAATCCTTCTTGCTACGTCTTGAGCTTGCGTTGGTTTTCCTTGAAGAGGAAAGGGTGATGCAGCAATAGTAGCGTAAGTATTTCCCTCAGTTTTTGAGAACCAAGGTATCAATCCAGTAGGAGGCTCCTCAAAAGTCCCACGCACCTACACAAACACACAAAGAACTCGCAACCAACGCAATAAAAGGGTTGTCAATCCCTTCACTGCCACTTGCAAAAGTGAGATCTAATAGAGATAGTATGATAAGATAAATATATTTTTGGTATTTGATAATATAGATGCAAAAAGTAAAGATGCAAATAAAAGTAGATTGGAAGCAAATATGATAAGAGATAGACCCGGGGGCCATAGGTTTCACTAGAGGCTTCTCTAAAGATAGCATAAGTATTATGATGGGTCAACAAATTACTGTCGAGCAATCTATTTATATATAAAAAGTAATTGATGAGTTAATTAGAAGCAAGAGAATTAGCTTAGAAAATTCTACATTAATTAGAAAATACTGGCCCTTGATCTGGTGGGTCTTCTAAAATTATAATTATATAACCGTTAGATATGTGTAACATATTTCATAAAAAAAATATGTGTAACATACATAGTATTGTCCTAATCGACCATGAGTCGTGTCATACCTCAGTTTTTTTACATGCTAACGTGTTACAGGATAGATCACCCTCGTATGCCCTACATTAGTTTCTCCTAGATTAGTGTTTCTTTGACCGATCCTTCCCAAGAAGAAACCTACCATCAAAGTCCTCTTCTTCCTGTGCCGTGCACACACCTCCATGAACGTAAGAATTCCCATGAGCGAAACCAAGTTTGGCATGTGTGTGTTTCCGGCCGGTCGAAAATCAATTAGCGTGCTAACTATACCGTACAAGTACGTACATGCGCGTACATATGTGCTATGGCTGAGAGAGTTAATTCACGTCTGAGACAAGTTTAGGTGCATGTGTGTTGTTGGCAGGCGGCCAATCAATCTAGCTAGACGAAGCTGTTTCACATCCATATGTATTTTTGGCCAGCCACAAATTAGTCAGCTAGCTAATGCGTACATACGGACATGCTATAGTAGGCAGGGCTAATATACGATCAGGTCTAAGATTTACGTATATGTGTGTTTTCGACCGGTGGCAAATCAATCAGAAAGAAGAGAAATATTCTTGAAATTCTTGCAAAAATTAAAAACATCCATCCATTAATATCGTAAATCAGAAAAATCACACCGTTAGATCTACTTTCAAGCTGAGGAAATCACCCACCAATATGCAACTAAAGATATACGTGGTTATTTTTATATCTAATAAATCACCCACCAATTTCTACTTCTAGCCCTAAAACCTAATTTCTGGGTATCCCCATGGCAGCCGCCGGCAACTCGATCCTGCTTCTCTCCAAGGATATTCCCTCTTGCTCCACCGCTAGATGCAGCGCTGCAAATTGTTGGGACTCTGGTCGGGCAGCCATGTCCAGGAATCATCGTGGCTATGCACCGCTATTCCTCACGAAACAAAGGTGACTCGGTTCCACTCTAATTAATCCCGCTGTTCTTCAATGAAAAGGCAGAGCACCTGCTGTTCGAGTCAAAAAAAAAAATTAATCCCGCTGTTGGCCGGTGCACATACACAGAAAAAACAGTGAAGCTGATTGATTATTCATTGGGCAGCAGGATCGATCACCGAGTTTGTTGTGTACATACGTGGATGTCCAGGTAATCGGAGCCAACTCTATGCAAGGATCTATCAAGAAGTTGAGTACGTACGTGGGTGTCACTACTATATAAAGCATTGACTAACAGTAATCCATCTTGAGTGGAAGTTAGCTTTGCTTCGTCGCCTTGATTTATATCTTTGATTACTCCTGTTCTTTATGTGTTGACTGTCACAGGAGACATCGTTGCCTTCATATATATCTTTGATTACTCCTTTTTCTTTATGTGTTGATTGTGGAGACATATAAGAAAAAAAGGTGTGTATTGATCATGGGATTATACTATTTTTTCAGCATATAGAGGCTTTATTACTGGTCACGTGGGACAAGCTGCATGGCAACTCATGTGAGAAAGATAACTCCGATAAACAGATTGAGAATTCTCATTCATTTTCAATGTTCGATGGCCCGCCAAGACCGGCACCACGGTGTCCGACATCAAGCTTGGCGTCGTGTCCGCCACATTTGGGACTGCTGCATGTTGCCGGGCTTGGACATTTCCTCAACAGGTAGTACATCTCTGGATTTTCCCTTTCATAGAGCGGACAACAAATAAGTGATGGTTGCACGGTCAAGCTATAACTATACAGAAGTAATCCTCCTTTTGACGTGGTTTTTTGGATGATTTTGTTGATGGTCAAAGGGATTACAGTAGGATGATCCTAGATTCTCAGGTTTAAGGGGGAGTTCATGTGCCCCTTGGTTATTGTCAACCTATGAAAGCTACATAAAAGAAGGTATTAACAAGTCCAACTCAACTTTATGCTATTTTAATTTCCCATTCACTTTTTATTTCCATTTTATAGACAACAATGTTTGGATGCATCTATTAGGGTGGTCAAATTGAACACTTATTTGATGTATTACATTATACTCCCTCAAATGCAATTTTTTCATGGCTTTAGTTCCCTTGCAAATGCGAGTCGATAATGTATCAAAATTAAACATATGCTTTCATGGATATTCACATCGTCCCATGTGAAACAATCCCTTCTATAAATACTAAAAATAATTTTCCAAGTAAATATCACATTTATGGGTAATATCTATAATAAGTTTTTTAAATTATGGGTGAATTACTATTACTCCATTTTAAAAGTCGTTTGTTGTATTTATGGCCATGTGTATAGTGTGGGCGTAGCCTATAGTGTTATGTGACATAAGATCAATATCAACATTAAATTACTGACCTCCTAGATGCACAACTATAAATTTCCATGTTTACAAATAATGGCGTGAATTTAGCAGAGGGATACAATATTTTTGTTATCTTTCATTGGAATGACAAAATAAACATCTGAATGGAGCGGATATGAAATAATTTATCTCCCAGTTAAACAATGAAAGTTCAATGTATTATTTATTTTCAATGGTCCCACGGCACAATTATATATTCATAGTAAGTGTTAGAGAAATTCTACTACAAGTTTTCTAGAACAACATCCAAAAGGTTCGAGCTTGATTTTAGCCAAGAAGAAATGAGACTAACTTAAAAATAAGGTTTTTATTAGTCTTTTTATCGATTCAAAATCTACATTGGTCTTGAATATTCAAATTCCAGATAACACATTTTTTTTGCTTATTTCAGTAGTTTGGCATTGTCGCCCACTTGGAATGATATTCCCAGTTGATCGTGGTAGCACAACAAAGACCATCATGGAAGATGTTATTTTTTGCTTTTGAGATTCAGGAAATTGTAAGGTAAAATAGACATAAATATATACTCATATCTGAATGTGTCACCGATCCGAGAAGAGTTATGACAAATATCAATTACCAGCTGAGGTATCTGGCTGCTTGACAAGGTTAAAGTCAATGCCTTGCAGTGGAGATCATTTTAATAACTTAAGGATGATTTACCCGTTTATTTTCAAATCCCATGGAACATTTATATATTTCCTTTATAGCAGGTGCACCATTATTCCTGTACAAAAATGTTCATATCAGGTCATACTATATATGTGCATATGTAGGCATGTGCTTTAGAAATATGATGTATCCCACAACTTTAGGATTTGATGAGAAAAGAATAGTAAGGAATAGTCTTGTGTGTAAAGCTTTCAAATTCTATATATGTGTCATTTCTCCCTTTACGTATCTCGAATTTCTAAAGAAAAATGTAAATGCACTTAACTCACATTGATTGCAAGACAATCATTTTAAAAATTGTGAGTATCTAATTCATTTTCTTCACATCTTTGGACCATTGATATCAGTACGTATGCAATGCTTTGAAATGTAAAATATACTGAAATCTTATATATATGTTAAATGCATGAAAATAGTCTGAAATATCAAGCACATGCTAACTTAGGAGTAAGTATACACAAATAGGTTGTTTACCAATCTATGCCATGAGTTGATTAATTTTTTGTCCATGAGGAAACAAGGAAATAGTAAAAACTATTCTTAGGTTCTCATTCTTTCAAATTTTATAGCACATTTCCTACAACCTGGTACCAAATTGTGACGCCCCCGATTCAATCGTACACTAATCATACACGCAAACGTGTACGATCAAGATCAGGGACTCACGGGAAGATATCACAACACAACTCTAAAACATAAATAAGTCATACAAGCATCATAATACAAGTCAGGGGCCTCGAGGGCTCGAATACAAGTGCTCGATCATAGACGAGTCAGCGGAAGCAACAATATCTGAGTACAAACATAAATTAAACAAGTTTGCCTTAAGAAGGCTAGCACAAACTGGGATACAGATCGAAAGAGGCGCATGCCTCCTGCCTGGGATCCTCCTAAACTACTCACAGTGCGTCGTGGGCTGCATGTAGTAGTAGGCACCTCCGGTGTAGTAGTAAATCATCGGCAGTGGCGTCACAGCTCCTGGGCTCCATCGTGCAGTCGCAGCAACCGGGTAAAGAAAGGGGGAAAAGGGGGGAACAAGGCAACCGTGAGTACTCATCCAAAGTACTCGCAGCAAGGAGCTACACTACATATGCATGGATATATGTGTAAAGGGCCATACCAGTGGACTGAACTGCAGAATGCCGTAATAAGAGGGGATAGCTAATCCTCGTCAAGACTACGCTCAGCAGCCTCCGTCTTGCAAAGCATGTAGAAGAGAGTAGATCAAGTCCTCCAAGTAGCATCGCATAGCATAATCCTACCCGGCGATCCCTCCTCATTGCCACTGTTAGAGAGCGATCACCGGGTTATATCCGCACTTGGAAGGGTGTATTTTATTAAGTATCCGGTTCTAGTTGTCATAAGGTCAAGGTACAACTCCAAGTCGCCCTGCTATCAAGATCACGGCTATTCGAATAGATTAACTTCCCTGCAGGGTGCACCACATAACCCAACACGCTCGATCCCATTTGGCCGGACACACTTTTACAGGTCATGCCCGACCGGAAGATCAACACGTCGCAGCTCGACCTAGGCCAGCAGAGCGGTCGGCCGCCGGTCTAAACCTAAGCGCCAGGGTCTTGGCCCATCGCCCTTAGCACACACACGCGTTGCGAACGCGGCCGAAGCAGACCTAGCAACCTCCATTACAAAGGAAGTCACGTTCACAGCGGTCCAATCGCGCGCTACCGCTCGATCCATCGACGTCCACGAAGGCTTCGGCAGATACCACGACGCCGAGGGCCCATATCTTTCCCACGTGGTTGGTTAGTGCGTATAGGCCAAGAGCTGCACTCGGATCAAATACCAAGATCTCGTTAAGCATGTTAAGTATCCGTGAACGCCGACGGGGCTGTGCCCACCTCTCACCCTGTAGTCTCAACCTGCCTGTCGCTCATACAAAGGTCCTTTCACCCCAATCCGTGAATCACTCATGGTACTCCTCGAGCCGAGCCGACTTTAATCACCACATGTATCATGTATAAAGTATATAGTATATACCCGTGATCACCTCCCGAGTGATCACGGCCCGATAGTATAGCACAGCAGACGGACAAGAATGTAGGGCCACAGATGGAAAACTAGCATCCTATACTAGGCATGTAGGGTTGCAGGTAAAGGTAACAACAGTAGTAGCAAGGACAGGCTATGCATCAGGATAGGAATAACGGAAAGCAGTAACATGCTACACTACTCTAATGCAAGCAGTATAGAGAAGAATAGGCGATATCTAGTGATCAAGGGGGGCTTGCTGGTTGCTCTAGCAAGAGAGAGGGTCGCCAACTCCTAGTCGAATCAAGCAAAGAAGCAGCGCCGGTCTCGGTGTTTAAGCGGAAGAAGAGGGGAAGAAACAATGAATATTTAAGCAAACAGATGCATGACGATGCATGACAAAGCAAAAGCGTGATGCTAAGCGTGCCCTAACGCGGTATGTGATGATACTGGGTGAAGGGAAAGTATCCCCGGCGTTTAGCGTTTTCTGCGGAGGAGCCGGAGGGGAAAGTTGCGAGTTCGATAGGTTAGGGGGTGTGGCGGACGAGCAGGTTGCATTTCGGGTTCGTCTAAATGCGTTACGAGCAATTTTCATGTAGAAAGTATTTTCATCTGAGCTACGGTTTATTTTATATTAATTTTAAAAGATTTAAATCATTTTTAAGATTTATTTAATCTATACCTACTAATAAAGCAAGGTGGGTTTCTCCAATTTTTTCATCCGTTCACCATCAAAAAGATTTTTATTCTATTTAAGGTGGTACTAAATGTTTGTGCGTTCATCTGTTTGATAAGAAAAACAGTTTTGTTCCGAATTTTGTACGTGGGTCGCGCACGCTGCAGCCCAGCAAAGCAAGCCCATTGGTTTCCTGCGCATGCATCTGAGAAGCACTATTTACCGCATCAGGCGGCAAACAGTCATAATTTCGCACATGGTGCCAAAGAATGGGCCGGTCCATTTTCATTTTTTTTCTCTATCTGTTCCGATTTTTTTTTCTTTTTTTCTTTTATCCTTATTTCTTATTTTTTGATTTCCAAGTTTATTTTTACTTTTTCCTTTTTTTAATAAATTCTACTTTCCAATTTTTTCAGCCATTTTTCTGTAAATTTTGGTAAAATCAGTAGATTTTTTTAAAAAAAATCCCATTTTGAAATATATATTTTTTTAAATTTCTTCTCCTTCCAATTTGTTTTCAACACTAAAATATGTTTGCATTTTTTTTAAAATGTTTACGTTTTCAAATTGTTTGAGATTTTCAAAATAAGTTGTATTTTAGAAAATGATAAAAATTCGAAAAATATTCATGTTTATTCAAATCTTCAAAAACTTAAAGTATTGTTTGAGTTTAGGAAACACATTTCAAAATTGTTTTCAATGTAGAAAACATGTTTCCATTTTCACAAATTGTTCACATATTCAAAAATATATGTTTTATTAAAAAGAGGTTCATGTTTTCAAAAAATGTTTGTAAATTAAAAAAAACATTTCAAGTTTTGTTCGTCTTTTTCCAGATTTAATGAATTTTAAAAAAATGCTCGCATTTTTTAGAAAAAGAATTAGGATTTCAAACATCATTCACGTTTTGAAGAATATTCAGAACTTCATAATTATTAATTTATTTATTGAAAAGCTAAAAAAAGATGAGAAAAATGGAAAAATGTTTTGAATGTTAAGCTACATTATGTTCTTAAACATTCATGTTGGCCATTTTTAGTAGGAGCTGTTTTTTCGAATGGTTATCAGCATGTGGTTGAGATATTGAGGTCATGAAACTAATCCTTCAACTGAGCGGTTGTTTTGGATTTTTATTCGTATCTTATAAACACACGTTGTTTTGGTAACTGCTAGTGGCCTAACCCAGATGCGAACTGTTGTGCATCCCACATGTCATTTGGCGATAAAAGAGAATATGTTGGTTGGCTATGATTCAAAGAAATTGTAGGCACATACCAATAAAAGAGTATATGTTGGTTTGGCTCTGAATAAAAAAATTAGACAAGTAAGCGCTAAAAAAAGAGAATAAACCTTGGTAAAGCAAGGCTACCTGGTTATGCACTGATAATGGCAACGAATGGGATTCGCTGAATTAATAATCCATCCGGTTACGCCATTGTAGGAGAGAGCGGTTGAAGCAACTACGCCTCGAAGGTTACCGTGCAGCCACAAAACGAGGAGGCAACCATAACCTAGACCCGGAGGCGGACCTGGAGGAATAAAAGGGCACGAGTTGATTGGCGGCCACCACACCGACCAACCCCACCACTATCAAGATCTTGCGAGCCAAACATGACCCGTGAGAACACCACAACTCCTTGCTCTGTCACCCCACCGCTGTGGAGACCGTTTTGATGGACACATCAATTACTTCTCCCAATTC
Source organism: Aegilops bicornis (assembly GCA_021605145.1). Lineage (NCBI taxonomy): Eukaryota > Viridiplantae > Streptophyta > Magnoliopsida > Poales > Poaceae > Aegilops > Aegilops bicornis. The sequence goes on along the minus strand of CM038671.1, from coordinate 29,235,734 downwards.
TTCTCACAAAAAAAGAATCTCACGTTGCAACGCATGGGCATATGTGCTAGTTATTATAAAACAACATTATCCAGAACAGTGTTTGCTGACGTCAAGATGACGCCGCTAGTCCAATGAAGGTGTTGACTCGTCAACTGACGTGTGGGTCCAGCATGTCATTGACTGTTAACTAACCTAACAGATTAATTAACCAACTAGGTGATTAGGTTAATCTAATCAGGATTAATTAAGTTAATTAATTAATTAATTAATTATTTTCATTATTTATTTCTTATTTATTTATTTTTATTTTATTCCTCTTTTTTATAAACGTTCTGGGGCCTTGAGGCCCCACTTGTCATACGGCCAACGGGCCAACGGGGTTAACGGGCGCGGGGTGTGGGCGTGGGCGCCCGTTGAGGCCGGAGCCCGTCTGGGCGCGGCGATGCGCCAGCAGCGGTCAGTAGCGGCGAGCGGCGGACCAAGGTGGCGGTGGTGGTGGGTCGACGAGCACAGGGCGCTGCGGACGTGGGCGTCCGAGCCCGAGGAGGGGCGAACCTGGGTGCGAGGGGGGGGGAAGGTCATGGCCTCGACGAGGCATCAGAGGCACCAGCACGGCGTGGCCGGCCGCGGGATGCGAGCGGCGGGGCACGCGCAGGTGTGGTGGGTGCGAGCGGGGGTCGGATCTGGTAACGGGGAGAGAAGAGGGGCGGACGAGGATCACGGCGGAGTTGTAGGGACACGGCAGTGGGCTCGGGGAGGGTCGAGGTGGTCCGACGACGGCGGGGACGAGGCAGACGACGGCGACGGGGACGAGGGAGTCCTGCGACGGTGCGGTCGCGGACGAGGCCCAGAGCGACGATGTCGAGGTGGCGGTGCGCTGGTTCGGGGTCGGGGAGGCGACGGGTGTCGGCGACGGCGCGTCGAGGCCGTGAGCTACAGCGGCAGCGGGGCGGCGTTGGGAACGGGCGCCGGTGTCGGGGAGCGCGGGGTCGGGAGGGGCGAGAGCCAGGGGTCAGGACGTGGCCCGATCCAGATGGGGGAAGGGGATCGAGCGGAGTGGGGGTCGAGGGGAGTGGGGGTAGCAGTTAGGGTTTCGCGGGGGTTGGCCAAATAGGCCAGCGGGCGTGCGGGAGCAGGCCGGCCTGGCCGGCAAAGGCTAGCTGGGCCACTTGGCCCAGCGGGGGGGGGGGTTCTGTTGTTACACTTTTTTTTTTGTTTTTTTTCTTTTCTGTATTAATTCACTTTAAATACTTAGGCATTTTATAAAAATGTGTTTATTACACCATATTTACTTATTCAAAATATGGCACCTCCCGAACATTTTGTTTTAGCTTTTGAAAAGTTTGACGTCTGACATTTATTTAAACTTTTGAATTTGAAAAGTTTTTGATCCAACGCGAGATTAGCAACAGTAATCGGGGTGACGTGGCATTGTGAACGTGATATTACTGTAGCATGATTATCCGGGCGTCACAATTCTCCTCCACTAAAAGAAATCTCGTCCCGAGATTTAGGAGGGGAGTAAGGTGGAGGGATTGGGTTACGAAAAATCTAACGGATCTTCTCGGTCTTGGTTGCTCTTCTCGAATAGGTCGATCCATTACATTGACGTCTTCATTTCTCTGCTTCAGGTCATCATGGTGAAATCATCCTTTTCTTCGGGAACTCCAACGTACTTACGAATAGGTATGGGTGTATTTCGGAAGAACGGGTCGCTACAGTGTTGCTTATCTGGTAGATAACATTAGGGAAGGTGGCGGAAAGTAACTCTCAATTTGAAACTTAAGACATTATCGAGAGCAAAGTAAGAAGGTGCAAAATAGGAGTTCCAAGTGCATAGGCAATCGTTAAATGCTTTGAAACGACTTGTGAAAGGGATTCAGAGCAACGGAATAAGTATTGCGTCTGATACCAGAATAGATCACAAGGTAGCTGGCTCGTGAATTACATGCGAAGTCAAGCGCGATGAATATCTTTGGCAACATGGTGTACAGGAGAGTCAGGTTTCGATCCTGTGGAACTTTGGGTTATGGGCCCACCATGTGGGTCAAAAGTAGGAAGGGTGGTGACGTCTTGCACGATCATGTAATCAAGGCATGCCGGAGGATAGCCTGTCAGTTATGTCGACAACAACATCGGTACCAAGGGCGAGGGACAAAGAGAACCATTTTCCTGCTCGTTGAACGAGGCGGACCAATAGGCAAGGTTCTCGTCCATCGGGGGTTACCAGGATGTCGTCAACAATAGTAATGTGGTCACACTTGTGAGTTGTAAACCGAGGTGTTTACCTAAGCAGGAGAATATTACTGCTTAGATCATATAGATCACAAGAAACGTTAACCCAACAAATGGAAAGAAAAATATGATTATCAGATTAAACAGAATAATGGAAAGGATAATGTGTTTAAACACATATTTCAAAGGTATATCCTTCGGAAGGATGAGCAGAGCATGATATCCATGACAGGATATAATATAGTAAACTCCTTAGGTAGGGGAGAGAATTTTCATGACATTACCCATACCGCGGTGTTTGGATAATCGAGCAGGAAACATTTAGCTTTGGGCTTCAAATGTTTTTGTTGAAAACTGGAGTACCATGGGCATGCTTCGAGATAGCATTAACATGGTTTGCAAGCAAAGGTCAGACTTTGTATTCACAAGGATCCATCAGGAACATCTTATAGAATAAGTCTTACAATTTCCTTATGGAAGAATGGCTAACCTTGCTGAAAAGAGGGGGTATTATAACAAGGCATGACATCACCTTACCGGGTCATATAAAGACCTATGTTAAAACTCCTGGAAATATGTTCAAACCATCATATCTGACCCGAGATTTGGATCTGATTGGTGTCAGGATACCTCAGACTCATGATGCCTGAGTAGGAAGGGTGCAACTCAATTTGACATGATGGAGTTGCAAGATTCTCGGGAAATAAACTATGGGAGCAAGTTCTGAATCATGAGTTCATCATTAAACCAAGGAGAGGATGAGGAGGTAGCTGATGAACTCAGTGAAAATTCATTGGGGTTTCCAAAAGATGGATTTCCACAATTATATGAACAGGGAGATAGCATTTGTCAGATCAAATGATATAATGAGGTATGCTCGAGGAAAACATACTCAATTAAACATTGGCAGATAGGTGCGCCCGAAATATGGGTTGGGTTGCACGACCAATGTTATAATGGTGATTCGATAACCAATGGTCTAAGAATAAAATGTCGACCATTAACTTCAAAGCAATAGGGTTGCTAGAAGTACAGAATCAAAACAACACCGTTCACTTGTTGGTATCCCGGTTAGAGTCAACACGGGGACCAAGAAATGAACGAAGATGGCGAGAAGTATTTCTATGTCAAGAATTCTCAAGAGGTGGAACAAATCTCAGAACATTCTTGACATAAAAGATGGCAATACCCCAAGGTAAAGAAGAACAATTGCTGGATAGCAAGGAACTCAAGGTATAACACCAAACATGAACAAGCTTGTGTTGGTGGGAACGCAATAAAGTGGTCGATGATAATACAATTCATCGAGGGCAATGATGGTATTTCTCATCATGAATTCAATTGATATCCTGGAAGAGCTCAGAATGTTGATGATCACGACACCTTTGTCGCGAGAGTTCATGAAGATGTAATCGATCGTCGACGACATCAAGTCAAAGTAATGATGAAGTGAAAGGTTATTGGAACCAAGGGTACGACACAAACTCGAAACCAAGCTTGTTGTTCAAGGCGAAATGATATAATGAGGTATGCTCGAGGAAAACATACTCAATTAAACATTGGCAGATAGGTGCGCCCGAAATATGGGTTGGGTTGCACGACCAATGTTATCATGGTGATTCGATAACCAATGGTCTAAGAATAAAATGTCGACCATTAACTTCAAAGCAATAGGGTTGCTAGAAGTACGAATCAAAACAACACCGTTCACTTGTTGGTATCCCGGTTAGAGTCAACACGGGACCAAGAAATGAACGAAGATGGCGAAAGTATTTCTATGTCAAGAATTCTCAAGAGGTGGAACAAATCTCAGAACATTCTTGACATAAAAGATGGCAATACCCCAAGGTAAAGAAGAACAATTGCTGGATAGCAAGGAACTCAAGGTATAACACCAAACATGAACAAGCTTGTGTTGGTGGGAACGCAATAAAGTGGTCGATGATAATACAGTCCATCAAGGGCAATGATGGTATTTCTCATCATGAATTCAATTGATATCCTGGAAGAGCTCAGAATGTTGATGATCACGACACCTTTGTCGCGAGAGTTCATGAAGATGTAATCGATCGTCGACGACATCAAGTCAAAGTAATGATGAAGTGAAAGGTTATTGGAACCAAGGGTACGACACAAACTCGAAACCAAGCTTGTTGTTCAAGGCGAAATGATATGACGATGAGGATCGACGTAAGGTTAGTTCATCATCGAAAATTGTGCTCCGAGAAGAAGGACCGGGTAGCACAATTAAAATTAGCTCGATAAAGAGCCGATCAGGCTAGGAATGACTTGAAGGATTAATAAATTTGTAAGCAACAAAAATTACTTCGAGTTATGGAATAAGAGTGCGGAATCGATTCACTTATCGATGTTCTCGGTTGACGACAACCCATAACCCGTGGAGTCACTATGACGGGGGAGGGTACTACTTCATCAGAAATTCATAGAATGAAGTGCAATGGGTTGATATCCTCGAGATACCAGGGGGTAATACTCGAAGGTAGAACAAAATAGAGGTTGGATTGGGTATTGCTCTGCAGAAGTCAAGTGCTTAAACTTGCACGAGAAATGGTATTTAAATGAGAACATGGTCGGAACCACGATTGCAAAAGGCCAGATCCCAGATATAAGATGAACTTATACCAAGGGAATACTTAATTTAAGAGAAGCTTTCATGATAAGTTCTACATCGTGTCCTTGGGCATAAACACAAAGTTCAAGGTTGAGTCCCACTTCTCCAATGCACAACCTTTCATTCACCTCTCGCGTTCAATGAAGTTGTAGTGTTGAAATTTTATCTGGCAAAATACCAGAAGAGTATGACTCATGAAAACTTTCGAGTTCACACATATATTATGGAAGGCATAGGTTCAACCCATCGGGGGATCATGGAAACATAACCCACAAGCTTCAATAGTAAATATCACCAGATCGAAAGCAGAGCAAGGTTGGTCAATCAGAGGATAGGATTTACCAATTGAGAAAGAACTTCTAAAGTGATTGAATATGAAGGATGCTATCGGATAAAATCCACAAAGGACACGGTGGTCCTCAAAGGATCTGATGTGAGCATCGGTACTCAACCAGAGGAAGAAATAATGCAAGGAGATCAAACTATAGAAACAACTGACTAATTCAAAGTTCAAATGCAAAAGAATTATGATTTCCAAATCAGGGGATCAGAAGCAACGCTCTGATCAAGGATGGATAAGTTGAGTAGGGTGAGGGGTACAATCGACAGCAAATTGATTGGTCGATAACCAGCTCATGTTCAAAAATAATGTCTGAGGCGGAAAGATAATTTAGAAGGGTTGATAGATGATTGTGTGCATTCGCACACGTGTTGAATCAAATAGGATCAAAATGACGGTGCCAAAAGATACTAGTGAATATTGCCAGATATATGGGAAGCATCCATAATGCAAGTAGACAAGTATTTTGCAGAACAATAAAGCTGCTAAGGATTTTCGGAGGAGTGAATAGTATTTCAAAGACTTTTGTGAAACACCTGAACAAGCTGAGGGATGAGCGGATACTCGGAAAGTGCGAGAAATTATTCTTAGGGGTATTCAGTAGCAAAGAACTGCAAGGCAAGAGGGCACAAAATATTCTCGGGGTATCTTGTAATAACAAGATCGACTGGGAATAAAAGTAAGCACGACAGGTGTAAGTATTTATCCATAGGGATATTTCGGTGGAAGGGAATTGCAAAAGCAACAGGCATAAGGTCACGAGAGAAAATCGAGAGTATCTTGAAATCTTCCGTGCAGCCGGCGATCATCTGATCAAGGGCTCTCCGGGAGAAAGTATTATCGAGAACCTAGAGTTAGTTTTGTTTTTAGCAAAATCATTTAACCCGAATAGAAGAGATGTCGAGTCCCGTAGTATAGGTCGAGGAATAAAAGATCCTAATACCACCCAAATGGCGGCGTGGGCCCGTAAGACACACAACCATGTTAGTAAAAGTTTTGTAATGTCTAGACTCGACTTCGCCAAGGAGTTGGTAGGGGATTCCTACAGTAGTCGGCTCGACATACCAACTTGTGACGCCCCGATTCAATCAGACACTAATCATACACGCAAACGCAATGCGATCAAGATCGTGGACTCACGGAAAGATATCACAACACAACTCTAAAACATAAATAAGTCGTACAAGCATCATAATACAAGCCAGGGGCCTCGAGGGCTCGAATACAAGTGCTCGATCATAGACGAGTCAGCGGAAGCAACAATATCTGAGTACAGACATAAATTAAACAAGTTTGCCTTAAGAAGGCTAGCACAAACTGGCATACAGATCGAAAGAGGCGCAGGCCTCCTGCCTTGGATCCTCCTAAACTACTCCTGGTCGTCGTCAGCGGGCTGCATGTAGTAGTAGGCACATCCGGTGTAGTAGTCGTCATCGATGGTGGCGTCTGGCTCCTGGGCTCCATCGTCTAGTCGCAGCAATCGGGCAAAGAAAGGGGGAAATGGGGGAACAAGGCAACCGTGAGTACTCATCCAAAGTACTCGCAAGCAAGGAGCTACACTACATATGCATGGATATATGTGTAAAGGGCCATATCAGTGGACCGAATCGCAGAATGCCGTAATAAGAGGGGATATCTAATCACAGTCAAGACTACGCTTCCGCAGCCTCCGCCTTGCAAAGATGTAGAAGAGATTAGACTGAAGTCCTCCAAGTAGCATCGCATAGCATAATCCTACCCGGCGATCCCCTCCTCATTGCCCTGTTAGAGAGCGATCACCGGGTTATATTTGGCATTTGGAAGGGTGTGTTTTATTAAGTATCCGGTTCTAGTTGTCATAAGGTCAAGGTACAACTCCAAGTCGTCCTGTTACCGAAGATCACGGCTATTCGAATAGATTAACTTCCCTGCAGGGGTGCACCACATAACCCAACACGCCGATCCCATTTGGCCGACACACTTTTACGGGTCATGCCCGCCGCGGAAGATCAACACGTCGCAGCCCGACCTAGGCCAACAGAGCGGTCAAGACGCCGGTCTAAACCTAAGCGCCAGTGCAGGTCCGCCCATCGCCTTAGCACACCTCCACGCTATGAACGCGGCGAAGCAGACCTAGCAACCTCCATTACAAAGGAAGTCACGTTACACGGTCCAATCTGGCCGCTGCCGCCGGCCGACGTCACGAAGGCTTCGGTGATACCACGACGCCGATCGCCCATATCTTTCCCACGTAGTTGGTTAGTGCATATAGGCCAAGAGCTGCACTCGGATCAAATACCAAGATCTCATTAAGCGTGTTAAGTATCCGCGAACGCCGACAGGCTGTGCCCACCTCTCACCCAGTAGTCTCTACCGCCTGCCGCTCGCCACAAAGATACATCCAGAGGGCCGTCGGGACAAAGGTCCTTTCAGCCCCCAATCAAGTGAATCACTCGCGGGTACTCCTCGAGCCGACCGACTTTAGTCACCACATGTATCATGTATAAAGTATATAGTATATACCGTGATCACCTCCCGAGTGATCACGGCCCGATAGTATAGCACAGTAGACGGACAAGAATGTAGGGCCACTGATGGAAAACTAGCATCCTATACTAGGCATGTAGGATTGCAGGTAAAGGTAACAACAGTAGTAGCAAGGACAGGCTATGCATCAGGGTAGGAATAACGGAAAGCAGTAACATGCTACACTACTCTAATGCAAGCAGTATAGAGAAGAATAGGCAATATCTGGTGATCAAGGGGGGGGCTTGCCTGCTTGCTCTAGCAAGAGAGAGGGGTCGTCAACTCCGTAGTCGAACTGGGCAGCAGCAGCGTCGGTCTCGATGTCTAGCAGAATAAGAGGGGGAAGAAACAATGAATATTTAAGCAAACAGATGCATGACGATGCATGACAAAGCAAAGCGTGATGCTAGGCGTGCCCTAACGCGGTATGTGATGATACCGGTGAAGGAAACATCCGGAAAGTATCCCGGCGTTTGGCGTTTTTAGTGAGGAGCCGGAGGGGAAAGTTGCGAGTTCGATAGGTTAGGGGAGTGTGGCGGACGAATGGGTTGCGTTTGCGGTTTCGTCTCGTCGTTCTGAGCAACTTTCATGTAGAAAGTATTTTCATCTGAGCTACGGTTTATTTTATATTAATTTTAAAAGATCTAAATCATTTTAAGATTTATTTAATTATTTTAAAACAACATTATCCAGAACAGTGTTTGCTGACGTCATCATGACGTCAGCAGTCAACAGAGGTGTTGACTGGTCAACTGACGTCCCGCATGTCATTGACTGTTAACTAACCTAACAAATTAATTAACCAACTAGGTGATTAGGTTAATCTAATCAGGATTAATTAAGTTAATTAATTAATTAATTAAATATTTTCATTATTTATTTATTTTTATTTTATTCCTCTTTTTTTATAAACGTTCTGGGGCCTTGAGGCCCCACTTGTCATAGGGCCAACGGGCCAACGGGGTTAACGGGCGCGGGGTGTGGGCGTGGGCGCCCGTTGAGGCCGGAGCCCGTCTGGGAGCGGCGAGGCGCCGAAGCAGCGGGCGTGCCCAAGGTGGTGGTGGTGGCGGGTCGACGAGCGCAGGCGCCGCGGACGCGGGCGCCCGAGCCCGAGGAGGGGCGAACCCGGCGGGAGGTCATGGCTCGACGAGGCATCGAGGCACCACAAGGCGCGGCCTAGGGCTCGCGCGCGCCGCCTCGGATGCGAACGGCGGGGCACGCGCAGGTGTGGTGGGTGCGAGCGCGGGCCGGATCTGGTAACAGGGAGAGAAGAGGGGCGGACGAGGCTCACGTCGGAGTTGTAGGGACACGGCAGTGGGCTCAGGGAGGGTCGAGGTGGTCCGACGACGGCGGCGACGAGGCAGACGACGGCGACGGGGATGAGGGAGTCCTGCGATGGTGCGGTCGCGGACGAGGCCCAGAGCGACGATGTCGAGGTGGCGGTGCGCTGGTTCGACGCCGGGGAGGCGACGGGTGTTGGCGACGGCGCGTCGAGGCCGTGAGCTACTGGCAATGGGCGGCGCTGAAAGCAGGCGCCGTGTCGGGAGCGCGGGGTCGGGAGGGGCGAGAGCTCGGGGTCGGGATGTGGCCCGATCCAGATTTGGGAAGGGGATCGAGCGGAGTTGGGGTCGAGGGGAGTGGGGGTAACAGTTAGGGTTTCGCGGGGGTTGGCCAAATAGGCCAGCGGGCGTGCGGGAGCGGGCTGGCCTGGCCGGCAAAGGCTAGCTGGGCCACTTGGCCCAGCGCGGGGGGGGGGGGTTCTATTGTTTCACTTTTGTTTTTTTGTTTTCTGTTTTTTTTCTTTTCTGTATTAATTCACTTTAAAATACTTAGGCATTTTATAAAAATGTGTTTATTACACCATATTTACTTATTCAAAATATGGCACCTCCCGAACATTTTGTTTTAGCTTTTGAAAAGTTTGACGTCTGACATTTATTTAAACTTTTGAATTTGAAAAGTTTTTGATCCAACGCGAGATTAGCAACAGTAATCGGGGTGACGCGGCACTATTAACGTGATATTACTATAGCATGATTATCCGGGCGTCACACAAATCTCCAAAACTAAAAAGTAAGTGCATTGTTGACATACTCAAAGTGGTCATAAGAGAATCATTGCAAAATGTTGCTACAAAACAAATTATTTTGATGATGGTCAAATAAATATGTATTTAATATGGCTTTCAACTTAAATGTATGATATGTGTAGTTTTCGTTTCATATATGGTGCATAATATCAAGAATACATCTCATAAAGATTTCAACAAAAGTTACCACGGTCACCATTGCTACATGAACTTCTAATTGTCATCATGATGTTGGGAACATGCATGGAACAAAATTTCATCAGCCCTTATTCTATTGCAGTAAACATGTGTTTAATTAAAGAAGGGTTGATATTTGAAATAGTTGTAGAAGTTTGGCTGTCCTAAATTTCTGTAATATTGATATGTTATTGTTCACATGTAGATATGTTGAAAAAATCTAACAATAAACCTACATATGTATAAAAAAGTATTAACTAATAAATTAAATTTATTTTAATAGCATATTGTCATCACATCTAGCCCTTATATTTATAAACTACGTTCTTCTTATTAAACTATTAAAATTCTCTCGGCAAATAAAACATCAAAAATTCTAGCTCGCGCATCGAGCGGGCCACTTTGCTAGTTGATAGAAAAGCGAATAATTATGAGATTATCTAGGCATGATCATGTATATAGGCATCACGTCCGTGACAAGTAGACCGACTCCTGCCTGCATCTAGAGTATTAAGTTCATAAGAACAGAGTAACGCCTTAAGCAAGATGACTTGATGTAGAGGGATAAACTCATGCAATATGATATAAACCCCATCTTTTTATCCTCAATGGCAACAATACAATACGTGCCTTGCAACCCTTTCTGTCACTGGGTAAGGACACCGCAAGATTGAACCCAAAGCTAAGCACTTCTCCCATGGCAAGAAAGATCAATCTAGTAGGCCAAACCAAACTGATCATACATAAAAGATAACTCAATCATACATAAAAGAATTCAGAGGAGATTCAAATATTTCTCATAGATAAACTTGATCATAAACCCACAATTCATCGGAGGGGCTATGGTTTTGATGTAGAAGCCCTCCGTGGTCAATTCCCCCTCCGGCGGAGCACCGGCGAAGGCTCCAAGATGGGATCTCGCGGAGGCAGAAGGTTACGGTGGTGGAAATTGTGTTTCGTTGGCTCCCTGGATGTTTTCGGGGTACGTAGGCTTATATAGGAGGAAGAAGTACATCGGTGGCCGCCCGAGGGGCCCACGAGACAGGGGGGTGCACCCTATAGGGGGGGCGCCCTACCCTCTCGTGGCCGCCTCGGCTGCTTCTTGACTTGCACTCCAAGTCCTCTAGATCACATTTGTTCCAAAAATCACGATCCCGAAGGTTTCATTCCGTTTGGACTTCGTTTGATATTCCTTTTGTCGGATTTCGGGTTCCAGCAAACCCTTGAGGTTCGAACTCTGGGGTGCGCACGAAGATCTTTCCCCTACCAGCTCACGTCTCAAAGGCTCTAGGCTAGAAAGAAGAACACACAAGGGACACGAGATTTATACTGGTTTGGGCCACCATTGTGGTGTAATACCCTACTCCAGTGTGTGGTGTGGTGGATTGCCTCAGGGGCTGATGATGAACAATACAAAGGGAGAACAACCTCGCGAGGGGCTGTTCTTGAGCTGATGCAATGAACTGCTTGGGTGAGTTCGATCGCTTCTCTCTCTCTCTCTCTCTCTCTCTCTCTCTGTCTCTCTGATCGATCCGGCCACTTGCCTGTGGTGGCTAGCTCTATTTATAGAGGGAGGCCCTGGGCCTCTTCCCAAATAATGAGCGAGAAGGGCGCCTACAATTGGCCAATTTGAACGGGAACATCTAGTACACTTATCCTGACTAAAGTTGGTCTACGGCTGCCAAAGGCTCTAACGATGACGCCGCCCTGGGCTCCGCGATGACCTCCATCCTGCCGTTCTGCTGGTCTTGGTCTTGTTGCACTGAAACGGTAACCTTTGCCTGATGCCTTGGCCTGTGCTTGCCCCCTTTGCACCAAAGGGGAAACAAGGACACTGCGCAGGCCGGCGCCTGCCTGGCGCCCGCCTAGTCTCGATCGTCATGGCTTGCGTCACGGGCTCCTCGCGAGGTGGTCTGCCTTGATCTCTCCGCCTCCTCGCGAGCCTGCCTGATGAGGCTGTTCCTGAGGAAGCTTCCTATCGTACGCCCCGCGAGGCTTGGCCCCTCGCAAGTGTTTTGAGCTTGAGCTGATGTAGCTGGGCTGCACTGGGCCCCCACTTGAGCCGCACCACAGGCCGCAGGCAGGCAAGTCTGGGGACCCCCGTTCCCAGAACACCGACAGTAGCCCCCGGGCCCAAGGCGCGCTCGGGGTTGGCTTAGCAGAGAAGCGAAGGGGCAAGTGCGAAGCACCGTGGGCCCCAATAGCCTGCGGCCTTGGGCGCCGCGTGGCGGTTGATTGGACGTGGGCGTCCCCACTGTCGGTGTCAAAACCGGCGGATCTCGGGTAGGGGGTCCCGATCTGTGCGTCAAGGCTGATGGTAACATGAAGCAAGGGACACAGATGTTTACCCAGGTTCGGGCCCTCTCGATGGAGGTAAAACCCTACTTCCTACTTGATTAATATTGATGATATGGGTAGTACAAGAGTAGATCTACCATGAGATCGTAGAGGCTAAACCCTAAAAGCTAGCCTATGATGGTATGATTGTAATCGTGATCGGCCTTCTAAGGACCAACCTCTCCAGTTTATATAGACACCGGAGAGGGCTAGGGTTTACATGGAGTCGGTTACAAGGAAGAAAATATAATATCCGGATAGCCAAGCTTGCCTTCCACGCCAAGGAAAGTCCCATCCGGACACGGGCCAAAGTCTTGAGTCTTGTATCTTCACGCTTCAATAGTCCGGACTTTGCACACAGTCCGGCTGTCCGGATACCCCCTAATCCAGGACTCCCTCAGTAGCCCCTGAACCAGGCTTCAATGACGATGAGTCCGATGCGCAATATTATCTTCGGCATTGCAAGGCTGGTTCCTTCTTCGAATACTCCAAGTACCTGTTACGACGAATAGTGTCCGGCCTCCAATCAATGTTGTGCTCCTCGGCTTCGGTGCCTCAGTAATGAGCATCTCCACGTGTCGAGCGAATGCGAGGAGTCGAGGCATTTTTGCATTTGCCACCCTCGATCCTCCGGGCTAACCATCTATTTCAAGGGACGGGGATTCTCATATCCAAACCTCACTCTCCCTCCCGTGAGCCAAGATTCCAACAGAGCGCCTCATGAAAGCCATTCCAACATGGCCGGCTGTCGCAGCTCTTCTGCTTGCCCTTCTCGTTCCAAGTCGGGGGATTGGGGAGAGTGTTCAGTTCCTCATAGCTGTTTGATAAAGTTACAAACCCAAGGGTTTCTCCCACCGGCGTTCATGGTCCCCGTCCGAGCTGGAATAGCCACTTATGACCCATCTCCGGAGGAGCGTATATGTCTGATCCCTCATCTGCTGAGGGGCGTTGGATTCCCTATCCACCCGTTTCTTCGCGGGCTCCTGGAGTTCTACGGCCTCCAGTTACACGATCTTACCCTTGCCTCTATTCTGCACATAGCGGGGTATGCTGCCCTTTGCGAGCTGTTTTTAGACTGCGAACCACACTTCGGATTATGGAGGAAGCTGTTCTGCCTCGTCCCCCGCACCCAGGGGGAGTCCCTATGTCAAGTGGGCGGGGCCGAAGTATGGCGTGATTCGACACAAGGGGAGCCAAAGAATATTCTCAAGTATTAGCAGCTGATTTGTCAATTCAACCACACCTGGAAACTTAGTATCTGTAGCAAAGTGTTTAGTAGCGAAGTAATATGATAGTGGTGGTAACAGTAACAAAAGTAAAGACAACAAAAGTAATGTTTTTGGTATTTTTGTAGTGATTGTAACAGTAGCAACGAGAAAGTAAATAAGCGAGAACCAGTATATGGAAAGCTCGTAGGCACCGGATTAGTGATGGATAATTATGCCGGATGCGGTTCATCAGGTAACAGTCATATCATAGGGTGACACACAACTAGCTCCAATTCATCAATGTAATGTCGGCATGTATTCCGTATAAAATCATACGTGCTTATGGAAAAGAACTTGCATGACCTCTTTTGTCCTACCCTCCAGTGGCAGCGGGGTCCTATTGGAAACTAAGGGATATTAAGGCCTCCTTTTAATAGAGAACCGGAACAAAGCATTAGCACATAGTGAATACATGAACTCCTCAAACTATGGTCATCACCGAGAAGTATCCTGATTATTGTCACTTCGGGTTGTCGGATCATAACACATAATAGGTGACTATAGACTTGCAAGATAGGATCAAGAACACACATATATTCATGAAAACATAATAGGTTCAGATCTGAATTCATGGCACTCAGGCCCAAGTGACAAGCATTAAGCATAGCAAAGTCATTGCAACATCAATCTCAGAACATAGTGGATACTAGGGATCAAACACTAACAAAACTAACTCAATTACATGATAAATCTCATCCAACCCATCACCGTCCAGCAAGCCTACGATGGAATTACTCACGCACGGCGGTGAGCATCATGAAATTGGTGATGGAGGATGGTTGATGACGACGACGACGAATCCCCCTCTCCGGAGCCCCGAACGGACTCCAGATCAGCCCTCCCGAGAGAGATTAGGGCTTGGCGGCGGCTCCGTATCGTAAAACGCGATGATTTCTTCTTCCTGATTTTTTCTCCCCGAAAGCCAATAAATAGAGTTGGAGTTGGCGTCGGAAGGTCTCCAGGGGGCCCACGAGGTAGGGGCGTGCCGGGGGGCGCCCCACCCTCGTGGGACAGGTGTGGGCCCCTGGTCTTCATTTTTGGCGAGGATTTTTATTATTTATTCTAAGATATTCCGTGGAGTTTCGTGTCATTCGAGAACTTTTGTTTTCTCGCACATAAAACAACATCATGGAAATTCTTTGAAACAGAGTTAGTCCGGTTAGTTCCATTCAAATCATACAAGTTAGAGTCCAAAACAAGGGCAAAAGTGTTTGGAAAAGCAGAATCTGACAGAGACGTATCAACTCCCCCAAGCTTAAACCCTTGCTTGTCCTCAAGCAATTCAGTTGACATACTGAAAGAGAAAAAGAAAAACTTTTACAAACTCTGTTTACTCTTGTTGTTGTACCTATGTCAAGCCAGCGGTCGGGTTTTCAAAGAAAGATCATAACTAACCAATTTTGCAATAACTCCTAGGTCTCATGTTTACTCATATCAATAGCATAATCAGCTAGCAAGCCATAATAATAAATCTCGGATGACAACACTTTCTCAAAATAATCATAATATGATATAACAAGATGGTATCTCGCTAGCCCTTTCTAAGACCACAAAACATAAATGCAGAGCACCTTCAAAGATCAAAGACTGACTAGACATTGTAATTCATGGTAAAAGAGATCCAATCATAGTCATACCCGATATAAATTAACAATAATGAATGCAGATGACGGATGTGCTCTCCAGCTAGTGCTTTTTAATAAGAGGGTGATGACTCAACATAAAAGTAAATAGATAAGCCCTTCGCAGAGGGAAGCAGGGATTTGTAGAGGTGCCATAGCTCGATTTTGAAATAGAGATAAATTATATTTTGAGCGGCATACTTTCATTGTCAACATAACAACTAAGAGATGACGATATCTTCCATGCTAAACAAATTATAGGCGGTTCCCAAACAGAATGGTAAAGTTTATACTCCCCTCCTCCACAAGCATCAATCCATGGCTTGCTTGAAACAACGAGTGCCTCCAACATTCAACGGGTCCTGTGGGGAGTTTTGTTTGCAATTATTTTGATTTAGTTTGCATAAAGCATGGGACTGGGCATCCGGTGACCAGCCATTTTCTCGTGTGAGTGAGGAGTGGAGTCCACTCCTCTTGAGAATAACCCGCCTAACACGGAAGATAAGGGCAGCCCTAGTTGATATATGAGCTATTCGAGCATGCAAAATGTAATGTTTATTTGAAGGTTTAGAGTTTGGCACATACAAATTTACTTGGAACGGCAGGTAGATACCGCATATAGGAAGGTATGGTGGACTCATATGGAATAACTTTGGGGTTTAAGGGATTGGATGCACAAGCAGTATTCCCGCTTAGTACAAGTGAAGGCTAGCAAAAGAATGGGGAGCGACCAACTAGAGAGCGACAGGTCATGAACATGCATTAAAATTAATAAACATTGAATACAAGCATGAGTAGGATATAATCCACCATGAACATAAATATCGTGAAGGCTATGTTGATTTGTTTCAACTACATGCGTGAACATGTGCCAAGTCAAGTCACTTAAATCATTCAAAGCAGGATACCACCCTATCATACCACATCATAATCATCTCAATAGCATGTTGGCACGCAAGGTAAACCATTATAACGCATAGCTAATCAAGCATGGCACAAGCAACTATGATCTCTAATTGTCATTGCAAACATGTTTATTCATAATCAGCTGAATCAGGAACAATGGAATCATCATATTTACAAAAACAAAAGAGGTCGAGTTCATACCAGCTTTTCCCATCTCAGTCAGTCCATCATATATGTCATCATAATTGCCTTTCACTTGCACGACCAAACGGTGTGAATAATAAGAGTGCACGTGCATTGGACTAAGCTGGAATCTGCGAGCATTCAATAAACAGGAGAAGACAAGGCAATATGGGCTCTTGGTTAAATCAACAATAATGCATATAAGAGCCATTTCAACAATTTAATCATGGTCTTCTCCTATTGACCCCCAAAGAAAAGAAAGGAAATAAAAACTATTTACACGGGAAAGCTCCCAACAAGCAAAAGAAGAACGGGAAATATTTTTTTGGGTTTTATTTTTAATTATTACTACTACAGCAGGAAAAATAAACTACTACTAATTTTTGGTTTTTCTTAAGGTTTATTAAACACACAAGAAGAAAGCAGGAAAAGGAAATAAACTAGCATGGATATTACGGGAAAGAGTATGAGCACCGACATCTAGCAATGAGTGTGTGTAAACATAAATGTAATGTCGGTGAGAAATACGTACTCCCCCAAGCTTAGGATTTTGGCCTAAGTTGGTCTATTGCCGGGGATAGCCTGGTGGATACCCGTAGGTGTAGCCGGGGTCGTACTGCGATGCAGCGGCTATCGCCTCCTGAGCTGCAGCGTGGCGTCGAGCCGCCTCCGCTCTTCTCTCGTACTCATCTGCCTCCTCTCTGGTAATAATATATATTCCTTTTGTCTGAGAATCAAAGAAGGCAGGAGCAGGAAGAGTAATATGGACAACATGCCGGTTGTTAAAGATTAGTCGATCTTTGGAGAGGTGGTTCAGTCCTCTCAACAAACCGGTGGGAAACCATAGAATCAAAATCCAAATAGGTAGGGGTAACTCCATATCACCCTCATGAATGTCTATCTCAAGAAAATTAGCTAAGCGGGTTGCATAAATTCCTCCAAAGAAATCTCCGTTATGTCTATTATGATGCAACCTACGAGCTACAATGGCTCCCATATGATAATATTGGTCTCCTAACACAGCACTTCTGAGAATGCTGAGATCAGGAGCACACATGTGACATGCTTCATCCTTGCATTTATGCATCTACCTATAAAGAGAGCAAAATAATGTATAGAAGGAAAGTGAATGCTCCCTATAGTGGCTTGCGTTATATCCCTAGATTCCCCCACAGTTATTCTAGCAAGAAAGTCTCTATATTCAGATTAAGGGGGATCCCTGACACTACCCCAAGATGGAAGTTTGCACGCAAAAGTGAAATCCTCTAAGTCCATGGTATAAGATTTGTCATAAAGGTCAAACATGACTGAAGGAGAATTACGCGAAGATGAAAACTCAAACCTCCCCACAAATGAACTTGTGAGATCATGATACTGGGGGCATTTGTCAGCTTCAAAGTCCTCAAGACTGGCATTGCGTATATATGCGTTGAATTCTTCTTTGATTCCCGCTTGATCCATAAAATTTTTCGAAGGCCATTCACAGGGCCTCACAGGAGCGTCTCTTCATGGTTCCTCGTCAGCATCACGCATTGCAAGCCTGGGACCTTGCATCCTTGAAGAACCACCTTGGAACATCTTCCTAAACATATTGTTTTCTCTGAAAAAATTCTGAAAATTTTAGTAACTTCAAACAAAAGTGAACCAACTTCAATAAAACCGATAGCAACTACTCCTACAAGTGCCTAGAGCCTATATCAAGCATTAGAACTACTTGGAACCATATAAATTTGACATGCAAGCTCAAGAACATGGTCACCTATGCAGCAAAAATTTGCAAAGAATAAAGCACTAGAACAAAAACTAATTGGACCAATGGAGGAGTCACATACCAAGGAACAATCTCCCCAAGCAGTTTTGCGAGAGGTGCTTTGAGCAAGGACATCGAAAATCACAGCAAGAGTGGCTGGAACACGAGCTTGAGTTGGTTTTTCGGGTTTGTGTGAGGCAGAGGAAGAAGATGGGTGCAGGGATAAGTGGAGGAGGGCCACCGTGGGCCCACGAGGCAGGGGGGCGCGCCGAGGTAGGGCGCGCCTCCACCCTCGTGGCAGTGGCAGCTCCCCATGTAATTTTTGCACTAAAAATCCTCAAATAATCCTGAAAAATCATATTAAATTGGCATGGCATTCTCGAGGACTTTTATTTTCGGGATATTTTTATATTGCATGGATAAATCAGAGATGCATAAAAAAATACTATTTTACTTTATTTCTACTAAAGAACAGAAAATATAAAGAGGGTATAGAAGGTTGTGCTTCTAGTTTCATCCATCTCATGCTCATCAAAAGGAATCCACTAACAAGGTTGATCAAGTCTTGTTAACAAACACATTCCGACTAACATGGAACCGGAGAAATTTCGAATAACACTATGTTACCTCAACGGGATATGGACATCCCCAATAATAAGTATATCATATTTCTTCTTGACAATGAGGGAGAGGAAATTCAAAACCTCCAAATATAATCGATGGAATTTTTCCAATAGAGTTGATACTATGAACTTGAGGTTGTTTCCTCGGAAAGTGTACCGTATGCTCATTACCATTAACATGAAAAGTGACATTGCCTTTGTTGCAATCAATAACAGCCCCTGCAGTATTAAGGAAAGGTCTTCCAAGAATAATAGGCATACTATCGTCCTCGGGAATATCAAGAATAACAATGTCCGTTAAAATAGTACCGTTTGCAACCACAATAGGCACATCCTCACAAATACCGACAGGTATAGCAGTTGATTTATCAGCCATTTGCAGAGATATTTCAGTAGGTGTCAACTTATTCAAGTCAAGTCTACGATATAAAGAGAGGCATAACACTAACACCGGCCCGAGATCACATAAAGCGCTTTAACATAATTTCTCTTAATGGAGCATGGTATAGTTGGTACTCCCGGATCTCCAAGTTTCTTTGGTATTCCACCCTTAAAAGTATATTTAGCAAGCATGGTGGAAATTTCAGCTTCCGTATCTTTCTTTTATTTGTAACAATATCTTTCATATATTTAGCATAAGGATTCATTTTGAGCATATCACCAATTGCATACGCAAAAAAGATGGGTCTAATTATTTCAAAGAAAGCGCTCAAAATCCTCATCATCCTTTTTCTTGGATGGTTTCGGAGGAAAAGGCATAGGTTTCTGAACCCATGGTTCTCTTTCTCTACCATGTTTCCTAGCAACGAAGTCTCTTTTATCATAACGTTGATTCTTTGATTGTGGGTTATCAAGATGAACAGCAGGTTCAACTTCTACATCATTATCATTACTAGGTTGAGCATCACCATGAACATTATCATTAACATTTTCACTAGGTTCATGTTCATTACCGCATTAAGTGCTTCAAAGATCGTACATAGAGATATCATTTGGATTCTCAGGTGGTTCAGAAATAGGTCCACTAGAAGTTTGCAAAGTCCCATAATTTTTCTTTTTCTTCCTTTTAGAGGAACTAGGTATATCAATATTATTTCTCTGAGAATCTTGATCGATTCTCTTAGGGTGGCCTTCAGGATACAAAGGTTCCCGAGTCATTCTACCAGTTCTAGTAGCCACTCTAACAGCATAATCATTTTTCTTACTATTCATTTCATCAAGCACTTCTTTCTGAGCTTTAAGTACTTGTTCTACTCTAGTGGTAACCATAGAAGCAGGTTTGCTAACAAGTTTAAGTACACCTCTAATATTAGCCATATAATCACCCAAGCATTTAATCATAAAGGTATTCTGTTTTAATTGAGGGAGTCCCGGATTAGGGGGTGTCCGGAAAGCCGAACTATAACCTTTGGCCGGACTCCTAGACTATGAAGATACAAGATTGAAGACTTCGTCCCGTGTCCGGATGGGACTTTCCTTGGCGTGGAAGGCAAGCTTGGCGATACGGATATGTAGATCTCCTCCCATTGTAACCGACTGTGTAACCCTAGCCCTCTCCTGTCTATATAAACCGAAGGGTTTTAGTCCAGAGGATCGAACAACAATCATACCATAGGCTAGCTTCTAGGGTTTAGCCTCTCTAATCTCATGGTAGATCTACTCTTGTACTACCCATATCATCAATATTAATCAAGCGAGAGTAGGGTTTTACCTCCATCGAGAGGGCCCGAACACAGGTAAAAACATCGTGACCCTTGTCTCCTGTTACCATCCGCCTAGACGCACAGTTCGGGACCCCCTACCCGAGATCCACCGGTTTTGACACCGACATTGGTGCTTTCATTGAGAGTTCCTCTGTGCCCTCGCCAACAGGAAGGATGCCTCATCCGTCTTTAAAGACGACACTATTGCTAAAGGAGCTTTGGCTATCGGCCAAACTCTCCGGCTAGGCGGTTTTCTTATGACCGCATGTTCGGCCGCCGCGCCGACGATGACTTCTCGGGTCATCAAAAGCAATCTTCACGTCAACTCGGAACTCGCCAAGCAGTTAGATCCGACGGAGCTCTCTTCCTTAAACGAGCTCCCGGATCGCATCGCCGCCCTGGGAGTCGCTACAGACTACGATCAGATTGGGCCTAAACCCGATCTGAGAGAGATTAACTCTCCCTGTGTCACCCATCACGTTCTTTGTGGTGGAGGAACAATGTGGCGACCCTTCACCTATCTTAAGGACTAGCTATGTCTGTATTCCCGATCCCTCCAAGCCGGATACCCGCGGAGGGGAGGACGACACACAAGACCTGAACTTAGAGTCAGGCAACGGGCTAGATTCATTGGAAAAAATCCAAGAATCCAAGCTTCCGAGTTCGGAAACTCCTTGGCCCTTGAGCCTCAGATTGGTTGAGGTTTCGGATCTAATGCCACCCACCCACCCGAACATAGGCGATCTATCCAAAATTAGGCAAGAGCCCGACGAAACAGTACATCATTACTAGGCCAGATTCCTCCTGGTTATGAACATGATAAAGGACTGCCACGAGGAAGACGCAATTTCATTCTTCTGCAATAATTGCATGGACAAGGGAATCCTCAACGCCATAGGTCGCCATGAAATTACACGCTTTGCTGACTTGGCGTCCATAGTACGAAATCTTGTGCGATGGAAAGCGCTGAAAAACCGAAGTAAGATTTTGGGACAATCCGTCCCGAATACAAACCAGTCCAAAATAAAAGGGTGCATTATCGCCAATCACCCGGGTTAAACACCAAAAACAAAACCCCTACGAGGCATGGAACCGTCTTTGGAGGGATGGCTCAATGGACCTCAGAAATTCATAGTATAGAGGGCGCCACACCAACTCATAGCCTTAGAGCATGTTGGATACTCCGGCAGGTGGCCAAAAGTGGCGAAGAGCTTCTAACCCCAGCATCCAGAGAGCACCAGCCAGGGATACCAGTATGGTATTAACAGTCTTCGAGACTTTCGCATCAAACAATATGCGAAAAGGAACACTCCGCAGCCTTGTCGAAGTCTACCAAGTAGCAACAATAAATCCATGGAGTGACATGGCTATTACCTTTAATGCCAGTGATGAATCTAAATTCCGAACAGCCCGAGCACCAAAGAAGATTGGTCCTCGGTCCAATAGTGGACGGCTTTCTCCTTACCAAGGTAATCATGGACGGTGGCGTGATTGAACCTCATGTATGAGGTAACCCTTGAAAAATGGAAATATCTTTGAGCCGCATTGACCAAGCGGCACAACCTTTAGAGGAATAATACCCGGTCGGAAGCGTCTTTGCAGAAAAATCACCTTTGGATGTGGTGTTCGGCACGCCGGATAATTACAGGTCCGAGGAGGTCATGTTCCAAGTGGCCCCATTCAGCAGTGGATACCACGCTCTATTAGGACGAGAGGCATTCACAATTTTTCAAGCTATACCCCATTACGGGTACATGAAGCTAAAAATGCCCGGGCCCAACGGAATCATCACTCTTGCTAGTGACCCGGACATAGCACTCCGCGCCGAAAACAAGACAGCCGCACTAGCCCTTGAGGCACTATCCAAGCCCTAGCGGCCGAGGAACTGATCATAGCTGCGCTCCACGGTGAACAGGGACGATGTGATACTCGATAAAAGATCCAAGTCCACCTCCTTTACACCATCGGACGAAATAGTCAAATTCCAAGTCCACCCAACGGACCCTACAAAAACGGCCTCCATCGGGGCACAATTAAACCCCGATGTAGACGCCGCACTACGAGAATTCCTACGCGAAAATTGGGACATTTTTGCCTGGCACCCTTCAGACATGCCATGAATCCCACGCCGGCTGGCCGAGCACAGCCTAAACATCCTAAAAGGATTCAAGCCAGTCAAACAGGCTCTTTGGAGTTTCTCCGAACCTAAGGTACAAGCCATGGGAGGGGAGCTAGCCAAACTATTGGAGGCCGGATTCATCAGAGCTATAAAACATCCGGACTGGCTAGCAAACCTGGTGATGGTACCAAAGAAGGACAAATCCTGGCGCCTATGCGTCGATTTCAAGGACCTCAACAAGGCTTGCCCAAAGGATCCCTTCCCCCTCCCTCGCATCGATCAAATTATCAACGCTACCGCAGGACACGATTCATTGTGTTTCCTTGACGCATACTACGGCTACCATCAAATTAAGATGGCAGAGCCTGACCAAGCCGCAACGGCATTTATCACCCCATACGGCCCATTCTGCTTCAACACAATGCCCTTCGGGCTTAAAAACGCCATACATATCGGTAGCATGATTCACACATGTCCGCAAACCGGATCAAGAAAGCAGTGGAGGCATACGTAGATGATGTGGTCGTCAAAACCAAGCATGTCGAAACTCTAGTAGACGACTTGAGGCTCACATTCGATAATCTCCGAATATATGACATCAAGCTTAACCCGAAAATGCGTTTTCGGTACCAGCCGAAAAGCTCTTGGGCTTCATTGTATCCGTAGAGGAATTGAAGCAAACCCAGCCAAGATCCGAGCTCTGTCACAATTGGATATCCCAAAGGACCTCAAACAAATACAAAATTGATCGATGCGTGGCGGCTCTAAGCCGCTTTATCTCCCGTTTGGGAGAAAAGGCACTACCCTTTATCGCCTCCTCCGGCCAAGACCGAACACTTCGAGTGGATCGGATACGCCGCCACGGACTCGAAGAAATAAAAGTCATATTGGCAACAAACCCGGTCCTGGCCGCGCCCAACATGGGCGAACCAATGCTATTATACATCGCGGCAACTCATCAAGTTGTAAGCCCGGTGCTCGTTTTCGAACGAGAAACGGACGGACACAAGTTCCCCCTTCAAAAACCAGTTTACTACGTGTCCACTGTCCTCACTCCATGCAAGTCACGGTATCCCCATTATCAAAAGATAGCGTACGCGGTGTTTATGGCATCCCGGAAGCTGCGATACTACTTTCAAGAGTGTTCAATAACAGTAGCCTCCGAAGTACCTCTTAACGACATTATAAACAACCGCGACGCGACGGGCAGGATTGCGAAATGGGCCATAGAGCTCCTCCCGTTTGACATAACCTATAAACCACGGCGAGCTATTAAGTCGCAAGTTTTGGCCGACTTATGCCGAATGGAATGAAGCTGAACTCCCTAAAGAGTACGGCACATATTCCAACTGGATCATGCACTTCGACGGCTCCAAAATGTTGGCTGGTCTGGGGGCTGGCGTCGTTCTGACGTCCCCAACAGGAGATACAGTTCAATACGTACTCCAGATAATGTATACAGACTCCAACAACGCAGCCGAATACGAGGACCTCCTACATGGTCTCCGGATGGCAGTATCCATGGGCATTCAACGCCTAGAGGTGCGCGGGGATTCGAACCTCGCGATATCCCAAATAAATGGAGACTTTGATGCCAAGGATCCAAAAATGGCAGCTTATCGCAACGCCGCCCTAAAATGTCAGCTCGGTTCAAGGGCTCGAATTTCACCATATAGCTCGGGAAAACAATCAAAGCGTGAGACGTCTTGGCACACATTAGGCGCAAAGCGCGATGGCCCCCCCAACATCTTCTTAGGGAGGCTGTTCAAGCCATCCGTATTATGGGAAGGGGAGTCCAAGAAATAACAGACCGGACCCACCCGCACTGCCCGACAATCGAAAATTCGACACAATTGGAGGCTTTGCCAACGGTAACATCTTCAAATTTAACGTAATAATGGCAGTCATTGCCCCATGGACGGAACCATCCCTAGCTTACCTAACCAAAGGCAGAACTTCCCGAGGACCAAAATGAGGCACGCTGCATAGTGCGGCGATCTAAAGCCTATAAAGTCCATGAGGGAGAGCTTTATAAGAAAAGCACCACCGAGTCCTTCAAAGGTGTATCTCCAAGAGGAAGGCGGAATCTTCCGCTGAAATTCATGCCGGACTCGGCGGGCACCACGCCGCAGCCCGGGCCCTCGTAAGCAAGGCCTTCCAGACAGGATTTTATTGGCCCGACGGCCGGCAGATGCTCAGGACTTAGTCCAACGATGCGTCGGTTGCCAGCTCTTTGCTAATCAAAGCCACATGCCACCCACCGCCCTCCAAACTATACCCATTACCTGGCCCTTCGCGGGCTCGGGGCTTGACATGGTTGGACCCCTTAAAGGAGGAACCCACAAGCAAAAATACCTACTGGTCATGGTGGATAAATTCACCAAATGGATAGAGGCCAAGCCTGTTAAGACGGTCGAATCCGGACCGGTGATAGACTTCATATCGTGGGTCGTGACACCGTTCTGGCGTCCCCCACAAAGATCATCACCGATAACGGCACGAACTTCACGGCCGACGAGGTCAAACTCTTGTGCAAAAACATGGGCATCAAGCTCGACTATGCTTCAGCCTATCACCCTCAAACTAATGGTCAAGTCAAGCGAGCAAATGGTCTAATCATGAGCGGCATCAAACCCAGATTAGTGCGGTCCCTCAAGGAATCTAACACGCACTGGGTAGAGGAGCTCGACTTTGTACTCTGGGGGCTGCGGACCACGCCGAATCGCACCACCGGATTCACACCATTCTTTATGGTATACGGCGCAGAGGCGATTCGCCTGCGACATAATTCATGACTCACCTCGCATGCGCATGTACGAAGAAAGAGAAGCCGAGCTCGATCGGCAGGACAGTTTGGACGCCTTGGAGGAGGAGCGTGACGTGGCAAAAGCCTGTTCCGCATTCTATCAATAGCAGGCTCGACGATATCAAAGCAGAGAAGTACGGGCCAAAACTTACAACGTTGGCGAGTTAGTCCTACGCCTGTCGGACAAGAAAAAGGACAAACTCAAGCCCAAATGGGAAGGTCCCTTTATTATCGACCAAGTCCTGACAGGTGAAGCGTACCGTCTGTGAGATGCATCAGATAACCGACTTGAGCCGAAACGATGGAACGCAGACCGCCTCCAAAGATTCTACGCCTAGCGCCGGATTCTGAGTTCGTCTCCTTCCTCTGTCTATTTTTTACACGTTAGCTGTCTTATATTTCTCTCCTTCTCCCTCTTTTTCTCTTATAGCCTTCAAAGGCTCGTCCGCGCATTGTTCGCACACACTTGACGCGCTATCCGCTTAATTATACACGGGGCTTCTTTAATGAAGCTTATTTGTAGGGCTTCATGCCTAACACATGTGTCACGCTCCGCATGTACCTTTTATTCACCATTATATGCATCGATATGACTTAAGTTTTGGCCAAGCTGGGTTGCTCGGCTCTGTGCTTACCCCTACGCTCCCGATTGTTCGGCTAGGTGGTAAAGGGAGCACCTCTGTGATTGTTACTGCCGGGTCAGCCGGATGTGTACCTCAGACTGGGTGAAGCCGAAAGCTAGCGTTCTTAGGGGAATATTCGGTCGATTGACTAAAATGATTTCTCACTTATTTATCTATCTGCCCCCAGATGCTTTTCTGCTTTTTTTCGCAGTCCGGACATGCACTTTAGGGCATGCCTCCCAGGGAAAGGAACCCCTAACGGAACTATTCTCCCTAGAAGATGTTTCTTACTAACCATGTAATATAACATAACTAGTTGGGCACTTGTCTGTTCAAGCACTAATAACCCCTACGCCTGGTCTCCATGCATGCCCTGATTCTTACATAACCGTGAGGGTATTCGGACACACTCTGGACTATAGGGTCCCGAGATTGAAGCGAAAAGGTCTGCCATGACAAATGATCTACAATCCGGCTAGAAGGCATTTTTACATGTTATCTTAAATTACATAGTCAATTTGATTGGGTGTATTCCTCCTCAATACCATCTAATAGGTTGTCTAGTTTACAGTCTTGTTGGGAATACTTTGCGGCCAATTCTACTTGGCCGTACACTAAGCTCACAGGGATCTCCTTCCCATCGGGCCCCACAAGTCCGACCTCGGCCATGTGGTTTGGGTCAGCCTTCGTGTACCGCGTCTTCACCATGGCCCAGGCCTCCCTGGCGCCTTGATGGCAGGCCGATATCTTCCATAATCGGAAGCGCCGCCGCGCTCCTTTAATATTCTCTGCAAGCTCTCCAAGGCCTTCGGGCAGGGAGACAGATGGCCACAAGGCCTGTGCGACGCCTTTCATCACCTGCCAAACTCGTTCGTGCAGTTGTAAGAGCTCGGGAAGAAGGTCACCCATAGAACCGGGCATTTCCTCTACAGGACAACCTATGAGCATACCTACAAACATAACTCTATTAGTCGACTTCCTCGCCGAACTCTTTTTCAAAGTTCGTTCAAGCACTTACTAAAAATTCCGCGTCGAAGCCGTCGATTCTCCTTTACGGAGTCCGACAGCTGCGCACGAACATCCTTTAGGTCCTCGCCCAGCTGGGTGTTGGCATCTTGGAGACTATTCTTCTCCTGCCTCACCCTCGTAAGCACGCTCACCGCCTTTAACCGGGCGCAAGAGTTGTTGCTTGTCCGGATCCACTCCGGCGCCATCTGCAATGATATTGTCGACATGTATTACACACCGCACTTCACAACATACTTATCTTACGGGCGTATATTACCGTGAGGGGTCTCCTTGGCCTCCTCGCAGCGGCTAGTCGGCCTCAAGTTGGGCTTTGCACTCTTCCAGCTCCCGGACAGTTGGGTATTCTCTTTTGTAAGATCCTCAGATAACAAATGATCCTTAAATCAGTTATTATAACTGCTTTCAAGTCCGAGGGCTACTAGCATATATAACCATCAAAATTTTCTTACTCAGATATGTCTTTCACATCGCTCCGTGGCTCTGGCTAGACCATTTTGAGCGGCACGGAGGTGCGCATCTCCCGAACTGAAGGCATTCAATGCCTCTTGGGAGAAACATGCGTCACGAAGAACTGTCCGGCGACAACTGTGATTCATGGCACTCTCTACCTCGGAATTGTTGGCAGATAGTCTGTCGGCATCCTCTGTCGGAGGAGCGTCCGATGTACGCTTCGTGTTCGCCTCCGCCTCTGGACCTGGCTTTGGAGCCTGGCTGGTGGAGGCTCGATTGGCAACCTCTCCGGATATAGTCCGGCGAGCGCTCTTTTTCCTGAAGAGAGCACAAGCGTTAGTATGCCTTCCGGGAATAACACCTGGCACGCCATACCGTTGCGCTGGCGTCTCAATCCGGACCGCACTTCTTTTCAGCCTGTTGGGCCTTGCTGCCCCTTATTGGCTAGCCACCGCAGGCTCGGCCTTCTGCCTCAAGGGCTCCCCCTGCAAAACACCATTGGTATACGGTGATAAAAAATAAGCACGGATGGATAATTTTCAAAGTATTGGGACTTCGGTCTCAATTACCTGCGAGGCTGGAAATATTCCGGGGTAATCGGCCCTAATGGCGACCAAGGCATTGTCGATCCTCAGTTAATAAAATACCCCATCAATCAGCTCCACGGATATGTCTGGATCCTCTTGGGAGGCCGGATCGAGGGACCGTTCCGAATCCTCAGGTTGTGGAGGAGGGCTGTTTATATCCTTCACGGCCCGGCGCAATTCCTGCGTCGAAATCACAAGATAAGGTACTTAACTATGGGAATATGGAACGGATGGGCAAAAAGAAGTGTCCGCTTACCCAGCTTGGAGGATTGTACATAGAAAATCCGTCATGTGGATTGACGCGGAGGAACTCCTCCTCTTCTCCCTTGTACAATGCGGACAAGACCTTCGTCAGAGCAGCAACCGATCCCGGCCCCTTACAGCCGCAGCAGGTGGCATCATCCTCCCCGTTGAAATCCCACATGGGGTGGCCTCTATCTTGGCGGCTGCACCCGGCATAATGCATGTGGCCATGACTCGATCATGGTCATCCGGAATGAGCTAACAAGCTTATCCGCTCATCGTAAAGGACGTCCTTGTCATTTTCCCTCCGAGGGCTCCATGGACGCCTTGACTTAGGCGCTTCTTCAAGGGATCATTATTGAACTTCGGGAGGGCGATCCGAACAGGTCCCAGGGGACATCTTCTATATAAAACCATTACGAAGGCCGGTCTTGACGCCTTCCTTGGGGTTCCGGATAGATATCCGGTCCGTGATGCGCCATAGTTCGCTCCGCCCACTTGATATATCGACCCCTCCCGAGAACGGGGCACAAGGCGTAACAACTTCTTCCACAACGCGAAATGAGCTTGGCGCCCAAGAACAGCTCGCAAAGGGCTACGAAGCCCATAATATGCAAAATGGAGGCGGCGTAAGGTTGTGCAACCGAGGCCGTAGAACTCCGAGCCCCCGGAGAAACGGATGAATTGGGAATCCGAGCCCCTTATCAAATAAGGGACAAGGCATACCCTCTCTCCTTTGGAGGGATTGGGGACGCTCTGCACGCTTCCGCCATTATAGGTGGCGAGTCCGGCTCGAACCGGGATCATGAAGGCTAGGGAAGGAATCCCTTGGTTTGGAGCGTCACTAGCTCATTGTCAGGCGGAAACATCTCTCCCAACCTCCGTGCCGAGGATCGGAGGGCGAGAGGAGCTGCATCGACTGGCCATGATGGAATGGATCTCTGTCGGATGCGCTCCGATGAATGCTCGCGAAGGGAAGATGGTGTGATTCAGATCTAAATCCTCGTCTCTTTTATAGAGCAGCTTATTTGTGCAGCTAGGGGGGTAAATGTAAAAACACCCTGGCTTTTCGCATTCGTTTGACACGTGGAAGACGTCCATTATTGGGTGTGGAAGCCAAGGAGCACAATATTCACGAGAAGCCGGACACTACTCAACAGGTAGACAGAATTTGGAGAAGAACCCGCCTTGCAATGCCGAAGACAAATCTGCGCGCCGGACTCATTGTCATTGAAGCCTGGTTCAGGGGCTACTGAGGGAGTCCCGGATTAGGGGGTGCCTGGATAGCCGAACTATGACCTTTGGCCGGACTCCTGGACTATAAAGATACAAGATTGAAGACTTCGTCCCGTGTCCGGATGGGACTTTCCTTGGCGTGGAAGGCAAGCTTGGCTATACGGATATGTAGATCTCCTCCCATTGTAACCGACTCTGTGTAACCCTAGCCCTCTCCGATGTCTATATAAACCAGAGGGTTTTAGTCCGTGGGGCGAACACCAATCATACCATAGGCTAGCTTCTAGGGTTTAGCCTCTCGATCTCGAGGTAGATCTACTCTTGTACTACCCATATCATCAATATTAATCAAGCCAGTCGGTTTTACCTCCATCGAGAGGGCCGAACACAGGTAAAACATCGTGTCCCTTGTCTCCTGTTACCATCAGCCTAGACGCACAGTTCGGGACCCCCTACCCGAGATCCGCCAGTTTTGACACCGACAGTCATCTTGCTTAAACATAAAGTTAGCAAACTCATCCAAGCACTGACTAGAAATTTTAGTAGGAGGGACTTCAGCTTTATCATATCTGTAGAGAGAATTTATCTTTACTACCTGTGTCGGGATATCGGAATCAGGAGGCTCTTGAGTGAATAAAGATTTGAGATCATACGCTTCTTCAACAGGCGGTAAATTAAGACCATGTATTTCTTCAATAGGAGGTCAATTCTTAACATCTTCAGCTTTAATACCTTTTTCTTTCATAGATTTCTTTGCCTCTTGCATATCTTTGGGACTGAGAAATAGAACACCTCTCTTCTTTGGAGTTGGTTTAGGAATAGGCTCAGTAATTGGCTCAGGAGCTGGCTCAGGAGGTGCCCAATTATTTTCACTTGTCAACATATTATTCAATAGAATTTCAGCTTCATCCGACGTTCTTTCCATGAAAAGAGAACCAGCACAACTATCCAGGTAATCTCTGGAAGCATCGGTTAGTCCATTATAAAAGATATCAAGTATTTCAGGTTTCTTAAGAGGATGATCAGGCAAAGCATTAAGTAACTTGAGAAGCCTCCCCCAAGCTTGTGGGAGACAATCTTCTTTAATTTGCACGAAGTTGTATATTTCCCTCAAAGCAGCTTGCTTCGTTTGAGCAGGGAAATATTTAGCAGAGAAGTAATAAATCATATCCTGGGGACTACACACACAACCAGGATCAAGAGAATTAAACCATATCTTAGCATCACCCTTTAAGGAGAACGGAAATATTTTGAGTATATAAAAGTAGCGCGATCTCTCATCATTAGTAAACAGTGGCTATATCATTTAACTTAGTAAGATGTGCCACAACAGTTTTAGATTCATAGCCATAAAAAGGATCGATTCAACCAAAGTAATTATATCCGGATCAACAGAAAATTCATAATCCTTATCGGGAACACGAGATAGGTGAAGTAGAAAAAAGCGGTCAGGTTTCATCCTATCTCTCGTAGATTCTTTACTCCATTTAACTAGCAGCCTCTTAAGTTCATATCTATCCTGGCAAGCAAAAATAGCTGCAGAAGATTCCGCATCAAAAAGATAACCCTCAGGAATAGCAGGCATATCTTCATCATCAATTTCATCCTATCTCTCAGAGATTCTTTACTCCATTTAACTAGCAGCCTCTTAAGTTCATATCTATCCTGGCAAGCAAAAATAGCTGCAGAAGATTCCGCATCAAAAAGATAACCCTCAGGAATAGCAGGCATATCTTCATCATCAATTTCATCAATATTATCTGTTTCAATAATTTCTCTTTCTCTAGACCTAGAAATTTGTTCATCTAGAAATTCACCAAGGGCATGTAGTATCAAGCATAGAAGTAGTTTCATCATAAGTATCATGCATAGTAGAAGTGGCATCATCAATAACATGCGACATATCGGAACGAATAGCACAAGCAGGTTTAGGTGTCGCAAGCTTACTCATAACAGAAGGTGAATCAAGTGCAGAGCTAGATGGCATTTCCTTTCCTCCCCTCGTAAATGAGGGATAAATTGTTGTCTTAGCGTCTTTCAAGTTCTTCATAGTGTCCAGCAGATATAAATCCCAAGTGACTCAAAGAATAGAGCTATGCTCCCGACAGCAGTGCCAAAAAGGTCTTGATAACCCACAAGTATAGGGGATCACAACAGTTTTTGAGGGTAGAGTATTCAACCCAAATTTATTGATTCGACACAAGGGAAGCCAAAGAATATTCTCAAGTATTAGCAGCTGAGTTGTCAATTCAACCACACCTGGAAACTTAGTATATGCAACAAAGTGTTTAGTAGCAAAGTAATATGATAGTGGTGGTAACGATAACAAAATTAAAGACAGCAAAAGTAATGTTTTTGGTATTTTTGTAGTGATTCTAACAGTAGGAACGGAAAAGTAAATAAGCGAGAACCAGTATATGGTAAGCTCGTAGGCACCGGATTAGTGATGGATAATTATGCCGGATGCGGTTCGTCATGTAACAGTCATATCATAGGATGACACAGAACTAGCTCCAATTCATCAATGTAATGTAGGCATGTATTCCATATATAGTCATGCATGCTTATGGAAAAGAACTTGCATGCCATCTTTTGTCCTACCGTCCCGTGGCAGCGGGGTCCTATTGGAAACTAAGGGATATTAAGGCCTCCTTTTTATAGACAACCGGAAAAAAGCATTATCACATAGTGAATACATGAACTCCTCAAACTATGGTCATCACCGAGAAGTATCCCGATTATTGTCACTTCGGGGTTGTCGGATCATAACACATAATAGGTGACTATAGACTTGCAAGATAGGATCAAGAACACACATATATTCATGAAAACATAATAGGTTCAGATCTGAATTCATGGCACTCGGGCCCTAGTGACAAGCATTAAGCATAGCAAAGTCATAGCAACATCAATCTCAGAACATAGTGGCTACTAGGGATCAAACCCTAACAAAACTAACTCGATTACATGATAAATCTCATCCAACCCATCACCGTCCAGCAAGCCTACGATGGAATTACTCACGCACGGCGGTGAGCATCACGAAATTGGTGATGGAGGATGGTTGATGATGACGGCGGCGATGAATCCCCCTCTCCGGAGCCTCGAACGGACTCCAGATCAGCCCTCCCGAGAGAGATTAGGGCTTGGCGGCGGCTCCGTATAGTAAAACACGATGATTTCTTCTCTCTGGTTTTTTTATCCCTGAAAGCTAATGAATAGAGTTGGAGTTGGCGTCGGAAGGTTTCCAGGGGGCCCACGAGGTAGGGGGCGCGCCCCGGGGGGGCACCCTCGTTGACAGGGTGTGGGCCCCCTGGTCTTCATCTTTGGCGAGGATTTTTTATTATTTATTCTAAGATATTCCATGGAGTTTCAGGTCATTCCAAGAACTTTTGTTTTCTGCACATAAAACAACATCATGGCAATTCTGAAAAACAAGATCGATCCGGGTTAGTTCCATTCAAATCATATAAGTTAGAGTCCAAAACAAGGGCAAAAGTGTTTGGAAAAGTAGATCTGACGGAGACGTATCATGGCGCGTGCCGATCTGGGATACCTGTCCGGCACTCTGAAGGCACCGTAAACTGGCCTTGAGTGGTTCTATATAAACGACGGCGCCCTTCCGGATCCAAATCCGGACAGGTCTCCGCAAGTTCAGCAATGCCCCGCCGAGGGCACGCTTAAGTGGCGCCCACAGGCCCTCAAGAAGAGGACACAAGGAAATATTCCTCTGATGGACAGGATAAAGTTCTTGGCCAAATCCGGATGACGATAGTTGAGGTTATGGCGATATGCATAAGACGGGAGTGCGGTCTCTCCAATATCGGGGAAGCCCATGTGGCATTTCAACGGGAAGGCGGCGCCATCCGGCGCGCCGTAAGGTCCGGACTCATTGCCGCTCTGGCAAGGATATTGTCCGATTTGTACAAAGGGAAGAGGAGGAATTCCTTCGCATAAAAAGCAGCGGACGAATTCTCCATGTACAACCCCCCAGCATGGAAAAGTTGCCATTCTTTTTCCCTGCTTTACTTACTCTAGCGTTCTTCTGCTAAGATTACTTGCATCAATACTTCTGAGCAGGAACTAAGGAGGGCCATAGAAGGAATCTTCAGCCCCTCCTCGCAACCAGAGGACCCTGGAAGGGCCCTAGATCCGGGACTTAAAGTGGATCCGGATATCACTGTGGAGCTTGTCAACGGGGTATTCTATCGGTAGCCGATGGTGCCCTAGTGGCCATTACGGCCGACTACCTGGATCGCTCCTCGCTTCGTGTAAGCCGAACTAAAAAAACCCTATCCTTCGAAGAGGACTCCCCCCAGGTGTTATAATTTACCTTTGAGGCATCGTTCTATTTGCAGAAACGACGACCGCAGCGAGGGGCCGAGCCCCTAGGGACTCGTCAACCACGGGCGTCCAGATCGGGCAGGCTTAAGAGGAAGGCGGTGAGGGTTGACACACCGCTATACAGGTAAAGCAATAACATGTCCTGTAATTATAGAATTTAAAATATGACAGCGCCCTTTGTGTCTGGCAGGAAGAGGAATAACCGGACTATATTCGGAGACCCTACCAATCACGCCTCCACCAGCCGGGTTCCAGAACCGGCTACGGGGGCGGAGGCGGACACGGGGCCAGCACCACATAGCTCTCCAACAGAGAGTGCAGATATGTTCTCAGCCACGAATTCGGAAGTAGAGACACTAGTGCAGAACCGGGCAATAGCGCCGGTTAAGTAAGGCTTTAGTGTCGGTTCCACAACCGGCACTAAAGTGTGGTCACTATAGCCCCCCCCCCCTTTAGTATCGGTTCAGCACGAACCGGTGCTAAAGGCCAACCATGTGGCACGAGGCAGCTCCGGGGGCAGGGATCCCTTTAGTACCGGTTGGTTACACCAACCGGTACTATAAGGTTTGGGGGGTTTTTAGTTTTATGATTTCTTTTTCATTTAATTTTGTGTTTCCATTTTAATTCTTTTTCGCTTCTTTGGTATTTTACGATACTACACATTGTACACGTTATGCATATATATATATATATATATATATATATATATATATATATATATATATATATATATATATATATATATATTAGAATTTCTAATAGAACCAATCATGCATATATATATCATCAATGTCTCACAAACCACAATATTAATTAATTCACACAAACACACATGTATAGCTATATATATACAATTTCTCCTACATATGCATGTTGCCTTCGGAGCCAGTGGCATTAGCCTAATTGGTGCCTTCGGAACACGATGACAATTGGAAGTGGTTTTCATGGGGGCGGTAGCGGGTAATAGTATTCTCCCTTCGGATTTATGACCTGGTCGAGCAAAAATCCCGCTATTTCCTCTTGAAGTGCTTCTACGCGCTCCGTTTCTATGAGCTTGTCTCGCACCTCTGTGAACTGTTAAGAAAGAGATCAATATGCATGTGTATTAGTTGTGTGACTAGATATCGACAATGGTGTAAAAATTGTGAATAGTGTTCTAACAAGCGTACCCATTCCTGTCTTTGAGGTCTGCTCCTTTCGTACGCCATCATGCGAATGTTCTCGCAAATGCATAATGCACACAGATCAGTCCCCTGCACCTGCTTCAGGGCCTTTACGAGAATGGAATTTGATCAGATAATAATTAATCAAGCATGATAATTAAAGAGATGGCAGCTAGGTAGCTAGCTAGTACTACTTAATTACTTACCTTGGGTCGAAACCATTTAAGCTTTTTTTTCCATTCGCCTTCCGTGACGCTGATGAACCTTGCCCAAGCCCTGCCCACGACAAAGAAAATGAATAAAGGGTTATTAAATAGTTCATATCATGAAATGACGAACTAAATAGGCCGAGATATATAGTTAATAATGATTGAAATTACCTGTTGACTATCCCAAACAAGATGTTATAGTCGTATTTGCTTTGAGTAGTGAGTCCGATGTTTCAACTGTTCCGCGTCAACTTTAATGATACACAAGATCCAGTGATATATGCATGCACACGTTTGCATGTCTTAATTAAGCGGGCATATGTAAGCAAAAACATGTAGCTAGCTAGTAGGCAAAAAACAGAGAATTTGTAGTACAAGACAGTGTGACTCACTGGAAGTTGTAAGGAAGTAGTATATCTTCATTGTATTTGAGGCGCTTCAAGAACTCTAGCATGTTGTCCTCTACGGCCTTTTGATGATGTGCATTTATTTTCCATGTGTATTCATTAACGGTGTTTGGGTCAATGAACCCAATGCCAAAGCGTCCACCTTTTCTCATTTCATATATCTACATCCCGCATAATACCACGAGAAAAGAATATAGTGAGGATAATTACGGTAATGATTGATCAACAGGATCACTACAGCTAGCTTGAGACTTAAATTACGAGAAAGAAATCACTTACGGACAATAGCAACTCGGCGATAGATTTGTCGAGTGCGTCTTGATTGTATATAACTAAACAGATTCGAGAATACTCAACGAATGAGCTTTCTCATGGAAGTAATGCTCCTCCTTGACATTCACCATGAGGGACAATCGATTGGAAATCTTGGTAATGTTCATGTACCATTGATGCAATTCATACATTCTCGTTGGGAGGTTCTTGACCTTGTCTGGCTTGACCAAAGGTTGGCCCCGGACATATTTCCGTTTTATTTCATCCTCTGTAAGCACGGGCATGGGCTCGATCTCGAGGAGTTGTCCAATGATGATGTTGAGAACTTCAGCCTGCATTATATGGTCCTTGGTTATTACCACATTGCCCACCTCGAACGTAAACTGTTTGCCCACAATAATATTGGAGTGCAGCGTCGCATCACGTGTTGTTGGCACAACAAGCGAGGGATCGATTACGCCTTTGTTCTCCCACCGGGGAATGGTTTTCCCGCATTTTTCGACAATGCTTGTTGTTTGCTCGATCCCGAGCTCACCTCCTTACGTGACGCGTGCTCGATTTAACTTCACGATATGGCGCTCATAGTCCGTGTCAACAGGCTTGGGAGCTGGTGGTTGAGCCATACGAATGAAGTGGTCAATCGTTTCCTTAGGCACTTTCTCCCTTGGCGGCGGTTGCGGTTTCGGTGCAAATGGGCTTCCACAGGCCTTCGATATGGCTGCGTTTTCCTCTTGGACTGTCATAAGGCCTCTGCGGAAGAGGCGTGAGGCTTGGACCATATTTATATCGCTTGCCTCCACATACTTCCTCTACTACCTCGACTTCGTGCCGCTCGCACCAAAGTTGCGGGGTGTCTCTTCTGCGATTGATGAGGCGGCGGAGGCGGCCGACGGGCTGATTTGGACGAGGAGGAGTGGCTCAAGCTGTTCGGACTTGGAGGAGGAGTGGCCTGAGGTTGTGCCGACTTGGAGGAGGAGTGGACGTCGACCTTGTGGCGGACTTGGAGGAGGATGAGTGGCACGACACTTTGCGGACTTGGAGGAGGAGTGGCTGAGGTTGTGCAGGACTTGGAGGAGGAGTGGACGTCTGCCGTGGCGGACTTGGAGGAGGAGGAGTGGCTGACACTTTGCCGGACTTGGAGGAGGAGTGGCTGACACTTTGCCGGACTTGGTGGACTTGCGGGGCGGAGTCTGCTGACTCGGTGGCGGACTTGACGAGGAGTCGGCTGATGCGGTGTCTGTGGCCTTGAAGATGATGCAATCCTTTTTCCATAGGATGAGACGATGTTTAGCCTCTCCAGAAAGTGCTCATCGTCGACTCCAGGAATGTCAAGTTCAGGTCCGAATATGGGTCCACCACCTCATCAACCAAGACACGAGCATAGCCCATTGGAATCGGGTTGCAATGGAAGGTTGCCTTGGGGGATTTGTAAAAGCAACGGCGTCCGGCACCTTCATGGATATGTTCTTCATTTTGACGTGTAGCTCGCGATTAGTGTTATCCGTGATGTCATCCACGGGGTATCTATCCAGATTGCATCGTCCGGCGGTACCCACGCTGCTTCTCGGCATGGATGGGGCGGTGCTATCCAATGCTTTGGATCACCGCTAGCTTCGCTGCATTCTTTGAGACCCCTTTCTTTGGCTAAGTGAGTCGATCTGCTCCTGTTCTTTCTGGAATTTGTTGTCAATTCCGCTTGACTTGCTTCTAGTCCTTGAAGGCGTTCATAGTCCCTTCCTCTGCTCCTCCTCCATCTTCCTCTTCTTCTCCTCCATAATCTTCTTTCTCGCGGGTTACGTAGTCGTTGTTCGATCTGAAATCCCTCATACCACGGAATAGCGCCCTTGCCTCGTGTTCTTCCGGTGTTCAGGATTTCCCGGAGACGCAGCGTAAGCTCGTCGTTCTCTCTGTTGGGCCAGAACACCCCCGTTCGTGCCTCTTCTATTGCAACAAGTATCACATCGTCGGCTCCCTTCAGACTTGCCCTCGTCGAAACATTGCCTGTCTTTGGGTCCAACTCCCCCCCCCCATGCGCATAGAACCAAGTCCTCGCACTGGGGGCCAGCTCTTAGTAACCGAGTGACACCCGTGCATCCTCCATCTCTTTCTCGGACTTATCCCACTTAGGCATTGCCACCGCTTAGCCACCGCCCCACTTATGGAACTTATCCTTTTTTCGGCATTCTTCTTGTTTATTCTCGACCGTTCCTTAGCTAATTCCGAATCCTTGAATTTCACGAAATCGTCCCAATGAGCACGTTGGTTCTCTAGTGTTCCCTCGAATCTGGAGTCTTCCTTCCTCCCTTGACGTACTTGTCCCATTCACGATTCTTGTGGTTCTTGAATGCAACCGCCATCTTCCTAAGAGCAGCGTCCTTGACTTTCTGCACATCTGCTTCTGTGAACTGATCTGGTAGGGTGAAATGTTCCATGAGAGTATCCCAAAGAACTTCTTTTTGTCTTTTGTCGACAAAAGTAACAACTGGACGTGGAGCAGCTTCCTTTTTGTCTTTTTGTCTTTTGTCTTTTGCTGGCTCTCTCCATTCTTGAAGGGAGATCGGGAGTTGGTCCTTCACAACAACTCCGCACTGACGAACGAACTTGTCTGCAATCTTCTTAGGCGCTAATTGTTTGCCATTAGGTCTGATTGACTCGATATTGTACTTTACGCCCTCCTTCAACTTTTTGTTCGGGCCTCATTTCGTCCTTTTGCCTGAAGATTTGCTCGATCCGGATGGCTGAAAGAACAAAGATCGATTCGTTAATATATCTTCAAGTCATTTAAAACATGTGATAATCACCAGATGCCTGCTTATATAAATATATATACCTCGCCGGTCTTTGTTGTTTCAAGATCAACATTTTCTTCGTCATAATCATAACCATAGTTCATGACTTCATCAATTCGGTCGTCGCGATCGAATATCATATCACCCTCTCCGGTGTTGTTTAGAAATTCGGAGCCGTCATAATCTTCTTCATTCTGATCATCATCTGGCCCGTTAGGATGGCGTATCATATCGAACATGGCATGTTCTCCTCTCTGCCGGTATTGTCCGCCATAGCTTTTATTTAACTAATCCAAAAGAAATATAAAACAATTTAGTATTCAAATTACATCGTCTCGAGTAATAGATATAATCTCGAATACATCGTCTCGAATAATAGATATAATCTCGAAAACATCGTCTCGAATAATAGATATAATCTCGAATACATCGTCTTGAATAATAGATATAATCTCGAATACATCAATGGCTAGGTAGCTAATAAAGATAGAATACTACGAGAAGAATCTAGGACACTCACGGTTCTGCGGTAGCGGGCTGTGGACACCGAAGAGAAGGAACCCTCACGGGATCATAGCTGAAGTGAGATCCACAGAAGAAACTGCCGGTATTGGAGAACCTGCCGCCCTCTAACGCATAACCATGCAGCGATGGGCGTGCTCGTCCTCCTCCTGACACGGCGAGGTACCACCTCCCGTGAGGCCGCTCCTCCGCACGAAATTGGCCCACGCGAACGCCACCAAATGAGATCGGTCGACGACGTGACCGGGGCCGGGTTCCTCATCAAGCGGCGCGCCCTCCAGAAGCACCTCCAGTGCCGGCCGGTGGAGCCAGTCCGGACATGGGTCAGCCGGACGTCGTCGCGGACGATGTCGACAGCGAGATGCGGGCGGGCATCGTCGAGAACAAATACTAGCTATATGCCCATAAAAAAGTAACATTTTTTAATGATTGGATTTTGATAACTAAAATTTCTAACATTTCTATATAACACTAATTATGCTATCATTGCATATGTCAAAATTCTATATGCTATTTCATACTAATTAAGCATCTAACACTAAAAACAGAAAAAACAACTTCTATACATCCATTAAAAACAGAAAAACAACGTTATATAAAAAATTCCATACTAATTAAACACTAATTATATCCATCTAACATGCATTCATACATATATACTAGTGAAAAATAATAATCTAAAAATCTAAACTAATTAAACATACAAAATACGTATATACTAATATATACATGCATTCATACATATATACGTGTGTGTGTGTTCATCATGCTTGTGTGTGTGTGTGGGCTCGGGGAGGGGCGGCGCCCATGGTGGCCGCCGGGGGTGACGGAGAGGGGTTAGAGGTGGAGAGCTCACAGTGGGGCGACGGCGACGGCGAGGCGACGGCCGGGGGCAGCGACGGGCCGGGGCGTGATGCAGGGACGGTGACAGGGGACGGTGCAGACGGGGGCCAGGCGGCGAAGGAGACGAGGGCGGCGACGGGCAGGCGGCGATGGGGACGGGCCGGGCGGCGAAGACGAGGCGGCGGCGGGACGAGGCGGCGATGGGGGCGGGCGGCGTCGATCGATCGGGCAAGCGGTGCTTCAATGGAAGCAGAGGAAGAAAGCAGAGGAGAATGAAATTTTTCAAAGTGTTGTATATATATAGAAGGCACCTTTAGTACGGTTGGAGCCACCAACCGGTACTAAAGGTCTGTTTTAACCAGCCCAAGCGGCGGAAGCGACCACCTTTAGTACCGGGTGGTGGCACAAACCCGATTACTAAAGGCCCCTTTAGTACCGGTTTGTGCCACGACCCGGTACTAAAAAGTCTTGTGGCAGCAGTCTTGATGTGACAAGTTTAGTCCCACCTCGCCCGGTAGAGGCGGCGTGACTGTTTTATAAATCCCGTGCGGTCGCTCTCTCGAGCTCCTCTCCAAAGCAGGCCTCTGAGGCCTCGTGTTCTTCTTTGCCCTGTGGGCCCACTTGGCCTTTGCGGGCCTGCATCTTGGCCCAACAACAGGTTGGGTTTCTAGTCGTATGCAGGCCGCTCTGGCCTAGTAGGCGGGCTTTTTCTTTGTGTTGTTTTTTTGTGTATTTAGAGTTTCTTTGTGAATATTTTTGCTTTAGTCGAATGAAAGAATTTGTTTGCACATAAAATTTCTTCGCGTTTCAAATGCCAAAACACATAACTACCCTAACTATAACAGAGATTCCCCTATGGGTGTGAAACACAGAAGAAAGTGATGATAGTGAAGCCGATCACATCCCAGATCTTTGGGTGTGAATCTTTTTCTTAGCGTGTGTCCCTTTCTTGTAACCGTGGAAAATCTTCATCATTTAACGGGATGCTCGAGTCAATATTCACTTTGTGAATGGAGCAATTTCATCAAACTTTTCATAATCTTGACTTGTCTGTCTTGTCATCCACTCCCACGATGTTTCTCTTCCCGGAAAGAACTATGTGCCGCTTTGGCTCATCGTCGCGATGCATTCGCTTCCTTATCTTTTCTTTTTCTTGGCTTGGTAGACATGTCCTTCACATAGAAAACCAGTGCCACATCATTGGCTAGGACGAATGGTTTGTCTGCATACGCAAGATTGTTGAGATCCACTGTTGTCATTCCATACTATGGGTCTTCCGTTACCCCGCCTCGTGTCATATTGACCCATTTGCACCAAAACAAAGGAACCTTTAAACCACGTCGATAGTCAAGTTCCCATATGTCCTGTATATAACCATAATATGTTTCCTTTCCCGTCTTGGTTTACGCATCAAAGCGGACACCACTGCTTTTGGTTGGTGCTCTTCTTATCTTGGGCGATCGTGTAAAATGTATTACCATTTATCTCGTACCCTTTGAAAGTCATTATATTCGAAGATGGTAA
The DNA here is from genome assembly GCA_021605145.1 of Aegilops bicornis. Lineage (NCBI taxonomy): Eukaryota > Viridiplantae > Streptophyta > Magnoliopsida > Poales > Poaceae > Aegilops > Aegilops bicornis. The sequence goes on along the minus strand of CM038671.1, from coordinate 29,194,215 downwards.
CAGGGACAACAAGTACAGGTCATCTTCAATAGAGGTGTCATGCATGGTACGTGTCTTCAACCAGCTGGTGAAACACCTGGTTTGTTCACGTGAAATACAGTCATCGAGACCGCTCCGGGTGTTTGGAGCGTAGCAAATTCTTGTGTTCGTCCATATCTGGAGCCACCAAGGCGGAATTCTGTAGAAGCTGTGTAGTGTGCTTCGGTGAGAGAATGTCCGCCCATACATATTGTTTGTTCCCCTCCTAGCGTGCCTTTTCCATCTAGTTCGCCCTTATGCTTGATTCAGAACACCAATCGGCTTAAGGTCAGGAATAAAGTCAATAAAACTCAATGACCTCCTCATTTTGATGGCCCTTGGAGATGCTTCCTTCGGCCTATACGGTTATGAACATATTTCTTTAAGACTCCATGAACCTCTCAAAGGGAACATATTGTGTAGAAATACAGACCCAAAAGCGTTAATCTCTTCGCATAGGTGAACTAGGGCGTGCGTCATGATGTTGAAGAAGGATGGTGGGAACACCAACTCGAAATCGACAAGACATTGCACCAAATCATTACATAACCTTGGTATGATTTCTAGATCGATTACCTTACGAGAGATTGCATTGAGAAATGCACATAGCTTCACAATGGCTAATCGAACATTTTCGGTGAAAGCCCCTCAATGCAACCGGAAGCGATTGCGTCATAATCACGTGGCGATCATGAGACTTTAGGTTACGGAACTTTTTTCTCGCCATGTTTATTATTCCCTTTATATTCGACGAAGCCGCACAGTACCTTAATATCGAAAGGGCATTCAAAGAAGATTTCCTTCTCTTCTTTGGTAAGAGCGTAGCTTGCATGACCACGATGTATGTCGTCTTCTCCGTGCATACGTTCTTTGGTCCTCCGTTCCTCGGTGTATCTTTTGTCTTCCCATACACGCCCAAGAAGCCAAGCAGTGGTCACGCAAAGATTCTTCGTCACGTGCATCACGTCGATTGCGGGCCGGACCTCTAGGTCTTTCCAATATGGCAGGTCCCAAAATATAGATTTCTTCTTCCACATGGAGTGCGCGTCCGTCGGCGTCCTTGGAACAGGTTGTCCGCCGGGACCTTTCCAAATATCACCTTCAAATCCTTGACCATATCATGTAGATCGGCACCGATGCAGGCGAGGCTTCGTCCGGTGATCCGCCTCACCTTTGAAATGCTTGCCTTTCTTTCTTCACGGGATGCACCTTTCGGAAGAAATCGACGATGTCCCAGTACACATTCTTCTTACAACTATTCAAATATATCTTGTCGGTATCATCCAAAGCAGTCGTGCATCCGCGGTATCCCTTGTTTATACATCACGAAAGGTTACTAAGAGCAAGCCAATCATTGATGGTCACAAACAATAGCGCCTTTAGGTCAAATTCTTCCCACATGTGCTCATCCCACGCCGTACACACTGTTCCATTCCACGGTTGTAAGAGTTCTTCAAAAAATGGCCTTAGGTACACATCAATGTCGTTGCCGGGTTGCTTAGGGCCTTGGATGAACACCGGCATCATAATGAACTTCCGCTTCATGCACAACCAAGGAGGAAGGTTATACAAACATAGAGTCACGATCCGGTGCTATGGTTGCTGCTCTGCTCCCCAAAAGGATTAATGCCATCTGCGCTTAGACCAAACCATACGCTCCTTGCGTCATCTCCAAACTCCTTCCGTACTTTCTTTCGGTTTTTCTCCACTGCGACCACGTCGTGGTCCTCTCAACTTTCCGTCTTTCTTACGGTCTTCTTTGTGCCATCGCATCGCCTTGGCATGCTCTTTGTTTTGGAACAAACGTTTCAACCGTGGTATTATAGGAGAATACCACATCACCTTGGCAGGAATCTTCTTCCTGGGGCGCTCGTCCTCAACATCACCAGGGTCATTGCGGCTGATCTTATAGCGCAATGCACCACATACCGGGCAAGCATTCAAATCCTCGTACTCACCGCGGTAGAGGATGCAATCATTAGGGCATGCATGTATCTTACGCACCTCTAACCCTAGAGGCGGACAACCTTCTTTGTTTAAATGCGTACTCTCGGGCAATTCGTTGTCCTTTGGAAGCATATCCTTTATCATTACCAGCAACTTTCCAAATCCCTTGTCGAGATACACCATTCTCCCTTCCATTGCAGCAATTCGATGTGGTGCCCAGCTTTTTCTTGTCACCTACGCAATTCGGGTACAACAATTTTTTGTGATCCTCTAGCATGCGCTGCAACTTCTTCTTCTCCAAATCACTTGCGCAGTTTCTCTTTGCATCGACAATGGCCCGACCTAGATCATCAACGGACTCATCTGATGCCTCTTCTTCAGCTTCTTCCCTCATTGCCGGCTCGGCTTCTTCCCGCATTACCGGCTCAGCTTCTTCCCCCATTGTTGTATCATCGTATTCGGGGAACCCATGGCGGGATAGCTGCGTCGTCCTCTTCTTCTTCATTGTCTTCCATCATAACCCCTCTTTCTCCGTGCTTGGTCCAAACATTATAGTGGGGCATGAAACCGGACTCAAAGCAGTGGGCGTGAATGGTTCTTGGCGTAGAGTAATTGCGACCATTCTTACAGCCAGCACATGGACAAGGCATAAAACCATCCGCCCGCTTGTTTTCCTCAGCAGCAAGCAGAAAAGTATGCACGCCCTCAACGAACTGGGGAGAGCATCGGTCATCGTACATCCATTGCCGACTCATCTTCATTACGTACCAAGTTCATACATAAAGTTCATACAACACTTAAATGCAACAAACAAATAACTCTCTAGCTAAAGCATTTAAATGCAACAACAAATGCGATCAAGATCGCAACTAAGGTAACAATTGATCCAACGACATAATGATACCAAGCCTTACTATCGATGGCATATTTTCTAATCTTTCTAATCTTCAAGCGCATTTTCTCCATCTTGATCTTGTGATCATCGACGACATCGACAACATGCAACTCCAATTCCATCTTCTCCCCCTCAATTCTTTTCAATTTTTCTTTCAAGTACTCGTTTTCTCTTTCAACTAAATTTAACCTCTCGACGATAGGGTCGGTTGGAATTTCCGGTTCACATACCTCCTAGATAAAACTATCTATGTCAACTTGATGGGCATAATTTGTCATAAACACGAAATGCAACAAATAGTTTTAAAAGAGAATATACCACATCCAAATCATAACAAGGACGAGGGCCGACGGGGCGGATATCAAAACCATGGCACTATGTATAACAAACAACGTCACGGGTAAGATAGTTATACGAGTAACTATATATCCAAATCACACAAACATCAATTTTTTATATAAAATTTCATGAACAAGAGGCTCACCACAAGGTGGTGCCGTGACGGAGACGATGTGAGCGATCGGCACGGTGGTTACGACGGAGATTTAGAAGGCACTAAGTAAAACACACCTACATATGCAAACTAAGTGTTATTTTGACCTCAAATTGCATATAAATCAAATACTAGCACATATATATATTTCCTCCCAAATTACTAAACTCACAAATTAATAACTATATAAAGCATTGCAAGAGCTAATCTAGCAATGAGAGATGAAAGGACAAAGTTGCTAACCTTTGTGATCATTTGAATGGATGGGGGCCTTCAAATCTTGACAAATTTTGGGCAAAATGTGTGATGAGCTCGAGAGGAAGAGGGGAAGAGCGAGAGGAGAGGGAAAGGGGAAGAACAGAAGCGAGCTCGGGTGGGCCAGAAGGGTTTATGTGGGGCGACCTTTAGTACCGGTTCGTGCCAAGAACCGGTACTAAAGAACTGGAGGGCCCCAGTCGACAACATCCTGCCACCACTCTCATTAGTACCGGTTAAGTAGCACGAACCGGTGCTAAAGGTTAGCCACGAACCGGTACTAATGAAAGTGGCCCGGCTAGCCGTTGGAACCGGCACTAATGTATACATTAGTGACGGCTCAAATTCAAACCGGCACTAATGTGCTTCACGTTTGACCCTTTTTCTACTAGTGAGAGGGCCATGAATCACAGGCGCCGACGGGCCGTACTTCGGAACAACACCTTTTCCGAAGAGGCATTTAATGCCTTCAATTCGGGAGACGCATACATCCGAGCTGCTCAAGGCGGGCTTGCCCGAGCGACGGACCAGTATACCAAAGATATATGGGTAAGAAAATTTGATAAGCATGTGAGTAACCATTAGCCCCTGAGACTTGAAACGGTTGAAACAACTGTTTTAAGGATCAAAATATGCTCAGGTCCTTGTAGGTATGAATGAGCAATTGTCTCGGGAGCTGGGGGAATGTAAGGCCGAACTGAGGGCCGCTCTTGCCAGGTTGGAGGAATCCCAAAGGCCCTCATCTGGTAACAATTGTCACAATTGTACGAAGATGCACCAGTTAGTAAATGGCTAATATGACAAGTCTAACAGAAAATTCTGCAGACAATCCCGGGGTGAATCCGGAGGGCGTAAGAGAGGACGATCGCATCTCAAAAGGCAAATGGAGGTCAAGCGGCGCATTATTACGCCGAAGTTAGGCAGGAGAAGAACGATCTTCAAGATGCCAAAGTCCAGCTAGACGTGGAGTTAAAAGATCTCCGCGCTCAGCTGGCGGACTCCGTGAAGGAGAACAAAAGGCTTCGATGCGGCATTTATGGTAAGTGCCTAGACGAACTGTAGTATAGTTCGGCGAGGAAGTGCATTGAAAGAATTCTGCTTGCAGGAATGTTAACGGGTCACCCTGAGGAGGAAATGCCCTCATCTGCAAGTGATTTCTTGCCAAGGCCTTTCGCAATCGCCGCGAAAGCGAGCTTGGCAAGTGATGCAGGTGTTGCTCGGGCTTTGTGGCCATCAAGCCTACTGCCGAATGGCATGGGGGAACTTGCGGACCTGCTTCAAGGAGCCCGGCGGCGCTTCCGTCTATGGAATATATCAGCAAGCCGGAAAGGAGCAGGAGAAGCCTGGGCAATGGTGAAGACGCGCTACACCAAGCTGGACCCGAACCATATGGCAGAAGTGGGACCGGCGGGGCCCGATGGGCAAGAAATTCCCGTAAGTCTAGTGTATGACCAGGTAGCGTTAGCCGCTAAGTATTCTCAATAGGATTGTAAGCTAGATAGCCTGTTGGACGGTATTGAAGAGGAATGTAATCAGTCCAAGTGACTGTGTAATTTAATGGGCTTAAGTAGCCCCTAGCCGGATTAAAATCATTTGTCGTATGCGGACCTTTTAAATTTCCCCGGATCCTACAGTCCAGTGTGTCCGAATACCCACTCAGTTATACAAAACCGGGTATGCGTGAAAACAAGGCGTAGGGGTCATAAGTGCTTAAGCAGACAAGTACCCAACTAGTTATGTTATATTACATGGATAGTAAGAAACATCTTCCGGGAGAATAGTTCCGTTAGGGGTTCCTTTCCCACAGATGCGCATGCGAAGATGCACATGTCCGGATCATGAGCGATGGCGCAGGATACAAGACTTCTGGGGATTTATGTTATAATAAATGAACACATCTTTTGTTCACCGTCCGAATATTCTCTTAAGGAAGCTAGCTTTCGGCTTCACCCAGTCTGAGGTACACATCCGGCTGAACCGGCAGTAACAATCGCAGATGTGCTCCCCTTATGCCCTAGCCGAATTAATGGGAACGTAGGGCACAAACACAAGAGCCAGGCAACCCAGCTTGGCAACATCGTAAGTCATATCGATGCATATAATGGTGAAGAAAAGGCACATATGGAAAAAGAATGCATATGTGATTGACAGAAAGCCATGTGAGTAATCATTTTTAGCTTCCGTATAGGAAGCCCCCAGGTATTGCTTACACACTTAGTGCGGCCGGAGTGATCCGGAAATCCGCATTGTATTGAATACTTTGTGTGAAGAGAGAAAAAGGTCGAGAAAGGAAAAAGGGATGGGGCATAATTAAAAGCGAGGGGTTAGGAGACGAACACTGTGTTTGGCGCTAGGCGTAGAATCTCCGTAGTCTGGCCGCGTTCCATGGGTTCGGCTCGAGTCTGTTATCGGATGCATTACGTAAGCGGTACTCTCCTCCGGTGAGAACTTTGTCAATGACGAATGGACCCTCCCACTTGGTTTTGAGTTTGTCCTTCTTCTTCTCCGGTAGTCGTAGAACGAGCTCGCCAATATTGTATGTTTTGGCCCGCACTTCTCTGCTTTGGTATCATCGAGCTCGCTGGCGATAGAATGCGGAGCGGGCTTTTGCGACATCGCGCTCCTCCTCCGGGGCATCCAAATTATCCTGCCGATCTAACTCGGCTTCCTTCTCTTCATACATGCGTCGCATGGCGAATCATGTATTATGTCGCAGGTAATATCGCTTCGCGCCGTACACCATAAAAATGGTGTATATCCGGTGGTGCGATCTGGCGTGGCTGTAGCCCCCAGTCTGAGTCAACCTCCTCCACCGGTCGTGTCGGACTCTCATCAAGGATCGCACTAGTCCGGGTTTGATGCCGCTCATGATGGGACCATTTACTGCTCTACGGCCGTTTGTTCGGGGATGGTAGACGGGCGTAATCGAGCTTAATGCCCATTTTTGCGCACCAAGTTTTCACTTCGTCGGCTGTGAAATTTGAGCCATTATCGGTGATGATCTTTGTGGGGACACCGTGTCGATTATGCGACCCGGATATGAAGTCTATTCTTGGTCGGATTCAGCCGTTTTGACTGGTTTAGCTTCTATCCATTTGGTGAATTTGTCCACCATGACCAACAAGTATTTTTTCTTATGGCTTCCCCCTTTAAGAGGTCCGACCATATCCAGCCCCGAACGCAAAGGGCCAAGTTATGGGGATTGTTTGGAGAGCGGTAGGGGCATATGACTCGATTGGCAAAGAGGCGGCAACCGGCGCAATGTTGGACAAGGTCTTGTGCGTGCCTTTCGAACGTCGGCCAATAGAATCCTGTATAGAAGGCCTTGCTGACTAATACCCGAGCCGCGGCGTGGTGCCCGCCCAGGCCGGCATGGATTTCAGCCAAGAGCTGCCGCCCTTCCTCTTCGGAGATGCATCTTTGGAGTACTCCCATAGCGCTTTTCTTGTAGAGTTCCCCTTCGTAGACTTTGTAAGCTTTAGAACACCGGACAATGCAGCGTGCCTCATTTTGGTCTTCGGGGAGCTCCTGCCTATTTAGGTAGGCCAAGAAGGGCTCGGTCCACGGCGCGATTACAGCCATGATTTCGTTGGCCGAGGACGTTATTTCGGGGGTAGAACCTCCGACTATGTCTGATAGTTCGGAATCTAGGGGTGTATTCGGATCCGTGCTAGTATTGTCGGACTCCCCTTCTGATACTACGGATGGCTTGAATAGCCGTTCCAAGAATATGTTAGGTGGGACAGGGTCGCGTTTAGCGCCGATGCGAGCGAGGATAACCGCCGCTTGATTGTTTTCTCGAGACACATGGTGGAATTCGAGCCCCTCGAACGGAGATGACATTTTGAGAACGGCATTACGGTAGGCCGCCATTTTCGGGTCCTTGGAATCAAAATCTCCGTTTATCTGTGATATTGCGAGGTTTGAGTCCCCGTGCACTTCTAGGCGTTGAATGCCCATAGAGAATGCCATCCGAAGACCATGCAACAGAGCCTCATATTCGGCTGCATTATTGGAGTCTGTGTATAATATTTGGAGGACGTACTGGACCGTGTCTCCGGTGGGAGACGTCATGACTACACCTTCCCCCAATCCGGCCAGCATTTTAGAGCCGTCGAAGTGCATGATCCAGTTTGAGTATGCGCCGTACTCTTTAGGGAGTTCGCTTTCATCCATTCGGCGACGAAGTCAGCCAACACTTGCGACTTGATGGCCCGCCGTGGTTTGTACGTTATGTCGAACGGAAGGAGCTCAATGGCCCATTTGGAAATCCGGCCCGTAGCATCGCGGTTATTTATTATGTCATTGAGTGGTACTTCGGAGGCCACCGTAATCAAACACTCTTGAAAGTAGTGTTGTAGCTTCCGGGATGCCATGAACACCGCATATGCTATTTTTTTTATAGTGTGGGTATCGGGATTTGCAATGGGTTAGGACCGTGGACACGTAGTAGACCGGCTTCTGGAGCGGATATTTGTATCCGTCGGCCTCTCGTTCAACAACGAGCACTGCGCTTACGACTTGATGTGTTGCAGCTATGTACAACAGCATAGGTTCGTCGATATTCGGCGCTGTTAATACTAGATTACTGGCCAATAAGGTCTTTATTTTATCTAGTCCGGCCGCGGCTGCATCCGTCCATACGAAGTGTTCGGTGCGCCGAAGAAGGCGGTAAAGTGAGAGTGCCTTTTCTCCTAACCTGGAGATAAAGCGGCTGAGAGCAGCCACGCATCGGGCTAGTTTTTGGATGTGCTTGAGGTCTATTGGTATAGCCAACTGTGATAGAGCTCAGATCTTTGCCGGATTCGCTTCAATTCCTCTGTTGGAAACAATGAAGCCGAGTAGCTTCTCCGAGGTGACGCCAAAAACGCATTTTTCCGGATTCAGCTTGATGTCGTATGTCTGGAGATTGTCGAATGTAAGCCTCAAGTCATCTATTAGGGTTTTGATGTGTCTTGTTTTTATGACCACGTCGTCCACGTATGCCTCCACTGTTTTGCCGATTTGCTTTTCCAGGCATGTTTGAATCATGCGTTGGTAGGTTGCACCGGCGTTCTTGAGCCCGAAAGGCATAGTGTTGAAGCGAAAGGGCCATATGGGCGTTATGAAAGCTGTTGCGGCTTGGTCGAGAATCTGCCATATTTATTTGATGGTATCCAGTATGCGTCGAGGAAACACCTTTGTCGTGGTCTCCGTGGCATCAATGATTTGATCGATGCGAGGAGGAAAGGGATCCTTGGGGCAAGCCTTATTGAGGTCTTTAAATTCGACACATAGGCGCCGATTTGTCCTTCTTTGGTACCATTACCAGGTTTGCCACCAATCCGGATGCTTGATATCTCGATGAATCCGACCTCGAGTAGTTTGGCTAGTTCTTCCCCCATGGCCTGCCGTTTGGGCTCTGAAAACCGTCTTAGAGTTTGCTTGACCGGTTTGTATCCTTTTAGTATATTGAGGCTATGTTCGGCCAATCTGCATGGGATGCCTGGCATGTCCGATGGGTACCAGGCAAAGATGTCCCAATTCTCGCTTAAGAAGCCTCGCAGTGCGGCATCCATCGTGGGGCTCAGCTGTGTCCTGACGGAAGCTGTCTTCGTGGGGTCTGTTGGATGGACTTGGAATTTGATTATCTCGTCTACGGGTTTAAATGAGGTGGACTTGGGTCGCTTGTCGAGTATCACGTCGTCCCTGTCCATGATGGCCCGTAGTGTTGTTAATTCTTCGGCTGCTAGGGCCTCGGATAATGCCTCAAGGCTAGTGCTGCGGTTTTGTTTTCGGCGCGAAGTGCGACGTCCTGATCACTGGCTAGAGTGATGATTCCATTGGGCCCGGGCATTTTAAGCTTCATGTACCCGTAATGGGGTACAGCTTGAAAGCTTGTAACGTCCCGCCCTAACAGGGCGTGGTATCCACTACTGAAAGGGGCCACTTGGAATGTGATTTCTTCGGACCTATAATTCTGCGGGGTGCTGAATACCACGTCAAGTGTGATTTTTCCCGCACACCGTGCTTCCCGACTAGGGATAATTCCCCTTAAGGTTGTGCCACTTTGTTCAATGCGGCCTTTGTCAATTTCCATCTTGTTAAGTGTCTCTTCATAGATCAGATTTAATCCGCTTCCACCATCCATGAGCACTTTGGTGAGCCGAAATCCGTCCACAATTGGGCTAAGAACCAGAGCGGCCGGTGCGGACAGTCTGGATCGAGGTTAAATCGCTTGGCATTAAAAGTTATAGCGATTAATGCTCCAAGGGTTTATTTTTACCACATGGTAAATTTCAGCGGAGCTTCGACGAGCTCGCTTGCGCCTATTGTTCGAGGCAAAAGTCTCGAAGACTGTTAGTACCGTATTGTGTTCGCTCGCAGGATGTTGTTCTTCTTTATGGCCCATTAGAAGAACCTTGCCACTTTTTGCCACCTGCCGGAGTATCCAACATGCCTTAAGGCTATGAGTAGTTGTTGTATCCGGAGTACTGTGGAGCTTACATGGCCCGTCGAGCCATTCTTCCAATACGGATCTCCACCACAGGTGGGCTTTGGTTTCTTGGGGTTGGGTCGGACGACTTATGAGAGTTCATCTGTTTAGATTCGGACAAAGGTTTTGGCGAGAGCGATGCTATCCCGAAATTCTGTTTGGGTCTTCCAAGCGCTCTCCATCGCCGCAGTGCTTCCATACTATGGTTGCCAAGTCCATGGCGTACTATGTCATGCGGCTTATAGCATTGAGGAGTCCTTTGTCCGTGCAGTTTTGCGAGAAAAAGTGAGACCATATTCTCTTCGCGGCAGCCCTTGACCTTGTTAAGCGCAAGGAGGAATCGCCCGATGGCGATGTCACAGTTCACAGGGCTCTTGCACGATGCGGGAGAGACAGTTTAGGTCCGCAGGTGTTGTCACCGAATCCGGATTTTGATCCGATCCGACGCCCAAAAGGGCGCTGAGCGGTCCCGAGCTCAACAAATTTCGAATCCGGGGTGCCCAATTTCTTCGGCCCGATGCCCGATTCTAAGTCCGGGACCTGGGTCAGGTTTTCCTTTGAGCGGGTCTTTGGCTCAAGGAGTTCGGTGATCCGAACACAACTTGTCCTCAAAGTTGAGGGGCAATCCGCGTGTGGTTCCTCCACTATCGCTATCTCATGGGTGGCCGGCAGGGACCTGATGTCCCTTTGGTCGGGTTTAAGCCCAATCCGGTCGTAGTCTGTAGCAACTCCCGGAGTGGCGATGCGATCCAAGAGTTCGTTAAGGGAGGAGAGCTCCATCGGATCCATCTGTTCGGCAAGTTTCGAACTGACGCGAAGGCTATGATTGATGACCTGATTGGTCATCGTCGGCGCCACCGCCGATGGGGCGGCCATGATAAAGCCGCCGAGCCGGAGCGTCTGGCCTACAGCCAGAGCCCCCTCCGAGGTAATGTCGTCTTTGACAATGAGACGAGCCATCGAGCCTTGTGGCGGCATACGGAGGAACTCTCAATGAAAGCACCAATGTCGATGTGAAAACCGGGCGGATCTCGGGTAGGGGGTCCCGATCATTACGTCAAAGGCGATGGTAACGAGGAAGCAAGGGACACGAGATGTTTACCTGTGTTCGGGCCCTCTCGATGGAGGTAAAACCCTACTTCCTGCTTGATTAATATTGATGATATGGGTAGTACAAGAGTAGATCTACCACGAGATCGTAAAGGCTAAACCCTAAGAGCTTGCAAAAATGGGTCATGATTACCTGCGATCGTGAAGACCGACGGTTGGCCTCCCCCGCCTATAAGTACGGTACGGCGCGAGCCCTTTCAGTCCATTCCTCCCTGCTACTCCCTTTCTTTTTCTTCCTCGCCCTTGCTCCACCTTACGCCAATGGCGCCTATCCGCTAGTTTTCTGCAGAAGAGAAGGGGAAGGCCCCCCGAGAGGGGCCCGACACGCTTCCGCCAAAGAAGCAACTAGTCCTCTGCCGCCGAGATGAGGGTACTCGTCAGGAGGCATCGAGGCCCTGGTACGAGCGGCCGCCGCCTGGGTTTCCGCTGCCCTTGTATGCCCGAATCAAGGGCCCTGGAGAAGAGGGCGTCGAGCGACACCGACGGTGCCATCGCCGACGCCGGCGAGTTATGGCGGTGCGCGTTCTTCCCCCTGGAGTCCACGCCGAGGGCTCCTCTCGCGAGCTTGTGCTTCACGCCGCCATGCCTCCTCGATCTTGGATTCGCCTTCCTCCCTCCCTCGCCTTCGAGATCCCGTCGAGGGGGCATCGGGAGCTCTGACTGCAGCACGCCGACTTCAACACCCCCGCGACCGGGGCGGAGGTCGAGGTTGTCGCCCCGGGCAAGGTCTTCCTGACCCGTGGCTGGGGCGAGATCGCCCGGGTCTACCGGACAGGGGGCGCCTGTCGGTGTCAAAACCGGCTGATCTCGGGTAGGGGGTCCCGATCTGTGCGTCAAGGCTGATGGTAACAAGAATTAAGGGACACAGGTGTTTCCCCAGGTTTGGGCCCTCTCGATGGAGTTAAACCCTACTTCCTGCTTGATTAATATTGATGATATGGGTAGTACAAGAGTAGATCTACCACGGGATCGTAGAGGCTAAACCCTAAGAGCTAGCCTATGATGGTATGATTGTGATTGTGATCGGCCTTCTAAGGACCAACCTCTCCGGTTTATAAAGGCACCAGAGAGGGCTAGGGTTTACATGGAGTCGGTTACAAGGAAGGAAATATAATATCCGGATCGCCAAGCTTGCCTTCCACGCCAAGGAAAGTCCCATCCAGACACGGGCCAAAGTCTTGAATCTTATATCTTCACGCTTCAATAGTCCGGACGTTGTACACAGTCCGGCTGTCCGGATACCCCCTAATCCAAGACTCCCTCAGTAGCCCCTTAACCAGGCTTCAATGACGATGAGTCCATCGCGCAGTATCGTCTTCGGCATTGCAGGGCGGGTTCCTTCTCCGAATACTCCAAGGTAATTATCAAACACTCAAACCTTGTCTGGATCCACAAGATGTTCTTCGTATGCCACCGTAGAAAGAATGATGTTTCACAAATGCAATCGGCTGACAACTTTTTAGGCAACGCGACGTGTCACTACGGTCAGGTCATTATTCGAACCGTCTTTCCACAACCAGCCACAACGCATATTGTGAGGCGGTTTCCTTGACACGTCTTGTCAAAGCAGAAATCGTGCCCCCTCATTACGGGATTCTCATCAATACGGTGCAGGTAATCCCACCACATCATGAATCGTGGCGCTTGGGAAGCAAGCAATTCCCAACGGGCAAGTGGGGAGGCGAACTGCTTTCTTCGACTCTATAAAGGGATAAGATTTCCTCAAAATTACCCACGCCTCCTTCGTTCTCTGCCCACTCATGCCTCCTCGAGCTCCAGCGCCCAAGCACAAGTCTCCTCCGCTCAACTAGACATGTCCGAGCAGGAGGCAAGTGGGTGGCTTCCACCATCGAGGAGAAGCACATCACAGATCTTGAGGCGGCGGATACTTGGCGCAGACATAGCGCCCGGCCACGGACGCTGGGCAGGTCATTCCGACCCCAGGACCCCACGAGAGGGTCGTGTTCATCGCCCACTTCATCCGTGGACTGGGATTTCCACTCCATCCCTTCGTCCGCGAGCTCATGTTCTACTATGGGCTAGATTTCCATGATCTAGCCCTGAATTTCGTCCTCAACATATCGGCGTTCATCGTCGTTTGCGAGGCTTTCCTCCGCATCCGGCCTCACTTGACTGTGGTCGCAAATCTTCTGCGTGAAGCCAAGATTGTATCACGACCAACAAGCCGGAGTGCTTGGAGGGGCCATGGTGGGCAAGATGCCTAACGTCACTGGCTGGACGACTCCTTTGCGGAGACCGTAAAAGGATGGCAATCGGGTGGTTCTACATCACCGAGCCGCTGGCGCCAATCGGGCGGCGGCCCCGAGTTTTCGGAATCCCCATGCGGCTCACCTCACAGGAAAAGAAGGGCCTGTCTGGGCGATTCCACGGAGCTGGCCGGACTCAAGACATGCATCAAAAGCATGAAGGACAAGAACATCAAGCTTGTCAATGTGATTCAGGTCATTCTCGTTCGCCGGATCCTGCCCTGCCAAAGGCGGGCGGTAAATCTGTGGGAGTTCGTCCCGGCCGAACACCGGACACTCCGGAAGCTCTACGGCATGACGCACAAAGGCGGAAGGAAAGTGTTGTTCAAGGCCTCCGAAGTACCTCCGCCCACATCCGAGGACCGCGCGGACTTCATGCAAGCTGTGACCCCGAATCCGGTGAGTTTTGGGACCACCACCGGGTTTAGTTTTTCCCAATACATTTATGGGGTAGTTTTAAGTATTTATATATATTTGCCTCGGGATTATGTGAAGACAGTGAGCAAATTTCTTTGTCAAACTCCGTTCTTTGGAAGATCCAGCGGATGCTCTCCTGACGGAGATGCTAGTCCCGGCACCATACAAGGTGCTGGAGAAGAAGGCCGAGAAGAAGGCCCCGGGGACCAAGAAGGGTCTCCAGCGTAAGGTTGCGTCCGAAGACGATGAGGCGGACTCCTCCCACGAAAGGGAGGAGGAAGAAGAAGAAGACACCCCATCCGAGAAGGATGTGGGGTCCGGCGAAGCGGGCCAGGGGGCCGGAAAAGGCCATCGGTGCAAGGCCGTTATTCCTCTATCGTCCGATGACGACACGACACATTCCTCTCGCGGAGGCAGGGAGAATCAAGAAGAAATTCCACCTCCCTGCACTAGGGGGGAGAAGAGGAAAACCGCCCCAGAGGGGGAGGCCGGGGCGTCCAAGAAGGGGAAGGTAACCCTTCCGGACTATTCCGCCACGGCCGCTTACAGCGAGGAGGGGTGGCTTCCCCGGGGGAAGCCCCCGGTTCGATCATAAGTACCCACATCCTATCGTGGTTTTACTTCATAGTTTTTGTACTTATAGTGCCAAACATATATGCAGTCCGGCCAGGGCTCACCCCGAGGAATCCTCCTCCGGGTCCTTGAGCGATTCAGCGATAAATTCGCTCCCGACGGCCACTACCCCTCCACACGCGGACGACACAGAGGTGTTGTCCCGAAGGCTCTCAGAGCAGGGGGGGTGACTCTGGAGACGCCCCACGGCGGGATTCCAGATGTCGGGCATGCGGGGTTCAAGATCCCCGCGGATCGCGTCGACGAGAGCCACAACAAGGCGGACTCCCGACCGAACACTGCCCCGGAACCTCCAACGGTTCCGGACTTGGGCAGGCAGCCCCTTGTTAGGGAGGGCGAGCCGCCCGTGCCAAGGACTTCTGTCGCATCAATGGCGCCGGATAGTCTGGTGGAAGGGCTTCGAGGCGCTTCCATGGAAGAGGAGCACCGTACTCTTATGAGTGCGGTGATTCAAAAGGTCATGTCCTCCAAAAGCGGACTAACCGAAGCCTGCACAAGCCTCCTGACGGGCTTTGAGGTAAGTAATAAAAATGTATAAAATTACCACCCGATAGGTAGTAGCCCCTGATACTCTGTTTGGTGTTCAGAGAGAAAAGCCAAACAGAGGGTCAATTATAATCCACACGAGTCTAATATTAAGTATTGTTGTGAATAAGCAGGCTGTGTTGCTTACTCTTGTTGCCCGTCTTCTTTGAGGTTGCCGAATAAAGCGGCACTGGGCGGTAGGAGAGCTCGTCCTCACGAAGAGGAAGCTCGAAGAGAACAAGGGTAAGTAATTCCCACTCTTATGCGTTTAAGGATAGGCAGAATTGATGAGTCTAACGCCTAAGTGTCGTGACCGTGTAACAGGGGCCATCGCCGAATTGGCATCCCTAAAGAAGGCGCTTTCCGAGGCCGAAAACAAGGCGGCCTCAAAGTGTAAGGAGCGCGAAAAGCAAAGTGCTAGAGTGGGCGTGGTACAGTAGGAGCTCCAGGACCTCGGCAAGAAGTGCGAGTCTGTGGAGCATGAGCTGAAGGCAAAGGAGGCCGAGCTTGCGAAGGCCCTTGTGAATTTGAAAGATGCCACGGCCGAAGCCGAGAAAGCACAGCAGGAGATCCAGGAGGCCAAAAAGATAGCAGCGGGTAAGAAATTCTTTATGCAAAGAAAACATGTGGAGGAGGCGTTTCTTTTAAGTACTCGAATACGGAGCTCTGCGGGGGCATTTGCAGATCTGCCACGCAGCGTCTCAGATGCTGCGGAGTTCTACCGTGCCCAGGAGGGGAGCTCAACGGAGAAGTTGTTCTGGTCCCAGTATGCTAGGGCCGATCATTCGATGCCTCTCAGCGACCAACTGAAGCAGTTGATTGAACTCCACAGAGCGGCCAAACTGGCTATGAAGGACTTCATAGTCCGGGTGTGGCCTGGTGAGCTCCTGCCCAGTAGCTACTTTGGCCTGATCAAGCGGATGGTGGATGCCTGCCCGCGGCTTGAAGTGATCAAGCGATCTGTTTGCATCGAAGGTGCCCGCGAGCTCTTGCCAGCGTCAAGGTGCATTGGGGCAAAATTTGGATGCTGGAGAAGCTGGTCAAGGGCAGACGGGAGGGTAAAACGCATCGCCATCCCGAAATGTACTACGATGGCGTGATGAAGGTTGCTCGTCTTGTTGTCAATGAGTGTACCAAGGACTCCATATTTGAATGAATTCACTTCTGTCATGTTTGTAATTAAAGACGAAGTTACTTGCGCTATGTAGAGCTTTTGTTATTTAAAATATTACCTTCAGTGCGGCTGTTTATAAAATCCTGAAAGTAGGCCGATGTCATTAAACCCCCAAGTGACTAGCACTGGGGTGTTCATGGAAAACCCGGACACTCTTTACCCAAATGTTTGGTCCCTTAAGGAGGTGTCCGACGCAGCGAACAAGGCAACCGAACTATGCGGCTTTATAACTTTCACTTATCCATTGAAGTCTACAATTTTAAATTTCGGCGAATCCCCTAGAATCCGGAAGGCCGAATTGGGGCACTATACACGCCTAGATCGGATAAAGACGATTTATTGCCTAAAGAGGAAAATCTTTAAGGATTTTAAAACCTCTCGAACTGCGACCAGCTCTCGCCACATCATGCTGGTCAGTTTCGGCTTTCTCTAATGAGGTGCTCGTCCGGAAGAACCGGGACACAATCGCAGTAGTTCTCTCTGTGCTACCTTAGCCGATATAACGGAATGTAAGGCACCAAAACAAGGGAGCCGGGCTATCCCAATCAGACCCAAGACATGATTCGAGTCGATGCATATAGTGCTATAAGTTCGGGGTGCCGCACTATTGAAAGTGTTTGGACTTTAGTTGCCATATAGCGGGGCGCCATAAGAAGCCCCTGGCAAACCGGCCGCACCAAGATGTACGGATGCAAAAATAAAAAATGCTCAAATAAGAAAAATAAGCTAACGCTATATATAATCTCCCATTGACGAAAAATACGTTTAAGCATACATTTACAATGGGTGCGTTAAGCAGAGATAAAATAGGCTATGTTCAGGTAGATAAAGCTGGTATAATGATCATAAATAGATTCCACCTGGGTATTTCCTTCTGTGCACGACGTCTATTGCCTCCTTGGATGTCTCTTCCCTAGAAGTCCGGCAATTCGGCTCTTTTGAGGATCTTCTTGCGACGCGGTGTCTGAAAGGTAAGAGGGAAAGAGTATGAAAGTATTTGGCGGTCACCCGCACTATCGATCGAGTCGTTGATGCGCCTCTGCCTATGCCCATGGTATTTTAAGTGCGTAATTGTGTGCACGTGCACGAATCTTTGCTGATGGGGCTTAAGCGGAGGCCGGGCTGCTAGTCGCGCTCTTGGCGTGCCTGATGATCCTGTTGCGGGGTGCTCCGGACTCGCTTGACTGTGCTCGAAGTTGTTGTCGCCGGATTGGTTTGTTGGAGAAGGCCGCATTGTACTTCCGCCGCAAGGGCTGCAATATGTTCTTCCGTTCGTAGGGAGCGGTCCATATTTCCGTTCACCATTATGACCCTGCGCGGTCCTGGCATCTTGAGCTTGAGATATGCGTAGTGTGGTACCACATTGAATCTGGCGAATGCGGTTCGTCCGAGCAGTGCATGGTAACCACTGCGGAAGGGGACGATGTCGAATATTAACTCTTCGCTTCAGTAGTTATCCGGAGATCCGAAGACCACTTCCAATGTTATAGAGCCCGTACAGCGGGCCTCTACTCCAGGAATTACACCTTTAAAGTTGGTTTTAGTGGGCTTGATCCTTGAAGGGTCAATGCCCATTTTACTGCTTGTGTCTGGTAAGCGAGTTCAGGCTGCTACCGCCGTCCATAAGGACGCGCGTGAGGTGGAATCTGTCAATGATTGGGTCTAGGACCAATGAGGCTGAGCCACCGTGACGGATGCTAGTAGGGTGATCCCTACAATCGAAAGTGATCGGACAAGCTGACCATGGGTTGAATTTGGGGGCGACTGGCTCCATCGCATAGACGTCCCTTAGTGCCCGCTTTCTTTCCCGCTTGGTGATGTGCGTGGCGTAGATCATGTTGACCGTTTTCACACAGGGGAAATTTCTTACATCCCCGTGTTCGGACGTCGGGCTCCTCATCGTCGTCATTGTGCAGCCCCTTGTCCTTGTCTTGGCGTTCATCTTGCCTCGCTGTTTGAATACCCACAATCTCTATTGGTGTGGTTGGATGGCTTGTCCGGTGCCATGAATTTGGCACGAAGCGCTCGATATGCGGTCCAGGCCGGACGGTCCTCGATTATTTCTTTTGAACGGCTTCTTTTCGGCCGGGCTTGGACCCTTGAATCCGGCGTTGGTAGCCGTGTCTTCAGTGTTGTCGCCGTTGTTTCGTTGCTTATGTCTATTATGTTGTGGCTTGCCGTTATTGTCGCGGCCATCTGAATTGCCAGACTGTGGCGTAGTGCTGTTGTGAGCCAACCAACTGTCCTCGCCAGCGCAAAAGCGGGTCACTAATGTTGTGAGAGCTGCCATGGACTGGCGTTTTTCCTGGCCGACGTGTCGAGCGAGCCACTCGTCACGGATATTATGCTTGAAAGCCGCTAGGGCTTCACCGTCCGGACAGTCAACTATTTT
Source organism: Aegilops bicornis (assembly GCA_021605145.1). Taxonomy (NCBI): domain Eukaryota; kingdom Viridiplantae; phylum Streptophyta; class Magnoliopsida; order Poales; family Poaceae; genus Aegilops; species Aegilops bicornis. The sequence goes on along the minus strand of CM038671.1, from coordinate 29,175,614 downwards.
GTTCTTTTTGGTTAGGAACCGAGTCCAGAATGTCCTGGCTGACTCTCCGGGCTGTTGAGTGATGTGGCTCAAGTCATCGGCGTCAGGTGGTCGCACATATGTGCCCTGGAAGTTTTCAAGGAATGTGTCCTCCAGGTTTTCCCAATTGCCAATGGAATTTGCTGGCAGGTTGTTTAGCCAGTGCCGGGCTGGTCCTTTGAGCTTAAGTGGAAGATACTTGATGGCGTGTAGTTCGTCTCCGCGGGCCATGTGAATGTGGAGAAGGAAATCTTCGATCCATACTGCAGGGTCTGTTGTGCCATCGTATGATTCGATGTTTACGGGTTTAAACCCTTCTGGGAATTCATGATCCATTACTTCATCAGTGAAGCAGAGGGGGTGCGCGGTGCCTCTGTGCCGGGCTATGTGGCTATGTAGGTCGAATTTCTCTAGATGGCTATATTCGGCCCGGCCGGACTTGTTGAAGGTGTGTCCGGCGTGACGGTCCTCCTCGCGTACCGAGGCGCGCCCCCACGATCTGTAGATTGATCTTGGCTGTCCCGTTTTGTTGCCCCGGGCCGTATTATGTTGGCGTGGGGGTGTTGGCCGGTATGCGGACTGGTATGACGTTTTATCCCGGCCACTAGGTGGCCGGTCAGCCGTATGGTGCTCGAGTCCATATTCCTCGGCCGGGACTTACATCCATCTATCTATGAGCGAATCTTGATCAGCTTGGAGTTGTTGTTGTTTCTTTTTCGGGCTCCACGCAGCGGGTTATGCTCGGCGGCAAGCGCTCCTACTCTACGGGATCCTCAGGCACGTCGAACTCGTCGTCGCCGAGGCTAATCTCGTCTTCGGAGGGGGGCATGTAGCTGTCCTCCTCTGGGTATTCGTCCGTCGCCTGTTCTTCTAGGCTGACCTGCTCATCCTCCTATTCGGCCTGCTCGAAGGTGGGCTGATCAGGGTTGTATTCTTCTTCGGCACCATTCGGATTGTTTTCGTCTCCTGGGCCGGTGTTGGTGTGGCGGGGCTTGGAGTGGCGCCGACGGCGTCCATTCTTTGCTTTTTCCCCCGAGGTTTTATCCTCCGTTGCCTCATCGCCATTTGTTTCCTTTGGAGTGTCAACCATATTTATATATCATAAGAAGAGGTGATTGTCCACCGCCCAGTGTGCGGTGGTTCATGTTCTTCTCCTGCATCGTCGTCCATACCGTCGATGTCTTCGGAGTCGAAGTTCAGTACCTCGGTTAAGTCATCGACTGTGGCAATGAAGTGGGTGGTGGGCGGGCAAAGAATTCCTTCATCGCCTGCTTCCCACTCGAGCCGGACGTAGTTCGGCCAAGAGCCTCCTGACAAAGAGAGGCATTTTAATGAGTTGAGCATGTCGCCGAAGGGTGAGTGCTAGAAGATATCCGCAGCGGTGAACTCCATTACCGGAGCCCAACCTGGCTCGACTGGATCGGCAGTGTGCGGACCGGAACCAACGTCCGGATACGAATCCGGGGGTCCGGATTCACAGGCCACTACAGGGGTAAGGCCCGTGTTCGGCTCTACCACTGATGAGTGCACAACCGGCGGAGCGGGGGCCATCCCTCCGTCCTTAGACGGCGCGGCCTGCTCCGGATCTAGGTCCAGAGATACTACGGGGGCGATACCCCGAGCTTCGTCCTATGGCAGGTCTAAGCCGTGCTCGTCGCGACTGTCCGGTGCTCCTGGCATAGGCCCAAATCCATCGAAGATCAAGTCTCTGCGGATGTCCGCCGTGTAGTTCTGGTTTCCGAACCTGACCTGGTGGCCAGGGGCGTAGCTGTCGATCTGCTCCAGATGGCCAAGCGAGTTGGCCCGCATCACGAAGCCGCCGAACACGAAGATCTGTCCGGGGAGGAAAGTCTTGCCCTGGACAACGTCATTGATGATGATCGAAGGAGCCATCGAGCCTGACGGTGACGACACAGAGGAACTCTCAATGAAAGCACCAATGTCGGTGTCAAAACCGGCGGATCTCGGATAGGGGGTCCCGATCTGTGCGTCAAGGCTGATGGTAACAAGAAGTAAGGGACACAGGTGTTTACCCAGGTTCGGGCCCTCTCGATGGAGGTAAAACCCTACTTCCTGCTTGATTAATATTGATGATATGGGTAGTACAAGAGTAGATCTACCACGGGATCGTAGAGGCTAAACCCTAAGAGCTAGCCTATGATGGTATGATTGTGATTGTGATCGGCCTTCTAAGGACCAATCTCCCGGTTTATATAGGCATCGGAGAGGGCTAGGGTTTACATGGAGTCGGTTACAAGGAAGGAAATATAATATCCGGATCGCCAAGCTTGCCTTCCATGCCAAGGAAAGTCCCATCCGGACACGGGCCGAAGTCTTGAGTCTTGTATCTTCACGCTTCAATAGTCCGGACGTTGTACACAGTCCGGATACCCCCTAATCCAGGACTCCCTCAGCGCCCTCGTAGTCCATCTCGAATACGATGGCACCTCCTTGCTGTTCTTCAAGGTCTTCGACGCGGAAGGACGCCGGCTGGAATGCTACCCCAAGGAAGGCGGCCGGGACATCGGAGTGGCGAGGACCAGGCCTGCCAACCGCTTCCCCAGCAGCTCCTCAGGCAGCAGCGGCGGTGCCGGAGGGTCCAGCGGCTCCACCGAGCTTCACGCGACTCCGGAGACGAGCGACGATAGCTACGATCCCCCGAGCTCGCGTTGCGCCCGGAGCAGGGCACCTGCATCGGGCCGCCGACGCCGCTGATCTGGATGGGGTTGGTGCTGGCGCCTGACGGCCCACTGTTGATGATGGCGTCTCCTGCGGAGGCGCGCGTAGTTAGTGTTCCTTAGGATTAGCACCTTTTGTTCCCTGCGAGGAATCGAAGTACCACCCCGTGGGGGTATGTAAGGCACTGGCCATGTCTTTTGTGAATATTATATCCTTATTATGAATCGATGCGAGATGCGTGTCCTGTCCCGGCTCGGCTCCCCCTTTATTTCCTCATGAGGGCTTGGTGCTCTAAGCCGACAGTCCAGTCCCAGTGCAAGCTTGGCCGTCATTTGGTATGCCAGTCGCGATGCCGTGGTCAAGGCCAGGAGGTGAGCGGCCCAAGGTCCAGTAAGAGCCCCTGAGTCGCGATGCTCAGGAGGTCCCCCTTAGCGCTCAAGCAGCCTCCGCTGGGCAAGAAAGGTAGGCAAGGTTGCCGTGACAGAGCTGCACTAGGCGAGGGTTTAACACTGAGTCGGTTCAGTTTTGCGTGACTTATCTTGTAGGTTTGGAGTAGTTTTCGTCGAGGTGCCAGGCCTGCGTGGTGGCAGCTGAGGTGTTGCTGCGTTAGGACCTCGTGAGCTTCTTCCCTCTTCCCCACACTTTCCTTAATGCTCTACGTCCTCAGGTCCCGGCCCTCGAGCGAGCTCAGCCGCCGCTGGTATGACAGGTCGCAATGCCGTAGGTCAAGGCCAGGGGTGAGGGCTGGAGAGCCAGTAAGATCCCATAAGTCGCGATGCTCATGCGCCCCCCTTTTAACGCGCGAGCGGATCGTGCCGGAGAGAGGGAGAGAGAGCTCGCGACGTCCCCAACGTTACTTCTGGAGTGAGTCCTGCATACCAATCACGATGGGAAACAAGGTCTGTCGTTGCGGTTACTAGCCAACCATTGATCGCTCTGAGGGAGTGATTGGGGCACTGAGGGCCTGGTGAGGTGGCGCCTGGCGGGGCTGCCGCGGCCAGAGCTCTGCCCCTCAGATTTATCGGCGTTGCAGGGACGGACCCGTAAGCAAGTGCCGTGCCAGAGTGAGCGGCTCCAAAGGTAGGTGTCAATCGAGCAGGCGATTAGGTCAAGCATGTTAAGCATGAAGGAGCAAATCCATTTAGATAGATCTTGGAAAAAAGCAAAGCGCCACGAGGTCGGGCCCAAGCGGCTTGGGGATAATGCGGCCGAGGGCGCCCCCAACAAGGTAAGCGAAGAACATTAGCAAAGCGGATACATGCTTGCGAGGGCGGACCCACGACACAGGAATGATGCAGCCACATGGGCGCTCCCGGTGAAAATGGAACTTGAAAGATGTCACCGATACTGCTGGAGATGAAGTGATCTTTGAAGTAGCGGACGACGGGTGGTGAGGAAGCCGACCCTCATGAGCTCTCGGGACTGGAGCCTCGGGAGGCTCTGGGGGCCACAGGTGGATCTTGAGGCCATCTCCATCTCCGCCAGACAGCGTGATGCGACCCCTGAGCCTCCAGAATGCTCCTCAGCAGGCGCTGATGGGCGGCGACCGCGTTCGGCAGGCCGAAAGGCATGCGAACGTAGCTGTGAGGTGGACCCTCACAACACCCCACGCGTGAAGGCTAGAGGCGCTCCTGAGACGCGGCTCGGTTGAGCCCTGGCATGTCGATGCAGACGCGCAGCCCACCATCCTCGCCTGGATGTGGGGCTACGGCGGGCTAGCGGCGGCTGCCGCGCATGACTCTTGACTCCTGTAGCTCCTGAATGTTCCTTGCGATGAACTCCTGAGGGTTTGGCCCTCCTTGCCTCATACCTTCCTGAGGGAAACGTGCCTTGAAGCACGCCTCCAAGTGGTGCCCGAGCGCCTCCCTCGTGACCTTGGCAAAGTCGGTGGCTCTCCAAGAAAGAGCCCCCGAGCCCTGCCCGAGGAGGGCGCCGGGCGCGCCTTCCTATGCGACAGAGGGTGGCACCCCCTGACCGGGCGCGGATCCTAACGCAACGCCTCCAGAAGTACCTGCCTCGCGATGGCTTGGGCCAGGTGAAGCCTTCTTCTTCTTTGGGACCGCCTCGGGAAGTCTCCCACTCCTGTGATCTGGGTCTTCGATTGCCGCGGCTTGGAAGGCACGCTCAAGAGAACACACTGCATCCTTTTCCTCACAAGGTACTGTGATGACTCCACCGCTTCCTGGCATCTTGAGGACATTGTAGCCATGGTGAGTCACTGCCATGAACTTGGCCAGGGCTGGGTACCCGAGGATGGCGTTGTATGGCACGCAAATGTGGGCGACGTCGAAGTAAATGAGCACGGTGCGGTAGTTGTTGCGCTGCCCAAAGGTGACTGGAAGGCGAACCTGCCCTATCGGAACAGTGGAACCATCAGTGACTCCTAAGAAAGGCTTCGTCGGCTGAAGGTGATCATATGGCACTTGGAGATTGTTGAATGTCTTGACGGACAGGACGTTGAGTCCTGCCCCGCCATCAATGAGGGTCCTGGTGACTTGCACGTTGATGATGACTGGGGAACAAAGCATTGGGAGGACACCGGCCGTTGCCGCGCACTTGAGCTGATCCGCTGAGCTGAGCGTGATAGCGCATGCTGACCACCTGAGACGGCGCGTGGCCTCAAGCTTGGGGAGGACTGCATTCACCTCGTGAGCAAACTGCTTGAAGATGTGATGTGAGGCTGGGGCCTGGGCGCCGCCCAGGATGCTAGCGATTGCGCGAGGCTCCTGGAAGCCCCCGGCCCCCTCATCCTGATGATGGTCTTCATTCCTCCTTAGTGGTGGTGGCAGAGGAGGGAGGCCTGCGTTGCCGTGCGGGCGATCCTCACAAGGCTGATCCCTCCAACCTCCCTCGCGAGGCTGGTCCTGCCAACGGTCCTCGCGAGGTCGGTCACGCCACCCTTGGCGAGGGCCACGGTCTTCCCAACGTCCTCCACCTCTTCCTCCTCCTCGGCCGTAGCCCCGATCGTTGCGCTCGGGGCGTCGGCCGATACGCCCATCTCGCACAGCCCTGAGCTCTTGGCATTCATTAGTGTTTTGGGTGTGGAGGTCGTGGTACACGCAGTACCGGCTGCCCTTGGATGACTCAGGCTGATCCTTGCCTCGCTTGTTGTCTGGCTCTGCCGCGAGCACAGCAGCTCCCTTACGCTTCACATCCTTGACCTTGGGCTTCTTCTCTTCTGGATCAGCAGCCGGAAGCTCAAGGAGGGAGAGGCGCCCTTCCTCAGCCACAGCACACTTGGTCGCCAAGTTGAGCGGCTCGAGGATGTGCACAGGTCTTCATGGATTGCTAGCTCTTCTTTCATCTTGATGTCACGCACGCCATCGGAGAAGGCTGAGATGATGGCTTCCTCAGTCACCCTGGGGATCTTGAGGTGAGCGTTGTTGAAGCACTGGATGTACTTCTGCAGGGTCTCTCCTGGTTGTTGCTTGATGCAGCGTAGGTCACTCATGGCCGGGGGCCGGTCGCGAGTGCCATGGAAGTTGGCGATGAAGCGAGTACGCATCTCGTCCCAGGAGGAGATCGTGCCGAGCGAGTTCAGAGCCAGTGCGAGGCACGATCCTTGGCGCCATGGGAAACCAATTCGCCATGACCTTCTCGTCCCGTTGGCGGCTTGATGCCCAGCTTCGTAGAGCTGTAGGAACTCCGGGGTCTGCGGTTGCCGTCAGTAGCGAGGAGGCGGTCTGCTTGAACTTGCCAGCCATGCGACCCCACGCAGCTTCAGCGGTGGTGAAGGCGCGGCATGCGGTAGCCACGAGCCCTCTGGCGATGCGGGCTTGCTCACAGGGATCCCCGCGCACTGCTGCCTGGAGCAGCGCGGGGTCTTGACGTGGTGGTGCAGGGATGCGGTCATGGCGCACCGATGCTGGGAGCACGCGAGCACCTTCTTGGGGACGAGGGATTTCTTGGCAACTCCTTTCTTGTCGCGCAGGCGCCGGACGCGGAGGGTCTCGTCCTAGGGCCACGCCCCTTGGAGCCAGGGCGCCTTCTTGGGGAGGAGGTAGCGGAGGCACCTCTTGATCCGCGCCTCCTGCGTAGGACGGAGGGCGAGGCAGCGAGAGGGACGACGCAGGGGAGCCTCCTGCGGCGCTGACGAGCTCGGTGATCTGCGAAACTAGTCCTCGTGAAACGTCGTCGGCCAGACGGACAAGATGGTCTGAAAGCTCACGCGCGCCAGAGCGGCGTAACATGCGCGTCTGTGAAAGCGCGACAGGCGTGGGGCAACGAACCGGCTGGAGTCGGCCGACGGGTGGCGGTGCGGCCTTCCCGCCACAAAAGGGTGCGAGGATGAGCTTGCTGCTCGTTCCCAGCCGGGCGGTGGCGGCGTTAAGCGGCGACGGAACGACGGCGGCCTCCGACGGCAAGCGCCGTCTGGGCAACACGGGCGGCGAGCGGCGACGCCGCGGGCTCGGCGAGCGTCAGACATGGGCGCGATGGACGACGAACGCGAGGCGGTGGAAGAAGGATTCCGGCGCACCCGTACCTGGCGCGCCAAATGTCAGATTTCGGGTTCCGGCAAACCCTTGAGGTTCGAAATCTGGGGTGCACACGAAGATCTTTCCCCTACCAGCTCACGTCTCGGAGTCTCGCAATGGATGTATGCTAGAAAGAAGAACACACAAGGGACACGAGATTTATACTGGTTCAGGCCACCATTGTGGTGTAATACCCTACTCCAGTGTGTGGTGTGGTGGATTGCCTCAGGGGCTGATGATGAATAATACAAAGGGAGAACAGCCTCGCGAGGGGCTGTTCTTGAGCTGATGCGATGAACTGCTTGGGTGAGTTCGATCGCCTCTCTCTCTCTCTCTCTCTCTCTCTCTCTGATCGAGCCGTCCACTTGCCCTGTGGTGGCTAGCTCTATTTATAGAGGGAGGCCCTGGGCCTCTTCCCAAATAATGAGCCGGAAGGGTGCCAACAATTGGCCATTTTGAAGGGGAACATCTAGTACACTTATCCTGACTAAAGTTGGTCTAGGGCTGCCAAAGGCTCTGGCGATGACGCCGCCCTGGGCTCCACGATGACCTCCATCATGTCGTTCTGCTGTTCTTGGTCTTGTTGCACCGAAACGGTAACCTTTGCCTGATGCCTTGGCTCAGGCTTGCCCCTTTGCACCAAAGGGAAACAAGGACAATGCAGTGCCGGCCTCGGCGCGCCCGCCTAGACTTCGATCATCATGGCTTGCGTCCACGGGCTCCTCGCGGCGTGCCTGCCTTGATCTCTCCGCCTCCTCGCGAGCCTGCTCGATGAGGCTATTCTGAGGAAGCTTCCTATCGTCCTTGGCAATCTGGCCCCTCGCAAGGGTCTTGAGCTTGAGCTGATGAAGCTGGGCTGCACTGGGCCCCACTTGAGCCACGCCGCAGGCCGCAGGCAGGCAAGTCTGGGGACATCCGTTCCCAGAACGCCGACACCTTTTCTTTGAAATACTGAAATAGGCAAAAAATACAGCAATACGGGTTGGGCCTCCGGTTAGTAGGTTAGTCCCAAAAATGATATAAATGTGTAAAATAAAGCCCATAAACATCCAAAAGGGGTAATATAATAGCATGAAACAATCAAAAATTATAGATACGTTGGAGACGTATCAGCGCCATGGTGGGCAAGATGCCCAATGTCACCTGGCCCGAAGGCTCCTATGTGGAGATCGTGAAGGGGTGGCAATCGGGGTGGTTCTACATCACCGAGCCGCACGACACCAACTGGGCAGCGCCCCCCGAATTTCGATCCGGCAACCCCATGCAGCTCACCTCCTAGAAAGAGGAGGGCCTATCCTGGGGCTCATCGGTGGATCTGACCGGACATCAGACCTGCGTCAAAAATATGATAAGCAAGAAAATCAAGCTTGTCAACGTGGTCTAGTTCATGCTCTTTCGCCGGATCCTTCCGTGTCAGAGACGGGATTTCAACATGTGGGAGTTCGACCCGGCCGAACACCAGACGTTGCGAGAGCTCTTCGACACGATGCACGAAGATGTCTGGAAGGTGTTGTTCAAGGCCACCGAGGTACCACCACCCATAGCCGAAGATCGCGGACTCAGTGCAAAGCGCCCCGCCAATCCGGTGAGTTTTTATATTTTGCAAGATGTGCCTTTTACCAGCCCACCCGCGGGAGGAATCTAAGCCTCCATGCCAATCTAACAGGACTGGGTAGCGATAGCGGAGCGGATTGACTGTCCGGCTCCACTACCCGAAGATCCAACATCGCCTATCCTAACAAAGATGTTATTTCTGGCGCCCTATGAGGTGTCGGAGAAGAAGGCCAAGAAGAAGGCCGCGGGGACCAGAAAAGGTCTCCGACGCAAGGTTGTATCGGACTCATCGTCCAAAGACACCAAGGCGCGCTCCTCCAACGAAAATGAGGAGGAGGAAGAGAAAATCCCTCCCCCCTCCAACCGGGGGGGAGAAGAAAAGGAAGGCTGCCCCGTCTGGGGAGGCCGAAGGGTCCAAGAAGGGAAAGACCCTCCCTCCGGACCATTCCACCACAGCCACCTACAGCGGCAAGGAGTGGTTGCCCAGGGACAAGCCCCTGACAAAGTCGTAAGTATCTGGACACTATAGTACTTCCGGCATGTTTTGCTTTATTGCTTCTTATCATGTCGAACTTGCATATGCAGTCCGGCCAAGTCCCACATTGATGTATCTTCATCAGATGGGTCTTTGGGCCTATCGGTGATGAACAGTGATTCACTCCTGACAGCCTCCTCCCCCAAGCCCGTGGACGACGCCGAGGTGTTGTCTCAGAGGATACCGGACCAGGGGGAGACTGTTCTGGAGACACCCCAAGGTGAAATCCCAGACGCCGGGCACGTGGGGGGGAAGACCCCATGGACTCCGATAACGGGGGCCGTCGCAAGATTGGCCCCCAGCAGGATACTGCTCTGGAACCCCCAGTGGTTCTGGATTCAGGCAGGCAGCCCCTCTCTAGGGGGGGGGAGGGGGCGAGCCGCCAGTGCCGATGACCTCTGTCCATCCAAAGGCATCGGATAACTTGCTGGAAGCGCTTATAAGATTTTGCCGTCTGTGGATTACAGACGGCAAAGACCTAAATCCAGACGGCAAAGATAAGTCGGCAAAGAATACTTTGCCGTCTGCGTTTTATCGGGAAGACGGCAAAGACTTTGCCGTCAGCAAAATCCGCTTCGCCGTCTACCTTATAAATAACAGCCGGCAAATCATACGGTCTTTACCGTCAGTCAAAAAAATTTCTTTGTTGTCATCAATACTAAACTACAGACGGCAAAGGTTGTTTTTTTATTAAAAAAATAAAATCAATCTAAGCATTCAGAGGGCGGCGGCTGCTGCTCCGATGAGCTCGGGAAGAAGGGAAGCGAGAGACGGCATTTCTTTCGCCGTTGGTCAGCCGAGTAGCAAACTCCGGCAATCACTGCCACCGCTGGGGGGAGCGCTGGTGCTCGGGGAAGAGAGGAGGATGTTGGGGAGGCTCAGGCGCGGCGGGTTCCGGCGAGGGGCGGCTCAGGTGCAGTGGGGTCCGGCGAGGTGCAGCCATGTCGGGTCCGGCGAGGTGCAGCCATGTCGGGTCCGGCGAGGCATGGCTGCGGCGGGTCTCATGGAGTGTCAGCCGCGGCGTAGTCCGACGAGGAGGAGGTCGGGGAGGTCGGCCGTAGCAGGGTCGGGCGAGGGGAGGCCATGGTGGGAACGGGGAGGAGCGGCCGCGACAGAGTCCGGCGAGGGGTCCGGAGAAGAGACAGAAACAAGCACTCGGGCAGGGACGTGGCCGCACGGGCAAGGGGAGGGGCCCTTCTCTGGCAGCGGAGGTCGAAGGTGCTTTCGCTCGCCCGGTGGCGTAGTGCCCTTTGGCCCGACGAGTGGTGCTCTGCCGGGCGCACCGTATTGGTGTCCTCTGACGAGGAGGCGTCAGGGGAGGAGGTGCGAGCTCCGGCTGCAGACCGTCCGGGCGAGGTGGTGCGCGAGGCGGCGGAAGCGGCGACGGTGATGCCGTGATGTTCTTGGTAGCAGGCGGGGCATCTCGGGCACATCTGGTAGCACTGGTGAGGGGCACATGGGCGTGTGGGTTGTTTCTGACTTTGTCTCGTGGGTGGGTGGGGCCATGCCATTCGGTTGGCAGAGAGAGAACGTGAGGGCGTGGGAGAGAGAGATCTGCGACACAACGCTTGGTTCAGATTGCGACACCTCATCGATCCAGGAGATCGATCCGCGAGATGTGTTTCTTCTTTGCCGTCTGCGTTTTATATTACAGACGGCGAAGTACACACTTTGCCGTCTGTAATATAAAACACGGACGGCAAAGATTTTTGCTGTTTGTATTTTATATTGTCGATGGTAAAGCATGCTCTTTACCGTCTGTAATAAAAAACGCAGACGGCAAAGATCTTTGGCGTTTGTATTTTGTTTTGCAGACGGCAAAGTGAGCTCTTTGCCTTCTGTGTGTTTCTTCGCAGACGGCAAAGTCTATTTTGCCGTTAGTATTTCTTTGCCGTCTGTTTATGATGGCAAATCCTTTCTTTGCCGTCTGCCCGATGAAAAGCAGACGGCAAAGATGCCTCCTGACGGCAAATTAGCTGTTTCCTGTAGTGTAGTGGCGCTTCCATTGACGAAGAGCACCACACCATCATGAGTGCGGTGATCGAGAAGGTCCGGTCCGCCAAAAGTGGATTGACCGAATCCTGCGCCAGCCTCCTAACAGGCTTTAAGGTAAGTAATAAAATTATAAGAAAATATCACAGTATAGATAGTAGCCCCCGATGCTCTGTTTGGCGTTCAGAAAGACAAGACGAACAGAGGATCAAATAACATTCGTAGGAGTCTAACAGAAAATTTCCATGTGAATAAACATGCGTCACTTCTGGCCGCTGCCGCTCGTACTGCGGAGGTCTCCGGACTGAAGCAGGACCTGGAGCGGACCGAAGGAGAGCTCGGACTCGTGAAGAGGCAGCTCAAGGAGAACAAAGGTACATAATACCCCGTCTGTATATTGATAAAGAAAAAATGGTTTCAGCTCATAGAAGTGTCATGAACTTTAATAGGGGCCACGACCGAAATGGCGGCCCTTAAGAAGGCGCTGACCAAGGCCGAAGACAAAGCGGCCAAGGAGCGCACCGAGCGTGAGAAGCAAGAGGCCCGGGTCGACGAGGTCCAGCAAGAGCTCCAGGATTTCATCAAAAAAATACGAGTCCTTGGAGCGTGACTCTAAGACGCGAGAGTCCGAGCTTGTTGAGGCCCTCCAAAGCGCGCGAGACGCCAAATCCGAAGCCCAAAGGGCCCTCCAGGAGATTGAGGTGGCCAAGAAGATAGCGGCGGGTAAGGCATTCATTATGCAAAGCAAGCATGTGAAGGAGACTTTCCTTTTACTTACCCGAATTCGGAGCTCTCCAGGAGCGTTCGCAGATCCGCCGCCTAGCATATTGGATGCCGCGGAGTTCTACCGGGCCGAAGAAGCGAGCTCGATGGGGAAGTTGTTCTGGTCTCAATATATTGGGACCGAACATCCGATGCCCTTGAGCGACCAGCTGAAGAAACTAGTCGAACTGCACAAGCCGACCGAACTGGCCATGAAGGACCTTATAGTTCGGCTGTGGCCTGCCGCCCCCTTGCCCAGCAGCTACTTCGGCCTCGTGAAGCGGCTTGTAAATGCCTGCCTGCGGCTTGAAATCATAAAGCGGTCAGTCTGCATTGAAGGTGCGCCTATGGCCTTCACCCGCGTGAAAGTGCACTGGGCGAAGATGGATGCCGAGAAGTTGGTGACGGAGGGGCCGCCGAAGGGCAAGGAGCACCGCCACCCCCAAAAGTATTATGACAGTGTCCTGAAAGGCGCCCTTATAAGCGGAGGAATGTCTTGAGGATGTAATATTTGAATGAATGTACTCATTTGATCCTGTAATATGAAAACAAGTTCATTTGCGCTATATAACGCTTGTTGATTTAAAATTTTACCTTCTGTGCGGCCGTTTATAAAATCTGAGAGTTGGCCAATCGTCGGCTTCTGCCCCCATGCAACTAGTATTGGGGTGTTCGGGATAAATCTAAACACTCTTTATCCAAATTTTTGGTCCTTTAAGGAGGTGTTTAGCACAACGAACAAGGCAATCGGACTATACAGCTTTATCACTCTCACTTAGCCATAGAAGTCTATAATTTAAAATTTTGGCGTAGCCCCTGGTATTCAGAAGGCCGAACTTGGGGTGCTATACATGCCTAAATCGGACAAGGCCGATTCCTCGCCCGAAGCGGAAAAAATCTTTAAGGATTTGAGACCTCTCGAACAGCGACCAGCTCTCACCGCATCATGACAGTCAGTTTTCGGCTTTCTCTACTGAATTGCTCGTTCAAAAGAACCGGGACACAATCGTAGTAGTTCTCCCTGTGCACTTAGCCGATGTAGCGGAACGTAAGGCAGCAAAACATGGGAGCCGGGAAAACCCAACTATTGACCCAAGACATGATTCGGAGCTGATGCATATAGTGCTATAAGTTCGGGGTGTCGCACTGTCGAAAGTGCTCGGACTTTTGTTGCCGTATTGTGGGGTACACTGAAGCCCCTGGCGAGCTAAACGTACCAAAATGTACGGGTGCAATTTGTAATAAACAGTCAAGGAAAAAGATAAAGAAATGTAACAATAAGCTAACGCTGTAATTTTCCATTGTTATTTGGATAATACGCCAAGGCGTATGTATACAAGTAGTGCGATAAGAAAAATAGGACTATTTGACATGTCCTAACCAAGAGCGAGCTGCATGTGGGTATGTAAAACAGGTATAGCGATCGTTATCAGAGACCACCTGGGGATTCCCTTGTTCGTCAAAGCTCCTTGCTGCCTTGGTGTGTCCGTCCCGTGATGGGTCCAATAATCAGGTTATCGGAAGAGGCTCCAAAAAATAGGGACCTGAAAGAAAGAAAAGGGTGAAGGTATACGGGTCCTGGGGCGGTTGAGCTGCATTGTGGGCCGCATTGTAGTTGTGCCTCCGCCTATGCCCATGGTATTTTAAGTGTGTAATTATGTACGCGTGGCACGGATTTCATCGCTTGACTGGGACTAGGACGGAGGTCGAATTGCTAGGAGAGCTTAGGACGTGCCGGCCGATCCTGTTGCAGAGTACTTCAGACCCGCTTAACGGTGTCCAGAGGCTTTATAGCCGAATTGGAGGTCTGCCTAAGAAGGCTGCTCTGTACTTCTGCTGCGAGGGCCGAAGTGTGCTCTTCTGTACGGAGGGAGTGCTCTGTGTTTCCATTGACTATTATAACCCCGCGAGGTCCTGGCATCTTTAGCTTGAGTTATGCATAATGCGGTGCCGCATTGAATCTGGCGAATGTGGTTCATCCGAGCAGTGCGTGATAGCCACTGCGGAAGGGGATGATATCGAAGATTAGCTCCTCGCTTCGAAAGTTGTCCGTAGATCCAAAGACTACTTCCAGTGTGATTGAGCCCGTGCAACAAGCCTCTACACCTGGTATGACACCTTTAAAGGTGGTTTTAGTGGGTTTGATTCTTGAGGGATCGATGCCCATTTTGCGCACTGTATCCTGATAGAGCAAGTTCAGGCTGCTGCCACTGTCCATAAGGACTCGTGTGAGGTGGAATCCGTCAATGATAGGGTCAAGGACCAGTGCGGCCGATCCGCCATGACGAATGCTGGTCGGATGATCCCTGCGATCAAAAGTGATCGGACAAGAGGACATTTGGTTGAATTTTGGGGCGACCGGCTCCATCGCGTAGACGTCCCTTAGTGCACGCTTCCGCTCCCGCTTGGGAATATGGGTGGCGTATATCATATTTACCATTTTCACTTGGGGAGGAAATTTCTTCTGTCCTCATGTGTTCGGCGGCCGGGGCTCCTCGTCGTCGTCGCTATGCAGCCCCTTTTCCTTGTTTCGGCATTCAACTTGCCGGCCTGTTTGAACACCCAGCATTCTTTGTTGGTGTGCTTGGCTGGTTTATCGGGGGTGCCGTGAATTTGACATGAGCGATCGAGTATGTGGTCCAGACTGGATGGGCCCGAATTGTTTCTTTTGAATGGTTTTTTCCGCTGACCGGACTTAGAGCCGCAGAATCCGGCATTGACGGCCGTGTCTTCGGTGTTATCGCCATTGTTGCGACGCTTGTGTCTGTTGCGTCAGGGCTTGGCGTTGCTGTCTCTAGCATCTGAGGTGCCAGAATTTCTCGATGTGCTGTTGCTGCGAGCCAGCCAGCTATCCTCGCCCGCACAAAAGCGGTTCATGAGTGTCGTGAGGACTGCCATGGACTTCAGCTTCTCTTGGCCGAGGTGTCGGGCAAGCCACTCGTTGTGGATGTTACGCTTAAAGGCCGCTAGGGCTTCGGCATCCGCACAATCGACAATTTGGTTCTTTTTAGTTAGGAACCGAGTCCAGAATTTCCTAGCTGACTCTCCAGGCTGTTGGGTAATGTGACTTAAATCATCAGCATCCGGTGGTCGCACATAAGTGCCCTGGAAGTTGTCCAGGAATGCGTCTTCCAGGTTCTCCCAACTTCCAATGGAGTTTGCCGGCAAACTATTCAGCCAATGCCGAGCCGGTCCCTTGAGTTTTAGTGGGAGGTACTTTATGGCATGTAGATCATCGCCACGGGCCATGTGAATGTGGAGAAGGAAATATTCAATCCATACCGTGGGGTCTGTTATCCCATCATATGATTTGATGTTCACGGGTTTAAACCCTTCTGGGAACTCATGATCCATTACTTCGTCAGTCAAGCATAGGGGGTGTGCGGCGCCTCTATGCCGGGCTACATCACGATGTAGTTCAAATGAGTCTGGTCGGTTGTATTCGGCCCGGCCGGATTTGTATTTAGTGTATCCGGCGTGGCGATCATCGTCACGCGTTGGGGCGCGCCCCCGTGATCCGTAGATCGATCTTGACTGTCCTGCTTTGTTTTCCAACACGTCTCGCAGGTCCTGCATGTAGCCCTGGGCCTTCGTGTTTTTATTTTTTTGGCGACGGGGTGCTGGCTAGTGTTCGGGCTGACATGCCGCTTTGTCTCGGCCACGAGGCGGCCGGTCGGCCGCATCCTGCACTGGTAGTGCGGGCTCTAGTGCCTCTTCCTCGAATTGAGGGAACAACCTGCGCTTTGGGTAGCTTTTGGTTGGGTGCTCGAGTCCGTATTCCTCGGCTGCCAGGACCTTGGTCCATCTATCGGTTAGCAGATCTTGATCAGCTTGAAGCTGCCGCTTTTTCTTGAGCTTTTGCAGTGGCTATAAGCCGGCACTTGAAGCGCTCCTGCTCAATGGGATCCTCAGGCACGATGATTTCGTCGTCGCCGAGGCTCACCTCGTCTTCGGAGAGGGGCATGTAATTTTCATCCTCCGAGTCTCCATCCATTGCCCGTTTATCAGGGCTAACTTGCCCATCCTCCCGTCCGGCTTGCTCGAAGCTTGGCTGGGCGAGATTGTTTTCCTCTTCAGCATCATCCGGAGTGCTATTGTCTCTTGTGCCGGTGTCGCCATTTTTGCTATGGCGGGGCTTAGAACGGCGTCGCCGGCGCTTAGATAGTTTCTCGAGGGGATTATCCTCCGTTGCCTCGTCACCATTGCTTTCTTTAGGCGTGTCCACCATATATATATATATATATATATATATATATATATATATATACATATATATATATATATCATATGATGAGGTGGCCGTCCACGCGCTGTGGGCGATGGTTCCTGTTCTTCTCCGGCATCGTCATCCATACCGTCGATGTCTTCGGAGTCGAAATCAAGCATGCCGTTTAAGTCATTGACAGTGGCTATCAAGTGGGTCGTGGGTCGGTAACGAATTTCTTTGTCGTCCGCTTCCCACTTAAGCCGGACATAGTTTGGCCAAGAGTCTCCTGACGGGGTGAGAGATTTCAATGAATTTAGCACGTTACTCAAGGGCGAGTGCTGGAAGATGTCCGCGAAGGTAAACTCCATGATCGGTGCCCAATCAGGTTCGATAGGCACAGATCTGCACGGTTCGGAGCCTATGGCCGGAGACGAGTCCGAGGGTCTGATGAAGCAGACCTCATTGGAGGCGAAGTCTGTGTTCGGCTCTATCGCCGCTGAGTGTGCGGCCTCCGTGGCGGGGTCCATCCACCTGTCCTCGGATGGCGCGATCCGCTCCGGATTGAGAGACGGGGCACACTACAAGAAATATGTCAACTAGTGAACTTCTGTCAGTGACCCTGGAGAATTGGTCATAGATCTATGACCAATTCAGACCAATTGGTCAAAAGCTGTTCGGGGGGCTCCAAACCCTAAACTATAACGACCATTTTGGTCAAAAAGGTCGTAATTTCCTTACACGAAATGGTCATAAAGCAGATAGCATCGCTCCGCTACCTTATTTCTAGCTGATCATGACCAATATAGATGGTCATAACCTTGTAAATTGTGGTGGGTTGCTATGACTAGGCGCCACCTCATCGGGCTTTTGCCTATGTGTCATGTCCATGTGGCGATTTGCCCTAGGTTGTGAAGCAACCTATATTTTTGTCATTCCCAAAATTCCGAAAAAAATCTCATAAATTCTTTGGGTCATATATTTGTCAAATATGTAAAAAACCTTCCTTGCCTAGTTCAAAAATAATTAAAAAATATTCATTTTCCTATTCTGTTCACAACAACACTTTGTGAAGGAAGTGCCACTTTGGCATGTCCAAATGGTATCCATTTTCTCTGATGCTTTCCTATGCCCAAATAACCATCCTCCACCAAATGCCAGCTCAATCCATTCATTATTTTGAGCCTAGCTTCAACATTCGTATTTATGTCCAGTTTGGTACTTTGCAAAGCAAGTACCGCCTAGGCTCCTCCTTTTGAGGTGAAAATTTGTGAAGACGGTCTTCTTAGTAATTGATCATCCTCAGCAAAAACCCACGCCCATTAGCCATGTGCATTTCCCGTACCATAAATCAAACATTTGGCTTCTTATTCATGTTTGAGCATCGATCGGTCTCCTTGTGAGAATCTTATGTTGTGATTTTCTTCCTAGCACCTACCTGGGGAGTGCCCAACCCACTAGACATGCCTAGGCTGCCCAGAACACATGGCAACGCCACGGCCACGCCAATGACCACGCTTGGCGGCATGCGAAGCTTCTGGCAGCTCTAGAGTTGGGGCCCTACCACCGTCCAAACCTCGATGTATCGCCATCAAACCATGTATTTCTGATTAAATAGATACTTATTTACCTAGAAATGATTTTTTGGAAAAAATAAAGAGCAAACTATGAGGCACCTGCAGTTCAAATTTGACCCGCTTCCAGCTGAATCGACGGGAATTTTTCTTTTTCACCAAAGCTGGATCAAAACTTTTGACACCCAACCATTTTGTCAATTGTGCATTATATATGGCCTAGTATTTTATAAAATTGATTAGGTCCAATTTTGCAATAAATATATGGTAGGTCCTTCACAAAAAAAAACTCATTTCAGGCACTCGGAAATTGGAAAATGTATTTTCCGTGAAAAGAAAATGGAAACTCCCTTAGGCAACATTGTTTGTAATTCCAAGATGCACCGTTGTGCATGATATGAGGTCATTTGAACAAACTATGCCATGAATGTGGCCATAAGATTGATCATTTGGCTTGAAAGCCATGAATCTTCACACATGATAGCTCATTTCTGAGAACACTTTTTAAAACAATTACCGACATTACAAGTTTATTATTTTTCCTGGAAACTTGGTCACATATAATGACGCAATGGGAAGGTTTTCCAATTTTTGATTTTTTGAACTTTTATGCCTGCTTCAAAATGCTACAAAACTTGGCTTGATTTCCTCGCTAGTGGTTGAATCTTGGAATTTTTTGGTGTTTCTCTGATTAAATAGATACTTATTTACCTAGAAATGATTTTTGGAAAAATAAAGAGCAAACTATCGTGCAGCTACAGTTCAAATTTGACCCGCTTCCAACTGAATCGACGGGAATTTGTCTTTTTCACCAGAGGTGGATCAAAACTTTTTACACCCAACCATTTGGTCAATTGTGCATTAAATATGTCATAATATTTTAGAAAATTGATTTGGTACAATTTTGCAACAGATATATGGTAGGTACTTCACAAAAAAACCTCATTTAGACTTTTCGAAAAATGGAAAATGAATTTTCCGTGCAAAGAAAATGAAAACTCCCTAGGCAACATTGTTTGTAATTCCAAGATGCACCCTTGTGCACAATATGAGATCATTTGAACAAACTATGCCATGAATGTGGCCATAAGATTGATCATTTGGCTTGAAAGCCGTGAATCTTCACACATGATAGCTCATTTCTGAGAACACTTATTAAAAATGATTATTGTATTACAAGTTTACTATTTTTCCTGGAAACTAGGTCACATATAATGACACAATGCGTAGGTTTTCCAATTTTTTGATTTTTTTTGAATTTTTTATGCCCGTTTCAAAATGGAAACGCAGCAAGCTTGACCAGGTCCTAGCTCTTGGTTGAATCTTGGATTTTTGGTGTTTCTCTGATTAAATAGATACCTATGTACCTAGAAATGATTTTTGGAAAAATAAAGAGCAAACTACGAGGCACCTGCAGGTTCAAATTTGACCCGCTTCCAACCGAATCGTGAGAATTTGTCTTTTTCACCGTAGGTGGATCAAAACTTTTGACACCCAACCATTTTGTCAATTGTGCATTATATATGGCCTAGTATTTTATAAAATTGATTAGGTTCAATTTTGCAACAAATATATGGTAGGTCCTTCACCAAGAAACTCATTTTGGGCACTCGAAAAAATGGAAAATGAATTTTTCGTCCAAAGAAAACTGAAAAGTTCCTTAGGCAACATTGTTTGTCATTCCAAGATGCACCCTTGTGCACGATATGAGGTCATTTGAACAAACTATGCCATGAATATGGCCATAAGATTGATCATTTGGCTAGAAAGCCATGAATCTTCACACATGATAGCTCATTTTTGAGAACACTTTTTTAAATGATTACCGTATTAAAATTTTATTATTTTTCCTGGAAACTAGGTCACATGTAATGACACAATGCGAAGGTTTTCCAATTTTTTGATTTTTTTTGAATTTTTTATGCCCGTTTCAAAATACGATCAAAACGCCGGGCTTGACCGGTCCTAGCTAGTGGTTGAATCTTGGAATTTTTTTGGTGTTTCTCTGATTAAACAGATACTTATGTACCTAGAAATGATTTTTGGAAAAAATAAAGAGAAAAGTATGAGGCACCTGCAGTTCAAATTTGACCCGCTTCAAATTTGAATCGGAATTTATCTTTTTCACCGTAGGTGGATCAAAACTTTGACACCCAACCATTTCGTCAATTGTGCATTATATATGGCCTAGTATTTTATAAAATTGATTAGGTCCAATTTTGCAACAAATATATGGTAGGTCCTTCACAAAAAACTCATTTTGGGCAATTGAAAAATTGGAAAACTGATTTTTTGTCCAAAGAAAACAAAAGATTCCTTAGGCAAAATTGTTTGCCATTCCAGGATGCACCCTTGTGCACGATATGAGGTCATTTGAGTAGACTATGACAAGAAAGTTGCCATAAGATTGACCATTTGAGCAGACTATGCCATTTGAGCAGACTTTTTAAAGGTATTTATCGTATTAGAAGTTTGTTTTTTCCTAGACACTAGATCACATATAATGACACAATGCAAAGGCTTTCCGTTTTTTGATTTCTTTAATTCTTTATGCCAATTTCAAACGCGATTAATACCATGGGCATAACCGTCAGAATCATGCTAAATTGGACTCTTACAAAACTTAAATGGCCAAAAAAGGCTAGAACGATTAGAAGGTTATCATCATCCATAAAATGTGGTATAACTTGAGTGAAAATTTTAGTGGTTCCATTTTGCAAAATATTATTGGTAGTTGCTTCATAAACCCCTTTGTTTTTACCACTTACAGACTATATTTTAAATTACAGCCATATTCTCCAACCAATCCGGACGACTCCCCCGGATCACCCTACCGTAGGCGATCTGAACCGTCCGATCGTCCCAGATCTAACGGTAGACTTAACCCCCCCCCCACGGTCTCACAACCCGCACCACTCGTCCTCTCGCCACCCTCTCTCTCCTACGCACCCATAGCCGCCGCCCTCTCCCTCCCTCAGATCTCGATCCGATCCAGATCGACGCCGCCACCCCTCTCTAACCCTAGCTTCCCGTCGCCGGCGGCGGCGCCCTCCCTCCCTCGCCCTCTCCTCCTTCCCTCCTCACGGCCATCTCTCCGTTCCCCCATAGCCACACCTCATCCTCCTCCCCATCCCCCGGTCCCGTCCCCAGCCCCGCCCGGATCCACCGTGCATGTCCACAGCCACAGCCGCCGCCCCCAGCCCCGCCCACGGCGGCCGCCACCACCCCAAGCCTTGTCTTGCTATAACTCTTCACGAGCAGCGAAGGGAAGAAGAAGGGGAAAGGGGATGGCCGCCGACACCGCCTACGCGAAGCGGGTGCTGCTCGCCTGCAACGGCGGCACCAACGTCGTCTCACGGGGGGTTGCCGTCGGCCTCGCTAGGCACGGCTGCAGGTACTCCCTCTCACTTTTCCCCTTCTTCCTCCTGTCATTGGGCTCTGAATCTAAGCGCGCGCACACACAGGCTGGTCCTGGTGGGCGATGAGGGCGCCCTGGCTGCAACGGCGGAGGAGGCATGGCAGAACGCGGTAGAAGGGGCGGCGGCCATCGCGGTGGTCGGGCTGGACCTCGCGGCCTGCGACGAGGCTGCTACTTCCTCGTTTCCGTCCAGGCAAGTAACCTCTCCTCTCTTCTCCGGCTTCGATCCCCGCATCCATCTCCGTTTAGTCCCCGCGGTTGGGCGTCCGTGCGGGCTCTGCAAAAGGCAGGCGTGAATCCCCGGTTGATTTAGGCCTTCGAGTAGCGGAGCAGGATTTTTCGTGCTTATCTCTGCTCATTCGAGTAGCGGAGCAAGATTTGCTCCATGGTTTAGGCCTTCAGGCGGGCGGTTTCTGAAAAGAAATTCAGATAGCCGATTTCTCATACTGTAGGAGTAGTTATCATCAAGATCTGGAATTTAATCCGGAGGCTTGACACTTGCACCTTGGTACATGAGATCAGGTTATTATCTCATCTTCCTGTTACATCCTATTGCTGCACCAAAATGGTCAAATAAAATTTGCGGGAAACATAATCAGCTTTTGTTCGTCAGTAAGTTCAGAGAACACTGCAGTGTTCCAATATCCGGTTGTCCTGTTATCCACTGGATTGTAATCGAAGAGCAACATAATTTTTGATTATTACCGTTGTAATGTACAGATATATTGTTGTGTTCAACGGAGACTGAAGTGAATTTTCTCTTTTCCCCGGCACCCGGTTTGCAGATCATACCCGAGTTCCTGCTGCTGAAATGTGTAGCACTAAAGCCCCAACGCCCGTGCAGGCACCTGTGTGCTCCATTGTGAACGAAGGCCCAGCAGCTCTAGCTGCTTGCTCCATTGTGAACGAAGCCCCAGCTCCCTGGGCCTGACCTGTGCCAAATGGCAAGCTGCTTGTCACCTGAACAAAGGGAGAAAAGGAAGAGGGATGGAGATGATGATGCCATGTATGTATGCTATTGTCATGTTTGTTACAATAATGCACTCTCTTAACAATTTTAGTGTCCAGTTACCAGCATTGGCATCTGATGCATTGCTTGCTACAGGTCTCAGAAAATGGAAATGGCGAGAGTTCTTCATGCAGCAAGAAGCCAGTAAGAACTGAACTTAGTTTTCTACCATATAGCTTAGTCATTTCCCCATATGAAATGGTCCCATAATCTAGTGCGTATCTGTTTCTGGTTTGAAGTTCATCTAGCATTTGACGTGATATGCTGTCATGATTTAGTATACATACATGGTGTGCCTTACCCTGTGTCAGCATTATGGGAGCTAAAATTAAGTCTGCATCAACCTCCCAAATGTCATGTTCTTCATTTGCACACAAACTACAGTATATGCATTGCACATTCCGTAATGGACACGGCAGAGGTGGTGCTCCTGCTGCTGCCTCCTGCTCCCCGCCGCCAACTCCTCCATGGCTGCGGTGGCTGCCTGCTGCTGCTGCTGGTGATGGTAGTCCGGCGACGACCTGCCTTCAACTTTTGTCTCACGTACACAGATGCTGCAGTTTTAACTGAATAAGCAACAGAAGTGCTCAACATCCATCATGCATAACCCTGAACATTTATGGTCTCTGTTGATATGTCTTGCTAATTCTAGTTACTTTATATGAAGCAAAAGTTATCTTGCAGCCATCTAGTCACATTTAAGTGTAAGTTAAGCAGGCATGTTAAGGGTAACCTGTGAACACTTGCTTATAAGAACGAACTTGACTTACTATATATACCCAAGTGAAGATGTACTGTTACTAATTTACTATGGCAATGAATTTTATCTATGTGAGATTATAATTTGAGTGCCATCATTCATCTCATGGTATCTTGTTCTCTGTGATAATTGTTCACTGTTGAGGGCAATACATATACTCTAGTTTTCATGCAGTGCATGTTGTTCCATATTTTGAGGAGAACACCACCTGGAGACCGGTGTTCTGAGGAGACCGCGATGCTTAATTTCCGTTTGTTTGATTGCAGAGAGGCGCTGGAAGAGCACTCCCCATGCTTGTCTTGAGGAGAACACCACCTGGGACTTGGTGGCTGACATTGAGAAGGTCAGGCAACACCTCGACATTCCAGAGTGGCAGGCAACTGCAAATACATCTTCTCTTGTCAACTGCAATATATACCCAGCTGTAAAGAAACCACTTTAAGAAAATATTTAAGACAGTCGGGTAGGTCGTGTAGATTTTCTTGCATTTGTGCATAGCTACTTCTTTTGAAACCATTTGTGCATAGCTATTGATCATGAATGTTGCAATGCAAGTTATTAAAAGAATGATTATACCTCTTAATGCCTTGTCTTTTCAGAAACTAGCTAGCTAGTCAAGCATTTATTTTTTAAGTTTGATACTAGTGTTATTGTTGGCTTTGTCGTTTGTGTTTGTGCATTCTTTTTTCTTGGGCATCATTCATGGCCGTCTAGTAGTCGACATACTTCTGGTTCCATTTAGTATATGCAGGTAGCAGCAGCTTATGTGTAATGGAGTTGTTGTTACTCTGTGCCTGCTTCGTTAGAGTTTGCATCATCTCCTTGTTTTTGTAGCATAAATGCCTTCACTATTCTTGTTCTGAACCTCTGATCCTGATACTGATTGTATTTGTCTTGATCGAATTACAGGCAACATGGTGGATCGAGGGAAGCCAACTTTTTCCCCCAAGAAGGAAAAGCCCAGCGTCGTCATGTTCGTCGGATTGCAGGGCCAGTCTGACTCACCAACCAACCTCGCCTGCTTGCTCTGTTTATTGTGCTACACCTCTTACTGAATTCCAGTCGCTATATATGATTGCTTACCTGTATATATGTACCACTCTGTGTGTAGCATTTTTCTAACTGTACAATAGCACTCACTCCTCTACTGTCAAATTGCCTGTGTGTAGTTCATTACCATGCTATCCAGGGGATATTCATTTATGTGCCTGTGAATTCGTTCTTGGTGTGTATGTATGTATATGTGCTAGCAACATGAGTAGGAATTAGCATCATGCTCGGCCTGGATGAATTGCATGCATACATTGATCCAGGGAGAAGTGTATGGCTGATACAATGCTCTTTTTCACAAAGCTATTATACACTTTGGGAAATACAGTAATTTGTTCTTTACTAAATGCACTGCAAGTATGGATGCTGATGCATGCATGCATCTAGGGTGAGTCGTACCTAGTTGTTCTTTATGCATCTAGGGTTTGCTACTGCTAGCCTCGCCTCGCTTTTGCTACTGCTAGCTCTATGGATGTTTATTTACCTGCAACTTCTGCTAGCTCTAACTGGGTTTTATAGCAGTTCAATTCATTCAATCTGTTGGAACTAGTTTGTCTATTACTTGTATCCATATTTTATATCCTGCCCTATGCCATTGTTGACTTGCTTAGGTACATAATTGTTATGTCTTGCAATCTGGTATTGATGATTGTCAATGTATTCATTTATACCTTTCTAGTGTACCTTGCATGTGACCCAGCTAGTCTGTATATCAATGCTCTGTTTCCAATAGATGTATGCTGATGCCTGATGGCTGATTCCTTAAAACTTCACTGTTGCAGTAGCATTTTTCCTTAGTGCTTCAAACCTTGCTCTCTTTCCCAGGAACCATCATCGTCTGCGTCACTACTGGGGCAGGAGAGGAAAGACTGTTGTTGTCTCCAGGAAGCGATAAACTGCTTCACAAAGATCCCCGCATAGCTTCACTACTACTGTGTTGGTCCATTTCCAGAATCGTAAGGATGATGCTTTTGCTTAAGGAGAGGCTCAAGAAGATCAGGTATAAACTCCTCCCCCTCTTGTTTGTTTTTGCTTCATACTGTTTGGTGGTTGATACATTACTGTGCAAGTTCTATGGTATGTGAGTTCTTTCTGTTGCTGCAAGCATTGACACAATATGTCATGTGCAGGGAGCTCCGCATCCGAGTTTCAGCCATCCTCTACAGCAAGGAGCTCTGGGCCAAAGGAGCAACCAGCGCTGCTAGTTCCTTGAGGCCAGATCGAGTAAGATGGCGCACCATGGCGTGTGGTGGCGTATTTTGCTTCCGAGAACAGTACTGTTTATTTGAAGTGAGATGTACTAGTCTATGTTGTAGTGAGCTGTAGTAGGAGTGAAATGAAAATGTATCTGTTGTTGTATGTACATTTTACTTGAACATTAAATTCTCCAGAAAAAATGTTCTTACTGGACCTGATAGTGGCCACGGCCCAAATATACTTGTACTATTAAGATGCCATGGCCCAAAATAACCTGGGCTGAAAAGCTATTCAGAATTATTGTAAGCAGGCCTCGACTCAAATAGAAAATACAAACAAAAAGGAAACAAACTATGTGGAAAGGTAAAGGCCCATTATAGAAAAGGCCCAAAAATATGATCAAAAAGAAAACCCGCTGTTAAAAGGGCCATGCAAAGAAATCAATAAGGCTGAATTGTTGGGCCAGACCCATGTAGCTAATAAAAGCATAGGAAAAAAATACATTAAGAAGGCCGAATTGTTGGGCTAGGCCCATGTAGAAAACCGAATTGGACCTGGCTGAATCTTGTGCCACATCAGCTTGACACGCTGGATGCCTACGTGGCCTGGGGAGGTTGCTAGTGACCAAAACGCCACAGTGGACATATTTTGGTCATAAACGTCTTCGACCATTCCCGAAGAAAGGTCGCTATAGTCAGTTTACGACCGCCAGCTTT
Organism: Aegilops bicornis; assembly: GCA_021605145.1. Lineage (NCBI taxonomy): Eukaryota > Viridiplantae > Streptophyta > Magnoliopsida > Poales > Poaceae > Aegilops > Aegilops bicornis. Next base: position 29,149,671 of record CM038671.1, on the reverse strand, counting down.
TGACCTTCTGTTTTTGGTCACAAAAAGGTCGTAAATGAAAAACCATGACCTTTCAGTGACCAATAGTGGTGGCCACAAGTTGACATATTTCTTGTAGTGGCGGCTGTAGGTGTGATCTCCCGAACATCGTCCGATGGCAGATCTAAGTCATGCTCATCGCGACTGTTCGGCGCACCTATCATGGGCTCGAAAAATCCGTCGAAGATCAAGTTTCCGCAGATGTCGGTGGTGTAGTTCAGGCTTCCAAACCTGACCTGATGATTAGGGGCGTAGCTATCGATCTGCTCCAGATGGCTGCGAGTTATTGGCCGCGGTCCGCCGAATCTGAAAAATCTGTCCGGGGAGGAAAACCTCACACTGGATTGCATCGTTGTAGATGATTGGAGGAGCCATAAAGCCTTACCGCAACGACATAGTGGAACTATCAATGAAAGCACCAATGTCGGTGTCAAAACCGGCGGATCTCGGGTAGGGGGTCCCGAACTGTGCGTCTAAGGCTAATGGTAACAGGAGGCGGGGGACACGATGTTTACCCAGGTTCGAGCCCTCTCTATGGAGGTAATACCCTACTTCCTGCTTGATTGATCTTGTTGATATGAGTATTACAAGAGTTGATCTACCACGAGACCATAGAGGCTAAACCCTAGAAGCTAGCCTATGATTATGATTGTTGTTGTCCTATGGACTAAACCCTCCGATTTATATAGACACCGGAGGCGGCTAGGGTTACATAGAGTCCGTTACAGAGAAGGAGATCTACATATCCGAATAGTGAAGCTTGCCTTCCACGCAAAGGAGAGTCCCACCCGGACACGGGAGGTCGTCTTCGATCTTGTATCTTCATACAGTCTGGCACAAGTACATAGTCTGGCTATCGGAGGACCCCCTAATCCAGGACTCCGTCAAGCATCTAGCACTTCGTTTCATCTGTCATTGAGCTTATCCTGTGCGGCTTGCCCCTGCTTCTGATTCTTCAGGCTCCTTGCAGTGGCGATAAGCCTTTGGTGGAGGCGTTCTTGTTCTAATGGTTCTTCTGGGATGACGAACTCGTCGTCGCCCAGGTTGATCTCCTCTTCAGAGACAGGTTGGTAATTGCTATATTCGGCATTGCTGTGGTTGGAAAACATCTCCGGACTGTGTTCGCTGTCCTCTCGCACGCCCTGCTCCAACGCTGGGTCTGCGGGGTCCTCGGCTTGGTTCAGATTATCATCATTGTCCATGACAGTGTTGCTGTTTTTCCTTTTGCCGGATCGAGGTCGGCGCTTTGGACATCGGCGCTTAGGAGGTTCATCGACAGGCATGCTGTTATCGCCGTCGGCCTCATTCTCCTTTGGCGTGTCCACCATGTATATATTGTATGACGATGTAGCTGCCCATTGCCCTAAAGGTGGTGGTTTTTGTGCCTGCTCCTCTCCAGCATCGTCGTCCATACCGTTGATGTCCTCGGAGCCAATTGAGCGTGTCGGTTAAGTCCTCGATAGTGGCAATGAAGTGGGTGGTGGGTGGGAAACGAAGTTCTTCGTCATCCGCTTCCCATTCGAGCAAGATATAGTTCGGCTGAGAGTTCCCTGACAAGGAGAGGGACTTCATTGAGTTTAACACGTCTCCAAAAGGCGAGTGCTGAAAGATGTCCGCGGAGCAGAACTCCAAGACCGGCGCCCAATCAGGTTTGATGGACGCGAATGCACGCGGTCCAGAACCCATGGCCGGAGACGAGTCCGAGGTTTCGGTGACACAAGCCCAGCTTGATGTTGGGTATGTGTGCGGGTCGAGCGCCGCTGAAACTGCGGCCTTCGTGGCAGGGTTAAGCTTCCCGTCTTCGGATGATGCAGTCCGCTCCGACTCTAGGGCCAGTGTGGTCACAGGCGCTATCTCCTGCGCGCGGCTAGATGACAGATCTAGGTCATGTTCATCGTGGTGGCCGGGGACAACCGTCATGGCCTCGAACCCATCGAAGATCAAGACTCCACAGATATCAGCCACAAAATTCAGGCTTCCAAATCTGACCTGATGGCTGATAACCCACAAGTGTAGGGGATCGCAACAGCTTTCGAGGGTAAAGTATTCAACCCAAACTTATTGATTCGACACAAGGGGAGCCAAAGAATATTCTTGAGTATTAGAAGTTGAGTTGTCAATTCAACCACACCTGGATAACTTAGTATCTCTAGCAAAGTATTTAGTAGCAAAGTAGTATGATAATAAAGGTAACGGTAGCAAAAGTAATGTTTTTCGGTTTTGTAGTGATTGTAACAGTAGCAGCGGAAAAGTAAATAAGCGAAGAGCAATATGTGAAAAGCTCGTAGGCAATGGATCAGTGATGGATAATTATGCCGGATGTGATTCCTCATGTAATAGATATAACATAGGGTGACACAGAACTAGCTCCAGTTCATCAATGTAATGTAGGCATGTATTCCTGAAATAGTCATACGTGCTTATGGAAAAGAACTTGCATGACATCTTTTGTCCTACCCTCCCGTGGCGTGAGGTCCTAGCGGAAACTAAGGGATATTAAGGCCTCCTTTTAATAGAGAACCGAAACAAAGCATTAGCACATAGTGAATACATGAACTCCTCAAACTACGGTCATCACCAAGAAGTATCCCGATTATTGTCACTTCGGGGTTGTCGGATCATAACACATAATAGGTGACTATAGACTTGCAAGATAGGATCAAGAACACACATATATTCATGAAAACATAATAGGTTCAGATCTGAAATCATGGCACTCGGTCCCTAGTGACAAGCATTACGCATAGCAAAGTCATAGCAACATCAATCTCAGAACATAGTGGATCCTAGGGGTCAAACCCTGACACATCTAACTTGAGTACTTGGTAAATCTCGTCCAACCCATCACCGCCCAAAGAAGCCTATGATGGAATTACTCACGCACGACGGTGAGCATCATGAAATTGTTGATGGAGGATGGTTGATGATGACGACGGCGACGAATCCCCCTCTCCGGAGCCCCGAACAGACTCCAAATCAGCCCTCCTGAGAGAGATTAGGGCTTGGCGGCGGCTCCATATCGTAAAACGCGATGAAACTTTCTCTCTGATTCTTTTCTTCCGGAACGTGAATATATGGAGTTGGATTTGAAGTCGGTGGAGGTCCAGGGGGCCCACGAGACAGGGGGCGCGCCCAAGGGGAGGGGCGCGCCCCCACCCTCGTGGACAGGTGTGGGCCCCCTGGTCTTGATTCTTTCGCCAGTATTTTTTATATTTTCCGAAAAGTGCCTCCGGGGATTTTCAGGACATTCCGAGAACTTTTCTTTTCTACACACAAAACAACATCATGGCAGTTCTACTGAAAACAAATACAACCGGGTTAGTTTCATTCAAATCATGCAAATTAGAGTCCAAAACAAGGGCAAAAGTGTTTGGAAAAGTAGATACGTTGGAGACGTATCAACTCCCCCAAGCTTAAACCTTTGCTTGTCCTCAAGCAATTCAGTTGATAAACCGAAAGTGATAAAGAAAAACTTTTACAAACTCTGTTTGCTCTTGTTGTTGTAAACATGCAAATCCATCATTCAGGTTTCAGGAAATATTATGAACTAACCATACTCACAATAACACTTAGGTCTCACAGTTACTCATATCAATAGCATAATCAGCTAGCGAGCCATAATAATAAAACTCGGATGACAACACTTTCTCAAAAACAATTATAACATGATATAACAAAATTGTTTCTCGCTAACCCTTTCTGAGACTACAAAACATAAATGCAGAGCACCTTTAAAGATCAAGGACTGACTAAACATTGTAATTCATGGCAAAAGAGATCCAGTCAAGTCATACCCAATATAAACTAATAATAATGAATGCAAATGACAGTGTGCACTCCAGCAGGTGCTTTTTAATAAGAAGGGTGATGACTCAACATAAAAGTAAATAGATAGGCCCTTCGCAGAGGGAAGCAGGGATTTGTAGAGGTGCCAGAGCTCGTTTTTAAAATAGAGATTGAATAACATTTTGAGCGGCATACTTTCGCTGTCAACGCAACAACTATGAGATGGTTGTATCTTCCATACTACATGCATTATAGGCAGTTCCCAAACAGAATGGTAAAGGTTTATACTCCACCAACCACCAACCACCAACAAGCATCAATCCATGGCATGCTCGAAACAACGAGTGCCTCCAACTAACAACAACCCTGGGGGAGTTTTGTTTAATTATTTTGATTTGCTTTGATCTTTTGGATCATGGGAATTTGAGCATCCCGGTTACGGCCCTTTCTCGTGAATGAGGAGCGAGTCCACTCCTCTTGAGAATAACCCACCTAGCATGGAAGATATAGGCAGCCCTAGTTGAAACATGAGCTGCTCGAGCATTCAAAATAGAATTTCATTTGAAGGTTTGGAGTTTGGCACATACAAATTTACTTGGAACGGCAGGTAAATACCGCATATAGGAAGGTATAGTGGATTCATATGGAACAACTTTGGGGTTTAAGGAGTTTTGATGCACAAGCAGTATTCCCGCTTAGTGCAATGTGAAGGCTAGCAAAAGGCGGGAAGCGACCAAATGAGAGAGCGACAACAGTCATAAACATGCATTAAAATTAATTTACACCGAGTACAAGCATGAGTAGGATATAATCTACCATGAATATAAATATCATGAAGGCTATGTTGATTTGTTTCAACTACATGCGTGAACATGTGCCAAGTCGAGTCACTCAATTTATTCAAAGGAGGATACCATCCCATCATACCACATCATAATCATTCTAATAGCATGTTGGCACGCAAGGTAAACCATTATAACTCATAGCTAATCAAGCATGGCACAAGCAACTATAATCTCTAAATGTCATTGCAAATATGTTTACTTCATAATAAGCTGAATCAGAAATGATGAGCTCATCATATTTACAAAAACAAGAGAGGTCGAGCTCATACTAGCTTTTCTCATCTCAGTAAGTCCATCATATATCGCCATTATTGCCTTTCACTTGCACGACCGAACGATGTGTATAATAATAATAGTGCACGTGCATTGGACTAAGATGGAATCTGCAAGCATTCAACTCAAAAGAGAAGACAAGATAATATGGGATCTAAATTAAATAAACAATCATGCATATGAGAGCCACTAAGCATTTTCAATATGGTCTTCTCGACCCCCGAAGGAAAGAAAAGAAAATAAAACTATTTACACGGGAAAGCTCCCAACAAGTAAAAAGAAGAACAAGCAATATTTTTGGGTTTTCATTTTAATTCTACTACAAGCAAGGAAATTAAACTAACTAATTTTTTTGGTTTTTTCTTAAGGTTTATCAAACACCCAAGAAGAAAACTAGAAAAATAAATTTAAACTATCATGGATAATACAATGAAAGAGTATGAGCACCGACGACTAGTGTGTCAACATGAATGTAAAGTCGGTGAGAAATACGTACTCCCCCAAGCTTAGGCTTTTGGCCTAAGTTCGTCTAATACCAAGGAGCGTCTGGCTGATATCCGTAGTTGTAACTGGGGTCGTACTGTGATGCAGCGGCAACCGCCTCCTGAGCTGTGGCGTGTTGGCGAGCTGCCTCCGCTCTCCCCTCGTGCTCAGCTGCTTCCTCCCTGGTGACAACATATCTTCCTTTTGCCTGATAATCAAAAAGGTGGGGAGCAGGAAGAGTAACATGGACGATGTTGCGTCTGTTATAGATTAGTCGATATTGGAGGAATTGCTCATTCCTCAGAAATTGATGACTGACCATAACTTCATAATCCAAATAAACAGGAGGTATCATCATATCCCCTTCTCGTGGGGCTATACCAAGATAATTAGCCACACGAGTTTCATAAATTCCTCCAAATAAATCTCCAGTTCTACTATTATTCTGCAACCTATGTGCAACTATTGCCCCCAAGTTATAACCTTTATATCCCAACACAGCACTCTTGAGGACACAAAGATCAGGGACACACATGTGACATGCTCAATCTTTACCATTAATGCATCTACCAATGAAAAGAGTAAAATAATGTATAGCAGGAAAATGAATGCTCCCTATGGTAGATTCTGCTATGTCCCTGGATTCTCCCATAGTAATACTAGCAAGGAAATCTCTAAATTCAGATTTGTGAGGATCATTAATATTACCCCACTACGGGAGTTTGCAAGCAGTTGTAAAATCCTCTAGGTCAATGGTATAAGATGTAACATAAATATCAAATATGACACTAGGGGAATTACGCGCACAGTTATATTTAAACCTCCACACAAAGGAATCAGTCAATTGATAGTACTGAGGACACTTATCTTGTAAGAAGTCCTCCAGCTTAGCATTACGCACATACACGTCAAATTCCTCCTTAAAGCCTACATTGACCATAAAATCATCGGATGGCCACTCACAAGCTCGTACATCCGCGTCCCTCGGTAATTCAACATCTTGCTCACGTATAGCAATCCTGGGCCCTTTCTTCACCGAGGAACCACCTTGGTACATTCTCCTAGACATAATTCTTTTTTTGAAAAAATTCTGAAATTTTAGTAACTTCAAAATAAAAGTGAATAAAACTTAAACAAGATTGATAGCAACTACTCCTACAAGTGCCTAGAGCCTATATCATACATTAGAATTGCTTGGGACCTCATAAATTTAACATGCAAGCTCAAGAACATGGTCACCTATGCAGCAAAAATTTGCAATGAATAAAGCACTAGAAAAAAAAATTGTACCAATGGAGGAGTCACATACCTAGCAACAATCTCCCGGAGTAGTTCTGTGGATGGAGCCTTGAGCAAGGAGATCAAAAATCCCAGCAAAATGAGCTAGAACTCGTACTTGAGTTGGATGGGGATTTTTTTGGGTAGAAGATGAATCGTGTGGGTCTTTGGCATAAGTGGAGGGGGCCACCGAGGCCCACGAGACAGGCGCGCCCTCCACTCTCGTGGCACAGTGCTTGCCCTCCTGCAGTGATTTCAAAGTGCCTAAAATCCTCAAATATTCCATTAAAAATCATACTAAATTTGCAGGGCATTTGGAGCACTTTTATTTTCGGGATATTTTTATTGCACGTATAATTCGTAAAAATGTATGATAATACTATTTTTGCTTTATTTATTCTAAATAACAGAAAGGAAAAAGAGGGTACAGAAGGTTGTGCCTTCTAATTTCATCCATCTCATGATCATCAAAATGAATCCACTAACAAGGTTGATCAAGTCTTGTTAACAAACTCATCCCGAATAACACGGAACCGGAATTTTTTTCGAATAACACTAAGTTACCTCAACGGGGATATGAAAATCCCCAACAATAAGAATATCATACTTTTTCTTGACAGTAGGTAGAGGAAATTCAAAACCTCCAATAATGATAGTTGGAACTTTTCCAATAGAATTTATGCTATGAACTTGAGATTATTTCCTCGGAAAGTGTACCATATGCTCATTACAATTAACATGAAAAGTGACATTTCCTTTGTTGCAATCAATAACAGCCCCTGCAGTATTCAAAAAGGGTCTACCAAGGATAATAGACATACTATCGTCCTCAGGAATATCAAGAATGACAAAGTCTGTTAAGATAATGACATTTGCAACCACAACAGGCACATCCTCACAAATCTTGGCAATTATAGCGGTTGATTTATCAACCATTTGCAAAGATATTTCAGTAGGTGTCAACTTATTCAATTCAAGTCTACGATATAAAGAGAGGCATAACACTAACACCGGCTCCAAGATCACATAAAGCAGTTCTAACATAATTTCTTTTAATGGAGCATGGTATAGTTGGTACCCCGGGATCTCCAAGTTTCTTTGGTATTCCACCCTTAAAAGTGTAATTAGCAAGCATGGTGGAAATCTCAGCTTCCGGTATCTTTCTTTTGATTCTAATGATATCCTTCATATACTTAGCATAAGGATTTACTTTAAGCATATCAGTTAAGCGCATACATAAGAAAATAGGTCTAATCATTTCAGCAAAGCGCTCAAAATCCTCATCATCCTTTGTCTTGGATGGTTTAGGAGGAAAGGGCATGGGTTTTACGAACCCATGGTTCTCTTTCTCTACCGTGCTTCCAAGCAACAAAATCTCTCTTATCATAACGTTGATTCTTTGATTGTGGGTTATCAAGATCAACAAAGCAGTTCAATCTCTACTTCATTGTTTTTGCTAGGTTGAGCATCAACATGAACATTATCATTAACATTATCACTAGGTTCATGTTCATCACTTGATTGTGTTTCAAAGATCAGAGATAGAAATATCATTGGGATTCTCAGGTGTGTCTACAGTAGGTTCACTAGAAGCATGCAAAGTCCAATCATTTTTCTTTTTCTTCTTTTTGGAAGAACTAGGTGCCTCTAAATTGTTTCTCTGAAAACTTGCTCGATTCTCTTAGGGTGGCCTTCAGGATATAAAGGTTCCCGAGTCATTCTACCAATTCTAGTAGCCACACTAACAGCAAAGTCATTTTTATTATTTAATTCATCAAGCAAATCATTTTGAGCTTTAAGTACTTGCTCAGCTTGAGAAGCAATCATAGAAGTATATTTTCTAATGAGTTTGAGTTCACCTTTAACTCTAGCCATATTATCACTGACGCGTCCTATCTCGAAAGCAATATTCTTTAACTCTCTACCAACATAAGCATTAAAACTTTATTGTCTAGCCATAAAGTCATCAAATTCATCTAAGCACGGGCTATGAAATTTAGTATAGGGGATTTCAACTTTATCATATCTATAGAGAGAATTTACCTTTACTACCTGTGTCGGGTTATCAAGACAATGTGGTTCTTCAATAGACGGTATATTAAGACCATGTATTTCTTCAATAGGAGGTAAATTCTTAACATCTTCAGCTTTAATACCTTTCTCTTTCATTGATTTCTTTGTCTCTTGCATATCTTTAGGACTGAGAAATAAAACACCTCTCTTCTTCGGAGTGGGTTTAGGAATAGGCTCAGGAGTCAGCTTAATTAGTTCAGGAATTGCCTCAGGAATTGGCTCAGGAAGAGTCCAATTAGTTTCATTAGTCAACATATTATTCAATAGTAATTCAGCAAAGATAGCTCTAGCAGCTTCTTCATTCATAACATAACCCTCGGGAACAACAGGCAATTCATAATCATTGGGAGAATTTTCATCATCACTATCATCAATAATAGCATCTTCAGTGATTTCATTCCCCCTAACTCTAGCAAGTTGTTCATCATGAAATTCACCTAATGGAAAAGTAGTATCACGCACGGAAGTAGTTTCATCATAAGTGTCATGCATAGCAGAAGTGGCATCATCAATAACATACGACATATCATAATTCATAGCAGTAGCAGGTTTAGGTGTCGCAAGCTTACTCAAAACAGAAGGAGAATCTAGTGCAGAGCTAGATGGAAGTTCCTTACCTCCCCTCGTAGTTGAGGGATAGATCGTAGTTTTCGCATCTTTCAAGTTCTTCATAGTGATCAACGGATATAAATCCCAAGTGACTTAGAGAATAGAGCTATGCTCCCCGGCAACGGCACCAGAAATTAGTCTTGATAAACCACAAGTGTAGGGGATCGCAACAGCTTTCGAGGGTAAAGTATTCAACCCAAATTTATTGATTCGACACAAGGTGAGCCAAAGAATATTCTTGAGTATTAGCAGTCGAGTTGTCAATTCAACCAGACCTGGATAACTTATTATCCATAGCAAAGTATTTAGTTGCAAAGTAGTATGATAATAAAGGTAACGGTAGCAAAAGTAATGTTTTTGGGTTTTGTAGTGATTGTAACAGTAGCAGCGGAAAAGTAAATAAGCGAAGAACAATATGTGAAAATCTCATAGGCAATGGATCAGTGATGGATAATTATGCCGGATGCGATTCCTCATGTAATAGCTATAACATAGGGTGACACAGAACTAGCTCTAGTTCATCAATGTAATGTAGGCAAGTATTCCTTAAATAGTCATACGTGCTTATGGAAAAGAACTTGCATGACATCTTTTGTCCTACCATCCCGTGGCAGCGGGGTCCTAGCGGAAACTAAGGGATGTTAAGGCCTCGTTTTATTAGAGAACCGGAACAAAGCATTAGCACATAGTGAATACATGAACTCCTCAAACTACGGTCATCACCGAGAATTATCCCGATTATTGTCACTTCGGGGTTGTCGGATCATAACACATAATAGGTGACTATAGACTTGCAAGATAGGATCAAGAACACACATATATTCATGAAAACATAATAGGTTCAGATCGGATATCATGGCACTCGGGCCCTAGTGACAAGCATTAAGCATAGCAAAGTCATAGCAACATCAATCTCAGAACATAGTGGATACTAGGGATGAAACCCTAACAAAACTAACTTGATTACATGGTAAATCTCATCCAACCCATCACCTTCCAGCAAGCCTACGATGGAATTACTCACGCACGGTAGTGACCATCATGAAATTGGTGATGGAGGATGGTTGATGATGACGACGACGACGAATCCCCCTCTCTGGAGCCCCGAACGGACTCCAGATCAGCCCTCCCGAGAGAGATTAGGGCTTGGCAGCGGCTCCATATCATAAAACGCGATGAAACTTTCTCTCTGATTTTTTTCTCCCCGAACGTGAATATATGGAGTTGGAGTTGAGGTCGGTGGAGGTCCAGGGGGGCCACAAGATAGGGGCGCGCCCCCAGGTGGAGGGGGCGCGCCCCCCACCCTCGTGGACAGGGTGTGGGCCCCCTGGTATTGATTCTTTCGCTAGTATTTTTTATATTTTCTGAAAAGTGCCTCCGTGGATTTTCAGTACATTCCGAGAACTTTTCTTTTCTACACACAAAACAACATCATGGCATTTCTGCGGAAAACAACGTCAGTCCGGGTTAGTTTCATTCAAATCATGCAAGTTAGAGTCCAAAACAAGGGCAAAAGTGTTTGGAAAAGTAGATACGTTGGAGACGTATCAATGGCCAGGATCGTAGCTATCGATTTGCTCTAGATGGCCAAGCGAGTCGGCCCGCAGTGCGAAGCCGTCGAATATGAAGATCTGTCCGGGGAGGAAGATCCCCCCTGGACTGCGTTGTTGTAGATGATTGATGGAGCCATCAAGCCTTCTGGTGACGACGCAGCGGAACTCTCAATGAAAGCACCAATGTCGTTGTCAAAACCGGCGGATCTTGGGTAGGGGGTCCCGAACTGTGCGTCTAAGGCTAATGGTAACAGGAGGCGGGGGACACAATATTTACCCAGGTTCGGGCCCTCCCTACGGAGGTAATACCCTACTTCCTGCTTGATTGATCTTGATGAATATGAGTATTACAAGAGTTGATCTACCACGAGATCGTAATGGCTAAACCCTAGAAGTCTAGATTATGAGGTTATGATTGTTGTGGCTAAACCCTAGAAGTCTAGACCCTTCGGTTTATATAGACACCGGGAGGGGCTAGGGTTGTACAAAGTCGGTTATAGAAAAAGGAATCTACATATCTGAATCGCCAAGCTTGCCTTCCACGCAAAGGAGAGTCCCATCCGGACACGGGACGAAGTCTTCTATCTTGTATCTTCATAGTCCAATAGTCCGGACCAAGTATACAGTCCGGCTGTCCGAGGACCCCTTAATCCGGGACTCCCTCACACATGGCGATGTGAACTATGGGTGTGAATCACATAGTGATGTGAACTAGATTATTGACTCTAGTGCAAGTAGGAGACTAAAGGAAATATGCCCTAGAGGCAATAATAAAGTTTTTTTTTATATTTCCTTATTCATGATAAATATCTATTATTCATGCTAGAATTGTATTGACCGGAAACGTAAAAACATGTGTGAATACATAAACAAATAATGTGTCCCTAGTAAGCCTCTAATAGATTAGCTCGTTGATGAAAGATTGTTAGGGTTTCCTAACCATACACATGTGTTGTCATTTGATAACGGGATCACATCATTAGGACAATGATGTGATGGACAAGACCCATCCGTTAGCTTAGCATATTGATCATTTAGTTTATTGATATTGCTTTCTTCATGTCAAATACATATTCCTCCGAATATGAGATTATGCAACTCAAGGATACTGGAGGAATACCTTGTGTGCGATCAAACGTAACAACGTAACTGGGTGATCATAAAGATGCTCTACAGTTATCTCCGAAGGTGTTTGTTGAGTTGGCATAGATCGAGATTAAGATTTGTCACTCCGAGTATCGGAGATGTATCTTTGGGCCCTCTCGGTAATACACATCATAAGAAGCCTTGCAAGCAAAGTGACTAATGAGTTAATTGCAGGATGATGTATTACCGAATGAGTAAAGAGACTTGCCGGCAACGATATTGAACTAGGTATGAAGATACCGACGATCAAATCTCGGGCAAGTAACATACCAATGGACAAAGGGAATTACATATGTTGTCGTAACGATTTGACCGATAAAGATATTCATAGAATATGTAGGAGCCAATATGGGCATCCAGGTTCCGCTATTGGTTGTTGACCGAAGAGGTGTCTCGGTCAAGTCTACATAGTTCTCGAACCTATAGGGTCTGCATGCTTAACGTTCACTGACGATATAGTGTTATATGAGTTATTTGGTGACCTAATGTTGTTCGGAGTCCCGGATGTGATGATGGACATGACGAGGAGTCTCAAAATGTTCGAGAGGTAAAGATTGATATATAGGACGATGATATTCAGACACCAGAAGTGTTTCGGAGTGTACCGTGTGGTCATCAGAGTACCGGAGGGGGTACCAGACACACTCAGGAGGTTAGTGGGCTTATTATGCCATTAGAGGGGAGCACACAAGCCCACAAGGGGTTGGCGCACCCCCCATGGCAGCCGCCCAAGTGGGGAAAGAAAAGGACGGAGGATTCGGCCTCCCCCTTCCTTCCTCTCGCTACACAAAATACACTTCCGTGATGACACAGTAGGTCGCGTTTTTTGTCATGCATGTACATCCATGACGATTTTATGACAGAATCAAGATAGTCATACCTGTGCTGTCATAGTAGTGTTCCATGACATTACCAAAATTATCATCACGGAAGTGTCCACTTCCATGGCGATAAATCGCGCGTCACAGAAGTGCTTTCATCAAGGGTGACCAACACGTGGCATCCACCGTAACGGAACGCCGTTCAGCTATCGGGTCAGGTTTTGGATCCGATAACCCGTTAACAACCCCGACCAATGGGGATTTTCCACGTGTAAAATCATCATTGGCTGGAGGAAACACGTGTTGGCTCATCGTTGGGACAGATGTCATCCACTCATTGGATAGAAGGTGCCTACGATACGTCGACACGTGGCACGGCCCAACAGAGGCCCATTCTTGTGAAAAGGACGACCCGTTTGACTTGGTCAAAAGGTGGTGGGCCAGCCCATGGAAAGCCTGTTAATGGCCTGTTCGCATATAGCCCATTTACAGCCCACTAACCCAAGGCCCATTACGCCCTATCCAAATTAGGCCCAGTAGCGTCATCTGGGCCATCCAATATGATTCCTGCCCATTTTCACTTCTGGCCCATGTATGGCCCATGACGTCTTTCGGCCCATATGAGGCCCTTTGTAACTCTTGGCTCATTAATGGCCCGTGGTGAAACTGGCCCGTAATGAACAGTGTATCACTTTACACCCATTAACGGCCCGTTTGTGAAACTGGCCCGTAATGAACAGTCTATCACTTTATACCCATTAACGGCCTGTTATTCCGTTGGGCCGTTTCCAATCAATGTTATCATTCGGCCTTCTCAGAGCCCATTAATTCTTGGGCTCATTTCCAGCATTCGTTTACTTACGACCCGTTACTGTCATTTTTCTGCTTGTGGGCCAAATTCAGCCCGTGGTTACAGTCGGCCCATTTGTTGTCCATTAATTCGTTGGGCTGTTTCCATAGTGTCATCAAATATGGCCTATTAACGATGGACCGTTATGGTCGGCCCATGAACGGACGGTTCCAACTCTAGCCCATTTATGGCCATAATGCGGTCTGTTATTGGCCCATGTTTGGCCAATCGATCATACGACCCGTATAAGGCCCACTGATGATACGCCCCGTAGAAGGCCCATTATTTCTACGGCTCGTAGAAGGCCCACTGTTTCTACGGCCCGTAGGAGGCCCAACGTCACTACAGTAAATATTAGCCCATGGTTATTGTGGCCTAGTTTTAAAAAATAGGTTATTGCAGCCACTAGCAAACCGCGGAAAAAGAACTGCACTGACTACAAGCAAACAAATAAACAAGACAACAAGGAAACAAATAAGCAAGCAACTTATGCTAGGCTATCACGGCTATTACACATATTACATCCACCAGGCATCAAAGTTCGCCACGGTGCAAATATAGGGAACAAAGCGACATATAAACACATGACAAAACAAGTCCAGAACTGAAACCACTTCAGAAGAGCTCAAGAAACAATATCCTGGGTACCCATAATGCTGGCAAGATGCTTAGCAAGCTTATTAACTTTCTCTTGTTTGGCGCTTAAATCATCCAACGCTTGCTATTGCACAAGAAAGTACACATCTGAATTCTGTAGGGACTTCCTCAGTCCTTCGGCTTCTTGCCGCAACAAAGCTGACTGATGCCTTTCAGCTTGTAGCTGAGACTGAAGAAGCCAAAATGATTCAGGCAGCGAGTTCGAAGAGCTTGTGCCAGCAGTACTGGCCATTAACGCGAACACTACATCAACGCAGGACTGTGGGGTTTTCTCACTGTCTACAAGATCATTTTTATCACCTTTCTTGGAGACCAACAGGGTTGTCTCACTATCTTGAACCTTATCTGCATTACTTTCTCTACCATTGCATAGTGGGGTGCTCTTCTCCAATATTCTGTATGCAAACTACAAGAGAAACAAGCAGACACATCATAGGTTTAGCTTGTAGTATACGCAACTCATTTTGGTAAACCAGTTCAGTAGTAAGGTGGACAAGATAACAACATGAAACAAACATATATCTATGTACTATGGTCACTGTATTGTCCATATCATTCTAGTTTATGTTGCCTAATCAAGATAGAGACACAGTTCAACTCATATATTTTTAAGACACAAAGACATAGACAGAATATACGTGTGAGAAACTACACAACATTGGCAACACTTGTAATGTGCATCACATGAGAACATAACTGTTTATACAACTTAAACTAAAATCAACATATAGCAAGAAGTTAGAACAACAATCCAGTTAAAGAAATAGGTTTAAAACATACCTGTTGCGCCATTGGAGTTTCAATTGGATTCTTCAAATTCGAAAGTAGTTGGTATGAGTAAATACAGAGATGCAACAGCAAAGGAGCATGGACCATAGCTACGGAATCTGACCTAAGAACAGTTACTCTTCTGCTTTAAACATGGAGTTTGGGTTAGCTGTGGTGGTTGAGGGAGTCCTGGATTAGGGGGTATCCGGACAACCGGACTATATACTTCGTCCGGACTATTGGAGCGCGAAGATACAAGACTCAAGACTCCGTCCCGTGTCCAGATGGGACTCTCCTTTGCGTGGAAGACAAGCTTGGCGATCCGGATCTTGTATTTCCTTCCTTGTAACCGACTCCGTGTAAACCCTAGCCCTCTCCGGTGTCTATATAAAACGGAGAGGTTGGTCCTTAGAAGGCCGATCACGATCACGATCACAATCATAATCATCATAGGCTAGCTTCTAGGGTTTAGCCTCTACGATCTCGTGGTAGATCTACGCTTGTACTACTCATATCATCAATATTAATCAAGCAGGAATTAGGGTTTTACCTCCATCGAGAGGGCCCGAACTTGGGTAAACATTGTGTCCCTTTCTTCCTGTTACCATCAGCCTAAGACGCTCAGATCGGGACCCCCTATCCGAGATCTGCCGGTTTTGACACCGACATTGGTGCTTTCATTGAGAGTTCCTCTGTGTCGTCGCTGCAAGGTTCGATGGCTCCTTCAATCAACGTCAACAATATCGCCCCAGACAAATCTTTGTGTTCGGCGGCTTCACTGCGGGCCAATTCGCTTGGCCATCTGGAGCAGATCGTCAGCTACGCCCCTGGCCACCAGATCAGGTTTGGAAACCTGAACTACATGGCTGATATCCGCGGCGAATTGATCTTCAACGGATTCGGACCTGTGCCAGGAGCGCCGGACGGTCACGATGAGCACGGCTTAGACCTGCTGCCGAACAATGCTCGGGATGTCATCCCTGCGGTAGGCCCGGACCTAAATCCGGAGCAGACCGCGTTGCCTAAGGACGGAGGGATGGACCCCGCCCTGCAGGCCGTACACTCATCGACAGTAGAGCCAAACACAGGCCTCGCCCCCAAAGAAGCCTGTGACACCGGTCTCCCGGACTCGTATCCGGCTGTAGGTTCCAGTCCGCGCTCTCCTGAGCCCGCCGAATATGGTAGGATTCCTGTAATGGAGTTCACTGCAGCGGATATCTTCCAACGCTCGCCCTTTGGCAACGTGCTGAACTCGTTAAAGTCTCTCTCTTTGTCAGGAGGCTCGTGGCCAAACTATGTCCGGCTCGAGTGGGAAGCAGGCGACGAAGGAATTCGATGCCCACCCACCACCTACTTCATTTCCACGGTCGACGATCTAACCGACGTGCTTGACTTCGACTCCGAAGACATCGACGGTGTGGACGACGATGCAGGAGAAGAACAGGAACCACCACTCACGGGGCGGTGGACAGCCACCTCCTCATACGATATATATATGGTGGACACTCTGAAGGAAGCCAATGGCGATGAGGCAACGGAGGATAACCCCTCAGGGAGAAAAGCAAAGCATGGGCGTCGTCGGCGCCGCTCCAAGCCCCGCCACAGCAATACTGGCCCAGGAGACAAAAACAATCCGGATGGTGCCGAAGAGGAATACAACCCTGATCAGCCTGTCTTCGAATAGGCCGAGCAGGAAGACGGGCAGGTCAGCCAGATTTAACAAAGCGACGGACGGATATCCGGAGGAGGACAACTACATGCCCGCTTCAAGACGAGATTAGCCTCGGCGACAGCGAGTTCGGGCGTGCTCGAGGACCCCGTCGGCAGAGGCGCTTCAAGCGTCGGCTTATGGCCGCTGCGAGGAGCTCTGAAATAGAAGCACCGCAACTCCAAGCTGATCAAGACCTGCTCACAGATAGATGGACTGAAGTCCTGGCAGCCGAGGAATATGGACTCGAGCGCCACACGGCTGACCGGCCACCTCGCGGCCGGGATAAAACGGCGTATCAGCCCGAATACCAGCCTGCACCCCCATGACAATACACTACGGCCCGGGGCAATAGGCAAGACCTGCAAAGATATACTGGAAAACAAAGCAGAACAGCCAAGATCGATCTATGGATCGCGGGGGCGCGCCCCAACACGCGACGATGACCGTCATGCCGGATACACTATCAACAAGTCCGGCCGGGGCGAACACAACCACCCAGAGCAATTCGAACTGCGTAGCCACATAGCCCGGCACAGAGGCACCGCACACCCCCTCTGCTTCACTGACGAAGTGATGGATCATGAATTCCCAGAAGGGATCAAACCCGTAAACATCGAATCATACGATGGCACAACAAACCCCGCAAAGATGGATCAAGATTTCCTTCTCCACATTCACATGGCCCGCGGAGACGATCTACACGCCATCAATTATCTTCCCCTTAAGCTCAAAGGACCCGCCCGGCACTGGCTAAACAGCCTGCCTACAAATTTCATTGGCAGTTGGGAAAACCTGGAAGACGCGTTCCTCGAAAACTTCCAGGGCACATATGTGCGACCACCGGACGCTGATAACTTGAGCCACATTACTCAACAGCCCGGAGAGTCAGCCAGGAAATTCTGGACTCGGTTCTTAACTAAAAAGAACCAAATAGTCGATTGTCCAAACGCCGAAGCCCTGGCGGCCTTCAAGCATAATATCTATGACGAGTGGCTCGCCTGGCACCTCGGCCAGGAAAAACCCAAGTCCATGGCAGCTCTCACGACACTAATGATCCGCTTTTGCACGGGCGAGGACAGCTAGTTGGCTCGCAGCAGCACTTCGGATGTCCGTGACAATAACGGCAAGCCACAGCGCAACATGCATAAGCGACAGAACAACAACGACAACACGGAAGACACGGCAGTCAACGCCGGATTCAGCGGATCCAAATACGGGCAGCGGAAGAAGCCGTTCAAAAGAATCAATCAGGGACCGTCCAGTCTGGACCGCATACTGGAACGCTCGTGCCAAATTCATGGCACCCCGAACAAGCCAGCCAACCACACTAATAGAGACTGATGGGTGTTCAAACAGGCCGGTAAAATAAACGCCGAACATGGGGGGCTGCAAGGACAAGGGGCTGCACAGCGACAATGACGAGGTGCCCCGGCGTCCGAACATGGGGGGACAGAAGAAATTTCCTCCCCAGGTGAAAACGGTCAACATGATCTACGCCACCCACATTCCCAAGCAGGAACGAAAGCGGGCACTACGGGACGTCTATGCGATGGAGCCAGTCGCCCCCAAATTCAAACCAGGGTCAGCTTGTCCGATCACTTTTGATCGTAGGGATCACCCTACCAGCATCTGTCAGGGCTGCTCAGCCGCATTGGTCCTAGACCCAATCATCGATGGATTCCACCTCACGCGAGTCCTCATGGACGGCGGCAACTGAACACGCTTTATCGGGACACACAAAATGGGCATCGACCCTTCAAGGATCAAGCCCACCAATACCACCTTTAAAGGTGTAATTCCTGGAGTAGAGGCCCGTTGCACGGGCTCTATAACATTGGAAGTGGTCTTCGGATCTCCGGATAACTTCCGAAGCGAAGAGTTAATCTTTGATATCGTCCCTTTCCGCAATGGTTACCACACACTGCTTGGACGAACCGCATTCGCTAGATTCAATGAGGTACCACACTATGCATACCTCAAGCTCAAGATGCTAGGACCGCGCGGGGTCATAACAGTCAACGGAAACATGGACCGCTCTCTCCGAACAGAAGAGCATACTGCAGCCCTCGCGGCGGAAGTACAATGCGGCCTCCTCCGACAAACCACAAATCCGGCGACGACAACCTCGAGCATTGTGAAGCGAGTCCGGAGCACACCGCGACAGGATCAGCAGGCACGCCAAGAGCACGACTAGCAGTACGGCCTCCGCTCAAGCCCAATCAAAGCAGCATCCGTGCCACGCGTACACAATTACACACTCAAACTACCATGGGCATAGGCGGAGGCGCAGTAGTAACTCAGTCAACAATGCGGTATAACCGCAACATACCTTCATAACCCTCCCTTTGTATCTTTCAGGATACTTCTTTCAGGCAGCCTCTTCAGAAGCGCCGGATGGTCGGACTTACACAGGAGAGAAAACCAAGGAGGCAACAGGCTTTGCGCACAGAAGGAAATACCCAGGTGGAATCTGTTCAAGATCGTTATACCTGTTCTATATACCTACATGCAGCCTGCCCTCGGATAGGACATGTTAAATAGTCCTATTTACCTCTGCTTAAACACACCCATTCTAAATATGCTTAAACGTATTATTTATCAATGGGAGATAATATATTGGTTCATCTTATTATTCCTATTTGTGCATTTTTCTACAAATGTTTATTTAATATTGCATCCGTACACCTTGGTACGATCAGTTGGCCAGGGGCTTCTTATGATGCCCCATAATACGACCAAACAAGTCCGAACAGTTTCAACAGTGCGGCACCCGAACTTATAGCACTATATGCATCAGCTCCGAATCAAGTCTTGGGTCAATAGTTGGGTTTGCCCGGCTCCCTTGTTTTGGTACCTTACGTTCCGTTATAACGGCTAAGGTAGCGCAGGGAGAACTACTGCGATTGTGTCCTGGTTCTTCCGGACGAGCACCTCAGTAGAGAAAGCCGAAAACTGATCGGCATGATGCGGCGAGAGCTGGTCGCTGTTCAAGAGGTCTTAAAATCCTTAAAGATTTTTTCCGCTTTAGGCGAGGAATCGGCCTCGTCCGATTTAGGCGTATATAGCGCCCCAATTTGGCCTTCCGAATTCTAGGGGCTTCGCCGAAATTTAAAATTGTATACTTCTATGGCTAAGTGAATTATAAAGCCGCATAGTCCGATTGCCATGTTCGCTGCGCCGGATACCTCCTTAAGGGACCAAAAATTTGGATCAAGAGTGTCCGGGTTTTTCCATGAACACCCGGTACTAGTTACGTGGGGGCGGAAGCCGACGACTGGCCTACTTTCAGCATTCTATAAACAGTCGCACAGAAGGTAATATTTTAAATCAAACAGTGCTACATAGCACAAGTAACTTCGTCTTTATATTACAACAACGACAAAAGTGCATTTACTCAAGGATCTTGTCCTTGGTACATTCATCGGCCACGAGACGAGCGCCCTTCATAACGCCATCATAATATTTCTCGGGATAGCGATGCGCCTTGCCCTCCGGCGGCCCGTCCTTCACCAGCTTTTCCGCATCCAGCTTGCCCCAATGCACCTTCGCAAGGGCAAAGGCCCGGCGGGCACCTTAAATGCAAACGGATCGCTTGATCACTTCAAGCCGCGGACATGCATTTACCATCCGCTAGATAAGGCCGAAGTAGCTCGTGGGTAGGCGCTCACCAGGCCACATCCGTACTATGAAATCTTTCATAGCCACTTCGGCCGCCCGGTGGAGTTCAACCAACTGCTTCATTTGGTCACTCAGAGGCACTGGGTGTTCGGCCCCAACATAATGGGACCAGAACAACTTCTCCGTTGAGCTCCCCTCCTCAACTAGGTAGAACTCCGCGACATCTTATATGCTGCGTGGCAGATCTGCGAATGCCCTTGGAGAGCTCCGAGTTCGGGTAAGTAAAAGAAACGCCTCCTGCACATGCTTGCTTTGCATAAAGAATGTCTTACCCGCCGCTATCTTCTTGGCCGCCTGGATTTCCTGCTGTGCCTTTTCGGCTTCGGCCTTGGCGTCTTTCACACTCGCAAGGGCCTTCGCAAGCTCAGTCTCTTTCATCTTAAGATCATGCTCCAAGGACTCGAACTTTTTGCCGAGCTCCTGGAGCTCTTGCTGTACCTCGCCCACTCTAGCATCTTGCTTCTCGTGCTCCTTGCGCTCCAGAGCTGCCTTGTCCTCGGCCTCGGACAACGCTTTCTTCAAGGACGCCACTTCGGTGGTGGCCCCTGTTACAAAGTCACGACGCTTTGTCGTTAGAATAACCAATTTCATCTATACTTCATTATATGTGAACGGGGTATCACTCACCTTTGTTCTCTTTGAGCTGCCTCTTTGTGAGGCTGAGCTCTCCCTGCGCTTGCTCCAGGTCCCATTTTAGTCCAGCGACCTCGGCTGTAAGGACAGCAGCGGCAAGCAGCACAACCTGCTTATTCACATACAGACTTACTATTAGACTCCTGCAGATTTTAATTGACCCTCCATTTGGCTCTTCTTTCCGAACACCAAACAGAGTATCAGCGGCTACTACCTATCGGGTGATAATTTTACATTTTTATTACTTACCTCAAAGCCCGTCAGGAGGCTGGTGCAGGCTTTGGTTAGTCCGCTCTTGGCGGTCAGAACCCTCTGAATCACCGCACTCATAAGAGTACGGTGCTCGTCATCCATGGAAGCGCCGCGAAGCGCTTCCAGCAGACTATCCGACGCCTCTGGCGTGACGGAAGTCATCGGCACGGACGGCTCGCCCTGCCTAACAGGGGGCCACCTGCCCGAATCCAGGACCATCGAAGGTTCCGACATAGTGTCCGGCTGAGAGCCCGACTGGTTGCGGCTCTCATCGGCACGATCCGCGGAGATCATGTACCCCGTGTGCCCGGCGTCTGGAATCCAGCGTTGGGGCGTCTCCAGAGTCACCTCCCCCTGCTCCGGGAGCCTTTGGGACAACACCTCCATGTCATCTGCAGGTCGAGGAGTGGTGGCCGTCGGGAGCGAGTTCATCTCTGAATCACTCATAGACCCATCCGAATACGATACCTCGGGATGGGCCCTGGCCGGACTGCATATATGTTCGGCGTTATAACAAGACTATGAAGCAAAGTCGCACTAAAGTACAATAGAGTGCGGAGACTTACGATCTCGCGAGGGGCTTCCCCCTGGGCAGCCACTCTTCATCACTATGACCGGCCGTGGTGGAGTAGTCCAGAAGGGACGCCTTTCCCTTCTAGGACGTCCTAGCCTCCCCCTCCGGGGCGGCTTTCCTCTTCTTCTCCTCCCCAGTGCAGGCAGGCAGAACCTCTTCAGAGTTTCCCCCATGCCTCCGCGGGAGGAATCTGCCTCGTCGTCTTCGGACGACGTGGGTATGACAGCCTTGCGCTGGGGGCCTTTCCCGGCCCTGGTCCGCCTTCCTAGGTCCCCCATCCTCTCCGGATGGGGCGGCCTCTTCCTCTTCTTCCTCCCCTTTGGGGGAGGAGTGTGCCTCGTCGTCCTCAAACGAGGCGTCCGGTACGACCTTACGCCGGAGACCCTTTCTGGCCCCCGGGGCCTTCTTTTTCGGTGCCTTGTAGGGCGCCGAGACTAGCATCTCCGTCAGGAGAGCGTTGGCTGGACCTTCCGTCAGCGGAGTCGGACAGTCAATCCGCTCCGCCGTCTCCACATAATCCTGATCAAATACACACAATGACTTAAGACTCCCCCATGAATATATTGGGAAGAACTGAATCCGGTGGTAGTCAAAAAACTCACCGGACGGGGTCACGGGGGGGCCGCGCGGCATGAAGTCCGCGGCCCTCGGATCTGGGAGGAGGTACTTCGGAGGCCTTGAACAGCGCCTTCCATGCATCTTTGTGCGTCATGTTGTAGAGCTTTTGTAGCGTCTGGTGTTCGGCCGGGACGAACTCCCACAGATTGAATACCCGTCTTTGGCACGGAAGAATTCAGCGGACAAGCATGACCTAGACCATGTTGACAAGCTTGATGTCCTTGTCCTTCATATTTTTCATGCAGTTCTGGAGTCCGGTCTGCTCTGCAGGTTCGCCCCAGGTCAGGCCCTTCCTTTCCCCAGGAGGTGAGCCGCGTTGGGGTTCCGGATCGGAATTCAGGGGCCCCCGCCCAGTTGGCGTCGCGCGGCTCGGTGATGTAGAACCACCCCGATTGCCACCCTTTCACAGTCTCCGTGAAGGAGCCGCTAAGCTAGGTGACGTTAGGCATTTTGCCCACCATGGCCCCTCCGCACTCCGCTTGCTGGCCGCACACGATCTTCGGCTTGATGCGGAGGAAGGCCTCGCACACGAGATAAATGCTGAGATGTTGAGGATGAAATTTGGGGCTAGATCATGGAAATCTAGCCCGTAGTAGAACATGAGCCCGCGGACGAAGAGATGAAGTGGAAATCCCAGTCCACAGACGAAGTGGGCGACAAACACGACCCTCTCATGAGGTTTCGGAGTTGGAGTGATCTGCCCGGCGTCCGGTAGCCGGTGCGCGATGTCTGCGGCCAAGTATCCGGCCGCCCGAAGATTCGTGATATGCTTCTCCTTCACGGTGGAGGCCACCCACTTGCCTCCTGCTCCGGACATGTTAGCCTGTGCGGAGAAGACTTGGGCTAGGGCGCTGGAGCTCGAGGAGGCAAGGGTGAGCAAAGGAGGAAGAAGGAGTGGGTAAAAATGGGGAACCCTTATCCCTTTATAGAGGCGACGAAAGCGGTGCGCCTCCCCACTTGCCCGTTGAGAATCTCTTACTTCCCAAGCGCCACGATTGATGGTGCGGTGGGATTACCCATACCCGTATTGATGAGAATCCCGTGATAAGGGGACACGATCTCTGCTTTGAGAAGACGTGTCAAGACTAACGCCTTGCAATATGCGCTATGGCTGGTTGTGGGAAAACGGTTCGAATAATGACCCGACCGTAATGACATGTCACGTTGTCTAAAAAAATTGTCAGCAGATTGCACTTGCGAAATATCATTCTCTCTACAGTGGTATGTGAAGATCATTTTTGCAGATGCGGGCACGATTTAAGTGTTCGATAACAACTTTGGATTATTTGGAGAAAGGAACCCGCCTTGCAATGCCGAAGACAAGACTGCACGCTGGACTCATCGTCATTGAAGCCTGGTTTAGGGCCTACTGAGGGAGTCCTGTATTAGGGGGTATCCGGACAGCCGGACTATATACTTCGTCCGGACTATTGGAGCGCGAAGATACAAGACTCAAGACTCCGTCCCGTGTCCGGATGGGACTCTCCTTTGCGTGGAAGACAAGCTTGGCGATCCGGATATTATATTTCCTTCCTTGTAACCAACTCCGTGTAAACCCTAGCCCTCTCCGGTGTCTATATAAACCGAAGAGATTGGTCCTTAGAAGGCCGATCACGATCACGATCACAATCATAATCATCATAGGCTAGCTTCTAGCACTACTAGGAAAAGGGTTATAGATAGGATTGATACTAATAGCGCACTGAGGAACCAGTGCGCCACTACTATATACTAAGGGCGCACCAGTCGGTGATGCGCCATTAGTGTGGAAGACACTAATGGCGCACCAGAGACATGGTGCGCCACTAGTATTAACTTTTTTTTTCATATTTCCATACATACTAATGGCGCATCATGTCGGCGCGCCATTACTGAATTCTAACTAGTAATGGCGCATGTCGATCCTGCACCATTACCGTATTTTTTATTCTTTTTTTGCAAAACTACTAATGGCGCACTCTGGCCAGGTGCGCCATTACTAGTTTTAGACTAGTAATGGCGCATTATGACCAGGTGCGCCATTAGTGTATATATATATATATTATTTTTTTACTTTTCTGCAACAATACTAATGGCGCACCACCTGCAGGTGCGCCATTAGTAACCAGGGTTACTAATGGCGCATTTGCTGCTGGTGCGCCATTAGTAACCTGGGACCCCAACAAGATATTTTGGACAGCCCCACACCTACCCACTCACTTTCCCCACTTCATTCCGTCCACCTCCTTCTCCAAGCTTTCAGCTGCCTCCTCCTCCTAACCTCATTTCCACCATAGATTCATCAAAATTAAGTGGTGAAATTACCTTTTTTTGATAGGTAAGTAAGGGGAAAGCTATCTTCATGATGAGACCTACTTTTTTTCTCCCTAGCTCGCTCCAACAACGTGCACATGCACTTTTTGTGGCCTAGCTAGATCTATGTATGTTTGTGGTGTTGCTTGTGTTTGTGGTGTTGCATATATGTTTGTGTTTGTAGGTACCGGTATTTGAAATGCGATAGTTGCCAATATTTTGCCGGAATGTTGATTCATTTCCGTTTCGGAGAGTATTTTGGCACTATGCATTCTTTTTGGTCCTATTTTTAGGGAAGGTCATGCCAAATTTTTTCTTGGTTCTAAAATATCGTTGTGCTCTACCCATGACGACCATGGTCCGCCACGATGACCGAAGGCATCGTGAATAGGTTTTTGAGCTCCTTGAAGGCCGAGGATGCTTCAAAAGAACGAGACGAAGATAAGATGTCCGTGTCGAAGATGCAAGTCAAGAGCCTTATTGCGGACCCGGATTCTCGGCAGGTGCGGGACCACCGCTTTTGCGTGGTTTCATGGATGGCTATCGGTGGCAAGGTGCTGAAGATGACTATGAAGTCGTCCATGGGGGGGGGCGGGCGAGAAGACGAAGAATCTCCAGGACATGATCACGGCGGTGATGCTGTACACAGTCATCATGTAGAAGATGTCGTACATTTTGATGAGGAAGATCAAGACGAAGGGCATGATCATGAAGATGAAGATGCCGGAGCAGACTACGATGGAGGCTGGGTACAGGACCCTCATATTCAAGAGCTGCTTCTCAAGCAGACGGATAATGCAAGAGCTGCCGCTCGAGAGAAAGCCAAGCTGGATCAACTGGAGATAGATGCGGTTACTCCATTGTATGAAGGATGCAGGCCCGAGGATACCCGCTTTGAAAGTAACGCTCATGGCTCACGGAGATGAAGGTAAAACACAAAATGACCGACGCGTAGCTTCGACGAGAACATGTCATTACAGCGCGAACGTGTTCCCAAGGGGAACAAGTGCCCGACCAGTTCGAGGAGGCGAAGAAAATCGTGTATCCTCTGGATTTACCGCACGTGAAATACCATGTGTGCATGAACAATTGCATCATTTATCGGGACGAGCACGCTGAGTCTACCATATGTCCGTGTCTTGGCGTCACTCGATACAAGAAGAGGAAGAAAGCTCCTCGAAAATCGGTGTGGTACTTTCCGATCACTCCTCGTCTGCAGCGGTATTTTGCGGACCCTAGGGTAGCAAAGCTCCTACGTTGGCACGCGGATAGGGAGGAGAATAAGCGGGAAGATGACGAAAATGATCCGGAGATAAATAAAAAAGACAAGATGCTGAGTCACACTAAGGATGCGAGCAAGTGGCAAGCGTTGAACTTCGAATACCCAGAATTTGGGAAGGATCCAAGGAACATCGTCTTTGGCGCGAGCACCGATGGAGTCAATCCGTTTGGCAGCGGAAGAAGCACATATAGCACCTGGCACATGTTTGTGTGGATGTACAACCTTCCCCCATGGTTGTGCATGAAGAGGAAGTACATTCACATGAGTATGCTAATTGAAGGACCCGAAACAACCGAGAACGACATCAATCAGTATTTGGGGCTGCTGAAGGAGGAGCTAGACACGCTGTGGAAAAGCGACAGCCAATACATGGGACGTCGCAGAGAAAGAATATTTCCCTATGAGAGCCGTGACCGCTCACGACGGTGCACGACTATCTCGATTCACGGATATCTCATGGGGCAGGTAGTCCACGGATTTTACGGATGCGTAAGGTGCATGGATGACACAACGTATCGCCCGACTAGATAGAGATCCGGGTCTTGAAAACCGTGTTCATGGGACATCGAAGGTGGCTTCGCGACGATGACCCGTGGAGGAAACGCAAGGATCTGTTCGATGGTGAAACCGAACCCCAAAAACGCCCGTGTACGAGGAGTGGCGAGGAAATAGACGAGCTGTTGAAAAATTGGAAAGACTGCCTGCCGGAAAGAAGCAAAAGGCGCCAGAGCCGGAAAGCGAAAAGCGCGCCAGCCGCTGCTGAAGGTATGGAAAAGCGAGGTCTGTTTTCTAGGACTTGCCGTCTTGGAAGATCCACCGTGTGCCTCACAGCCTTGATGTCATGCATATCACGAAGAACGTGTCTGACGATGCTTGGTACCCCTGCTCAACATGCCGGAGAGGACCAAAGATGGGCGAAAGCAAGGGCAGACTTGAAATCAATGGGCATCGTGCAGAGCTTCACGCTAATGATGATGATGATGATGATGATGATGATGATGATGATGATGATGATGATGAGGCGAAGCGGGACACGTAAAGTCGTCGCCAAAGGCAAAAGGCCAAGAAGACCGGAAATGACTACCCTCCCGCGTGCTTCACTCTAAGTCGAGGAGATCGAGCAGTTTTTCACCTGCCTCCTCGGAGTAAAACTTCCTTCTGATTCTGCTGGGAAGATAAGCAGATACCTAGACCCAGCGAAGCAGAAGTTCAGCAGGATGAAGTCTCACGACTGTCACATGCTGATGACGCAGATACTTCCAGTTGCAACCCGTGGGATCATGGACGCGCACGTCCGTGAAACGCTATTTGGCCTATGCAACTTTTTCGACGTCATCTCTCGGAAGTCGATTGGCGTGAGGCAACTCAGAAGGCTACAGGAAGAGATCGTGGTGATACTATGCGAGCTTGAGATGTACTTCCGCCCGCATTCTTTGACGTTATGGTGCATCTGCTGGTCCATATCGTGGAGGATATCATCCAACTCGGGCGACGTTCCTGCACAAAGATGATGCGTTCGAAAGGATGAATGGTGTCATCAAAGGATACGTTCGCAACATGTCACGTCCAGAGGGAAGTATAGCCGGGGCTTTTCGACCAAGAGTGCATCTCCTAATGCACGAATTATCTAGGCATTGAGAACCCCGTTGGTCTGCCCGTCAACAGGCACCTAGGCAAGCTCGCTGGATGGGGTCACCGTGAGGGTCTCCGCAAAATGCATGTCGACTTCGAGGGTCGACTCGCCGACTTTGAAAGAGCAAACCTGGTCGTGCTACAACACATAGACGTGGTTGATCCTTGGGTGGTAGAGCACAAAACCTTTATTGAGAAGACGTACAATGACCAAGGCCAACAGAGGACGGACGGAGATATAATCAAAGAGCACAACTCATGTTTCATGCGTTGGTTCAAGCAAAAGCTTCTGTCGTACCCTTTACATGAGGATTCTTCCGTGGAAGAACAACTCATATTCGCCTTGTCACAGGGCGCCGAGCACAACCTGATGACCTATGAGGCATAAGATATCAACGGCTACACATTCTACACCGAGGACAAGGACATGAAGAGCGATGGTTATCAGAACTCCGGGGTAACGATGGAATCCTACACCGGCAACGACAAGGACAGATACTACGGAAGGATCGAGGAGATCTGGGAGCTGAGCTACGCTGGAGAGAAGGTCCCGATGTTTTGCGTGTCAGATGGGCCAAGAGCGTCCTAAAAGAAGACCGGTATTTCACCACCATGGTTATACCCGAAGCCAAATCCAAGACCATGGCATAAGCGTCATCGCGAAAAATGAGCCATGGGTACTGGCTTCCCAAGTGGACCAATGCTTCTTCATTACCGACCCGTCAAAGCCCAGTCGTGTTGTCGTGAGGAGATGCAAAAGGAAGATCATCGGAATGGAAGGAGTAGCCAATGAGCAAGACTTCGACAAGTACGGTGACCCGAAGATCGAACATGACGACGACGATGAAGTAGCAGCACACACCACAAGAAGAAGCAGGACAACCTACCTAAAGGACGTCTGTTCCACAGAAGAACTCCATTTGTGAAAAAGAAGGGCAAGAAGATTGTGAACAGATAGCTAGCTAAGATCGATTGTATTTAAATCGTAGTCTTCATTTCTCGATTGTATTTCATGGGCACTTTTTGATATCATGAATATTTTTAAATTTCATGGACACTTTTTGATCTCGATCTCGATCCCACCCGCACCCTCCCCCGCTAGATACACCGCCGCCGACGACCCACCGTAACCCTCCCCCGCTAGCTCCACCTCCGCCGACGACCCACCGCAACCCTCCCGCTAGCTCCACCGGGCGCCCGACGACCCACCACAACCCTCCCGCTCCCACCGCCGACGAGCACCCCCCGCACCCTCCCCCGCTCCACCACCGCCGACGAGCACCCCCGCACCCTTCCCCGCTCCACCGCCGCCGACGAGCACCCGCCGTTTCATATTCATATTCATTTAAAAATAATAATAATAAAGTGTAGACTACAATTGTTGTTAAACAACAATTATTACTGTTTTTATAAAAAAATATTACTGTTTCATATTCATATTCATTTTCTAAAAATTATTACATGCAACAAAAAATAAAAATAAATTACTTATGGCGCACCTCTGGCTGGTGCGCCATTGCTATATGTAATTTTTTTTTACTAATGGCGCACCTCTTCCTGGTGCGCCATTGCTATGTAAAAAAAAAATTACTAATGGCGCACCGACTGCGGGTGCGCCATTAGTAAGATTCCCCCCTAGCTAATTCCTCCTCTCTTGAGATCCCTTCGTCCCTCTCCCTCGCCAGATCCACTTCCCACCGCTGCCCGACCCACGCCCGCCGCCCGCCCAGCGCCTCTGTCTCCGCCGCCCCCAGTCAGCCCCTGCCCTGCCCCCATCGCCGTCGGCTCCCAATCCACCCCCTCCCTCGCCTTCACCGCACCCACCCACCCCCTCCCTCGCCTTCCCAGCCCTCGAAACCCTAGAAACCTGCCGCGCCTCACCGCTCGAGCTCCACCGTGCGAGGCGACATGCAAGGCGGCTAGCGGAATCCGCTTCAACACCGGGCCAGCGAGCCACGGAAGCAGCGCGCGATGGCGCTCGACCCCTCCACCCCCCTCCACCTCTTCTTCCTCGGGGAAGCAGAGCCGAACTCGCCGCTGTAGACGTGCTCGCTCACCCCCAGTAGACGTGCTCGCCGTTGTAGACGTGCTCGTCAGGGCCTCTCCTCCGACGTCACCGGTGAGCCACCGCGCCCTGCCCTCTCCCTCTCTGCTCCTTCCTCCTTGCCCTCTCCCTCTCTGCTCGATCCCCTCTCTTCTCTGTCTCCACCTTCTGTTCTTGCTTGTGAGGTGTTTGATAAAATGTCAATTCAAACGATTGATGCAGCCGCGTCCACTGGAGCACCACGACCGCGTCTGCAACCTCGTCTCTGCTCCATCGCCGTCTACGACCTCGTCTGCGACCGCGTCCGTCGAGGTGAGTTCACCAAAATTCAGTAGTGTGTGCACCAAAATTCAGTGTTGTCTGCATTTTGGTTGTAATCTGGGTTAACTATGATTTTTCCCTTTTTTAGCTTTGCTATTATGAACATAAACAGTTGGTAGCAATTTCAAGTGATATATATGTGGTACATTGCCATTAATGAAATAAATGGAATCATTCATCTCATTCCATGCATGGTCTGTGTATGATCTTTGTCAAGATTTAGTGTTTTCCTTGTCGCAACTAATCTTGCGGAAGATTCTAGTTAGAAGTTCCTTTGCAATACTACATTCTTCCAACTAATGCAAGCAAAATCAGAGAAGCCACTCCTTCTAACTACACTAGAGATTGTAGTTAAGTTCTAAATAATCACCCACTAATTGCACCCTTCTAATTAACTGCACAGGAGATCCACCCCTGTAACCACTCCAATGCATCAACAGAGAAGTTTGCTACATGATTGCCATTATACTCCTTGCTGCTAGTTGCATTATTTCTCAGTGCTACAAATGTGTTTAACTTGTAGCTTCTAGCTTAAGTGAGTAGCCAGTACTTTAGTGAGTAGCTTAACTTGTTTAAGTAATCGCCCGATTAGTAATCTTGATATTAAATGATGCCCTGAAATGATGTATTATGTATCTTTAGCATGATCTGTTTCACATAATAAATGATGCCTGAAATGAATCCTTGTGTAAGTGAAGGCTTGCTATGTTATTGCAGCCACTGTTTTCTGTTTCCTCATTTGGATTACTCAGTTATTTAGTTTATTATTACTTGGGAACAGATCTTGTGAGAAAAAATGATTATCTGCATTGCATTGTTAAATGTTGTACTAGGAAGTGACATGGAGCGGTGTAGTGGCATGGCCATTGACCTATGGTCGGCATCTAGACAGCACACACATATATCTGAGAGGCACATTGTGGTGCCGCTTTGTTTCTGTGATCACATTGTGGTGCCCGCACATTTGCCCCATCATTTCGTTACCCTTTCTCCTGAAATGTTGATTAATTTCTGTTTCAGTTGAGAATGGGGCACTCCTAGGTCAAGAAAATTAGCAAAGGTCATGCCCAATTTTCTTGACCTTGAAGGTGCCCGATTCTCAACCGAAACAAAAATTAATCAGTATGTATCTTGACATTAACCAACTTTCTGGACACATCCCTCGACAACTAGGTTATCTTGAGAACTTAGAGGAGTTGTGGCTTTGCTACGACACACTAACAGGTTCCATCCCAAACTGCCTAGGACTTGGACCTAAGCAACAACACACTAACAGGTTCCATCCCAAAACACCTAGGTAATATCACAAACATCTCTAAATTGTTCCTTGACAATAGCCCCAGTTGTGTATTCCCGTAGTAATCGTAGTCGAGCTTAACTTGTTCAAGTAATCGCTAATTAGTTATCTTGATATTAAATGATGCCCAAATGATGTATCATGTATCTTTAGCATGATCTGTTTGAGATAATAAATGATGCTTGAAATGAATTATTGTGTAAGTGAAGGCTTGCTATGTTGTTGCAGCCAGCTATTTTCTGCTTCCTCATTTGGATTACTCAGTTATTTAGTTTATTATTACTTGGGAAAAGTAATCTGTGAGAAAAAATGATTATCTGCATTGCATTGTTAAATGTTGTACTTGGGCACAATACCTTTTCATCCATCATTTACACTGTGAATCCAATACCGATTGCCCATGCTGATTATTTCACTTCAAATAGGCCACCTAGTGGCACAAAGCTCCATCGTAAATGTAATCAAAGCGGTGTAGTGGCATGGCCATTGACTGCGGTGGCATCTAGACACCACACACATACATACAGAGGCACATTGACTATTACTATGGCAAGTATCTTGTGTCAAGTACTCCATGTGTTTTTGTTGGCAGTTTATCATGAAATTGCAGGTACCCTGAGAGGCCCTTGAGTTTGCCGGAATGTCGATTAACTTCCGTTCCGGCAAATTCGGGTACTCCATATGTCCTATTTTTAGCAAAGGTCATGCTGAAATTTTTCGTGAATTTTAGCATGACTTTGCTAAAAATAGGACCTTTGGGGTACTTGCGACTAATGCATGGGCCGAGGAATCTTAGTACTTAGTTAAGTAGGATCAACTGCCCCGCCATTCTTGCTGCATTAAACCATAGGTGGCAATAGAGCCAAGTGATTAGGCCCAACTTAGAATTCTCCTTAGCATCGATAAACCATAGATGATAAACCCAACATAGGTGGCAATAGAGCCAAGTGATTTGTGCCAAGTGATTAGGCCCAACCTAGGGTGCCTCGACTTAGGCTTTTAGGTGCCTCGGCATCGACAAACCCTAAATGATGAAAGCTTAGGCTTTTAGGGTGCCTCAGCGTCGACAAACCCTAAATGATGAGACCATGATCTTGTTCCATGACAATAACCAACTTTTTGACCAAACTTTTTTCCTATTTAGAGCAAAACATGGCCCACAACGATGAGGCCGGTGGTTCGGGCGGCAAGCAATTACGAGCTGTCCCAGGAGATGGAGGAACAACCTCACCGCTATGAGGACGCCGTGGAAGACACCGATCCTGACTACACAACCCCTAGTGGCGTCGGGGATGACACCACTGATGGTGCCGCCGAGGATGCCACCACTGATGATGGCGGCGCACACACAGATGGCAGCCAACCGAAGAAGCAAAGGAAGGACCTGCGCCCGAATGTGCTCCGCACCCTCAAGGAGGAATTCACTCAAGTGGACTCCGACGGGAATCCAACGGAGCCCAAACATATAGTCAAGGGGTACTCGCTTCAGCTCGGGTGCATTCTCCGGAGCACCGTCTCGATCAACACCGATAACCTTAGGAATAAGGACCACGGGAATTTGCGCAACCTCCTCTTCATGAAGCTGCACGAGCGATACAAGTTCCCCGCCGAATTTGAAAACACACTCCTCTCAGGGAATAAAGTGAACAGTGCCACCCTCACGAAGATGAGCACGGCCCTGTCTACTTGGAGAAGCGCGGTGAAGAGAATGATTGAGAAAGGTGATAGTTATGAGAAGATCAAGGCGAAATATCCTTTGATGAGCGAAGATGAGTACAAGGAGTTCAAGATCAAGTGCGAGCAAGCGCAACCTCCGAATCAAGTCGATTGGGGAAAGAAATGCGGGAGTTGAACTTAGGGGAACACAAACTCGGTCCCGGCGGTTACAGAGTGGCGGAGCCTATATGGGACAAGAAGGACGCAGAGTGTGCCGAGCAAGGCCTACCGCCGCGCTTCGAGAAATACAACGGTAACAAGTAGACCAGGAACTATGTCAGGGCCCAGTACAAGGAGGACCCGATAACAAAGGGCGCTTGAGCTTGTTCTGGTAAGGAATACACCCCCGCGTAATTAGCTCCATATGGTTGCACTCTAATTAATCCCCAATATTTCTAAATGGTTCACGTTCCTTTCGCAGTAACACCGAAAGCAGATGGCGGGGTCGTCTCGTAGCTCCCCTTTCGACACCCCTTTAAATAGGGCGTTGAACATAATGAAAAGCAAGGATAAGCTCACTAAGCCGACGTCACCGGTCGTGTGGCCGCAAAGGCTTGTCCACAAAATGGGGTCATACTATACCGCTGGTGTGCGGAAGGAGAAAAAACAAGCTCGTAAAGCCGACGCGAGGTTGAAGCAATCAAGGCACAAGTGGCGCGGATTCCGGAGCTTGTCCAAGAGCAAGTGGAACAACAACTGGGAACGAAGCTCAACGCCATGGTGCCTACGTTGATTCATGGGCTTTAGACGTGGATTGCGGGCGGCCAACAGGGGCCTCCCCCGGTTCCCAGCTTCACGGCCAGCAACTCGCACAGCGCGCAGGCGGCGCCATTGGTGTCTCCGGCGGCGCCATTGGTGTCTCCGGCGGAGGCGGTATTCGTGTCTCCGGCGCCGGCACGGGCATTGGAGCTTAATGCACCCGGGTGTACGCCGGCCGGCACCTCGCCAGCAAGCGCCCCCTCCGTCAGTTGCACGCCCGCCGTTGGCGGTGCCTCGACATTAGCCGAGCTCGACGGCATCACGGTAACTAAGCCTCTCGGCCGATGACTTCATCTCCTTGCCTTTAATCGGGCATCCTCGACGCCTCGTACATGTTTTCGCAGGCACCGCCGACGTTCCTTGCACTCTTCGCGCCGTGGGCGCCGAGTTGGTCGATGTCGCCAAGGGCAGAATCGTTCAACCGGGCAACCCCATGTTCCACGGTAATCCGATGCCACCCACAGTGTATAGGGTTGAAGTGGTTCGGTTGCTGCCAGGCTGCGACGAGCTATTACCTCCAATTCGACCCGCTGGGGCCGACGAAGAAGATGAGATGACCTTCAGCGCCTACGTAAATTGGCCCCTGCTTTGGCCGAAGAGCCAGATTAGTTTGGGGGCGGGGGACACCACCCACGCATAAGACCGCCCGATCGTGCGGCGCCAAGCCATGGCAAGAACGCCGCCGCTACCGGACCTGCCGGACATCCCTATGTCGGACATCCCTATGGCACGGGATCCGGACAGCCCTATGGCACAGATCCGGACGGCAGCGACAATGACGACGGTACATTTACCAAAGTCGATAAGTACTTTGCCCAACATGGGTACACTGACGAGTTTTGCGGGCCTCTTTCTCAAGAACACAACCAAGACGACCGCAATCTAGCTGGTACGGCGGAGAAATCCAATTGCAACAAAGCGCCGTTGCGGCGTTCAGTTCTCGAGAGACGCCTCCAGCTCCCGCCTTCACCGAGCCTCGAGATAGCCGAGGTGCGAAATATTATCAGCCCCAACACGCTCAAGAAGGCGGTCTGTAAGCAGAACTAGGTCCCATTACAGGAGATCAAGAAGAAGGGACGGAAACGAAAGACTAACAAGGGCGCCGGTGCGAGCCAGCCGGCACCTAGTTCGATCCGTGCTCAGGACGGGCCACCTTCATCTAAGGATATCTCGAGGAGGGTGCATGTGGCGGGTAGGGCGATGCTACCGCCAAATATGGTGAATGCTGCAACCGGTGCTATACGGTGTCTGCACGACAGTGTTCTTTCTTTGGAGAAGCGGCGTCTCAGAGAGAAGGATGTGGCATACCCGGTTTTCGTGGCCAAGGTGCCAGAGGGCAAGGGCTTTGTGTATGGCGACATCGGGGTACGATCATCCTGCGGTTTGATGACATCTTTGCTATGTTTAACCTTCATCCGCTGCACTACACCTTCGTTCGGCTGTTTTTCTTTGAGTATGGAGATGCGGATCATTAGAGACAAGACCCCGGACATCGTGATAGTCGACCCCTTCTACATGTGTGCCAAGCACTTGAGCAGCGTTGGGGACCGCCAAGTTGCGAGTTCACACCTCGAAGGCGTCATTCTGGCAAACCCAGATAAGGCTAACTTCCTTGTGGCTTACTTTCCCGAGTAAGTCATCCCTTAACCGCCCCGTAACATATGATTTCTTAGATTTCGATCGTTCTTTTTTGTTCTAACATTCTGTGTTCTGTGCGGTGACACACATTGCACACTCATCCTCTTAAGCCCGAAATATTCCATGGCCACGTATTTCGACCTGAACCGTAACTCCAAGATAGACTACACAAATGTCAAGAAAGTTCTTGATGATGTTCTCCCCAGCTACGCCAAATCTGGAGGCACCTTCACCAGGACTGTTCGTAAGTACGTCAGGCACATGTTCTCACACAATACGAAGTTCTGTTGCGTCAAGCAGCCGCCTGGCGGTCAGAAGGATGCCTACTACGCCCTCCATCACATGCGGGCGATCGTAAGGGACCATCATCAACTTCTGCTACCAGATAATCTCAAAGATTAGGCCGCGAACTTGTCGGCAATCCGGGGCGGACCTCAGACAAGAATTCTTTCGCATCGAGTCGGACTTTGCGGACATCATCCATCAAGATGTCCTTCATACGTCGGGGCAGTTCTTCCTCAGATATCAACCGTCCAACAATTAGATAGATGAAATGCTACAAATGCAGGGTGACAACGACCGCGATTTCATGACCATCACGACGAATGGCGGCTTCATCCACGCCTCTGTCCGATGAGTCGAGTCGAAAGTAGTGATGTGTAGTTCAAACATTGATTGGCTCATGTTGTAATTAAACTTTAATGAATTCGTATGTCTCTTTGTTTTGGACAGTCGTTCAACTTAGATGTAATCGATGCTATTTATTAGTAGGACCATGAATCATGCTATTAATGTCTTGCTTTTCTCTTCCGATCCTTTTGTTGCATACTTACATATTGCTTATGTATTGTCTATTGTTTGGCTTGTGCATAGAGATGCCGTCGCATGTCGTGTACAAGGGTAAGGTTCCCGGAGTCTACGACGACTGGGAGGAGTGTCGGAGACAGGTTCACATTTTCGGCGGTAACAGTTACAAAGGGCACACCACTAGGGCGGAGGCCGAATCTAGATACGCCCGCTATCTAGCAGGAGAGAGGAGGGAGCGTTGGAGGAACCGGATGAAGACCAGTTTGATCGCGATGATGCTCATCGTGATGACCACAACTCTCTTCTATGTGATGGTAGTTTAGATGATCGATATCGACCTGTAATGTGAAGAAAAACTCGATACTCGCGGTCTTGAGACTTGTAATGTTTTATCTTTGTTTGGTCTTTTGAATTCGGAGACTAATATGATGAATTGTATTCGGATAATCTGATGTTGCTGTGTGCTGCTGTATTCGATGAATCTGATGTTGCTGTGTGCTGCTGTCTATATTCTGTCCAATAATATATTCTGTAACCTGTGCAAAAATCAGAAAAGTAAAAAAAACAAATATTCATACTAATGGCGCATCACCACCAGGTGCGCCATTAGTATGCCAAAGGATACTAATGGCGCATCAACATAGCATGCGCCATTAGTATGACAAAGCACATGCTTAGGTATGCCCCGGAGGCACACTAATGGCGCATTGTGTTACATACTAATGGCGCCTTGCTTGGTGCGCCATTAGTATATCAGATACTAATGGCGCACCAGTGGTGCGCCATTAGTAAAATATACTAGTGGCGTGCTACTAATGGCGCACTGGTAATGCGCCATTAGTAGGCAAAACCAGTGCGCCATTAGTAGGCCTTTTCCTAGTAGTGTAGGGTTTAGCCTCTACGATCTCATGGTAGATCTACTCTTGTACTACTCATATCATCAATATTAATCAAGCAGGAAGTAGGGTTTTACCTCCATCGAGAGGGCCCAAACCTGGGTAAACATTGTGTCCCTTGCTTCCTGTTACCATCAGCCTAAGACGCACAGATCGAGACCCCCTACCCGAGATCCGCCGATTTTGACACCGACAGTGGTCTTCGTGCTTTGGGCACTACACTAGCTTTACAAACTGCTCGTGTGGGGGTACTTTGTGGTGGACATGGTGCTTTGTCAACTAGAAGTGGGTTACTATTCGTTGGGGTTGCGGTTAGATGGGTTGTAGCTGGTTCTCTGCCCAACGGTGTAAGTGTGCAATCTGGAAGAGTCTCGATTATGTGTGGTGGGGCTAGTTTGTGGGCCAGTACAACCATGGTTCTATTTGCATCGACGGGTAGCACTGTCTTTTGTTAAGAACGGGTTTTTGCTCCCTTAGATACTGCCATCACCCCCTCCAATTCAAATGGCTGATAAACAAGAAAAGAAATTGAACGTCTGAGACATTGTATGATAGACAGATGTGGTAATTCACATATATGTTGTCTAACCAAACAGGATAGCATGACACAATTTCACATATATGATGTCTAACTAAACAGGATAGCATGACAAAGTTTCAGATATATGATGGATAACTTACCAGGATATAATGGCATAATTCAACATATGATGAGTACCTAAACTGGATGACATGACAAAACTATATGATGTCTTTCTAAAATAGGTTGGGATGAAATAATTCACATACATGTTGTCTAAGTATACAGGATGGCATGATATAATTTACATAATTGATTCATATACTAAGCAGCTGGCACTCGCATGTATGATCTCTAAACTAAGCAGATGGAATTCAATATTGTGCATATGATGTCTAAACAAAGCAATGCAACTCAGGTGGGATATAGGACTGGTCATCTGTCTCTGAATCCTCCTGTGAGGAGATCTCTGTAACCATCGAGATATATGCTTCAACATGTACCATTGCCTGCTCTGAAGACCTTGTTTTCACTCCATATTTTTCCATAACCGGCTCAAATGGCTGATACACATGAAAAGTAGTTCAATATACACAGATTGTCGATAAATGGAATACGTACTGAAAAAAAGATGGCATGAGATAATTCACATATATGGTGACTGGCTACATGGCGGTGCATAACTCACATATATGATAACTGGCTAAAAAACATGGCATAGCATAATTCACATATCTGATATAGAAAGCAAACAGGAGGCATTCACACAAAGCATGTCTAATCTAAGCAGATGGCATGGCAATACAAGACACCATATGCATGATATGAGAAATATAACCAAGCCAAGTTAGAGCATGCACCTCGGGGGATCTGTTGGTCATCTGTCTCTGAATCCTCCTCTGAGGAGCTATCTGTAACCAACAAGAAATCTGCATCGACAGGTAGCACTGATTGCTCTGAAGACCTTGTTTTCACTCCATATTTTCCCATGACCGACTCAAATGGCTGATGCACAAGAATAGTAGATGAATGTATAAACATTGTTGACAAATGGAATACATTATGGAAAAAAATATGGCACGGTACAATTCACATATACAATGACTGGCTAAACTGGATGGCATTGCATGATTCACGTATATGATGCCTGGCTAAAGAAGATGGCATTGCATAATTCCCATATACTCCCTCCGTTCCTAAATATTTGTCTTTTTAGAGATTTCAAATGGACTACCACATATGGATGTATATAGACATATTTAAGAGTGTAGATTCACTCATTTTGTTCCGTATATAGTCACTTGTTGAAATCTCTAAAAAGACAAATATTTAGGAATGGTGGGAGTATGATATAGAAACCAACAGGTGGCATTCACATAACGCAAATCTAAACTAAGCTGATGACATATAAGATGTATAATGTAAGCAATGCAAGGCGCCATATGCATGATATGACCAACATCAGCAGGCCAGGTTAGAGCAAACACCTCATGTGGTAAACAGGCGTGGTCGGCTCCTTCTGAATCCCCATCTGAATAGTTATCTTCCTCTGGAATACAATCTAGAAATGCAGGTGGGGGGCCCACTTCCCCCACCATGGAGCGGCGTCTGCATGACATTATATTCCCACGCAACGGTCTTCTCTTTTTCTCTACATGTTCAGTACGATCGTGTACAATATCTGACATGCATAATAAAAAATGGTTAGCTTTTGTAAGGCCTAAGGGGTGCATGAAAAAATCAAGACTGGTGGTAGCAAACGAGTGAATGGATCCAAAACTAATGATAGAAGGTGGATTATAGCTTTAGTTTAAAAGGATAGACAATGGATCATCTATTGTTTGTTGCCCACCCAACATGAACCACATAGAAGACCCCAGATGAACCAGATAGTAGACATATACTAGTCGTTGCTGGCTCGATATGAGACCCATGGGCATTTCAAAACTCAAGTTTGAACGATAAAGTAGCAGGCAATAATAACCGATGTATAACATAAGCAAACATGAAAGACTGCGACCTCTCTTCCGGAACTGTAGTCCTCGTGTTCATCTCGCTCGATCGATGATGGTAATGCAGTTGGCGTGGCTGCCGGCAACGGGGAAGATGATCTGAGGCGGCGAAAGGAAGTCTGCAGGGGGGATCTCTGCTGCAGTGAATGCTTCTATCGATGGTGCACCTCAGGTGGGGTGGATGACGGCACGGCAGGAGCAGGACATAACACACAGAGTTTTCTTTGACGCCTATCTAAAAATGAAGTAACTGTAAGGGCTCCTTAGAATTGGAGGATTCTATAAACGCAAGGACATGAAAGACACAGGAATAGGATAGGAATGCACGTGCAAAACAGAGCATTTGGAAACATAGGATGTCAGTCAACCTGGGTGTTTGGTTCACATGAATTGGAAGAACACAAGAATGGAGAAACATGGTCAAATTAAAGTCAAACCACGTGAAAATGAAAAAAAAAGAATCTTATTATGCCAGTAATGCAATTAGTTCTATTCTTCATGCATATTGATTTGAAAAGGACGTCCAAGTGAATAAAATTCCTACGTTTTTTCTTCGAAAGAGACACCAAAGGAAAAAAATCATCCAGTTTTGCTTTGCTCCACTCCTTCTAACAGATTTGCATGAATAGTAGTTCCATAGAAAAGGATCCCTGAGGGATCGACATGAATGCAGAGTAACAAAGTGATGCGACGAGTGTACAACCTCTTTGGCATAGCCTTGTGGACCTTAGGATCATTGGGTTGGACGTGGAGGATGGTGATGCTGGTGTGACTGTCGGGGGCGGGGAAGAAGATCCGAGGCATCTAGAAACGGCGCTGAGGTTACTGCTCCGTTGTGATGGACGGTTCCATCGTTGGAGCAGCTCCGGTGAGGTGTACGACGACGAGTCTGAAGCAGGACAAGACAGACAACGTTAATCTGAAGTGGGACCCTAATATCATCTGCAATAGATGATGTAAAATACATCATGAAAAAGTGCTAGATGTAAACGCATCAACAAGCGCTTACGGCCGCTCCGACAGATCTTTGTAAGTACTGTTCACTCGAACTTAATCGAAGAAAATGAACTTTACAGTTGAAACTGAATTTTACTGTCAAAACTGATTGAACTAGTAGCAGAGCATTGCAATAGATGTTTAGGGCGTTCGAGCACTAGTAGCAGAGAAGCAGTGATCTAAATCAGCAGATGCTCGAGCAGGGAACGCACTAGCAGAGAGAAAGTCGTGCAGTAGCACCGCGAGCGAGTGCTAAAGCAGCAACTCCTGTAGCTGCCGGAGGTCGTGCAGCAGCAGCAGCAGCGCAAGTGAGAGCAAGAGTAGAGCAGCAGCATGAAAGAAAGCAAGAGCAGTGCAGCAGCGCGACCGACAGAAAGAACAGAGCCGCAGCACGAGCGATAGCCGGAGTAGCTTCAGCTAGTGCCGTTGTGGAAGTCGCCGTCGAGGAAGCAACGACATGGGGGAGAGACGCCCTGGATGATGTGGTCGGAGACAGTGCCGTCGATGGAGACCCGCCATGTCTGCTCGGTATCGAGCATCGGCAGCCCCATGAGATCGAATAAAAGATAAAATGCGGCGGTGAGTGCAGAACCTCCTTGGTGGCGCCGAGTTAGCCTCGGCTTCATCGGAGGTATTGGTGAGGGTGCTGCGGTTCTGGTGGGGCCGGTCAAGACAGCGCTGTGGGGATTGAGGTGGCGCGATAGACGAGGTGAACATCGGGGAACCTCCTTGGAGGTGGAGGACGGGACGGCTAATCTGGCGGGATAACGAGATCGACAACGGATCCTCATCCGGTGCGGTGGATGAGGGACGGCGAGCTGTTGCGGTGGACGACGTAGTCGGGGAAGAGTCTCCGGCTGGGCGGCGGTCGGGAGGCCAACGGAGGAGCGTGGGGTTTCACGGGTTTTGGCGGCCTCGGTGTCTGAATGGGGCGAAGGGGTGGGGAGCCAAGCTTAGGGACGCGCTTGTCTGAAATGTCGGGTAAGTTACCAGCGTACCCCCACCGGTTTTGACACTGCGACATGGAGCTTCATTTCCGGCTGAGGGGTAGAAGGGGATTTCGCGTGTCTTGGCTGCGGGACCGATTTCCGATGAGGAGGGTGTTCTCGCGCGCGTCAAAATTTCGGGATAACAAGGCGCGGCGCATGTTGAAGAGGCGGGAGTTTCAAACAGGTGAGACAAAAGATACTCGAGCTTGAAAATTCCAGGATAACAAGGTGCGGATTCCTTGTTCGGCAGACCAAACTTAACGTGTAAAAAAACAATTCATACAAGACACAAGAGAGTCATGTCCCCTTTTACTATATTCCTATAGATGCCATTGAAAAAACTACAAGAAAAATGTAAAAAAAACGAGAGAACAAGATTACCCTGCACAGTAACAAATCGATTTGCACTTCCCTCAACAACAACAAAAAACAAGTCAATTCCCACCAAAAGAAAGAGTAATGTCCCTTTTTACATGATTACAAATGCCAGGATCTCAAATTCCAATTTTTGAATCCACGTTATGTTGAATTCGAATATATCGTTAGGTGACCTTGCAGTTTATAATTGATGTAGTCGTACATTTTGATCTTCCATCACATATGAACATTTTACTCCACCATGTGAAGATATATACTGTCGTCTACCATATGGACTAAATTTGAATAAACTTTCCTTATTTGAATATGATTGTTGTCAAGTTATACAATAATTTAAATATTATATTGATAACAAAAGACATGCATATAACAGTAATCATATTTCACTATGAACAACATGTACCATACGCTCTCCAATTCAAATATTTGTATCCATTTTATGTTGAATTCAAATCATAGTACATTATTGGTCTCGGTAGCGAGATGTTCGGGATAATCTAAACCCTGTTTTCATATGTATAATTTTTGGCTGAATTGCGACAAGTTTTGGTATAAGCTTCTTGCAAAACCGGAGATTATCTCAACAAGCCTCATGGTTCTGAGAGGGAACATGTCACCTTTGTGTGCGAAATGATATACGCTGCATCCCCCTTGATTTTCTTTACAGAGGCAACATAGAACTATATTAGTGCCCTGTTAAATTTTGGAATTATTTTGGCTTCGTTTGGCCTTTTTATACATTAATTGAGTTTCTGGACTTTTAATGTGCATAATCTAAATATGAATTGCATGCACATACTCCGGTGCACCAAAGTTGGTTGAAAAATCACATGTGCGTCCTTGGTTGAATTTATAGGTCTCATGGAAGAAATGAGAATGAAATTCAAACATCTGGCTGTCGTGACTCGGCCGAGAGCATCAAGAAACTTAAATTTGAAATTCATGTAAATCCAAAACTCGCCTGGAAATCATGAAACTTGGCATGGTGTCATGTCATGGCACTAACATGTCGTGGTAAAAAAATTGGGCCGATTTGGAAGCTCGTGGTTCTAAGAGGGAACGTGCCACCTTTGAGTGTGAAACGATATACGCTACCACCCCCCTTGAGTTTCTTAACAAAGGCAACATAGAACTACATGAGTGCCCTGTTAAATTTTGGAATTATTCCGGGTTCGTTTATCGTTTTTTATACATTAATTGAGTTTCTGTTCATTCAATGTGCATAAGTAAAACTTGAACTACAAGCACATGCTCTCGTGCACCAAAGTTGGTTGAAAAATCACATTTGTGTCCTCGGGTGAATTTATAGGTCCCATGCAAGAAATGAGAATAAAATTCAAACATCTGGGCATCGTGGCTCGGCCGAGAACATAGAGAAACTTGGTTTTAAAATTCTTGTAAATCCAAAACACGCCTGAAAATCATGAAACTTGGCATGGGTGTCATGTCATGGTACTACCATGCTGTGGTAAAAAAATTGGCCGAATAGGAACATATTTTGGTATAAGCTTCTTGCAAACCGAAGCTTCTCTCAAGAAGGTTCGTGGTTCTGAGAGGGAATGTGCCACCTTTGAGTGTGAAACGATATACGCTGTCCCCCTTGAGTTTATTTAGAAAGGCAACATAGAACTACAAGAGTGCCCTGTTAAATTTTGGAATTATACTGGCTTCGTTTGGCCTTTTTACACATTAATTGAGTTTGTGGTCATTTAATGTGCATAATTCAAATTCGAACTACAAGCACATGCTCCCGTGCACCAAAGTTGGTTGAAAAATCACATTTGTGTCCTCGGGTGAATTTCTAGGTCCCATGCAGAAAATGAGAATAAAATTCAAACATCTGGGCATCGTGGCTGGGTCGAGAACATTGAGAAACTTGGTTTTAAAATCATGAAACTTGGCATGGTTTCATTTCATGGTAGTACCATGCCGTGGTAAAAAAAATTGGCCGAATAGGAACAAATTTTGGTATAATCTTCTTGCAAATCGGAGCTTCTCTCAAGAAGGCTCGTGGTTCTGAGAGGGAACGTGTCACCTTTGTGTGCATAATTCAAATTTGAAATACAAGCACATGTTCTAGTGCACCAAAGTTGGTTGAAAAATCACATATGTGTCCTTGGGTAAATTTCTAGGTTCCTTGCAAGAAATGGGAATGAAATTCAAAATTCTGGGCGTCGTGGCTGGGCTGGAAACATTGAGAAACTTAGTTTTTTAATTCCTGTAAATCCAAAACACGCATAAAAATAATGAAACTTGGCTTGGTGCCATGACATGGCACCAACATGCTGTGATAATTTTGTAGTCCGATTTGCGAAGGCGCACACAATAACAATCAACAAAGTCATTTTGGAACAAGTGTTGTCACGTTACAATCGGAAACACAAGTATTATTGAAACCGTGGGCGTTCTATTTACTACCATTTACGTGCCGCCACACATCCCCATTTTTTATTATCTAGGAGGCGCCATGCAGGGTAGCTATTTGAGTACGAGAGGCATGCTATCATACCCCTGCGCGTGCTTATCAGGAGGAGAGCCCTTTGACCTCCATCTGCCGTCCACCTCTCTCCCAAGGTCTCCATTAATGGGACTCGAGCCTTTGTTTAATGGCGTGGCTATGTCTCACTCGACTGAGATTTAAGAGAGAAAAAAGAAAATCTGAAAG
The DNA here is from genome assembly GCA_021605145.1 of Aegilops bicornis. Lineage (NCBI taxonomy): Eukaryota > Viridiplantae > Streptophyta > Magnoliopsida > Poales > Poaceae > Aegilops > Aegilops bicornis. The sequence continues at coordinate 29,104,801 of CM038671.1, read as the reverse complement.
CACGGCTCTTGATGTAAGATCCGACGGAGCTATATAGCATCTACTGTGACTTATAGCAAGACTAATGAATATATAAGGACGATTAATTGTCTTACATAATTAGAAAGATAATTAAAAAAGCCACATGCGGCTACGCCCAAAATACACAAGGGCAAAAGAAGAAGGAAGACAAGGATCTGGCTCGCTGATCTCTACTTTCTTGATGCATTGCTGCAGGCCGCGGGAACTAGTCTCTGCGGTAAGCGGTGATGAGCTCTTTCGTGTCCTCAAGACGCTACTTGAGAACATACACGGATTCCTCCACCAGCCATTGGCGCTCGATGCGGAGCATGTCATTCTCGTCCATAAGTTTCTTGGCGATGACGTCGGTCCTCTTCAACAAGGCACTGGTCTCCTCCTGTTGGTCTGCACTTCGGACGATCTTCGCCCTCAGCAGGTCGCGCTCGGCTCGGAGCCTCTCATTGCCCTCCCTTAGTTGTCGGATGACGCCGGTAGCCTGTTCAAACAAGGCTTTCATGTCGTCTTGCAACTTCGCCCAGCCGGAGATCTGATCCATCTGGCTATGGACGATCGCATGCATGCGCCTGTAACAGTCGTCGCCTACCCGCAAGAAATTTTCCCAGTCCGCTGCCGTGCGGAGGGACATCTCTGCTGCATTCACAGCGCGGCGGGACATCTCTGCTGCTTCCGCGGCACGGCCGGACCAGTCCGCTGCATCGATAGCGCGGCGGGACCTCTGCACTGCTACTTCCGTGTGGCGGGACATGTCGGCTGCTTTCACAGCAAGGCTTGACATCTCTCGTTCTTCCGCTTCCATGCTCGCCTCTCCCTGGTGGCAATCTCTCGACCCAGAACTCACACTGGCCATGGCAGACGCAAGGGAAGGATGTTGATGACTTGTTTGTTTTTGTGGATGAGGAGTTGAGGAGGAATGTGCAGTCATCTTGGCATACTAGTATTTATAACTGAGTACTAATACGCTCCTAAGTGGGAAACCGTTTAGGTTGTGATTGGTGTGAACAGGTTTGCAATTCAATATAGCGTGGTACTAATACGCTCCTAAGTGGGAAACCGTTTTGGTTGTGATCGGTGTGAACAGGTTTGCAATAGCATGGAGTAATTTGGAATGTGACGAGATGCAAGCTCAAAATTTATTGACGGTTCTAGTTTCTAAGTGCGGCACTATTCCCGGATGGCATTATGTGGGCACTTGTTCTCGGCCGTGGTGTAGCATATGCCATGGTAGTTCATTTTCTACTGCTGTGTATGTGCAATAACTCGCACCGTCGTATACATATCTTACGGTTAATGGGGCGTTCGACAGGAATAGCGGCGTGGCGAGCTATAAGCTACTCTTTTTTCAGCCGCATTAAACCTATCTCTCGGGACTTCTCGCACGCACAATCGTGCCACCCACAAAAACTTGTACTCTGACTTTAGTATGTTATACACGAAGAGAAGAGGTGCACGCACGCACTCGTCCTCTCACACACGCGTCTATTTTTCTCGAAAAGGAGGATGATGACCCCCCGCCTCTGCATCTGGGAGTCACACACGCATCTGTAGCTACGAATTGTAGAGATCTCAACCATCCGATTGGCTCTATCATGGATGTACCTATATACTAAAACATGTCTAGATACATCTATATTTTGACAAATGGAAGGCATGTATTGTGAAACGGAGGGAGTGCTTGTCATCAAAATGGATAAAAAGGGACGTATCTAGAACTAAAATACGTCTACATACATCTCCTTTTATCCATTTTGATGACAAGTAGTACCTCTTACCCAAAGGAACTTTGTATCCAACAGACACAAAATATCCGTTTGACTGTTGGAAATTACTGATCTGATGTCGAAGTAATTGCTGCATCGCCACCAAAACCCACCATTTCTTAAGATAAAGTAGACCATGGTAATCCCTATATTAGCATATTACTAACATAAACAGAAGGCACTGTAGAAACATTTAGGACGTGAGCTTGTCAATCTGAATGTGGAGGGACACCAGCTTAGCCCCGGCCAGTAGCTTGGGTGGAACTGTGAAGAAGGTCAGCTCCTGCACGTCGACATCGTCGGGATCCTTGCTGCTTGTCACCTCCATTTCCACCTTGACGGTTTCGGTCGTGCCTTTGGGCTCCCCCGGCAGGCCGTTCGCCCATAGCTTGGCCACGTAGTGCGGCAGTGGGGACGCCCCCGCTCTGATGCAGACGACCGACACAGCGATAGGCGCACCGATGACGAGCACGCCGCCGACCAAGAAAAACACGCGGCCGTCCTCCTACACGAACAGCAAGAGCCGTGGCTCCGACAGTGGCACTTGCAGCTGGAGCACCTTGCCGTACTGGATCCTGTGCACGGGCATGGGATGCGCGGTGCTGATGTGGTGGTAGAGTGCCGGCGGCGGGCCTTCGTAGCCGCAGATGGGCACGGGGCATTTGCAGGGCGTGAGCGGACACACGCTCTGGTGATCGGCGAGCTTGTGGTAAGTGATAGAGCCCACAGCCTTCGTGCGGGCACTCCACCCTCACCGACGAAAGGACGGCGTCCACCGCCGTGTTCCGCTGGTTCCCGGGGCGCTCGACGCGACAGTCCGCGTAGGCCAGGTGCCCTCCCTTGCACTGCAGAAATCAATCGAATAGCACATCAATCAAGAAACCTGCACCTTCCTCAATCAGCCGAACCGACGAGGTGTATTCGAACCTCATACACTGGAGGCATCGAGGGGCGGAGGCACAAGGGGAAGTGGAGCATGGTGAGGTCCATCGAGAACTTAGAGAGCTCCATCGTCGGGTCCGGTTCCGTCTGCATGATCTCGCCCTCCTCGTGCACAGCCATCTCTCACTTGGTCTGAGGCATTACAAAGCTTTACCGTCACATATTTTATACTACTTCAAGGTGCATTAAATCAACACATGCAAATATCAAAAGGAGAGTCACGGCATGCATGCATGTGTTGTAATTAATGCATCAGTAAGTGCAAATTATTGAAATATATCGAGTGCAGTGCTTTGATGTGTCGCGTCAACTCGTACATCAACGAGAAGTTTGATTATCCTCTCCCTCGTGGACTTAACTACACCTGCCTTTGGCTGTATGACAGGTTGGCCACCCACCTGTCATGCCCACCTGTCATACACGCAAAGGCAGGAATGTCCCTCCCTCTCCCATGAGCGTGGTGGCTGGCAAGACTAGGAGAAGCTTTCGCTACACACTCTCCCTCCCGCACGCGGTGGACATGCAGCAGTTCAATCGGTGTCAGATGGCCAGAAGCGTACTGTAGTACTCCTCCAGTGCAGTAGTACTCCATCATTGTTCGACTTCCCAAAGAGGCGAAAAGCCAAGCGCAGCTCGGACGCTCGTGTGGCAGTTTCATGTGTAGAGTAGTCTAGGATAGCGTGTATCGTGCCTGTAATCTTAAAATCGTTGGGGACGACTCCATGCTATGTGGCCGTCTCGAAATTTTTAAAAAAAATTAAAATAGTCTTCTGGCCCTACCTGTCACCCTGGTGATTGTAGTTTGCACGCTCATCTGGTCAAGACAGGAATACATATTTTAATTTGTGGTGGTAAATGTTAGAGGTTGCAGCAAATATATTGTACATTGCGGGTCTTTCAGCCAAGTTTAGAGGCAAGCATGTGGGGCCAGTGCTATGATGTGTCGCGTCAACTCGTACAACGAGGAGAAGCTTGATTTTACTACTACACGCCTTCTCCCTCGCCCATGCGCGCGGTTGCTCGCAAACGAGGACATGTTTTTGCTTATAGTACTTCTACAACAAGCTATCCCTCTCGCTCGCCGTGGACGACATGCAACAGTGGATTCAACACTGTAGAAGAAGTAGTAGTATCATCATAGTTCGTCTTCTCGAAGAGGCGAAGAGCCAAGCGCAACCCGAACGTGGCAGTTGCGAACATTGGAGCACGCATATAGCCAGGCTCTTGCATGAGACAAAATTGCTATGTGAGCACACTATTGTACTAGTACGCATAACTACTTGCTAGTATAGCCCTATAAACCAGAAAGGAGTATTTGCCCTTCTAGAGATTTCAACAAGTGACTAGACTACACCAAGACGGAGTACATATGGAGCAAAATGAGTGAATCTGCACCGTAAATAAATACCTAGTTCTATCGTTTTCCTCTCCGAGGTGCACAATATTGAGTATACTGACTAGTCTCTTTTTGATACGCATTTACGTTTTTTTGACACAGTACAGACACAAGAGCTCATATACACACGCATACACTCACCCCTATGAACACACACACGCACGGCACTATCATCTTGAAATTTATGAAGTCATCATAGGCACCTCGTCATCGACAGGAACGTCTCCTGACACGCGATAGACGCGAGTGGCAGTCGCCTCCATAGATGCTTGAATGCCAAGGAGGGAGAGGGTAGCGGTTCCCGAGACGTTGAACGGTCAATGATGCATCCTCAATTACATGCAGAGGGAATTAATTGGAGAAGCAGGATAGATCCAGCGCGATGTGAATGCAACAGAGTTTGGAGTCTCATATAATAAAGGCGCCCCACCACTCCAATCCATCTACTCCCAAGTCTCACAAGAACACGGCTCACTCCAATCCAAGACCAAGTGACCAGAAGCCAGAAGCACCTATGGAGGCGATGGACGCGAGCGGCAGTTGGCTATGCCAAATCATCCAAGGCGCCGGCCTGCGGCCCCGCACCGTGCAACATTTCTAGACGGTGCTGGCGACCGCCGGCATCATAGCCCTCGCCGACGCCGGCTTCGCCTCTCGCATGGACGACATGATGGTCAACTCCATCCGCAAGTTCACCGCCGTCAAGAAGCACGCGGACGACCTTGCCGTACTGCTCCAGCCTGCACGCCCAGGCTCCTTAGCCTATCACCCTCATCGGCCTCCATGGTGACGAACTCTTTCAAGCCCTGGTGGCACTGTAGGTGCCGGAGGTCGTGACGAAGAATGTGCACCTCGAGGCCGCGCTCACCGCGCAGTGGCTCCCCATGCAAGAAACCGTCGACCTACACATCCACGTCTACGAGGAAATAGTCTACATAGGCCACTACAAGGCAAGTGAGGACAGAAAGACGTGCCTTCTTCCAGCGGCTGGAATCTTTGGACACCATTGTTCAGAAGCACGTCGACATGTCCACGAAAGCCGCTGCTACTTAGGCGCTGTTCGGTGGGCCGGCGCCCTCAGTCGAGGAGGTGGACGTCGTCGATGGATGCATCTCTTCTTCTTGTCTCCTGTAACCAGCACTGCATCGCCTTGTGGCCTTAATGTTTTATTAGTATAGTACTCCCTCCGTTCCCAAATATAAGTCTAAAGATTCCAGCAAGTGACTACTACATACGGAGCAAAATTAGTGAATCTTCACTCTAAACTATGTCTACATACATCTGTATGATGTATTCCATTTGAAATAGTATCTAAAAAGGCTTATATTTAGGAACAGAGGGAGTATATGGCATTTTTATTCCAGTCATAACGTTTTCACTGTGAGGTGGGGCCGCAGTTGAGCAAACCCCCCCTTCCCACCAGGCGTTGGCTGAGTTTAGAATTAGAAGAGAGAAACGAGGGAGGAGAGCTAGCTGTAGCACAGACGTTGTTGTCAAATGGGACTCGTGTTGATAGAATAGGAGTACTGAGAACTCGTGCCTCTTTTTTTTAGGAAAAAATTAGTCGTATGTCTAGTACCACTAGTTGGGTGCGTGCGACCTATAGCTGTCATCACTTTAGGTCTCCTTTTTGAACTGCAGCTACGCTTCACAGTACATATTTTTTCATGTATTTATCCTCCTATATGTACTCCTAGGCTATTTCCACGTGCTCCCATTCACCGACATGTGGGACATAGAGCATCTGGGTCGTAGTGCATGCACGACTCGGAGCATATGCTGGGGTACTTTACATTTCAGACCTCACGAATTACATGCAAACCCCCGCAGAAGAATAAATAAATAAATGAATTACTACATGAAATCGGATTATTTTCGTAAAGACCGGAGCACGTTCATTAAATTTTGGACATAACACATTTATAAAAAATGATCGGGCCTAAACCAGTCTAAGGGCCTCTTTGATTTTACCGCAAAAAGGGCCTCTTTGATTCGCAGGATACTGAAAACACAGGAATGGGTACAGTATGATGGCGATGAACCGAGACGAGGAGAATTCTAACTCAGTTAGAGGTTAGAGTTAGATTCTAACCCTGAACTAACTTTAAACCAAAGAGGTGTATGGATGGCAGGGTTAGATTGACAATAAATGCTCTTTCTCAATCATTTGACTACTTTGGACCCTATTTCCTGCCGGATTTGGTGTGGTCTGCTCTTCTGTGGCCTCCTCCCGCTCACAATTGACATAAAAGAACCATCTTTACAAATCAAGCATGCAAAACATGATAAATTTTTACTTTGTCCATACAAATGAGATATCCGACTTAAACATACAAGTCTTCAATCAAGCTTCACAAAAAAAACACTCCATGAAACAAAGCATGAGCTAACTCATCACGGAAGTCATTCATGATAGGGAGGTTGCCCGGAGCCCCTCACGCACCGAGGGAGGAGCTCGCCATCGTCGCTCTGGAGGAAGGCTCTGTAGAGCCCAAGCCCCGAACCCTCCTCACGCCGGCCCTTGCGAGTTGAGGTCGACATTGGCATGGGTAGCAGGGCCGCTTGTCACGATCGGGAACTTAATCTTTGGGCCTCTAGAAATAATGCAAGCCTGAAACTAAAATACCTAGAAAGGTGAACTGAATCTTTGGGCCTCTAGAAATAATGCAAGCCTGAAACTGAAGTACCTAGAAACATGAACTGAATCTTTGGGCCTCTAGAAATAATGCAAGCCTGAAACTGAAATACCTAGAAAGGTGAACTGAATCTTTGGCCCTCTAGAAAGATTTATAACCTCCTCAAGCAGCATCAAACAATTCCATGCGTGTACCACAAATCTATATCAAGTTTGATAAGGATCAACTTTCCAAATCAGAATTACCGCTAGAGCAAGCAAGATCAATGGTTTGGCTGTGAGACAGAGAAGAAACGAACAAACTCACCCCTCTTGCGACCTCCCTGGTAGATGCGCCGCCGCCGCGCACGACGGAGGGAGAAAAACGACCGGTAAAGGGGGAGCGGGACAACCTTCAAAGGCCGGAGGGAGAGGGCTGCCGGAGTAGGGCGGCGGAGGCCGGAAGGAGAGGACGGCCGGAGGAGAGAGAGGGCGAGCGGCCGTATGGGGAACAGAGAGGAGTTGTGCGAGAGGGGGGAGCGATCTGGTGCGGGCAGGGGAGATTTTTTTAGTTATCTTTTAGTGGGCCCGAGGATAACTAACCCAATTAGAACCTCTCCACCGGGCTAGTTTTTTTAGCTGGGTTAGAGCAAACTAGCTCAAACTAACCCCTTGTGTTTCGATAATTTAAGGCTATTTCAACCCAAACTAGCTCTAACTCAGGGATCCAAACAAAGAGGAGTGTTACTGTACATGCTACAGTGTGGACCGTAGAACATTGTTTTTTATGGCCATATCACCACATTGTTTTCTACTGCTGGTTCACTGGGCTACCGTGGTTCGCACTGCTCGTTCTCTGGACTGCCGTGGTTCGCACTGCTGGTTCACTAGGCTGCCGTGGTCCGCACTCCTCCGACCTGAGTAGTAGTAGTACTAGTATATACGGCATCATTCTTTGCTCCTTCTTACTACTCCGACATGTGGGAGAGCTAGCATCCGGGTCGACGTGTCATGCACCAGATTAGAGCGCGGAACGGAAGGGGGGCATCACCCCGGTCGGAGCGCCAGTAATTCATGACTATAGTGAGTGGTCATATCGCAAGTCTCTCCAGCAGTAACGCACCGTCAAATCGCACAACCCGACTTTTCCAGCAGTAGAGAATCTGCCACTCGCTCACCCTACTCGCCTCTCTGTCAAACCGCCTACTCAAAAACTGTCGCGCGTACTTCCCGGGAAAAGCCCCGCCCTCAAATTTTAACTACGCGAAAATAGTTCGAGCTTGTTCGTTCTATATAAATACTTACTCTATGTTTATTCACCTGTGGGGTTGTTCAATGAATGGAGGGGCGGGGAGCACAAGTGAACAATACTAGTACTACTAGTGGTACGTAGGAGTCGTATAGTAGTCACCTTAAATAGAGAGTTTCTTTTCTTTAATGTCACGTACACAAATTAAAACGCTTGTTGTGGAGTGAAAAATATAATCACTCCACTATATATGTACGCAGGGGCCTGAGCACTTGCTTTACTAGGGTAGCTCTCTTCATTTCTCTCAGCCTCTCCAGATATAAACAAGACAGCGGTAGTGACATTTTCTCTCTGCTCACCGCTGGTCACAGATCCGGCCGGATCCCTTCGGCCGGTGTGTGTAGAGTACTAAAACGTGCATCATTCACGCGGTCATCGCCGCCGAGGGAGGAAACCCACAGCTTCCGGAGGGGCCCGATCCTCTGCCTGTGCCGTTCTCTCCGACACAGCGCCGACTCGGGAGGTCCTCCAACCCTTCTTCCTCCCTGTCGTATTGTCCGCAAATCCGACCTGCCGCCGCCGACATCCCCGCGACCCTTGGGTATAAGTTCTTCGAAAGCGGCCTTGCCCTACTGCCCCAGCTCCCCACGTGTCTGCATGTGCATATTTTTCTACTCCCATCAGCTCTTCCAAAGCCACCTAAATTTTTATTATTATTAGAGGGAAAGCTACTTCATGCATTCGAATCTAGGGATTTGTTCAAACAACGAAGAAAGGGGGAAAGTTGTAGCATGAATCCAGGACTTGATTCAAAGAGGAAATAATATGGTGAAAGTAGAAGAGACCGGATACCCAACCCGTCTCTTGGTTGAAAAGGGAAATAATGGGAAAACTCAGTACAAACTGGATAAGGAACAGATCTATTATTGGTTGAATAAAGGATAGAAAGTGGCGGCTGGCGGACAAGTAAAAAGAGTATGTCCAGGATTAGATTTGCTTGCCCTCACATAGTAAAAGGTCTCCAGGATTAGAATTGCTGCCCTCACATAGTAAAAGGTCTCAGGATTAGATTTGTTGACCTCACATAGTAAAAGGTCTCCAGGATTAGATTTTCTGCCCTCACATAGTAAAAGGTCTCCAGGATTAGATTTGCTGCCCTCACATAGTACAAGGTCTCCAGGATTAGGTTTGCTGCCCTCACATAGCATGAACAAACTCGGCATCACCACTTTATGCCTCCTTGTAGGTACATTGTGCTGATGCGTCCACTGTCGCATGTCCTTATACCAACCTTTTGCTATTGTTAATGTAAGGGCGCATGTAAAATGAAGAGATCACACTGTTACCTTAGGGACATGTCTAACCAGTGTTATTGTTAATCTAATGCCTCCATTGATAAGATGCAATTAAACTGTGTTACAAATGGCACTCTGCTGTTTTCCCCAAAGTATGATAAGTAAGTTGCTCCTTCTGTTGTTGAGTGTCCCGTGTCCCCACGGTCCCATGCCCTTAAACCAACTCTTTAGCTGTTGTTGATTTATCGTGTCCGTAAACAAGCAATGCCACCATTAAAGTAATCCCATATTTGAGGAATCTCATTGTTGATCATAATGCTTCTGTAACATGAAGCATTGTCATGCTTTTAAAATTTCTACTGTCCTTGCGTGATTGCCATGAACATAATTAAGATGCTTCTTTTCATTTTGTATATGTTTCATATATTCTTATTGACCAGCAATTGTTTACTTTCTATCTTTTTGTGCAGATAGGTATATCCATTTCACCTTGATGCTATTGTGACCTTTTGGTGAACTGCACACAACACTTCTTTTGGAATGAGTGTCTTGTGCAGTTCAACTAAATTGTCACGTGGGCAACATCTCTCAATTTTGGTGGAACTGCACAAAATGGTGATTGAAGTTTCCAAAATCTCCGTCAAGTTCTGCTGGTAATCTCGTGCAACATATTATTAGCCTTTGCAAGATGAGCCGTCACTGTCACCACAATGGCACTTTATTTTAGTGGAACTGCACAAAAGGATAAGAAAATTATAGTTGCACCTTACATGAGCTGGACAGCCAACCTTAATGTTCCTCAATTTTAGTGCAACTACTAAAGAAGAATCTGCCAGCTCACAAGAGCAAGTACTTCTTGCTAGCTGAATGATGCAATCTTTGCTTCATTTCAGGTGAACTGCAGAAAGGCGCATGAATGGAATCATGGAGCTGGAAGTTGACCTCATCCTAGTGGAGGTGCAGGTTGAGTTCAAGGAGGCCACTATTAAAGTGAAATCATGCTCTTCTTGTTCGTGCTATGCAAACAGGAATACTCAACTACAGATGTTGGGATGGTCAAGAGCATTCGCCAAGTTCTTCGATTGTATGACATGGCTAGCCAAGATGGATTTAATCCCGATATTCAACTTATCAAAAGGCTCTAGTGGGTTGGTTCTGAATCTTGCAAGCTGGAAATGAACGAGATGTGTAGGCATCTTTGTTGTACTTATTATTTTAATCTTATTTGTTGGTTCTGAATCTTGCAAGCTGGGAATCAGTGAGATGTGTAGGCATCTTTGTTGTACTTATTATTTGGATCTTATTTGTTGGTTCTGAATCTTGCAAGCTGGGAATCAATGAGATGTGTAGGCATCTTTGTTGTACTTATTATTTGGATCTTATTTGTTGGTTCTGAATCTTGCAAGCTGGGAAACATGACATGATGATGCAGAGGACAACAACCATAACAAACAGTTCAAACTTGGTAGTATTATCTTTGTGAAAGTGCAACAAATGTGTTGATCGTGTGCGTCCTGAGAATAATAATTCTAATTGTTGTGCATTTTTAAAAGTGATCCCGTGGCACTAATAGAACGAGCCAATGCATTGCCTGTTTTAAGTATAAATTTCTATTAAAGCTAATTAAATTTAAGTACAGTGACCACTAACTCATGTTATTACAGTACCAATACAGACTCCGCCGTGAATGCATCGTGTGGCTGGAGTAGGTTTCTTAATGGAGGCGCTTGAATGCGCCGAGGGTGCATCTTCTCCGGGCGTGCAGCGGACGAGGGAGGGTAGTAATCATGTCGCCTGTACACACTCGGGCCATCGTTGAATCCAGTTCCCCAAGAGCTGAAAAACGAACTGCTGACGCTGCCTACACACTCGTTCACTTGGAAAGAATCCAATGGCGATCCGAGGGGTGAGCCTGCTGGATATGGACTTCAGCAAGGAGTTCCCCTTTGAGTTCGCCATTCAGTCCTATGGCTGCACCAAGTTGAATGTGATGTACACCAACGATCTGAAGTCGGTGAAGCTCTGCCTCGCAGGGTTCAAGCAGTACCTACAGGATGAGAAAGCACAAGGTTGCAGGACTAGACCTTGTGCCCATCCATTCATCTCCTGACAGGGACCAGCGGATCACCGTCGCCCAGGTATGTGTGCGGGATGAGGTTCTCATCTACCACTTCTGTATGGCCATCAGAGGTTCTGGAGCATTCACCCGTTTCATCGGCAGCCAGAGGTTCTTCCTTCTCTCCACCGTAGCGAAGGTGCCGTCGGCGCTGCCTTTCGACATCCAGAAGCAATACAAGATCATCAACAACGGTCAGGAGAAGGACTCCGTGGTTGACCTCGTCGAGACCATCATCGACCCCTGATACACCAACATGAAAGAAGACAATGATACCAAGGACCTGAACATGTGGGAGGTACCTCTGAATCTAGCCTACATAACCTATGCGGCCAAGGACGCATACGCATGCTACGACATGTACAGGCAGATCTTGGACATGAGGGCGTGTCTGCTTCCCGTAACCGACGAGTACACGGACAGCCACAGCATCATGATCAAGTGTGCCAGGAAGGTCTAGGTGGTGTACTTTATCTGTTTATAAGCACCTTTATCATCTGAGTGTTTCATGCATTAGCCTATGCGTCGTAATTATCTGTTTTGTCCGAAATATTTCTTTTATTAACCCATTAACCTGATTGCTTTTTTAGTGGCTATTTGCTTCTGTATGTAACTAGTTCACTTGTCTGTTAAAAAAAAACTAGTTCACTCGGCTGCCGTTCTTTGAATCTCCTTCCTCCCAACATATTCCCCTCCTCAGGTGGACCCAGCAGGTCTCTAAATTTTCTTCCACTTTCTTTTTCGATATAAACTGAGTTTTCTCCCAGTAGTTTTCCCTAGAACCAACTCAACTGTCCCACGTCTAGCCTAAAAAATAACAATACCCCATGTACTATTAACTCATCAAATTTAAATGATATTTTATTTCGTAAGTTGAAAGTTCTTACAAAATAACAATAATTGTTTATATATAACTTGGCAAGTTAACTCCTAGTGATTGCGTACATAAGCTTGCAAAGATTTTACTGACCAATGTAGTAATAGACGTGCAATCATGTGTTTATGATTTTATAACATTTCTCCATCGAGCCCAACATGATATTTTCACCCAGCCCAGCAAGTCCGCAGATTTCGAGAAAAATGCAAATGGGATTTAAATTCTACCATATATATAAACGGGCTGCATAGATGCTACATCATTGTTTCACCCAGCCCACCAAATGGACTAAAAAATAAATTGACTGGCTGACATGTGCGCCAGTAGGTCGAAGCCTAAGAAGGCATTGGATTTACATCCAACGGCCGACATTCTTCTTCAATCTCTCGTCTTCTTCCCCTAGTGCCGCCGGGACCGCCTGCTCCAGCCTTCGGCGTCCAGCGGTGTTGTTTTGCGCTCCTCAGTGAAATGCTACCGCGCCGACGGCCAGGCCATCCCTCCAGTATGCACCTCCTGTTATTCTCTGCCGGGTGTAGGCCCACCCCGCACCCGAACCAGTCAAGTTTCCCACTCCTCTCTGTCTGCGACTCCACTGCCACGTCTTCCCCATCTCCGGGTCATTCCAGTCTGGGGCCTCGCCGTCGTCCACCACCTCGGTATGCTCGGTGCGGTGTGGTCAACATACAGGAGTCAGAAGAGGACTGTACGTGGAGAACCTGACGGCTGGGATCCATGAGTTCCATGGTCGCACGCAAGGAAAGTTCCTCCTTATTATGCACTATACGTGGACTGTACGTGGGAAGGGCTTCTGTATTTCGTGAAAAAAACATTCCCCCCGCTGACAGGTTGGACCCACCAGCTATATCTTTGCACGCAAGGAAGTGCCTCCTTATTACGCACAAAAAAATGAATACCCCCTGCTAGCTGGGACCCACCATAGTGGATGGCTGACTTGTGGGCCTACTAAGTTGACGGGGACAGAGGGCTTTGTCGAATTAGTCAAGATGAACGATTCTAGCTCCAGTGACTATACGATGTCCATTCAACGGCCATGGTGTTTCTTCAACCTCTGGTCTTCTTGCTCCAGCCGCCCAAAGCAGCGCCGGTCCTGCCGCATGCTCCTGCCTCTCATGGCCGGCTGTGATGCCGCGGAGGCCTCACCCCCCCTACTACTCCTACCGCTGGCCTGTGGCATCCCTCAGACTCACCCACACCCATCGTTATTCTCAAGGGCGACGGCAGCCTCACGCCGCAGCCGAACCAGTGAACCCTCGTACTCCTCTCTGCGTGGGCATCCACTGCCGCGTCTTCCCCGGCTCCGTCTCGTCCCCTTCCTAGGCTTGCCGTCGTCCATCGCCTTGGTGCTCTCGGCGCAGCGTGGTCAATGTGGTCAACGACCGACTTCCATCGAAAGAGTACTGTACATGGAGAGGCTGATAGCTGGGTCCACGGCCACACCCCAGCTTTTTTGTGATTTGCCAAGTAAGTCGCTTTGTCAGGCCTGTTGGGCTGCAAATCTTTCAATACGAGGAGAGCTTCATTCGGCTGGCCGAGAAAATGGCCTATCAGTAATGAGAAATGGGTTGTACATTTTTAAAACACATCAAGCCAGCAATTAGTTTCAAATTTCTTTTTTTTCATTTCGAGATTTTAAATTGCATTGATTTTTATGCGTGGACAATTTGTTGGATTTAATATTGATATACATTTATTTTTAAAATCAGTTTGAATGTGACTCGAAATTTCGGGATTAAAAACAGTTCGGACCGCACCGAAATATGCAAAATTTCGTATAATTTTTTAACCGTGGCCACAATATGGACTGTAATGCTAACAAAAAGAATATGGGCTCCAAAAAAACCTTAAGAATAAGCAAATGGGTTGTAAATTATTAGAAATAATGGCAGATGGGCTGTATGCTGTTTTCCACAGATTTGAGGCTTTCCTAAAAAGAAGGTTGAGACACAAGAAGTGACTATTGGATTTCCATCCAACGGCCGTCGTGCTTCTTCAATCTCTGCTCTTCCTGCTCCAGCCGCTAAAACAAGCGCCGGGGGGACTACCTGCTCCCTTGTCCCTCATGGCAGTCAGGTTGCCGCCAAGCAGCCTCACCGCCCCACCGTACTCCCATCGTTGGCCTAGCCATCCTGCTACTCACCCACACCGCCGTTATTCTCCGCGACGGTAGACGAACCAAGAAACCTCAGATGCGATCAGATTCCCTCCGCCAGAGAAACAATCGCCGAAGTCTTCCCTGTCTCCGTGTCGTTCCTTCCTAGGCCTCGCCGTCGTCCACCGCCTGGTGCTCTCGGCGCTGACCTAGTCAACATGGTCAACAACCGACATGCATCTGAAGTGGACTGTACATGGAGAGGCTGACAGCTGGGTCCATGGCCGCACGCAAGGAAATGCCTCCTTATTACGCGCAAAATAATGATTGCTCCACCTAACATCTGGGACCCACCGAAAGGGCCGCTGACAGCTTGGACCCACCAGCTATATCTTCGCACGCAAGGAAGTGCCTCCTTATTACGCACAAAAAAAATGAATACCCCCCTGCTAGCTGGGACCCAGTATAGTGGCAGGCTGACTTGTGGGCCTACTAAGTTGACGGGGACAGAGGGCTTTGTCAACTTAGTTAATATGCACGATTCTCGCTCCAGTGACCGTACGATGTCCATCCAACGGCCGTAGTGCTTCTTCAACCTCTGGTCTTCTTGCTCCAGCCGCCAAACCAGCGCCGGTCGTGCATCGTGCTCCTGCCTCCCGTGGCCGGCTGCGATGCGACGGAGGCCTCACCGTCCCCTACTACTCCCACCTCTGGCCAAGCCATCCCTCTACTCACCCACACCGCCTGTTATTTTGCGGCAACGGCAGCCTCACACCGCAGCGAACCAGTGAACCCTCATACTCCTCTACGCGTGGACATCCACTGCCGCGTCTTCCCGGCTCCGTGTCGTCCCCTTCCTAGGCCTTGCCGTCGTCCACCGCCCTGGTGCTCTCGGCGCGGCATGGTCAACGTGGTCAACTAACGGCTTCCATCGGACGTGGACTATACATGGAGAGGCTGACAGCTGGGTCCACGGCAGCAGCAAGGAAGTGCCTCCTTATTACGCGCAAAATAATTATTCCTCCACCTGACAGCGGGGACCCACCGGACGGGCCACCGTATTTCGCCAAAAAAACGTTTCCCCCTGACTACTGGGACCCACCAGCTACATCTTCGAACGCAAGGAAGTGCGTCCGGGCAAAAAAATGATTCACCCCCCTGACTGATGGGACCCACGAGCTACATCTTCGCACACAAGGAAGTGTCTGACAGTCGGGACCGACCTGGTCCAAGCGTACGTAGCATTGCCATTCTGGTCACGAACGTGTATGTACATACCGGTCGATGTAGAGGCGTGCACGGGTCGTAGTAGAGGCGCGCACGTAGCATGTACACGCACGTACAGCGGCCGGGGTGCAAGAAAGTAAATGCGGCCACGTACATACATACGGGTGTGGTCTGTTAGAGCTAAACACGCCATGTATGAGAGTCCGAGTAGTACTCGTATAAGTGAGTCCGAGTAGTACTCCAAAACAGTAGCCGAGGGGTTCTCAAAAATTCGAGATAGATCTAATTATACTTTTTTACTTATTTTTGTATTAATAGAGCAGACGAGTAAAAAAAGCAAACCTATTTAGGATAATAATTGGATAGGAGAGCCTCTACCCTGTCAACGGATAGGGAGAGGTTAACTCTTATTAGTCTTGGCTGTTATATATATAGCCATGTAAAACTTCCCTGTAATCACCACAACGAAAGCCACCGAAAAGTAATAAAGTACTACCAGGCTCGTCTTGCTCGAGACGAGCCTGTAGCTATCCATCCTTGTTTTAGTTCGCCAAGTTCCGTCAACGTTGCTGAAGCGAATCGATCGACTCGATCAAGAGAAGCTAGCCAGACCAGTCAAGTACACGTAGGTGTGTGTGCTACTTGAGAATTAATCAAGCTGCCTGCTTGTCTAGCTAGCTTTGCAAATGGAGGAAACTGAATCAGTGAACGACTATGCCATGCGTCTGACTACTTTGGTGGGAGAGATCCGCACGCTTGGTGCAAAGATCGAGGAGACCGAGATTGTGGAGAAGTTTTTCAGTTCGGTCACTGATAAATTCACGTACATCATCGGCATGCTCGAGCAGCTTTATGACATCTGCGACATGACCATAACGGAGGCGATCGGACGCTTGCGGAGATGGGAACAGAATGCTCGTGGTTGTTGGAAAGGCAGAGGAGGAGGTGGTGACCAACTCTTGTACTCGCGCGCAGATTGGGAGTCCCCAAGTAGCAAAGGAAAGCGCAACGTCGGCGAAGGCTCAAAAAACATGAAGAGCGGCGGACAAACCGGAAATGACAAAGGAAAAGGCAAGCCACAAGGTCGTGGTAAAGCAGACCGGTCTAAAGAGCGGAAACCACGAAACGTGGCTATGTCCGAGGTCAAGTGCTATAACTGCAACGAGATGGGTCACTTTGCGAAGGATTGTCCGGAGCCTAACAAGCGGGAGATCAAGGCAAATTTGGCGAAGCAGGAAGACGAACGTCCAGGTCTTCTGATGGCCGAAGTTTGTGATCTCGTCCAAACAGCGGTTGTGAAACCAAACTAGAAGGTGCTACTTCACAAAAAAAAAGTAACACCAAAGTTATCCGGAAGCCAGAACGTGTCGTGGTATCTAGACACGGGTGCCAGTAACCACATGACAGGGTGCAAGGAGAAGTTCCTCGAGCTAGAATATTATGTTCTAGGCTCGGTCAAGTTCGGTAATGGTTCAAATGTGGAGATTTGCGGGCAAGGTTCTGTCCTCTTCGAGGGTCTCATAGGAGAACATCGCATACTCACCGGAGTGTACTACATCCCACGGCTTTGCAACAACATCATCTCCGTCGGGAAACTTGACGAGAATGGATCTAAGGTGGATATCGAGAACGGAGTGATGACGATCTTCGACAACCTCCGAAATGTGCTAGCGCGTGTGGATCGCACACAGAACATGCTCTATATCCTCAACCTTGATCAATTTCAACCGGCGCCAAGAGTGATGATGATTCGTGGTTATGGCATGCTAGATTTGGACACGTTAGCTTCTACGCCTTGAAGAAGATGTCAGAGATGGAGATGGTATCAGGGATGCCATTTTTCGACCACACTACTAGGAAAAGGCCTACTAATGGCGCACCGGTTTTGCCTACTAATAGCGCAATACCGGTGCGCCATTAGTATCACGCCACTAGTATCTTTTACTAATGGCGCACCACTGGTGCGCCATTAGTATCTGGTATACTAATGGCGCACCATGCAGTGCGCCATTAGTATGTAACACCATGCGCCATTAGTGTATTGCCTCCGGGGCCATACGTAACAATGTGCTTTGTCATACTAATGGCGCACTCTGTTGTGATGCGCCATTAGTATCCTTTGGCATACTAATGGCGCACCTTGAGCTGATGCGCCATTAGTATGAATATTTGGTTTTTTTTACTTTTCTGATTTTTGCACAGGTTACAAAATATATTACTGGACAGAATATAGACAGCAGCACACAGCAAGAGCAGATTCATCGAATACAATAGAAGATTAGTCTCCGAATACAATTCATCATACTAGTCATCAACCCATGCTGCAGCACAAGCTAGTTAATTAGGGAGACATGCAACAATAGAAGTACCAATGTCATTCGACATTTATTTATATTTTAAATTAATGGGAATTATAATCTCTGATATTAGTATTGAAAACATGCAAAATAATCTTAGCATGAAAAATATTCATAAGAAATGTTACCAAAGACACATTGATTTATTGGGTGCCATGTTCAAGGTGTTAGAAACCTTATGGAAACAGGTAAATAAATCTTGGATCAAAGTACATCTGCTTGTGTCACGAAATTACGAAAACATATTTACCTTTAGAGATGTATTAAATCTCTGATTTTGAAGTCTTCGACTCTTAATGGTATAAAAATTCCTTCTTGTCATTCTTCGACCAATATACTATTTATAATTAGATTATGTACCCAGCTTCTCAACTTTATTGGGTAGGTACACCATAGCTTGTTTTCATTCTTATCATTCATCGAGCAATATACTATTTAGAATTAGATTATGTACCCAGCTTGTCCACCTTATTGCTTAGAGCACCATAGCTTGTTTTCATTACCAATATATTGGTAAACATTTGTATCTCCATTTCAAACATGACAGTGTGGTTACCCATGTATTGGAAAACATTGTGCTTCCTTCACCATGTGCCACGAACGCTGAAAATTTAGATGATATACTCTGGAAATATAACCATAATGTTATTTTGTAAGTTCTCCCTGTGAACTGGTTTACCTATATTAAATCTGCAGAATCTTAATGTCAACATTTTTTGCCACAGATTGGCCATCATATGATCTCTTAGTATGACTTTGGGTATACTTCTATGGCGCTGGCAACATATCCGGCCACTACCCTTCTTTTTCAAAATCAAGCATAAACTCTTTTTTTTTACCATGAGGCTTGAGGTCCCTCTTTTTTGTACGTGAATGAATTTTCATGATATTCCCGCACTACGTAATGTAAAAGTAGAACATAAATGAACTAATCTTTAAAAAAAGAAAATGATACGTTTAATGCTCAATGGAAACAAAGCCAACCTGCCAAGGGAGATGCATACCATGCACTAATTAGTTCTGATGGAGCTGTAAATGAAGCAATAATATTTGTGATGCAACATCGTCCACTACACTATGCATGTTGGCTAATCTAGAAGTGAGAAAGTTGTGTAAATAGAAAGTTAAATCACCTTCCTATATTTAAATTGCATAGAATATTAACATTAGATAAAATGAATAGAAAGCCATGAAAGAAGCATCTTATTTTCAGACACTGGTGGAAAAAAGGCCTTTGGTCGCGGTTCGCAACTGCCATTAGTCGCGGTTGCGCAACCGCGACCAAATAAGCGCGACTAAAGCCCCCCACCTTTAGTCGCGGCTGCTTAAGGACCGCGACTAAAGGCCCGCCCACGTGGGCGCCAAAGTGCGGCGTCAAGTGAGGACCTTTAGTCGCGGTTCTTCCGCCAACCGCGATTAGTACGCCACAGGTTTAGGGTTTTAGCCACCCCCTAAACCTGTTTTCTGTTTAATTTGTATTGTTTTATTTCTTTTGTGCTTTATTTTAATTTTGAAGGAGTTTCATATATTCTACGGTACTACATACATGCATATGAATGTACAATCTCAAATAAATTTGAAATTAGAACCAAAAGAATTCAAGAGGAATATACAATATATATTCAATATCATCGGATGACCATATACAATTTTGAACAAGTTTCCATACATGATTTAATCCATATAAAGTTCTACGTCCTCGTAATAGTGTTCTCCTTTAGGATGGAGGACTTCCTGCTGAACCATCCAGCTAGTTCCTCTTGAAGTGGTCGAAGCGAGCTTCTAGACTAAGCATCATCCGGAGGTTATTCCTCCGAGCATTGGTATCACTCGGAACCCGCTCGTAGGTGTATCTCCGGATCCTCTCACGCACATAGTATCCACATAGATTGGTCTCCGGTGGCTGAATATCCCCAAAGATTCTTAGGCTTTAACATTTTGAATTCTAGCTCTTTTTTGAATTCACCGACCTTTGTATCTACGAACCGCCTCCAAACCCTACGAGGCAAAGAAAATTAAGTGAACAAGAGAGTTATTAGTTACTTGATATTAGGAAATGAACGAAATAGGCCGATCGATATAGAGCGCAAATGAATGAAAATAATTACTTCTGCAGCATTCTTCTCATGTCGGCCCAAAGCTTTGGATCCATATTCAGAGAGTCGTGGACGAGACATTATGAGGTGTTAACTTTAATTACTAGCAGAATCCGGTGGAACTGCGGACACGATACATGCACAAGACGTCATGCATAACTCATCGATTAGCCGCCACATACCATGCATGGAGTAAACAAAAGAGAATTAATGTGCTCAAGATGTAAACACTCACCCAAAATGGTAAGGAAATAGAATATCACTTTTGAGTTCCTGCTTTGTAAGAAACTGCCACAGTCTGCCTCCACGCCGGTGGGGTGACGCTCCAACACATATCCATTAACGATGTGTGGGTCAATGAACCCAACATCATGGATGTTCCTTACTCTGCATTCCTTAATCTTCATTCTCGCATGTATAATAGCGGACACAACAATATAGTTAGGACATATATATAGTGCAGGCAATATGAACGAGATGGGGTAGAAATTAATAAATCACTTACGTAACGTAGCAACCGATGATAGATTTGTCGAGCTCGCAGATTGAAAAGCTGGAACAATTCACTCAAAGGCAATTGTTACATAGTAATGTTTGAAGTGATGCTCATGTCTAACTTCCGCATAAATATATTCTTTGGCGTTTTTATTTTTATGTAACCCTTGTACCAATTCAGCAGACCTTTCATTTGGTCGTAGATCATTTTCTGCAAGCAGCTCGACGAGAGGCCCATTCTTGACATATGTAATTACTACATCCTTCATCGGGCGCCTCATCAAGGCCTAACAGTTCACGAAGAGTAATACCTAAGCTGGCCGCTTGTTCTCGCACTCGTTACAGTCAATCCATGTGCCGTCGCAGCTTGTATGATCTCGGGGGCATCCGGGCTTCCACTATAAGCGGGCAATCGATTGTTTACTTTGTTCCCGAGCTGGGCAACTTGTTTCCGCTTTTTACTTCGGCCTTCTCCGCTCTTTGTTCTCCTTGAACATGAGTGCCTGCCTGCGAAGTTCACGTGCATAGTCGTCGAGGCATTCTTCATGGCTTGGGACGGTGTGCTCAAAAATGACTTAGCCCACTTCTTTTGCTCATCGTAATATACTTGGCTTGGGCTCGGGCTCTCTTTTCTTCTTGCAGTCCGCCTTCCATTTCTCATAATGAGCAGCCGCGTGTCGACTTCCTCGGCACTACGTTCCCAAGGCCTTGTGGGGAGAGGCTTCATGATGGCTCCGCATTTTGTGGTCTTAGGTACATAAGGGTCCAAGTTAATAATCCAGACTGCTTCGCTTCTTTGTCGGAGGTGGATTGGGGGCGCGGCGTCGATCACCACGGACGAGGATCGGGGCGGCGGCTGATCACCCGCCGGACGTTAGGATCGGGGCGGCGGCGTCGGCTGACGTGACGGAGGTGTAGGTGAACCGCCACCACCCCCACCACCCACCCCCCCGCCCCCCCCACCACCACCACCGTAGGGGGTGGACTTGTTGTCCTTGGCGCCTCGCCTGAAACTTGATAAACTTCTTTTGCCATAGAATGAAATGGCGCTTGACATCTCCAAGTGTTTTCTCCCCTTCGTGTGTAGCAATGTCAATCTCCGTGTCCTCAAACCCTTGGACTATGTCCTCCACCGTGACACGAGCATAGCCATCTTGAATGGGGTTGTTGTGGTGGAGTGCTCTGTAAACATGGTAAAGCACTGCCGATGGCTACCTTCGTGGACATGTTCCCGATAGGATAATACAGATGACATTCTTTCATCTCCTTTATATCGCCCACGGGGTAGCGAGGAGGCTCCGGTGCAGTAATTTCGACCACCGAGGCTCCGGTGCAGTAATTTCGACCACCGGAGGCTCCGTGCAGTAATTTCGATCGTCGGTGCATCTGCACCAGCCGGTGGGGCCTCCGTGGAAGCCACGCTGCTTCTCCGCCGGGCTTCCGAGATCCACCGGATGATCTTCATGCTGCACCCGAGCTGCATCTCTTCGCTACTAGTACACTCATGGTTTTCTTCATCACATCCATTTCCGATGCCAACCGCGCCACAACATCTGATTCCCGATCCATCTTTCTCTTACGGCTTCAGAATCAGACGGGTCATCGCCCCGGGGAACCCTATTTTCCACGGAATGTGCCCCATGCCTCGTGACACGCCCTCCGTGTTCAGGATTCCCGAGGGCTTTTGTCGCCGCTGCGTCGTTCTCTGTTGAACTTGATCTTCCCTGTTGAGCATCCTTCATTGCGCCAATAAGGGCTTGGGTGGGTTTAATTAATTTGCCCGTAAACACACTCCCCTGCCTCCGGGTTCAGCGTTCCCCATGCCCGTACCACCAGCTTTTGGCCCTTGGGTCCCATCCCTCCGCATTCGGACGGATTCCTCGCGCCCTCATCTCGTTCTCCATCTTCTCCAACCTAGGCATCAAAATGCGATACCCTCCCGCCCCATAACATGATTGTACTCCTTCTTAGCCGCATTTTCCTTATTTTTTTCGATATTTCAATGAACTGCTCCGATTTCTTTTGCTTCACAAATTCTGGCCAATCATGTTTCAGCTTCTCATATTGTCCTTTGAAACTGGAGTCTTGTTCTGCTTGACAAAGTCACGGGCTAGATTTTGCTTGAATTTCCGGAATGCGCCGGCCATCTTATGAAGAGCGAACTGTTTGACTAGCCTCCTCCTCTCCTTGTTTTCCTCAATCTTGTTACCCTCCTCATCGAATTTGTTGTATTCCGGAGGTAGAACGAAATGTTCCATAAGCTTCTTGAAGCAATCTTTTTGTTCTCTTATCGACAAAAGTGAAACCATCAATTGCGTGCCTTCTTTGGCTCATTCCACTCCTGACGGTGATCGAGACGTTGTCTCTAACAATGGCTCCGCATTGGTCGACAAACTTGGTGGCGTTCTTGCGGGGCTCCAGCCCGCCGGTTGCACCGTCGACAACCTCGATGGTGCATGTTTCTCCTTGTTTCATCGTCTTGGTTGCGCCCACGCTTTGACGACGCATCGATTGTTTGACGATCCGCCGAGGGCTAAAATAAGAAAGAGAGTCGCGTTAGTACACACATATTTATTCAAATCAGTTAGTTTGTATCACCAGAGGCTCAATGTATATATATACCTCGGCGCCGGAGGTGGTTGCTACTTCCATTTGAAGATCGTCGTTTATCGACGCTTTCTTCGCATCTTCTTGTCGACGGGCGCCTTCATCTTCACCGTCAAGGTTCAGATAAGAAGAGATATCATCTTCTTCTTCTCCGGTCAAGACATATTGAATATCGCCGTTTATGATGCCGAACATATGTGCTTCACCGTCCGGATCATAGTTGTCCATAATCGGGTCAGCTCTATCGTCCGCCATTATGTCACCCCTGAAAACATGTAGTAAAAACAAATTAATTAAGTGAAGAAGGGCGGTGGCGGTGGCGGTGGCGAAGAAGGCGGTGGCAAAAGGAGGGGGCCGCGAGGAAGGGGTGGGAGAGGGTGTCACAGTAGAGCACGAGACGGGCGGCAGACGACAGCCACACGGGAGAGGGAGGCGAGGACAACACACACGGAGAGGGAGGCGAGGACAACACACACGGAGAGGGAGGCGAGGACACGGAGAGGGAGGCGAGATGGAAGGATCACTCACATGAAGACAATACAGAATGGGTCGACCCAAGAGCAGTACTAAAGCAGGAGAAAAAGGAAGAAAAAAATAGGGCATGCGAGGATATGATCCTAGGTCGCCTCCGTAGTTGAGGGTGTTGTTAGCCATTGCGCAACTGTTGGGGTCGTGGAACTAAATGAGGCGCTTCCTAATTTAGGATGAAAGCCCGAGTTGTTTTTATTTCTTCGTTTTTTGTTTCTTTTTGTGATTTGTTTGGTTTTTCTTTCTTCTTCGGTTTTTGGTATTCTTTTTTTGTTGCTATATCTTGTTTTTTTCGTTTTCTTTTGGTTTCTCTTTGTTTCTTTCATGGTTTTTATCCATTTTCCCTTTTTTCAAATTTTCCTTCTTTTTCCTTTGGTTTTTGTCTACTTCTTAGTTTTCAAATGAGTTTTTGTTTTTCTTTGTTTCTTTGTCGGTATTCATAGTTTTCTATTTTTTTATGCGTTTGTTTCTTTTGCTTTTATTTTTCATTTTCATTTTTCCTTTAGTTTCCTTTTTAGATTTCATTGTTTTTCATTTTCCTCTTTCTTTATTTTGGTTTTCATTCTACATTTTTTTGTATCAAGAATATTTTTTAAATACACGTTATACATTTTCATATATGAGTTTAACATTTTTTAATACATGATCAAAAAATCAAGGAGGAGGGGGGCAGGAGCTTGGGAGGCCGATGCGGAGTTGTTCACGGGCGAGGGAGCAGTGTGTGCAGGGTCGGCTTAATCGCCCAAGGGAGGAAGACCGGCCGGGGCCAAGGGGCCGACAGGAGGCGATATTTCTCCGGCGTGGAGGGTCAGGGGAACGAGGCGGAGGTCGACGGCATGCCGGCGGGGATCGGGAAGGTGGGTGGCAGCATGACGAGGGGCCGGCGGGGTGGAGAGGGACGGGAGGAGGAGGTCGAGGCGGGCGGCTAGGGCTGGGGGCGAGGCGGAAACCCTAGGGCGTCGGCGAGGGGTTACAGGGCGAGGGCGATCATGGGCGGCGCCGAGGGCGACGGCGACGGCGGGCAGCGCCGAGGGCGACGGCGACGGCGGGCGGCGCCGAGGGCGAGGGCGACGGCGGGCGGCGCCGAGGGCGCGACTAACAAAGGGAATCGGAGAAGACGAGAACGGGAACAGTATTTATAGTTTCTTTAGTCGCGGTTGGCGACGAGGACCGCGACTAAAGGTACCCTTTAGTCGCGGGTCGCCTGCCCAACCGTGACTAAAGGGGTTTGGCGGTTTTTTTGCGATCTCAGCTTCTCTCTTTAGTCGCGGTTGGGCAAAGCGACCATGATTAAAGGTACCTTTAGTCGCTGGTCGGCTGCCCAACCGCGACTAAAGGCCTTAGGCTGCCCAGCCACGCCTAAATGTTTAGTCCCACCTCGCTAGTTGAGAGAGCTCGGGAGTGGTTTATAAGCGCCGCTGCGCCACCCTCTCGAGCTCCTCTCAACCGCAGGCTTCGGGCCTAATCTGTCACTAGCTATGGGCTCAGGCCTACTTGGCCTCCTCAAGGGCCTGAATCACCGCCCATGTAGGGTTTCTAGTCGTATTCGTGCCGTGGGGGTCCAAAGATGGGGGCACTATTTTTTCCAGTTTTTTGTTTTGTTTTCTGCATTATTATTTATTTTTGTTGTTTTTGCTTTTATTTTTAATTCTTTTTGCTTTTAGTTTTAGAAAAATTATAAACTTTCTGTTAGTGCCATTAGTTTTCAAATTTGAAAACACTTTTTTGTTTTCTTTGTTGCTTTATTTATTTTATTTTGTTTCTACTTACAACAAAATACTTATTGTTGCTATTTTAGTTTTCTGCATTATTATTTATTTTTGTTGTTTTTTGCTTTATTTTTTGTTTCTTTTTGCTTTTAGTTTTAGAAAAATTATAAACTTTGTGTTAGTGCCATTGGTTTTCAAATTTGAAAACACTTTTTTGTTTTCTTTGTTGCTTTATTTATTTTATTTTGTTTCTACTTGCAACAAAATACTTATTGTTGCTATTTTAGTTTTCTGCATTATTATTTATTTTTTGTTTTTTTTGCTTTATTTTTTAATTCTTTTTGCTTTTAGTTTTAGAAAATTATAAACTTTCTGTTAGTGCCATTAGTTTTCAAATTCAAAATGGACACCAAACACATCACGGGTAATATAATTCACATGATCCATTCAACAAAGTTTGGTACAATAAATTATTACACATCATTTCTTCCCTTGTGTCCTCGCTTGCTTACGATTGTGCCGTATCCATGGAGCATCCTCATCATTTAACTTAATGCTTGGGTCGGTGTTCACTTTGAAGGGCGGAATTTCAGCAAACATATTATAATCTTTCCGACATGTCTGCCTTGTCCTCCACTCCCACGATGTTTCTTTTCCCTGAAAGAACAATGTGGCGCTTTGGATCATCGCATGATGTCTTGATCGCTTTTCTTATCTTTCCGCTTCCTCGGTTTGCTACTCATGTCCTTCACATAGAAAACCTGAGCGACATCTTTCGCTAGGGACGAATGGTTCGTCAAGGTAACCAAGATTGTTGAAATCCACCATTGTCATTCCGTATTGCTGGTCCACCTTTACCCCACCTCCCGTTAGCTTGAACCATTTGCACCGAACAAAGGGACCTTAAAGGAGGGTCCATAGTCAAGTTCCCATATCTCCTCTATGTAACCATAATATGTGACCTCTTGCCCATTCTCGGTTGCTGCATCAAAGCGGACACCACTGCTTTTGGTTGGTGCTCTTTTTATCTTGGGCGATCGTAAAATGTATTCCCATTTATCTCGTACCCTTGGAAAGTCGTTATAGTCGAAGATGGTGTCTTGGCCAACATGTACAGCTGATCTACAACATCATTGTCATTCATTAAATGTTTTCTCAACCAACTGCCGAAAGTCTCCATGTGGGCCTTCCTAATCCAGGATTCAGGCTTCCCGGGTTGTCGAACGTAAAATATTCTTGTGTTTCTCAAAGTACGGAGCCACCAAGCTGGAATTGGTCAAGATAAAGGTGGTGTGCTTCAGTCGGAGAATGGTCAGTCCATACATATCGTTGATTTCATTCCGATCGTGCCTTTTCCACTTAGTCTCCCCTCGTGCATGATCGAGGAAGACCAATCGCTTAAGGTCGTGAACAAAGTCAACACAAAACTCAATTACCTCCTCATTTCCATAGCCCTTGGCGATGCTTCCTTCTGGCCTAGCACGGTTACGAACATATTTCTTTAATACTCCCATGAACCTCTCAAGGGGAACATATTGTGTAGAAATACAGGACCGAGAACGAAAATCTCTTCGACTAGGTGAACCAGGAGGTGCGTCATAATATTGAAGAAGGATGGCGGAACACCAACTCGAAATCGACAAGACATTGGATCACATCGCTCAGAACCGTGGTAGAACTTCCGGATTGATTACCTTCGAGAGATTGCATTGAGGAATGCACATAGCTTCACAATGGCTACTCGAACATTTTCCGGCAGGAGCCCCTCAAAGCAATCGGAAGCAATTGCGTCATAATCACGTGGCAGTCGTGAGACTTCAGGTTTTGGAACTTTTTCTCCGCCATGTTTATTATTCCCTTTATATTGGACGAGAATCCAGACGGAACCTTCATACTTTTCGGGCATTCAAAAAGACGACCTTCTCTTCTTTGGTCGAGCGTAGGTAGCACGACCTTGAAACCATTCCGGATGCGGTCATCGTGGTCTTTCAAACGTTGCTGGTCCTGCCGTGCTTCCTTTGTATCATTTGTCTTCCCATACACGCCCAAGAAGCTTAGGAGGTTCACGCAAATATTCTTCAGAACGTGCATCACGTCGATTGCAGAGCGGACATCTAGGACTTTCCAATATTCTAGCTCCCGAATATAGATTTCTTCTTCCACATGGCTGCGTGCCCGTCAGCTCCCTTCGAACTGATTGTCCGCCAGACCCTTTCCAAAGATGACTTTCAAATCCTTGACCATATCAAATACCTCGGCACCGGTCGTTCGCAGCTTCGCCGGTGATCTGCCTTGCCGTTGTAATGCTTGCCTTTCTTTCTTCGATGAATCTTGGAAGAAATCGACGATGCCCAAGGTACACGTTCTTCTTACAATTTGGCAAATGTACACTTTCGGTCTCATATGGCGGTGCGTGCATGCATTGTATCCCTTATTTGACAAATTCCGAAAGGTTACTAAGAGCAGGCCAATCGTTGATGGTTATGAAAAGCAACGCTCGTAGGTCAAATTCCTCTTGTTTGTGCTCATCCCACACACGGACACCACCCCACAGCTGTAAAAGTTCATCAACTAATGGCCTTAGGTACACATCGATGTCGTTGCCGGGTTGCTTCGGACCTTGGATGAGCACTGGCATCATAATGAACTTCCGCTTCATGCACAACCAAGGAGGAAGGTTGTAGATGCATAGAGTCACGGCCCGGTGCAATGGCAGGAGCACTGCTCCCCAAAAGGATTCATGCCATCCGTCCTTAGAGCAAATCTTATGTTCCTTGCGTCGGCTGCAAAATCTTTGAACCATCTGTCGATCTTTCTCCATTGCGTTCCATCTGCGGTGTGTCTCAACTCCCGTCCGACTTACGGTCCTCTTTGTGCCATCGCAACAACTTGGCATGCTCTTTGTTCCTGAGCAGACGTTTCAACCGTGGTATTATAGGAGCATACCACATCACCTTGGCGGGAACCCTCTTCACGGGTTTCGGCCCTCAACATCGCCACCGTGGTCATCGCCTCGATCTTATAACGCAATGCAAGGTGCATACCGGCATTCATTCAAATTCTCGTATTCACAGCGGTAGAGGATGCAATCGTTGATGCATGCATGTATCTTCGTAACCTCTAAACCTAGAGGGCGTATAACCTTCTTTGCTTCAGACGCGTCTTGGCGGGCAACTCGTTATCCTTTGGAAACATATTCTTCAACATTTTCAGCAAGTTTTCAAATGTCGAGTCAGCTACACCGCCTCTGCCTTCCATTTCAGCATATCCAAGCAGTGCAGCCCAGCTTTTTCGCAGACCATCATCGCATCCGGGTACAGCGCCTTTTCATGATCCTCTAACATGCGATCCAAATTCTCCTCTCCTTTTCAGTTTACTTGGCGTCTCCGTGCATCGGCAATGGTCCGACCAAGATCATCAACGGATCATCACGTGCCTCTTCTTCACCTTCCCTTCACCTTCAGCATCCTCCATGAAAGTATCACCGAAATGAGCAAGATAGCTTTCATCGATGAAATCATCCCTTCTTCATCTTCTTCCATTATAACCCCTCTTTCTCCATGCTTGGTCCAACAATTATAGCTTGGCATGAAACCCTTCAAGCAGATGCATGTGAACAACTCTTGAGGAAGAGTAACCCTTCTCATTCTTACAGATAACACATGGACAGATAACAAAACCCCCCGCTTGTTCGCATTAGCCACTACGAGGAAATCTTTCAAACCCGTAGTGAACTCACGGAGAGTCGGTTACCGTACATCCATTGCCGATTCATCTGCATTATTATAATATAAAATATATAATTAACCATCATGCATTTGTTAAACTAACTAGCTACAAACAATATAAATTAAACAATGAACTACACACATGCATATTGACACATCAAAGGTTCATCAAGTTGCTAACATGATCGAAGAGTGTGGCTCCAACACTTCATGTCATGTTTGTTTCATGCTCTTGGGCATTTCATCAAACACCTTATGTGCATAAGAGGAACCAAAAGCAAACCTACACCCACTTGTGAAGAGAATGGCTCCAAATGGCTAAGTGTTGGCTGCTGGATGGGTATATATAGGGAGGGCTTTAGTTGCGGTTGGCCTGGCAAACCGTGACTAACGGTGCCCGAAGGCCTTTAGTCGCGGTTGTCCTGGCCAACCGCGACTAAAGCCCCTCACGGGCACCAGCTGGCCACCGAGCGCCCTGGGCCCAGGCCTTTGGTCGCGGTTCACCTCCAGAACCGCGACTAAAGGTCCCATTAGTCGCGGTTCCTACAGCTTCGCGACTTATGGGGCTGGACGGAAGCCTGTTTTTCCACTAGTGAGATATCCGTAAACCTGAGGCACATAAAATCACTTAATTTGGTTCCTTTGACCTGCAAGCTATTCCCCACTTTTATCAAGTGGAAATTGGAGGATAACTCATGTCAAAGAGGGGAGCAGAGGGACCAAGCGGAAGTATTGGGATCAACTGTCAAAGACATATAGATTACAGCCCAAGGATTTAGACTTTGTCGTCAATGTTGGTTGCGCCACGGACTGACCAGCATATGATCTCTGAGTATGGATCTGATTATGCAGATTGCTGCCCAACGATTTAGACTTTGTCATCAATGTTGGTTGCGCCACGGACTAGCCAACATATGATCTCTCTGAGTACGGCTCTGAGTATACTCTATGTCGCCGACAAAATATCCGACCCCTACATATTTTTTTTTCAAAATCTGGCATAAACTCTCTTTTCTGACCACGAGGCTTGAGATCCAACTTTTTTGTACGTGCATGAATTTTCATTTTCTGGGGATTGAGATGTCGACTCTTTTTAATGAGAGGCCTGGCAACTTTCTATTCACTTGCGTGAGATCTTCATATCTGTACACGTATTTATTTGCCACATTGCTTTTATTTTCACAGAAGTTAGATGTGCATGTTGGAGAGTATTTTTTTAGCTGGGGGACGTGAGGCTGGAGTAGTTTTTTTACGTGCCTGATGTCCTCGTACTTGTACATGTCCTTGTTTGGCACATTATTTTATTAGAACTTAGACGTGGGAATTGGGGACTCTTTCTCTCTCAGCTGGGGATTTGTACGTGGGGAAGAGGAACACAATTTTTTTCTTCTACAGAACTGAGACGTGGTAGTTGGGGACTCTATCTGTGTATTACGTATATCCAATGGCTAAAGATTTCTAAATTACAGATCCAACGGTTAATTAGTTAGTTTTCCTAGAATTAACATGGAGGCGCGTATGGTGCCTCCAATTAATAAATATAAGATTAGTCTCCGAATTCAAAAGACCGAACAAAGATAAAACATTACAAGTCAAGACCGCGAGTATCGAGTTTGTCTTCACATTACAAGTCGATATCGATCATCTAAACTACCATCACATAGAAGAGAGCTCGGTCATCACGATGAGCATCATCGCGATCAAACTTGTCTTCATCCGGTTCCTCCAACGCTCCCTCCTCTCTCCCGCTAGATAGCGGGCGTATCTAGATTCGGCCTCCGCCCTAGTGGTGTACCCTTTGTAACTGTTACCGCTAAAACGGTGAACCTGTCTCCGACACTCCTCCCAGTCGTCGTAGACTCCGGGAACCTTACCCTTGTACACGACATACGACGGCATCTCTATGCACAAGCCAAACAACAGACAATACATAAGCAATATGTAAGTATGCAACAAAAGGATCGAAAGAGAAAAGAAAGACATTAATAGCATGATTCATGGTCCTACTAATAAATAGCATCGGTTACACCTAAGTTGAACGACTGTCCAAACCAAAGAGACATACGAATTCATTAAAGTTTAATTACGACATGAGCCAATCAATGTTTGAGAACTACACATCACTACTTTCGACTCGACTCATCGGACAGGAGCGTGGATGAAGCCGCCGTCTGTCGTGATGGTCATGAAATCACGGTCGTTGTCACCCTGCACTTGTAGCATTTCATCTATCTCACTGTTGGACGATTGATATCTGAGGAAGAACTGCCCCGAGGTATGAAGGACATCTTGATGGATGGTCCGCAAACTCTGATTGGATGCGAAAGAATTTTTGTCTGAAGTCCGCGTCCTAGACTGCAGACAAGTTCGCGACCCAATCTTTGAGATTATCTGGTAGCAGAACTTGATGATGGTCCCTTACGATCGCCCGCATGTGATGGAGGGCGTAGTAGGCATCCTTCTGACGGCTAGGCGGCTGCTTGACGCAACAGAACTTCGTATTGTGTGAGAACATGTGCTTGCCGTACTTACGAACTGCCCTGGTGAAGGTGCCTCCAGATTTGGCGTAGCCGGGGAGAACATCATCAAGAACTTTCTTGACATTTGTGTAGTCTATCTTGGAGTTAAGGTTCGGGTCGAAATACGTGGCTATGGAATATTTCGGGCTTAAGAGGATGAGTGTGCAATGTGTGTCACTGCACAGAACACGGAATGTTAGAAAAAAAAGAATGATCGAAATCTAAGAAATCATATGTTACGGGGCGATTAAGGGATGACTTACTCGGGAAAGTAAGCCACAAGGAAGTTATCCTTATCTGGGTTTGCCAGAATGACGCCTTCGAGGTGTGAACTCGCAATTTGGCGGTCCCCAAAGATCGCTCAAGTGCTTGGCACGCATGTAGAAGGGGTCGACTATCACGATGTCCGGGGTCTTGTCTCTAATGATCTCCATCTCCATACTCAGCGAAAACAGCCGAACGAAGGTGTAGTGCAGCGGATGAAGGTTAAACATAGCAAAGATGTCATCAAACCGCAGGACGATCGTACCCACAATGTCGCCATCCACAAAGCCATTCCCCTCTGGCACCTTGGCCATGAAAACCGGGTATGCCACATCATTCTCTCTCAGACGCCGCTTCTCCAAAGAAAGAACACTGTCGTACAGACTCCGCATAGCACCGGTTGCAGCATTCGGCATATTTGGCGGTAGCATCGCCCTACCCGCCACATGCACCCTCCTCGAGATATCCTTAGGTGAAGGTGGCCCGTCCTGAGCACGGATCAAACTCAGTGCCGGCTAGCTCGCACCGACGCCCTTGTTAGTCTTTCGTTTCTGTCCCTTCTTCTTGATCTCCTGTAATGGCACCGGGTTCTGCTCACAGACCGCCTTCTTGAGCGTGTTGGGGCTGATAATATTTCGCACCTCAGCTATCTGAGGCTCGGTGAAGGCGGGAGATGGAGGCGTGTCCTGAGAACTGAACGCCAGACGACACTTGTTGCAATTGGATTTCTCCTCCATACCAGCTAGATCGCGGTCGTCTTGGTTGGGTTCTTGAGAAAGAGGCCCACAGAACTAGTCAGCGTACCCATGTTTGGCAAAGTACTTATCAACTTTGGTAAATGTACCGTCGTCGTTGTCGTCGTTGTCCGGATCCTGTACCATAGGGCTGTCCGGATCCTATGCCATAGGGATGTCCGGCAGGTCCGGTAGCGTTGCGGCGTTCTTGCCATGGCTTACGCCGCACGATCGGGCGGTCTTGTCTGTGGGGTGGTGTCCCCCGCCCCCAAACGAATCTGGCTCTTCGGCCAAAGCAGGGGCCAATTTACGCAGGCGCTGAGGGTCACCTCATCTTCTTCGTCGGCCCCAGCGGGTCGAATTGGAGGTAATAGCTCGTCGCAGCCTAGCAGCAACCGAACCACTTCAACCCTATACACTGTGGGTGGCATCGGATTACTGTGGAACATGGGGTTGCCCGGTTGAACGATTCTGCCCTTGGTGACATTGACCAACTCGCCGCCCACGACGTGCAGAAGAGTCCAAGGAACGTCGGCGGCGCCCTGTGAAAACATGTAGGGCGTCAGGGATGCCCAGTCAAAGGCAAGGAGATGAAGTCATCGGCCGAGAGGCTTAGTTACCGTGATGCCGCCGAAGCTCGGCTAATGTCGAGGCACCGCCAACGGCGGGCGGTAATTGACGGAGGGGCCGCTTTGTCGGGCGAGGTGCCGCCGGCGACACCCGGTGCATTAAGCTCCAATGCCGTGCCGGGCGCCGGAGACACGAATACCGCCTCCGCCGGAGACACCAATGGCGCCGCGAGAGACAGCAATGGCGCCGCTGCCAGGCGAAGTTGTCGGCCGTGAAGCTGGGAACCAGGGGAGGCCCCTGTTGGCCGCCCGCAATCGACGTCGTCAGCCCTTGAATCAACGTAGGCACCATGGCATTGAGCTTCATTCCCAGTTGTTGTTCCACTTGCTCTTGGACAAGCTCCGGAATCCACGCCACTTGTGCCTTGAGTGCTTCAACCTCGCCTGACTGGCTTTCCGAGCTGGTCTTTTTCTCCTTTCGCCCACCAGCGGTATAGTATGACGACCATTTTGTGGACAAGCCTTTGCCGGCCACACGACCAGCTGACGTCGGCCATCGAGCTTATCCTTGTTTTTCATTACGTTCAACGCCCTATTTAAAGGGATGTCGAAAGGGGAGCTCTAAGACGACCCCGCGCTACTGCTTTCAGTGTCCTACGGAAGGAACGTGAACCATTTAGAAATATTGGGGATTAATTAGAATGCAACCATATGGAGCTAATTATGCGGGGGTGTATTCCTTACCAGAAATTGCTTGAGTGCCCTGATCTTTGGATCCGTGGTAGGCTCCTTTGTTACCGGGTCCTCCTTGTACCGGGCCCTGAGAAAGTTCTTGGTCTGCTTGTCACGGTATTTCTCGAAGCGGGGCGGTAGGCCTTGCTCAGCACGCTCCGCGTCCTCCTTGTCCCATATAGGCTCCGCCACTCTGTAACCGCCGGGACCGAGTTGGTGGACCCCTAAGTTCAACTTCCACATTTCTTTCCCCCACTGACTTGATTCGGAGGTTGCGCTACTCTCGCACTTGATCTTGAACTCCTTGTACTCATCTTCGCTCATCAAAGGATATTTCGCCTTGATCTTGTCATAACTACCACCTTTGTCAATCATTGCTTCACCATGCTTCTCCAAGTAGACAGAGCCGTGCTCATCCTCGTGAGGGCGGTACTGTTCACTTTATTCCCTAAGAGGTGTGTGTTTGCAAACTCAGCGGGGAACTTGTATCGTTCGTGCAGCTTCATGAAGAGAAGGCTGCGCAAATTCCCGTGGTCCTTATGCCTTAGGTTCTCGGTGTTGATCGAGACGGTGCTCCGAAGAATGCACCTGAGCTGAATCGAGTACCCCTTGACTTCTAGTTTGGGCGCCGTCGGATTCCCATCGGAGTCCACTTCAGTAGATTCCTCCCTGACGGTGCCGAGCACACTCGGGCGCCGGTCCTTCCATTGCCTCTTCGGTTGGCTGCCATATGTGTGTGCGCCGCCATCATCAGTGGTGGCATCCTCGGCGGCACCATCAGTGGTGTCATCCCCGACGCCACTAGGGGTTGTGTAGTCAGAATCGGTGTCTTCCGCGCCGTCCTCATAGCGGTGAGGTTCTTCCTCCAACTCCTGGGACAGCTCCGAGAATTGCTTGCCGCCCGAACCGCCGGCCTCATCGTTGTGGGCCATGTTTCGCTCTAAATAGGAAAAAAGTTTGGTCAAAAAGTTGGTTATTGTCAAGGAACAAGATCATGGTCTCATCATTTAGGGTTTGTTTACACTGAGGCATCCTAAAAGCTAAGCTTTTATCATTTAGGGTTTGTCGACGTCGAGGCACCCTAAAAGCCTATGTTGGGTTTATTGCACTAATCACTTGGCTCTATTGCCACCTATGTTGGGTTTATCATCTAGGGTTTATCGATGCTGAGGAGAATTCTAAGTTGGGACTAATCACTTGGCTCTATTGCCACCTATGGTTTAATGCAGCAAGAATAAAGGCGATTGATCCTACTTAATTAAGTACTAAGATACCCGGCCCATGCATTAGTAGTAGTACCTCATATGTCCGATTTTTAGCAAAGTCATGCTAAAATTCACGGAAAACTTCAGCATGACCTTTGCTGAAAATAGGACATATGGAGTACCCGAATTTGCCGGAACGGAAGTTAATCGACATTCCGGCAAACTCAAGGGCCTCTCGGGGTACCTGCAAAATCATCACGACACGAAGGGCCTCTCAAGGGCCTCAAGCAGCAGCGGCGTCTCCCAGGACCCCATTCTTTTTGCTAAATTCAGCATATTTCTATATAATAGCACTGTAAAGATGAAGAATAGTTCTTCAGCAGCCCATTTATATACAATAGCATCTTTGGTCATACCAATTTCTGAAACAACTCAAATCTGAACTGTATCTTTGGTCATACAAATCTCTGAAACTTTACAAATCTGAAATATATATTTGGTCATACAAATTTATGGAACTAATCAAATCTGAACTGTATCTTTGGTCATACAAATATCTCTGAAACTTTACAAATCTGTGGTCATACAAATTTACGAAACTAATCAAATTCTGGATTCAGAAGTTGGACTTCAAAAATCTTTCATGCAAAGTACTTGAAGTACTGAAGTTAAATTGTTTTCAATCTGTCCAGATATTGTCAGTGACAATTAGGGTCATTCAGAAAGATGCAACCGTCGAGAATTCCTAGCATGAGGTTTGTCCATCACTTTTGGCTCACTTATTAATCTACTCATGCTATGTCAATATCCACATGCTATGTCATCTGATGTTCCTGAATCATTGTAGTTTAGGCACCACACAAGATTGTTAGTTCAATGTGCTTTATATCCTAGTTATACTACTGCAGGAAAGGAGGATCATCATACACATATATATGTATAGCAATTGACAGGAGCTTCATCATTTTTAGTAACAACAATACATATATAGAAATTGGAAGCAAACATATGTACACATAAGATAAAAATGTAGTGCTAAAAGTTTAATGCTTACAAAAGACTTGCTGAAATAGTGAACAATATGGAGTCACCAAGCTGGCTAAGAAACTCCCAAAGTCCACTAGCAAATCCAATATCTAATCCTGTTACACACATCATAACAATTTAAGATAATTAGGATAAGGATAGTAGGAAATGAAAAAGAAAGAGCTCAAAAAACAATCACAACAGAAAAATAATAAAAACCTAGTCCTAGAAGAAAATAAATCCTAAAAGAAAAGAAATCCTAAAATCTGGAGCAAGTCCTAGCAGTAGTAGTCCAACTAGATGGCCACCACTACTACTCCTATCACTAGAGTAAACAACAGTTGTGTGTTCAACATCTTTACTAATGAAACATTTTCATAGAAGGTCCACATTTCCAATCAGTAGTGACCCAAATACATGGATGCTGCCTCTACGCAAAAATCAGACCTATTTTACTCACATATACATTCTAATTAGATCAGACAGATGTTTCAGCACAATAAACATAGTCATGTACAATAAGAAGAAAATGTGTTACTGTACAAACCTATTTAACCCTAGGCACTTTGCATATACAAGCTATATAGTCTGAAATCATATGCATACAACTGAGACAAGCATCGACCATAGCACTCCACAGCCATGAACTTGTACAGAGGGGGAGAGAGGCAAGATAAGTGGTCACCTTGGTGACAGGGGAACCAAATCCAAACAAGTCGAACCCACAGCAGCAGCTTCTCTGTATCCATGTTGAACCAAGTCCTTCCTTCACACAACACAATAGCACAACACAGCTTTAGAGATTGGAGGAGATGAAGAAGAAAATCAGCGAAAAAGGGATTAGTACCCTGTTCTCCTGCTGGACGGCGGGGAGGTCGCGGGCCTCCTCTCCTGCTGGACGTGGGGCCTCCTCTCCTGGTGGACGTGGGGCGGCTCCGAGGTTTCTAGGGTTTCGAGGGGGGCGGGGCTCGGGGGGAGGCGGCGCACGAGGGGGAGGAAGGGGAGAGGGAGGCGGCGGGGGCGCGTGGGCGGCTGCGACGCAGTGGGTCGGGGCAGCGGCGGCGGCGGCGCGGTGGAGGGAGGGACGAGGGAGGGAGCAGCGCGGTGGAGGGAGAGGGACGAATCGAAGTAGTCTGGCGAGAGGGAGAAGGGGGGAAGGAGCGGCGCGGTGGTGTATGGATGGGGGAAGATTACTAATGGCGCACCCCGCAGAGGTGTGCCATTAGAATGTTTTTTTATTACAGTTCGAGCACATGTTATATTCCACCTAACCCAATCCACATCAGAACCCGCCCACCAGCCCGACTGGTCAAGACGCAAAGACAC
Organism: Aegilops bicornis; assembly: GCA_021605145.1. NCBI lineage: Eukaryota > Viridiplantae > Streptophyta > Magnoliopsida > Poales > Poaceae > Aegilops > Aegilops bicornis. The sequence goes on along the minus strand of CM038671.1, from coordinate 29,067,302 downwards.
ACACACGTGAGGTCCTGGTTCGATTCCTGTGCTCCCCAATATATTTTTGGGCATTTTAAATGCTGTTTGATATTTATTTGTGTTTAAATATGTTCAAACTTTTTTAAATCATAACAGTAATATTTTTTTATAAAAACAGTAATAATTTTTTAAAAAATATGTTCAAATTTGTTACTTGAAAATATCATCGGCAGTGGCGGTGGAGCCGGGAGGTGCGGGGGCGGGGTGCTCGTCGGCGGCGGTGGAGGGGGATCGAGATCGAGTGTCCTCATGAATTCAAATAGTGCCCATGAAATTTAAAATTATTCATGATATCAAAAAGTGCCCATGAAATACAATCGAGAAATGAAGACTACGATTTAAATACAATCAATCTTAGCTAGCTATCTGTTCACAATCTTCTTGCCCTTCTTTTTCGCAAGTGGAGTTCTTCTGTGGAACGAACATCCTTTTGGTAGGGTGGTCCTGCTTCTTCTTGTGGTGTGTGCTGCTACTTCATCATCGTCGTCATGTTCGATCTTCGGGTCGCCGTACTTGTCGAAGTCTTGCTCATTCGCTACTCCATCCATTCCGATGATCTTCCTTTTGCCTCTCCTCACGACAACACGACTGGGCTTTTACGCGTCGGTAATGAAGAAGCATTGGTCCACTTGGGAAGCCAGTACCCATGGCTCATTTTTCGCGGTGACGTTTGCGTCCGCGGTCTTGGATTTGGCTTCGGGTATAACCATGGTGGTGAAATACCGGTCTTCTTTTAGGACGCTCTTGGCCCATCTGACACGGAACATCGGGACCTTCTCTCCAGCGTAGCTCAGCTCCCAGATCTCCTCGATCCTTCCGTAGTATGTGTCCTTGTCGTTACCAGTGTAGGATTCCATCATTACCCCGGAGTTCTAATAACCATCGGTCTTCATGTCCTTGTTCTCGATGTAGAATGTGTAGCCGTTGATATCGTACGCCTCATAGGTCATCAGGTTGTGCTCGGCGCCCTGTGACAAGGCGAATATGAGTTGTTCTTGCGCGGAAGAATCCTCATGTAAAGGGTACTACAGAAGCTTCTGCTTGAACCAACGCGTGAAACATGAGTTGTGCTCTTTGATTATATCTCCGTCCGTCCTCTGTTGGCCTCGGTCATTGTACGTCTTCTCAATAAAGGTTTTGTGCTCTACCACCCAAGGATCGACCACGTCTATGTGTTGTAGCGCGACTAGGTTTGCTCTTTCAAAGTCGGCGAGTCGACCCTCGAAGTCGACATGCATTTTGCGGCGACCCTCACGGTGACCCCATCCAGCGAGCCTGACGAGGTGCCTGTTGACGGGCAGACCAACGGGGTTCTCAATGCCTAGATAATTCGTGCAGTAGGAGATGCACTCTTTGGTCGGAAAGCCCCTGGTTATACTTCCCTCTGGACGTGACATGTTGCGAACGTATCTTTTGATGGCACCATTCATCCTTTCGAACGGCATCATGCTGTGCAGGAACATCGGCCCGAGTTGGATGATATCCTCCACGATATGGACCAGCAGATGCACCATAACGTCAAGAATGCGGGCGGAAGTACATCTCAAGCTCGCATAGTATCACCATGATCTCTTCCTCGTAGCCTTCGAGTTGCCTCACGCCAATCGACTTCCGAGAGATGACGTTGAAAAAGTTGCATAGGCCAAATAGCGTTTCCGCAGACGTGCGCCCATGATCCCTGGATTGCAACCGGAAGTATCTGCGTCATCAACACGTGATACCGTGGAGACTTCATCCCGCTGAACTTCTGCTTCGCTGGGTCTAGGTATCTGCTTATCTTCCCTGCGTAACCATGAGGAAGTTTTACTCCTATGAGGCAGGTGAAAAACTGCTCAATCTCCTCCTGACTTAGAGTGAAGCCCGTGGGAGGGTAGTCACTTCCGGTCTTCTTGGCCTTTTTGCCTTTGCGACGAAGTTTCGTGTCCTCCGCCTCATCATCATCATCATCATCATTAGCGTGAAGCTCCTGCCTGATGCCCATTGATTTCAAGTCTGCCCTTGCTTTTGGCCCATCTTTGGTCCTCTCTGGCATGTTGAGCAGGGTACCAAGCAGACTATCGCACACGTTCTTCGTGATATGCATGGCATCAAGGTTGTGAGGCACACGGTGGATCTTCCAGTACGGCAAGTCCCAGAAAACAGACCTGGTTTTCCATACCTTCAGCAGCGGCTCTGGCGCCTTTTGCTTCTTTCCCGGCTCTGGCGGCTTTTGCTTCTTTCCCGGAAGTGGGCAATCTTTCCAATTTTTCAACAGCTCGTCTATTTCCTCGCCGCTCCTCGTACGCGGCCATTTTCGCGGTTCGGTTTCACCATCAAACAGATCCTTGCGTTTCCTCCACGGGTCATCGTCATGAAGCCACCTTTGATGTCCCATGAACACGGTTTTCAAAGACCCGGGATCTCTATCTAGCTGGCGATACGTTGTGTCATCCATGCACCTTACGCATCCGTAAAATCCGTGGACTACCCGCCCCGCGAGATATCCGTGAATCGAGATAGTCGTGGCACCGTCATGAGCAAAGGCGGCTCTCATAGGGAAATATTCTTTCTCTGCGGCGTCCCACGTATTGGTTGGCGTTCTCCACAGCGTGTCTAGCTCGTCTTTCAGCAGCCCCGACATGCATTGATGTCGCTCCTGGTTGTTTCGCCCTTCAATTAGCATACTCATGTGAATGTACTTCCTCTTCATGCACAACCAGGGGGGAAGGTTGTACATCCACACAAACACAGGCCAGGTGCTATGTGTGCTTCTCTGGCTGCCAAACGGATTGACTCCATCGATGCTCGCGCCCAGCACGATGTTCCTTGGATCCCGCCCAAATTCTGGGTATTCGAAGTTCAACGCTTGCCACTGGCTCGCGTCCTTAGGGTAACTCAGCATCTTGTCTATTTTATTTATCTCCGGATCATTTCCGTCATCTTCCCGCTTCTTCTCCTCCCTATCCGCGTGCCAATGCAGGAGCTTTGCTACCTTAGGGTCCGCGAAATACCGCTGCAGACGAGGAGTGATCGGAAAGTACCACACCGATTTTCGAGGAGCTTTCTTCCTCTTCTTGTATCGAGTGACGCCAAGACACCGGACATATGGTAGACTCCGCGTGCTCGTCCCGATAAATGATGCAATTGTTCATGCACACATGGTATTTCACGTGCGGTAAATCCAGAGGACACACGATTTTCTTCGCCTCCTCGAACTGGTCGGGCACTTGTTCCCCTTGGGAAGACGTTCGTGCGTAACGACATGTTCTCGCCGAAGCATCGTCGGTCATTTTGTGTTTTACCTTCATCTCCGTGAGCCATGAGTGTTACTTTCGCGGGTATCCTCGGCCTGCATCCTTCATACAATAGAGTAACCACGTCTATCTCCGCTTGATCCAGCTTGGCTTTCTCTCGGCGGCAGCTCTTGCGTTATCCGTGCGCTTGAGAAGCAGCTCTTGAATATAAGGGTCCTGCACCCAGCCTCCGTCGTCCCGCTTCCGCATCTTCATCTTCATGATCATGCCCTTCGCCTTGATCTTCCTCATCATCATGTACGACATCTTCTACATGATTACTGTGTACAGCATCACCGTCGTGATCATGTCCTGGAGATTCTTTGTCTTCTCGCCCGCCCTCGCCGCGGTGGATGTCTTGTTGCCGTTCCTCATTTCTTGCCCGGCCCCCATGGACGACTTCATTGTCATCTCCATCACCTTGCCACCGATAGCCACCCATGAAACCACGCAAGAGCAGGTGGTCCCGCACCTGCCCGGAATCCGGGTCCGCAATAAGGCTCTTCAGCTTGCATCTTCGACACGGACATCTTATCTCCGTCTCGTTCTTTTGAAGCATCACTACTAGGGAAAAGCCTATACACAGAATTTTAGCAGCAGCGCGGTCGGCGAAATCCGCGCTGCTACAAATATCGGCCGACGGTGTCCACCTAACTCCATTTAGCAGTAGCGCGAACCGCGCTACTACTACGGATGTAGTAGTAGCGTGCTTTTTCTGAGGTCGCTGCTGCTAAATTTCAAATTGGCACACTTTTTTGTCCCTGTTAGCAGTAGCGCCGTCGACCAAAGCGCGCTGCTGCTAACTCCTTAGCAGCAGCGCGGTTTAGCTCCCGCGCTACTGCTAACCCGCACCAACCCACCACCTTTTCCCCACCCGTCCCTCCCCTCCCCCTCCTCTCTTCCCTTTCCCCTACCTCCCCCACATGATCCCACTCTCACTCTTCTTCTTCCTCAACACTTCTCCCCCATTACTCTCTCTCTTCTATCCACCTTTCTCTCTCTTCATTACTCCTACCTAACTACACCACCTCCATTAATGCATCTCCTTTCTCTTTTTCCTTTCCCTCCACTAGTTGAAGTTGTCTCCTCCCAAATTAGGTAGCTAGGTAGATGTAGGATTGAGTTAAGTGACCTATTTGCCCCTAACTAGATCTATCTTTGTTAAGAAGAGCTTTGTGCACTTTTGATCCCCCACAGATCATCTCCACCGTGTGCTTGATCTCGAGATAGAGGTGTTGAAAATTTCATGCTTTTGCAAAATGCAAATATGTTTATGTGTGTGTGATATGTTTGTGAAAATTGTGTGTGTAGCATGAGTTGACGCCAAATTGTGCTTTTGAGTTGCCTATGTTTTGCCGAAATGTCGATTTATTTCCGTTTGGTAATTCCTCGCAAACTCTAGATCCATATATGTCATATTTTTAGGGAAGGTCATGCCAAATTTTTGTATGACTTTGATGCATGCATGCATTTTTATAATCAATTTGTTTATTATTACCGTGCAGAGTTGACGATGGTCAGTGGAACGATGGTGGACAGGTGGTTGCGGTCGGTGGTGCAGGACATGAAAGAAAATAACCGGACAGAGGTTTTATGTCCGTGTCGAAAATGCAAAGGAATAGTTTGGCTCAACCCCCATGACGATGGTCGTGTCGAAGCGCACCTGCTCATGACTGGTTTCATGGATGGCTATACACTACTAGGGAAAAGCCTAGCAGCAGCGCGGGTTTTGGGCCTATTAGTAGCGCGGGGGCCGTCGCTACTAATAAGGCGCTTCTGACTAACGTGATAGCAAGAGCGCTGGTGCCACCCGCGCTACTCCTATGTCCTTTAGTAGTAGCGTGGGTAAAAACCCGCGCTACTACTACCAGCGCGGGTTTTTTTTGAATTTTTTCGAAAAAATATTACGATTTTTTCCCTAATTTTCAAATTTCTAAATTATTTTAACCTCAAATCTCTAATCACCCCTCATCGCTGCTCAATTTAATCTCTAATCACCCCCAAATCATCTAACTTCCCGGACGGTCACCCATCCTCTCACTACTCCAGCCTAAGCACGCTTAACTTCCGGGTTCTATTCTCCCTCGTTTCCAAGTCTGCACTTGTTGTTTTCCTGACAATAGTAAGATGTCAATCCTATTAACCTCAGGAATTTAGCTTGAGCATGAAGTCACACATTTCACTATTTGAGTTTAAAACTATTTTCTAAAAAATTAGTAACACTAATATTTCTTGAATAATTAGTTTGACCACAGTTTGACCATAGTTTGACCACAGTTTGGCCATAGTTTGACCACTGTTTGGCCATAGTTTGACCAGATTTGACCAAAATTCAAAAAACCAAAAATAATTATTTAGTAACACTTATATTCTAGAATAATTAGTTTGACCATTGTTTGACCACAGTTTGACCACACAGTTTGAAATTTTTTCGATTTTTTCCACTCTAGATCTTAAAAGCCCCGTAACTTTTTTTCTGTTTGGTTTTTGAGGATTTTGAAAATGTTTAACTTTTCGAGTAGATGATTTTTCATATAAAAAACTTTTTCATACGAGTTAGTATGCAAAAGTTATGCCCATTTTTACAAATTCTCGAGATATTTTGCAAATAAAGTGGAAATTCATATTTGCAAATTTTCCCAACAACTAGACCACATATCACGGGGAAGAGGCCGGACATGGCGGCGGAGAAGGGGCCGGACATGGCGGAGGAGAAGGGGCCGGACATGGCGGCGGAGAGAACGACATGGACTCCACGCAGCAGAGTTCGTCGGTACCAAGTTCAATCGTGCGGGACCCTCATGTTTAAGCATTGCTTCGCAAGGAGACGAGTACTGAGAGAGCTGCTTCTAGAGAGGAGGCTAAGCTGGAGCAACTGGTGGTAGACTCGAACACTCCATTGTATGATGGTTGCAATCCTGAGGTGACCCGCTTGAGTTTCACGTTCCAACTCCTGAAGAAAAAAGGCTAAAAACAAATGGACCGACACTAGCCTCGATGAGCATCTCAAGTTCCTAAAGGATGTTCTTCCCGCGGGTAATCTATGTCCGACTAGTGTTGATGAGGCGAAGAAGATCGTGTGCCCTCTTGATCTGCCATACGTTAGATACCAGGCATGCATCAACGATTGCATAATTTATCGGAAGGAGCACGCGGAAAAAACAAGCTGTCCGGTGTGCAATGCTTCTCGATACAAGAAGGCCGGGAAGAAATGTCCCCAGAAAGTTGTATGGTACTTACCGATCACTCCCCGTCTCCAGGTATTTGTTAGATCCCAAGGAAGCAAAGCTAATGCTACCGCACGGGAGAGGAAGAAGCCCGACGATGGAGATGATCCAAGTCGAGACACGTGAAGGATGGAAGCCGGTGGAGAGCGTTGAACAGCTTCGCCGGTATTTTGAATGTGATGCAAGGAACATCATGCTCGGCGCGTGTACCGATTGCATGAATCCGTTGGCAACCGTAACACCAACCATAGCACATGGCCCGTGTTTGTATGGATGTACAACCTCCCCTGGTTGTGCATGAAATCAAAGTACATTCACATGAGCATGCTTATTCAAGGCCGAAACAACCAGGAAATAATATTAATTTGTATCTGGGCTACTTCAAGAGGAGTTAGACACGTTATGGAAAACACCGGCCAAGACATGGGACGCCAGCAAAGGCGAGTATTTCAACATGAGAGCCGCGCTGATCACGACAGTGCAGGACTATCTCGGTTACGGATATGTGGCAGGCCAGGTGTGCCGTGCATATTGGGGATGCACGCGGTGCATGGATGATATGACGTCTCAGCAGCTAACGTCAAGGAAAGATGGCGGGTCTGGGAAAATCGTGTATATGGGGCATCGAAGATGGCTCGAACAGGACGACCCGTGGAGAAACTGTGGAGATCTATTCAATGGTCACGCTGAGCATCGAGGACCTCCATGTAAGCGGAGCGGTGCCGAAATCGATGAGCTATTGAAAAACTGGAAGGAGTGCCCCGCGCCAGGAAAGACAATGAGAAAGGCACCGGAGCCGCTGCTGAAGGTATGGAAGACGAGGCCTGTGTTCTGGGACTTGGAGTACTGGCACAAACTTGATACACCTCATTGCCTTGATCAAATGCATATCTGTAAGAATGTCCTTGAGAGCCCTGCCGCAACACCGATGAACATGCCGGATAAGACCAAGGATGGGCCGAAGGCAAGAAAAGACTTGCAAGATTTGAAAATCAGGGAAGATCTGCACATGTCGCCCCGTAAAATGTCAGACGAGATAGAGACGGAGACAGAGGCACGGGAGAAGAAGGGCAAGAAAATAAATAAAGAGGATTATTGCACCCCTTCTTGCTTCACCTTAAGTCAGGCTGAGATCAATCAATTCTTTAAGTGCCTTACAGGAGTCAAAGTTAGTTCCGGTTACTATGGCAAGATAAGCAGATATCTAGACACGGACAAGAAAAGGTTCAGCGGGATGAAGTCTCATGACTGTCATGTGATGATGACGCAGATACTACCTGTTGCCCTTAGAGGGATAATGGACAAGCACGTCCGTGACACGCTTATTGGTCTCTGCAACTTTTTCGACGTCATCTCTCGAAAGTCGATCTGTGTGAAGCAGCTCCAAAGGCTACAGGAAGAGATCGTTGTGATACTGAATGAGCTTGAGATGTACTTCCCACCCGCGTTCTTTGACGTGATGGTGCATCTGTGTGCCCATATTGTGGATGACATAATAGACCTGGGGTCGTCATTCATGCACAACATGATGCCGTTTGAGAGGATGAATGGAATCATCAAAGGATTCGTTCGTAACATGTCCCGTCCGGATGGAAGCATCGTTCAGGGCTATTTGGCACAAGAGTGCATCTCTTTCTGGGAGAATTTTCTATATGGCGCAGACCAGCCGCTTGGTGTTAGTGTTGGTTTGCCTGTTAACAAGCACGATGGGAGCCTCGAAGGAGATGGTCACTACAACAGTCGCAAGGAACTGCACGTGGCATACTCAGATCGACGCAACGACTTTGACAGAGCAAACTTGGTAGTGCTACAACACCTAGACGAGCACTAGTAGAAAACATGGCTTTCGTCCAGGCCAGTTTAGCCCATTAGTCCCGGTTCAATCCAGAACCGGGACCAATGGAGCTATTTGCCCCGGTTCGTGAGCCCAGGGGGCCGGGCGGGCCACGTGGGCCATTGGTCCCGGTAGTCCGGACCTTTTGGTCCCGGTTGGTGGGACGAACCGGGACCAATGGTCCTGGCTCCTGGCCCACCACTATTGGTCCCGGTTGGTGGCATGAACCGGGACCAAAGGCTTCCCTTTAGTCCCGGTTCAAGCCACCAACCGGGCTAATGGTGCTGCCTATATATAGCCCCTCACAGCAAGAGCAGAGCACACCTTTGCTCTGTTTTTTTCCGGCCGAGGGGAGAGGGCTTGGTGGTGCTCTAGCTCACCTCCTATGCACACAAGGTGTTCGATGGAATGCCCGAGCCACACTACTTAAGGTTTCTCCTCTCCAAGCTCGACCGCCAAGCTCCATTTTCCTCAATATTTATCTAGGTTTAGCGGTCCGTCACGCCTGGCCCCGTCTTTCATCGCCGCCGATCACCCGCGCCGATCTCATCGCCGGCACCACCGTGGTGAGCCTCTTGTTCTTATCTTCTTTCTGAAAGGAAAAAAATTATTACTTGTTTGTTTAGATAGATACTTGTATTATTTTCTTACTTTTATTATTGCATCTTATATAGTTGGATGGTTTTGGTATCCGCCCCCGTCGGCCCTCGTCCTGTCTATGATTCGGGTGTGGTATATATTATCTTTTCATAACTATTGGTTCATTTATTGTTTATGAAAATTATGCCGACCAACGTGACATAGATTTTATTTATCTAGGAGGTTGTTGAACCGAAATTCCAACCGACCCTATTGTCGAGAGGTTAAATTTAGTTGAAGAAGAAAACAATTTCTTGAAGGAAAAATAAAAAACTTGAGGAGGAGAAGATGATATTGGAGTTGCATGTTGCGGATGTAAATGCGATGATCACAAGATCAAGATGGATGCAATGCGCTTGAAGATGAGAAAGATTAGAAAATATGCCATTCATACCGAGGCTTGGTATCATTATGCCGTTGGATCAGTTGTTACCTTGGTTGCGATTATGATCGTATTTGCTTTCGCATTGAAATGTTTTACATAGTTTCAATGTATGGTTTAATTAATTTAGATGCTCTGCAGAGCTTTATGTTGTTAGATGAGAACTATGTATGTACTTTGGTTTTTATGTGATGATGAACTTCTATTAATTTGGTCACTTAATTATCTATTCATGATTTTCTCAGTAATGATTTTTGACACACTTAATTATATATAATGCACGCAGATGAACTGCAATGGATGTACGGTGACGTAAACACCTCCGAGTACATTAAGGGCGTGCATGATTTTCTCGAAGTGGCTGAGGCAAACAAGCAGAATGGTTTTATGTGTTGTCCATGCCCTATATGTGGGAATACAAAGTCTTACTCTGACCGAAAAATCCTTCACACCGACCTGCTTTACAAGGGTTTCATGCCACACTATAATGTTTGGACGAGGCACGGAGAAATAGGGGTTATGATGGAAGACGGCGAGGAAGAAGAGTACGATGACAACTATGTGCCCCTGAATACGGTGATGCTATCGAACATCAAGATGCACTGCACGATGTGCACGATGGTGCTGGAACGGGCGGAAGCTGCTGAAGATCAAGAGGAACCGGACGATGTGCCCGATGATGATAATCTCCGCCGGGTCATTGTCGATGCAAGGACACAATGCGAAAGTCAAAAGGAGAAGCTGAAGTTCGATCGCATGTTAGAGGATCACAAAAAGGGTTGTACCCCAATTGCGAAGATGGCAACACAAAGCTCGGTACCGCACTCGAATTGCTGCGATTGGAAGGCAGAGAATGTCAGGCTCGATAAAGGATTTGAGAAGCTACTGAAATTAATGAAGAAGAAGCTTCCAAAGGATAACGAATTGCCCGATGTAACATATGCAGCAAAGAAGGTCGTATGCCCTCTAGGATTGGAGGTGGAGAAGATACATGCATGCCCTAATGACTGCATCCTCTACCGTGGTGCCTACAAGGATCTGAACGCATGCCCGGTATGCGGTGCATTGCGGTATAAGATCGGACGAGATGACCCTGGTGATGTTGACGGCGAGCCTCCCAGGAAGAGGGTTCCTGCGAAGGTGATGTGGTATGCTCCTATAATACCATGGTTGAAACGTCTGCTCGTAAACGGAGAGCATGCCAAGTTGATGCGATGGCACAGTGAGGACCGTAAGAAAGATGGGAAGTTGAGAGCACCACGACGGGTCGCAGTGGAGAAAAATCGAGAGAAAGTAATCGATGAGTTTGCAAAGGACCCAAGGAACGTATGGTTTGCTTTAAGCGCGTATGGCATTAATCCTTTCGGGGAGCAGAGAAGCAATCACATCACCTGGCCCGTGACTCTATGTATGTATAACCTTCCTCCTTGGATGTGCATGAAGCGGAAGTTCATTATGATGCCAGTTCTCATCCAAGGCCCTAAGCAACCCGGCAACGACATTGATGTGTACCTAAGGCCATTAGTTGAAGAACTTTTACAGCTGTGGAATGGAAACGGTGTACGTACGTGGGATGAGCACAAAAAGGAGCACTAAAGGCGTTGCTGTTCGTGACCATCAACGATTGGCCCGCTCTCAGTAACCTTTCAGGACAGACAAACAAGGGATACCACGCATGCACGCACTGTTTACTTGACACCGATAGTATATACCGAAGCTGCAGGAAGAATGTGTACCTGGGCCATCGTCGATTTCTTCCGACCAACCATCAATGTCGAAAGAAAGGCAAGCATTTCAAAGGCGAGGCAGATCACCGGAAGAAGCCCGCCATGCGCATCGGTGATCACGCATTTGCTATGGTCAATGATTTACACGTAATCTTTGGAAAGGGTCCCGGCGGACTAGCTGTTCCGAATGACACTGAGAATCACGCACCCATGTGGAAGAAGAAATCTATATTTTGGGACCTACCCTACTGGAAAGACCTAGAGGTCCGCTCTTCGATCGACGTGATGCACGTGACGAAGAACCTTTGCGTGAACTTGCTAGGCTTCTTGGGCGTGTATGGGAAGACAAAAGATACACCTGAGGCACGAGAGGACCTGCAACGCTTACTAAAAAAAGAGGGCATGCCTCCGAAGCAAGATGAAGGTCCTCCCAGCTACGCTCTTCTGAAAGAAGAGAAAGAAATATTCTTTCAATGCCTGCTCAAGATGAAGGTCCCGACCGCTTCTCGTCGAATATAAAGGGAATAATAAATATGCCGGAGAAAAGTTCCGTAACCTAAAGTCTCATGACTGCCACGTGATTATGACGCAATCGCTTTCCGGTTGCATTGAGGGGCTTCTACCGAAAACGTCCGAGTAGCCATTGTGAAGCTATGTGCATTCCTCAATGCAATATCTCAGAAGGTGATCGATCCAGAAATCGTACCAATGCTAAGGAGTGACGTGGCGCAATGTCTTGTTAGTTTCGAGCTGGTGTTCCCACCATCCTTCTTCAATATCATGACGCACGTCCTAGTTCATCTAGTCGACGAGATTGTCATTCTGGGGCCCAGATTTCTACACAATATGTACCTCTTTGAGAGGTTCATGGAGTCCTAAAGAAATATGTTCAGAATCGCTGCTTAGGCCGTAAGGAAGCATCTCCATGGGCCATCAAACAGAGGATGTCATCGGGTTTTGTGTTGACTTCATTCCTGGCCTTAAGAAGATAGGTCTCCCTAAATCGCGGTATGAGGGGAGACTGACCGAAAAGGCACGCTTGGAAGAGACTCAATAATATGCAGGACGGATATTCTTGGTCTCAAGCACACTACACAGTTCTACGTAACTCTACCTTGGTGACCCCGTATGTCGATGAACACAAGAATAGTCTGCGCTCCAAACACCCGGAGCGGTCGACGATCGGATTACATGTGAACACATCAGACTTTCAGCAGCTTGGTTGGAAACACGCCTCGAGGTGACAAGACTGTTTGTGATGAGCTGTACTTGTTGTCCGTGGGACCATCTTCGACTGCAATGATTTGGAAAGGATACGAGATAAATGGGAATACATTTTACACGATTGACCAAGATGAAAAGAGCACCAACCAAAACAGCGGTGTCCGCTTTGATGCAAAGCAACCGACAAGGGAAATGACACATATTATGGTTACATAGTAGACATATGGGAACTTGACTACGGAGTAGATTTTAAGGTCCCTTTGTTTAAGTGCAAGTGGGTCAATCTGTCAGAGGAGGGTATGTGTAGACCCACAAGATGTAATGACAACAAGGATCTGAAAAATCTTGATTACATCGACGAACCGTTCGTCCTAGCCAATGATGTGGCACAGGTTATCTATGTGAAGGACATGTCTACCAGACTGAGGAAAAAAAAAGATAAGGAAGCGAATACATCATACAATGAGCCAAAGCGCCACATAGTTCTTTCAGGAAAAAGGAACATCCTGGGAGTGGAGGGCAAGACAGACATGTCTGAAGAGTATGAAAAGTTTCATGAAATACCCCCTTCAATGTCAAGGCTGACCCAAGCATCCTGATAAACGATGAAGATTATCCATGGTTACGGCGCAATAAGCAAATAACACAAGCGAAGAAAAAGTGAAGACTTTCTCCCGCAACTATTATGATGATACCATGCCAACTTTGTAATGCATTTAGTATGATACCATTGTCCGCTTTGTACATGCACATGCTATGCCAACTTTTTCAGAGTTCATTTGAAAACTATGAATTTGAAAACCTCGCCAACCGAAGGGCGCTCACACCGTTTATAAACCCGTCCCTCTACACACCGCTTTGTTGTAAGCAGAAACAAAATAAAATAAATAAAGCAACAAAGAAAACAAAAAAGTGTTTTCAAATTTGAAAACTAATGGCACTAACAGAAAGTTTATAATTTTTCTAATACTAAAAGCAAAAAGAATTAAAAATAAAGCAAAAAACAAGAAAAACTAAATAATGCGTAAAACAGAACAAAAAACTGAAAAAATAAAAATAGCAACAATAAGTATTTTTGTTGTAAGTAGAAACAAAATAAAATAAATAAAGCAACAGAGAGAAAACAAAAAAAGAGTTTTCAAATTTGAAAACTAATGGCACTAACAGAAAGTTTATAATTTTTTTAAAACTAAAAGCAAAAAGAATTAAAAAATAAAGCAAAAGACCAAAAGAAAAATAATCCAAAACCAAAATAAACTAAATAAAGCAACAAATAAAACAAAAATACAAAAAAAGTGCCACCCATCGGGCAGCCACGGCCTGAATACGACTAGAAACCCTACCATGGGCCAGGATTCAGGCCCGCGGGAGGCCCAGTAGGCCCACAGGCACATATTGCACGTTTAGGCCCGAAAGCCTGCTTTAGAGAGGAGCTCGAGAGGGAAGGCGCACCGCACCTTATAAACCGGTGCGGCTCCCTCTCAACTAGCGAGGTGGGACTAAACATTTGGCGCGGGGCAGCACAAGGCCTTTGGTCCCGGTTCGTGGCACCAACTGGGACTAAAAGAGGCATTAGTCCCGGTTCGTGGCACCAACGGGACTAATGCCCCTTTAGTCCGGTTGGTGCCTCCAACCGACCAAAGGTCATTAAAATTGTTTTGGTCCCGGTTCGTGGCACCAACCGGGACTAATGCCCCCCTTTAGTCCCGGGTCGTGCCTCGAACCGGGACTAAAGCCTTTTCTATATAAGCAGCACTTAGCAGTTTTCGACCAAATCACCCACTTCACCCCCGACGCCTCGCTCCTCATCGCCGTCGCCGCCGACGCCCTACTCCACCTTGCCGTTGCCGCCACCGACACCGTCAGCTCGCCTTCATTGCCGCCGCCGCCACCGATGCCGTCCAGTTGCTCCTTCGTCGCCGCCGCCCCTGTGAGCACAGCCTGCTCCAGCGCCCCATCCTGCTTGACAGCCGCCGCCCTGCCACAGCCGCCGCCGTCACTTACTTTTAGATTTGTTTTTTTTGCATTTTTATAAAAATGTATATATGTATGTATATATGTTCTCTGTGTATATATATGTTCATGAATATATGCAAAAGATAGATTTTTAGAAAAATAGTATTTTTTTCTGTTCATAGATTTTTTTGGTGATATTAATTATTGTAAATATGCAAATGTTTGTATATTCATATGAACAATGAATTAGGCAAAACCTTTACTTTTTTCTAAAATTTGCAAATGTTTGTATATTCATATGAACAATGTATTTTTTAAGAAGGAAGAATAAGAAAAAGAATGAGAGGAAAAAGGAAATAAGAAGAGGAAGAAAGGAGAAGAAGAGGGGAGAGGAAGAAGAGGAGAAATAAATAAGAAGAAGAAAAAAGAAGAAACAGAAGAGGAGAAGAAGAAAGGAATAGAGGAGAAGAAGAAAAAATAGAAAAAAAAATTCTATGTTTTCTTCTTCTCCTCTATTCTTTTCTTCTTCTCCTCTTTTTTTCTTCTTCTTCTTTTTCTTCTTCTTCTTCCTTCTTCCTTCTTCCTCTTTTCTTCCTTTTTCCTTATTTTCCTTTCTCGAGGGATAAGAAGAAAAAGAAGAGGAGAAGAAGAAAGAAAGGAATAGAGGAGAAAGAAGAAACTTTGACACGAGTGGGGGGGGGGTACCGATACCCCCTCCCCGATAACATTATTTTCCCATGTATATGTATGTTGCGTCGTTGTCGATATAACGAGTGTGTCGAGGATCGACGAGGGGTCGAGGGTCGGGAACTAGGGTAGAGGGTCGAGGGTCGTTAAGGGTCAAGGGTCGAAGGTTTCAGGGTCGAGGGTTCCTATAGTGTCAAAGTATTGAAGAAATCAATGGCATCATCATTAGCCGGCAGTAACCAAGGCATGATGGTACGAAGTCATCCAAAGTTATTTCGAATGGAGTCCCGGATAGGATAATTTGCCTTTTTGTACGAATCTCAGCAAAGGCCTTTCAAATAACGATATTCGGAAGGTTCTTGCTGAACTTTGTACCGTAAAGTGAATTATCCTATCGTGACCTGCTCCAAAATAACTTTGGAGAGCTTCGCACCATCATGCACCAAGCTTTCGCCTAATGATGAAGACATGGTTTTGTTGAATCCTTTGACACTAGGCAACCTCCCGACCCTCGGCGATCCTCCACCCTTGACCCTCGACCGCTCGGCGATCCACGACCCTCTACCCTACATCATGCGTCGATGCCCACGTCACTTGTGGGACATAGATGTAGGTTCAACGCCGACCCTCCCGATAGCTTCAACACGTGGGGGTCGATATTACCCTCCTAGCTTGAAGCGTTCTCGAGGCCACCCCTAACCCTTGAAGCGTTGTCGAGGCCACCCCAAACCCTAGAGAAGCAGCGTCGAGGCCACTAATATGATTCCTTATTGTGATTAGCTAGCTAGTTCTACGTTTGCCACTAATATATCCATATCTGTCATGTTTGAATAATAATTGCCATGTTGTAAATATTTGTAGAAACTATGGACACCCCGAGACGAAGCACAAGAAGCGTTGTTGAGGGACATAATCGCACTAGGAAGTGATGCCGTACGCTCGTTGATGTTTCTCAACGACAACGATGGTCTAGAAGGAGAGGGTGAAGAAGCAGCTGGCTATGATTTACATGGCTCCGATGACCCAATGCCGGTGCAAGAAGGAGAGGGTGAAGAAGTAGACCGTGAGGACGGCTCTGGTGATCACCAAACCGAGTCCGGCCAGGTATATATATTAGTTAAGCCTGTGCTAACTAACTCTCGTCTTTGTTTTGGTATGTACACATATTAATTAACTCTCGTCTTTGTTCTTTTTTCTAGCCCTCCGGATCGAGCAGAACTTCGGTAAGGAGACGAGGCCCGAAGAAAAAGTTGAGCTCGGATGAAAAGTTTGAGATCATACAAATCGCATGACGGCCAACCGATTGAACCCTACCGACAAAGAAGGCATTTGTTGCTCGGTCACGGGGGTTACGGTTAGGGACAAGATCCCGATCAGCATCCACCAATGGTATAAGCCTCAAGAACAAAGACCCCGAGGTGTCTTGTGTCAATGATATGCAGAAAAATGATCTTTGGACCGAGCTGAAGTCAAATTTTACCCTACCGCTAGAGGATGATCCGGAGAAGCCAAAGTAATAGAGCCATTAATCAAGTCTTTTGCTGTTAAGAAGATGGCAGAACTATTCAGGAATTGGAAGAAAGAACTCAATACGTATGTCGAAAAAAATGAGACACCAGAATTCAAGGGCAAATATGAGAAGACCAGAGATGACCGCCCGCATTTGTGGCCTACAAGACATCGGAAAAGAGTAAAAAGATGTCGGCGACAAACAAGAGAAATGCTGTGAAGAAGAAGCTTCACCATCGCATGCGGGTCGGTGGCTACCTCGTAGTCTGCCTAAGTGGGCCAAGGCTGAGAATGATCTCGCTTGATAAAGGGATCGAACGAGAGACAATGAACTGGCCAGACCGTTGCGGACTTGGTTCTTGGGGCGGCGGATCCTTGGACCCTATAACGGGAAGTGCATTTGGACGGACGAACAATTGGACATACCAGTCAAGAGGCTTCAGCATTATATCGAAGCAGCACGCAAGGGAAGTTCGTTCGCACGAGGAGAAGGACGAGCTCACAATGGCCCTCCGGAATCCCAGAGCACCACTGGGCGATCACGAGGCACGCCAGCTCCGTTCGTGGAAGGCTGGATTTCCGGACGCAGGGGTTACAAAACCCATGAGAGGAGGAAGAAGCGGAGCAGAGCCTAATGCATGCGCTGCACGAAAGGGTATTGGGGCTAGAGGAACGAGAAGAGGAGCGAAGCGGAGATCACAACAAAGCGACCTGCCGAAGCTTCCCCGGTTACCCCGCCATCTCAGCGGAGAAGCAGCGTGGCTTCCACCGAGCTACTTCAGCCAGAGCAGCATGCCTTGACAGCTCCTGCCAGCTATCCCGTGGATGCTATCACGGATGCTAAAAATTGCCACCTTATGGCGCAATGGAGCAATATGAAGGTCAAGGCGGCTGTTGGCTCTGTTTATCCTACTAAACCCGACTCAACTTTTCACTGCCGGCCGATTCCAGAAGGATAAGCTAAGGTGATGGTCGATGAAATAACGGAGGGATTTGAGGACCTCTGGCTTGACCACCCTACCGGTGAAGGGGAGTATCGGCTGGGTTCTGCTCTGAAGACTCCATGCCTATAGCGGAAGGATCATATCAACCTTCCGAACTGGACGCCTCCGCCTCCTCCTCCTCCTCCCGTGAGTCGTGGCACTCCGCCTCCTCCACCGCCTCCTCCTTGGCGAGTGGCGATCGGGGCACTCGGCCGGCTCCTTCTCCGGTGCGTGGCGGCACTCCGCCTCCTTCTCCGCCTGCACCGTGGCGCCCGAGCAGCCAGCCTCCTCCTTCTCCGCCTCGTCGGCAAGGCGGAAGAGACCGCCGCCCGCTCCGGCTGCTCCGGCCGTCGTAGTCCTTCTCCTCCGCCTCGTAAGCAAGGAAAGAAGACATCCGCTCCGTCTGCTCTGCCCGGCGTCTAGCAGTACAGCCAAAGGCGGGAGGAGATCTGATTCGGTCCTTCTCTGAAGACTCCAGGAAGTCACCGTCTGAGAGGAGAGGCGAGGAGGAAACGCGAAGATCACGCAGACCGAAGTGGATAACTGGTTTCAAGGGTTGAAAGCAAAGAGACATCCACCTCCGGAGGAGAAGGTAGATCCGGTCAAAGCGAAGCGCACTCTGGCTGCCTGACAAAACCACCCAAGTCTCCGCCGAAGGCAACTATGAGCGCATTATTGGAAAGGAATTTGCCAAAGCGGAGAGGTCGGGAAATGCCAAGGATCAAAGGATGAAAGAACGACGAGCTGAGAAACAAATTGCCCAGCTTCGGCGAACAAGCCAAGCAATCGTGCCCCCGCTCAAGGTGCACACTGCTAGCGACATCGTCGATCCGAGGATGGTGCCCAGTTATGGCAATCCTGCAAATTACCTGCCCGACGATGTACATTATGATTTCTTGGAGGTGCGAGATACAAAGATCTGATGCAGGAAGCCTCTCGTCAAAGATGAAAGCTCTCTATCAACGATGATGCGAAGATTGCATGATTGGTACATGAAAACCTGCAAAGAGTCTGAGGGGAGGAGTACTTTGTATGTGAGAGTTAAAAAGGAGCATGACCTCCTTGGAATTGAACTGTTGCCTATTCCATTTGAGGAGTTCTACCAGTTTTTCAACCAATTGGCCCTCGATAAAGCAACGGTCACTGCTCTTTACGTAAGTAGTACTACTTACATCATTAAGTATCTCTATATAACTCAGCTCTTTCATTGCATGTATTTATAAATATCCTCACTATATTATGCAGATTGAAGATCGCCGAAATGAAGAAAAGACAAGTGGGTGATATTGGGTTCATTAACACATATCTCATAGATGCAAATGAGGTTAAATATCGTGCGAAGAAACCGAGGCCAACTTGCTACGATCGTTGGAAATAAATGAACACAAAATATAATACTCTTTCCTTACAACTACAAGTGAGTGTTACGTCTTGTGGCATATTCGGTTTCCTTATTAGTCCAGGTTATAGTAATGTAATATTGATGAGTTATGCATGCGTGCACAGGTACCACTATATTCTCCTAGAGATTAAGCTTGAGCAGGGAGTAGTAATAGTCTTAGACTCCAAACGAAAAGATCCCAAGGAGTATGCGGACATGACTGAAATGCTCGAGAAGTAAGTTAAATCGATCATTATCCACCATATCAGCAACTTTGTTCATTTCTGATATCAAGTAATTGTTTTCTTTGTATGGCAGGGCTTGGGAAAATTCACCAAAAAGCTCCGGGACTACCGAAGAAGCTGCAATTTAGACACCAAAGTAAGTACTATATAGTAGCATATTCCACGCCAAGATCTCCTAGTGATTCAAGCGCTAGTTTCATCAATACCATTTAGCATGCTTGCTAAAATCAGTTTGATTGACCTCTGTTTCTTGTAAAATGGTTGTGGCAGGAACAAGGGAATGATTTACATGGATACTACGTTATGCAGTCCATCCGCCACACGACACTGTGAGAGGGGCTACTCCGACAAACAATATGAAGTGCGTAAATAAAAATATTCACAATTTTATTTTATTACCATCATTTGTGTTGAGTTTCATTCATTCATATATATATATATATATATATATATATATATATATATATATATATATATATATATATGTATGTATTGACCCCTTTCTTAAAATTAGATGTTTTGAAGCGGGATGAACTCCTAGCACCAGATCGCATGCGAGCAATTCAAGAGGAATTGGCGGCATTCTTTCTTGACCACGTGATCACTGAAGACGGAGAATACTATGTGGACCACGCGTCCGTATTGTAAAAGATAATTGTTGTATATATGTAGCCGGTAGTGTCGGATAAATATACGAGAACTTGTTGTTCGACCAATCTCTCGGAGAAGGAGAGGTGGTCAATATCACTTCTCTCTGTATGCATATATGTTCATGACGATCTTACATTTGCTTAATTACTAGCTAGCTAGCGTGTCTAGCTAGTCCTCTCTATACGTATGTATAGTACGTAGCGTCGACCAAGCACGGACAAAAGAGAGGACACTTTTCTCTATTAATTAGCTAGCTATAGCACAATATATGAAACACCTAAATTAACCCCCAAAACCCCCCAACCCCCCCCCCCCCCCTTTCAAAAAAAAAGAAAAACCACAGCCATAGAAATCTTGTCGACGTGGATGCCTATTGGTCCCGGTTGGTGCCACCAACCGGGACCAAAGGCCCTCTACTGAGCTCGTGGACAAAGCCACGTGGAGGCCCATCACCCGGTTTTGGATTGAACCGGGACTAAAGGGCCAGGGTATTAGTACCGACCCTTTAGTCCCGGTTCATGAACCGGGACTAAAGGCCCTCACCAACCGGGTCAATAGGCCCCTTTTCTACTAGTGGAGGTAGATCCTTTCGTGGCACTGCACAAAGAAATTATCGCAAAGAAGTATCGTGACCGGGGGGTATGCAGGACGGACGCCGATGTTACTAGAGAGCACAACTCCACTCTCCTGCATTGGTTCAAAGAGCATATTATTGCTAATCCCCCGGAGGAGGGCTCTAAGGACGGATTGCTCATATATGCCTTAGCACATGGCCCCTCGCCCAACCTCGTAACCTCATCGTGCATAAGGATATCAACGGATACACGTTCTCTGGCGGACGCCAAAGATATGGACAGTGATGATCGTAACTCAGGGGTGACGATGGAATGCATGACCGGCAGCGACAACGGCGCAACTGAATGATTTTATGGAAGGGTCGAGGAGATCTGGGAGCTTGACTACTCTGGACTGCACAACACGATGATATTCCGTGTCAGATGGGCTAAGAATGTCGAAAGAGAAAGCCGGATTTTCACTACCATGACTATACCCGACACCAAGAGCGCTACCGTGAACGCTATCGCAAAAAACGAGCCATGGGTACACGCTAATCACGTGACACAATGCTTCTTCATAACTGACCGCGCAATCCCAGCCGTGTTGTCGTGAGGAGAGGCAAAAGGAACATCATTGGAATGGATGGAGTCGCCAACGAGGAAGACTATGATCGATCTGACAACCCAATGAGGGAAGATGACGATGATGATGAAGTATACGTCAAAAGAAGAATCAATACTACATTACCTAAGAAAAATCGTACTCCATGGAAAAGGCAAAGTCACAATGAGGGGCTCAATTATTCTTTGCCGAACAAGAAGGGAAAGAAGCTGACTCAGAAACGAAAACGTCAGCACTGAGGAAACGTATGTTATCGGTCAAATTATGTAATATATATATATATATATATATATATATATATATATATATATATATGTTCCTATTTTGTATACACACTTAGCCATTATTATGCATGGGTCCAATGATGTGTAATATATATGTTCCTATTTTTCATACATATTTAACCGTCAAATGATGCAATATATATCGCCCTCCCTTCGTTTACTGCCCTCGGGAAATAAAAGTGGGATAAAATAAAGGAAAATAAAAAGGAAAACTGGCAGTAGCGAAGTTAGTAGTACCGCATTTAGGTGTAAAGTGCTACGACTCTTTTGAAGGTAGTAGCAGCTTTTGCCCAAATGCGCCATCGCTACGTCCACTTAACCAAAATTCTCACTCGCCTGCTTCATCCCGCCTTTTCCCCCAAATCCCCACTATCTCTTCCCCGTCGCTTGTGACCGACCCTCGCTCGCCCCGACTCGGCCTTGGCGCTAGCTTCTCCCGGCGCTGCCCCACCAGCCCTCGCCCCGACCCGGCGCCGGCTCGCCCCGACCTCCGCCCCGACCCGTCGGCCCTCGCCTCCTCCTCTCCCCTTCCCGTCGTTGGGCCTGCCTCCTCGCCCTGCACCCTCTGTAAACCCCCACCTCTCTCTGCTAGGGTTCTTGGTTAATTTACTTAGGTTTTAGTTAGGGCAGTATGTTAATTAGGTTATCTATTTAGTTATGAATTTAGCTAGGTTTCAAAATTAGCTGAATTTATATGCAAATTTGAACTGGACCTGTGATATGTGCATATGTCATGTTTTGGACATGTCATGTTTGGAAAATGATCCGAGTTGCCTATGTTACGCCTGAATGTTGATTCATTTTTGTTCCGGTGAATTTCAGGCGCTCGATATGTCCATTTTTTAGCAAAGGTCATGCCGAAATTTCCCGTGAATAAAGGCATGATTTGTGCTACATAGTTGGCATATCGAGTCTTTACATAGATTTTTTTATGTCATTTCTCATTTATTCATACTTTTAGAAATAAATGAGGACACTTAATCATAGGAAACATGTCGAACAACGAAGAAACTGGGCCTTCTGACCAAGATGCAGACGAGATGGATTATGAGGGTGAACAAGAGTACCTGACTATTTGAATGCTAAGCAAGGTTTGCAGGTCGGCCTCGATGATGGTACTGACGCCGACATCGACACCGACGGTGCCGGCACCGATGGCAGCACCGAGACCGGTGGGGAAGGTACCGGTGGGGAAGGTACCGGCCCCGATGCCGCTACCGAAAAGAGGAAGCATAAGAAGCAGAGGATACGAAAACATAACAAACTAGGGATTGGACGACTTGTGATCACAAAGATGGCACATGGCAAGTTTGAGCCGTTAGAGCCGGAAGAACCTCGCAAGTGCTATGGGAACCAAGTAGGATGCATCCTATGGGAATGTGCGAGCATCAACGACGATGACTTAAGGAGTAAAGAACATTTGACGCAATTGCTCCTAATGAAGTTGCACAAGAGATTCAAGTTCCCCGACCGGGATGATAACATAGAACAACCATGGGATGATCCGAAGATGAAAAAGATTAACAATCACGCCATGGGCATGTTCAGCAATGATTTGGCCTCCTGGAAAGGGAGGGTGAAACGAGCTATTGAGGCTGATGAACCCCTGTCCAAGATTCTGGAGGAAAATCCGACACTTACGGAAGAGGAGTTCGAAAAGTTTAAGGACACTTGCGATACCGAGGCAGCCAAGGCTAAGGTTGCAAAATTCAAGAGCCTTCAACAAAGGAACACGGGGAAGCATCGCTTCGGAAGCCGTGGCTACCTCGGTAAAAGGCCCATATGGGATAAGGAGGACGCGGAACGTGAAGCCGCGGGTCTCAAAGACCCCGTCGCAAAGTTCACCAACCCCTTGGATCGAGACTTCATCAGGGCCCGCTACAAGTGGGACAAGGAGAAAAAGGTTTTTTACACGGACAATATCATGAGGAAATTGATTAGACTACTGGAGAAGCAACACCAGCTTGCAGCCGAAAGCCCTACTTCTCCGATGAGACCCAAGTGGGACACCCCTCTCAACCGGGCCTTGAAAGAACTTAAGGGACTCCCTTTGGACCAGCGGCCGCAATATGAGTGGTGCAGTGGCTGGAGACGGCGCCATGTGGAAGGTGTTTTACAACGAGGGCCCGGAGGCCAAGAAGCGAAGAATGAAGTTTAGTCAGCGGACATCGGCCGAAGGTGAAGCTTGCGGTCGAGAAAAAGCAGTGAGGACGCGAAAAAAGCAGCCGAGGACAAATATGAGTTGCTACACCGCAATCAATGTAGCCAGAATCGCACTGCAGAAATGATTTTGCTACTAACTTGGTTCCAGTTATCATCAACTGGGCGAAGGAAAATCCAGACAAGACGGTACATGATTTCCCGTTGCCCAGTTTTGCTGGGAGAAACTGCATGAACAACAACACCATCGCACCATCACTTGCTCACGCAACCGGGCCTCCTCTCGCAGCCGCTCCCGCTCATAGCAGCCCGTCCTCGGCCTCGGTAGCGCTAGGTGGGCCTTCGTCTTTGGCTGAGCTTCGACGCGTCCACGGTAATAACATGTCGCACCAACATATATATATATAATATTCCATTTTTGTTGCCTTTCGGTTGTTTTACGCCACGCATATATGTGTTTGCAGCGAAGCGAAACCCTGTGCACCATACTCTACTTGATCAAAGGCCAGAAGGTGGACGTGGGAAAGGGGATGATAATGGACCCCTCTCAACGCACGTTCCACAACCAGCCGATCCTCGCTGGGCAATTCAGGGTTAGCTTGACCAGTGTGAAATCGGGGCACGAGGATTTGCCTCCTCCAGTACAGCATGTGGGAGCGGACGACGAGACCCCGCCGCGGATTGGAAGCTGCAAGAATTGGGTTCTGCTATGGCCGAAGAATCTTATTCGTCTGGAGCCGGCCGAGAGCACACCAATAACTACCACACATCAACAAGCATGTGCGGATACCACCACCCCGCCTACGCAATTACCAGCTCCTGTAGTGCCGGGTGAGAGCGGCGGACGACATGATGAAGGGGGTGCAATAGTACTGGCTGATGTAATTTCTCTCACAGAGAACAGAGAATGGATGATGAGGACGGAGGTCGACCCTATGGATTTCCTCAATACAAGCAGCATTATGACTGTGACATAGATATGATGAGTCAACCATATGACGAATCGGGCTATCAACTTGCTAATAAGGATATGGATGATATGCCCGGGCAGGTCGTAGCAGGATTGCAAAAGTCTCTCTTCATGAAATCCTCACAGGACACGCCTGAAGATGCCGCCTCAACACAGGCTCAACTATCCGGGCGCGAGGGTCGTATAGTACTTAGCCCAGGAACACTGGGGCAAGGGTTAAGGAAGGGTCTGGAAGGTGTGCCCAAGAAAAAGGAGAGGAAGAGATCGGGGAAGGTAACTGCCTCCAAACAAGCCAGAGCACATAGCAGCCAGACGATGCATTCTGAAGAGCGTGTACCCGTGAAAGGTACGGTCATGTTCCATCTCACTGGCGAGCAGATGCTACCGCCGAAACCGCTGGAGGCACTATCAGGGGATCTCAGGAGACTGCACGACCATGTGCTGTCGACTGAGAAAAGCCTACTAGCCTCAAAGGATCCAGGATATCCAACATACGCGGCTCGTGTGCCTGAGGGGAACTGCTACGTCGACACACGGCCCGCGGAGGTGTTCTTCCTGCGGTTTGACCATATCTTTGAGATATTTCTAACAAGGCGGCTCGATTTTACTATCGTCTGCCTTTTTGCGCTACATATCAGCTCCGTCATGATGAGTGAAGAAATCTCGCAAATCTGTGTGGCGGATCCGTACTACATGCACGAGTCTTTCTTGAGTCTCGGCGACTTTGAGCGTGAAACTGCTAGGAGTACCTCCAAAACTTCATGGTAAAGAATAAGGACGGGAAATTGTCCTCCGCCTTATCATCCAAAGTAAGTCAGTTCGGACAACCCTTTCATACATTTCAATCATTCCTTCTCTCTCATATGGGGAATAATTTGAGGTGTCTTTTCCCGCAGCAACAGGCGTGCCGTCCTTATCGTTCTTTACCCGCAAGTCTCCCACGCGTGTATTTTGACCCTTCCGGAGACTACGAGAAAAAGACTACACCCACATAATGAATATTCTAGATGATGCTCTCCAAGGCTTCAGCTTTAGAGGTGGCCACGTGCAGATCAAGAAACAAAGGAACAAGAAGATGGGTTTCACATAAAACTAACTTCTCCTGCATCCATGTCCCAAAACCAAGCAAGAAGGATGGATTCTACATCGTCCATCTCATGATTCAGTTCAACACGGATCACCAAAAGCTTCGCATGAACAGCAGAAATGATGATCATATCCACAAGTGGCTAGAATCTCATGGAGAAGCGGATTATAAACTTAGAGATGACTTCTTTCGCATCCAAAGCGACATTGCGACGATCATCATGAAAGAAGTCGTCGATGAGAAGGGATGTTCCACCACGGCCCTATATCGCGGTGACGTCCGAACTCGCATAGGCATGCAACGTCTAGACCTCACGCCGTTCAAGAAGCTAGGGTTCATCCTCGATGATATGGAAGGATGGAACTTCTACTGATTTATGATGCCGAAGATGATGATATGTGTCGGTTGAACTTGTATACTTTTTGTAGCGATGAAACTTTGTGATGTCCATGGTCCCTACCGAACTTGCGTAACGCTACTTTGTTAGTTTGCGTACGATGACATGCGTACCTCTAGTTAATTAATTTGCATACTGTATGTTGCATCTAGTTGCTAACCCTTTCTTTTTCAGTGTTGCTCTTGTATATTTTGTTGCATATATATGATTGTACATCCTCTTCATGAACATGCATCTCTAACGTAATAGGTACCTAGTTTCTTGATGGCGAGATGGAATTGCTATGTATAGGTGTACAAAGGGAAGGTTCCGGGTGTACAACGATTGGCATGAGTGTCGGTATGAAGTGAATGGGTTCACGGGCGCCAGCCATAAAAACTTCAAAAGCAGACAAGAAGGAGAAGCTAGTTACTTGAGGTTCACGCTAAGCGAGAGAGAACTCAGAATCGCCACCTCATGTATGCATAGTTTCGCTCTCACTCATAGTGATAGCTCTTCTTGCGTATACCTTTGTTTAGATGGATGACATTGTTGTAGTTGCAAGTATTCGAGACTTGCATGTATCGCTATTTTTGAGATGATGACAAGATACCACTGTGTTGGATGACGATTATGATGAGACTATTTGTATGTACATGCTATGATTACATTTGTGGTCTCGCAGGCATTTGTATGTGTATCATGATGACATTTCTATGTTCTAAAGATTCTTCTATAAAGCCTGTTCAAATACAAAAAAATATGCCAAAAAAACTACTTAAATTAGCAGTAGCGAGTGTATTAAAGTTAGCAGCGCCTTGTGATAGCGATGTGAGTCCATGCAAAGCGCGCTAGAGCTACTAGCAGTAGCGACCTTCCGCTAACAGCGCTGCTGCTACACTTGTGTAGCAGTAGCGCCGGTGAGCACGCGCTACTGATATGTGTTAGCTGTAGCGCCTTATTAGTAGCGCCTGTCCCCGCGCTACTGATACATCTAAAACCCGCGCTGCTGCTAGCCTTTTCCCTAGTAGTGCATCTCGGCCTTCGCGGAGCTTAAAAACCTATTCACGATGCCTTCGGTCATCGTGCGGACCATGGTCGCATGCGGGGTAGAGCAAAACGATATTTTAGAACCAAGAAAAAAATTTGGCATGACCTTCCCTAGAAATAGGACAAAAAAGAATGCATAGTGCCAAAATTCTCGCCGAAACAGAAATGAATCAACATTCCGGCAAAATATTGGCAACTATCACATTTCAAATACCGGTACCTGCAAACACAAACATATATGCAACACCACAAACATATGCAACACCACAAACATACATAGATATAGCTAGGCCACAAAAAGTGCATGTGCATGTTGTTGGAGCGAGTTAGGGAGAAAAAAAGTAGATCTACAACATGAAGATAGCTTTCCCCTTACTTACCTATCAAAAAAAGGTAATTTCACCACTTAATTTTGATGAATCTATGGTGCAAATGAGGTGAGGAGGAGGAGGCAGTCGAAAGCTTGGACAAGGAGCTGGAGGGAATGAAGTGGGGAAAGTGAGTGGGTAGGTGAGGCTGTCTAAAATATCTTGTTGGGGTCCCAGGTTACTAATGGCGCACCACCTGCAAATGCGCCATTAGTAACCCTGGTTACTAATGGCGCACCCGCAGGTGGTGCGCCATTAGTAGTTTTGCAAAAAAGTAAAAAAAAAAATATACTAATGGCGCACCTTGACGTAGTGCGCCATTACTAGTTTAAACTAGTAATGGCGCACTATGACACGGTGCGCCACTAGTAGTTTTGCAAAAATAAGAATAAAAAAATACAGTACTGGCGCACTCTGTGGCTGGTGCGCCATTACTAGTTAGAACTAGTAATGGCGCACTTCACTCGGATGTGCCATCAGTATGTATGGAAAAATGAAAAAAAAAATATTACTAGTGGCGCACCTTCTGTCTGGTGCGCCATTATTGTCTTCCACACTAATGGGGAACCACCTAATGGTGCGCCATTTGTATATAGTAGTGGCGCACTGCTTCCCTGATGCGCCATTAGTGTCAATCCCATCTATAGCCCTTTTCCTAGTAGTGCCATGTTGATCGAGTATGAGACGGGTGCTTGGTTGGAAAACAGCACCAAAGTCCGTTCCCTGCTCAGTCTACCTATTGTGCAAGTGATGCACTCGAGCTGCTCCATGGTGATCTATGTGGCCCTATCACTCCAGCAACTCACGGAGAAAAGAAGTATTTCTTCCTTGTGGTAGATGACTACTCGAGATACATGTGGGTCGTTCTCCTATGATCTAAAGATGAGGCGTTTGAAGCATTCAAGAGGCTGAAGGCTGCAACGGAGATGGAACACAAACTGAAAGTTCACGCTCTAAGGACTCGCGGCGAAGAGTTTACGTCGAACGAGTTCAATGACTACTGTGAGAAGATTGGCATAAAGAGGTTCCTCACGGCACCTTATACACCATAGCAGAACGGGGTTGTTGAAAGGAGCAATCGAATCGTCGTTGACATGGCGAGAAGTTTACTCAAGAGCAAGAACTTGCCGGGGACATTTTCGGGAGAAGCTGTCTCGACAGCATTCTATCTTCTCAATCGGGCTCCAACGAAGGCGGTGATCGGAAAGACTCCGTATGAAGCAATTTACGGACGTAAGCCAAATGTGTCTCATCTACGGACGTTCGGGTGCGTGGTGCATGTGAAGACAGCAGAGCCGCATCTCTCAAAGCTTGCCGATCGTAGCACCAAGATGGTGCGGATATGAGAGGAGTTCCGGCACCAAGGCATACTGCTTCTACGATCCACGAACCAAGCGTCTACGAATTTCACGCGACGTCGTGTCTGAAGAAAACCAAGTGTGGAATTGGGCGCGGCAATAGCGATGCTCCAAACGGTAACATATTCACAGTTGAATTTCCAACTGATGAAGATGCAGGGGAGGATGTCCAGGTGGTTGGCAAGACACACAACCAAGGTGACCGCATTGGCAGTGATCACCATGGTGCCGACACCGACGACGAAGCGCATGGGTCGCAAGGTGGTAGCGACAACGACATGCAAGACATGGGTAGAGATCTCGGCAAAGACATCAACAACGAGGCATATAGTGATGATGACAATCAAGATGATGATCACGATCACGATGACTACGCCAATGACGTGGATGTCAACCATGCAGATGCCAATGACCCGACATCTACCACGCCCGAGACTCAACGGTCTTCCTCAAGTGCATCGACACCAATACAACTTGTGTCGCCCCCTTCGCAAGCCACGACGGATTCTTCCAGGCCTCATCGCTACAAGCCCCTCAAGAAAGTCTACAAGTATGCAAAGCCAGCCACACTCGAGTACTTCGATTTCTGTTTACTCGGAGTTGAGGAGCCAGCGAACTTTGTAGAGGCGAGCAAAAGTTCAAGTTGGACGCATGCCATGGATGAGGAGATGAAGGCGATCGAGAGCAATGGCACGTGGACTTTGGTAACCCGACCTCCGAACCAAAAGTGTTGGAAATATGCCCTAGAGGCAATAATAAATTAGTTATTATTATATTTCCTTGTTCACGATAATAGTTTATTATCCATGCTATAATTGTATTGATAGGAAACTCAGATACATGTGTGGGTACATAGACAACACCATGTCCCTAGTAAGCCTCTAGTTGACTAGCTCGTTGATCAATAGATGGTTACAGTTTCCTGACCATGGACATTGGATGTCATTGATAACGCGATCACATCATTAGGAGAATGATGTGATGGACAAGACCCAATCCTAAGCCTAGCACAAAGATCGTAGTTCGTATGCTAAAGCTTTCCTAATGTCAAGTATCATTTCCTTAGACCATGAGATTGTGCAACTCCGGATCTTTGTAGGAATGCTTTGGGTGTACCAAACGTCACAACGTAATCGGGTGGCTATAAAGGTGCACTACAGGTATCTCCGAAAGTGTCATTGGGTTGGTACGAATCGAGATCGGGATTTGTCACTCCGTGTAAACGAAGAGGTATCTCTGGGCCCACTCGGTAGGACATCATCATAATGTACACAATGTGACCAAGGGGTTGATCACGGGATGATGTGTTACGGAAGCGAGTAAAGAGACTTGCCGTAACGAGATTGAACAAGGTATCGGTATACCGACGATCGAATCTCGGGCAAGTACAATACCACTAGACAAAGGGAATTGAATACGGGATTGATTGAATCCTCGACATCGTGGTTCATCCGATGAGATCATCGTGGAACATGTGGGAGCCAACATGGGTATCCCGATCCCGCTGTTGGTTATTGACCGGAGAACGTCTCGGTCATGTCTACATGTCTCCCGAACCCGTAGGGTCTACACACTTAAGGTTCGATGACGCTTGGGTTATAAAGGAAGTTTGTATGTGGTTACGAATGTTGTTCGGAGTCCCGGATGAGATCCCGTGCGTCACGAGGAGTTCGGAATGGTCCGGAGGTAAAGATTTATATATGGGAAGTCCTGTTTTGGTCACCGAAAAGTTTGGGTTTTTCCGGTAGCGTCAGGACCACCGGGAGGTCCGGGGTCCACCAAGTGGGGCCACTAACCCGGAGGGCTGCATGGGCCAAGTGTGGGAGGGAACCAGCCCAGGTGGGCTGGTGCGCCCCCACAAGGGGCCCAAAGGCGCTAAGGAGAGGAGAGGGCAAACCCTAAGGCGAGATGGGCCTTCGGCCCATACAGTGCGCCTCCCTCTCCCTCCACCGGCCGCCACCCAGATGGGATTGGGGCTGGCCGCCGCCCTAGGGTGGAACCCTAGAGGCGCAGCCCCTCCCTCTCCCTATAAATACTTGAGGCTTGGGGCTGCCCAACACATGAGTTTTCTCCCTCTATTGGTGCAGCCCTGCCTCTCCTCCTCCTCCTCTCCCGTGGTGCTTGGCGAAGCCCTGCTGGATTGCCACACTCCTCCACCACCACCACGCCGTTGTGCTGCTGCTGGATGGAGTCTTCCTCAACCTATCCCTCTCTCCTTGCTGGATCAAGGCGTGGGAGACGTCACCGGGCTGTACGTGTGTTGAACGCGGAGGTGCCGTCCGTTCGGCACTAGGATCTCCGTTTATTTGGATCACGACGAGTACGACTCCTTCAACCCCGTTCTCATGAACGCTTCCGCTTAGCGATCTACAAGGGTATGTAGATGCACTCTCCTTCCCCTCGTTGCTAGTTTCTCCAGAGATAGATCTTGGTGACACGTGGGAAAATTTTGAATTTCGCCACGTTCCCCAACAGTGGTATCATGAGCTAGGTCTATTGCGTAGATTCTTTGCACGAGTAGAACACAAAGTAGTTGTGGGCGTTGATGATGTTCAATATGCTTACCGTTACTAGTCCAATCTTGTTTCGATGGTATTGTGGGATGAAGCGGCCCGAACCGACCTTACACGTACACTTACGCGAGACAGGTTCCACCGACTGACATGCACTTGGTGCATAAGGTGGCTAGCGGTGCCGATCTCTCCCACTTTAGTCGGAACGGATTCGATGAAAAGGGTCCTTATGAAGGGTAAATAGCAATTGGCATATCACGTTGTGGTTTTTGCGTAGGTAAGAAACGTTCTTGCTAGAAACCCATAGCAGCCACGTAAAACATGCAAACAACAATTAGAGGACGTCTAACTTGTTTTGCAGGGTATGCTATGTGATGTGATATGGCCAAGAAGAATGTGATGAATGATATGTGATGTATGAGATTGATCATGTTCTTGTAATAGGATTCACGACTTGCATGTCGATGAGTATGACAACCGGCGAGCCATAGGAGTTGTCTTTATTTATTGTATGACCTGCGTGTCATTAAACAACGCCATGTAATTACTTTACTTTATTGCTAACCGGTAGCCATAGTAGTAGAAGTAATAGTTGGCGAGACAACTTCATGAAGACACGATGATAGAGATCATGGTGTCATGCCGGTGACGATGATGATCATGGAGCCCGGAAGATGGAGATCAATGGAGCTATATGATATTGGCCATATCATGTCACTACTATATATAATTGCATGTGATGTTTATTATGTTTATGCATCTTGTTTACTTAGAACGACGGTAGTAAATAAGATGATCCCTTACAACAATTTCAAGAAGTGTTCTCCCTAATCGTGCACCGTTGCTAAGTTAAAGTTCGTCGCTTCTAAGCACCACGTGATGATCGGGTGTGATGGATTCTTACGTTCACATACAACGGGTGTAAGACAGATTTACACACGCGAAACACTTAGGGTTAACTTGACGAGCCTAGCATGTACAGACATGGCCTCGGAACACGTAGACCGAAAGGTCGAGCATGAGTCGTATAGTAGATACGATCAACATGAAGATGTTCACCGATGATGACTAGTCATCTCACGTGATGATCGGACACGGCCTAGTTGACTCGGATCATGTAATCACTTAGATGACCAGAGGGATGTCTATCGAGTGGGAGTTCATAAGATGAACTTAATTATCCTGAACATAGTCAAAAGACCTTTTGCAAATTATGTAAAGCTCGCGCTTTAGTTCCACTGTTTAGATATGTTCCTAGAGAAAATATAGTTGAAAGTTGAAAGTAGCGATTATGCGATCAGTAGAAAGCTTATGTCCTTAATGCACCGCTCAGTGTGCTGAACCCCAAACGTCGTATGTGGATGTTGCGAACATCATACATAGACGTTTTGATAACTACGTGATAGTTCAGTTAAACGGTTTAGAGTTGAGGCACCAAAGATGTTTTTAGAAACGTCGCGGAACATATGAGATGTTTCGAGGGCTGAAATTGGGATTTCAGGCTCGTGCCCACGTCAAGAGGTATAAGACCTCCGATGATTTTCTTAGCCTGCAAACTAAGGGAGAAAAGCTCAATCGTTGAGCTTGTGCTCAAATTGTCTGAGTGCAACAATCACTTGAATCGAGTGGGAGTTGATCTTCCAGATGAGATAGTGATGTTTCTCCAAAGTCATTGCCATCAAGCGGCTAGAGCTTCGTGATGAACTATAACATGTCAGGGATAGATATGATGATCCTTGAGGTATTCACGATGTTTGACACCGCCGAAAGTAGAAACCAAGAAGGAGCATCAATTGTTGATGGTTGGTGAAACCACTAGTTTCAAGAAGGGCAAGGGCAAGAAGGGATACTTCATGAAACGGCAAATCAGTTGCTGCTCCAGTGAAGAAACCCAAGGTTGAACCCAAACCCGAGACTAAGTGCTTCTGTAATAACGGGAACAGAACCTTTGGAGCAGAATTACCCTAGATACTTGGTAGATAAGAAGGCTGGCAAGGTCGATAGAAGTATATTGGATATACATTATGTTAATGTGTACTTTACTAGTACTCCTAGTAGCACCAGGGTATTAGATACCAGTTCGGTTGCTAAGTGTTAGTAACTCGAAACAAAAGCTACGAAATAAATGGAGACTAGCTAAAGGTGAGCTGACGATACGTGTTGGAAGTGTTTCCAAGTTTGATGTGATCAAACATCGCACGCTCCCTCTACCATCAAGATTAGTATTAAACCTGAATAATTGTCATTTGGTGTTTGCGTTGAGCATAGACATGATTGGATTATGTCTATCGCAATACTGATTTATTCATTTAAGGAGAATAATGGTTACTCTATTTATTTGAATAACACCTTCAATGGTCTTGCACCTAAAGGAATGGTTTATTGAATATCGATCGTAGTGATACACATTTTCATGCCAAAAGATATAAGATAGTAATGATAGTACCACTTACTTGTGGCACTGCCATGTAAGTAATATTTGTATAAAAAGCATGAAGAAGCTCCATGTTGATGGATCTTTGGACTCACTCATTTTTGAAAAGTTTGAGACATGCGAACCATGTCTATTGGTGCATACGCATGAAGAAACTCCATGCAGATGGATCGTTTAGACTCACTTGATTTTGAATCACTTGAGATATGCAAATCATACCACATGGACAAGATGACCGAAAAGCCTCGGTTTGATGAAGATGGAACTAGGTAGCAACTTGTTGGAAGTAACACATTTTGATGTGTGCAGTCCAATGAGTCTTTGAGGCATGCAAATGAATATCGTTATGTTCTTACTTCACGGATGATTTGAGTAGATGTTGAGTATATTTACTTGATGAAACACAAGTCTGAATTATTGAAAGGTTCAAGTAATTTCAGAGTGAAGTTGAAGATCTTCGTGACAAGAGGATAAAATGTCTGTGATGTGATCATAGAGATGAATATCTGAGTTGCGAGTTTGGTACACAATTGACACATTGTGGAAATTGTTTCACAATTAATACCGCCTGGAACACCATAGTGTGATGGTGTGTCCGAACATCATAGTTGCACCCTATTAGATATGGTGCGTACCATGATGTCTCTTATCGAATTACCACTGTCGTTCATGGGTTAGGCATTAGAGACAACCACATTCACTTTAAATAGGGCACCACGTAATTCCGTTGAGATGACACCGTATGAACTATGGTTTAGAGAAACCTAAGCTGTCATTTCTTAAAAGTTTGGGGCTATGACGCTTATGTGAAAAAATTTCAGGTTGATAAGCTCGAACCCAAAGCGGATAAAATGCATCTTCATAGGACACCCAAAACAGTTGGGTATACCTCCTAATTCAGATCCGAAAGTAATAGGGATTGTTTCTTGAACCGGGTCCTTTCTCGAGAGAAAAGTTTGTCTCGAAAAGTTGAGTGGGAGGATGGTGGAGACTTGATGAGGTCATTGAACCGTCACTTCAACAAGTGTGTAGCAGGGCACAGGAAGTTGTTCCTGTGGCACCTACACCAATTGAAGTCGAAGCTTATGATAGTGATCATGAAGTTTTGGATCAAGTCACTGCCGTACCTCGTGGGGTGACAAGGATGCGTCGCTTGAGTGGTAATGCGGTGATCCTGTCTTGAAGGTCATGTTGCTAGAAAACAATGAACCTACGAGCTATGGAGAAGCGATGGTGGGCCCAAATTCCGACAAATGGTTAGAAGCCATGAAATCCGAGATAGGATCCATGTATCATAACAAAGCATGGACTTTGGTGGACTTGCCCGATGATCGGCAAGCCATTGAAATAAATGGATCTTTAAGAAGAAGACGGACGTGGACGGTAATGTCACCATCTATGAAGCTCGACTTGTGGCGAAGAGTTTTTCACAAGTTCAAGGAGTTGATACGATGAGATTTTCTCATCCGTAGCGATGCTTAAGTCCGTCGGAA
The DNA here is from genome assembly GCA_021605145.1 of Aegilops bicornis. NCBI lineage: Eukaryota > Viridiplantae > Streptophyta > Magnoliopsida > Poales > Poaceae > Aegilops > Aegilops bicornis. The sequence goes on along the minus strand of CM038671.1, from coordinate 29,032,292 downwards.
TCATGTTAGCATTAGCTGCATTTATGAAATCTGGCAGATGGATGTCAAGACGAGTTTCCTTACCAGTTTACGTAAGGGAAGGTTGTATGTGATACAATCGAAAAGTTTTTCGATCCTAAGGATGCTAAAAGGTATGCTAGCTCCAAATGATCCTTCTAAGGACCGGAGTAAGCATCTCGGAGTTGGAATATGCACTTTGATAGGATGATCAAAGATTTTGGGTTTATACAAAGTTTATGAGAAACTTGTATTTCCAAAGAAGTGAGTGGGAGCACTATAGAATTTCGATGAGTATATGTTGTTGACACATTGATGATCGTAAATGATGTAGAATTCTGGAAAGCAAATAGGGTTATTTGAAAGATGTTTTTCAATAGAAACCTGGATTAAGCTACTTGAACATTGAGCATCAAGATCTATAGGGATAGATCAAAATCGCTTAATGGTACTTTCAAATGAGCATATACCTTGACATGATCTTGAAGGTGTTCAAGATGGATCAGTCAAAGAAGGAGTTCTTGCCTGAGATGTAAGGTATGAAGTTAAGACTTAAAGCTCGACCACGGCAGAAAAGAGATAAAGGACGAAGGTCGTCCCCTATCCTTTAGACGTAGGGTCTATAGTATGCTATGTGTGTACCGCACTGTAAGTGTGCCTTGCCATGAGTCACTATAGGGGTACAAGAATGATCCAGGAATGGATCATTGGACAGCGGTCAAAATTGTCCTTGGAATAAATAAGGACATGTTTCTCGATTATGGAGGTGATAAAGAGTTCGGCGTAAAGGGTTACGTCGATGCAAGCTTTGACACCTATCCGAATGACTCTGAATAGCAAACCGGATACGTATAGTGGAGCAACCATTTGGAATAGTTTCAAATGGAGCGTGGAAGCAACATTTATAATATGACCTAGAAATTTGCAAAGCACACACGGATCTGAAAGGTTCAGATCCGTTGACAAAAACTTCTCTTACAAGCAAAACATGATCAAACCCTAGAACTCATTGAGACTTAATCACATGGTGATGTGAACTAGTTTAAGACACTAGTAGACTCTTTGGATGTTGGTCACATGGCGATGTGACCTATCGATGTTGATCACATGGCGATGTGAACTAGATTATTGACTCTAGTGCAAGTGGGAGACTGTTGGAAATATGCCCTAGAGGCAATAATAAATTAGTTATTTGTCACATCCCAGTTAGACCATGCATTAGGGTGTGCATCATGTTTAAATTTCATTTGAATTTGAAATGGGGAAGGCAGGAAACCCCAGAACCCCTCTTAACTCAAATAGGGTTTACTAAAAATTATTTCAATGAACACTGAAATGCCCTTCAAAATGCTCATCATCTTTGCTTTGGTTCGAGCCTATGTCAAAATGGTGCATCATTTTCTAGGTCATCCAAAGGTCCTTGGATTAATTCATAAGTTTTTGAACTTGAGCTTTTCAAATTATATAAAATATTTTAAATGTCCAAAATTACCAAACTAAATGTTTCATGTTGGAAATATTCCAACAAGGGACCAGGAGCATTTTGGTGAATTTTAAAACTGTTTTGGTATTTTAGAAAACCCCACAAAGTTGCAGAATATTAGAAAAAGATAAAAACAGGAAAAACTTACTGACGCACTCCACCGGCCCACTGCCGGCCCAGCCAAAGAGCCGCTGGCTTGCTTGGCTCAAGCAGCAGCCAGTGCTCGGCGGCACCGCCTGGGTGCCACGCACCTGGTCGCCGCCTCGCCCTCGCCTCGCCGCGACGTGGATCGCTCTCCTCCTCTCCCGAACCCCCGGACACTCCCTCTCCTCCCGGCTCGCTTCTCGCTCTCCCCATCTTGGCCGACGCTTGCCACAAGACCACCGCCCGTAGTCGTGCTCCCGCCGTCCATGCTCCTCCTCATCATGTCCAGGAGCTCCGCCGCCTCCACTACCCCTAGCCAGCCGAGTCCCGCTCTTTCTAGTGCAATCGAATCCATCCCATCGACCTCAACCGAGCTCGCCCGTCGCCGGAGATCCCTTTAAATGCCGCCGTCGCTCCGGTTCATCCCCACCTCGACGAGGGCTTCTACACGTCGCCCGTGAGCCTACCTAACTCCCCTTCCCTCTCTCTCGCGCCTCGAGCAACGTAGCAACCGAGCCACGTTCACACTTTCCCTTGCCCGTGGAGCTCGTCGCCGACGTGCTCCGGTCACTCTCCGGCCACCCCATGGTGTCCGTTGCACTCACCGCACTCCGAGGGGTCTACCATGTACTCCCCGCACCTCACCGAGCCCTCTAACCCCAAGCCCGTCGTTGGTCGAACCCCGGCGGCCGCCTAGCTCGTCACCGGCGCCAACTCCGGCCACCCCGACCCCAACTGACTCCACCAGTAGTCGCGGGTTGCTCCTAGCTACCCGTAGCTACCTTCCGCGACTCGTTTGGTCGCCGGAATCGCCAAACACACTCCCTCCGCCGTGTCGGGCTCGCTGGCGGCTAGTCGCCGGTGCAGCCGACGTGGGCGTTGACCATCAAGGGCCCTTGTTGACCCGACAGTGTCAGCGACAGATGGGGCCCAGCCACGCTAACTAAATAGGTTAGTTTTAATTAAACTTTAATTAAGTTAATTACCCTGACATGCGGGACCCACTGTCAGGTTTGACCTGGACGTCCTGTTGACTCGACGTCATGTCGACGACGGTGACGCATTAATCTAATTTCTGGATTTATTCTAATATAGTAAATTCCAGAATATAATTCAAATTTCAAATGCTTATAACTTTTAATCTATAACTCCAAATGCAAAGATTTATATATGAAAAATTATCAGAAAAATCCACTTTATCCATTGGTACAGGTATCATGCATGTTAAAACAAGTTAACTATGCTGTTTAACCAGAATAAGATAATGCACCTTTAGGACTAACTCAAATGAGCTATCATTTGAATCCTTGATTCAAATGAGTTCATCCCCGGTTATTTCAGCTTGCATTAGGCCAACACACATCCATTGCCATGTCATAGCATGCATCATATTGTTGCATATTGTCATGCGTGTTTACTTTCGGTGTGCTTTCATGATAGGTTCTGCCCCCGAGGATAACCTCGACTATCCATCTGAAGGGCGTTACTCTACCCCGATTCCATCGGGCAAGCAACTCATTGATCATTCCGATACAAACCCATGTTCTCGCTTCTGCTCTCGTTTATGCATTAAGACAACGCGATTCAAACTGTTGTGTGCTGCGGTAGTTGAACCCACTTCCTTTGCATGACCTGTCATTGCCACAAGAACTCAGATGAAACCCACTAGTATGTGTAGGAGTTGATTGAGCCATGTTTGTGATTCCTACCATGCTATGCTTGCTATGCTTAGAGTTGTGTCAGTCTGGCTCATCGGGATGATGGACCTGGAGTGAAAGGTTGTGTTGGTTCAAGAGTGAAAGTGTTGAACACGTTTTGGTAAAGGTATCGATGAGAGGCCATGTAGGAGTACATGGTGGGTTGTTTCATTGAAGCCGTCCTAAGAACTGAGATCTGTGTTTGTGATCCATGAAACAGTTACTACCACGCATTGGGATCCTTAATTGACCCTCTCGGCTTCTTAACCACTATTGTCCTCAGTCCGGAGTTGCAAGTAGTTTCGTGTTTGTAGCATGTCTTTGGGGCCGCCGCAACGCTGACCGTAGGGGTGGGTTGTGTTGCGGTAGGCACCATGGCCGGTGTACCGATTCACCCGTTTGGTGTCTCGAGAACCCTGTACACATCGTTCGGGACCGTATGGGAAACCTCGGCGGACTCCTGCGGATGGAACCCGAATAGGCGATCAACTGGACTTGGGACTTGTGTGTTTAGGTAGGTCGTGGCCGACACCCACGTTGGGCTTCCGCTTGAAGGTTGCCGAGTACAAGTCGTGTAAACGGCGGTAAGTGGTGAGAGCGTGGGTGAAGAAGTACACCCCTGCAGGGTTTAATATGATCTATTCGAATAGCCGTGTCCACGGAGAAGGACTTCTGGGTTACCTATATCAGTTCATAGACACGTAAATGGACACTACTAAAAGCCTCAAGATAAGTGTGAGTATCGTGGATGGCCCTCTCGTGGGATGACGAGAGAGGATCCACGGTGGAGTATTGTGATGGTGATTAGTGGACTGCAAAGCGACAAATGCTTTTCAAGTGGTGTCACGTGGGATAGCTTAGCCAAGAGTCAAAGCTGGCTTGCTGCAAATAACTCCACAACCTTCTTGAGAATGTGCATGTATGATAGAAATATGTGGTAAGACTTGCTGAGTACCCCCGTACTCATGTTTGATTAATTAATGTTTTTCAGAGGACAACACTGCCTTCCGATGGGTTCTATGTAGACCTTGACATCGACGAGTGAACTAGCCACCCGTGTGGCGATCTAAGACTTGTGAAGGGCCATTGTAGATAGCCAGGCTCCACCAAGCTTTCTTTCGTTCTAGAGTCTGTACTCCGACTAGTTTGCTTCCGCATGTGCTTGTATGATTGTATGACTTGAGTGTTGGGTCATGTGACCCCTACCTGTATGAATATGTTATGTATGGCTCCTCGGAGCCTCTTAAATAAAGTACTTGAGTTGTAGAGTTTTGTTGTGATGCCTTGTTGTATTTACTCATATCGGGCATATTATGCGTGTATGATTGAAATGCTTGGTATGAGTGGGATCCGACAACTAGTTGTTTATCCTTGGCAGCCTCTCATATGGGGAAATGTAGTCTCGTGCTTACGAGCGATAGTAGTCCGCTACAGCCCAGTTCACCGGAGTCCTGCTAGCCCAACACTACTGCTTGGACACTTGACTGGCCGGCATGTGTTTCATTTCGTTCCTATGTCTGTCCCTTCGGGGAAATGTCACGCGGTGATATTCGGAGTCCTGCCTAGCCTGCTACAGCCCGGAATACCGGAGTCCTGTTAGCCTAGTGCTACAGCCCGAGTTCATACGTTGATGACCGACATGCTCGAAGTGATTCATGTATGCCTGTCCCCATAGGTTAGTGCCGCTTTGGTTTCACGACTAGCCATGTTGGCCCGGGTTCTTTGTCATGTGGATTCTAGCGACACTGTCATATACGTGAGCCAAATCATAAGCGGTCCCGGGCCATGGTAAGGCGACACCGTGGGAATACCGTGCGTGAGGCCACAAAGTGATATGAGGTGTTACCGGCTAGGTCGATGTGACTTGGAATCGGGGTCCCGACAGCGTTGGCATCGAGCAGGGCTGCTGTAGGTTCGCTAAGCCAAACTGGTCGATGTTGAGTCTAGAAATGCTTTAGTTATATGTAGGCGAATTGATTGTGGGAGGGAACGTAAGGCTCTTTTTACTCCTTTACCTTATGCCTCTGATCCGAGTCATCCTCTTCTCATTCGACGTGGGTATAGGACTAGGCTCTCTTCTCTCTATCAGGTTCACGTGTTACTAATCCGTAGTAACTTATAGGATTGTTGGGTACATCCTCAGTTCAGTTCCTATTATTTTTGGTATGCTACCAGTTGAACCAGAACCTTGATATGATGTTATTGAGTGGTTTTGCAATCTGTTTTTGAATGTCTCAAATCTGATTTTGAGCATTTACAGATGTTATGCTGCCCGATTTTCCCTAGAAATTCTAATGTCTTTGCATTGTGGCTGTGCTTTCAGATGGCCACCCGTCCCCAGAACCAAGTGGTTCGTCTGACCCGTTGCATTGGTGTGTGTGGTCACACGGCAATGTTGGTTCGGGTGATGATTGAGTCCGGTTACCGATGGTATCCTGAATATACCGTCGAGGAGCAGTTTAGGGATTTCAACCAAAGCCAATATCTGTGCACGGTCAGGATTTATCCATCCTATCCCGGAGCTACTGAACCGCTCCACTGTTCTTATGGACTTGGGATCACTATTGGAATGTCTGTGCAAGATGCAGCCTATTCCATGATGACTATTATTCGAGCCAGAACTGCCTTGCTGGTCAACAGTGATTTCCGCTACATGCCAACATCCCTTCCTGGGGCGCATGGCTACCTTCAGGGTTTGTACAGCGATGCATCCCATGAGGACTCACTTCTTCGCACCACCACGGAGATGCTGGAAGACAAGGACCGTGAAAACCGGGCCTTGCGTATGGAGCTCTTTAATGCCCGTCTTGATCACCGGGCTACTCGACTAGGTTTGCACCTGCCGTGCAAGCCGGATACATGGATATGAGGGACTTGTACCCGGTGCGGGCTGGTCTGCCGGACTTTATGGAGTGGCGTGAGGTAGGAGGCATCACTCCTCCTCGAGGGCCTCGTCAGCCACCGTTTGTTGGACCACGACCACATCCGAGTCCCTATGGTCCACAGGCTCCACAGGATTGTCTGTTTCCGGATGATCATGTTCCACTTCTAGGCTTGGGTGGTGACTTCTATGAGGACTACTACGGAGCTGTCTGAGTAGTAGTAGTATCCCTAGTATTGTAATAGTCGTATTTCCGCCGTCCTGCGTGACTTGTGGAATATGACTTAGTGCGTATCATTCCGGAAGTGTAGAAAAATAATGTATAGGAGTTGGAATGCTTCCGGTGAGATGTAACGCCGTTCACTATAGTTGTACCCCGTCAGGCTTGTACTAAACCATGAATGGTGTGTATGACCGTTGGTATATATATATGGCAGCTTTATATTACCATGTCATACGGATGAACATCCTTGCATTCCATGCTATCCATTACCTTCCGCACTTCCTTGTTAAATTCTGCCATCCTGGTTTAAACCTTTGCTTTGTCTCCTAGGATGGTCAACACCAAGAACACTCCTGCTGCTCCGAGCAGGGAGAAGCTAGTGCAGCCAGAAATGTGAATCTGCCGCAACCGCCATCTTTGGCCGAGGTTATGCCGAAGCGTAACGCAATAAGCGTGAGACCAATCGCCTACTGGAACGGATTGAACAAAACACCGCACGCCAGCCAAGAAATGATGTGGTTTCACTCAATGACTTCGTCAAGCTGTATCCACCGAAGTTCAAATACTCCATTGAGCCTCTCGACGTGGATGATTGGCTTCGCAGCATCAACCACAAGCTGCGTTCTGCTAACGTGGCTGAAGCTGACAAGGTTACTTTTGCTGCTTATCATCTTGAAGGCCCTGCTAGTCTCTGGTGGGAGAATTATGAGGCTATGCGTCCGGTTGGACAAGTTACAACTTGGGCTGAATTCAAGCCGCCTTCCGTGAGCATCATATCCCAAAAGGTCTTATGGATCGCAAAAGGGAGGAATTTCGCAGTTTCACCCAAGGTAGGCTGTCGGAGGATGCCTCTGACCGTGAATTTGGGAGGTTAGCACGTTATGCTCCCAAGAAGTTTCTACCGATGCCAAGAAGCGTGCAAGGTTCCGCAAGGGACTTAGCCCCGAGCTACGCCGAGACCTTCGTCTGCATGAGTGTACCTCTTTTCCGAAGCTAGTCAACAAGGCTATCACCAAACCAAGGCAGACTGATTTTGAGGCTTCACGCAAGCACATCCGTGACTCGATCTTCATCCGGCTCTGGATCCCAAGCGCGGGTTTGGATTCCAAATACTGCTCTACCACCTGTGTTCACCCCGAGGCCATCTTTTGAGGCGCCTCGCCCCAACCAAAGAGATGTTCCGCCTAAGACTTATGGAGGCCCCTGCTAGTGCTGCTCCACGTCCCAATATGATAACTTGCTTCAAGTGTGGAGAGGCGGGCCACTATATCCGTGAGTGCCCCAAAACAACCCCAGTCCAGTTGGAAAGTCTGCTGGCCGTGGCAAGCCAGCAGAAAGGTGCCCTATGCTAAACCAGTTGCCACCGCTCGTGGCCATGTCAACTATGTTTCGCTGAAGAAACCTATGAGGATCCCAACGTCGCCCCTCGACGCTCCTTGTTAATTGTCATCCAAAGCAATGTTCTTTTTGATACCTTGGAGCATCTCATTCATTTATTTCGAGAGCTATGCTCGATTGCACAACACCACATTCTCGTGACATGCACACCTCCATGGAAATTCAGACCCCTGGTTCTAGATGGCAAACCTCTAGAATAAGTCATGGGAATGAAATTCTTGTCGATAGACTAGTCTTTCTTGCTTCCTTAATAGCTCTCAAGTCCTCGGACGTAAACATCATCTTGGGTATGGACTGGATGTCAGCCCATTATGCTAAGATTGATTGCTCTACTAGAACTGTTCAGCTCACCCATCCCTCGGGCAAGACAGTGAATGTTCTAACCCGAGTGTCTAAGCGCCAGCTTTACTCCTTAAACGCCAATCCCCTTCCCGACCTCGAAGATATTCCGATAGTCCGTGATTTTCCGGATGTCTTTCGGAGGAACTGCCGGTGTTCCACCCGAGATGTTGAGTTCGTGATAGATCTTGTTCCCGGAACCGTCCCAATCTCTAGAAGACCTTATAAGATGGCACCCCTAGAACTAGCTGAACTCAAGAAACAACTCGATGAGTCCTTGCAAAAGGTTTCATCCGTCCAGTTCATCTCCATGGGCTTGCCCGTCCTCTTCGTCAAGAAGAAGGATGCATGGTACGGATCGGATGGTTGTGGATTACCGACACATCAATCTGGTCACCATCAAGAACAAGTATCCGCTCCCCAGGATCAACGACCTGTATGATCAGCTCGCTGGATCCTCAGTCTTTTCCAAGATGGATTTGAGGTTGGGCTACCATCAAATCAAAATCAAGAACGGGGACATTCCTAAAACGGCCTTTGTTACTCGTTATGGCCAATACGAGTACACCGTTATGTCCTTCGGATTAACCAATGCTCCAGCCACCTTCTCCCGGTTAATGAACTCAATATTCATGGAGTATTTGGATAAATTAAGTGGTATACCTCGATGATATACTCATCTACTCCAAGAATGAGGAAGAACATGCCGAACATCTAAGGCTAGTGTTGATGAAACTTGAGAGCACCGCCTTTATGCCAAATTCTCTAAGTGTGAATTCTGGTTACCAGAAGTGACCTACCTAGGCCATGTAATCTCTGGTAACGGCATTGCTATCAATCCCGAGCGAGTTCAAGCCATCCTTGACTAGACTCCACCTGAATCGGTTAAGCAAGTTCGGAGTTTTCTCGGTTTAGCGAGCTATTGCCGTCGCTTCGTCGAGAATTTCTCTAAAGTTGCCAAACCTCTAACCGAACTCCTCAAGAAAGATAAGAAGTTCGAATGGACACCACAGTGTGAGTTCAGCTTTCAGGAACTGAAAAGACGCCTGACATCTGCTCCCGTGCTTATTCCACCAGATTTTTCTAAGGACTTTATTATCTATTGCGACGCCTCGCGACAAGGACTAGGTTGCATACTCATGCAAGATCGTCATGTGATTGCCTACGCTTCTCGGCGATTCGTCCCCATGAGGATAACTATCCCACCCACGATCTAGAGCTTGCAGCGATGGTTCATGCACTCAAAACTTGGCGACATTACCTTCTTGGTAATCGCTATAAATCTACACCGATCACCAAAGTCTGAAATATATCTTCACCCAACCGGATTTGAATCTCGTGCAAAGACATTGGGTCGAGTTGATTACAGATTACGACTTAGGAATATCCTACACCCGAGCAAAGCCAATGTCATGGCTGGCGCCCTAAGTCGGAAATCTTATTGTAACAATCGATGTTACAACAAAGTCAACCATTTCTCCACGAGGAATTTCGTAAGCTTAATCTCCACATTGTTCCTCGAGGATTCCTTTCTACCATGGTGGCGAAACCTAACCTTACGGATCGAATCATAGCTGCTCAGCAGTATGATAGAGGAATATCTCGGATCAAAGAGAACATTGCTAGCGGAGCTGCTAAATGTTTCTCCATAGATGAACGAGGTGTTGTTTTCTTTGAGAACCGCTTTGGTGGTTCCCAAGAAACAACAGCTACGCAAGAATCGATCCTTAAGGAAGCTCATGACTCTCCTCTCACCATTCATCCCGGTAGTACTAAAATGTATCAAGACCTACGCCAGAGGTTTTGGTGGACTAGGATGAAGAGAGAAATCGCTCAATACATTGCTAATCATGACGTCTCGTAAATCGAGTTAAAGCGAGCATCAACGGCCTGCTGGTACCCTTCAACCTTTGGAAATTCCTGAATGGAAATGGGATAAAATCGGTATGGATTTCATTACCGGGTTTCCCAGGACCAAGAGAGGGAATAACGCTATCTTCATTGTCGTTGATCGTCTTTCCAAAGTAGCCCACTTCCTACCCGTTCGTGAGAGTATAACCGCTAGCCAGCTAGCTGATTTGTACATCTCTCGAATAGTGTCTCTTCATGGTGTTCCATTAGAGATTAACTCAGACCGTGGAAGTCTCTTCACCTCTCGATTTTGGGAAAGTTTCCAAAACGCTATGGGAACTCGTCTCTCCTTTAGCACCGCTTTCCATCCTCAATCAAGTGGTCAAGTAGAACGAGTCAATCAAATCCTAGAGGATATGCTTCGAGCTTCTGTCATCTCTTTCAGCATGAATTGGGAGAAATGCCTTCCATTTGCCGAGTTCGCTTATAACAATAGTTATCAAGCCAGCCTGGGCAAAGCCCCTTTCGAAGTTCTTTATGGACGGAAATGTCGAACGCCTCTTAACTGGTCGAAACCGGGAGAGACAACTCTTTGGCGGACATGATTCGGGAAGCGTAAGAGCAGGTTCGCGTTGTTCGTGAGAAATTGAAAACAGCCCAATCTTGTCAAAAGAGCCAATATGACCGCAAGCATAAGCCTATGACTTATGAAATTGGCGAGAAGGCTTACCTTCGGGTTACTCCTTTGAAGGGAACCCATCGATTCGGTATCAAAGGCAAGTTGGCTCCTCGCTACATCGGACCCTTTCTCATTCTTGCCAAAACAGGAGAAGTTGCCTACCAATTGGAACTACCTCCGCATCTTTCCAGAGTCCACGATGTCTTCCATGTTTCCCAACTCAGGCGTTGCTTCCCGGATCCTATCCGTGGAGTAGACCACGAAACGCTTGATCTCCAAGATAACCTCACCTATCGAGAATATCCCGTTCGTATTCTCGATCAAGCCGAGCGTACCACTCGACGTCAGAATATCAAGTTCCTAAAGGTTCAATGGTCAAACCATTCCGAGCAAGAAGCAACTTGGGAAAGGGAGGATCGTCTTCGACTTGAGTATCCCACCTTTTTACTTAACAGATCCTAAATCTCGGACGAGATTCTTTTGAAGTGGGGTGAGTTGTCACATCCCAGTTAGACCATGCATTAGGGTGTGCATCATGTTTAAATTTCATTTGAATTTGAAATGGGGAAGGCAGAAACCCCGTAACCCTCTTAACTCAAATAGGGTTTACTAAAAATTATTTCAATGAACACTGAAATGCCCTTCAAAATGCTCATCATCTTTGCTTTGGTTCGAGCCTATGTCAAAAATGGTGCATCATTTTCTAGGTCATCCAAAGGTCCTTGGATTAATTCATAAGTTTTTGAACTTGAGCTTTTCAAATTATATAAAATATTTTAAATGTCCAAAATTACCAAACCAAAATGTTTCATGTTGGAAATATTCCAACAAGGGACCAGGAGCATTTTGGTGAATTTTAAAACTGTTTTGGTATTTTAGAAAACCCCACAAAGTTGCAGAATATTAGAAAAAGATAAAAACAGGAAAAAAACTTACAGCGCACCCACCCGGCCCACTGCGGCCCAGCCAGCAGCATGGCTGCTTGGCTCAGCTTGACAGGCAACCAGTGCTCGTGGCAGGCACCGCTTTGGGTGCCACGCACCTGGTCACCGCCTCGCTCCCCTCGCCCAGCCATGACGTGGATCGCTCTCCTCCTCTCCCGAACACCACTGGACACTCCCTCTCCTCCCGGCTCGCTTCTCTCGCTCTCCCCCATCTTGGCGGCCTTGCCGCCAAGCACCACCGCCGTAGTCATGCTCCCGCCGTCCATGCTCCTCCTCATCATGTCCAGGAGCTCCATGCCTCCACTACCCCTAGCCAGCCGAGTCCCGCCGTTCTAGTGCACCGAATCCATCCCACCGACCTCAACCCGAGCTCGCCGTCGCCGGAGATCCCTTTCGTCGCCGCCCGTCGCTCCGGTTCATCCCGACCTCGGCGAGGGCTTCTACCACGTCGCCTGTGAGCCTACCTAACTCCCTTCCCTCTCTCTCGCGCCTCGAGCAACAGCGTAGCAACCGAGCCACGTTCACCCGCACCCGCCGCCGTGGAGCTCGTCAGCCGACGTGCTCCGGTCACTCTCCGGCCACCCCATGGTGTCCGTTGCACTCCACCGCACTCCGAGGGGTCTACCATGTACTCCCCGCACCTCACCGAGCCCTCTAACCCCAAGCCCGTCGTTGGCCGAACCCCGGCGGCCGCCTAGCTCGTCGCCGGCGCCAACTCCGGCCACCCCGACCCCAACTGACTCCACCAGTAGTCGCGGGTTGCTCCTAGCTACCCGTAGCTACCTTCCGTGACTCGTTTGGTCGCGGAATCGCCAAACACACTCCCTCCCGCCGTGTCGGGCTCGCGGCTGACTAATCGCCGATGCAGCCCGGCGTGGACGTTGACCACTGCGGGCCCTCGTTGACCCCGACAGGTCACTGACAGATGGGGCCCAGCCCTGCTAACTAAATAGATGGGGCCCAGCCATGCGGGACCCACTGTCAGGTTTGACCTGGACGTCCCTGTTGACTCTGACGTCATGCTGACGCACGGCTGACGCATTAATCTAATTTCTAGATTTATTCTAATATAGTAAATTCCAGAATATAATTCAAATTTCAAATGCTTATAACTTTTAATCTATAACTCCAAATGCAAAGATTTATATATGAAAAATTATCAGAAAAATCCACTCTATCCATTGGTACAGGTATCATGCATGTTAAAACAAGTTAACTATGCTGTTTAACCAGAATAAGATAATGCACCTTTAGGACTAACTCAAATGAGCTATCATTTGAATCCTTGATTCAAATGAGTTCATCCCCGGTTATTTCAGCTTGCAATTAGGCCAACACACATCCATATTGCCATGTCATAGCATGCATCATATTGTTGCATATTGTCATGCGTGTTTACTTTCGGTGTGCTTTCATGATAGGTTACGCTTTGAGGATAACCTCGACTATCCATCCGAAGGCGATTACTCTACCCCGATTCCATCGGGCAAGCAACTCATTGATCATTCCGATACAAACCCATGTTCTCGCTTCTGCTCTCGTTTACTGCATTAAGACAACGCGATTCAAACTGTTGTGTGCTGCGGTAGTTGAACCCACTTCCTTTGCATGACTGTCATTGCCACACGATAACTAGATGAAACCCACTAGTATGTGTAGGAGTTGATTGAGCCATGTTTGTGATTCCTACCATGCTATGCTTGCTATGCTTAGAGTTGTGTCGAGTCTGGCTCATCGGGATGATGGACCGGAGTGAAAGGTTGTGTTGGTTCAAGAGTGAAAGTGTTGAACACGTTTTGGTAAAAGGTATCGATGAGAGGCCATGTAGGAGTACATGGTGGGTTGTTTCATTGAAGCCGTCCCTAAGAACTGAGATCTGTGTTTGTGATCCATGAAACAGTTACTACCACGCATTGGGATCCTTAATTGACCCTCTCGGCTTCTTAACCACTATTGTCCTCGGTCAAGAGTTGCAAGTAGTTTCGGTGTTTGTAGCATCTTTGGGGCGCCTTGCGCTGACCGTGAGGATGGGTTGTGTTGCGGTAAACACCGTGTCTGATGTACCGATTCGCCCGTTTGGTGTCTCGGGAACCCTGTACACATCGTTCGGGGCCGTATGGGAAACCTCGGCGGACTCCTGCGGATGGAACCCGAATAGGCGATCAACTGGACTTGGGACTTGTGTGTTTAGGTAGGCTGTGGCCGACACCCACGTTGGGCTTCCGCTTGAAGGTTGCCGAGTACATGTCGTGTAAACGCGTAAGTGGTGAGAGCGTGTGTGAAGAAGTACACCCTGCAGGGTTTAATATGATCTATTGAATAGCCGTGCCCACGGAGAAGGACTTCTGGGTTACCTATATCAGTTCATAGACAAGTAAATGGATACTACTAAAAGCCTCAAGATAAGTGTGAGTATCGTGGATGGCCCTCTCGTGGGATGACGAGAGAGGATCCAGTGGAGTATTGTAATGGTGATTAGTGGACTCGTGTGCAACAAATGCTTTTCAAGTGGTGTCATGTAGGATAGCTTAGCCAAGAGTCAAAGCTGGCTTGCTGCAAATAACTCCACCACCTTCTTGAGAATGTGCATGTATGATAGGATTCTGTGGTAAGACTTGCTGAGTACCTCCGTACTCATGTTTGCTTAATTAATGTTTTTCAGAGGACAACACTGCCCCTTCCGATGGGTTCTATGTAGACCTTGACATCGGTAGTGAACTAGCCACCCGGTGGCGATCTAAGACTTGTGAAGGGCCATTGTAGATAGAAAGGCTCCAACAAGCTTTCTTTGTTTCTAGAGTCTGTACTCAGACTAGTTTGCTTCCGCATGTGCTTGTATGATTGTATGACTTGAGTGTTGGGTCATGTGACCCCTACCTGTATGAATATGTTATGTATGGCTCCTCGGAGCCTCTTAAATAAAGTACTTGAGTTGTAGAGTTACATTGTGATGCCTTGTTGTATTTACTCATATCGGGCATATTGCGTGTATGATTGAAATGCTTGGTATGAGTGGGATCCGACAACTAGTTGTTTATCCTTGGCAGCCTCTCATATGGGGAAATGTAGTCTCGTGCTTACGGCGATAGTAGTCCGCTACATCCCGGTTCACCGGAGTCCTGCTAGCCCAGCACTACTGCTTGGACACTTGACTGGCCGACATGTGTTTCATTTCGTTCCTATGTCTGTCCCTTTGGGGAAATGTCACGCGGTGATATTCGGAGTCCTGCCTAGCCTGCTACAGCCCGGAATACCGGAGTCCTGTTAGCCCAGTGCTACAGCCCGAGTTCATACGTTGATGACCGACATGCTCGAAGTGATTCATGTATGCCTGTCCCCATAGGTTAGTGCCGCTTTGGTTTCACGACTAGCCATGTCGGCCCGGGTTCTTTGTCATGTGGATGCTAGCGACACTGTCATATACGTGAGCCAAAAGACGCAAACGGTCCCGGGCCATGGTAAGGCGACACCCGTGGGAATACCGTGTGTGAGGCCACAAAGTGATATGAGGTGTTACCAGCTAGGTCGATGTGACTTGGAATCGGGGTCCTGACATTATTATTATATTTCCTTGTTCACGATAATCGTTTATTATCCATGCTATAATTGTATTGATAGGAAACTCAGATACATGTGTGGGTACATAGACAACACCATGTCCCTAGTAAGCCTCTAGTTGACTAGCTCGTTGATCAATAGATGGTTACGGTTTCCTGACCATGGACATTGGATGTCATTGATAACGCGATCACATCATTAGGAGAATGATGTGATGGACAAGACCCAATCCTAAGCCTACCACAAAGATCGTAGTTCGTATGCTAAAGCTCTTCTAATGTCAAGTATCATTTCCTTAGACCATGAGATTGTGCAACTCCCGGATCTTTGTAGGAATGCTTTGGGTGTACCAAACATCACAACGTAATCGGGTGGCTATAAAGGTGCACTACAGGTATCTCCGAAAGTGTCATTGGGTTGGTACGAATCGAGACTGGGATTTGTCACTCCTGTAAGCGGAGAGGTATCTACGGGCCCACTCGGTAGGACATCATCATAATGTGCACAATGTGACCAAGGGGTTGATCACGGGATGATGTGTTACGGAAACGAGTAAAGAGACTTTCCGGTAACGAGATTGAACAAGGTATCGGTATACCGACGATCGAATCTCGGGCAAGTACAATACCGCTAGACAAAGGGAATTGAATATGGGATTGATTGAATCCTCGACATCGTGGTTCATCCGATGAGATCATCGTGGAACATGTGGGAGCCAACATGGGTATCCAGATCCGCTGTTGGTTATTGCCGGAGAACGTCTCGGTCATGTCTACATGTCTCCCGAACCCGTAGGGTCTACACACTTAAGGTTCGATGACGCTAGGGTTATAAAGGAAGTTTGTATGTGGTTACCGAATGTTGTTCGGAGTCCCAGATGAGATTTCGGACGTCACGAGTAGTTCCGGAATGGTCCGGAGGTAAAGATTTATATATGGGAAGTCCTGTTTTGGTCACCGGAAAACTTTCGGGTTTTTCCGGTAACGTACCGGGACCACCGGGAGGGTCCCGGGGGTCCACCAAGTGGGGCCACTAACCACGGAGGGCTGCATGGGCCAAGTGTGGGAGGAAACCAGCCCCAGGTGGGCTGGTGCGCTTCTACAAGGGCCCAAGGCGCCTAAGGAGAGGAGAGCCCGCAAACCCTAAGGGCAGATGGGCCTTAGGGCCCATACCTGGTGCGCCTCCCTCTCCCCCTCCACCTGGCCGCCACCCAGATGGGATTGGGGCTGGCCGCCGCCCCTAGGGTGGAACCCTAGAGGGGGCGCAGCCCCCTCCCTCTCCCCTATAAATACTTGAGGCTTGGGGGCTGCCCAACACATGAGTTTTCTCCCTCTATTGGTGCAGCCCTGCCTCTCCTCCTCCTCCTCTCCCGTGGTGCTTGGCGAAGCCCTGCTGGATTGCCACACTCCTCCACCACCACCACACCGTTGTGCTGCTGCTGGATGGAGTCTTCCTCAACCTCTCCCTCTCTCCTTGCTGGATCAAGGCGTGGGAGGCGTCACCGGAGCTGTACGTGTGTTGAGCAGCGGAGGTGCCGTCCGTTCGGCACTAGGATCTCCGGTGATTTGGATCATGACGAGTACGACTCCTTAAACCCCGTTCTCATGAACGCTTCCGCTTAGCAATCTACAAGGGTATGTAGATGCACTCTCCTTCCCCTCGTTGCTAGTTTCTCCATAGATAGATCTTGGTGACACGTAGGAAAATTTTGAATTTCTGCTACGTTCCCCAACAAAAAGGCCATAGGTTTGAAGTGGGTTTAGAAGTTGAAGAATGACACGAAGGGTGCCATTGTGAAGCACAAGGAAAGACTCGTCGCAAAGGGCTACATACAACGTCAAGGAGTTGACTATGAGGAGGTGTTTGCACCGGTTGCTCGAATCGAGACGGTGAGAGTGCTCCTAGCTTTGGCAGCACAAGAGGATTGGAAGGTTCATCATATGGATGTTCAATCCACTTTCCTCAACGGTGACCTCACAGAAGAAGTGTAGGTGGAACAACCCCTCGGCTATGAGAAGAAAAGAGAAGAAGAGAAAGTGTACAAGCTCAAGAAGGCACTTTACGGGCTGAAGCAAGCGCCAAGAGATTGGAACTCAGAGTTAGATCAAAGTTTGGTCTCGCTCAGATCCAAAGGATGTTCCTTCGACGATCCGAAAGACAGTCTATCAAGCACCAAAGAACAGATGAAGGTTGAAGACGCGGCCAAGGAGGAGCGCTGGCGTCAAGCTACGAACGAGCCGACGACAGCAAGGACGGTCCCTAAAATGCTAAGAAGAACGGCAAAACACGCCATGGACGAGAGTCTGAGTAGTACTCGAACAAGTGAGTCTGAGTAGGACTCCAAAATAGTAGCCGAGTAGGTTAACTCTTATTAGTCTTGGCTATTATATATATAGCCATGTAAAATCTCCTTGTAATCACCACAACGAAAGCCATCGAAAAGTAATAAAGTACTACCAGGCTCGAGACGAGCCTGTAGCTATCCATCCTCGTTTTAGTTCGCCAAGTTCCTTCAACGTTGCTGAAGCGAATCGACCGACTCGATCAAGGGAAGCTAGCCAGCCCAGTCAAGTACACGTAGGTGTGTGTGCTGCTTGAGAATCAATCAAGCTGCCTGCTTGTCTAGCTAGCTTTGCACTTCACGTGCATAGTTCCTGGGTGGTTTTGATCTAGCTAGGATCAAAAACCACTTGAAGTCTCGAGCAGCGATACTTTCGCAGCGTCTTTGTCTGACGAGCTCTGTACATGGCTGGGTCAGAACAGAGAAACTGCATCTTTGTTGTGTTCATGGGAAGGCCGAAATGCGTCGTGTTCATCGAGAGGCAACGTAACGTGTGGGAGCCAACCGGCTTGGACGGAACAGCCGATGGAAACAAGGCCTGGCATACGCAGAACAGAGGAAACGGTCTT
Organism: Aegilops bicornis; assembly: GCA_021605145.1. Lineage (NCBI taxonomy): Eukaryota > Viridiplantae > Streptophyta > Magnoliopsida > Poales > Poaceae > Aegilops > Aegilops bicornis. The sequence goes on along the minus strand of CM038671.1, from coordinate 29,014,188 downwards.
GTGTTCGACCGTCCATGTTTGAAACGGGATTCTGTTCATCAGGAGGGGTTTGGTGTACCGCAAAACGGAGGAAATGGACCTCCTACGGTCGAAATGGGGGTCCTGTTGATTGTGAGGGGTGTGGCGTACCGCAAAACAGAGGAAACGGACTTGTGTTGGAGCGCTACGGTCGAAAGCAGGGGTCCTGTTCGCCGGGAGGGGTGTGGCGTGCCAAAGCAGGACTCCACGGGATACTGTTCATCTCCACCGTCGACCCCCTCCAGCCTCCATGGGCTACTGTTCATCCACCATCGACCTCCTCCAGCCTCCACCTGCGACTGTTCATCCACGGGCTCCTGTTCATCCAGCCTCCACCGCGTGCTACTCCACCGGCTACTGTTCAACCACCGCCCTCTACGGTCTCCTGTTCAACCACCCCTCCACAGGCTACTGTTCATCCACCCCTCGACCATCTACTGTTCATCGAGCCCTCCACGGGGTCGTCCTGTTCATCCAGCCCTCCACGGGGTCCTGTTCATCCAGCCCCAACCGGCTCAATCGATCGGGGTCCTGTTCATCCAGAGGCAACGCCACGGGGTCCAGTTCATCCACCCCCACCGCTCACTGTTCATCCAACCCCCTTCCCCCCTCCCCCCTGCAATGCTCACTGTTCATCCAGAGGCAACGCCACGGGGTCCAGTTCATCCACCCCACCGCTCACTATTCATCCAACCCCCTCCCCCCCGGAATGCTCACTATTCATCCAGAGGCAGCAACGATCGGCTTCAGTTAGCAGCAGTAGCGAAGGAATCGCTTGATCGGGTTCATTTAACAGCCATCGATCGATCGCTCGGGTTCAGTAACGCGTAGCCTGCAGTGCAATCGCTCGGGTTCAGTTAGAGCCCAAGCCTCGCTCGGGTTCAGTTAGAGCCCAACACCTCGCACCAGCGCGCGTGCGTGTACAAGAGAAACGCGCATCGCTCAGCCCAGACCACCCACCGTAACCGGGAACACCCTGATATTTTCCTCGCCCTTGCTTCTACCACGGTTTTTCCCATCATGGACGGCCCAAACAATGTCATGCAGCTGCGTCTCCGGCCCGCCTAGGACGAAAAGCCCATTTTCTGTCATGATTTTTTGTCATAGAAGTAGGACCCCACCACATCTATGATGATACTGGGTTTTGTCACAATTATCGTCATAGAAGTGTCATCAGTATGACAGAAAAAAATTTCGTTCGTCCCAAAATGTCACGGATGTGTTTTTTTGTAGTGTATTCCCCCTTTCCTTCCCCCTCCAACAAATATGGCAAGGGGAGCGCGGCCATGGGCAGTAGCCCAAGTAGGATTCGGACCTACTTGGGGCACCTCTTGGCCTCTCCCCTCTCCCTCCCACCTATATATATGTCGGAGGGGGCGCCTAGCACACCCAGAACATTATCTTAGCCGTGTGCGGTGCCCCCCTCCACCGCTTACACCCTCGGTCATATTTTCATAGTGCTTAGACGAAGCCCTGTGGAGATAGCTTCACCATCACCTTCACCACTCCGTCGTGCTGCCGAAACTCATCTACTACCTCGCCTTCTTGCTAGATCAAGAAGGCGGAGGACGTCTGAGGGAGTTCCGGATTAGGGGGTGTCCGGATAGCCGAACTATCATCATCGGCCGGACTCCAAGACTATGAGGATACAAGAATGAAGACTTCGTCCCGTGTCGGGATGGGGCTTTCCTTGGCGTGGAAGGCAAGCTTGGCGATACGGATATGTAGATCTCCTACCATTGTAACCGACTCTGTCTAACCCTAACCCTATCCGGTGTCTATATAAACTGGAGGGTTTTAGTCCGTGGGGACGAACAACAATCATACCATAGGCTAGCTTCTAGGGTTTAGCCTCTTTGAGCTCGTGGTAGATCCACTCTTGTAACACACATTATCAATATTAATCTAGCAGGACGTAGGGTTTTACCTCCATCAAGAGGGCCCGAACCTGGGTAAAACATCGTGTCCCTTGTCTCCTGTTGCCATCCACCTAGACGCGCAGATTGGGACCCCTACCCGAGATCCGCGGTTTTGACACCGACATTGGTGCTTTCATTGAGAGTTCCTCCGTAGCCGTCACCGATAGGCCCGATGGCTCCTTCGATCATCAACAACGACGCAGTCCAGGGTGAGACTTCTCTCCCCAGGCAGATCTTCGTGTCCGGCGGCTTTGCACTGCGGGCCAATTCGCTTGGCCATCTAGAGAATATCGAAAGCTATGCCCCTACCGTCAGGTCAGATTCGGAAGTTTAAACTATACGACCGATATCCGCGGAGACTTGATCTTCGACGGATTCGAGCCACAACCAAGCGCGCCGCACTGTCTCGATGGGCATGATCTAGCTCTGCGGCGAGCGATTGCCACGGAGGCCCGAGAATCCGCTCAACCCTTAATCCGGGCGGACTCCCGATCGGGGACGAGTGGTTGGACACCGCCTCGGGGGCTTTAATCTCTACGGCGATCGAGCCGAACTCCATCCCTATCCTTTGCAAAGACGCCGACTCCATGGTGCCGGACTCCTATCCGGACTCCGAACCCTCCGCGCCCTTGCCGATCGAATCCTATAGGAGACAACCATGAACCAGCGCCTATAGGTTGCTGGACAACCACCTCATCCCATGATGTATACATGGTGGATACACCTAAAGGAAATGAAGACGAGGAACAACGGGACGCTACGAAGGATAAATCCCTCGAAAAGCAGTCCAAACGGCAACGTAAACGCCGAACCAAGTCCCGCCTCAACAAAGACCCAGCCATAGAGCACACTACTAGAAAAACCGCTACTAATGGCGCACCTAATTTGGCCATTAATGGCGCATCACTGGTGCGCCATTACTAGCACGCCATTAGTAATTTTTACTAATGGCGCACTAGTGGTGCGCCATTAGTATCTGGTATACTAATGGCGCACCACCGTGCGCCATTAGTATAGGCTACTGATCGCCATTAGTATGCCTCCCGGGGCCATGTATACCAGGTGCTTTGGCATACTAATGGCGCACGACACGAATGCGCCATTAGTAACCATGGCATACTAATGGCGCGCCTTGATGATGCGCCATTAGTATGCTTTGTCATACTAATGGCGCCTTATCATGTGATGCGCCATTAGTATGAATATTAGGTTTTTTTATTTTTTATTTTCTGTTTTTGCACAGGTTACGTAATGTATAATTTGACAAAATATAGACAGCACACATCAACAACAGATTCATCGAATACAATAGAAGATTAGTCTTTGAATACAATTCATCATATTAGTCTCCGAATACAATTCATCATATTAGTCTCCGAATTGAAAAGACCGAACAAAGATAGAACATTATATTACAAGTCTCGAGACCGCGAGTAGCGATATTGTCTTCACATTACAAGTCGATATCGATCATCTAAACTACCATCACATAGAAGAGAGCTGCGGTCATCACGATGAGCATCATCACGATGAAACTCGTCTTCATCCGGTTCCTCCAACGCTCCCTTCCCTCTCTCGCTAGATAGTGGGCGTATCTAGATTCGCCTCGGCCCTAGTGGTGTACCCTTTGTAATCAAGTACCGCTGAATTGGTGAACCTGTCTCCGACACTCCTCCCGATCATCGTAGACTCAGGAACCTTACCCTTGTACACGACATACGTCGGCATCGCTATGCACTAGCCAAATGAAACGTTAGTACCAATTCACGCACAATACATAAGCAATATATAAGTATGCAATGAGCGATCGGAAGAAAAAGCAAGACATTAATAGCATCGATTACATCTAAGTTGAGCGACTCTCGAAACCAAAGAGACATACTACAAGTTCATTAAAGTTTAATTACAACATGAGCCAATCGATGTTTGAGAACTAGACACAGCATCACCGCTTCGACTCGACTCAAGGGACCGGAGCGTGGATGAAGCCGTCGTCTATCGTGGGAGTCATGAAAGAACGGGCGTTGTCGGCTGCATTTGTAGCATTGTGTCGATGTCACCGTTGGACGGTTGATTTACGAGGTAGAACTGCCCCGAGGTACAAAGGACATCTTGATGGATGATTTCCGCAAACTCCATTTGGATGCGAAGAATTCTTGTCGATGTCCGCGTCTGGATTGCCGACAACGCCGCGGCCCAATCTTTGAGTTTACTCGGTGGCGAAGTTGATGATGGTCCCGTCGATCGCCTCGCATGTGATGGATGGCATAGTAGGCACCCTTGACCGCCAGCGGGTGCTTGGACGCAGCAGAGCGTCGTATTGTGGGAGAACACGTGCTTGCCGCATTTCACGAATAGGCCTGGTGAAGGTGCCTCCAGATTAGGCGTGGCAGGAGAACATCATCAAGAACCTTCTTGACATTTGTGTAGTCTACCTTCGGTAGACGGTCGGGTCGAAATACGTGGCCATGGAATATTTGGGGCTTAGGAGGATGAGCGTGCAATGTGTGTCACTGCAGAAAACACGGAATGTTAAAAGAAAAAGCGATCGAAATCTAAGAATTCATATGTTACGGGCGGTTGAGGAGGACTTACTCGGGAAAGTAAGGCACGAGGAAGTTATCCTTATCTTGGTTTGCCGAATGGCGCCGAGGTAAGAACTTCGCGACTTGCTAGTCCCAGCGCTGCCCAAGATCTTGGCACGCATGTAGAAGGGTCGACTATCCACGATGTCCGGGGACTTGTCGCGAATGATCCGCATCTCCATACTCAGCGAAAATAGCCGAGCGAAGGTGTAGTGCAGCGGATGAAGGTTCAACATAGCGTGGATGTCATCAAACCGCAGGACGATCGTACGCCCGATGGAGTTATCCACAAAGCCCTTGCCCTCTGGCACCTTAGCCCACGAAAACCGGGTATTCCACATCCTTCTCTCGAGACGCCGCTTCTCCAAAGAAAGAACAACATCATGCGGACTCCGCGCATAGCACCGGTTGCAGCATTGAGCATATTTGTCGGTAGCATCGCCCTACCGCCACATGCACCCTCCTCGAGATATCCTCAGGTGAAGGTGGCCCGTCCTGAGCACGGATCGTACTCGGTGCCGGCTGGCCCGCACCCTTGTTAGTCTTTCTTTTGCGTGCCTTCTTATTCTCCTGTAATGGGACCGAGTTCTGCTCACAGACCGCCTTCTTGAGTGTGTTGGGGCTGATAATATTTCGCACCTCGCCTATCTGAGGCTCCGTGAGGTCGGCAGCCGGAGGCGTCTCTCGAGAGCTGAACGGCGCGGCGCTGTTGCAACTTGGCTTCTCCGCGGTACCAGCTAGATCGCGCCGCGTCTTTTGTTGGGTTGGGTTCTTGAGAAGGAGGCCCCATGAAGTCGCCACCGTACCCATGATCGGCAAAATCTTGATCGGCGTTGGCAAATGTATCGTAAATGCGTCGTCGTTACGATCCTGTGCCATATGCATGTTTGGATCGATGGCATAGGGATGTCCGGCACCGTTGCAGCGGTCTTGCCATGGGGCCGACTTGGCGGCAACTGTTGGCGGTGTTGTCTTTGGGGTGGTGTCCCCGCCCCCAAGCGAATCTGGCTCTTCGCCAGCGAGGGGCCAGCTCGAGGCGCCGAGGGTCATCACGTCATCATCGTCGGCCTGATGGGTCGAATCGGAGGTAACACCTCGTCGCAGCTCGGCAGCACCGAACCAGTTCAACCCTAAACAAGTTGGGTGGCATCTGGTACCGTGGAACAAGGGTTGCCGGTTGAGCGATTTTGCCCTTGGCGACATCGACCAACTCATTGTTCACGAAGTGCGTGAGAGTGCACAGGCGTCGGCGGCGCCCTGCGAAAACATGTAGGGCGTCGGGGATGCCCGATCAAAACAAGGAGATGAAGTCCTCGACCGAGAGAGGCTTAATTAGTTACCGTGATGATGGCGTCGAGCTCGGCTAATGTCGAGGCACCGCCAATGGCGGGCGTGCGATTAGTGGAGGGCCGCTTGCTGCGGAAGGTGCCGGCGGCGTACACGAAGTGCATTAAGCTCCGTGCGGCGTCGGAGACACCAATGCCGCCTCCGCCGGAGACACCAATGGCCCCGCCATCGCATTCTCTGAAGTTGCTGGCCGTGAAGCTAGGAATCGGGCGGCCCTGTTGGCCACCCGCAATCCACGACTCAACCCCTGGATCAAGGTAGGCACAATGGCGGTGATAAATCGCTCCGAGTTGTTGTTGCACTTGCTGTTGGACAATCTCCGAATCCGCGGCTTTGTGCCTTGAGTTCTTGAACCTCGCGGCGCTGGCTTTCCGAGCTGGTCCGCACACCAGCGGTATAGTATGACCCCATTTTGTGGACAAGCCTTTGCGGCCACACGACCAGTGACGTCGGCTTCTTGAGCTTATCCTTGTTCTTCATTACATTCAACGCCCTATTTAGAGTGGTGTCCCAAGGGTTGCTCTTAGTCGACCCAGCGCTCTTGCTTTCGATCACTGCGGAAGGAATGTGAACCATTTAGAAATTTGGCTTCATTAATTAGAATGCAACCATATGGAGCTAATTACCCGGGGTGGTATTCCTTACGAGAACAACCTCAAGCGCCCTGGTCTTGGATCCGTGGTAAGCTCCTTTGTTTTCGGGTCCTTCTTGTACCGGGCCGTGACAAAGTTCCTGGTCTGCTTGTCACCGTATGTATCGAAGAGGGACGGTAGGCCTTGCTCGGCACGCTCCGCGTCCTCCTTGTCCCATATAGGCTCCGCCACTCTGTAACCGCCGGGACCGAGTGTGTGTTCCCCTAAGTTCAGCTCCGCATTTCTTTCCCCACCGACTTGATTGGGAGTTTGCGGTGCTCGAGCAATTGATCTTGAAGTCGTTGTAGTCATCTTCGGTGATCGAAGGATTTTTCTCCTTGATCTTCTCATAACTCTCACCTTTCTCGATCATTCTCTTCACATTGCTTTTCCAAGTAGACAGGGCCTTGCTCATCTTCATGAGGGCAGCATTGTTCACTTTATTCCCTTTGAGGCTTGTGTTTTCAAAAGCAGCGGGGAACTTGTATCGTTTGTGCAGCTTCGTGAAGAGGAGGTTGCATAAATTCCCTCGGTCGGGATGCCTCGGGTTCTCGGTGTTGATCGAGGCGGTGCTCCGGAGAATGCACCCGAGCTGAAGCGAGTACCCTTGACTATTCATTCGGGCGCCGTTGGATTCCCGTCGGAGTCCACTTGATAACTTCCTCCTTGAGGGTGCGAACGGAGCAGTCAGGCACCGGTCCTTCCGTTGCCTCTTCCGTTGGCTGCCATCTGTGCGTCTTGCCCGCCATCATCGATGGTGGCATCCTCGGCGGCACCATCGGTGGTGGCATCGATGGGGTCATCCTCGGCGGTACCATCGATTGGTCTCAGGATCGGTGGGGAAGGCGGCGTCCTCATACAAGTGAGGTTGTTCCTCCATCTCTTGGGACAGCTCCCAGAATGCCTTGCCGCCCGAACCCCCAGCCTCATTGTTGTGGGCCATGTTTCTCTCTAAATAGAAACAAAGTTTGGTCAAAAACTTGGTTATTGTGAAGGAACAAGATCATGGTCTCATCATTTAGGGTTTGTCGACACCGAGGCATCCAAAAATTTAAGCTTTTATCATTGAGGGTTTTTGGACGCCGAGGCACCGTAAAAGCCTAACCTTTCATCATTTCGGTTTTTATCTACACCGAGGCACCCTAAAAGCCATGCATTAGTCACAAGTACGCCGGGGCACTTGATCGCATTTTAATTAAGTACTAAGACCCCGGCCCATGCATTAGTCACAAGTACCCCATATGTCCTATTTTTAGCAAAGTCATGCTAAAATTCACGGAAAATTTCAGCATGACCTTTGCTGAAAATAGGACATATGGAGTACCCGAATTTGCCGGAGCGGAAGTTAATCGACATTCCGGCAAACTCAAGGGCCTCTCGGGGTACCTGCAATATCATCACGACACGATGGTCGGAGACAAAACCCAGCAAACTAGCACCACAATGTGCCTCTACTTTCATATGGATGAAAAGGCCACAATGTGCCTCTACTAGCACCACAATCTTAGTTAACTTCGGGGACATCGGAAAGTTAACATCCACCTGATTATTATGAGGACTTCACTGCCACTGTTTACTCAAACTTAAGTTAGTAATTAAAAATATAAAATAGGATAACCCAGTGTGAGGACTGTTGGTTGATGTCACAAAAAGTTGCTAATCTCAACATGTTCTACAGTTGTTAAAATTATCTTCTTTGTATTTAGAACAAACTAACACCACGTAGTCTACCAATTCAGGTAGAAGCCATCATTCATTACAAATTTGAATATATGATATTCCAGAAAATAATTTGTCTACAAAATGAGATACATTCCGTTTGAACTACCAAAAGCTGTAACCAACGTTATTACCTAATTATGAAAAAAGTGCAGTACATATAAATTATTTCATCACTGAGAGGAGATAACCAAAAGTTTCCAAGCAATATGATTAAGAAAATGGGATTTAGGCATCCAAATGCCACAAAAGACCAAATCACATTTTAAACCAAGTTACACAAAGAAAATGCACCTAAGCACCAAGAGGAACTGTTACAACTCCATAAGGTATATCCAAGTCAATGCTACTCATATTCAAAAACCTAACTCCAATATAACGGAAAGATTGTAAAACATTATATCTCCCTACGACACGAACTGAAAGTGTAACAAAAATACCATCTTCTTTTGTTGATGCGTTGGTGTTTTAGAGTAGAGGTAAGAAAACCGGAGACCATATATGTAGTTTCTAACATATGCAAGATTACTTAAAATTGGAGAGCCATGTCATTTCTCTGGACCTAAATATAGCTAGCTGCCGGTGTTGAACAATAAACAGCCACACCACACACTAAGACAAGTAACTGAAATGACTCTCTTTGTATTGTAGTAGAAGAAGAAACAAGAGAGAGATGCAAGATAGTAGTATATATAGGTGAGTCAACCTATTATTCTAGGCAGCTGCCTTGCTAGTGATTCGGTGTAAATGTGGCTGGATCCCTCCCACTCGACCTGCGATCTTCTACAAGGCAAAAGTAGCAGCTCAGTCAACCACCATATAATTATACAAGGAAAAAATGCTACTTGGCACAAGTGTAAGCGAAGCTTGAGGTAGCACCAGATTGAAGTGATAAAGTGCAAAGGAGAAGCTTGAGCTAGTAAACAATTTCTGAATGTTATAAAGTGGGGAAAGTAAAATAAAATTCATGACTAGTCATGGCACTAGAAAAGAGATGAGATTTCACAAAACCAGAGCCAAGCATAGTCCAGAATGTCAAATTTTCAGTTAGTTAATTATTACAGTCCTTTGCTAAAAGAGATGATCCGTCCAAGAAATTTAATACTAGATGCATGCGATGCTGAGGATCTTTTAGTGAATGACTAACAACAAGTAGCCGAGCTTGCCCAAGAAAGATTAGATTCAGAAGTCTTGGCTGCTGCTAGTGAATGGAGTAGCAGGTTATACGGTGTCATTTCATTTCATTACACCCAGTTCAAATCACATTAGTGATTTTCAAGTTTAAATTTGAATTTCATTAAAATTTGAATTTCAAGTTTAAATTTGAATTTGAACAGTAGTGATTAGATTCATGCCAAAGTGATTAAACTTCATATGTTTTGAATGAATGAGAGAGCAAGTACATACTATTAACATAGATGAGAGAGGGGCAACGGAAACATCCAGGCTTCAAATATTTTGTGTGCACCTCTCCAAATATTCAATATGGTCCAACAAACAAACTGATGGTTTACATGGATCGAAAAGACTTTTTCCATCTCCGATTCTGAAAACAGGCACAACGGGCAAATTAATAAATCAATAGCTAGCAGGGGAGAATAAAAGCAACACAAGCTCACAGAAATCAAGCACCTAATTAAATTAGTTAGCCCTATCAACCACAGTCCATACATCCATTACATACAATGTTTTCGACAAGGACACCATCACTCCCATCACATAGAAATCTAATTACCTAAGTAGCCGGGCATGCGAGTGTAGATAGATGAACAAATTGGCGGGCGGCGCAGCCTAAATAGCTGTTCTCAAACTAAATGTCTCATGAGGCAGGTTAGATTTATTTAAAGTGGTGAGAACAACAAGCGTAAAGAAGATATATTCGGGTACATCCATAACAAATGCGACGGTTATCTGGCCAGCGAGGCATTGGTAGCGGAGACTAAAAACAAACAGAGCTGATAAGATGGTTGCGTTGAAGCAGCTTGGTGCACAGTACCCTATTTGGTTCCTTTGGTCATCTTTCGAGACAAAAAAGACAATATACATCTTTCCGGACAAAAAAAAAGACAATATATTAACTTAAGGTCCATAAGCTTTCATAATGCTTGGTAATACTACCGGTAGGATCACGCCACTCTTGCCTTTGCTTAATTATGTAGTGCAACACTCGATTACCAAGTGCATCGGCACCTCTAAGTACCCACCGAGACTAACAACAGAGTTCAATTCAACTTTGCACCCCTAACTAATTCAACAACAAACAGTTGCAATATATTGACTTCCACATGTCTGAATTTTGAAACTCGAACCAGGGCATATCTGAACTGACAGGCATTGAGCGCGGAGACTAAAAAATCTTAACCCTAACAGCATAGTGGAGCGCGTGGAAGACGAGGTGGGCGGCGAGTAGGCAGGCACCTTGGCGTCTGGCGCTCGAGGCGACAGGCTGGCGCTCGAGGCGGCGGGTAGGCAGGCACCTCCCGGAGATCGCCTCCAGCCACGTCTCCTCCACGAGCAGCTCCGGACTTGGCAAGGTGGTGGTTGCTTGGCCTTGTGGCGAGGGCGAGGTTGGTGTCGGCCTCTTGGCGCTGCTCGGCGAGAGTGGGGTGGGGTCGGAGGGGAGGAAGGGAGGATGGGGAGAGGGAGGCGTCGGTGGTGTGGTGTGGGCCAGGCGGCGCTGCTCCGGCGAGTGGGGTGGGGTCGGAGGGAGGAAGGGAGGATGGGGAGAGGGAGGCGTCGGTGGTGTGGTGTGGGCCAGGCGCTGCTCCCGTGAGTGGGAGTGGGGTCGGAGGGAGGAAGGGAGGATGGGGAGAGGGAGGCGTCGGTGGTGTGGTGTGGGCCAGGCGGTGGTGTCAGGCGGCGTCGAGGCGTCAGGCGGGCGGCGTCGGGAGAGGATAGGGAAGGGATCACGCAGGCGAGGCGGGGAGAGAGGGGATCGTCTGAGTAGAGGCGGCACAATACTAATGGCGCACCACCCCTCGGTGCGCCATAAATGCGTACATGCTAATGGCGCACCTCACCCAGTGCGCCATTAGTATTTTTTTTTACTTCTGCCTTGAGCCAACAGGTTATCTACCACCGGACACGATACACATCAAGTCTTCTCTACTAGTTTGGTGGTCGACAGCTAGTTCTCACACCGGGAGGTCCTGGGTTCGATTCCCAGGATCCACAAATTTTTATGCATTAAAAATGTTGTTTGATACTTACTTGTGTTTAAATATGTTCAAACTTGTTTAAATCATAACATTAATATTTTTTATAAGACAGTAATATTTTTAAAAAATATCATCAAACAGTAATGCCGGTGGAGGCGGGGAGGTGCAAAAGGGTGCGGGGGGTCGGCGGCGGTTGAGTAGGGAGGTGCGGGGTCGGCGGCGGTTGAGTAGGGAGGTGCGGGGTCGTGGCGGTTGAGTAGGGGAATCGAGGTGCGGGCGGTCGGCGGCGGGTGGACGGATCGTGCGAGGTGGGATAGCGATCGAGATGGAGGGGATCGAGATGGAGGGGGATCGAGTGTCCATGAAATTAAAAAATATTCATGATAGTTCAAAAAGTGCCCATGAAATACAATCGAGAAATGAAGTCTGATTGAAATACAATCGATCTTAGCTAGCTATCTCTTCACAATCTTCTTGCCCTTCTTTTTACATAAATGGAGTTCTTCTATGGAGCGGACGTCCTTTAGGTAGGGTGGTCCTGCTTCTTCTTGTGGTGTATGCTGCTACTTCATCATCGTCGTCATGTTCGATCCTCGGGTCGCCCGTGCTTGTCGAAGTCTTGCTCATTGGCTACTCCATCCATTCCGATGATCTTCCTTTTGCCTCTCCTCACGACAACACGGCCCGGGCTTTGGCGGGTCGGTAATGAAGAAGCATTGGTCCACTTGGGAAGCCAGTACCCATTGCTCATTTTTCGCGGTGACGTTTGCACCCGCGGTCTTGGATTTTGCTTCGGGTATAACCATGGTGGTGAAATACCGGTCTTCTTTTATGACGTTCTTGGCCCATCTGACACGGAACATCGGGACCTTCTCTCCAATGTAGCTCAGCTCCCAGATCTCCTCGATCCTTCCGTAGTATCTGTCCTTGTCGTTACCGGTGTAGGATTCCATCATTACCCCGGAGTTCTGATAACCATCGCTCTTCATGTCCTTGGCCTCGCTGTAGAATGTGTAGCCGTTGATATAAATGCGCCTCATAGGTCATCGAGGTTGTGCTCGGCGCCACTGTGACAAAGCGAATATGAGTTGTTCTTCAGCGGAAGAATCCTCATGTAAAGGGTACGGCAGAAGCTTAGCTTGAACCAACGCGTGAAACATGAGTTGTGCTCTTTGAGTATATCTCCGTCCGTCCTCTGTTGGCCTCGGTCATTGTCGTCTTCTTAATAAAGGTTTTGTGCTGTACCACCCAAGGATCGACCACGTCTATGTGTTGTAAGCGCGACTAGGTTTGCTCTTTCAAAGTCGGCGAGTCGACCCTCGAAGTCGACATGCATTTCGCGGCGACCCTCACGGTAACCCCATCCAGCGAGCCTGCCGAGGTGCTGTTAACCGGGCAGACCAGCGGGGTTCTCGATGCCTAGATAATTAAATGCGATGGAGATGCACTCTTGATTGAAAAGCCCACTGGCTATGCTTCCTTACGGGCGTGACATGTTGCGACGTATCCTTTGATGACACCATTCATCCTTTCGAGCGGCATCATGCTTTGCGAACGTCGGCCCAAGTTGGATGATATCCTCCACTATATGGACCAGCAGATGCACCATAACGTCGAAGAATGCGGTAGGAAGTACATCTCAAGCTCGCATAGTATCACCACGATCTCTTCCTGTAGCCTTCGAGTTGCCTCACGCCAATCGACTTCCGAGATGATGTCGAAGAAGTTGCATAGGCCAAATAAGCGTTTCACGCAGACGTGCGTGTCCATGATCCCACGGATTGCAACCGAAGTATGTCTGCGTCATCGACGTGATGTCATGAGACTTCATCCCGCTGAACTTCTGCTTCGCTGGGTCTAGGTATCTGCTTATCTTCCCCGCGTAACCGTAAGGATGTTTTACTCCTAGGAGGCAGGTGAAAAACTGCTCGATCTCCTCCTGACTTAGAGTGAAGCACGCGGGAGGGTAGTCATTTCCGGTCTTCTTGGCCTTTTTGCCTTTGGCGGCGACTTTACGTGTCCTGCTTCGCCTCATCATCATCATCATCATCATCATTAGCGTGAAGCTCCTGCACGATGCCCATTGATTTCAAGTCTGCCCTTGCTTTCGGCCCATCTTTGGTCCTCTCGGCATGTTGAGCAGGGTACCAAGCGGACTCTCGCACACGTTCTTCGTGATATGCATGACATCAAGGCTGTGAGGCTGCGGTGGATCTTCCAAGACGGCAAGTCCCGAAAACAGACCTCATTTTCCATACCTTCAGCAGCGGCTCTGGCGCCTTTCGCTTCTTTCCGGCTCTGGCGCCTTTTGCTTCTTTCCGGCAGTGGGCAGTCTTTCCAATTTTTCAACAGCTTGTCTATTTCCTCGCCGCTCCTCGTACGCAGGCGTTTTCGAGTTCGATTTCACCATCGAACAGATCCTTGCGTTCCTCCACGGGTCATCGTCGCCAAAGCCACCTTCGATGTCCCATGAACACGGTTTTGAAGACCGGGATCTCTATCTAGCTGGCAATATGTTGTGTCATCCATGCACCTTACGCATCCGGAAAATCCGTGGACTACCTGCCCGCGAGATATCCGTAACCGAGATAGTCGTGCACCGTCGTGGCGGTCACGGCTCTCATAGGGAAATATTCTTTCTGCGGCGTCCCACGTATTGGCTGGCGTTTTCCACAGCGTGTCAAGCTCCTCTTTCGGCAGCCCGGTCTGATTGATGTCGTTCCTGGTTGTTTCGGCCCTTCAATTAGCATACTCATGTGAATGTACTTCCTCTTCATGCACAACGGGGGAAGGTTGTACATCCACACAAACACAGGCCAGGTGCTATGTGTGCTTCTCACGGCTGCCAAGCGGATTGACTCCATCGGTGCTCGCGCCCGGCCACGATGTTCCTTGGATCGTTCCCAAATTCTGAGTCTTGAAGTTCAACGCTTGCCAGCAGCTCGCATCCTTAGGGTGACTCAACATCTTGTCTTTTCTATCTATCTCCGGATCATTTCGTCATCTTCTCGCTTCTTCTCCTCCCTATCCGGCGTGCCAACGCAGGAGCTTTGCTACCTTAGGGTCCGCGAAATACCGCTGCAGACGAGGAGTGATCGGAAAGTACCACACCACTTTTCGAGGAGCTTTCTTCCTCTTCTTGTATCGAGTGGCGCGCACACGGACATATGGTAGACTCAGCGTGCTCGTCCCGATAAATGATGCAATTGTTCATGCACACATGGTATTTCACGTCACGGTAAATCAAGAGGACACCACGATTTTCTTCGCCTCCTCCAAACTGGTCGGGCACTTGTTCCCCTTGGGAAGACGTTAGTGCGTAATGACATGTTCTCGTCGAAGCATGCGTCGGTCATTTTGTGTTTTACCTTCATCTCGAGCCATGAGCGTTACTTTCGGCGGGTATCCTCGGGCCTGCATCCTTCATACAATGGAGTAACCGCGTCTAACTCAAGTTGATCCATCTTGGCTTTCTCTCGGTGCAGCTCTGGCGTTATCCGTGCTTGAGAAGCAGCTCTTGAATATGAGGGTCCTGCACCCAGCCCATCGATGGTCCAGCGTCGTGCGCTCCGCCCGGCATCATCATCTTCATGATCATGCCGTCGTAAATGCTCCGACATCTTCCTCATCATCATGTCCTGCATCTTCTACATGATGATCTGTATACAACATCACCGTCGTGATCATCTCACTGGGATTCTTCGTCTTCTCGCCCGCCCTAGCCGCGGTGGTTGTCTTGCTGCCCTTCCTCATTTCTTGCCCGGCCCCCATGGGCGACTTAGTAGTCATCTTCATCACCTTGCCACAGATAGCCATCCATGAAACCACGCAAGAGCAGGTGGTCCCGCACCTGCCGGAATCCGACTCCGCAATAAGGCTCTTCACTTGCATCTTCGACACGGACATCTTATCTCCGTCTCGTTCTTTTGAAGCATCTCGGCCTTCGCGGACCTCAAAAACCTATTCACGATGCCTTCGGTCATCGTGCGGACCATATGGCTGCGGGGTAGAGGAAAGCGATATTTTAGAACCAAACAAAAATTTGGCATGACTTTCCCTAAAAATAGGACAAAAAGAATGCTTAA
The DNA here is from genome assembly GCA_021605145.1 of Aegilops bicornis. Taxonomy (NCBI): domain Eukaryota; kingdom Viridiplantae; phylum Streptophyta; class Magnoliopsida; order Poales; family Poaceae; genus Aegilops; species Aegilops bicornis. The sequence goes on along the minus strand of CM038671.1, from coordinate 28,998,725 downwards.
TGCCAAAATTCTACTTGAAGCGGAAATGAATCAACATTCCGGCAAAATATTGGCAACTATCGCATTTCAAATACCGGTACACCTCCAAACACAAACACATATGCAACACCACAAACATATGCAACACCACGAACATACATAGATCTAGCTAGGCCATAAAAAGTGCATGTGCACATTGTTGTAGGGAGAACAACATAAATATAAGCTTCCCCCTTACTTACCTATTAAAACAAGGTAATTTAACCACTTAATTTGAATGAATCTATGGTGGAAATGAGGTGAAAAAGAGGAGGCACCGAGACAAGGAGGAGGTGGAGAGAATGAAGTGGGGAGAAAGTGAGTGTGGGTAGGCGAGGCTGTCCAAAATATCTAGTTGCTGCCCACTTACTAATGGCGCACTAGCAACAAATGCGCCATTAGTAATCCAGGTTACTAATGGCGCACCTTACATGTGCGCCATTAGTAGTTTTGCAAAAAAAAAAATACTAATGGCGCACCCTTTGCGCGGTGCCCCATTAGTATTTACAACTACAAATGGCGCACTTCATGCAGATGCGCCATTAGTATGTTTGGACAGGCGCACTAGTTCAAAAAATAATTTTCTATACTAATAGGCGCACCTTTGCACAGTGCGCCATTACTAGTTACAACTACTAATGGCGCGCCAAGAAGGATGCGCCATTAGTATGTTTGGACAAGCGCACTAGTTCAAAAAAATTGATACTAATGGCGCACCCTTTGCATGGTGCGCCATTAGTAGTTTCAACTCTAATGGCGCATCAGAAGGTGGTGCGCCATTAGTATATACTAATGGCGCACCAACTTTCTGGTGCGCCATTAGTGTCAATCCCATCTATAGCCCTTTTTCTAGTAGTGGCAGGGCGAACCGATGGACGACGAACAAGCTATCGAGCAATCATCCGAACAAGACAACTTGGATAAACAACCCGTCCCCGGCGAAGACAACAGTCTGGACGATCTCACGCCGGACAGACTGTTGGAGCAAAATAACCTCCAGAAAAGGCTCGTCGCCACTGCGCGTAGCCTGAAAAAAGCGAAGCGGAAGCTCAAAACAGCGGAAGATGCACTCAGGATCAGATGGAGCAAAGTATTCAACACCGCAGAACCAAATACGATGGCGATGCGCGAACAAAGAGCTACCCAAAAGAAAGCTACTGCCGAATTGACGAGGAGGCCTTAGAGCCCCCACAATAAAAAAGTAAGAAGGCCACCCGGTCGAATGGGCGACCCACGGCAAAAAGAGAGCGGCAAATGGCGCCAAGACACAAGCCGATATGCGATCCGCATAAGGATTCACATCAAAAGGATGGCCCATTTAGGTCCATCTATGGGCAAAGAATGCAAGCTCTTCAAAGAATTGCAACTGGCCTTAAATCAGAACTTCAAGGCACACCATAATTTAGGCGCGCCTCACATCCCCTATGTTTCAGCGATGAGGTGCTGGATCATGAATTCCCGGTGATTCAAACCCCTAAACATAGAGGCATATGGCCGGAACAACAGACCCTGGAGTCCGGATTGAGGATTACATCCTCCACATACACATGGCTAGAGGAGATGATCTCCACGCCATAAAATACTTACCCCTCAAACTCAAAGGGCCAGCTCGGCATTGGCTAAAAAAAAAAGCCTCCCAGAAAATACCATTGTAAGCTGGGAAGAGCTCGAGGATGCGTTTGGGCAAATTTTGGGGGACCTATGTCCGCCCTCCGGATCTGCACGATTTAAGTCACATAACTCAACAGCCCGGAGAGTCAGCCCGGAAATTCTGGAACAGGTTCCTTACTAAAAAGAACCAAATAGTCGACTGTCCGGATGTCGAAGCCTTAGCAGCCTTCAAACACAACGTCCGAGACGAATGGCTCACCAGACACCTCGGCCAAGAAAAGCCAAGAACAATGGCCGCATTAACAAGCCTCATGACCCGCTTTTGCGCGGGAGAGGATAGCTGGCTAGCAAGATGCAGCACCAGCGACCCAAGTACATCCGAAGTCAGGGATGGAAACGGGAAACCATGGCGCAACAAGGACCAGCGCCGGATTAAAGGGAGCGGTCCAAAGAGCGCGGCAGTCAACGCCGGATTCAAAGGCTCACGACAGAACAATAAAAGACTGCCCCTTAAGGACAATAGCGACGAGCTATCCAACTTAAAAAAAATCTTGGACAAGATATGTCAAATCCACAGTACCTCCGGGAAGCCTGCAAACCATACCCACAGAAATTGCTAGGTCTTCAAACAGTCCGGCAGACTCAACGCCGAACACAAGGGGCTCGGCACACCAAGTGAAGATGACGACGAGCACCACAAGCGAGCCCGGAAAACAAAAGAAGTTCCCACAAGAGGTTAAAACAGTAAACTCACTTCACGTGATCAAAGGGAAGAACAGAGCGGCGCCAGCTAAAATGCACGCCGCACACACTACCCTAGCGGAGTACCAACACTGGTTGTCAAAACCAATCACCTTCGACCATCAGGACTACTACGAAGGTATCCGGAACACAGGATGGACTGCCTTGATATAGGATCCTATAATTAACGGATTCCAATTTACACATGTCCTCATGGATGGTGGCAGTGACATAAACCTGATATATCAGGACACAATCCGCAGGATGGGGATAGACCCAACCAAAATTCGCCATAGCAACACCTCCTTTAAAGGGGTAATGCCAGGCCCATATGCCCATTGCACGAGCTCCCTACTACTAGAAGTTGTGTTCGGTTCATCCGACAACTTCCGTCGCGAAAAGTTAGTCTTCCATGTCACCCCATTTAAAAGTAGCCATCAAGCACTATTGGGACGCGAAGCTTTCGCCCGCTTTAACGCAATACCGCATTATGCATCTCTAACACTTAAAATGCCCAGTCCACGCGGCATCATCTCATTAAAAGGGAAGTATTAAGTGTTAGTCGAGCACGGAAGAACGTGAGACTGCCTGGACAGCCCCACACCCATCCGGCTCCTCTAGTCAAAGAACCTGAATATGTCATTCAAACCCCGGACACGGCTAGACGAGTCCGACGCCTACTAGCGACATACCCCCATACAAGGGGCTGCATGCATGTATAACAAGAGACAATAAAGCTCAATTTTATTCATTTCTTCGAATCGTACTCTGTTTATTTAATATAAAGTACATCTTTCGCACGATCCTTTTTCTTTTAAACTAAGTTCCTCTCTTTTTACAGATGAACAACGTGCTACACCCATCCAGGATACGGCTACAGAGACACGCAGTAGCAGACGTGTAGTAGGGACCCGTTGCAAGGATTCTTTTCAGATTAAGACCCTGCGTAAACCTTTTTCTTGTCTCTTGTTGATATACATCCCCGGTTTCTTACTATAACCGAGGAGGAGGCTGGCTTTTGGCATTGGCCGCACCAGAATTTTTCGCGTGCACGGACACGGGGGCTTAGGGCATTATTCTGCCCATTTTCATAAAGACCGAATACCTTAGGGAGTATTCGGCGTCTCGAGTTAGGCCTTATATGCATCAACTCTGAATCATGTCTTTGGTCAAATGTTGGGTTTCCCCGGCTCATGTGTTTTGCTGCCTTACGTTCTGTTCTATCGGCTAATGCGGCACCGGAGAACTCTGCGATTGTGCCCGGTTACGGGCGAGCACCTCGAGAGAAAGCCGAAAACTGTCATCATGATATAGCGAGAGACTGGTCAACCACTCGATGACTCACCGGAATGTTTAGGATTCCTCCGCATTAACGAAGGACCGTTTTCGGTCGTGCACATACGCACCCGAATTCGGGAGAGTGCGGTGCCCCGAGGCTATATAGTAGCCCCACCCTCGAACTCCTATGGCTAAGTGAAAGTGATAAAGCATCATAGTCCGGTTGCCTAGTTTGCTACGCTACCACCTCCTTAACAGGACCAAGGCGTTGGATTAAGTGTGAAAAAGCGCTTTGCAAACACCCCACACTATGTGCGTGGGGGCTGAAGCCAAGGACTGCCATCTTCGAGGATATATATACATATACATAAACGGCCGCCTGAGGGGTAGTTTACTACTTGAACGCACAAGTATAAAATGCTCTTATATTATATTGAAACATTGTTTTCACAAATCATAAATCTCATTTAAACATAATATCCTTCGAAACCTTTGCGTCTCTATTAAGCGAGCGCCCTGCAGACTTCCTCATAGTAGTGATCGGCGGTACTGCTTCATCCGAATCTTGGGATGCAACGTCGGTGGCCTTCATCTCTACCCGGTATGTCTTGACACGGGCGAGCCATCCGCGCTCCCTCAATACACGCCGACCGCTTCATTGCGTCGTCTGGCGATACCGCACCAAGGAACTGTTGCACTAAGCCAAAATAACTCTTGGCTGGGGTCCGCTGGCCACAAATGAGTCATGACATGCTTCATGGCAAGTCCGGATAATCGATTCAGCTCGGCCCATTCGGCCAACCGATCGGTCAACGGAAGAGGACGTTCCGGACTATGGAATTGCGACCAATATAGCTCTTCCCTTCTGTGCCCTTTCTGGCCTCGGAAGTGCTCAATCGCGTCTGCAGCGCTCGCCGCTAAATCCAGATAAGCATCCTCCGAACTCCACAACTTGTCCAACTGAGCATACTTTGGATCCGTATATTTCCTCCGCGGCGAAGCGGTTTTCCGGCCGCAATAGCCCGGCGACTCAGCTCCTCCTTGGCAGCTCTCTCAAAGCCGAACGGTCATCCTTGGATTCGGCGGCGACCTTTTCGAGCCCTCTTGCTCCGCTTAGCGTTCTTTTCAAGAACCTCATAGCGGTCGGTAGTATCCTTCAATTTACTGGCCATATCGGCCATTTCCTCTTTGCTTGGCGATGAGCAGCCCGTTAAACTTCTAGCTCTTGATGCGCCTTTAAGCGGCCGCATTACTATTCTGGCTTGCTATTTCGCTCGGGCGAGTTCCGCCAGCTCCTCCAGCGATGGCACCATCTGCATTAAGCATACAAGTAGTAAGACATGGGCGTCAAGCTCCCTTACAGGTGTCCGCGTAGAAGTCGCATACCTTGTGACTCGTCAAACCGTTTATTGACCAGCGCGATGTCCGCATCCGCCTCGTCAAGTTGCCGCTTTAGTTCGGCATATTCATCAGTTCGGCTGGCCACCGGACGCCCCGCCACCTATTTAGGAGCGGCGATATGTTATAACTAAGATTTTGATCCTCGGCACGCTGTCAATTTTGACAACATACCGAGTCTCAGGGGCTACTATCTATACAGGGCGCATTCTATATGCATAACTGTTAGAAGGTACATCATTTTTGCGTACCTCGAACCCCGTCAGTAAGCTTCTGACGGCTTCGTGCAATCCGCTCTCCGCGGATGCAATCCTTTCAATCACCGTACCCATTAGCACACGGTGATCCTCTGAGATAGCCGCTCGCCCGAACAGATCCTTCAGCTCCTCCGACTGCACAACACTTGGCGCCGGACCTTCCGGCCCCGCCGGACTTGGGGGAACCCTCCGCGACGACACCTCAGGGTCGTCCGCCTCGCATGAGGGTGCGACAGGTGGAGGCGTTTCGCTCTCCATCATCTCCGGAAGAAGATCCCCCGAAGACGAGCTCTGCTGAGAAGGGCTGAGATCCGAACTACAAGGTACAATTTTGGTTATCTTCAGAAATAAATACAGGGATGTTCCTTCCTTAAAAAACCCCTTCATTTTTACTTACGACTCACTGGAGGGCTGATCCCCTTGGGGAAACAGTGCGGCTGGGGTACTTCCCAGCGCCGGACTCTCTGACGAAGATTTCTTTCCCCTCTTCGAGGCCTTGACCTCCAGATCTTCCGAAGTGGTCCTCTTCTCTCCTTGGAGGGTGGGACTTTTCATCCCTCCCTCCTCAAAGGCCTCCTCCGTGGAGGCAGGTGCTTCCCCGCTCCCCTCGCCTTCTTTAAAAGGCGCGGCCTTCAACATCTTGGCCAGCATGGGATCCGGCGTGTTCTCTGGGAGGGGAGCCGGACACCTTATTAACTTTGCCTTGGCTATCCACTCCTGTTAAAGAAACGGCTCCTTTAAAGGGCATATATATAATAAATGAATAAACAGCTTGTCCGGTTACAGGACTACTTACTTGAGTATCTGGGCGATTGCAGCTTAGTCCTGCGTCCTCAGTCAGGTCCGGACACTTCTCTTGTGATCCGAAGAACAATTTATACATCTCCACGGGCATCGTGCCCATAAAATTTTGGAGAGCTCGTGGTCCCTCCGGATTAAATTCCCACAGGCGGAGGGGGCGACATTTGCAGGGCAGAAGGCGCCGGATCAACATAACCTGCGCACTGCAACCAGATTGATCTCTCTTTCTTGGAGGTCTCGAATACGGCCCTGCAGCAAAGGGACGTCTTTGGACGGCCCCCAGTCGAGCCTTGTTGACCCATGGGCCCGGCCGCTGTGGTGGACCTGGCGGAAGGCGGGGCGCCACCCATTTGGTGCCCACAGGAGCGGTGATATAAAACCACCCTCGTTGCCACAAACCAAGCTCCTCTTGAAAAGAGCCCTCGGGCCATGGAGCATCAGCACATTTGCTTATGACCGCCCCTCCGTACTCTGCTTGCTGCCCCTCGATCATCTGTGGCTCCACCTTGAAGGTCTTGAGCCACAATCCAAAGTGAGGGGTAATATGGAGGAAGGCCTCACATATGACAATGAATGACGATATATGGAGGACGGACTCCGGATTCAAATCATGGAAATCAAGCCCATAATAAAACATGAGCCCCCGCACAAAGGGATCCGTCGGGAAGCCTAAACCCCGAAGGAAGTGAGACACGAACACCACGTTCTCGCCGGGCTCGGGAGTGGGAAGGACCTGCCACAGGCGGGCAGCCTATGCGAGATCTCGCGGTTAGATACCTGGCGTCTCGCAGCTTTAGCACATCTTCTTCTGTGACGGAGGAAGACATCCATCGGCTGTGCTGGTCGGAGCCGGACATCGTCGAAGGTCCGAAGCGCCTAAATCTGAAGCTTTGGGTGTTAGAACTCGAAGCACGAGGCGAACTCGATGGAGGGTGTAAAAAGGAGAGGGCCTTGGTCTCATTATAAAGAGGTTGAATACCAAGAGCCCACCCCGTGATCGATTAGGACTCGTCTTTGATAGAGGAGGCGTGCCAACGGGCACGGTTGGGTTACCCACGTCCGTATTGATGGGAATCCCGGAATAAGGGGGCACGCTCTATGCTTTGATAAGACGTGCCAGGGAAACCGCCTCGCTAAACACGCTGAGGTGGGACAGTAAAAAAACGATTCATATAAAGGCCTGGCCGTGGTGTGATGTCACGCCGCGGAATACGTCAGCAGATCTGTGCAAAAGTTATTCTCTCTACGGTGGAATGTGGAAATTGTTTTGCAGAGCCGGACACTATCCTTGTGTTCAAAACCTTCTCTGAAGTATTCGGGGGAGGAACCCGCCTTGCAATCACTACTGGAATCTGGCACTTTGCCATCTGCCATGGCAGATGGCAAAGGCATGTTCGGCGGATGGCAAAGGCTTTGCCATCAGCCAGCAGATGGCAAACAGGTCGTCTGAAACCCTGCCGGTAAAGGCTTCTTTGCCATCTGGCGGCTGATGGCAAGAGCTCGTAACTGCCATCTGCTGGTTGATGGCAAAAGAGCATGTGGCTTTGCCATCTGGCGTGACGGCAAAGCCACTTAACGGGTTAGCTGCGTCGAGGTTAACGGCATACTTTGCCATCGGCCGGCCAGATGGCAAAGGCTGACTCTTGCCATCAGCCGGCGAGATGGCAAAGGCGGCTCTTTGCCATCTACCGGCCAGATGGCAAGGCGCATGACTCTTTGCCATCACCGGTGAGATGGCAAAGGTTTGCAGGCTCTTTGCCATCTACCCGGCCAGATGGCAAGGCTGCGAGCTCTTTGCCATCTGCCGCGAGATGGCAAAGTGACTATATTGCCCCATTTAATTTTGTTTTTCTTATATCAATTCATTTTCACAGAAATCAAACACAAATATATTTATATGACCAATATAGCATATTCAACACATATTACCAATAGTCATGAACACATATGTATCCAACACATGTTACCAATAGTAGCAAGTTTCATCCGTACATATACATAGTTTCATCAATATTACACAGTTTCATCCATAGGTAGCAAGTTTCACAAGGTCAAAACAAAAACTAAATACAAGCACTCCATCAACCCAAGCTTACGTGATCTTAAGCAAATCAGAAATGGGAAATAAGAAAGTTAGAAGAAGAAGATTATTATGATACATCTTGAAACTTTTTGAAGAGACTCTGATGAATGAATGACTTACTACAAATGTAGAGTATCATTTTGGAAATGTGATTTGCGTTTGCTTAGAAGCATCACACTTCAGTGGTAAATTTCATTTCCTTCTTATCGCTCGAAGCATCACACTTCAAAGGAAAATTTCATTTCTTTCTTATCACACCTCATGAATTTTTACAACTTGGTATGCTAATTTTCCCTTGACAACGCTTGAGGTTGATATATAGTTTCTTAAGCATATTATGTCATTTTAGAGTTAGCTAAGCATATTAAGTCATTTTGGAGGAAAAGATGCTAAGTGTAGGTCATTTTTAAGCTAGCTAAGCATATTAAGTCATTTTGAAGGAAACAATGCTAAGTATAGGTCATTTTAGAGCTATCCTAGGTTAAATAGGTCATTTTGGAGCTAATTAAGCTTATTATGTAATTTTGAACTAGCTAAGCATATTAAGTCATTTTGGAGGAAAAATGCTAAGTATAGGTCATTTTAGAGCTAGCCTAGGTTGAATAGGTCATTTTGAAGCTAAGTAAGGTTATTATGTCATTTTGGAGCTAGCTAAGCATATGAAGTCATCTAGGACCTAATATATGTCATTTCTTAAGCATACTATATCATTTTAAAGCTAGGTAAGCATATTAAGTCTTTTTTGAGGAAAATATGCTAAGTATAGGTCATTTTAGAGCTATCCTAGGTTAAATAGGTCATTTTTATGCTAGCTAAGCATATTAAGTCATTTTGAAGGAAACAATGCTAAGTATAGGTCATTTTAGAGCTATCCTAGGTTAAATAGGTCATTTTGGAGCTAATTAAGCTTATTATGTAATTTTGAACTAGCTAAGCATATTAAGTCATTTTGGAGGAAAAATGCTAAGTATAGGTCATTTTAGAGCTAGCCTAGGTTGAATAGGTCATTTTGAAGCTAAGTAAGGTTATTATGTCATTTTGGAGCTAGCTAAGCATATGAAGTCATTTAGGACCTAAAATATGTCATTTCTTAAGCATACTATATCATTTTAGAGCTAGCTAAGCATATTAAGTCTTTTTGAGGAAAAGATGCTAAGTATAGGTCATTTTTATGCTAGCTAAGCATATTAAGTCATTTTTGAGCTAGATAAGCATATATTGAGTCATTTTGGAGGAAAAATGCTAAGTATATGATTATGTCGCTAGTATCCATATGGCAGAGAACCCGGCCGACATGACTAGTCATAGAACCAAGGTGGCACAAAGCGTGCGAGGACAGGCATACATGACCCAGCAATGCACGTGTCGGTCATCAGTGAGTGCAACCAAGTCGTAGCAAGCTACAAGGACTTCGGTGATACACCGCGTGACATTTCCCCGTAGGGACAGACACAGGAGCAAAGAAGGACACATGCCGGTCAATCCATGTGTTCCGGAGCAGTAGCGAACTACCATGGCTCGGTGGAAGCACTAGGAGGCATTTCCCTATATGGAAGGCTACCAAAGGCACACGACTAGGTGTCGAATCCCACACATACAATGCATTTCAAACATACACACATTATGCACGATATGTCTAGATATATACAACATGGCATCACAACAAAACTCTATTAAGCAAAACACTTCGCAGAGAACCCGGGCCGACATGACTAGTCATAGAACCAAGGTGGCACAAACGTATAGGGACAGGCATACATGACCCAGCAATGCATGTTTCGGTCATCAGCGAGTGCAACCAATTCGTAGCAAGCTACAAGGACTTCGGTGATACACCGCGTGACATTTCCGTAGGGGACGGACCACGAGGAGCAAAGAAGGACACATGCGGTCAATCGATGTGTTCCGAAGCGATGGCGAACTACCATGGCTCGATGGAAGCACTAGGAGGCATTTCCCTATATGGAAGGCTACCAAAGGCACACGACTAGGTGTCGAATCCCACACATACAATGCATTTCAAACATACACACATTATGCACGATATGTCTAGATATATACAACATGGCATCACAACAAAACTCTATTAAGCAAAACACTTGGGACACTTACCGTCATCACGGAGGTGTATGTGTAGGTGTAGGTGTAGGACCGGTCGCGCCCGATGTGCAGACGGAGAAGGATCGTCGATGCTTGTCGGGAGTTACGCTGCACCAAAGATTATTTCCAATGTATCGTTAGCATGATGCAACTCAAATGTGAAGACTAGTAACTAATGACCGTTCAAATGAAACTCACCGTGCCGCCGGAGCAATGACCGGCATCGGCGGAGGGTGCAGCCGTTCTTCTCGCACATGGACTGCACATTTGGTTTTGACGAAGTCAGTCATATTAGTTACTAATGAAAGGAACATTGCGTGCATGATTTAGCTAATATGCGTAAGAAACTTACCACGAAGAGCTCGTACATGGCCGGTTAGCCAAGTCGTTCGGTTCCTCTCCTCCTCCAACAGCCTAGCCGTCCTCTCCTCATTCTCCTGTCCCTCTCCGCCGCTTTGCGGTCCCTCTCCGCCAACTGCCGGTCCCTCTCCTCAAAAGCAGCACAGGTCTTCACTCTCTCTGCCTCAATAGCAGCCTGCAACACCACTCGTTAGCATTGTAATCATCGACGACCGCAAACACAATGTAATGGAGGAAAGGCTCTTGAGTCCGTATAATTAACAAACCTGGAATTCGATTTCCACCGGTCGTAAGCCGCGGTATCTCAGGATCGAGCTGGTGCAGCGCTTCTTGATCTGCGGAGAGTGCTACTACTACGTATCAGTCCATTACCAATGGCTAACGAGCCATGGGACCTCCCGCCACCGAGATATCATCACCAGCTCTGGATCAAGAGGCTGGCTCGGAGTTAAAAGTCCGGCCCTTTCCTCGGCTTCCCCGCTTAACGTCTTGCACCATCTTGTGGTGGGAGGCCTCGTTGCTGAAGTTCTTTGCATTTTCGAGGTCGAGACTCGGAGAATGCCTTGGCCTTCTTATGCAGTGCAATATTGGACATGCCATAGAGGTCGAACAGCTCACAGACGGAGCCTTGTTGTGTTTTGACTAAAAGAGAGGAACAGAGTATTAGTTAAGGACTCAAGCTAGCACAAAGAATGAATTTGCATGAATCATGAAGCAAACCACACATACCCAGTTTTTCCCGTACCCATGTAGGTCGACGCTGCCTAGATGGTGTGGCACACCTTTCATTTTGAAACGCTTCTCCTTTGCTATGTTGTGGGCGACGCGCCATTGGGGAGAGCACCACTCATCCACCAACACCTCCCAGCAGTCCATCTTGTCCGCACACCATCTCGGAGGCACCTAAGTTAAGCAAGGGAAATTTGAGCGCTACGCCTCTGAATCAAATCAAGGAAACTAAGTACAAGGCCTTAAGAATAGGTAATTACCTTCATGTACTTCTCCTTACTCGAGATACTTGTCCCGGCACTTCTCTTTTCTCCTCCTAATACCATTACAGGCTAAGTAGTCTCGAACAGCCTGCGTCGAGCCTCGTCTTAGAAAGTTTCAAGTAGGCGCTTTGCACTCGGCGTCGATAACCCGAAAGCCGCCTCCTCCATCCCCTCAGCACACCTGTAGAAGGTCTGCAATCAAACAAGAAAACACGGATTAGAAGGTCTGCAATCAAACAATAAAACACATGTAGAAGGTATGCAATCAAAGAAGAAAACACAACGTAAATGGCAAAGGAGAAATTACCCAAAAGCGTGGCGATCACAATGTCGGCCACCGTGTCGCACTCGACATCGCCGACCCTATGCTCGGCGGGGCAGGGCAGCCAAGTAGTGCTCCAGGTCATTCCTAGCTCGAACCCGGCCCTCACCGCAACGCGACCCACCCGGGAACCATCTGGCGACAAATCACACCAAGGACAGTGTTGGGCCTGCGGACACCATCTTCGTGTGTCCAAGAACTTCAAAGATGACAAGGCCAACGCATTAGATATTCAAAGAAAGCGTCAAGGCAAAAGGTTAAAAAAGAGTAAATGCACTTACTTCTCCTCGTTAGGCAATCAACCACCTCTGGTCGGGGTCGCTGGGTGGGCGGGAGCTTTGTACGACCACGCTGGTAGACTTTGCGCCTCAACCCACTCACCCTCGCTATAGCTATCGGGACTATTTTCTCCACCCTGAACACAACCATGTGCACTCGACTCCGACTCAAGCGTGACCCCGGTGAGCTCCGAGTCTCGTGAAGCGAGACTCGGCAGCCCGAGGCTCCGACTCAAGCGTGACCCCGTCTGAGCTCCGAGTCTCGTGGTGAAAATATATGACCTAACTCATAATTCACAAATATATGACCAAAACCACCCCGTGAAACACCAGCCAAACACCTAGGTAGTTTTGGTAAAAGAGAGAAAACCCAGAGTTTTGGTAGTTTTTTCCCTGTGCACCCCGGACATGCTCGTGATCTCATTTACATTAGATCAACGGACACACACACAACAATCACTCGCAGCCTGGACAGATTCTACCCGTATTTTGGGGAAGCATAAGCTCACTCAAGACCGAGGAGGACTCCAATCCTCGTGATAAGTACATAACCTGACCGACGAGGCGACAAGGTTTATGCTTGAATGGTATATCGACCTTCGTGAGACAAACCTGCAACTTTCAAGTTCAAGAAACAACACCACTTGCAATGTGCGATGCTCTAAATGGCAAGTTTTTAAGCTTGGTGTCACTCAAACCCAAGTGGATCGACACTATCGTCAATGCAAGGAGAAGTGGGGCTGGGTGCGTCGTGCCATGGCCAATAGTGGCAATGGCCTTGATAGAACCACTTTCACATTCACACTTTCTGAGTCAGAAAAGCAAAGACTCAATGTAAGTTCTTAGTAGTTTTTTCTCTTATTTATGTCATGGTCTGATCTAAAAATGAGTGCTGCCAACTATTTGGTAGGGCAAGATTGGGCTCAATCCAAACAGCCCCTTAGGGGCTGTTTGGTTCTTGCCAACGTCCTTGCCAATCCTGGGCTTGCCAAATAATTGGCGTGGGATTTGGCCGCCCATGCCACCAAAAATTTGGCTCTGAATTGAACTAAGGGGCTGTTTGGTTTGTGCCCCAACTAGCCCCATCAAAATTTTGGCATGACCAATGCAAGGGCATGACCAAAAATTTGGCAAGTTGTTGATGTTTGGATTGTGGCCAATAAACACCCACCAATGTTTTGGCAAAAAGACCTTTGTTTGGTTTGTGACCAGCTGGCATAATGAGAAAATATTTGGTTACATCTACTTTTGTTAAACTTATTAGTTGCATCTAATTTATACTCCCACAATTTAGAAGGTATATAGTGTGAAAAATTAGATGCGGTCAATAAGAAAAAGGAAGACGCTGAAAGAATGACATGCCAGCCCTTGGGGTGTTTAGGGGCTGTTTGGATGCTGCCTTGGCCAGCCCTACCAAATTGTGGGCGAGCCAAACATTTGGCGAAGCATCGAGCCGCCCATGCCCTGGCCAAGAGTTGGCAACAAAATGAACTGGAGATGCCCGTGCAGCCTGGGCGTGCCAAATATTTGGTCATCATTCAAACGAAGTACCCATCACCGGTCAACGTCCAATGTTTTGGCATGGCGGCTGTTGGCTGAAATCCAAACAGCCCTTAATCTTTCCACACCACCCTACTACAGGTAATTTTTTTAAAGATACGTTGCCTGCAGTTTTTTATCGCCCAAGCCCACGTGTTCAATTTTTAGCGAGGAGCGCCGGTTAGAACTAATATAATCAGTTCTATCCTACAGGTATCTTGCATCCCTTCAAAAATCAAACCGAGCATCTCTCTTAGCTTCAAAAATCAGTTATATTTTGGCAGCGATCCAAACAACAGCCAAATCACATGGGCCAACCAATTTTTTGGTATGGTTACCTTTGGTAGTAATCCAAACAGCCCCTAAGCCTGATATGGAGCTGTGGGCGCACCAATTTTTTGGCCAACAACCAAATGAGCACCAAAGCTGGGTCAACGACCAAATTTTGGGCCGGGCATCTCGGGGCAATGATCCAAACAGATGGAGGGGCGGGCGCCGTGGCGGGGAGGGCCGCGGGAAGGGGGCGGCGCCGTGGCCTGGCTCGATGGAGGGGCGGGCTGAGGCACGCCTTGGCAGGCCGGGAGGGCAGCGGTGGAGGAGGCGGGGAGGTCCGGCTCGGTGGAGGGACGAGCGGTGGTGGGGAGGGGCGGGAGGGCAGGGGAGGGCGGTGGCGGGAGGGAGGCGAGGAGGCCGCCCGTGGCCGGGAGGCGGGGAGGCGGGGAGGGCAGCGGTGGCGGGAGGGCGAGGAGGGCCGCCGTGGCCGGGAGGGGCGGGAGGGCGAGCTGGGGCGGGTAGGGGCGGGGAGGCGGGGAGTGGCGGGAGGGCGGGGAGGGCTGCGGGGCGAGGAGGGGCGGTGGAGGGCGGGGAGGGCTGTGGCCGGGAGGCGGGGAGGTGAGCTGCGGGCGGGAGGGCTGCGGTGGCGGGAGGGGCGGGGAGGGGCGGAGGAGGGCTGCGGTGGCGGGAGGGGCGGGCGGCGGTGGCAGCCGCGCGCTGGGTCGCTGGGCGCTGGTCGTCAGGCTGTGTTGGCTGGTGGGTGGGTGAGGTTGGGAGAGAGAGAGAGAGGGAGGGTGGGGCCGGGCCGAAGAGAGAGAGAGAGGGAGGGGCCGGGCTGGGAGAGAGGGTCGACCTCTTTGCCATCTGCCACCAACGGCTGATGGCAAAGATATGGGCCTTGCCATCCGGCCGCAGATGGCAAAGAGGTGGGCTATCGCCGTTATAACGCCGCTACCCATTGGGCTCCACCCACTTCTTTGCCATCCGCCAACAGATGGAAGATTCTTTGCCATCTGGCGGCGGATGGCAAAGAGGTGGGTTGACGAGCCGTTGCAGATCGACCCTACCCACCTCTTTGCCATCTGCTGGCAGATGGCAAAGATAATTTGCCATCAGCTGGCATATGGCAAAGAATTGGCTGATGGCAACCATGTTCTTTGCCATCTGTCAGTTCTTTGCCATCTGTTTTTTATAAGCAGATGGCAAAGATGTTCTTTGCCATCAGCTGGCAGATGGCAAAGAGCTGGCTGATGGCAAATTCCCAGTTTCCAGTAGTGAATGCCGAAGACAATATGCGCGCCGGACTCGTCGTCATTGAAGCCTGGTTCAGGGGCTACTGAGGGAGTCTTGGACTAGGGGGTGTCCGGGTAGCCGAACTATCATCACGACCGGACTCCAAGACTATGAAGATACAAGATTGAAGACTTCGTCCCGTGTCCGGATGGGACTTTCCTTGGCGTGGAAGGCAAGCTTGGCGATCTGGATATGTAGATCTCCTACCATTGTAACCGATTACGTGTAACCCTAACCTATCCGGTGTCTATATGAACCGGAGGGTTTTATTCGATGGGGACGAACAACAATCATACCATAGGCTAGCTTCTAGGGTTTAGCCTCCTTGATCTCGTGGTAGATCTACTTTTGTACTACCCATATCATCAATATTAATCAAGCAGAGTAGGGTATTACCTCCATCGAGAGGGCCCGAACCTGGGTAAAAACATCATGTCCCTTGTCTCCTGTTACCATCCGCCTAGACGCACAGTTCGGGACCCCCTACCCGAGATCCGCCGGTTTTGACACCGACACTTAGCAACCTTGGAGTAATTCTCGACGAAGCAGCGGCAATAGCTCGCTAAACCGAGGAAACTCTGAACTTGCTTGACCGTTTCAGGTGGAGTCCAGTCAAGGACGGCTTGAACTCGCTCGGGATTGACAGCAATGCCCTTACCAGAGATTACATGGCCTAGATAGGTCACCTCTGGCAACCAAAATTCACACTTAGAGAATTTGGCATAAAGGCGATGCTCTCGAAGTTTCATCAATACTAGCCTTAGATGTTCGGCATGTTCCTCCTCATTCTTGGAGTAGATGACTATATCATCGAGGTATACCACGACGAATTTATCCAAGTACTCCATGAAGATCGAGGTCATTAACCGAGAGAAGGTGGCTGGGGCATTGGTTAGACCGAAGGACATGACGGTGTACTCGTATTGGCCATATCGAGTAACAAAGGCCGTCTTGGGAATGTCCCCGTTCTTGATTTTGATTTGATGGTAGCCCAACCTCAAATCCATCTTGGAAAATACTCAGGATCCAGCGAGCTGATCATACAGATCGTTGATCCTGGGAAGCGGATACTTGTTCTTGATAGTGACCAAATTGACAGGTCGATAATCTACGACCATCCGATCCGTTCCATCCTTCTTCTTGACGAAGAGGACGGGGCAAGCCCATGGAGAAGAACTAGGACGGATAAAACCCTTTTGCAAGGACTCATCGAGTTGTTTCTTAAGCTCGGCTAGTTCTAAGGGTGCCATCTTATAAGGTCTCCTAGAGATTGGAACGGTTCTTGGAGCAAGGTCTATTACGAACTTGACATCTCTGTCAGGTGGAACACCTGGTAGTTCCTCTGGAAAAACATCCGGGAAATCACGGACTACCGGAATATCTTCAAGGTCTGGAAGGGGGTTGGCATTTAAGGAGTAGAGCTGACGCTTAGACACTCGGGTCAAAACATTGACTGTCTTGCCCGAAGGGTGGGTGAGTTGAACAGTTCTAGTAGAGCAATCAATCTTAGCGTAACGGGATGACATCCAGTCCATACACAAGATGATGTTTATGTCCGAGGACTTGAGAGCTATTAGTGATGCAAGGAAGACTAATCTGTCGACAAGGATTTAATTTCCATGGCTGATTCTAGAGGTTTGCCATCTAGAACCGGGAGTTTGAATTTCCATGGAGGTGGGCATGTCACTAAATGTGGTGTTGTGCAATCGAGCATAGCTCTCAGAAATAAATGAATGAGATGCTCCAGTATCAAAGAGAACTGTTGCCGGATGGCAATTAACAAGGAGCGTACCGAGAATGAAGTTGGGATCCTCATGGGTCTCCTCAGCTGAAACGTAGCTGACGTGGCCACGAGCAGTGGTGGCTGGTTTGGCGTAGAGCACCTTTCCTGCTGGCTTACAACGTCCAACAGACTTTCCGAACTGACTGGGGTTGTTCTGAGGACACTCACGGATGTAGTGACCCGTCTCTCCACACTTGAAACAAGTTATCACATTGGGGCGTGGAGCAGCATTAGCAGCGGGGCCACCATAGGCCTTGGGCAGTGCGAACTGCTGGTTGGGGCGAGGCGCCTCAAAGGATGGCCTCGGAGTGAATCTGGGTGGCAGAGCGGTGCTTGGAATCCAGACCCGGCGCTTCCGAGATCCAGAGTCGGATGAAGATCCAAAGTCACGGGAGTGCTTGCGTGAAGCTTCAAAGTCAGACTGTCCAGTTTCAGCACTGATAGCCTTGTTGACTAACTTCTGGAAGGAGGTGCACTCGTGCAGACGAAGATCACGGCGAAGCTCGGGGCTAAGTCCCTTGCGGAACCTTGCCTGCTTCTTGGCGTCGGTGGATACCTCTTCAGGAGCATATCGTGCTAGATTTCCAAACTCGCGACTGTATGCATCCACAGTCAGTCTACCCTGGGTGAAGTTGCAGAACTCTTCCCGCTTGCGATCCATGAGACCTTCCGGAATGTGATGCTCACGGAAAGCCGCACTGAACTCAGCCCAGGTAGTGATTTGGCCAACCGGGCGCATAGCCTCGAAATTCTCCCACCAAAGGCTAGCAGGGCCTTCGAGGTGATAGGCAGCAAAGGTAACCTTATCAGCTTCAGCCACGTTGGCAGAACGTAGCTTGTGGGTGATGCTGCAAAGCCAGTCATCCGCATCGAGAGGCTCAACGGAGTGTTTAAACTTCGGTGGATACAGCTTGACAAAGTCATTGATTGACACCAGGTCATTCCTTGGCTGGCGTGCGGTATTCTGCTCAATCCGCTCCAGCAAGCGATTGGTCTCACGCTTGTTGCGTTCTGCCTCCATCATAACTTCGGCCAAAGAAGGCGGTTGAGGCAGATTAACATTCCTAGCTGTGCTGGCTTCACCCTGCTCCGGAGCAGCAGGGTTGTTGCGGGTGTTGACCATCCTAGGAAACAAGACAACGGTTTAGACAAGGATGGCAAAAATTGGCAAGGAAGTGCGGAATATAATGGATAACACGGAATGTAGAGATGTTCATCTGTATGACATGGTAATATAGAAACTGCCATAAATATACCAGCGGTCATACACACCATTCTTAGTTTAGTACAAGCCCGGCTAAAGTACAACTACGGTGAAAGGCGTTACATCTCATCGCAAGCATTCCAAACTCCTATACATTATTTTTCTACACTTCCGGAATTGATACACACTAAGTCATATTCCACAGGTCACGCAGGACGGTGGAACTACAACTATTACAATACTAGAGATACTACTACTAACTCAGACAGCTCCGTAGTAGTCATCATATAAGTCACCTCCATAGCCTGGAAGCTCAACATGATTATCCGGAAACAGACGGTCCTGAGGAGCTTGTGGACCATAGGGGCTAGGATGAGGTCTTGGACCAACAAACGGTGGCCTGCGGGGACCAAGGGGTGGGGTGATGCCTCTCACATCACGCCAATCCATCATGTCTGGCAGAGCAGATCTCACAGGATACAGATCCCTCATATCCATACATCCAGCTTGCATAGTCGGTGCAAACCGAGGCAAAGTGGCCCAATGATCGGCACGGGTGTTGAAAAGCTCCATTCTCAAGGCCCGATTCTCTCGGTCCTTATCCTCGAGCATCTCAGCAGTGGTGCGGGTTAGTGAGTCCTCCTGAGTGGAATCAGCATAGATGGCCTGAAGATACCCTTGCGCCCCCGGGAGTGAAGCTGGCATATAACAGAAGTCGGTGTTCCGAAGCAGGCCAGTCCTGACTCGCATGATGGTCATCATAGAGTATGTAGCATCCTGCACAGCCATCTCGATAGTGACCCCGAGTCCATAGGAGTAGTGAAGGGGCTCAGTCGATCCAGGATAAGAAGGAAATATCCTGACAGTTCAGAGGTATTGGCTTTGATTAAAGTCTCGGAATTGCTCTTCGACGGTGTATTCGGGATACCAACGGTAACCCGTCTCGATCATAACCCGGACTAACATAGCCGTATGACCGGGCACATCATTGCACCTGGTCAGGCGAACCACTTGGTTTTGAGCACGAGTGGCCATCTGAAAGCACAACCACAATGCAAAGTAATTAGAATTTCTAGGGAAAATCGGACACCATAACAGCCGTAAACGCTCAAAAACAGATTTGAGACATTCAAAATCAGATTGCAAACCCACTCAACAACATCATATCAAGGTTCTGGTTCAACTGATAACATACTAAAAGTAGTCGAAACTGAACTAAGGCTGGTAACCAACAATCCTATAAGTTACTACGGATTAGTAACACGTGAACCTGATAGAGAGAAGAGAGCCTAGTCCTGCACCTCGTAGAATGAGAAGAGGATGACTCAGATCAGAGGGCATAAGGTAAAGGAGTAAAAAGAGCCTTACGTCCCTCCCACAATCAATTCCCCTACATATAACTAAAGCATTTCTAGACTCGACATTGACCCGGTTTGGCTTAGCGAACCTCTGAGGCGATCGGCTCGATGCCAACGCTGTCGGGACCCGATTCCAAGTCACATTGACCTAGCCGGTAACACTTCATATCACTTTGCGGCCTCACGCACGGTATTCCCACGGTGTCGCCTTACCATGGCCCGGGACCGTTTGCGCCTTTTGGCTCACGTATATGATAGTGTTGCTAGCATCCACATGACAGAGAACCGGGCCGACATGGCTAGTCGTGAACCAGCGGCGCTAACCCATGGGGACAGGCATACCTGAATCACATCGAGCATGTCGATCATCAACGTATGAATCCGGGCTGTAGCACTGGCTAACAGGACTCCGGTAACCCGGGCTGTAGCAGGCTAGGCAGGACTCCGGATGTCACAGCGTGACATTTCTCCGAAGGAATGAGACGGAAGAACGAAGTGAAACACATGCCGGCGGTCAAGTGTCCAGGCGGTAGTCTTTGGGCTAGCAGGACTCCGGTGAACCCGGGCTGTAGCGGACTACTATCGCCAGAAGCACTAGACTACATTTCCCCATATGAGAGGCTGCCAAGGATAAACAACTAGATTGTCGGATTCCACTCATACCAAGCATTTCAATCATACACACAATATGCCCAATATGAGTACATACAACATGGCATCACAACAAAACTCTACAACTCAAAGTACTTTATTTAAGAGGCTCAGGAGCCATACATAACATGTTCATACAGATAGGGGTCACATGACCGACACTCAAGTCATACAAGCATACAAGCACATGCGGAAGCAAACTAGTCTGAGTACGGACACTAAAAAGAAAGAAGGCTCGTGAAGCCCTTCTATCTCTGATGGCCCTTCACAAGCCTTGGATCACCACACAGGTGGCTAGTCACTCGTCGACGTCAAGGTCTACATAGAACCCATCGGAGGCGGTGTTGTCGTCTGAAAACATTAATTAAGCAAACAGGAGTGCGGAGGTACTCAGCCAAGTCTTCTAGCAGAATCCTACTATACATGCACATTCTCAAGAAGGTAGTGGAGTTATTGCAGCAAGCCAGCTTTGACTCTTGGCTAAGCTATCCCTCGTGACACCACTTGAAAACCATTTGTCGCTTTACGAGTCCACTAATCACCATCACAATACTCCACCGTGGATCCTCTCTCGACAACCTACAAGAGGGCCATCCACGGTACTCACACTTATCTTGAGGCTTTTAGTAGTATCCATTTACTTGTCTATGAACTGCATAGGCGAACAAGTAGTCCTTTACCGCGGACGCGGCTATTCGAATAGTTTTATACCCTGCAGGGGTGTACTTCGTCACACATGTTTCCACCACTTAGCGTCTGCACACGATATGTGCTCGGCAGACTTCAAGCGAAAGCCGACTGGGTGTAGGACACGACCTGACCAACCACACAAGTCTCTAGTCTAGGTTTATCGCCTATTCGGGTTCCATCCGCAGGGAGTCCGGCTGAGGTTTCCACTAACAGCCCCGAACGATGTGTGCAGGGTTCCCGAGACACCAAACGGGCGAATCGGTACACCGGGCCACGTGCCTACCGCAACACAGCCCACCCCTAAGGTCAGCTGCGTCGCCCCCAAGATACTACAAACACCAGAAACTACTTGCAACTCCTGGACAGAGAGGGCGAGAGAATTGATGAAGTCGGCGGGGTCATATTTCAGGGCCCAACGTGTGGTAGTAGTTGATCTTAAATCACACATACAGATCTCAGTTCTTAGGGACGGCCTCAATGAAACAACCCACCATGTAGTCCTACATGGCCTCTCATCGATTCCTTTACCAAATCATATTCAACACTTTCACTCTAAAACCGACACAACCTTTCACTCTAGTTCATCATCCCGATGAGCCAGACCTGACACAACTCTAAGCATAGCAAGCATAGCATGGTAGGAAACACAAATATGGCTCAATCAAATCCTACACACGCTAGTGGGTTTCATCTAGTTACTGTGGCAATGACAGGTCATGCAAAGGAAGTGGGTTCAACTACCGCAACACACAACAGTTTGAATCGCGTTGTCTTAATGCAGTAAACAAGAGCAGAAGCGAGAACATGGGTTTGTATCGGAATGATCAATGGGTTGCTTGCACGATGTAGTGGTAGTAGGATACGCCCTTCGAGACGGATATTCAGGTTATCCTCGGAGGCAGAACCTATCACGAAAGACACACCGAACATAAACAACACATGACGATATGCAACAATATGATGCATGCTATGACATAGCAATATAAATGTGTGTTGGCCTAATGCAAGATAGAACAGAAAAGAATGAACTAATTTGAATCAAAGATTCAAATGTTAGCTCATTTAACATAGCCATAATAGTGCATTATCTCATTCTGCTTAAACAGCAAGGTTAACTTATTCCGTCATGCATGAAACCATTACCAATGGATATATTGAATTTTTCTGATCAAAATTCATATATAAATCTTTGCATTTGGAGTTACAGATTAATTTCTATGAATTTTTGAAGTTTGCAACAATTTCTGGAATTTCCTGAATACAAATAAATCCAGAAATTAGTTATTGCGTCAGCAGTGCGTCAGGGTGATGTCAGTGGTCAACGGGGGCGTCCAGGTCAACCTGACCAGTGGGTCCCGCATGTCAGTAGTTAATTTAACTAACTAATTTTAGTTAAACTAAACTGGGTTAATTAGCAAAGGGGGCCCCACTTAGTCAACTCCGTCAACGGGGTCAAACCCGCCGACGTTTAGCCGCCGGCGAAGCCAGACGCGGCGGCGAGAGTGTGTTTGTGCGTTCCGGCGACCAAATGGACGGCGGAGACCATCTACGTGTAGCCGGGGACAAGCCGCGGCGTTTGGTGGCGGTGGTTGAACTTGGGGTGGCCGGAAACGTCACCGGCGACGAGCTAGGCGGTCGCCGGAGTCGGGTGAAAGTGAACCCGAGGCTTCGGGACACGGCGAGGTGCGTGGAGTGGTGCTACGGGTTCCTGGGGATGTGGTGAAGTTAGTGGACAAGATGGCGTGGCCAGAGGGTGGCCGGAGTCACGTCGGCGACGAGCTCGGCGGTGGCGCGTGCGGTGATGCTTCGTGCGGCAGCTATGGTGCCGCAGGAAGGCAAACGGAGAGGATGGGGAGGTAGCTGGGCTCACGGCGAGTACGGCGAAGCAGTCGGCGAGGTCGGGGACGAGGTGATGCGGTGGCGACGGTGATGGGGATCTCCGGTGGTGATCGACGGAGACGGGGTCGGTGAAGGTGTTGGAGGGCGTGCGAGCGCTCGGGGCTCGGCCTACTCGATGTAGTCGGCAAGCGGAGCGAGCAGACGCAGTGGTGCAGCAGGGACGACGGAGGGCGCGACTACGTCGGCGGTGCGGCGGCAGGTGCGTCGGCCATGGTGCGGGAGAGCGAGGGAGAGAGGCAGGGGGGCGAGTGAGGTGTCCTCGGGGTCGGGGTGGCGACGTGGAGCTGACCGGTGTCGGTAGCGGCGCGGCAAGCTCTTTGGCGCCCGTGGCGACTCAGCGCTTGCGGCGTCAGCTACGTACTGCGTGGCGAAGACGAAGCAGCTGGCTGGCATGGGCCAGCACAGTGCTTGGCCGCCAGGTGGGCCGGGGCTTGGGTTCGGCCAGGTAAGGGGTTTTTCCATTTGCTTCTGTTTTTTAATTATTTCTGTAGGTTTGTTGCATTTCTAAAAATACCTAGGCAACTCCAAAAATCACCATACTGCACATGGTCCCTATTTGGAATACATCCAGCATGGAACATTTTAGTTTGGGGTTATTTGAGAAATTGAAATATTTTATCTAGTGACCTTATAGTGACCTAGAATGACCTAGAAATTTGTGCATCACTTCTGACAGTGGTTTAGGACCAAGGCAGAGGTGATGAACATTTTTAGTGGGCATTTCAGGTTCATTGAAAATATTTTTAGTAAACCCTAGTTGAATTCAAAGGGGATCTGGGGTTTCTGTCTTCCCCAATTCAAATTTCTGATGAAAAGTAGACATGATGCACACTCTAATGCATGGACTAGCTAGGATGTGACAGACTTATTGGAAAGAATTAAACGCAACTCTGAAGATTGGGGTTCCGACGATGGTAAGGAGTCAGGTATGACACCTAAGTTCGATTGTGTTAAATCTTTTATGGATACCGATACTTTTCGTGGATTTAGCGCTAAGTATGGACTTGACTCTGAGATAGTAGATTCTTTCTGTGAATCTTTTTCTAATCACGTTGATCTCCCTAAAGAGAAGTGGTTTAAATATAATCCTCTCATTTAAGTAAAGGTAGTTGCACCTATTACAGTTGAAGAAAAGACTGTCACCTATAGTGATCCTATTGTTCCTACTACTTATGTTGAGAAACCTCCTTTTCCTCTTAGGGCAAAACTATAAGCCCCTGTCTTTCTCTGTGTCCGATTAAAACTCCGTAACCACAAGTATTGCGTGAGTGCTAGCAATTATGAAGGACTAAATGATAGTTGAGTATGTGGACTTGCTTTTAAGCTCTGACATAGACTCTTTCCGATGTTATAATAAATTGCAATTGCTTCAATGACTGAGATTATAATTTGTTGGTGCCCAATAAGGTTTCTGATTCATACTTTTGCATTGTGAAAAGATCATCACTTGAACATAAGTAATCATATGACAAAATCTATATATGTTGTTGTTATGAGAATAGTCATGATGCCAGCATGTCCGTATTTTATTTTTATTGACGCCTCTACCTCTAAACATGAGGAAATATTTATTGTTATCGGCTTTTCTCTTGAGGACAAGCGAGGCCTAAGCTTGGGGGAGTTGATACGTCCATTTTGCATCATGCTTTTATATCGATATTTATTGCATTATGGGCTGTTATTTCACGTTATGTCACAATACTTATGCCGGCAGCTGGAATTCTGGGCTAGAAAAGGAGCAAATATTGGAGACCTATTCTGTGCAACTCCAAAAGTCCTGAAACTCCATGGAATATCTTAAAATAAATAAAGAAAAATCGTCACCAAAGATGAAAGCCAGGGGGCCCACACCCTGCTCACGAGGGTGGGGGGCGCGCCTCCCCCCCTGGGGCGCGCCCCCATACCTTGTGGGCCCCCTGGTGGCTCTCCGATGCCCATCTTCTCCTATATGAAGTCTTTCGATGAGAAAAAAACATTAAGCAACCTTTCGGGACGAGACTCCGCCGCCACGAGGCAGAACCTTGGCGGAACCAATCTAGGACTCCGGCAGAGCTGTTCTGCCTGGGACACTTCCCTCCGGGAGGGGGGAATCATCGTCATCATCATCACCAATGCTGCTCTCATCAGGGGAGGGCAATCTCCATCAACATCTTCACCAGCACCATCTCATCTCCAAACCCTAGTTCATCTCTTGTATCCAATTCTTGTCTCCATGTCCGGGATTGGTGCTAGTAGGTTGCTAGTAGTGTTCATTACTCCTTGTAGTTGATGCTAGTTGGTTTATTTGGTGGAAGATCATATGTTCATATCCTTTATGCATATTATTACCCCTCTGATTATGAACATGAATATGCTTTGTGAGTAGTTATGTTTGTTCACGAGGACAAGGGAGGAGTCTTGCTATTAGTAGTCATGTGAATTTGGTATTAGATTCGATATTTTGATGAGATGTATGTTGTCTAGCCTCTAGTGGTGTTATGTGAGCGTCGACTACATAACACTTCACCATTATTTGGGCCTAGAGGAAGGCATTGGGAAGTAATAAGTAGATGATGGGTTGCTAGAGTGACAGGCTTAAACCCTAGTTTATGCGTTGCTTCGTAAGGGGCTGATTTGGATCCATATGTTTCATGCTATGGTTAGGTTTACCTTAATAATTTTGTTATAGTTGCGGATGCTTGCAATAGAGGTTAATCATAAGTTGGATGCTTGTTCAAGTAAGAACAGCACCCAAGCACCGGTCCACCCACATACCAAGTTATCAAAGTACCGAACGTGAATCATATGAACGTGATGAAAACTAGCTTGACGATATTCCCATGTGTCCTCGGGAGCGCTTTCTTATTATAAGAGTTTGTCCAGGCTTGTCCTTTGCTACAAAAAGGATTGGGCCACCTTGCTGCACTTTATTTACTCTTGTTACTTGTTGTTCATTACAATTTACCTTATCACAAAACTATCTGTTACCACTTATTTTAGTACTTGCAGAGAATACATTCTTGAAAACCGCTTATCATTTCCTTCTGCTCCTCGTTGGGTTCGACACTCTTACTTATCGAAAGGACTACGATAGATCCCCTATACTTGCGGGTCATCAAGACTCTTTTCTGGCGCCGTTGCCGGGGAGTGTAGCGCCTTTGGTAGGTGGAATTTGTTAAGGAAAATTTTATATAGTGTGCTGAAATTTTCTGTCACTTGTTACTATGGAAATAATTCCCTGAGGGGCTTGTTCGGGGTATCTTCACGCCGTCCAGTAGAGCAAAGAGTTGCTCCTCAACCTACTGAACCTATTGAAAATGAAACTCCTTTTGAAGTTCCTTCGGGTATGATGGAAAAACTGCTAGCTAATACTTTTACAGGAGATGGAACAAAGCATCTGATGAACATCTACTCTATGTGGATGAAGTTTGTGGACTATTTAAGCTTGCAGGTATACCCGATGATTTTGTTAAGAAGAAGGTCTTCCCTTTATCTTTGAAGGAAGACACATTGACATGGTATAGGCTATGTGATGATCCGAGATCATGGAACTATAAAAGATTGAAATTGGAATTTCATCAAAAGTATTACCCTATGCATCTTGTTCACCGTGATCGCAATTATATATATATAATTTTTGGCCTCGCGAGGGAGAAAGCATCGCTCAAGCTTGGGGGAGGCTTAAATCAATGTTATATTCATGCCCCAATCATGAGCTCTCAAGAGTGACAATTCTTCAGAATTTTTATGCTCGGCTTTCTGATAACAATCGCACCATGCTCGATACTTCTTGTGCTGGCTCTTTTATGATGAAGACTATTGAATTTAAGTGGAATTTATTGGATAGAATTAAACGCAACTCTGAAGTTTGGGACCTTGACGAAGGTAAGGAGTTAGGTATGACACCTAAGTTTGATTGTGTTAAATCTTTTATGGATACCGATATTTTCCGTAAATTTAGCACTAAATATGGACTTGAGTCTGAGATAGTAGCTTCTTTCTGTGAATCTTTTGCTACTGATGTTGATCTCCCTAAGGAGAAGTGGTTTAAATATCATCCT
Organism: Aegilops bicornis; assembly: GCA_021605145.1. NCBI lineage: Eukaryota > Viridiplantae > Streptophyta > Magnoliopsida > Poales > Poaceae > Aegilops > Aegilops bicornis. The sequence goes on along the minus strand of CM038671.1, from coordinate 28,971,756 downwards.
CCCATAGAACTAAATGTAGCTGCACCTATTAAAGTTGAAGAAAAGACTGTCACTTATAATGATCCTATTGTTCCTACCTCTTATGTTGAGAAACCACCTTTCCCTGTTAGAATAAAGGATCATGCTAAAACTTCAACTGTTGTTCGTAAAAGCAATATTATAACTTATACACCTCCTGAGCAAGTCAAAGTAGAATCTAATATTGCTGTTGTTAAAGATCTCTTGTCTGATAATATTGATGGGCATGTTATTCAGTTTTGCGGTGAAACTGCGAGAACTGCTAAACCTTGTGCTAAAGATAAACATAGACATGTGGTAGGCGTGCCTGTTATTTCTGTTAAAATAGGAGATCATTGTTATCATGGCTTATGTGATATGGGTGCTAGTGCTAGCGTTATACCCATTGACTTATACAAAGAAATTATGCATGATATTGCACCTACTGAGTTAGAAGATATTGATGTTACAATTAAACTTGCCAATAGAGATACGATATCTGCAATGGGAATTGTTAGAGATGTCGAAGTCTTGTGTGGAAAAACCAAATATCCCGCTGATTTTCTTGTTCTTGGTTCTCCACAAGATAGCTTTTGTCCCATTATATTTGGTAGACCCTTCTTGAACACTGTTAATGCTAAGATAGACTGCAAAAAAAATGTTGTTACTATTGGCTTGGATGATATGGTTCATGAGTTTAATTTCTCTAAATTTAGTAAACAACATCGTGAGGAAGAATTGCCTAGTAAGGATGAAATTATTGGTCTTGCTTCTATTGTCATGCCTCCTAGTGATCCTTTAGAACACTATTTGCTAGACCATGGAAATGATATGTTTATGAATGAAAGAAGGGAAATAGATGAAGTATTCTTTAAACAGGAACCTATTCTGCAACACAATTTGCGGTTGAAATCCTAGGATCCCCTCCACCCAAGGGTGATCCCGTGTTTGAGCTTAAACCGTTGCCTGATAATCTTAAATATGCTTATCTTGATGAAAAGAAAATATATCCTATTATTATTAGTGCTAACCTTTCAGAGCATGAAGATTGAAGAAGAAAGATTATCGAAAACTCTGAAGAAGCACCGTGCCGCTATTGGATATACTCTTGATGATCTTAAGGGCATTAGTCCCACTCTATGTCAACATAAAATAAATTTGGAAGCGGATGCCAAACCAGTTAAGTGATCCTCAACTACGTTTGAATCCTAAAATGAAAGAAGTGGTAAGAAAAGAAATACTCAAGCTTCTAGAGGCAGGTATAATTTATCCGATTCTTTGATAGTCGATTGGGTAAGTCATGTCCATTGTGTCCCTAAGAAGGGACGTATTACTGTTGTCCCTAATGATAAAGATGAATTGATTCCGCAAAGAATTATTACAGGTTATAGGATGGTAATTGATTTCCACAAATTAAATAAAGCTACTAAGAAAGATCATTACCCCTTGCCTTTTATTGATCAAATGCTAGAAATATTATGCAAACATACACATTATTGCTTTCTAGATGGTTATTCTGGTTTCTCTCAAATACGTGTGTCGGCTAAAGATCAATCAAAGACTACTTTTACATGCCCTTTTGGTACTTTTCCTTATAGACGTATGCCTTTTGGTTTATGTAATGCACCTACTACCTTTCAAAGATGCATGATGGCTATATTATCTGATTTTTGTGAAAAGATTTGTGAGGTTTTCATGGATGACTTTTCCGTCTATGGTTCATCTTTTGATGATTGCTTGAGCAATCTTGATCGAGTTTTGCAGAGATGTGAAGAAACTAATCTTGTCTTGAATTGGGAAAAGTGCCACTTTATGGTTAATGAAGGTATTGTCTTGGGGCACAATGTTTCTGAAAGAGCTATTGAAGTTGATAAAGCCAAGGTTGATGCTATTGAACAGATGCCATGTCCCAAGGACATCAAAGGTATAAGAAGTTTCCTTGGTCATGCTGGATTTTATAGGAGGTTCATTAAGGACTTCTCAAAAATTCCCGGCCTCTGACTAATTTATTTCAAAAAGATGTACCATTTGTCTTTGATGATGATTGTGTAGAAGCATTTGAAATAGTTAAGAAAGCATTAGTCTCTGCACTTGTTGCTCAGCCACCTGATTGGAATTTTGAAATTATGTGTGATGCTAGTGATTATGCTGTAGGCGCTGCTCTAGGGCAAAGAGTTGATAAGAAATTAAATGTTATCCATTATGCTAGCAAGACTCTAGACAATGCTCAAAGAAATTATGCTACTACCGAAAAGAACTTTTAGCATTTGTATTTGCTTGTGATAAATTCAGACCCTATATTGTTGATTCTAAAGTAACTATTCACACTGATCATGCTGGTATTAAATACCTTATGGAAAAGAAAGATGCTAAACCTAGACTTATTAGATGGGTTCTCTTGCTGCAAGAATTTGATTTGCATATTGTTGATAGAAAAGGAGCTGAGAACCCCGTTCCAGACAACTTATCTAGGTTAGAGAATGTTCTTGATGACCCACTACCTATTCATGATAGTTTTCCTGATGAACAATTAAATGTCATAAGCACTTCTCGTAGCACTCCATGGTATGCTGATTATGCTAATTATATTGTTGCTAAATGTATACCACCTAGCTTCACATACCAACAAAAGAAAAAGTTCTTCTATGATTTGCGGCATTACTTTTGGGATGACCCACATGTTTATAAAGAAGGAGTAGATGGTGTTATTAGACGTTGTGTGCCTGAGCATGAACAGGAACAGATCCTACGCAAGTGTCACTCCGAAGCTTATGGAGGACACCACGCTGGAGATAGAACTGCACATATGGTATTGCAATCCGGTTTTTATTGGCCTAATATCTTCAAGGATGCCCGTAAGTTTGTTTTGTCTTGTGATGAATGTCAAAGAATTGGTAATATTAGTAGACGTCAAGAAATGCCTATGAATTATTCACTTGTTATTGAACCATTTGATGTTTGGGGCTTTGATTATATGGGACCTTTTCCTGCCTCTAATGGATATAATCATATTTTGGTTGCTGTTGATTACGTTACTAAGTGGGTAGCAGCTATTCCAACTAGTAGTGCTGATCATAACACCTCTATTAAAATGCTTAAGGAAGTTATTTTTCCGAGGTTTGGAGTCCCTAGATATTTAATGACTGATGGTGGTTCACACTTTATTCATGGTGCTTTCTGTAAAATGCTTGCTAAATATGATGCTAATCATGGAATTGCATCTCCTTATCACCCATGATCTAGTGGTCAAGTAGAATTGAGCAATAGAGAGCTCAAATTAATTTTGCAAAAGACATTAATAGGTCTAGAAAGAATTGGTCCAAGAAACTTGATGATGCATTATGGGCCTATAGAACTGCATATAAGAATCCTATGGGCATGTCTCCATATAAAATGGTTTATGGAAAAGCATGTCCCTTACCTCTTGAACTAGAACATAAGGCATATTGGGCTATTAAAGAGCTCAACTATGATTTCAAACTTGCCGATAAGAAGAGGTTATTTGATATTAGCTCACTTGATGAATGGAGAACCCAAGCTTATGAAAATGCTAAGTTGTTTAAAGAAAAAGTTAAAAGATGGCATGACAAAAGGATACAAAAGTGTGAGTTTAATGTAGGTGATTATGTATTGCTATACAACTCTCGTTTAAGATTTTTTGCAGGAAAACTTCTCTCTAAATGGGAAGGTCTATTGTTCCGGTGCCATAAAAATCAACAACTTTGAAGGCACAAATCCGAAGGTGGTAAACGGTCAAAGAATCAAACATTATATCTCAGGTAATCCCATAAATGTTGAAACCAATATTATTGAAACCGTAACCCCGGAGGAATACATAAAGGACACTTTCCAGACCATTTCAGACTCCGAAAAGGAATAGGTTGTGGTACGATAAGTAAACAGACTCCAAAACAATTTTTAAGGCAATATTTCTCCGTTTTGGAATATTTAGAAAAATAGAAAAATAAGAGGCAGTCCAGGAAGGACACGAGGCCTTCCACGAGGTGGAGGCGCGCCCTACCCCAGGCGCGCCCCCTACCTCGTGAGCACCTCGTGTGCCCTCCGGACTCCGTTTTCTTGCACGATACGTATTTTGGTCGGTAAAAATTCATTATATATTCTCCCGAAGGTTTTGACTCCCTTATCACGCAAATATCCTCTGTTCTTGTTTTGAGCTGTTGCTGCTGCAGATTAGAGCAAGATGTCTTCTCAAGAGTCAGTCGGGGAGAGCCGGGTATCTAATCCGGCACCGGAACCAAGGGCACACAGCGATGCTGACCACTTTGGGCCAACAATGGAGGAAGAGATGGAGGCCAACTTGATGAGGGTAGATGCCATGGAGGATCAAGAAGTCACCTCTCGCCTCCGAGCTGGGTTTACGATAGGGGAACTACAGAGCTCAGCTATTCCAACCTCGGTTATCCCTTCCAATGTTAGATTTCTTTCTTATGAAAATATGAGGAGGAGTGTCTCTTGTTCTCCCGCAGCTATGCAACACCCTTGGGTGCAAGGAGCTTTAGCCGTTACAGGAAAGCTTCGCAAGGAAATAATGGACCTCAAGCAGCCAGTCAATAAGCTCGAGGAGGGGAACCGTATCTTGAGGGGAATCATCGCCAAGAATATTACACCTTCACCAACAAAGAAGGAGATATAATCACATGGGTATGGGCTCTCCCCTTGGCAACTGCCAAGCTTGGGGGAGGTGCTTGATGTCGTATCACCATCACAACTCCTATCTTTACCATTTTCCTTAGTTCGATCCTATTAGTAGTATCTTGATCTAGTAGAATAAAGTTTATGGCATGATCTAGTTTTGAGTTTTGCTTTATGATCCCTCTATGTAATCGAGTCCGTGAGCTATATATATAATAAAGTTTAGTGTTGAGTCAAGGGCTTGATTGTTTTGCCATGATCTTGGGTGAATAAAATAATAGAAAAAAGAAAAAGAACAAAAAGAAACAAAGAGTTCATATTGATCTTATTGAGAGTAATGACTTCACATAGAAAGAGTATGATGATTAAAAGTTGTTGGAAGTTGGCAAATATAGCTTTGGTCATCGTTGCAATTAATAGGAAGTAATAAGGAGAGAGAGGTTTCAAATATAGATATATTATCATTGACATCTTTTATGATTGGGAGCACTCATTAAAATACAACATGCTAAAGAGTTGATGTTGGACATGGAAGACAACATAATGAGTTATGTTTTCTTATATCTGAGAAAAAGTATGTTGTCATGGATCCTCTAACATGTTGAGCTTGCCTTTCCCCCTCATTCTAGCCAAATTCTCAGCACCAAGTAGAGATACTACTTGTGCTTCCAAATATCCTTAAACCAGTTTAGCCATGAGAGTCCACCATATCTACCTATGGATTGAGTAAGATCCTTCAAGTAAGTTGTCATCGGTGCAAGGAATAAAAATTGCTCTCTAAATATGCATGACTTATTAGTGCAGAGAAAATAAGCTTTGTACGAACTTGTTGTGGAAGTAATAAAAGCGACGGACTGCATAATAAAGTTCTACATACAAGGGGCAATATAAAGTGACGTTCTTTTGCATTAAGATTTTGTGCATCCAACCATAAAAGCGCATGGCAACCTCTGCTTCCCTCTACGAAGGGCCTATCTTTTATTATTATCCTCTACCTTATGCAAGAGTCACGGTGATCTTCACCTTTCCTTTTTCATTTTATCCTTTGGCAAGCCCAGCATGTTGGAAAGAACATGATATACATATCTAATTGGATGTCGGGGAGCATGAATTATTATTGTTGACATTACCCTTGAGGTAAAAGGTTGTGGGGAAAAACTATAAGCCCCTGTCTTTCTCTGTGTCCGACTAAAACTCCGTAACCACAAGTATTGCGTGAGTGCTAGCAATTATGAAAGACTAAATGATAGTTGAGTATGTGGACTTGCTTTTAAGCTCTGACATAGACTCTTTCCGATGTTATGTTAAATTGGAATTGCTTCAATGACTGAGATTATAATTTGTTGGTGCCCAATAAGGTTTCTGATTCATACTTTTGCATTTTGAAAAGATCATCACTTGAACATAAGTAATCATATGACAAAATCTATATATGTTGCTGTTATGAGAACAATCATGATGCCTTCATGCCCGTATTTTATTTTTATCGATACCTCTACCTCTAAACATGAGGACATATTTATTGTTATCGGCTTTTCGCTTGAGGACAAGCGAGGTCTAAGCTTGGGGGAGTTGATACGTCCATTTTGCATCATGCTTTTATATCGATATTTATTGCATTATGGGCTGTTATTTCACGTTATGTCACAATATTTATGGCTATTCTCTCTTATTTTACAAGGTTTACATGAAGAAGGAGAATGCCGGCAGTAATTTGGAATTCTGAAATTTGGAAAAGGAGCAAATATTGGAGACCTATTTTGTGCAACTCCAAAAGTCCTGAAACTCCACGGAATATCTTAAAATAAATAAGAAAAATCTTCGCCCGAAGATGAAGGCCGAGGCCCACACCACCGCTCACGAGGGTGGGCGCCCCCAGGGCGTGCCCCCTACCTCGTGGGCCCCCGGTGGCTCTCCGATGCCCATCTTCTCCTATATGAAGTCTTTCGATGAGAAAAAACATTAAGCAACCTTTGGGACAAGACTCACGCCCACGAGGCGGAACCTTGGCGGAACCCATCGAGGGCTCAGGCAGAGCGGTTCCGCCGAGGACACTTCCCTCCGGGAGGGGAAAATCATCGTCATCATCATCACCAACGCTCCTCTCATCGGGAGAGGGCAATCTCCGTCAACATCTTCACCAGCACCATCTCATCTCCAAACCCTAGTTCATCTCTTGTATCCAATTCTTGTCTCCTAGTCCGGGATTGGTGCTAGTAGGTTGCTAGTAGTGTTGATTACTCCTTGTAGTTGATGCTAGTTGGTTTATTTGGTGGAAGATCATATGTTCAGATCCTTTATGCATATTATTACCCCTCTGATTATGAACATGAATATGCTTTGTGAGTAGTTACGTTTGTTCCACGAGGACAAGGGAGAAGTCTTGCTATTAGTAGTCATGTTAATTTGATCTTCGTTCTATATTTTGATGAGATGTATGTTGTCTAGCCTCTAGTTGTGTTATGTGAGCGTCGACTACATAACACTTCACCATTATTTGGGCCTAGAGGAAGGCATTGGGAAGTAATAAGTAGATGATGGGTTGCTAGAGTGACAGAAGCTTAAACCCTAGTTTATGTGTTGCTTCGTAAGGGGCTGATTTGGATCCATATGTTTCATGCTATGGTTAGGTTTACCTTAATACTTTTGTTGTAGTTGCGGATGCTTGCAATAGGGGTTAATATAAGTGGGATGCTTGTTCAAGTAAGAACCTGTCCACCCACATACCAAATTATGAAAGTACCGAACGCGAATCATATGAACGTGATGAAAAACTAGCTTGACGATATTCCCATGTGTCCTCGGGACTGCTTTCTTATTATAAGAGTTTGTCCAGGCTTGTCCTTTGCTACAAAAAGGATTGGGCCACCTTGCTGCACTTTATTTACTCTTGTTACTTGTTGCTCGTTACAATTTACCTTATCACAAAACTATATGTTACCACTTATTTCGGGACTTGCGGAGAATATCTTGCTGAAAACCGCTTATCATTTCCTTCTGCTCCTCGTTGGGTTCGACACTCTTAGTTATCGAAAGGACTATGATAGATCCCCTATACTTGTGGGTCATCACTATTGGATATACCCTGGATGATCTTAAGGGCATTAGTCCCACGTTATGCCAATACAAAATTAATGTGGAAGCTGATGCTAAACCAGTTAGAGATCCTCAACGACGACTGAATCCCAAGATGAAAGAGGTGGTAAGAAAGGAGATACTAAAGCTCCTTGAGGCAGGTATAATTTATCCCGTTGCTGATAGTGAATGGGTAAGCCCTGTCTACTGTGTCCCTAAAAAGGGAGGTATTACCGTTGTTCCTAATGATAAAGATGAATTGATCCCGCAAAGAATTATTGTAGGTTATAGGATGGTAATTGATTTTCGTAAATTAAATAAAGCTACTAAGAAAGATCATTACCCTTTACTTTTTATTGATCAAATGATAGAAAGATGTGACGCCCCCGATTCAATCGTACACTAATCATACACGCATAAGCGGTATGCGATCAAGATCGAGGACTCACGGGAAGATATCACAACACAACTCTAAAACATAAATAAGTCATACAAGCATCATAATACAAGCCGAGGGCCTCGAGGGCTCGAATACAAGTGCTCGATCATAGACGAGTCAGCCGGAAGCAACAATATCTGAGTACGGACATAAGTTAAACAAGTTTGCCTTAAGAAGGCTAGCACAAAGCGGGATACTGAGATCGAAAGAGGCGCGGGACTCCTGCAGGATCCTCCTAACTACTCACAGTGCGTCGTGAGCTGCCGCGTAGTAGTAGGCACCTTCGGTGTAGTAGTAAATCATCGACGGTGGCGTCGCTCACAGGCTCCGTCGTGCAGTCGCAGCAATCGGATAGAGATAGGGAAAAGGGGAACAAGGCAACCGTGAGTACTCATCCAAAGTACTGCATGAGCAAGGAGCTACACTACATATGCATGGGTATATGTGTAAAGGGCCATATCGGTGGGTGAATTGCAGACTGCCAGAATAAGAGGGGGATAACTAATCCTGTCGAAGACTACGCTTCTGGCAGCCTCCGTCTTGCAGCATGTAGAAGAGAGTAGACTGAAATACTCCAAGTAGCATCGCATAGCATAATCCTACCCGGCGATCCTCTCCTCGTAGCCCTGTTAGAGAGCGACCACTGGGTTGTATCTGGCACTTGTAAGGGTGTGTTTTATTAAGTATCCAGTCCTACTTGTCATAAGGTCAAGGTACAACTCCAAGTCGTCCTGTTACCGAAAATCACGGCTATTCGAATAGATAAACTTCCCTGCAGGGGTGCACCATATAACCCAACACGCTCGATCCCATTTGGCCGGACACACTTTTCTAGGTCATGCCTGGCCTCGGAAGATCAACACGTCACAGCCCCACCTAGGCCAACAGAGCGGTCAGCACGCCGGTCTAAACCTAAGCGCACGAAGTGCAGGCCCATCGCCTTAGCACACACCTGCGTTGCGAATGCGGCCGGAAGAAGACCTAGCCTAGCAGGCGTTCCAGTCCAATCTGGCACGCACCGCTCAGTCGCTGACGTCACGAAGGCTCTGGCTGATACCACGACGTCGAGTGCCCATAATTGTTCCCGCGTAGCTGGTTAGTGTGTATAGACCAAATGGCCAGACTCAGATCAAATACCAAGATCTCATTAAGCGTGTTAAGTATCAGCGAACGCCCGACCAGGGCCAGGCCCACCTCTCTCCTAGGTGGTCTGAACCTGCCCTGTCGCTCCGCCACAAAGTAACAGTTGGGGGCCGTCGGGAACCCAGGGCCACCTCTACCGGGATGGAGCCACCTGCCCTTCAAATTTCATCTCCAACAAGTATCACAGGTAATGTAACAGTGTAAAGTATATAGTATATACCCGTGATCACCTCCCGAAGTGATCACAGCCCTGTAGTATAGCATGGCAGACGGACAAGAGTGTAGGGCCACTGATGGAACACTAGCATCCTATACTAAGCAGTAGGATAGCAGGTCAAGGTAACAACAGTAGTAGCAAGGACATGCTATGCATCAGGAAAGGAATAACGGAAAGTAGTAACATGCTACACTACTCTAATGCAAGCAGTATAGAGAAGAATAGGCAATATCTGGTGATCAAAGGGGGGGCTTGCCTGGTTGCTCAGACAAGATGGAGGGGTCGTCGGTGACGTAGTCGACCACCGAGGGCATCGGCGTAAATCGCCACGGGTCTCTAGGAGAGAAGAGGGGAGAAACAGTAAATACATAGCAAGCAAGTGCATAACGGGACAACAAGCAGAGCTAGACGTGTTCTAACGCGGTACGAGGTGATACCGGTGAAGGAAACATCCGGGAAAGTATTCCGGTGTTTACATTTTGAACAGATGAACCGGAGGGGGAAAGTTGCGTGTTTGCTATGCTAGGGATGTGTGGCGGACGAACGGGTTGCGTATCCGGAGTCATCCCGTCGTTCTGAGCAACTTTCATGTAGAAAGTATTTTCATCTGAGCTACGGTTTATTTTATATTAATTCTAAAAGATTTAAATCGTTTTAGGATTAATTTAGTTATTTTAATACAACATTATCCGAAACAGAGTTTGCTGACATCATCATGACGTCAGCAATCAACAGAGGTGTTGACTGGTCAAACTGACGTGTGGGTCTAGTGGGACCCACCTGTCATTCACTGTTAGGCTAATTAGGGATTAGGTTAAACTAATTACTGTTTATTTAAACTAACAGGTTAATTATATTAATTAAAGAGGACTAATTAACTTTAATTAATTCACTAATTAATTAATTAATTATAAATTTTATTAATTCATTGTTTACTTATTTTATTTTTATTTTATTAAAATGTTCTGCGGCCGGGCCCCACATGTCAATGGCCCTAGGGGCCAAACGGGCGCTGCTTAGCGGGTGTGGGCGCTGGGCTAACTGGGGCTTCGCCCTGATGGTGCAGGCGCGTGCGCCGGGCGCCGAAGCGCGTGGCCAGGAGGAGGGGGGAGGGTCGGTGCGTGGCACACCGCCAGCGAACATGGCTGGAGCGGGAGGGCGCGACGAGGTCGTAGCGGTGCGCGCGGGCATGAGCGGGCGCTGGAGCGCGACGAAGATGGGGGAAGGGCGAGGCGCGGGGTGCGGCTCCGAGCGGAGCAACGAGCAGAGGGTCACGACGGACGCGACGCGTGCGTGGGCGTGGTAGAGAAGGCCGGGCCGCCAAGAACGGCGCCGGCGACAGAGGGAAAGGGGGAGAGGAGGGGTCCTCACGGTGGGTCGAAGGGGACGACGCAGTGGTGCTCGAGGTGGGGGACGGGGACGACGCACGCAGGGGAGGCAGTCCGACAAGGGAGCGTTCCGACGAGGCGGCTCCGACGTGGTCCAGGCGGCGGCGTCGATGTCGTGCCCCGATCCAGTTCTGGATCGGGAGGAGGTGAGGACGGGGTCGAGGCGGCAAGGGCGGGGCGACGCCGGAGACGAATAGCGGCGCCGGGGAACACCGGCAAGGCGGATAGCGAGGCCGGGGTGAGTCTGATCCAGATCGAAGGGAGTGAGGAGGAGAGGGATCGTGCGGGGAGGCCTGTCGATGGGGAGGCCTTGAGCGACGCAGACGAGGCGGACCGTTAGAAGCGACAGCGGTAGGCGCGGCGGGGGTTGAGCCCCTCCCCGATCCAGATGGGGTCGAGAGGAGAGGGGGGAGAGACGTGGGTGAGTGGGGGCGAGTGGGAGGTGGCGATTAGGGTTCTGGTAGGTGGGGGGATAACGGATTGAGGGGGGCGGCCTGGGCCGGTTTGGGCCGGCCGTCCAGCTAGGCCAGTGGCCCAAGGCCCATGGGGACCCGTTTTTTTTTTCTTTTTTACTCTTTATTTAATTTTCTGTTCTGTTTTATTTCTAGTCTCTCTTTCATTTAGTTTTTATTGAATATTAAAATGATCCCTAATTTAGTAATACATTAAAATCCACTACAGCAAAAGGTTTTACCCCAAAACATTTTAGTTTAGTATTTTGTTAATTACAAAAGCATTTAAATATTGGTTTTTGCTACTGTTTTATTCACCTAAGGGTATTTAAACATTTTATAAAAATGTGGTTTCTCCACCATAATTTCCTATGAATTATTTGGTTCACTCCGAACATTTTAGTTTAAATATTTGAAAATTTTTATTGTTTGCTTGATTTTGAATTTGAATTTGAATAGGTTTCGAACTAACACGCGATTACCAATAGTAATTGAGGTGATGTGGAATCATTAGTAGAGGTTACTGTAGCTTGATTATCCGGGCGTCACAATTCTCCTCCACTACAAGAAATCTTGTCTCAAGATTTAAGAGGTAGAGAAGGGGGAAGGTCTAGTTACGAAATTCTAACGGATCTTCTCGGCCTTGGTTGCTCTTCTCGAAGAGGTTGATCCATTATATTGACGTATTCATTTCTCTGTTTCAAGGCATCATGATGAAGTTGTCATCCTTTCTCCGGGGTTCCATCGCACTCACGAAAAAGGATAATGAAAAAGGATAATGGGTATCTTCGGAAGAACTGGCCTCTAGAAGGTCGCTTATCTGGTAGATAACACCAGGAAGGTGGCGAAAGGTAACTCTCGAATTAGAAAGCTTTAGAAAATATCATGAGCAAAGTAAGGTGTCATGAGAAGTTTCAAGCGGATAGGCAATCATTCGTTGCCTGAATCGGAATGTGAGGGTGCTTAAGACCTATGGAATAAGTGTTGTGTCTGATAACAGAATTGATGATCCCTCGGAAGGTGGCTCATGAATGACTTACGAGGCCACGTGTGAGGAACAACCTTGGGAACAGGGGGATTACTGTGGAGTCAGGTTTCGATCCTGTGGAACTGTGGGTTATGGGCCCACAATGTGGGTTAAAAGCAGGAAGGGCGGTGACGTCTTGCACGATCATGTAAGCAAAACATGTCAGAGGATAGTCTGTCGGTTATGTCGGCAACAACATTGGTACCAAGGGCAAGGGACGAAGAGAACCATTTTCCTGCTCGTCGAACGAGGCGGACCAATAGGCAAAGTTCTCGTCCATCGGTGGTTACCGAAATGTCATTAACAGTAGTAACAGGGTCTTAATGACAAAATGACACAACGAGGTGTTTACATAAGAAGTGAATTATTACTGCTTAGATCATATAGATCACAAGTAAGATTAAACAAAACAATGGAAAGGAAAATGTGTTTAAACACATAATTCAGGGGTATATCCTTTCCCAGGTCAAACAGAGCATGATATCCATGACAGGATATAATGTAGAAAACTCTTTAGGTAAGGGGAGAGAAATTTCATGACATTACTCATACAACGGTGTTTGGGTAGTTTCAACTAGAAACATTTGGCATGGTGCTTCAAATGTTCTTATTGAAAATCAGAGTACCATAGACATGCTTCGAGATAGCACGGACATGGTCTTCAAGCAAAGGTCAGCCTTTGGATACACAAAGGATTCATCAGGAACAACTCATAGAATAAGTCTTGCAATAGGTCCTCCAACCAGGTGTGCTAGGCATGACGTCACCTTATTGGGTTCTAGAAAGACCAATGCTATGACTCGTGGAAAATGTTCCAACCATCATATCTGGCCGGCTTTCAGATCTGGTTGGTGTCAGGATACCTCAGACTTAGGATGCTTGAGAAGAAAAGGTGCGACACAATTTGACGGGATGACACTGTAAGATTCTCGGGAAATGAACTATGAAGTGATTTCCGTTAACAAGAGTTCATCATTAACCCAAGGAGAGGACAAAGGCGGTGGTGATGAACTCAGCGACAATTCATCAAGATTTCCAAAGGATGGATTTCCACAATTATGTGAACAAGGAGATAACATTTGTCGATCAAAATGATATATTGATGTATGCTCGAGGAAAACATACACAATTTAACAATGGTTGAAAGGTGCACCGAAATATGGGCTGGGTTGCACGGCCAACATTGGAATGGTGATTCAATAATCAATAGTCTAAGAATGAACGGCCGACCATTAACTTCAAAGCAATAGGGTTGCTAGAAGGGCGGAATCCAAACAACCTTTGCTCACTTGTTGGTACCCTGGTTGGAATCAACACGAGGACCCAAGAAAGAATGGTGATGGTGAGAAGTATCGCCATACCAAGAATTCTTAAGAGGTGGTGAAATTCCCGACATTCTTGACATAAAAGGTGGTAATATTCCAAGGTAAAGAAGAACAATGTTGGGTAGCAAGGAACTCAAGGTATAACACAAAACACGAACAAGTTTGTGTTGGAGGGAAGGCAATAAAGTGGTTGACGATAACACAAATCATCGATGCAAGGATGGTATTTCTCATCATAATCCGATTGATATCCTGGAAGAGCTCATAAGGTTGATGATGATCACGGCACATTTGTCGAGAGGTTACACGAAGATGTAATCAATCGACGATGACATTAAGTCAAACGAATGATGAAGCGAAAGGTTATTGGAACCACGGTTAGGACACAAACTCGAAATCAAGTTTGTTGTTCAAGGAGAAATGATATGACGACGAAAATCGACGCAAGCTTAGTTCATCGTTGAAAGTTGTGCTCCGGGAATAAGGACCAGGTAGCATAGTTAAAAAAATAGTATGATGATGATATAGCTGATCAGGCTAGGAATGACTTAAAGGATTATTAAACTCGTAAGCAATGAAAATTACTTAGAGTTATTGAATCGGAGTGCTGAATCGATTCTCTTATCGGTGTTCTCGGTTAACAAACAACCCAGAAGCATGAAGTGACAAAGACAGGGTAAAGGTAGTACTCCATCAAAGGACATGGTAATGTAGTGCAATGGCATGATATCCTCGAGATACCAGGGGTAATACTCGACGACAGACCAAAGTAGAGGTTGGACTGGGGTATTGCTTTGCAGAGGACAAGTGCTTAAACTTGCCCAAGAAATGGGATCAAGGAAGAACATATGGTCGGAACCACGATTGCAAAAGGCCAGATCCCAGATATAAGATGAACTTATACCAAGGGAATAATTAATTTAAGAGAAGCTTTTAATGATAAGGTCTACATCGTGTCCATGGGCATGAACACAAGGTTCAAGGTCGAATCCCACTTCTTCAATGTATAATGTTTCATTCACTTCTCACGTTCGATGAAGTTGTAGTGTTGAAATTTTATCTGACATAACATCAGTAGGGAATGACCCGTAGTAGTTTCTGGGTTCACACAGATTAGAAAAGGCATAGGTTCGACCCATCAAGGTCTCTTAGGAACATATACCACAAACTTCAGGAGTAAGTAACACAAGCTCGAAAGCAGAGCATGGTTGGCCAAGCAGAGGATAAAATTTACCAAAGGCATTTGTATCAGGGGAAGAACTCGCAAGGTGATTGAATATGAAGGACACTGTCGGATAACAATCCAAAAATGGATCGGGCGATCTACAACGGAGTTGATGTGAGTATCGGTACTCACTCAGAGGAAGAAATAATGTAGAGGCATCAGATTCAAGAATCACCTGATTAGTCTGATGCTTAAATGGAAAGAAATTATGGTTTCCAAAACGAAGGATCAGAAGCAGACGCTCTGATCAAGGATGGATAAGTTGAAAACACTTAGTTGGACAATCAATAAAGATTTGAATTGCCGAGAACCAACTCATGTCCGGAATGACGTCTGAGTCTGAAGGATGAATCCTAGGATCTGATTGAGGATCGCGAGCATTCGCAACTTATTGAATCAATGGACTCAAAGTGATAGTGACAAAGGATGCCAATAAGATTACTTATGGGATTAACCATAATGCAGTAAGCGAGAATTTCAAGGGCAATAAGTTGCTGAGGATTTTCAGAAGATCGAATAGTATTTGAAGACCAATGTGAAACACATGAACAAATGGGGATGAACGGATACTCGATAAGGGCGAGAAATTATCCGTAGGGGTATTCAGGTGGCAAGGAACTGCAAGGGAGTAGGCACAAAATATTATCGGAACAATAGAAAGGATTTCAAGGTATCTTGTAATAACAAGATCAACTAGGAATAAAAGTAAGAACGGCAAGTGTATGTATTTATCCATAGAGATATTTCGATGGTAGGGAATTGCAAAAGCAACGGGCACAAAGTCTCAAAAGAGTATCGGAGAGTAACTTCGAAATCTTCTGGTGCAGCAGTCGACCATCGGTAATAAGATGCTCTCCGGGTGAAAGTGATCACGAGATCCTAATGTTAGATTTAGCAAAATTCATTTAAACCGAATAGAAGAGAGATCAGAGTCCCAGAGCATAGATGAGGAATAAAAGATCCTAATACCACCCAATGGCGACGTGGGCCCATGGGCCGCACAGCCATGTTAGTAAAAGTTTTGTAAAGTCTAAACTCGACTTCGGCCAAGGAGTGTGAAATGGAGATTCCTACAGGCAGTCGGCTCTGATACCAACTTGTGACGCCCCCGATTCAATCATACATGCTAACGTGTACGATCAAGATCAGGGACTCACAGGAAGATATCACAACACAACTCTAAAACATAAATAAGTCATACAAGCATCATAATACAAGCCAGGGGCCTCGAGGGCTCGAATACAAGTGCTCGATCATAGTCGAGTCAGCGGAAGCAACAATATCTGAGCACAGACATAAGTTAAACAAGTTTGCCTTAAGACGGCTAGCACAAAGCTGGGATCTGATCGAAAGAGGCGCAGCCTCCTGCACAGGATCCTCCTAACTACTCGATCGTCGTCGGCGGGCTGCACGTAGTAGTAGGCACCTCCGGTGTAGTAGTAAATCATCGGCCGACGGTGGCGTCGCTCTTGGGCTCCGTCGTGCAGTCGCAGCAATCGGATAGAGATAGGGAAAAGGGGAACAAGGCAACCGTGAGTACTCATCCAAAGTACTACTTAAGCAAGGAGCTACACTACATATGCATGGGTATATGTGTAAAGGGCCATATCGGTGGGACTGAATCGCAGAATGCCGAATAAGAGGGGGTAACTAATCCTGTTGAACACTACGCTTCCGCAGCCTCCGCCTTGCAAAGATGTAGAAGAGAGTAGACTGAAATCCTCCAAGTAGCATCGCATAGCATAATCCTACCCGGCGATCCTCTCCTCGTAGCCCTGTTAGAGAGCGACCACCGGGTTTATGTGGCACTTGTAAGGTTGTGTTTTATTAAGTATCCAGTTCTAGTTGTCATAAGGTCAAGGTAGAACTCCAAGTCGTCCTGTTACCGAAGATCACGGCTATTCGAATAGATTAACTTCCCTGTAGGGATGCACCACATAACCCAACACGCTTGATCCCATTTGGCCGGACACACTTTCCTGGGTCATGCCCGGCCTCGGAAGATCAACACGTCGCAGCCCCACCTAGGTCAACAGAGAGGTCAGCACGCCGGTCTAAACCTAAGCGCACAGGGGTCTGGGCCCATCGCCCTTAGCACACCTGCACGTTGCGAACGCGGCCGGAAGCAGACCTAGCCTAGCAGGCGTTCCGGTCCAATCCGGCGCGCGCCGCTCAGTCGCTGACGTCACGAAGGCTTCGGCTAATACCACGACGTCAAGTGCCCATAATTGTTCCCGCGTAGCTGGTTAGTGCGTATAGACCAAATGGCCAGACTCGGATCAAATACCAAGATCTCGCTAAGCGTGTTAAGTATTCGCGAACACCGAACAGGGCCAGGCCCACCTCTCTCCTAGGTGGTCTCAACCTGGCCTGTCGCTCTGCCACAAAGTAACAGTCGGGGGCCGTCGGGGGCCGTCGGGAACCCAGGCCCACCTCTACCGGGATGGAGCCACCTGCCCCTTCAGCCCCCATCTCCGAACAGTATCACAGGTAATGTAACAGTGTAAAGTATATAGTATATACCCGTGATCACCTCCCTAAGTGATCACAGCCCAGTAGTATAGCATGGCAGACGGACAAGAGTGTAGGGCCACTGATGGAGCACTAGCATCTTATACTAAGCAGTAGGATAGCAGGTAAAGGTAACAACAGTAGTAGCAAGGATAGGCTATGCATCAGGATAGGAATAACGGAGAGCAGTAACATGCTACACTACTCTAATGCAAGCAGTATAGAGAAGAATAGGCGATATCTGGTGATCAAAGGGGGGGCTTGCCTGGTTGCTCAGACAAGATGAAGGGGTCGTCGGTGACGTAGTCGACCACAGGGGCATCAGCATCGTCACGGGGTCTACCGGAGAGAAGAGGGGGGATAAACAGTAAATACATAGCAAGCAAGTGCATAACAGGACAACAAGCAAAGCTAGACGTGTTCTAACGCGGTATGAGGTGATACCGGTGAAGGGGTAAAACATCCGGGAAAGTATTCCCGGTGTTTCGCATTTTCGGACAGATGAACCGGAGGGGGAAAGTTGCGTTTTTTGCTATGCTAGGGATGTGTGGCGGACGAACGGGCTGCGTATCCGGATTCGTCTCGTCGTTCTGAGCAACTTTCATGTAGAAAGTATTTTCATCTCAGCTATGGTTTATTTTATATTAATTCTAAAAGATTTAAATCATTTTAGGATTAATTTAGTTATTTTAATACAACATTATCCAGAACAGAGTTTGCTGGCATCATCATGACGTCAGCAGTCAACAGAGGTGTTGACTGGTCAAACTGACGTGTGTGTCCAGTGGGACCCACCTGTCATTCACTGTTAGGCTAATTAGGGATTAGGTTAAAATAATTACTGTTTATTTAAACTAACAGGTTAATTAGATTAATTAAATAGGACTAATTAACTTAATTAATTCACTAATTAATTAATTAATTATAAATTTTATTAATTCCATTTTTTTACTTATTTTATTTTTATTTTATTAAAACGTTCTGGGGCCGGGCCCCACATGTCAATGGCCCTAGGGGCCAAACGGGCGCTGCTTAGCTGTGGAGTCTTTGGGCTAATCGGGCTTCATACGATGGTGCTGACAGCGTCTTGGCCCGGTAGCAGCGTGGCCGAGGAAGGGGGTCGGTGCGTGGCCCAGCGCCGGCGACCATGGCCGGAGCGGGGCGGCGCGACGAGGTCGTAGCGGTGCGCACGGACATGAGCGAGTGCTGGAGTGCGACGAAGATGGGGGAAGGGCGAGGGGTGCGGCTCGAGCGAAGCAACGGCGAAGGGTCGCGATGGGTGCGACGCAACGTGCGTGGCATGATAGAGAAGGCGCCAGCAGCGCCGGAGACAGAGGGAAAGGGGGAGAGAAGGGGTCCTCGCAGTGGGTCGTAGGGGACGAGGCATCGGTGCTCGAGGTGGGGGACGGGGACGACGCACGCAGGGGAGGCAGTCCGATGAGGGAGCGTTCCGAGGAGGCGGCTCCGACGTGGTCCAGGCGGCAGCGTCGATGTCGTGCCCCGATCCAGTTCTGGATCGGGAGGAGGTGAGGACGGGGTCGAGGCGGCAAGGGCGGGGCGACGCCGGAGACGACGAGCGGTGCCGGGGAACACCGACGGCGAGGCGGACAATGAGGCCCCGGGTGAGTCTAATCCGGATCGAAGGAGTGAGGGAAGAGAGGGATCGTGCGGGAGGCCCGTCGATGGGGAGGCCTTGAGGCGACAGACGAGGCGGACCGTTAGAAGCGGCAGCGGTAGGCGCGGGGTTGAGCCTCCCGATCCGGATGGGATCGAGAGGAGAGGGGGAGAGACGTGGGTGAGTGGGGGCGAGTGGGAGGTGGCGATTAGGGTTCTGGTAGGTGGGGGATAAGGGATTGAGGGGGGCGGCTTGGGCCGGTTTGGGCCGGCCGTCCAGCTAGGCCAGTGGCCCAAGGCCCATGGGGAGCCGGTTGTTTTTTTCTTTTTTGCTCTTTATTTAATTTTTTGTTCTGTTTTATTTCTAGTCTCTCTTTCATTTAGTTTTTATCTAATATTAAAATGATCCCTAATTTAGTAATATATTAAAACCCACTACAGCAAAAGGTTTTACCCCAAAAAAATTTAGTTTAGTATTTTGTTAATTACAAAAGCATTTAAATATTGGTTTTTGCTACTATTTTATTCACCTAAGGGTATTTAAACATTTTATAAAAATGTGGTTTCTCCACCATAATTTCCTATGAATTATTTTGTTCACTCAGAACATTTTAGTTTTAATATTTGAAAAGTTTTATTGTTTGCTTGATTTTGAATTTGAATTTGAATAGGTTTCGAACTAACGCGCGATTACCAATAGTAATCGAGGTGATGTGGAATCATTAGTAGAGGTTACTGTATCTTGATTATCCGGGCGTCACAAAATACTATCCAAACACACACATTTCTGCTTTCTAGATGGTTATTCTGGTTTCTCTCAAATACCTGTGTCAGCGAAGGATCAATCTAAAACTACTTTTACTTGCCCTTTCGGTACTTTTGCTTATAGACGCATGCCTTTTGGTTTATGTAATGCACCTGCTACCTTTCAAAGATGTATGATGTCTATATTCTCTGACTTTTGTGAAAAGATT
Source organism: Aegilops bicornis (assembly GCA_021605145.1). NCBI lineage: Eukaryota > Viridiplantae > Streptophyta > Magnoliopsida > Poales > Poaceae > Aegilops > Aegilops bicornis. The sequence continues at coordinate 28,951,716 of CM038671.1, read as the reverse complement.
TGTGAGGTATTCATGGATGATTTATCCGTTTATGGATCCTCCTTTGATGATTGCTTGAGCAACCTTGATCGAGTTTTGCAGAGATGCGAAGACACTAGTCTCGTCTTGAATTGGGAAAAGTGTCACTTTATGGTTAATGAAGGCATTGTTTTGGTGCATAAGATTTCCGAGAGATGTATTGAAGTCGATAAAGCTAAAGTTGATGCTATTGAAAAGATGCCATGTCCCAAGGACATTAAAGGTATAAGAAGTTTCCTTGGTCATGACGGTTTTTATAGGAGGTTCATCAAGGACTTTTCTAAAATCTCTAGGCCTCTGACTAATTTATTGCGAAAATACATTCCTTTTGCCTTTGATGATGATTGTGTAGAAGCATTTGAAATACTTAAGAAAGCTTTGATCACTGCACCTATTGTTCAGCCACCTGATTGGAATTTACCTTTTGAAATTATGTGTGATGCTAGTGATTATGCTATAGGTGATGTTCTAGGGCAAAGAGTTGATAAGAAATTGAATGTTATCCAGTATGCTAGTAAGACTCTTGATACTGCCCAAAGAAATTATGCTACTACTGAAAAAGAATTCTTAGAAGTTGTGTTTGCATGTGATAAGTTTAGACCTTATATTGTTGATTCCAAAGTTACTACTCACACTGATCATGCTGCTTTTAAATATCTTATGGAAAAGAAATATGCTAAGCCTAGACTCATTAGAAGGGTTCTCCTACTCCAAGAATTTGATTTGCATATTATTGATAGAAAGGGAGCTGAGAACCCCATTGCAGACAACTTGTCTAGGTTAGAGAATGTTCTTGATGACCCACTGCCTATTGATGATAGCTTTCCTGATAAACAATTAGCGGTCGTTAATGCTTCTCGTACTGCTCCTTGGTATGATGATTATGCTAATTATATTGTTGCTAAATTTATACCTCCTAGTTTCACATACCAGTAAAAGATAAAGTTCTTTTATGATTTAAGACATTACTTCTGGGATGACCCACACCTTTATAAAGAAGGAGTAGATGGTGTTATTAGACGTTATGTACCTGAGCATGAAAAGGAACAGATCCTACGCAAGTGTCACTCTGAATCATATGGAGGACACCACGCTGGAGATAGAACTGCACACAAGGTATTACAATCCGGTTTTTATTGGCCCACTCTCTTCAAAGATGCTCGTAAGTTTGTATTATCTTGTGATGAATGTCAAAGAATTGGTAACATTAGTAGACATCAAGAAATGCCTATGAATTACTCTCTCGTTATTGAACCGTTTGATGTTTGGGGCTTTGATTATATGGGACCTTTTCCTGCCTCTAATGGTTACACTCATATTTTGGTTGTTGTTGATTACGTTACTAAGTGGGTAGAAGCTATTCCAACTAGTAGTGTTGATCATAACACTTCTATTAAAATGCTTAAAGGAGTTATTTTTCCGAGGTTTGGAGTCCCTAGATATCTTATGACTGATGGTGGTTCACATTTTATTCATGGTGCTTTCCGTAAGATGCTTGCTAAGTATGGTGTTAATCATAGAATCGCATCCCCTTATCATCCGCAGTCTAGTGGCCAAGTAGAGTTGAGCAATAGAGAGCTCAAATTAATTTTGCAAAAGACTGTCAATACATCTAGAAAGAATTGGTCCAAAAAACTTGATGATGCATTCTGGGCCTATAGAACTGCATACAAAAACCCTATGGGTATGTCTCCGTATAAGATGGTTTATAGAAAAGCTTGTCATTTACCTCTTGAACTTGAACATAAAGCATATTGGGCTATTAAAGAGCTCAACTATGACTTCAAACTTTCCGGTGAGAAGAGGTTTTTTGACATTAGCTCACTTGATGAATGGAGAACCCAAGCCTATGAGAAGGACAAGCTATTCAAAGAAAAAGTCAAACGCTGGCATGACAAAAGGATTCAAAAGCGTGAGTTTAACGTAGGTGATTATGTGTTATTATTCAACTCTCGTTTAAATTTTTTTGCAGGAAAGCTTCTCTCTAAATGGGAAGGTCCTTACGTTATCGAGGAGGTCTATCGTTCTGGTGCCATAAAAATCAACAACTTCGACGGCACAAGTCCGAGGGTGGTGAACGGTCAAAGAATTAAACATTATATTTCAGGTAATCCTATCAATGTTGAAACTAAAATTATTGAAACCGTAACCCCGAAGGAATACATAAGGGACACTTTCCAGAACGTCCCAGACTCCGAAAAGGAATAGGTATGTGGTACGGTAAGTAAACCGACTCCAAAACAACTCCAATGGCAATTTTTATCAGTTTTGGAATATTTAATAATTTTAGGAAGAAAGAAGTAGTCCGAGAGGGGCACGAGGCCTCCACGAGGGTGGAGGGCGCGCCCACCATTACTGGGCACGCCCCCCTGTCTCGTGGCCACCTCGTGTGCCTCCCGGACTCCGTTTTCTTGCACGTTACGTACTTTGGTCGGTAAAAATTCATTATATAAACTCTCGAAGGTTTTGACCACCGTATCACATAAATATCCTCTGTTTTCATTTCGAGTTGTTTCCGTTGCAGATCTAGAGCACCATGACATCACCCTCCTCCAACAACGAAGACAAGGATGCTTGGCTATTGAAGATAGAGCTGAAAAGAGAAGAACCGGAAGAGATCAACAAGGATGAAGGGATCAAGAAGGCCATGGAGGTTCAAGCTCCGGCGGTGAAAGAAGAAGACATCCCTCAACCTTTACCTAACCTCTTTACTCCAACAGAGATTGAAGCTTTCAAGATGATTGAGTTAGCTCGCATACAGAACAAGTATCTCACACAGGAGAATATTTTGTTGAAGGATCATATCGCCGGACTCAAGGGCATTATCCGCAAGCTGGAGGAGCTTTTACGCTCGATGTGCGATTATCCACCATCATCATCACCACCTCCATCACCTCCGAGGACATAATCACATGGGTATGGGCACTCTCCTTGGCAACTACCCAGCTTGGGGGAGGTGCCCCGGTATTGTACCACCATCACACTCGTATCTTTACGTTTTATTTAGTTCTATCCTTTTAGTAGTATCTTGATCTAGTAGATTGAAGTTTTGATATCAAGTAGTTTTGAGTTTTGCTTTGTGATCTCTTTATGTAATCGAGTCCGTGAGCTATCTATAATAAAGATTAGTGTTGAGTCAAGGGCTTTTCTATGTTGCTATGATCTTGAGAAAGTAGAAAGAATAAAAGAGTTCATATTGATCTTACGGTTAGTGATGACTTCACACATAGAAAGTTTGAGGCATAAAAGTTGTTGAGAGTTGATAAACGTAGTTTTGGTCATCGTTGCAATTAATAGGAAGTGATAAGGAAAGAGAGGTTCACATACAAATATATTATCTTGGACATCTTTTATGATTGGGAGCACTCATTAAGTATGACATGCTAAAAGAGTTGATGTTGGACAAGGAAGACAACGTAATGGTTTATGTTTTCTCCCATCTCAGTTAAAGTATATGTCATTGACCTTCTAAACAGGTTGAGCTTGCATTTCCCCCTTATGCTAGCCAAATTCCTTGCACCAAGTAGAGATACTACTTGTGCTTCCAAATATCCTTAAACCCAGTTTTGCCATGAGAGTCCACCATACCTACCTATGGATTGAGTAAGATCCTTCAAGTAAGTTGTCATGTTGCAGGCAATAAAAATTGCTATCTAAATATGTATGACTTATTAGTGCAGAGAAAATAAGCTTTATACGATCTTGTTGTGGAAGTAATAAAAGCGACGGGCTGCATAATAAAGGTCCACATACAAGGGGCAATATAAAGTGACGTTCTTTTGCATTAAGATTTTGCGCATCCAACCCTAAACGCACATGACAACCTCTGCTTCCCTCTGTGAAGGGCCTATCTTTTACTTTATGTTTTTACTTTATGCTTGAGACAAGGTGGTCTTCACCTTTCCTTTTTCATTTTATCCTTTGGCAAGCTCCTTGTGTTTGAAAGATCATGATATATATATCCAATTGGATGTAAGTTAGCATGGGCTATTATTGTTGACATCACCTAAAGGTGAATACGTTGGGAGGCAACACAATAAGCCCCTATCTTTCTCGGTGTCCATTTGAAACTCCATAACCACAAGTATTGCGTGAGTGTTAGCAATTGTAGAAGACTACATGATAGTTGAGTATGTGGATTTGCTGAAAAGCTCTATTCTTGACTCTTTCTGATGTTATGATAAATTGCAATTGCTTCAATGACTGAGATTATAGTTTGTTAATTCTCAATGAAGTTTTTGAACCATACTTGACATTGTGAATTGATTGTTACTTGAGCATAAGAAATCATATGTTAAAATCTATTTATGTTGCTGTTAGAAGAATGATCATGATGCCCTCATGTCCGTATTTTATTTTTATCGACACCTCTATCTCTAGACATGTGGACATATTTTTCGATTTTGGCTTCCGCTTGAGGACAAGCGAGGTCTAAGCTTGGGGAGTTGATCGTCCATTTTGCATCATGCTTTTATATCAATATTTATTGCATTATGGGCTGTTATTGCACATTATATCTCAATACTTATGGCTATTCTCTCTTATTTTACAAGGTTTACCATGAAGAGGGGGAATGCCGGCAGCTGGAATTCTGGCTGTAAAAGGAGAAAACATTGGAAACCTATTCTGTACTGCTCCAAAACTCCACGAAACCTGTTTTTGGAATCAACAAGAATTATTGAGCGAAAGAAATACATCAGGGGGCCCACACCCTGGCCAGGAGGGTGGGGGCGCGCCCACCCCTACTGGGCGTGCCCCCTGTCTCCTGGGCCCCCTGGTAATGGCCCCCCGGTGTCCATCTTCTGCTATATGAAGGATTTTACCCTGGAAAAAATCGTGGGAAAGCTTCCGGGACGAAACTCCGCCGCCACAAGGCGGAACCTTGGCGGAACCAGTCTAGAGCTCCGGCAGAGCTGTTCTGCCGGGGACACTTCCCTCCGGGAGGGGGAAATCATCACCATCGTCATCACCAACGATCCTCCGATTGGGACGGGGTCAATCTCCATCAACATCTTCACCAGCACCATCTCCTCTCAAAACCCTAGTTCATCTCTTGTATCCAATCTTGTATCAAAACCACAAATTGGTGCTTGTGGGTTGCTAGTAGTGTTGATTACTCCTTGTAGTTGATGCTAATTGGTTTACTTGGTGGAAGATCATATGTTCAGATCCTTAATGCATATTATTACCCCTCTGATTATGAATATGAATAAACTTTGTGAGTAGTTACGTTTGTTCCTGAGGACATGGGTGAAGTCTTGCTATTAGTAGTCATGTGAATTTGGTATTCGTTCAATAGTTTGATGAGATATATGTTGTCTTTTCCTATAGTGGTGTTATGTGAACGTCGACTACATGACACTTCACCATTATTTGGGCCTAGAGGAAGGCATTGGGAAGTAATAAGTAGATGATGGGTTGCTAGAGTGACAGAAGCTTAAACCCTAGTTTAAGCGTTGCTTCGTTAGGGGCTGATTTGGATCCATATGTTTAATGTTGTGATTAGGTTTACCTTAATACTTCTTTTGTAGTTGAGGACGCTTGCAATAGGGGTTAATCATAAGTGGGATGCTTGTCCAAGTAAGGGTAGTACCCAAGCACTGGTCCACCCACATATCAAATTATCAAAGTACAGAACGCGAATCATATGAACGTGATGAAAGCTAGCTTGACGATAATTCCCATGTGTCCTCGGGAGCTCTTTTCTCATTATAAGAAATTGTCCAGGCTTATCCTTTGCTACAAAAAGGATTGGGCCACCTTGCTGCAATTTATTTACTTTCATTGTTTGTTACTCGTTACAATTTATCTTATCACAAAACTATGTATTACCTACAATTTCAGTGCTTGCAGAGAAAACCTTACTGAAAACCGCTTATCATTTCCTTCTGCTCCTCGTGTGGTTCGACACTCTTACTTATCGAAAGGACTACGATAGATCCCCTACACTTGTGGGTCATCACTTGCCTCTTTTTTTCTTAAGGCATATTTGGTCGAAAGAAATCGACGATGTCCTAGGTACACATTCTTCTTGCATTTGTCCAAATATACTTTCAGTCTCATCTAAACAGTGCGTCCATGTGTTGTATCCCTTGTTTCTCTATCCTGAAAGCTTACTAAGAGCATGCCAATCTTTGATGGTTACGAAGAACAATGCTCGTAGGTCATATTCCTACTGTTTTTGCTCATCCCACACATGTACACCTTTTTTATTCCATGACTGTAAAAGTTCTACAACTAGTGGCCTTAGGTACACATCAATGTTGTTGCCGGGTTTCTTAGGGCCTTAGACGAGCACTGGCATCATGTTGAACTTCTGCTTCATGCACAACCAAGGAGGAAGGCTATAGATACATAGAGTCACGAGCCAGGTGCTATGATTGCTGCTCTGCTCCCCAAAAGGATTAATGCCATCTGCACTTAAACCAAACCATACATTCCTTGCATCATCTGCAAAGTCCCGCCACTTTCTCCTGATTTTTCTCCACTGCGACCCGTCTGTGGGTACTCTCAACTTCTCGTCTTTCTTACGGTCTTCTTTGTGCCATTTGGAAAAACTTGGCATGCTCTTTCTTTCTGAATACACGTTTCAAGGGGTCCTGGACTAAGGGGTCCTCGGACGGCCGGACTACGTAGCGTGGGCTGGACTATTGGGCTATGAATATACAAGAGAGAAGACGTCTTCCCGAGTTCGGATGGGACTCTCCTTTGCGTGGATGGCAAGCTTGGCATTCGGATATGTAGATTCCTTTCTCTGTAACCGACTTTGTACAATCCTAGCCCCTTCCGGTGTCTATATAAACCGGAGGGCTTAGTCCGTAGAGGCAATCATAATCGTATAAGCTAGACTTCTATGGTTTTAGCCATTACGATCTGATGGTAGATCAACTCTTGTAATACTCATATTCATCGAGATCAATCAAGCAGGAAGTAGGGTATTACCTCCATAGAGAGGGCCCGAACCTGGGTAAACATCATGTCCCGAGCCTCCTGTTACCATTGACCTTAGACGCACAGTTCGGGACCCCCTACCCGAGATCTGCCGGTTTTGACACCGACATTGGTTCTTTCATTGAGAGTTTCGTTGCGTCGTCACCAAAAGGTTTGATGGCTCTGACGATCATCTACAACAATGCAGTCCAGGGGGAGGTTTTCCTCCCCGGACAAATCTTCGTATTCGGCGGCTTCGCACTACGGGCCAACTCGCTTGGCCATCTAGAGCAGATCGACAGCTACGCCCCTGGCCATCAAGTCGGGTTTGGAAGCTTGAATTACGTGGTCGATATCCGCGGTGACTTGATCTTTGACGGATTCGAGCCCAAGGACGGCCGCTCCCTGCCACCATGATGAACATGACCTAAATCTGTCATCGGACTATGCTCAGGAGATAGCGCCTGTGACTGCTTTGGCCCTAGATCCGGAGCAGATTGCGCCATTCGAGGACGGGAAGCTCAACCCCGCCATGGAAGCTGCGGACTCAGCAGCATTGGAGCCGCACACAGATCCAACCTCGAGCGGGGCCCGTGTCACCGGAACCTCGGATTCGTCTCTGGCCATACGTTCCAAACCGCGTGCATCCGCGCCCATCGAACCTGATCAGGTGTTGATCATTGAGTTCAGCTCCGCGGACATCTTCCGGCACTCGCCTTTAGGCGATGTGCTAAACTCACTAAAAGCCCTCTCCTTATCAGGAGATTCTTAGCCGAACTATATCCGGTTTGAATTGGATGCTGACGGCGTGGTTTAGAGATGCGCTCAGGGATGTCTACGCGATGGAGCCAGTCGCTCCAAAGTTCAACCCATTGTCGTCCTGCCCGATCACCTTCGATCGCAGGGACCATCCGACCAGTCTCCGTCATGGCAGTTCATCCGCACTGGTCCTCGACCCAATCATTGATGGATTCCATCTTACACGAGTCCTCATGGACGGTGGCAGCAGCCTGAACCTGCTCTATCAGGACACAGTGCGTAAAATGGGTATTGATGCCTCGAGGATCAAGCCCACAAAAACCACCTTTAAAGGTGTCATTCCTGGTGTAGAGGCCCGCTGTACGGGCTCAATCACACTGGAAGTGGTCTTCGGATCCCCGGACAACTTCCGAAGTGAAGAGTTGATCTTCGATATCGTCCCCTTCCGCAGCGGCTATCACGCACTGCTCAGACAAACCGCATTCGGTCGATTCAATGTGGTACCACACTACGCTTATCTCAAGCTCAAGATGCCCGGACCACGCGGTGTCATAACAGTCAATGGAAACATGGAACGCTCTCTCCGTACCGAGGACCACACCGCTGCCCTCGTAGCAGAAGCACAGAGCAGCCTTTTCAGGCAGAACCTTAATTCAGCGGCCAAGCTCCCGGACACTGTCAAACGCGTCTGAACTACTCTGCAGCAGGACAGTCCAGCTCTTCAAGAGCTTGACTAGCAATTCGGCCTCCGTCCAAGTCCCGACCAAACGGCGTCATTTGTACCGCGTGTACATAACTACGCACTCAAAATACCATGGGCATAAACGGAGGCACAGCTACATCGCGGTCCATAATACGGCTCAATCACTCGTGGACCCACATACTTTCACTTTTTCTTTTCAGGTTTCTTTTTTTCTCCCCCAGGCCTTTCAAGGCGACCTGATTGTCGGACCTATCAAGGGACGGATACACCAAGACGCCAAGAAGCATTGACGTATAAGGTAATTTCCAGGTGGTCTTTTTAAATGATCGTTATGCCTGCTTTAAGGACCCGCACGCAGCTCTCCCTTGGTCGTGGCATGTTAAATAGCCCTTTTGCTTATCGCACTATTTGTACAAAATACGCTTCGATGTATTAATCAAACTACAATGGAAAATGGTTTGCGGCCCAATTTCTGTGGAATTAGCCTATTACTTCATTTTTCTTTTTCTTAATATTCTTATCAATTGCACCCGTACACTCTGGTACGTCTTAATTCGCCAGGGGCTTCACTACGCCCCATAATACGGCAGCAAAGTCCGAACACTTTTTTACAGTATAGTTCGGCACCGCGAACTTATAGCATTATATGCATCGGCTCCGAATCATGTCTTCGGTCAATAGTTGGATTGCCCAGCTCCTGTGCTTACTACCTTACGTTCCACTACATTGGCTAGGGTAGTAAAGGGAGAACTACTGCGATTGTGTCTTGGTTCATCCGGATGAGCACCTCAGTAGAGAAAGCCGAAAACTGACTGCCATGATGCGGCGTGAGTCGGTCAGCTGTTCGAGAGGTTACAAATCTTTAGTGATTTTTGCCGCATTATGCGATGAATCGGTTTTTATCCGATCAGGTGTTTACAGCACCCCAAGTTTGGACTTACGAACACTAGGGGCTGCGCCTAAATTTTTATTGTCAAACTCCTATGGCTAAGTGAGGGTGATAAGGCCACATAGTCCAATTGCCTAGTTCGTTGCACTAAACACCTCATTTAAGGACCAAAATTTGGATTAAAGAGTGTTTATATTCATCCCGAACACCCCTGTACTACCTATGTGGGGGCTGAAGCCGACGACTGGCCAACTCTCAGAATTAACTAAATGGCCGCACATGAGGTAAAATTTTAAATAACAGGCACTATATTACAATGGCACTGTTTCATAGTACATGATAGGATAACAAGAATGTATTCATGGAAATATAATATCCTTAGCACATTGCTCCGCCACAATGCGGGATCCCTCCAAGACATTGTCAAAATATAGCTCAGGTATGCGGTGCTCCTTGCCCGCGGGCGGTCCCTCGGTCCCAAGCTTCACTGCGTCCATCTTCACCCAATGCATCCTGACTCGAGGGAAGGCCATTCGCGCGCATTCGATGCAGACCGACCGCTTGATGGCATCAAGCCGAGGGCAGGCACTGACCAGCCGCTTCACGAGCCCGAAGTAGCTATTGGGTATGGCTTCGGCAGGCCATAGCCGGATTATTAAATCCTTCATGGCAAGTTCGGCCACCCTATGCAGTTCGACCAGCTATTTTAGCTGATCGCTAAACGGAACCGGATATTCTGTCGCAAGGTATTGCGGCCAGAACAGCTTCTCCGTAGAGCTCCCCTCTTCGGCTCGGAAGGACTTCGCAACATATGAAACGCTGCACGGCAGATCCGCAAAACCCCGTGGAGAACTCCAAATCCAGGTCAGTAAGAGGAACCTTTTCTTCACATATTTGCTCTGCATAATAAAGGCCTTACCCGTCGTGATTTTTCTGGCCACCTGGATTTCTTGGAGGGCGCCCTGGACTTCAACCCGGGCATTGTGTGCGCTTTGGTGGGCCTTGGGAAGTTTGGACTCTTGATCATCAAGGTTGCACTCCAAGGACTCGCACTTCTTAACGGCGTCCTAGAGCTCCTGCTGGACCTCACTGAACCTGGCCTCATGCTTTTCGTGGGTGGCTTGTTCCTTGGCCGCTCTCTCCTCGGCCTCGGCCAACGCCTTCATGAGGGCCTCCACCTCGGTCGCCGCTCCTGCAAATATCATGGCCCTTTAATCAGCAAAAATCATTCATCCTCACTGAACATACAGAAGGTCATTGCATACCTTGTTTATCCTCTAGCTGCTTTTTCACGCGGCCAAGATCTTCCTCGGCCCGCTCCAGACTCTGCTTCAGTCCGGAAACCTCAGCAGTATGAGAAGTTGCGGCTAGTAACGACGTCTTTGTGTTCACATTGACTCATCTGGTTAGTCTCCTGCGAAACTTGTTTGATCCTCTGTCTGACTTTTCTTTTTGAACACCGGACAGTGTCTCATGGTCTACTGTCTATACTGTGACATTCTTTATGCATAATTGCGTTGCTTACCTCAGAGCCTGTTAAAAGGCTGGTGCGGGCTTCGGTCAGTCCGCTCTTCATGGACTGAATCTTCTCAACCACCGTACCCTCCGGCGCCTCTGGATGGACAGAGGTCACCAGTGGAATAGGCGCACCTCCTTCCTTCGAAAGAGGTTGCTTGCCTGATTCCGGAGCCGTAGGGGTCTCCAGAATTGTATTCGGCAGGGGGCTGAACTGAATATGGCCCCCATCGCCAGTCTCCATGGGGATTCACTCTCCCATGTGTCCGGCGGCTGAGGTTTCACCCTTCGGTGCCGCCCTGGTGGCCTCTTGAGTCTCTCCCTGGCCTGGGATCCTTCGGGACAACACCTCGGTGTTATCCATGGCCTTGGGAGAGGAGGCTGCCGGAAGAGTCTCATTGTCCAGTTCCTCCAGGTCTAGCGAATCCCTCGAAGATGAGGATCACTCGAGGTCGGACCGAGCCGTACTGCAAATACATGATTCAACACGTTAATACTATGAAGTAGAGAGGCCGGATATATGAATGTGTCCGGGTTTTTTAGTGCTCACGATTTGGCCAGGGGCTTGTCCCTGGGGCGCCATTCCGAGTTGATGTCGATGGCCGTTGTGGAGTTGTCCGGGAGGGATGTTTCCCCTTCTTGGATGCCTCGGCCTCCACACGCGTGGAGGTCGTACTTTTATTTCTTCCCCCCTCAGGGGGGATGGCGCTCTTCTTCTTCCTCTTCCTCCTCTTCATCCTCGGTGGCGGAGGAGTGAGTCTCGGTGTCTTCGGACGTTATGTCTGAAGCACCCTTCCGACGGAGACCACCTCTAGTCCCCTTGGCCTTCTTCTTCGCCTTCTTCTCCGGCGCCTGATAGGGCACCGGAACCAGCATCTTCACCAAAAGCGGAGTTTCTGGGTCTTCGGGCAGTGGAGCCGAACAGTGAATCCACTTCGCCTTGTTTGTCCAGCCCTGAGAGAATATACACGGAAGCTTAGGCATCTTCCTCGAGTATGCAAGTAAAGGATACACCTTGAAAACATGAAAAAACTTACCGGACTAGCGGGATGGGCCAAGTCGTGCCCGCGGTCCTCGGTCATAACCGGCCACGTCTCGTTGGGCTTGAAAAGCACCTTCCGAAGAACTGCAGCAAGGTCTGGTGCTTGGCCGGGTCATACTCCCACAAATGGCAAGTCTGGCGTTGATACGGAAGGATCCGGCGAATAAGCATCACCTGGATCACGTTGACAAACTTGATGTTCTTGTCTGTCATGCTCTTGATGCGCGTCTGAAGCGCTGTCAGCTCGTCCGGTGAGGACCAGTCCAGGCCCTTCTTTGGCCAGGAGGTGAGCCGCATCGGGGCTCCGGACCGGAATTCGGGAGCCGCGGCCCAGGTGGTGCCGCGCGACTCTGTGATATAGAACCATGATTTCTGCCACCCTTTGATGGTCTCCACGAAGGAGCCTTCGGGCCATGTGACGTTGGGCATCTTGCTCACCATGGCGCCTCCGCACTCTGTGTGTTGGCCACTCACCACCTTCGGCTTCAAATTGAAAATCTTTAGCCATAATCCTGTGGGGTGGGATGCGGAGGAAGGCCTCACACACGACAATGAATGCCGAGATGTTGAGGATGGAGTTGGGGGCCAGATCATGGAAATCCATCCCATAGTAGAACATGAGTCCGCGGACGAACGGGTGGAGAGGAAATCGCAACGCGCAGACGAAGTGGGGGATAAATACAACCCTCTCATGGGGCTCCGGGGTGGGGACGATATGTCCCTTGGCAGGAAGCCAGTGGGCAATTTCCTTGGCCAAATATCCGGCCTCCCGGAGCTGGGTTATGTCCTTCTCCTTAACGGAGGAGGCCATCCACTTGCCCTGTGCTCCAGATCCGGACATGGTTGGAGTGCTTTCTTGGGGCAGAAAGGATGAGAGCTTGGGCGCTGGAGCTCGAGAATGGGGAAGTAGAGAAAGAGAAGGCGTGGGTGAAAAGGGGTGAATCCTTATCTCTTCATAAAGGCAGTGAATATCAAGCACATCCCCACTCGCCTTAAAACTCGCCTATTCCCCAAGGGCCGTGCAGACGGCACAGTTGGGTTATCCATGCCCGTATTGATTAGAATCCCGCAATAAGGGGACATGATCTATGCTTTGACAAGACATGCCAATGAAACCGCATCTCGAAATATGAAGCGGCGGGCTAAAAACGATTCGAATAATGGTCGGGCGGTGACGTCATGTCCCGCTATCAAAAGTTGTCAGCGGATTGGACTCGTGAAATATTATACTCTCTACGGTTGTGTGTGGAATTTGTTTTGCAGAGCCGGACACGTTTCTTGTGTTTGAAGAATATTTTGGAATATTCAGACGAGGAACCCGCCTTGCAATGCCGAAGACAATCTGCGCGCCGGACACCTCGTCATTAAAGCCTGGGTCAGGGGCTATTGAGGGAGTCCTGGATTAAGGGGTCCTCGGACGGCCGTACTACATAGTGTGGGCCGGAATGTTGGGCTATGAAGATACAAGACAGAAGACTTCTTCCCGTGTCCGGATGGGACTCTCCTTTGCGTGGATGGCAAGCTTGGCATTCGGATATGTAGATTCCTTTCTCTGTAACCGACTTTGTACAACCCTAGCCCCCTCCGGTGTCTATATAAACCGGAGGGCTTAGTCTGTAGAGGCAATCATAATCATATAGGCTAGACTTCTAGGGTTTTAGCCATTACGATCTCGTGGTAGATCAACTCTTGTAATACTCATATTCATCAAGATCAATAAAGCAGGAAGTAGGGTATTACCTCCATAGAGAGGGCCCGAACCTGGGTAAACATCGTGTCCCCTGCCTCCTGTTACCATCGACCTTAGACGCACAGTCCGGGACCCCCTGCCCAAGATCCGCCGGTTTTGACACCGACATATACCACATCACCTTAGCAGGAACCCTCTTCCTGGGGCGCTCGCCCTCAACATTACTAGGGTCTCGTCTGATCTTATACTGCAATTCCACATACCGGGCATGCGTTCAAATCCTCGTACTCACCGTGGTAGAGGATGCAGTCATTAGGGCATCCATGTATCTTCTGCACCTCCAATCCTAGAGGGCGGAGAACCTTCTTTGCTTCATATGTACTATCAGGCAATTCTTTATCCTTTGGAAGCTTCTTCTTCATAATTTTCAGTAGCTTCCCAAATCCGTTGTCAGATACACCATTGTCTGCCTTCCATTGCAGCAATTCCAGTGTGGTACCTAGCTTTGTGTTGCCATCTTCACAATTTGTGTACAACCATTTTTTTCTGATCATCTAACACGCGATCGAACTTCAACTTCTCCCTTTCACTTATGCATTCTCTATGTGCATCAACAATGACCTGGCGAATATAATCATCGGGCACGTCATCTAGTGTCTCTTGATCTTCAGCTTCCCCCGTTGCAGTATCACCGTATTCAGGGAACATAGGATCGTTATCATCATCCTCTTCTTCTTCGTTGTCTTCCATCATAACCCCTCTCTCTCCATGCTTGGTCCAAATATTATAGTGTGGCATGAAACCCGTCTCAAGCAGGTGCAAGTGAAGGGTTTTTGAGTTAGAGTAACCCTTCATATTCTCACAGACAAGGCATGGACAATACATAAAATCATTCTGCTTGTTTGCCTCAGCCACTTCGAGAAATTTATGCAGGCCCTCAATGTACTCGAAGGTGCGTCTGTCACGTACATCCATTGTCGCTTCATCTTCATGCATTATATAATTAAGTGTATCAAAAACCATTACGGAACATCATGAATAGAGAAGTGACCAAATTAATACAAGTTCATCATCACATTAAAACCAAAGTACAATAGTGATCAAATGTTATTACTGGAAAAATAAATACATAAAGTTCATACATAGTTCTCATAGAACAACATACAACTCTCTAGAGCATCTAACTAAAACATACATTGAAACTAACATAAAACTATGTATAATATTTAAATGCAACAACAAATGTGATCATAATCGCAACTAAGGTAACAATTGATCCAACATCATAATGATACCAAGCCTCATTAACAATGGCATATTTTCTAATCTTCACGCGCATTGCATCCATCTGGATCTTGTGATCATCGACGACATCGGCAACATGCAACTCCAATTTTATCTTCTCCTCTTCAATTCTTTTCAATTTTTCTTTCAAATATTTGTTTTCTTTTTCAACAAAATTTAACCTCCCGACAAGAGGCTCGGTTGGAATTTCCGGTTCACATACCTCCTAGATAAAAAACATCTATGTCATGTTGGTCGGCATAATTTTCATGAACATTAAATCAAACAAATAGTTATAAAAGATTATATACCACATCCGAATCATAGACCGGACGAGGGCCGACGGGGGCGGATACCAAAACCATGGCACTATATAATAACAAACAATAATAAAAGTAAGAAAATTATACAAGTAGCTATCTAAATCATACAAGTAAGAATTTTTTTTCTTTTTAAAAAGAAGATAAGAATAAGAGGCTCACCACGGTGGTGCCGCCGACGAGATCGGCGCGGGCGATCGACAGCGGTGAGGATGGAGAAGGGACGACATCGTACACATGTGCAAACTCTAAGAAGTTAATTTGAGCTCAGATTGTGCATGTAAATCAAAAGAACTCCCACATACACTCCTCCACTAAAACCCACAAACCACTCTACTTCTAGAGCATTTGAAATGAGCTAAAGGACCAGTGAGAGATGAAAGGATGAAGTTGCTAACTTTTTAGAACACTTGTGTAGTTGGTGCACCGCCAAACCTAGACAAATCTGGGGGAAAATGTAGCTTGAAGGTCGAGCTTGGAGAGGAGAAAGCTTAAGTGTGGCTCGGGAATTTCATTGAACACCTCATGTGCATAGTAGGTGAGAGTAGAGCAGCACACACCTCCCACACGCCAGCCGGCCAAAAAATAGAGTGAGCGGGTAGGGGAGAGCATATATATAGGCATCTCTTTAGTCCCGGTTGGTGGCTAGAACCGGGACAGAAGACTGGCCTTTAGTCCCGATTCGATCCACCAACCGGGATTAAAGGGGCCGCGCCAGGAGCGAGGCCCTTTAGTCCCGGTCCGTGTCTGGAATCGGGACTAAAGGGGTCACACGAACCGGGATCTATGGCCCCCGAGGCCCGGCCGGTGCCCTGGCCGCTCGAACCAGCACTAATGCACCCATTAGTCCCGGTTCGTAGCATGACCGGGACTAATGCTCTGATCTGGCCAGGACGAAAGCCATGTTTTCTACTAGTGTGCCTAAGTGCTTATTGAATGATATGGTTGCTTTGCAGGACATGTCTCAAAATTCACCATGTCATGAACTGGTAGCCAAAGATCTCCATGGAACTGGGTGGCATTTTAGAGAAAACGCAAAAGACTTTTGCATTTCATTGTATTGAAGAGAGTTTGGTACAATCCAAGTTACAAGGTCCTATTTTGTGGTGATTTACAGTTTGAGCATTCAGCTTGAGTACCCTTTAAACTTTCCGTCGTTGTGTTCTTACTTTTTTGGTGTAGCACTTCATGTCACAATTGAATGTTGATCTTTTACCACTATAGAAACTTGCAGGATATACTGATTCATTACTTCATGACTATGTGTGAGCTCTCTCTCTTTCTCGGGTTCTATCTCATGCCTTCCGGTGTCTTGTGTTTCAGATGCCCTAATCTCTTTGTATTTGAGTGTCATTTATTTAGCTCTTTTAAAATTTGTAGTGCAACTTCTTACATGCCATGTCTATGAGTTATACATGATAGCAAGAAAGCAAGTGGAATGGGTGCTTGCCAACCTGGCACCACCCAGCTTCCTCTCAAGAGGCGCCACATGGTGGCGCCCCAAACCCTAGTGATACATTATGGCTAGGGTATCTTTAACGCTGACCGTAAACGGACACTGCATCTGTCCGCGGATAGGGAGGGTCAGTCCATGGACATGGATGCGGGAGACGACCATCCAAATCTATCTGCATATATTCCAATATGGGTTTTAAAAAACCAAATGAATTGCATATAAATTGGAGCATATTCATTACATTTCGGATAATTTTCTTTGAAACAAAGGAGAGACCGAACCTAAACTTGGCCTACTTGGACGCCCATCGTCCATGTCCTTGTTGTTACCTTCTGGCGACCGCCTCCTCCATCTGTCGTCTTCATGAGCGTTGGGGATAAGGCCCGCGGAGTGAAGGTGCGGTCACCAGTGAGGAATAATAGAACATGGGAAATGGGCCTGCCCACTTGGGATTCAAGCCCGCACCGCCTCGCATGCCGTATTCATCTTCGTCGGAGACCATGACCTTGTCTGTCGGTTGTGTATCTGCCATCCATGATGGAAGTGGAGGGGTCGGCACGCTCGTCGTCCCATCGGTGTGGCCAATTGGCGTTCGACGACATGTAGGATGTGCAACTGGCGGCGTTCTCATTCGCGATCGCCTGCGCAACCAGTGCCGCCTACGCATCCGGCTGCGCCGCCTGTACGTTACCAGTGGCAGCTTGAGCACAGGAGCCCTCATAGAGCGCCTGCTACTCGGTGATAAAGTTGGGTCTCGCCGCGGCCATGGCCGCAACGGCTTTCTCGCTCGTGTGCTCACCATAGATCTGGCCCTCCGCGCAGCCGGTGCTGCTCGAGGAGGAACATGTTGTAGCATTGTTCCTCTTGCGCCAGCCGCAACAGCGACATAAGCACGAGCGCAGGCTACTACTTGGCCATGGCGGCGTTGAAGTGCGTATATGGCGGAGCGCTGGCCCTCCGCCAGCCGGTGCTGCTCGAGGAGGAACATGTTGTAGCATTGTTCCTCTTGCGCCAGCCGCAGCAGCGACATAAGCACGAGCGCAGGGTACTACTTGGCCATGGCGGCGTTGAAGTGCGTATATGTCTGCACCATCATGAAGCCGACGTGCACCGACGCGGGCTCCGGCACGGAGTTGTTGTCAGAGCTAGTCACCATCATGGGGTCGTCATTGGAGAACTCTAGAGAGCTAACCGGCATGTCGGCCTCTATCCGTCTGGTACGGCGACTCTGACAGGATGCCGCAAGGGCGGCCACCTCATGCTTCTACTGGGTCGAGAGGCTCTGCCACAATGCATTACCTCTCGTGGTCATGATGGATGTGGTGCACAAGAGGAAAATGTAGAGCGCGGTTGTAGTGTGCTGTGAGCCAGGTGCGTCCGCCTTTGAATAATGGATGCCGGTGAGGCCAAGCGTCTAGGTGCGTCAATGCGGGAGTCCGAGTTGGTTTCTTGGCCAGTGAGCCTGTTTAATGGCGGCAGACGGAGGGCAGGCATTGAACGGGCGTGGTAGAAATCCGTCTCGTCCCGTCCAGTAAACGTCTCTCCGGCATTGAGTAGGCGCGGACACCAGGGACGCGGCACGGGCGGCACTCGTGGCCTGTGAGCTGCTTCAACATCGACGCTAGTGAGAGGTCATGTCCGCTCTCGGCGGCCGTTAATGCAGAGCGGCCGCTCTAGAACGGCATGATTGCGGGCAGCTGGCTTCGGACGGCAAAGGGTGTGGGTGAGTGAGGGGATTTTGGAGCGCTCAGGGCAGTCAGAAGCGGGCGTAACAGTGGCTCGGATGCCCGTAAAGCCCATCCCTTTTTGTTTCCGATTTGCGAGCACAAGCACGTCGACCGATAGGCAGATCAATACAAAACTAGGTTGAATGGCAAAATGCATCTTGACTGAGCGGTCCAAATGATTGCGGACAGTTTAAGGATTGGCGTTGGAAATTCCTTACATCTAAATAAATGCAATATTCGGAGGCCACCTTCTCTCTCCACAGATTCCTCCCCCGCACCATCAATTCTCGTCCTCTTGTAACAAGCAGAGTCTCTCTCTTCCTTCCTTACAATGCGTTGTTCAAATTACTGAAAAAATAACGCGCTATAGCGCCGTTAATAGCACGCTATAGCATATAAAGAATTGCCTCGCTAAATAAATCAAAGTACAATTCAAGGGCCACACTATTTTTTGTAGTGCGTTATTCTTTTCATTGATTCAAATCCTCTCGGGTTCTCCCTTCCTCCCAACAATAGGCTCCTCCCGCCTCCAGAAAACTCCAAACTTGGAGAACAGCTTGCAATGCATAGTAGAGCGAGCCTGAGCACGTCCAGTGAATCGGACGAGCAAGTTTTGGAATAAAGTGCTTTCTTTATATCCAGTTGACGATATTCTGCTATCAAGTACTCCCTCCCTTTTAAAATAGATGACCTAACTTTGTACTAAAGTTAGTACAAAGTTGAGTCGTTTATTTTGGAACGGAGGGAGTAGTGCCAGTGCTTCCAGTGAGACACATGGTTTATAAAAGCAGGGCTGAAAAAGCATATTCTCTGAAAAAGTTGATGATATTCTGCTCTTATTTTTTGAATGAAAGTGCTGTTGGCTCCGATTTCCGTTAAGAAATCAAAAGGCTTTGGGAAGAGCACCTATGCGCTACTTTTGATAACAAGTGGCAATGCAACAACTGTTTATTAAGCAGCCAGGTCCTGAATACCCTTGCCAATTGTCTTGCGACAAGAGGAGGTTTCCTAAGCAAGTGTTCTAACCATCCCTTCACTCTTGGGTTTATCTCCAGTGCTTGGTATATTCTGCTACTTGCTACGGTATTGGCATGCCGCAAGAAATTGTTCATATCCTTTCCTTCCACTTCTTCCTTTATTTTCATCTAATGCATTTTGCATGCAGTGATTTTGGTAGAGAAACTGAGAGAAAACTGATTGTCCTGTGATTGTTGTGTCGTCTGGAGAAAAGATCGACTTCCTCTGGTTGTCATATTCAGGTACTTTCTCTACTTGTCACATTCAGGTACTTCCTCTAGTTGTCATATTTAGGCACTTCCTTTGTTTCTTGGCTGAAAGTAGCTTATTGTGAAACAAATCGTAGATATGATGTCGACAGCATTCTTCCTCCTTGCGCTTCTTCTCACGGCACTCATGGCCACGGCGAAGAGCCTCAACTTGAAGCCAGACTGCCAACCGAGTTGTGGCGGCGTCGACGTCCCCTACCCGTTTGGCATCGGCTCAGGCTGCTTCCGCCCGGGCTTCGAGATCAACTGCACCAACAACATGCCTGTTTTAGTGAACACCAGCCAGTCTATACAGGTGCTAAGCCTGGCCGTGACACCGCGCCCGGAGGCCCAGGTGATGCTGCGGGTGGCACACCAGTGCTACAACGGCACCGGTGAAGTCATGTACTACTACACAGGCGACGTGGACTTCAACTCGGCTGGTGTCTACCGCATCTCCAACACTCGGAACGAGCTCTTTGTCCTTGGCTGCAACACGGTCATCTATACCAACAGCGGGCAGAGAGCCCGCTCCAGATACACCTACTACACGGGATGTGTCGCCTATGCCAACGACGCCAAGAGCGCCCAGGACCAGGACGGTGAATGTACCGGGGTTGGCTGCTGCCATGTCGACATCCCGGCGGGCCTGACGGACAACACAATGCGGTTCACCAACGATGGTTATTGGAAGCACAATGGCCAGGAGTTCTGCCCCTGCGACTACGCTTTCATCGTGGAGAAAGGCAACTACACATTCCGCGCGGCCGACCTCAATATGGGGAGTGACAGGGAATTGCCGCTCCGGCTAGACTGGGCCATCCGTGGCAGCAGCGGCGGCAGTTCCGTGTCATGTGCCGAGGCGCCCAGCTTGCTGGAGTACACCTGCATCAGCATCCACAGCTTGTGCGTCAACTCCACCAATGGCCCCGGATATTTCTGCAACTGCACCCAAGGCTACGAGGGCAACCCGTATCTTCACAACGGATGCACAAGTAAGCTTTCTCTTTCTGTTTGTGGCCATGCTTCGACAGCAATTGCTTAATTCTGCTTTTGGGTGTAATAGAAACTATTTTTTGCGGGTTATTTTGGGTGTTATAACTAATTGTCACTACACCGACATAGCAACTGACTGAGAAACCAACTAGTAGTACTTAATACTTAATAGGTGTATCGGTTTTCGTGCAAATCAACCATTTGAAAGCTTAACCAAGATTATAAAATAAAATAAAAACATCTGCAATACCTAATAGATAGACTTTGAAACTACTTTTTTATGACGGATCAAACGATATAAATTTCAGATTATGAATATTGATATATTTTCTTAAAAACTCAGTCTAACATGCACTTGTTTGACTTAAAAAACAAATACACTTATATAAAGAAACGGAGGGAGTAGGCCTAACTGAGAAGTATATATAGTAGGGTACAGATTAATATAAAGGAGATACTTTTTTTCAATAGTTAAGGACCCTGATATTCACCACACATGTGGCAAAATGGACACCTGGCCACACGACTCGTCCAGTCGTACCCAGGAGCCAGCCCACACGGCCCTGTATGGGCGAACATTAAAACTGCTCACACGTCCATCTCCCCCCACAGGCCTTCTCCCTGTAAAAACAAAGCCCGGATTTTATTTTGCTTTCACAAATAAATCCCAGTTGTGTTGTGCTAGGGAAAAATGTCGTCATCTTTAAAAAGCAGAAAAAAATGCCATCATAAAAAAAATGCCCATGGCAGATTCATAGTAAAAATAAATTAACCATAGCAGATTCATAGTAAAAAAATATGTCATGGCAGATTCATAGTACATTTGTCATGACAATCAAAGGATAAATTTGCCATGGAAAACTTTAAGGAATAAATTTGCCATGTATGTGAAAATACATTTGCCGTTGAGAACATAGTAACGTTTGCAATGGCAAAATAAGTAAAAGGTGCTATGTCATTGAAAGTAAAAAAAATTCATGCCAAAGAAAAAGAAATTTATTGCCATGGAAAAAATGTGCAGTAAAACAATTGCCAAGGAAAAAAATGTAAATTTGCCATGCTACAAAAGTTGCCATGTATTTGAAAGTAAAATTTGTTGTGGAGAATATTGTAGAATTTGCCATGGAAAAATAAAGTAAAATTTTCCGCCTAATTTGAGGTAAAATTGCCATGAAAAAGTAGAAATTTGCCATGGCAAAAGTAGAAATTTGAGGTAAAATTTACCATGAATAAAAAGTAAAAAAATTCCATGGCAAAAGTAGAAATTTGACGTAAAATTTTCCATCTCATTTAAAATAAATTTTCCATGGCAAAAAAGGTATATATTTTGCCATGGAAAATGAAGTAAATTTGACATGCTAAAAAACTAAAAAGTATTTGAAAGTAAAATTTGTCGTGTAGGTGCAAAATCATGAGGCCATTCCCTACAAAAATGCCATGGAATGCATTCCAAAACATGGCAACTACTACGGAATTTTGCCATGGAAATTGCTCCAGAAATTTGCCATGAAAAAAATGCGGAGTAAAACATTTGCCATGAAAAATAAAGTAAATTTTCCATGCTACAAAACTAAAAATTGCCATATATTTGAAAGTAAAATTTCTGGTGTAGGTGCAAAATCATGAGGCCATTCCCTAACAAAATGCCATGGGATGCATTCCAAAACATGGCAACTGCTACAGAATTTTTCCACAGCAATTGCTCCAGAAATTTGCCATGAAAAAAAATCATAGCAATTCTGTCCATGCCAGCTACTCATATAAAAAAACTGCCATGGCACCTACTACAAAAATTTGCATGGCAATTGCTCTAGATTTTTTCCATGAAAATTACTCAAGAATTTTGCCATGGCAACTACGCATGAACACTTTCTAAAACTCAAATTCTGGCCAATACAAAAACATGTCTAAACTTGCCATGAACTACAGAACATTTTCATGACATCTCTTCCATGAATTAGAATTCATCTATAGGAAGTTTTTCTGCCATGACACCTATGCATACATCATATGAACTCGATGGGGAAAAAAGTTCGTCATGTTCTCTGCCAGGGAAAATAAAACATGACATTTTTGCCATGGAAAACTTTGAAAAAATCAGTCATAGGAATAATTTCTACTTGCCATGTGATCAAATACAGAAGATTACCATGCTATGTACACATAGTGCAAGAACTTTAAACAAATGAACACGGCAGGAACATGAAAAAAGAATTGCCATGAATAGTTTATAGCTAACAAGAAAACCTACTTGCAATTGCCATAATAGAAACATAGCTAAAAAAGTTTGTACTAATTAAACACAAACTAAAGTATTCAAGTAAAATTTCCCATGGTCGAAAACTAAATACAAAAGAATTTGCCATGGTTGATTTGCCGTCTGAATATTTATGAATTTGGCATGGTCAGTACAATATATTTGCCAAGTAAAATGCAATAAATTTGCCATGTGATATTTTATGAATTTTCCATGGTCAAAAAGAACAAAATTGCCATGGTCAATGCAACAAAAATGCCATGGCAAATGTTTAGAGAAAATGCAACAAAAAGTTTGACATCGTTATGAAAAAATAAACTTGCCATGGCATTAAAGTGAATTTTCCCTGGGACATCTAGTGAATTTTCCATGGCAAATTCACTAACAAATTTTTGACATCGTCGAGAAAAAAAAAGGAAAATTGCCATGGGCATTAAAATGATTTTGCCATGGCTAAATTAAAAAAAAGGTTTGCATCATCTTGAAAAAACCAAACTTGCCATGGGCATTAAAGTGAAATTGCCACGGGACATGTAGTAAATATGACGTGGTAAAATCGCTAAAAATAGTTTGATGTCGTCATGGAAAAAGAAACTTGTCAAGGTAAATTTGTCGTGGGACATCTAGTGAATTTGCCATGGCTAATTCACTAAAAAAATTGACATCGCCGAGAAAAAAAATTGCCATGGGCATTAAAGTGAATTTGTCATGGGACATAGAGTGAATTTGCAGCACATTCACTAACAAAATTTGCTATGGTAAACAAGTTCGACATTGCCCAAAAAAATTACCATGATTTTCCACAATTTGTGAGAAATTTTTCGTGGGTTTGAACAAACTTATAGTAAATTTTCCATGGCAAACACAAAACCCTCTTTCTAGTTTCATGGCAACACAAAATGGCAAAGAAGCTATACTTTAATATTGACACAGTTATCACTGAAAAATTGTTGTGCATCCTTGCGTGACAATATGAAGCAATACAATGAAAATTATGGAAGCAACAAAAGTGAGCAGGTGTGCTACCTGCAGGGGGTGGGGCCAACACGTTGTCTTGGGCAGTGCACCCCCGTAGTAGTTGACCTCAAGCACCCCGGCGGGAGGCGGGGGAGAGCTCGCATTCAGGACCACGTCAGGAGCAGCAGATGCGTGGCGGTGGTCGATGTCTACGCGCAGGCCTCCTCCTGCGACTCTCCTCCTCCATGGTGGTGGGTGTCGTTGCCGCGACGAGGATGCAGATGTCGCCGTGCGGCGACATGGGGATGTGACGCATGGAGGAAGAGCTTCAGGTGTGGCACGGGGGATATATACCGAAGTACTGAACAAAACAAGCAAAAAAAGGACTTGATCAAATCACTGGCTAGCTCCTCCGTTAACTGAACATGGCAATAATGAACCAAACATACAGAGCTAGACCTGATCAGTCACTCGCTAGCTGCTATGACAGTTAACTGAACATGGCAAGTACTGAACCAAAAAAAGATGAATTTGATCGATCAATCATATTTGGGAAATTTAATTATGCATGAATTTTTGCGTCAACCATGAATGTTGAGAAAAAGCTTGCCATTCTCTGGAACTTAAACTGAGCAAAAATTATGGCCGCTGTGGCCGCCTCCTCTCATGGCAAACTGTACGAATTTGGCATGGCAAAAAATGTTCTCCCTAAGCAAAAAAAAAAAATGGAAAAAATGGAGTGGGGCGCATATCTTTGTCATCACTGCATACTAGAAATGCACATGGCAACTACAGATTATCCTTACCAAAACTAAATTTACACGTTGAAACTGAAGTCAGATGATTGATCTAGCACCAAATCACCGCCCTGCTGCCTTGTGCACGAATACGGGGAAATCAAAAACATGGGTAAGAAAGGGGAGAATGATACCTTGACTTCAGTTCCATGGTGCCGGAGGAGCACGGAGCATACGAGCGGTCTCCTGACGGCTTTGTCGTCACAGCCGACCAGCGGCCTCCGGCTCCTGCATCATCAGAGCTGACGTTTGAAGATGACCGCCTCCTGCTTCGCCCACACCGCGGTGGCCGCCTCCTTGCACCTGATCCCCTCATGTCGTAGCGACATGTCTAGTCGAAGCCGTGCCCGCCACCAGCGGCGGTCGGGGCCCCGACACAAAGAGAGGTAGCTATGGCCGCGGTGGCCGCCTACTCTCACCTGATTCTGGGGGACAGACGACGCGGTCTCCTCACGTCGCATCAGCACCGCTCTTCGAAGCCATGCGCGCCGCCAGCATGGTCGTGCCCTTGACCCGGACGCATATGGTGTTGATGTATAAATGTATTGTCTAGTCTATTTCATTAGATCGGTCTTTTAGTTGCATTGGCTAAAGCATGCACTTCTATATGGTATCAGAGCCAATAGGTCTTGAGAGCATGAATTTGGTCTGAGGCAGCCACACGTGAGGGGGAGTGTTGACGTATAAATGTATTGTCTAGTCTCTTTCATCAGATCGGTCTTTTGGTTGCATTGACTAGAGCATGCACTTCTACATATGAAGGTAGCCATGGTCGCGCCGGAGTGCCGCAGCAGTGGCCGCGTGCAGCAGGATGGTCTCGCTGCCGAATTTGGAGATGGGGCATGCCGAGCTCGTGGGAGGAGGTAGGCAGGCTCGTGGTGGCCGTGTCAAGCAGAAGGACCATCGTCGCTGCCGCCCCCTTCCCCCGCGTTCCCGCCATGGTAGCCATTGCCACGTCGGTTCCTCATGCCATGGAATCGCCGCTTCTTGAACTTGCCGGCGCGAGATCCCATGCGACGACGGTCAATCCCCACTGTCACCTTTGAATTCACTCGGGGAAAAAAAGAGGAGGGGGGTTTAGATGAGTGGGGAAGAGAGAGCCTGAGTTGATGAGGTGGGTGGGGGTTCCTTCGTTCGCAGCTTGCTCGGCCCGAACGCTCCAGAAAAATGACATGGCAACTACGGTCACTTCAAGATGCGTGCATCTCATCAAATGGCGAAAATTGTATGCCACACGTGTGATACGTATTATTTAAAATAATTAATTACTCTCTCTGTTTATTTATATAAGATATATAAGCCAGTTCAGACAGTGCTCTAAACAGTTCAAAACCAGCCGTCTACGAACGAAGGGAGTACGTGTTTTCCTAAGAGTGTGTAGCCAATACAATATTTCCTAACTTTGGCCGTCGAACGCTCTGGCCTCCCTGCGCAGCCCCAGCTTCTCTCAATTGCCTTCGTTTTTTAATGGTAATTATTTATCACATTGATTGACATGATTTTATCACCTTTTTTGTGATGTTCCTTCCTATAACTCCAGACACTTCTGAAAATCACATCATGGGGAAAACGGAAAAAAAAAGTGCATGAACGTTGTAAAAACCACAAAGCCTATTGTGTAGGCATAAAATAAAGCATAAAATTATCATATAATTTGGACTCATGACCGGCATAGAAAGATCACCTATCGACACAAACACACACACAGAGAGAGAGAGAGAGAGAGTAGGAGTAGCATCCTTTAAACGAGTAAATTCCATACACCCGCAGCCCAAGGCCTCACCAGCCAAGATGGGCAACTCCAACACGAATCACCAAATGGTCGGCACCAAATATCCATGGGCAAGTAAATTTTCACGGACACGTCCAGATATGTCCGTGGACAGCGGATGGGGAGCTTGCTATCCAACCGGAGCCATCAAATATATTGATTTCAATTCATTTCTAGATTAATATTTACATAGCAAAGAGAACCATAAAACAACTTTAATAAATATTAAAAAGAACCTTAAAACAATGGTACAGCCTTGTTGTCCTTGGCGCCCGATGCGAATGAGGTGGCAGTAACGGCGGATGCCTCTTTGGCATCGTCACCGTGTTTCTCTCGCACGTCATCGTCCTCCACCTCTAGCCTCTCGAAGAGTCGGCTGCCCTTCGCCTCATTGACGCGGAGTTCCCAACATTAGCGATGGATGGTTCGAGCACTATGCACGGAGTCGAGCATGGCCCGGTTCGCCTCTGGTTGGTTCGACGCAACCTTTGCCACCACATCTTTGAACCCACGCTCCACCTCCAGTTGGTCCCCTGCCGGTCAGTGCTCCTCCAGGAGCTAGAGGTTGTAGTGTTGCTCCACCAGCAGCTTGTTGAACATGGACACTGGCGCCTGATCCTCCTCCTCCGCCTCTGCCAACAACCAATTGTAATGTTGCCTCGCCTGCACCATGCTGAACCAGCTCACCGGTGGCTCCTCCATCAGCGTGGGGGCATGCTCCTCCATGGCGATCTTACCATTGCCAAGGGGTTGCCCTCCTCGTCCTCCTCCATGCCCTCCTCCGAGCACTCCTTAGAGCTTGGAGGTAGTCCGTCATCAATGCGGGTCTGGCGTGGGGCATCCGAGTCATGGACCTCCACTATGATTTGGGCGCAGTGCGCCGGTGTGAGGCTCATGTACACACATAGCAAAGGACCAGGCCACGTCAATGGCGGACGAGGATGCAAAGGGTGGTTGTCCGGTGTCTCCGACGGGTGCGACAAGGGCTCGGAGCGGTAGGGTTTTGGGGCATGGTCGGCCAGCTAAAATAGATGGGGTAGATGGAGCGGCGGTTTGAATGTGGTGCATCGGAGTAGGCTTCTCAAATAATTTGCCTCCTTGGTGTGAATGCTTGGTCAACCAACATGGATGCGGGTAGGCTTCCATCCCATTCGGTCACGTGCGGTGTGACTGACACGAATGCGAAAACGACAGCGAGCATACACGGTGGGGGAGGCGCAAGAGGAGGGGGTCTGCAGTGGGTCCGTGTTGTCGGAGCCCCCAGTTTGGTGCCGGTATGGGGAACTTCGGACGTCTGGACTGGTCCGGACAAATTTGGTGACCAGCGTTGGTTAACCTAAAGTGTGCAGACATTTGAGGGCGATTTGGTGATTCGTTTTGGAGTTGTCGTGGCCCCTTATTTTACATGCTATAGGCGCTCTTTCGAAACTACCTTCGGTCCACAAATGATGTTTAGGCTATGCCTATAGTCAAACTTTTTCAACTTTAACTATGAATGTTTTCTGATCTTTTTTTAGTTGTATGAATCTTGTAAGGGAACCGCTAGGCATCAGGCTATTGAATTATTGTGATGGAAAGGAAATCGACGGACGAGGACTTGTCCAACGAGTAGAAGGGATCGAACGTCCGACTAAGAGTGTTTCCCAACAATTTGTGGGTTATATAAAACAAGTGGTATCATTAAATTCACCTTTAATAACACTTCCAAACGTTATCACTCTGTTGTACTCACTGGTATCATTAGATTGTGGAGTGGATAGACTGCTATGTATATAATGTGATTGTATTTAATTGCCGAACTTAGAAGGTTTCCTTGCTTTTAAACACCGGAAAGCTAGTATTGTGAGGCGCTCAAATGAAAATTCAAGGGCTTGCATAAACCCGGGAGTATGCCTCCCACGCGTTCAGAGCAATGAGAATGCTTAAAACAGATTTGTTATCTATCTACTTGTTGTGGAATAACTTATAGTTGATTCATTGAAATGTTGTAGATATAAACGAATGTGCACGTCTAGGGGAATTTCAGTGTCATGGTGTATGCCACGACACTGAGGGTTCATACGATTGCAAATGTCGTCCAGGCTACGAGAGTAAAGGTGATCCAAAGGAAGAACCATGCAATCCAAAATACCCACGCCATGAAAGAATTGCTCTAGGTATGCATATTGATTTTATGTTAGTACTGTTTCTAGGTATACCTGATTGATCATATGACAAGGTGAAACCTGGTTTGTTGTTAATTAATGTTGAATTCCTAACTCTATAAAACTCACATGGACATGTGCCAACTGCTGATATCATCCCCAGATGGAATGAAACAAAAGATATACCATAAAGTAATTTTACAGCTATTTTTCGTATGCAGTATGCACACACATTATTATCTGCAAGTGATTATATAGATAAACATGTGTGGCTTAACCTATATTTTTCTATATAGTAAAAATCGGAGATAATAAAACATTGTTACAGTAACTGTACGTGATCTATTGCAGGCACTGGCCTAGGTGTGTTCTTCTTGGTTGTTGTGCTACTCTTGGCATTCATAATTCATCAAAAGAGAAAACTTGCTGAACATTTTGAAATGAATGGGGGTAACATACTTAAAAAGGTCATAGGTCTGACCATTTTTACAGAGAAGGACCTAAATAAGATCACAAAGAATAATTCAGAGAGTCTGGGTAATGGATTCTTTGGTAAAGTGTACAAAGGAACTCTACCTGATGAAACAGTGGTGGCAGTTAAATCTTTTATCAAGGTAGATGAAGAGAGAATTGAGGAATTTACAGAGGAAGTGATGATCCAATTGAAAATGAACCACCCTAACGTTCTCAAGCTCATGGGGGTTTGCCTCCAGTTGGATGTTCCAATGTTGGTGTATGAGTTTGCTGCCAACGGGAGCCTTAGAGACATTCTCAAGAGCAACAAAAGACAAAAACTATCGGCAGAGTTACGATTGGACATTGCAATTGGGTCTGCGAAAGGATTAAGCTATATGCACTCTGGAGATATACGACATGGTGATGTGAAACCAGACAACATACTTCTCAATGAAGAGTTAATACCAAAGTTGTCGGATTTTGGGCTATCTAAACTGCTTAAACTAGGGGAGAAAATTGCCAAGAAGGTGATCGGGTGTGAGGGTTACATGGACCCAGTGTTCAGGAACACGGGTCTATTAACACCAAAGAGTGATGTTTACAGTTTTGGAGTTGTTCTCCTGGAACTCATATCTAGGAAACAAATAGTATATGGTCAAAGTGGTAGCCTCGTCATCGAGTTCCGCCATATCTTTGAGACAGAAAAGAGTGGAAGGTCAATGTTTGATGAAGAGATTGCCGCGGAAGAAGATATATTGATCCTGGAAGAAATTGGCAAGCTAGCAATGAAGTGTCTAAAAGAGCATCAAGATGGCCGGCCTGATATGTCAGAAGTAGCAGAGCAACTTGTCAAGCTTAGAAAGAGTACTGTAGATGCTTCTGCTAACAAGGCGACAACACTAAGATGATCTGAGCTACTGATGCCACATAGTTCGTGACACCCAGTCCAATCTAAGAGATTTCTAAGCTAATCCATAGTCAACCAATGCACCAGGCTGCTGTAAGAAGGTGAATTTTATTAGATTGTATCTTTTTTTTTTGAATTGTTTGGATTGCTTACCACATATGTCACGTGGTTTGCATTGAAACGGACAATATTATCGTAGTGTTTGTTTGATACTCTGTGTAAGCCTCTACTACACGTGCATTGTGTCATTCGAGAAAAGCTTTGCTATTCTAGACAGAATAACACATCGTCGCCTTAAAGATGACTTAGTGGAGGAGATTTGGCAAGAATTCTGTGGCAATCAAGCTAGGCATTTATTTGTTTGTATTCCATGTATGTATTTTCATACTTCTTGATTGCTGCCTTATGTTTCTATTTATGTAAGAAAGTAAGCAAGCTGTTCTTATCTGTTACCCCATGTTCATATGCTTAGGACTATAACATGCTTACAATTGCTTTGACATGTTTCTTGCCTCCATGTATCTTGTTGTGCCAAATTGAGGTATCGTAGTTAATTATATAACTAAATCAATAAATTGAGGTGTGTCAAGAAGTTGAGCAGCCTGCGGCAGCAAGAGTTTGAAACAAATCACGAGGGATGGATATCCTTTCCAGGAATCACGAGGAAGGGGTCGCGCCACGGGAAAGGACGGGCAGCGGCAGTGCTAACAGATAGAGGTGCGCAGCGGAGGATGTGCGGCCGACGAGTGGAGGTTGTCAGAGTGACCACTGGCAAAGGTGCCATCATACGGGAACGAGAGGGAGGAGAGTGTGTGGATCGCGCACTCACGCAAGCTGAAAAGTTCTGCTGACATGCCAATTTTCATGCGGGGTTGTGTTAGAAACCCGTGGGAATGGGGATATCGGATGGTTCTTGAGGACCTACCCGTTTTGAAGGTTGTGGTAGGATCTTTTTTTTCTTTTTTTTCCGAAAAGGGGGACTCTCCGGCCTCTGCATCAGAACGATGCATGCGGTCACCTTTATAAAAAAAACAAATAGGTTCAACAAGGTCTTAAAGTCCGAAACAAAAATAACGGCAAGTTCATAAAGAGCCACAATGCCAAAAACACAAAAGCCAAAAGGTCACAACCGGCTGCCATAATAAAGATAGGAAAACTAATTGCCTATCCTATTACATGGCCGCCATCCAAACCGGTTAAAGATATCCTTGCTACCATCTCCCACCGGATAGATCCAGTAACCAAACGCTCCCTGGCCTCCGTCGGAGTGAGTAGCGACCACATACGGATCAGCGCAGTGGCTCGGAAGATAACCTGCAAAAAATGAATAGTTGTTGTTCTGTTAAAAACCAAATCATTTCTGCAGTTCCAAATTGCCCACAATAAAGCACATACTCCTACGCGAATGTGTCTAGCTGTTTCAGACTCTATCCCAATAAGTCACGTTCCAAATAACATACTGACAGAATTCAGAGGAGTAATGTTAAAGGCAATATGCACCGTCTGCCACAAAACTTTGGCCAACCGGCAATCAAGAAACATGTGTTTGATTGTTTCATCCCGATCACAAAAACTACACCTAGTAGATCCTGTCCAGTTGCGCTTTATCAAGTTATCCTTTGTTAATATGACATGTTTATGTACAAACCACATAAACACTTTAATTTTTAAAGGAACTTTGACTTTCCAAACGTATTGGGAACTAGGAATGGCGCTAGAGTTGATAACATCGAGATACATCGACTTAACTGTGAACTCTCCAGACCTAGTGAGCTTCCGGCGCAACTGATCGGGCTATTGAGATAGCTGAACCTCCATCAGTCTACTCACATAATGAAGCCATGTTTCCCAATGGTTGCCGCCAAGCGTCCTCCTAAAATGAATATTAAGAGGATGGACTGAAGTATCGTTGCAACATAAGCATTACGTCGTTGAACAATACTATACAGCGACGGGTACTGAAGCGCCAGAGGCGTCTCTCCAAGCCAGGTATCCTCCCAGAAACGCGTGGTAGTGCCATTACCGATTATAAACTTTGTCCTATTGAAGAAGGCTGATTTGAATCTCATGAGCCCCTTCCAAAAAGGCGAGTCCGTCGGTCTCACTGTCACCCGGGACAAAGTTTTTGACTGCAGATACTTACTACGGAGAATTTACGCCCACGTGGCACCAGTCTCAACCGATAACTAATACAACCACTTGCTGAGAAGACATCTGTTCTTGACTTCAAGATTTTCAATGCCAAGACCCACTTGGTCTTTTGGTCGATAAATGATATCCCATTTGGCGAGTCTGTATTTTCTTTTTAGTTCATCGCTCTGCCAGAAGAATCGGGATCGATAGAAGTCCAGCCTTTTCCTAACACCAACTGGGACTTCGAAGAAAGACAAGAGAAACATAGGCATACTCGTGAGCACCGAGTTAATAAGAATTAATCAGCCTCCGTATGACATGAGCTTGCCCTTCCAGCAACTCAGTTTCTTCTCAAACCGATCCTCGATACACTTCCATTTCCTGTTTCTCAGCTTACGATGGTGAATGGGTATACCTAAGTACGTGAAAGGTAAAGTCACCAATTCGCATCCAAAAAATTGCCTATAAGCCTCTTGTTCCTCATTGGCTCTACCAAAACAGAACAACTCGCTTTTATGAAAGTTAATCTTCAACCCGGTCAATTGTTCAAATAAGCATAACACCAGCTTCATATTTCTCGCTTTTGCCAAGTTGTGCTCCATAAAGATGATCATATCATCAGCGTACTGTAGGATAGACACACCTCCATCAACTAGATGAGCCACCAAGCCACCCACCTGACCAGCCTCCTTTCCTCTTCCTATCAGAACTGCCAACATATCAACCACAATGTTGAATAAAATAGGAGACATTGGATCACCTTGTCTCAGGCCCTTATGTGTCTTGAAATAATGACCTATGTCGTCATTCACTTTAATTCCAACACTCCATTTTTGCGTGAAAGATTCTACCTGGCGTCTCCAGGCTTCATCAAAACCCTTCATACGCAAGGCCTGTTGTAGGAAAGGCCATTTGACTTTATCGTACGCTTTCTCGAAATCCACCTTGAAAACAACTCAATCTAGTTTTTTCGTGTGAATCTCGTGGAGCGTTTCATGAAGGACCACAACCCCTTCTAGGATGTTTCTGTCCAGCATGAAAGCAGTTTGGGAATGCTACACCATAGAATGCGCAATCTGCGTGAGCCTATTAGTCCCAACCTTGGTAAATATTATGAAACTAACATTAAGAAAATAGATGTGCCTGAATTGCTCAATTCTCACAGCCTTTGTTTTCTTAGGAAGCAAGGTTATCGTTCCAAAATTCAGTTGAAATAGCTGAAGTTGTCCAGAGAATAAATCATGGAACATCGGTAACAAATCCCCTTAATGATATGCCAGCATTTTTTATAGAACTCCGCCGGAAAACCATCCGGGCCCGGAGCCTTATTATTTTTCATCTGTGAAATGGCCTCAAACACCTCTTTCTCGGAAAAAGGGGCAGTTAAAATATCATTCTCATCAGCAGCAAGTTGAGGAACATCCTCAATCCTAGACTCATCCAGAGACACATAGTTATCCTCTGGAGGCCCAAACAACTGCTTGTAGTATTCGGTTATGTATAATTTTAGGTTCTCCTGTCCTAAAATCGTTCCTTCATCTTGTTCAAGCTGAAAGATCCTCTTCTTTCTATGCTTGCCATTGGCGATCATGTGAAAGAATTGAGTGTTCACGTCCCCCTGGACAACCCGGCCAACCTTGGCCCGCAGCGCCCACTTTAATTCCTCTTCACGGAGAAGCTCTTTCAATCTCATCTCCGCCTCAAGCTTAGCATGAAACTCCGAGGCCGACAGAACCGCGGATTCAGCTTTTACATCTAGGGACTGGATAAGGCTAAGAAGCCTTTCCTTTTCGTCCTTATAAATCCCACTAATATGCTTAGCCCACCCACGTAGGAAACTTCTCAAGTGCCTGATCTTATTCTGCCAACGCTCTAGCGCAATCCTGCCTCCTACATCCTTAGCCCATTCCCTGGCTACGAGATCTAAGAAGCCTTCTCGTTCAAACCAAGCCAGTTTGAACAAAAACGAGTTTTTGTTTCCCAAGTGGGTTGCCTCACCAGAGTCCACAAATAAAGGCGTATGGTCAGAAATACCACGGGAAAGTGCCTGAACCGTTACGAAGGGAAACTTATGTTCCCATTCGACGCTAGCTAGGACTCGATCCAGCTTTTCAAACGTCGGATTTGGCAACACGTTGGCCCAGGTGAATTTTCTACCCGAAAGCTCTATCTCTCTCAGATCCAAGATTTCAATAATGGTATTAAACATAAACGACCACCTCCCGTCGAAATTATCATTGTTATTTTCCTCACGCCTTCTAATAATGTTGAAATCACCCCAACCAGGATTGGTAGTTGTTCAGAGCCGCAAATCCGAACAAGATCAGCCAAGAACTCAGGTTTGAGTTCGGGCTGCGCGACACCATATACCGCCACCAGAGCCCAATTAAACCCATCGGCCTTCGACCGCACCCGAAACTTAACTGTGAATTCTCCCATCACCACACTTCGGACTTCGAGCGAATCGCATCTAACTCCGAGTAAGATCCCACCCGATCGTCCTCTCGGAGACAGACAATGCCAATCAACATTAATACCTCCCGACAAAGTATTGAGAAACTGTGCCAAGAAATTATCTCTACCAGTTTCCGACAAAGCAATAAAATCTAGCCTATGCTCGATAGACGCCTCTGCAAGAAACCTTCTTTTAGCCAAGTCTTTCAGACCTCTGCTATTCCAAAAGATTCCTTTCATATTTCGTCATGAAACTTTTTAGCAGTACGGATCCTAGCACTCCTCGCAGTACGCACCGCTGAAGCCGGGTAAATCTTCCGCTTCCACTTCCGTTTAGGTTTGTTCTGATCCTCCAGCCGGTCCTCACAACCAGGCTCTGTGGACCTAACCACTACAGCCTCAGAGGTGTCATCCTCCTCCTCAGACTCGGGGAAGGATGGTGCAAGATCCGCACAAAAATTATCGAGCACCCTGACCCCCAAAGCATCAATATCAGAATCAGTCATGGGTTTAACCGCTGCTAAGTTTCTAATCATTTCTAAAGCACGCTCCACCTCCAATCCAGGATATCATTAACGGAATTTGGAATTTCACTATCATTGCTACCTAGTGAAACTCCTAATTGGTTTGCATTATTAATAATCTCATCATTAGAAAAATGCAAAATGGAATTAGAGGTATTGACTGATATACCAGTAGTGACATCAACGTCACGAAGCTTGGCCTCCCTCATGGCGCACCCCTGTTGTATATCATCAACCTCCGGACGATCCTGGAGACGGCAGCTCATCCGTCGCCCTGCAAAGATCGGATCCGGAATCCCTGCAAACGTAATAACCGCCTCCCGATTGACCCTGCTCGGAGTGGGGCCTCCTGCCTCACCCCCAACACCCATCAGGTCAGCCTCCGTCGACGAAACAGCAGGAGCGCCCGAAAGCGGCGGCAATGAACTCCAAGGCGCACTGTGGCAGAGAGGCGAAGGCGTACCGGGAGAGGGAAGTGCATGGGCTGCCTGCCCGTACTCCCCACCCATCCCGGCCATCTGGCAAGCGGGACTCGCCGGCGCCACAAGAGGTGCAGCCATCGTAGGCGTCCCAAGGGACATTTCCACCAGAGACCGTATAGCCCAGTTCCATTATCATTTGAAATGTAAAGTACAAAAGTAACTTGGGGCATTTCGTCTTTAGTTTATGCCATATCCGATCCCCTGATTGTCTCATGTCTCTCAAACAAACAGATATACACCACTCTTTTATTGTGTCAACAATCAACACACGCTTTAGCTACTCTTCAATTGTTTGAAAAAATATTTACGGCCAGTCAATTTTATTTTCTCCAAACGCTTGATGCACGTCGCGAGCACTATAGCGTGCATGCAAGCTTGCGTAATTAGCGTGAATATTAATCACTGGAGGATGGCTGGGTCGTGTTAATTAGTTTAAATTTGAAGAAAAAAATTATGGTGCTTTTGTTATAGTTTGACAGTTGTGAGAAAAACAAAAAATCGATTCATACTAACTTTTTTTCTTTTTATGTGTGTTTGTCTTGTTTTTTCTTTCTTTCTTTTTTCTTGAGTCCGACATGTTACTTGTATATGTATATAGCTGGGTGCATGTTAGTATATATGTATGGATAATACAATATGTGTGTAAATTACATTGGAGTGTGAAATTTACACTATTATATATTTATTATTGTATTTATAAAAAAAGTGCCTTTTTAATACCATAGATGCATGCTGGATAGCGGTCGATGGGTGGAGTAATAGTAGTAGATGCAGGTAGGAGTCGTTCTACTTGTCTCGGACGTGATGTTTATATACATGATCATTGTCTTGAATAACGTCATAACTATGCGCCCACTAAGATGCTTAGCCCACCCACGTAGGAAACTTCTCAAGTGCCTGATCTTATTCTGCCAACGCTCTAGCGCAATCCTGCCTCCTACATCCTTAGCCCATTCCTTGGCTACGAGATCTAAGAAGCCTTCTCGTTCAAACCAAGCCAGTTTGAACGAAAACGAGTTTTTATTTCCCAAGTGGGTTGCCTCACCAGAGTCCATAAATAAAGGCGTATGGTCAGAAATACCACGGGAAAGTGCCTGGACCGTTACGAAGGGAAACTTATGTTCCCATTCGACGCTAGCTAGGACTCGATCCAGCTTTTCAAACGTCGGATTTGGCAACATGTTGGCCCAGGTGAATTTTCTACCCCGAAAGCTCTATCTCTCTCAGATCCAAACTTTCAATAATGGTATTCAACACAAACGACCACCTCTCCTCGAAATTATCATTGTTCTTTTCATCACGCCTTCTAATAATGTTGAAATCACCCCAACCAGGATTGGTAGTTGTTCAGAGCCGCAAATCCGAACAAGATCAGCCAAGAACTCAGGTTTGAATTCGGGCTGCGCGACACCATATACCGCCACCAGAGCCCAATTAAACCCATCGGCCTTCGACCGCACCCGAAACTTAACTGCGAAGTCTCCCATCACCACACTTCGGACTTCGAGCGAATCGCATCTAACTCCGAGTAAGATCCCACACGATCGTCCTCTCGGAAGCAGACAATGCCAATCAAAATTAATACCTCCCGACAAAGTATTGAAAAACTGTGCTGAGAAATTATCTCTACCAGTTTCCGACAAAGCAATAAAATCTAGCCTATGCTCGATAGACGCCTCTGTAAGAAACCTTCTTTTAGCCAAGTCTTTCAGACCTCTGCTATTCTAAAAGATTCCTTTCAAATTTCAACATGAAATTTTTTAGCAGTACGGATCCTAGCACTCCTACGCAGTACGCACCGCTGAAGCCGGGTAAATATTCCGCTTCCACTTTCGTTTAGGTTTGTTCTGATCCTCCAGCCGGTCCTCACAACCAGGCTCTGTGGACCTAACCGCTACAGCCTCAGAGGTGTCATCCTCCTCCTCAGACTCAAGGAGGGATGGTGCAAGACCCGCACAAAAATTATCGAGCACCCTGACCCCCAAAGCATCAATATCAGAATCAGTCATGGGTTTAACCGCTGCTAAGTTTCTAATCATTTCGAAAGCACGCTCCGCCTCCAAATCCAGGATATCATTAACGGAATTTGAAATTTCACTATCATTGCTACCTAGTGAAACTCCTAATTGGTTTGCATTATTAAAAATCTCATCATTAGAAAAATGCAAAATGGAATTAGAGGTATTGACTGATATACCAGTAGTGACCTCAACGTCACGAAGCTTGGCCTCCCTCATGACGCACCCCTGTTGTATATCATCAACCTCCGGACGATCCTGGAGACGGCAGCTCATCCGTCGCCCTGCAGAGATCGGATCCGGAATCCCTGCAAACGCAATAACCGCCTCCCGAGTGACCCTGCTCGGAGTGGGGCCTCCTGCCTCACCCCCAACACCCATCAGGTCAGCCTCCGTCGATGAAACAGCAGGAGCGCCCGAAAGCGGCGGCGATGAACTCCAAGGCGCACTGTGGCAGAGAGGCGAAGGCGTACCGGGGGAGGGAAGTGCATGGGCTGCCTGCCCGTACTCCCCACCCATCCCGGCCATCTGGCAAGCGGGACTCGCCGGCGCCACAAGAGGTGCGGCCATCGTAGGCGTCCCAAGGGACATTTCCACCAGAGACCGTATAGCCCAGTTCCATTATCATTTGAAATGTAAAAGTACAAAAGTAACTCGGGGCATTTCGTCTTTAGTTTATGCCATATCCGATCCCCTGATTGTCTCATGTCTCTCAAACAAACAGATATACACCACTCTTTTATTGTGTCAACAATCAACACACGCTTTAGCTACTCTTCAATTGTCTGAAAAAATATTTACGGCCTGTCAATTTTATTTTCTACAAACGCTTGATGCACGTCACGAGCACTATAGCGTGCATGCAAGCTTGCGTAATTAGCGTGAATATTAATCACTGGAGGATGGCTGGGTCGTGTTAATTAGTTTAAATTTGAAGAAAAAATTTATGGTGCTTTTGCTATAGTTTGACAGTCGTGAGAAAAACAAAAAATCGATTCATAGTAACTTTTTTTCTTTTTATGTGTGTTTGTCTTGTTTTTTCTTTCTTTCTTTTTTCTTGAGTCCGTTATGGTTACTTGTATGTGTATATAGCTGGGTGCATGTTAGTATATATGTATGTATAATACATTATGTGTGTAAATTACATTGGAGTGTGAAATTTACACTATTATATATTTATTGTTGTATTTATAAAAAAAAGTGCATTTTTAATACCATAGATGCATGCTGGATAGCGGTCGGTGGGTGGAGTAATAGTAGTAGACGCAGGTAGGAGTCGTTCGACTTGTCTCGGACGTGATGTCTACATACATGATCATTGTCTTGAATATCGTCATAACTATGCGCTTTTCAATAAATTGCCCAACAGTAATTTGAGTACCCATCGTATGTTATGTGTTCGAGAGAGAAGTCTCTCGTGAAAACTATGAGCCCAGGTCTACTTTTATCATATATAAAAATACAAAATTACCTTGCTACAATTTTATATTATTTATGTTGTTTTGTATTTTATTTTATGTATCTAACACTGTGAGATTTGATCCTTGCAAATAATCACCAAGGGGATTGACAACCCTCTTATTTGTGTTGGGTGCAAGTATTTGCTTTTGTGTGTGCAGGTGCTGCTAACGAGGTTTTGTGTAGTTCTTCTACTGGATTGATAACCTTGATTCTTAATTGAGGGAAATACTTATCTCAATTGTACCGGATCATCCTCTCCTCTTCAAGGAAATCCCAATGCAGCTCTCAAGTAGCAAAACCTTTTATATTTTCATGAATAAATTTGAGTTTCTGATCCTATCTTGCAAGTTGTATGCACCTATTATGTGTTATAATCCGCATACCCTAAGGTGACAATAATTGGGATTCTTTCTAGTGATTACCGTAGTATGAGGAGTTCATGTATTCACTATGTGTTTATGTGATTTGTTCCGGAGTTCTCTAATAAAAGAAGGCCTTAATATCCCTTAGATTTTCTTATGGGCCCCGCTGCCACGGGAGGGTAAGACAAAAGATGTCATGCAAGTTCTTATTATAAGCACGTATGATTATATACGAAATACATGCCCACATTATAATTATGAATTGGAGCTATTGTGTATCGCTCTAGGTTGTGACTGTTATATGATGAATGTCATCCAACACAAATATCCATCACTGGTCCAATGCCTATGCCTTTCTCATATCGGTTTTTGCTAAGTTACTTTTGTTGTTGCTGCTGTTACAATCACTACAAAACTGTTATTGTTACTGTTACCGTTTCTATTGATACTGTTGCTACTGCTATCAAACTATCATATTATTGTGCTACTAAACACTTTGTTACAGATATTTAGTTCTCCAGGTGTGGTTGAATTGACAACTCAACTACTAATACTTACAAATATTCTTTGGCTCCTCTTGTGTCGAATCAGTAAATTTTGGTAAAATACTACCCTCGAAGACTCTCGTGATCGCCTATACTTGTGGGTTATCAAGACATTTTTCTGACGCCGTTGTCGGGGAGCATAAATCTATTTGTTGAGTCACTTGAAAATTATATCTGTTCATCACTACGAATAATCTGAAATACGCTAAGACGAAGATCGTACCCTCTAAGACGAGGGGAGGTAAAGAACTGCCATCTAGCTCCGCACTTGATTCACAACCTGTTTGGAGTAGGCTTGTGACACCACCACCTGTTCTTTGTTGATATGTCGCAAGTAATTGTTGATACTACTTCTGGTATAAATGAAACTTATGATGATGCTAGTACTTTGCTTGATAATACTGTGCCACTAGGTGAATTTGATGAACAACTTGCTAAAGCTAAAGAACTTGAAACTAATGAAAATTATGATTCACCTATTATGCCTAACTCTCCCACTAGAGTTGAAATACAGTAGGAAAGCATGATGCAAAATGGACGTATCAACTCCCCCAAGTTTAGACTCCGCTTGTCCTCAACCTAATATCAAACTCGATAATCATGACCACAGGTTTATACAGAGAGCTGTCGATAAAATAAGGACATGGTAGCATCATGATCAGTATTATAACAGCAAGTATCAATCATAAAACTTCTCATGATCAAGTAACAATTCATTCACAAGCTAAAGTATGAACCATAAACTTTCTTAAAACTATGTCCTCAGTCATCAAAGCAATTGCAATACATCATATTTCAGGAAGAGATTTAGCAATTTCCACATACTCAATTATCATATAGTCTTCCATGATTGCTGGCACTCAAAGCATCTTATATTTACTAATTGGAGGCACCGTACGAGGCGCCACGTTAATTCTCAAGGTTAGAAAATATAATCCATAGGATTAACTAATCATAGAAAAATAGCCGTCGGATGATGTGCCAACCCAGCCTGTTCCACCGCTTCAAAAGATAGGACTCTATTCGCTTTCCATCTTCTTCCGTTAAAAAAACTGGAATAGTGGAATATGTCGTATCTTAGCCTCCTACTCCTAATTGATCACGTATACTACCCGGCCTCTTTCACCACGTCAAAAAAAGACTAATGGCTTTCTATCTACTTCCGTTAAAAATATTGGAATAGAAGAATACATCGTATCCTAGCCTAAACTTGACGCAACGTATATCTCTCCCCCATACTCTCTCAGGCAACTCTTTAATAAGAAGTGAAATCTCTAATGGGTAGCTCTCTCACGTCTCTCTAACCATTGATTTGATGGGCCAAATTATTACGTCTTAGATTTAAATAAAAATCTGCACCACGCAAAAAGAAAATACTATGTAACTGAAAAAAAGGCATACAAGATTTGTAAACGTACAAAAGACAAACTCTCTGCCCCATGAGTTACAAAAATGATGTGCACATCTGCGTGCATGTATTCCTCCAAAAAAAATTGCATGCATGTAAAAATAAAAATAAACTAACTTTAGTTATCTCTTTACTTTAAAACTAGCATGCTTCCTCGATCAAGCGAAGACGGCGTAGGAGTACCCTCTATGAGCACCCCTTCGCCGATTTCTTCAGGAGGAGTTTGCCCTCGCACCCCGCAAATCCTTCTTGATCCTCCCAAGCGCAGCTGCCTCGCTCCGTCAAGAGCCTCCAAGCTCTGCCATGTAATCGGATCTCGCTTTATAGGATACGAAATCCGTAAGCATCTCCAATAGACGAGGTGAAGTGATTATTAGGATCATGCCAAGACAAGATGGAGAGTACTGGACGGCAGCAGGCTAGCAACTCCAATATCTTTTTTGGTCTACCTGCACAGGCTGGCTGCATCGTGCCTCTAGATGCAGACAAAGGTATTATATCAAGCAGGTCTGATATTACTACGTGTGTCCGCTTTAGATTTGGGTAGTCCTATGAATAGGTATAGGAGTAGAAATTTCTGATACATTGATATGCAAGGTATGATAACTGCACACATGTCTCTACTTTTTCATATTTAGGAGAAATAATTATAAAAAAATGATTATATGATGAAATCTCAATACCAATATACTAACGCAAGGTAATAGAAATAATCCCTATATGTCTGTCATCCCTGCAAAAGATGTGACACACGCGCGCGTGCGCGCTATGTGATATACGGAGAGATATGCATGTGTTGGCAATTTTACCAATAAAAAAATATAATCCCCAATTTACCTTAGAGTGATTTTTTAACATTTATTTGATGTAGTTTAATACTCCCTCCGTCCCAAAATAAGAGTCTTAACCTTAGTACAATTTTGTACTAAATTTAGTATAAATTTGAAGCATTTGTTTTGGGACGGAGGGAGTAGAAAAAAGTACGACAAAAACTTTGAATATTTTATGCAAATAGTAGTGAGCGATTCAGTTTAAAAATATGATATTACCTAAGCATGCTGAGAGATATGCTCAGTGACAGAGAGAAGACCAAACTCTACGGCTCCTAGCGAGCGATCCCGGGAGGAAAAGAAAACTACTAGGCGCATGTTACTTTAACGACAAGAAAATCTGGAGATCGGTCGTGAAAGAAGACGGCATAGCTCTTGCTGAGTCAAGGCATGATGACCACACCGTTGCCTGACGAGGTGAAGTGACAAGGATTCCCATGACAAGAGTCCATGGCGAGTACTGTCCAGTGGCAGCTCCATAAGTTTCTTTCGTCATGTACACGTGGCCTTCTGACGATAATTGCTTCAAGGAGATTTAACCTATGCGATACATGCATACGAGCTGGTGGTTCGATTATTATCTAGCATGTGCCTTGGAGTTGGGTCGGGCAAATTGGTCGCTTACTTTACTGCTTTTTGCATGAAGCACGTATTCCATATGGCTGGTGGTGAAAACTTACTATATTAGGTTGGTTCATATGACAGGCTGCAGTCCGTGGGATTTGCTAATACTTTGGCACAAGGTATGATAACCAGGGCCGGCCCTGAGGGGGGGCAGGGGGGGCGGCCGCCCCGGGCCCCCGAGTAGGAAGGGGCCCCCGATGGATGTGTATGATGGTTAGGAAAGAGTTGTAATTTTGGAAATAATTATTTCCCATATTGACAGATCGCCTGATTCTAAAAAAGGTAAGGAATTATTTGCCATGTAACAGATTGATTTATTTTTACGTGTGATGTTTAGGAAAGAATTCTTTCCCATGTAACAGATTGACTAATTAATTCTCAATCAAAAAATGGAAAGAACTGTCGTTAATTCTGGCCTTGCCTCACGCCAATGGTGTTCTCGTCTTTCTATTTCTTCTCTTCCAAAATTGGCAACGAATCAGCCATGCCAACGCAAAGTTCAACGTCATGTCACCGGCATCGTCTATTTGTGATTTTCGGCTGCTGGACGCGATTAGTGGAGGAAGGTAATGTTATTTTCAGGATTTCATCAATCTCCTCTTCTTTTTATACAGACTTGTATGATTGTTCGGTTCATAAAGTTTTAATTCTCGTAAATATTTCTCTCACACACTCCAATTTCCTGTATTGTTTG
Organism: Aegilops bicornis; assembly: GCA_021605145.1. Taxonomy (NCBI): domain Eukaryota; kingdom Viridiplantae; phylum Streptophyta; class Magnoliopsida; order Poales; family Poaceae; genus Aegilops; species Aegilops bicornis. The sequence goes on along the minus strand of CM038671.1, from coordinate 28,908,298 downwards.
GGAACTGAAAAGGAAGACTGGGATTTCTGTTCGTGACTCGTAAGCAGCAGCAAAAGCTTGTAATTTCTATTTTCTAGCCATCAAGGTACCTTGTTCCATGCCTCTCTCTTGTATATTTAATTAGCAGTGTTCTTAATTTCTTGTATCGTATGTGTGTGCTACTTTGCAATAATGTTATTAATTTAGTTGGATACTATCCATCCGACAAAGAAAAAAAAAGAACATGCATATGAGTTGATTGCGTCCTAGAAAAAGTCCTCTAGTGCTTCCTCAGAAATAAAGTAAATACTTCTGCTAGGGGTTTCGAGGAATTAGCTTTAGTTACTGTTGAAGAACAACGTAGCGAAATATTATTGGATGATAAAAATTTGAGTTGCAAAGAAGTGTAACTAATTCACCTAATGAAAAAAGAAGTGTCGATTGAAAAGTGTAAAAAATGTATCTATTGAAAAGAGCGAGCAACTTTTATGCGCCCTTTTATTGAAGTTGAGATGCCAAGGGAGCATAAATTATAAGTTATAGTGTAAAATGAGTAGTAATTTGCAATTGAAATAGAAAAAAAACATATATATTTATACACTTTAGGGCCCCTTTTTGTTTTCTTGCCCCGGGCCCCCGAAATCTCAGGACCGGGCCTGATGATAACTACACATATAGTATCTACTTATAAGCCATAAGTACAAGAATAGTCAAATAGCACTAAAATCATCATGTGCTGAAATTTCCATGCTAATATACTGCTACAAGGTAGTAAAATTAAGACTTCCATATATCAACTGTGAGAAAGATCCCATGCACACACACAATTATCCATGTCATGTACCGATATGCATATGTGTGTTCTGAACGGAAATAGCTAGAATCACACTTCCCCCAAATAAAAATTTCTTGGAAAATTTATCATTAATAAAAGAAAAAATATGTCATCCATTTGATATAGTTTAATAAAAAAGTATGATAAATAATTAGATTTTCCTTTCAAGTAATATAAATGGGTTCAATATCACATCAACCAAGACAGAATACCCTCATCTACTCTAAATAAAATACTTTTCGCTATTTATTACCAAGGAAAAATTAGAATGTACTCTAGACAAAACACTTTTTCCATGAATATTTTATGTAAATATGATGTTAAAAATAGAAAAGATGTCTTTGAGGACATGCTCAGTGTCTCTAAACCATTACGACAAACTCCATCGTAATTTGTGGGGAAAAGGGACATCAAATGCTAAATCAACTAAATGTTGAAATTACCACACTATAACCACCAATACACATGCAACCTTTATAAAATTGGAACAATTACATCTATTATGAACCCAAAGTTCCTGGGGCGTGACACTACAAGAATATCATACACAATTGTGAGCCAATTGATGGCTGGAAAAGTGTATGCATGCAAATAGTAAAATCACAAGTGGATGGAGTTGGTTAACTCGAACCATATTAACATATAGAAAGTCAGAAAAATAACCTATTAACTAATAAAAATAGCAACTTTAAAACACTAGCCCATGTGGGTGCACGGGTTTGATGACTAGTATTCTTAGTGCAAACAGTTTCAATCAGACACAAAAGAAGATAGGGGTTTAATGTTTCACTGCCCAACGTATTTATCTCAAGGATAATGTCAACAATAATAACTCATGATTACCTATATCCAACTGGATGTATGTGCCTTGATCATTCCCTACCACATAATTCTTGCCAAGTGGAGAACAATTGAGGTTGGAATAGGAATAAATACCTTTGGCTCTTGCATAAAAGTAAAAACTAGAAAATAAACCCTTCGTAGAGGGAATCAGAGGTTGCCATGCGCTTTTGAATTGGATGCGCAAGCTCTTAATGCAAAGGGACGTCACTTTTTCCCTTATAGTAAAAGATCATGCATATTTAGGAGCAATGTTTATTGCTTTGCACCAATGACAACTTACTTGAAGAATCTTATTCAATCCTAGGTAGATATGGTGAACTCTCGTGGCAAGAAACTGGGTTTAAGAGTATTTGGATGCACAATTAGTATCTCTACTTAGTACGAAAATTTGGCTAGCAAAAGATTATAAACAAGCACCACAAGTTAAAGGATCCATGACAATATAACTTCTATGTGAATATAAGCAAACATAACCCATTATGTTTTCTTCCTTGTGCAACATCAACTACTTGATTGGAAATAATTAGTGGGTGTTCACAGTCATAAAAGATGTCCAATATAGTATATCTATATGTGAACTCTCCCTTGCTGTATTATTCTTTCATGGATTGCATCAATGACCAATGCTATGTTTGTTAATTTTCCAATAAATTTTACCAATCATACTCCTTTTATGTGAAGTCATGACTCCCCATGGAATAGCGTATGAACTTTTTATTATTGTTGTTGTGATCTATGCAGAAGAATAAAAGTAAAGAGATATTCAAACTCATATTACTCTTTGAAAGAACATGTGGTGCCCCCGTGTGTGGTTTTGGTAATTAATGACATTCTCTATGGACTAACGGTTGCATTGAGTTATATTTGAAGGATGTGTTCATAGGCATTTCTTGAAGTCCATGTGTTGGTTTCAAGGAGTTTATGAGTTGAACAAGGTGCTATTAAGTAATTATCCAAAGATTGGCCATACATAATCCAAATGAAGAGAGTTGGAAAGATTCAAGGTTGATCAAGACTAAGTACAGAGAGTGATTCAAGTTGATCAAAACACGAAGCGAAGAAGATGTATCGAGAGGGATCAAGTGATCCCTGGTATGGTAAGCATTGTCCATTACACTTTGTGTACTAACTCATGGTCTACGTGAGAGTTCTATGTGGGGTTAGGTATGTTTCCATGGGCTTGCGTCAAGAGGAAGATATCATACAACTCATGGAGAGGATGACATCAAGTGGTGACCGTCATCAAGATTGCGGTGTGCAAGGTCAAGTGGAGCATCACGAAGAGATCAAGTGCTTGAAGCTTGTCGTCCATTGTGGTGACAATGGACTTGTGAAGATGTGCCAAAGAGTGGCTCACCCGTAGTGGAGTATGGGGGAGCAATCAACTAGTCTTCACCGAGCTAACACAATCAAGAAAGGTGGTCCAACTTGAGGAATTCAAGATCGTCATCATCCATCTCAAGTGGACTTTGTGCAAGGCAAAGGTTTGCCCTTGATAGTACTATCAAGGGGAGCTCCCGATGAGTAGCTTGATCGTATCGTTCATAGAGAGCTCAAATCATTGCATCCTTGCATATCCTTTATTGGTTCTTGTTTGGTTCTTCTCCTTGTGAGTCTTAGAGCTTATGGTCATCTTGATGCTAAGCTCGAGTTCAACGAAAACGGAGTTCACATGCATCTTCAATGATGTTTTCAATGTTGGAGGTTATGTCGGTTCTTCTTAGTTGGAGGTTTCACTTCTCTATATGTTAGGCATACCTCCCATGCCTCTTCTTACTATAACCAACCACTGTTGGATGCTACTCGTCGTCATCTATCCAACAAGCTTTAGTTTTCTCAATTCAGAGCTTGTTTGCAGAAGTTATGGCAGTTCTAGTTTTCCTGAAGCATCTGTTTTGCTTGGAAGTGACATTGGGAGGCGCCAGCGGTAGTACTGCGGTCACGGAGTGGCAGTACCACTGAAAGCCGCAAGCGGTAGTACCGCTGTTTCATAGCGGTAGTACCGCCCACGACCACACGCGGTAGTGCAGCTCCGGTTCTGCGCTAGTACCGCCTCGACTCAAGACCTGCTGATACGTCTCCAAGATATCTATAATTTTTGATTGCTCCATGCTATATTATCTACTGTTTTGGGCAATATTGGGCTTTATTATCCACTTTTATATTATTTTTGGGACTAACCTATTAACCGGAGGCCCAGCCCATATTTGCTGTTTTATGCCTATTTCAGTGTTTCGAAGAAAAGGAATACCAGACGGAGTCAAAACGGAACGAAATCAACAGGATAAGTTATTTTTGGAAGGAAGGCCACCCGATGGACTTGGAGTGCACGTCAGGGAAGAAGGGAGGTGCTCACGAGGGTGGGGGGCGCGCCCACCCCCCTGGGGCGCGCCCCCTGCCTCGTGGCCCCCCCTTCGGTCCACCGACGTACCCCCGGCACCCATATATACCTACGTATCGTAAAACTTCCAGAACAGAAGATAGATCGGGAGTTCCGCCGCCGCAAACCTCCAGAGCCACGAAAAACCAATCGGGACCCTGTTCCGGCACCCTGCCGGAGGGGGGAACCCTCACCAGTGGCCATCTTCATCATCCCGGTGCTCTCCATGACAAGGAGGGAGTAGTTCACCCTCGGGGCTGAGGGTATGTACCAGTAGCTATGTGTTTGATCTCTCTCTCTCGTGTTCTTGATTTGGCACGATTTTGATGTATCGCGAGCTTTGCTATTATAGTTGGATCTTATGTTTCTTCTCCCCCTCTACTCTCTTGTAATGGATTGAGTTTCCCCTTTGAAGTTATTTTATCAGATTGAGTCTTTAAAGATTTGAGAACACTTGATGTATGTCTTGCCGTGCGTATCTGTGGTGACAATGGGATATCACGTGATTCACTTGATGTATGTTTTGGTGATCAACTTGCGGGTTCCGCCCATGAACCTATGCATAGGGGTTGGCACGCGTTTTCGTCATGATTCTCCGGTAGAAACTTTGGGGCACTCTTTGAGGTTCTATGTGTTGGTTTGAATAGATGAATTGAGATTGTGTGATGCATATCGTATAATCATACCCACGGATACTTGAGGTGACATTGGAGTATCTAGGTGACATTAGGGTTTTGGTTGAGTTGTGTCTTAAGGAGTTATTCTAGTACGAACTCTAGGGCTGTTTGTGACACTTATAGGAATAGCCCAATGGATTGATTGGAAAGAATAACTTTGAGGTGGTTTCGTGCCTACCATAATCTCTTTGTTTGTTCTCCTCTATTAGTGACTTTGGAGTGACTCTTTGTTGCATGTTGAGGGATAGTTATGTGATCCAATTATGTTATTATTGTTGAGAGAACTTGAACTAGTGAAAGTATGAACCCTAGGCCTTGTTTCCTACCATTGCAATACCGTTTGTGCTCACTTTTATCATTAGTTACCTTGCTGTTTTTATTATTTTAGATTACAAATATCCATATCTACCATCCATATTGCACTTGTATCACCATCTCTTCATTAACTAGTGCACCTATACAATTTACCATTGTATTGGGTGTGTTGGGGACACAAGAGACTCTTTGTTATTTGGTTGCAGGGTTGCTTGAGAGAGACCATCTTCATCCTACGCCTCCCACGGGTTGATAAACCTTAGGTCATCCACTTGAGGGAAATTTGCTACTGTCCTACAAACTTGTGCACTTGCAGGCCCAATAACGTCTACAAGAAGAAGGTTGCATAGTAGACATCAAGCTCTTTTCTGGCGCCGTTGCCGGGGAGTTGAGTGCTTGAAGGTATATCTTTAGATCTTGCAATCGAATCTTTTTGTTTCTTGTTTTAGCACTAGTCTAGTTTATAAAAGAAAATTACAAAAAAATGGAATTAAGTTTGTCTCATACGCTTCATCTTTTTAATATCTTTCGTGAGTATGATGGAAAGGAAAATTGTGCCAAAGTTCTAGAAGAAGAATTACATAGAATGCTTGGCATGAAATATGTGAATGATGAGCATGATTGCAATGTTGTTAGTATGAATTACTTGAATATCCATGATGCTAATGATATGCAAAGCCACATGCTTGGGGAAGCTATATTTGATGAAGATGATATTTTTTGTCCCCCAAGCTTTGATGAGCAAATTTACTATGATGAAAGCATGCCTCCTATCTATGATGATTATTGTGATGACACGTATGCTTTAAAGAATAATGATAACCATGAAACTTGTCATCTTGATCTTAATTTTCAATCATATGATAGTTATTTTGTTGAGTTTGCTCCCACTATTATTCATGAGAAGAAATTTGCTTATGTGGAGAGTAATAAAAATTCTATGCTTGTAGATCATGAAAAGAATGTTTTAGGTTCTGGTTATATTGTTGAATTCATTCATGATTCTACTGAAAATCATTATGAGGGAGGAACATATGCTTGTAGGAATTGCAATAATATCAAGTTTCCTCTCTATGTGCTTAAAGTTTTGAAGCTATACTTGTTTTGCCTTCCTATGCTAGTTGATTATTGTTCCCATAAGTTGTTTCCTCACAAAATCCCTATGCATAGGAATTGGGTTGGACTTAAATGTGCTAGTCATATTCTTCATGATGCTCCCTTTATGTTTTAATTCTTATCTTTTATGTGAGCATCATTGAAATCATCATGCCTAGCTAGGGGCGTTAAACGATAGCGCTTGTTGGGAGGCAGCCCAATTTTATTTTAGTTTCTTACTTTTTGGTTCTGTTTAGTAATAAATAATCAATCTAGCTTCTGTTTAGATGTGGTTTTATGTTTTAATTAGTGTTTGTGCCAACTAGAACATTTGGGAAGACTTGGGTGAAGTCTTTATGATCATGTTGTAAAAAACAGAAACTTTAGCGCTCACGAGATTAGCTAGAACTTTTTACTGGAGATTGCTATTTAGTTGATTCTTTTTGCAGATGATTACTAGGAAAATTACACAGGTCCACCAATTTAATTTAGATATTTTGGAGTTCCAGAAGTTTGCATTAGTTACAGATTACTACAGACTGTTCTGTTTTTGACAGATTCTTTTTTCATTGTGTTGTTTGCTTATTTTGATGAATCTATGGTTAGTAAAATAGTTTATAAACCATAGAGAAGTTGGAATACAATAGATACTACACCAATATAAATAAAGAATGAGTTCATTACAGTACCTTGAAGTGGTATTTTGTTTTCTTTCGCTAACGGAGCTCACGAGTTTTCTGTTAAGTTTTGTGTTGTGAAGTTTTCAAGTTTTGGGTAAAGATTCGATGAACTATGGAATAAGGAGTGGCAAGAGACTAAGCTTGCGGATGCCCAAGGCACCCCAAGGTAATATTCAAGGATAACCAAGCGTCTAAGCTTGGGGCTGCCCCGGAAGGCATCCCCTCTTTCGTCTTCGTTCATCGGTAACTTTACTTGGAGCTATATTTGTATTCACCACATGATATGTGTTTTGCTTGGAGCGTCATGTCATTTTATTTTGTTTTGCTTGCTGTTTGAATAAAGTATCAAGATCTGAAATTCTTAAATGTTAGAGAGTCTTCACATAGTTGTGTAATTATCCGACTACTCATTGATCTTCACTTATATCTTTCGGAGTAGTTTGTCATTTTGCTCTAGTGCTTCACTTATATCTTTTAGAGCATGGTGGTAGTTTTATTTTGAAGAAATAGATGAAGTCTCATACTTCACTTATATTATTTTGAGAGTCTTAAATAGCATGGTAATTTGCTTAAATAATCCTAATATGCTAAGCATACAATATTTGTAAGAAGTCTTATGAGTGTGTTGAATACTATGAGAAGTTTGATGCTTGATAATTGTTTTGAGATATAAAGATGGTGATATTAGAGTCATGCTAGTTGAGTAGTTGTGAATTTCAGAGATACTTGTGATAAATTTTGTGATTCCCATAGCATGCATGTATGGTGAACCGTTATGTGATGAAGTCGGAGCATGATTTATTTATTGATTGTCTTCCTTATGAGTGGCGGTCGAGGACAAGCGATGGTCTTTTCCTACCAATCTATCCCCCTAGGAGCATGCGCGTAATACTTTGCTTTGATAACTTGTAGATTTTTGCAATAAGTATATGAGTTCTTTATGTCTAATGTTGATTCCATGGATTAAACGCACTTTTCTTCCTTCCACCATTGCTAGCCTCTCTAATACCGTGCACTTTTCGCCGGTATCATACACCCACCATATACCTTCCTCAAAACAGCCACCATACCTACCTATCATGGCATTTCCATAGCCATTCCGAGATATATTGCCATGCAACTTTCCACCGTTCCGTTTATTATGACACGCTTCATCATTGTCATATTGCTTAGCATGATCATGTAGTTGACATCGTATTTGTGGCAATGCCACCGTTCATACATGTCACTCTTGATTCATTGCATATCCCGGTACACCGCCGGAGGCATTCATATAGAGTCATATTTTGTTCTAAGTATTGAGTTGTAATTGTTGAGTTGTAAGAAAATAAAAATGTGATGATCATCATTATTAGAGCATTGTCCCAAGTGAGGAAAGGATGATGGAGACTATGATTCCCCCACAAGTCGAGATGAGACTCCGGACGAGAGAGAAAAATAATAAAAAAAAAGAAAAAAAAGGAGGCCATAAAAAAAGAGAAAAGACCCAAATAAAAAAATGAGATAAAAATAGAGAAGGGGCAATGTTACTATCCTTTTACCACACTTGTGCTTCAAAGTAGCACCATGATCTTCATGATAGAGAGTCTCTCATTTTGTCACCTTCATATACTAGTGGGAATTTTCATTATAGAACTTGGCTTGTATATTCCAATGATGGGCTTTGAGGGAGTCCCGGACTAGGGGGTGTCCGGATAACCGGACTATCATCACGGCCGGACTCCAAGACTATGAAGATACAAGATTGAAGACTTCGTCCCGTGTCCGGATGGGACTTTCCTTGGCGTGGAAGGCCAGCTTGGCGATACGGATATGTAGATCTCCTACCATTGTAACCGACTGCATGTAACCCTAACCTATCCGGTGTCTATATAAACCGGAGGGTTTTAGTCCGTGGGATCTAACAACAATCATACCATAGGCTAGCTTCTAGGTTTTAGCCTCCTTGATCTCGTGGTAGATGCACTCTTGTACTACCCATATCATCATTATTAATCAAGCAGGAGTAGGGTATTACCTCCATCGAGAGGGCCCGAACCAGGGTAAAAACATCGTGTCCCTTGTCTCCTGTTACCATCCGCCTAGACGCACAGTTCGGAACCCCCTACCCGAGATCCGCCGGTTTTGACACCGACATTGGTGCTTTCATTGAGAGTTCCTCTGTGTCGTCACCGATAGGCCCGATGGCTCCTTCGATCATCAACAACGACGCGGTCCAGGGTGAGACTTTTCTCCCCGGACAGATCTTCGTGTTCGGCGGCTTTGCACTGCGGGCCAATTCGCTTGGCCATATGGAGCAGATCGAAAGCTACGCCCCTGGCCATCAGGTCAGATTTGGAAGTTTGAACTATACGGCCGATATCCGCGGAGACTTGATCTTCGACGGATTCGAGCCGCAGCCAAGCGTGCCGCCTGTCTCGATGGGCATGATCTAGCTCGCAGCCGAACAAAGGCCTGGAGGCCGCACCAAGATCCGCTCAACCCTTAATCCGAGCCGGATTCCCGATCGAGGACGAGTGGTTGGACCCGCCTCGGGGGCTACAATCTTTACGCCGATCGAGCCGAACTCCACCCCTGTCGCTGCGAAGACCTCGACTGTGGTGCCGGACTCCTCTCCGGACTAACCCTCCGCGCCCGCCAATCAATCCGATTGGGCGCCGGTCATGGAGTTCACTATCGCGGACATCTTTCAAAGACTCGCCCTTTGGAGACATCCTGAATTCACTAAAGTCTCTCTCTTTATCCGGAGAGCCCTAGCCGGACTACGGACAGGAAGGTTGGGATGCGGACGACGAAGAAATTCAACGCCCACCCACCACCCACTTTGTAGCCACTGTCGATGATTTAACCGACATGCTAGACTACGACTACGAAGACATCGACGGTATGGACGAAGACGCCGGAGACGACCAAGACCCAGCGCCTCTACAGGCCTTTGGAAGGCCACCTCACATATGACATATACATGGTGGACATCCCAAAAGAGGAACGGCGATGGAACAACGGAGGATGACCCTCCAAGAAACAGCCAAGCGGCCGACGTCGGGCGCCCGCTCTAAATCCCGCCATAATAAAAAGGTGATTCCGCACGGGAGATAATAACACCGGACAAGGTCAAGAGAACCCCTCCAAAGCAGGACTCAGACAGAGGAGGGAGAAGCAAGTCCGCACGACAGTGCGGCAGAAAGAGAGGTCGAGGACGATAATTATGCGCCTCCCTCTGAAGATGAGGCAAGCCTCGATGACGACGAATTTGTCGTGCCTGAGGATCCCGCCGAACAGGAGCGTTTCAAACGCAGGCTTATAGCCACGACAAGCAGCCTCAAGAAAAAGCAGCAACAGCTTAGAGCTGATCAAGACCTGCTAGCTGACAGATGGACTGAAGTCCTTGCAGCCGAAGAGTATGAACTCGAACGCCCCTCCAAAAGCTACCCCAAACACAGGCCGTTGCCTCGACTAGAGGAGGAAGCACCCAAGTCACCAGCGCACGACATGGCAGACCGGCCACCCCGTGGCCGCGACCGAGAAGCCTCCGCTCAAGCCACACCCCGACGCCGCTCAAAAAGTACCAAGGCACGGGAAAACGCGCCGGACTTGCGAGATATATTGGAGGATAAGGCAAAACATACAAGACCGATCTACGGATCGCGTGGGCGCCCAACGACGCGGGATGATTACCGTCGCGCCGGATACAGCAAAACCGGCCGGGCCGAACACAGTAGACAAAGCTCATTTGAGCTACGTCGTGATATAGCCCAATACAGAGGCGCCGGATAACCACTATGCTTCACAGATGAAGTAATGGATCATCAAATCCCTGAGGGCTTCAAACCCGTAAACATCGAATCATACGATGATACCACAGATCCTGCGGTCTGGATCGAGGACTATCTCCTCCATATCCACATGGCCCACGGTGATGATCTACATGCCATCAAATACCTCCTACTCAAGCTTAAAGGACCAGCTCGGCATTGGCTCAACAGCTTGCCGCCAGAATCAATTGGTTGTTGGGAGGACACGGAAGCCGCATTCCTCGATAACTTCCAGGCACATATGTGCGACCACCAGACGCCGATGACCTTAGCCACATAATCCAGAGCTGCATTTAATCGGCCAGACAATTCTGGACACGGTTCCTAACAAAGAAAAATCAAATCGTTGACTGTACGGATGCAGAGGCCCTTGCAGCCTTCAAACATAACATCCGCGACGAGTGGCTGGCCCGGCACCTAGGACAGGAAAAGACGAAATCTATGGCGGCCCTCACAACCCTCATGACTCGCTTTTGTGCGGGAGAGGACAGCTGGCTAGCTCGAAGCAACAACTTGGCCAAACATCCTGATAGTCCGGATACCAAGGACAGCAATGGCAGGTCGCGTCGCAACAAGAACAAGCGCCGCATTAACGGTGATAATACTTAAGATACGGCCGTCAATGCCGGATTCAGAGGCTCTAAACCCGGTCAGCGGAAGAAGCCATTCAAAAGAAATACTCAGGGCCCGTCCAACTTGGACCGAATACCCGATTGCGTGTGCCAGATACATGGCACCCCCAAAAAACCAGCCAATCACACCAACAGGGACTGTTGGGTGTTCAAGCAAGCAGGCAAGTTAAGTGCCGAACTCGATGACAAGGGGCTGCATAGCGATGACGAGGAAGAGCCCGGCCGAACAATAGAGGATGTAAGGGTTTTCCCACGCAAGTGCGGACGGTGAACATGATATACGCAACCCATATACCCAAAAGGGAGCGGAAGCGTGCAGTAAGGGACGATATGCGATGGAGCCAGCCGCCTAAGTTCAACCCATGGTCTTCCTGCCCGATCACCTTCGATCGAAGGACCACCCGCTAGCATCCGTCCACGGCGGTTTTGCCGCATTGGTTCTTGACCCAATTATTGACGGATTTCACCTAACCGTAGTCCCGATGGATTTGCGGCAGCAATGAACCTGCTTTATCGTGGATACAAAGGTACAAAATGGGCATAGACCCCTCAAGGATTAAACCTACAAAAAGGACCTTTAAAGGTGTCATACCGGGTGTAGAGGCCAGTTGTACGGGCTCAGTTACACTCGAAGTGGTCTTCGGATCCCCGGATAAGTTCTGAAGCGAAGAGTTAATCTTCGACATCGTCCCATTCCGCAGCGGCTATCATTCACTGCTCGGACGAACCGCGTTTGCAAAGTTCAATGCGGTGCCGCACTACGCATACCTCAAGCTCAAGATGCCAGGCCCTCGAGGAGTAATCACGGTCAATGAAAACACCGAACGCTCTCTCCGAACGGAGGAGCACACGGCAGCCCTCGCGGCGGAGTTCCAAAGTAGCCTCTCACAGCAATTCTTGAGTCCGGCCACTAAGCGTCCCGGACACCGCCAAGCGCCTCGAGTAACCTACAACAAGACCGCCTGCACGATTCAAGCACGCAGCGTAGCAATCCGCCCCAACCCCGCCTCGCCGAAACTGCGAAGCTAGTATTACGCGTACATAATTACGCCCGAGATACCATGGGCATATGGGGAAGGGTAAGACCACGGCACGCCAAGAATGCGGCTCGACCGCACTGTGGCCCCGTCTGTGTCATCTCTTTTCCTTTTCTTCCTTTTTCTTACTTTCAGGACTCCATCTTTCACCAGTCCTGTCCGGCACTAGAATCGCCGAACTCACGATGCAATAGCCAGGGAAGCAGAAAGCCACGTCAAGTGTTCAGGTGGTCTCTATTACGAGCATTATACCTGTTTTACATACCATCCCGCAGCTTACCCCTGGAGGGGGACATGTTAGATAGTCCCATCCCTTGCTTACAAAGACTATTTGTATCGTTCGCTTTCATTGCAGTACCTTTTGAATAAACAAGACATAGCTTTTGCTTATTATTGCACTACTTGCTTTATATATACATATGTTCATTTCATGACATGTTGCAACCGTACACTTTGGTACGGCCAAGACAATTGTGGGCTTGAGTATCCCAAAATTATGGTGTGATAAGTCCGAACACTTTCACAAGTACGGCACCCCGAACTTATATCATTATATGAATTGGCTCTGAATCATGTCTTGGGTCAATAGTTGGGTTTGCCCGGCTCCCGTGTTTTGGTACCTTATGTTCTGCTATATCGGCTAAGGTAGCACCGGGAGAACCACTGCGATTGTGCCCCAGTTGAGCTGGGTCGAGCACCTCAGTGGAGAAAGCTAAAACTGACCGTCATGATAGGGCAAGAGCCGGTCGCTGTTCGAGAGGTTTTTTCGGGTCCCTAAAGACTTATGCCGCTTAGAGCGAGGAACCGGAATTGTCCGTCCAAGGCGTGGATAGCGCCCCGAACTCGGTCTTCCGAATACTAGGGGCTTCACGAAATTTAAAATTATAGAATTCTATGGCTAAGTGAGAGTGTTCAAGCATTATATGTCCGGTTCCCTTGATCGTTGTGTTGTGCGCCTCACTAGATGGACCCAATAATGGGAACAAGAGAGCTCAAGTTTATCCCGAAAACCCCAACACTCTTGGCATGGGGGCTGAAGCCAACGACTTGCCATCTCTCAAATTTGATAAACGGCCGCCTGAAGGTGATATTTTAAATTAATAAGCATTGCTTAGCGATATGAACAAGTTTTCAGCGTCAGGATAACAAATGCGAGTTTATTCAAAATTACATCTTTGGAGCACTCATCCGCTATTCAAGCGGGCACCTTCAGAGGCCCTCATAGTACATTTCGGCGCATGACGCTCATGACCCTTCGTGGGTCTGGCCGTCCACGAGCCTCTCCGCATCCAGCTTGCCCTGGGCACTTTTGCACGGGCAAGGGCCCGATAGACACCTTCAATGCAGACGGAGCACTTGATGACTTCAAGCCGCGGACAGCATCCACCATCCGCTGCACCAAGCCAAGTAGCTCCTGTGCATGGCCTCCAATGGCCACAGCCGGCGCTTATAAGGCCCTTCATGGCCTGTTCGGCGACCTTGTGGAGCTCGACCAGCCGCTTCAGCTGGTCGCTCGAGGGCACCGAATGTTCGGCCTCGACATACCGAGACCGTAACACCTTTTCCGTCGAGCTCCCCTCCTTGGCGCGGTAGAATGAGGCAGCATCAGACACACTATGGGGCAAATCTGCGAATGCTCCTGGAGAGCTCCGAATCCGGGTAAGTAATAGGTGATTCACTTTCACATGCTTGCTTTGCGTAAAGAATGCCTTACCCGCCGCTATCTTCTTCAAAGACTCAATTTCTTGGAGGGCTTTTTGGGCCTCGGCCTTAGCAGCTTTGGCACTCTCAAGAGCCGAGGCGAGCTCGGACTCTCGAGTCTTCGAGTCACCCTCCAAACCCTCGTGTTTGTCCACGAGAGCTTGGAGCTCTTGCCGTACCTTGGCCAGCTGCGCCTCCCCCTTCTCTCGCTCGGTGCGTTCCGTAGCCGCTTTGTTTTCGGCCACGGACACCGCTTCCTTCAGGGTCTCCACCTCGTTCGTGGCCCCTGCAGTACCCATGTTATTCCTGTTATTTTTTGCAACCAAAACCTTTTCTATCAGGTATTTCTTTAATAAGGTATTACTTACCTTCCTTGTCCTCGAGCTGCTTCTTGGCTTGTCCGAGCTCATTCTCGGACCGCTCGAGGTTCTGCTTCAATGCATTGACCTCCGCACAAGGTCGGCAGAGCTCAAGCAGCAGCCTGCATTCCCATATTGACATACTTATGTTAGACTCCTCACGTATATCTTTTTAGATCCTTAGTCCGGCTTTTCTTTCCGAACACCGAACTAAGCATCGAGGCTACCGTCTATGCGGTAACATTTTTATATATTCTAAACTTACCTCAAAGCCTGTTAGAAGGCTGGTACAGGCCAGTCGATCCGCTCTTGGCGGACTGAATCGTTCCGGATCACCGCACTCATAATAAAGGCGGTGCTCCTCCTGATGGAAGCGCTGTTAAGCGCCTCCAGAGCTTATCGTGTGCCTCCGCTGGACGGAGGACACCAGCGTCTTACCCTTCTTGCAAAGGCTCCGTTGGCCGGACTTCGGACCCGCTGATGGTTCCGGCATGCAGTCCGGACGAGGGTCGGGCTTAGAGCCCCTGGGGGTCTTGCCCCCACAAGGCTGAGTCCGGAGGTTGCCTTGTGGCACCTCCGGCGCTACCTCCTCTTGACCAAGCCCCCCTTGGGGCCCCACCACGGCGTCATCCACAGTGTGAGGCGAGGAGGCGGTCGGAAGCGATGTACTCTCCATTTTCGACGAAGCCCAGGGACCCGCTCGATGAATCGGCGAACTCGCCCTTAGGCGGGCTGCATGGTTGTTCGACATTAGAGAACACTCTGCAATAATAAAAATCCATGGGTATACTGACACTTACGATCTCGCCAGGCTTGGCCCTTGTAGGCCAATCCTCCTCCTCGTCGTCGACGTTGGTGGAGAAGTCCGGAGGAAGGGTTCTTCCCTTCTTGGACCCTCCGGCCTCCCCAGTTGGGGCGGCCTTCCTTTTCTTCTCCTCCTCCGATGGGGGAGGAGCTTCTTCTTCTTCCTCGTCGTCTTCAGGAGAAGATTCTGCTTCAGAATCTGACAGCACCTGGCGTCGGGAGCTCCTTCGAGTTCCCGTGGCCTCCTTCTTGGCCTTCTTCTCCGGCACCACGTACGGCACCGGAGCCAGCAGCCCCGTCAATCGGGCGTCCTCCGGATCTTCCGGCAAAGGAGCCGGACAGTTAATCTGTCCAAACGTCTTCAGCCAGTCCTGTCAAAGATTAGGGGAATTCAGATCCCACGTAGAGTCAATCTATGAAAAAAGAGTCCCGTAAAGGGTAAAATAACTTATCTCGCCGGCTGGACGCCGCGAGCTGTATCCGCGATCCTTGTTAGCGGATATTGGGGCTTCAGCGCCCTTGAACAGCACCTTCCAGGCATCTTCGTACGTAGTGTCGAAGAGCCGGCTCAAGGTTCGGTGCTGTGCCGGATCGAACTCCCACAAGTTAATGGCCCGTTGTTGGCATTGGATAATCCAGCGGATGAGCATCAAATGGATTACGTCGACAAGCCTGAGATTCTTAACCACCAGGTTGCCAGATCTGAATTCGGGGGCCGCCACCCATTCGGGGTCGCGTGGCTCGGTGATGTAGAACCACCCCGATTGCCACCCCTTATGGTCTCCACAAAGGCGCCCTCGAGCCATAGGACCTTGGCCATCTTGCCAACCATGGCGCCTCAAGACTCCGCAGCGGCCGCCCACTACCTTCGGCCGGATGTTGAAGATCTTCAGCCATAAGCCAAAGTGGGGCTGGATGCAGAGGAAAGCCTCGCACACGATGATAAACACCGAGATGTTGAGGATGAAATTCGGGGCCAGGTCGTGGAAGTCCAGGCCGTAGTAGAACATGAGCCCCCGGACAAATGGGTGAAGTGGAAAACCTAGTCCGTGGAGGAAGTGGGGGAGAAACACTACCCTCTCATGGGGCCCGGGGGTTGGAATAAGCTGCCCCGCTTCGGGCAGCCTGTGCGCAATGTCGCCGGACAAGTATCCGGCCTCCCGCAGTCTTTTGATGTGCCCCTCCGTGACGGAGGAGGCCATCCACCGCCTCCCGCCTCCCGACATGGTTGGAGAAGGTTGAGGTGGGATGTGCGGACTTGGGCGCTGGAGCTCGAGTCGCCGGAAATGGATAAGCAAAGGAGGAAGAAGGCATAGGTGATAAGGTGGATCCTTATCCCTTATATAGACGGACGGCTATCGTCCCCACCAGCCTGGTAAAACTCGCTTATTTCCCAAGCGCCAGTAATCAATGGCGCGGATGGGTTACCCACGTCCGTATTGATGAGAATCCCGAATAAGGGGGCACGATCTATGCTTTGATAAGACGTGCCAAGGAAACCGCCTCGCTAAACACGCCGAGGTGGAACAGTAAAACGATTCATATAAAGGCCTGGCCGTGGCGTGATGTCATGCCGCTGAATACGCCGGCAGATCTGTGCAAAAATTATTCTCTCTCACGGTGTTATGTGGAATTTGTTTTGCGTAGTCGGACACTATCCTTGTGTTCAAAACCTTCTATGAAGTATTCGGAGGAGGAACCCGCCTCGCAATGCCGAAGACAATCAACGCACCGGACTCGTCGTCATTGAAGCCTGGTTCAGGGGATACTGAGGGAGTCCCGGACTATGGGGTGTCCGGATAACCGGACTATCGTCACGGCCGGACTCCAAGACTATGAAGATACAAGATTGAAGACTTCGTCCCGTGTCCGGATGGGACTTTCCTTGGCGTGGAAGGCAAGCTTGGCGATACGGATATGTAGATCTCCTACCATTGTAACCGACTGTGTAACCTATCCGTGTCTATATAAACCGGAGGGTTTTAGTCCAGAGGATCTAACAACAATCATACCATAGGCTAGCTTCTAGGGTTTAGCCTCCTTGATCTCGTGGTAGATCCACTCTTGTACTACCCATATCATCAATATTAATAAAGTAGGAGTAGGGTATTACCTCCATCGAGAGGGCCCGAACCTGGGTAAAAACATCATGTCCCTAGTCTACTGTTACCATCCGCCTAGACGCACAGTTCGGGACCCCTACCCGAGATCCGCCGGTTTTGACACCGACAGGCTTCCTCAAATTGCCCTAGGTCTTCGTGAGCAAGCGAGTTGGATGCACACCCACTTAGTTTCTTTTGTTGAGCTTTCACATACTTATAGCTCTAGTGCATCCATCATGGCAATCCCTACTCACTCACATTGATATCTATTGATGGGCATCTCCATAGCCCGTTGATATGCCTAGTTGATGTGAGACTATCTTCTCCTTTTTGTCTTCTCCCCAACCACCATTCTATTCCACCTATAGTGCTATGTCCATGGCTCACGCTCATGTATTACGTGAAGATTGAAAAAGTTTTGAGAATGTCAAAAGTATGAAACAATTGCTTGGCTTGTCATCGGGTTGTGCATGATTTAAATACTTTGTGTGGTGAAGATAGAGCATAGCCGCACTATATGATTTTGTAGGGATAACTTTCTTTGGCCATGTTATTTTGAGAAGACATAATTGCTTTGTTAGTATGCTTGAAGTATTATTATTTTTATGTCAATATTAAACTTTTGTCTTGAATCTTTCGGATCTGAATATTCATATCACAAGTAAGAAGAATTACATTGAAATTATGCCAACTAGCATTCCACATCAAAAATTATCTTTTTTATCATGTACCTACTTGAGGACAAGCAGGAATTAAGCTTGGGGATGCTTGATATGTCTCCAACGTATCTATAATTTTTGGTTGCTCCATGCTATATTATCTACTGTTTTGGGCAATATTGGGCTTTATTATCCACTTTTATATTATTTTTGGGACTAAACTATTAACTGGAGGCCCAGCCCAGATTTGCTGTTTTATGCCTATTTCAGTGTTTCGAAGAAAAGGAATACCAGATGGAGTCAAAACGGAACGAAATCAACTGGAGAAATTATTTTTGGAAGGAAAGCCACCCGATGGACTTGGAGTGCACGTCAGGGAAGAAGGGAGGTTCTCACGAGGGTGGGGGCGCGCCACCTGGGCACGCCCGCCTCGTGCCCCCTCCCTTCGGGTCCACCGCTCACCCCTGCACCCATATATACCTACGTATCTTAAAACTTCTAGAACAGAAGATAGATTGGGAGTTCCGCCGCCGCAAACCTCCAGAGCCACAAAAAACCAATCGGGACCCTGTTCCGGCACCCTGCCGGAGGGGGGAACCCTCACCGGTGGCCATCTTCATCATCCCGGTGCACTCCATGACGAGGAGGGAGTAGTTCACCCTCGGGGCTAAGGGTATGTACCAATAGCTATGTGTTTGATCTCTCTCTCTCTCTCGTGTTCTTGATTTGGCACGATCTTGATGTATCGCGAGCTTTGCTATTATAGTTGGATCTTATGTTTCTTCTCACCCACTACTCTCTTGTAATGGATTGAGTTTCCCTTTGAAGTTATTTTATCGGATTGAGTCTTTAAAGATTTGAGAACACTTGATGTATGTCTTGTCGTGCGTATCTGTGGTGACAATGGGATATCACGTGATTCACTTGATGTATGTTTTGGTGATCAACTTATGGGTTCCGGCCCATGAACCTATGCATAGGGGTTGGCTACGTTTTTCGTCGTGATTCTCCGGTAGAAACTTTGGGGCACTCTTTCAGGTTCTATGTGTTGGTTTGAATAGATGAATTGATATTGTGTGATGCATATCGTATAATCATACCCACTGATACTTGAGGTGACATTGGAGTATCTAGGTGACATTAGGGTTTTGGTTGATTTGTGTCTTAAGGTGTTATTTTAGTACGAACTCTAGGGCTGTTTGTGACACTTATAGGAATAGCCCAATGGATTGATTGGAAAGAATAACTTTGAGGTGGTTTCAGACTCCTACCATAATCTCTTCGTTTGTACTCCGCTATTAGTGACTTTGGAGTGACTCTTTGTTGCATGTTGAGGGATAGTTATGTGATCCAATTATGTTATTATTGTTGAGAGAACTTGCACTAGTGAAAGTATGAACCCTAGGCCTTGTTTCCTATCATTGCAATACCGTTTGTGCTCACTTTTATCATTAGTTACCTTGCTGTTTTTATTATTTCAGATTACAAATACCTATATCTACCATCCATATTGCACTTGTATCACCATCTCTTCGCTAAACTAGTGCACCTATACAATTTACCATTGTATTGGGTGTGTTGGGGACACAAGAGACTCTTTGTTATTTGGTTGCAGGGTTGCTTGAGAGAGACCATCTTCATCCTACGCCTCCCACGGATTGATAAACCTTAGGTCATCCTCTTGAGGGAAATTTGCTACTGTCCTACAAACCTGTGCACTTGCAGGCCCAACAACGTCTACAAGAAGTAGGTTGTGTAGTAGACATCACCTGCGTGTCTCGTGTCGGGTTCAGCGGTAGTAGGAACGGTATTACCGCTTGTAAGCGGTAGTACCACCCCTACTACCGCTACTAGTGCCGCTCAACGGCCCTCCTCTTTGTTCCTTCTCCCTTAGGTGTTATGTGAGGTCCCAGCGGTAGTACCGCTGGGCCGAGCGGCAGTACCGCTGCAGCCAGCGGTAGTACCGATCTTTGCAGGCTGAGAATGGGGATAACAGTTGGATTTCCCCCCTCCTATAAAAGGGGGTCTTGTTCCCCATTGAGCCTTATCCTTCTAGCTTGTGTTCTTCCCCCATTGTTGACCTTCTTCGAGCTTGCCATCTCTCAATCCCTCCATGGATTCTTGCTAGTTTTTTTTGGGGGGGGGGGAGGGGAGAGAGGAGATCTAGATCTACGTTTCCACCAATCACTTTCTCCTCTATGTGAGGGGAACCTTTTGGATCTAGATCTTGGGAGTTCTTAGTGTTCTCCTTCTTGTTTTTCTCTCATTTTCCTCCCTAGCATTAGTTGCTTTGGTGGGATTTGAGAGAGAAGGACTTGGGCACTCCGTGTGCCCTTTACATTGCATTTGGTGCATCGGTTTGAGTTCTCCACGGTGATACGTGGAAGTTACAAGTTGAGAAGCTTATTACTCTTGGGTGCTTGGTACCCTTGAGCTTGTTCCCCTTGGGTGCTTGGGCGCCCTAGACGGTTGGTGGTGTTCGGAGCTCAATCATTGTGGTGTAAAGCTCCTGGCAAGCGTCGGGGTCTCCAATTAGGTTGTTGAGATCGCCCAGAGAAATTTGACGGTTACTAGTGGCCACCCCAAAGGGTTGCCAAAGTGTACAGGTTTGGTGACCGCCCCCAACGGTTGCCATTTGTACGGGTTCGGTGACCGCCCTCAAGGGTCCCTTAGTGGAATCACAACATCTTGCATTGTGCGAGGGCATGAGGAGATTACAGTGGCCCTAATGGCTTCTTGGGGAGCATTGTGCCTCCACACGCTCCAAACGGAGATTAGCATCCGCAAGGGTGTGACCTTTGGCATGCATTGTCGTCTCTGCATGCCTCAGTTATCTCTTACTCGAGCCCTTTACTTATGCACTTTACTTTGTGATAGACATATTATTTCTTATCATATATCTTGTTATCACCTAGTAGTTTATCTTGCTTAGCATAAGTTGTTGGAGCACATAGGTGATCCTAGTTGTTGTAGGTTTTGTGCTTGACAAATTAACCGCTAGGTTTATTCCGCACTTGTTCAAGCCTAAACCGTAATTATTTTAAAACCTATTCACCCCCCCCCCCCTAGGCGACATCCACGATCTTTCACTCTTTATTATAACTTTTTGATACGTCTCCAACGTATCTATAATTTTTTATTGTTCTATACTATTATATTACCTCTTTTGGATGTTTAATGGGCTTTACTAAGCACATTCATATTATTTTTGGGACTAACCTATTAACCGGAGGTCCATCCCAAATTGCTGTTTTTTTTCCTATTTCAGTGTTTCGCAGAAAAGGAATATCAAACGGAGTCCAAACGGAGTGAAACCTTCGGGAGAGTTATTTTTGGGACAAATGCAATCCAGGAGACTTGGAGTGGACGTCAAGAAACACACGAGGAAGCCACGAGGCAGGAGGGTGCGCCCTAGGGGGGTGGGCGCGCCCCCACCCTCGTGGGGCCCTCGTGGCTCCCTTGGTCGTACCTACACAAACAAACAAGAACCTCGCAACCAACGCGATAAAGGGGTTGTCTATCCCTTCACGGCCACTTGCAAAAGTGAGATCTGATAGAGATAATAAGATAAGATAAATATTTTTGGTATTTTTATGATATAGATTGAAAAGTAAAGATTGCAAAATAAAGTAGATCGATAACTTATATGATGGATAATAGACCCGGGGGCCATAGGTTTCACTAGTGGCTTCTCTCAAGATAGAATAAGTATTACGATGGGTGAACAAATTACTGTCGAGCAATTGATAGAAAAGTGCATAGTTATGAGAATATCTAGGCATGATCATGTATATAGGCATCACATCCGCGAAAAGTAGATCGAAACAATTCTGCATCTACTACTATTACTCCACACATCGACCGCTATCCAGCATGCATCTAGAGTATTAAGTTCATAAGAACAGTGTAACGCATTAGGCAAGATGACATGATGTAGAGGGATAAACTCAAGCAATATGATATAAACCCCATCTTTTATCCTCGATGGAAACAATACAATACGTGCCTTGCTGCCCTCGCTGTCACACCGAAAGGACACCGCAAGATTGAACCCAAAGCTAAGCACTTCTCCCATTGCAAGAAAGATCAATCTAGTAGTCCAAACCAAACTGATAATTCGAAGAGACTTGCAAAGATAACCAATCATACATAAAATAATTCAGAGGAGATTCAAATATTTCTCATAGATAAACTTGATCATAAACCCACAATTCATCGGATCTCGACAAACAACACCGCAAAAAGAGTTACATCGAGTAGATCTCCAAGAAGATCCAGGTGAACTTTGTATTGAGATTCAAAGAGAGAGAAGAAGCCGTCTAGCTAATAACTATGGACCCGAAGGTCTGTGGTAAACTACTCACAACTCATCGGAGAGGCTTTGGCATTGATGTAGAAGCCCTCCGTGATCGATTCCCCCTCCGGCGGACCGCCGGAAAAGGCTCCAAGATGGGATCTCACGGGTACAGAAGGTTGCAGGCGGTGGAAATAGGGTTTCATGGTGCTCCTGGATGTTTTCAGGGTATGCAAGTATATATAGGCGAAAGAAGTCGGTCAGGGGAGCCACGAGGGGCCACGAGGGTGGGGGCGCGCCCACCCCCTAGGGCGCGCCTTGCACCCTTGTGTCCGCCTCGCCTGCTTCTTGACGTCCACTCCAAGTCTCTTGGATTGCATTTGTTCCAAAAAGATCGCTCCCAAAGGTTTCATTCCGTTTGGACTCCGTTTGATATTCCCATTCTTCGAAACACTGAAATAGCCACAAAAAACAGCAATTCGGGCTGGGCCTCCGGTTAGTAGGTTAGTCCCAAAAATGATATGAAAGTGTAAAGTAAAGCCCATAAACATCCAAAATGGGCAATATAATAGCATGGAACAATAAAAAATTATAGATACGTTGGAGACGTATCAGGGCGCGCCCCCCACCCTCGTGGATAGGGTGTGGGCCCCCAGACGTCTATTCTTTCACCAATATTTTTTATTAAATCCAAAAGGTTGCTCCGGGGATTTTCAGGTCATTCCAAGAACTTTTATTTCTGCACAAAAATAACACCATGGCAGTTCTGCTGAAAACAGCGTCAGTCCGGGTTAGTTCCATTCAAATCATGCAAGTTAGAGTCCAAAACAAGGGAAAAGTGTTTGGAAAACTAGATACGAGGAGACGTATCAACTCCCCCAAGCTTAAACCTTTGCTTGTCCCCAAGAAATTCAGTTGATAAACTGAAAGTGATAAAGACAAACTTTTACAAACTTTGTTTGCTCTTGTTTTTTGCTCTTGTTATTGCAAATATGTAAAGCCAGCAAAATCAACTAGCGAGCAATAATAATAAATCTCGGATGACAACACTTTCTCAAAATAATGATAATATGATATAACAAGATGGTATCTCCCTAGCCCTTTCTGAGACCGCAAAACATAAATGCAGAGCACCTTTAAAGATCAAGGACTGACTAAACATTGTAATTCATGGTAAAAGAGATCCAGTAATAGTCATACCCAATATAAATTAATAGTAATGCATACAAATGACAGTGGTGCTCTCCAGCGGGTGATTTTTAATAAGAGGGTGATGACTCAACATAAAAGTAAATAGATAGGCCCTTCACAGAGGGAAGCCGGGATTTGTAGAGGTGCCAGAGCTTGATTTTGAAATAGAGATAAATAATATTTTGAGCGGTATACTTTCATTGTCAATATAACAACTAAGAGATCTCGATATCTTCCATGCTACACACATTATAGGCGGTTCCCAAACAGAATGGTAAAGTTTATACTCCCCCTCCACAAACAAGCATCAATCCATGGCTTGCCCGAAACAACGGGTGCCTCCAACTAACAACAATCCTGGGGGAGTTTTGTTTGCAATTATTTTGATTTGATTTGAGCATGGGACTGGGCATCCCGGTGACCAGCCATTTTCTCGTGAGTGAGGAGCGGAGTCCACTCCTCTTGAGAATAACCCACCTAGCATGGAAGATATAGACAGCCCTAGTTGATACATGAGCTGTTCGAGCATACAAAACAGAATTTCATTTGAAGGTTTGGAGTTTGGCACATACAGATTTACTTGGAACGGCAGGTAGATACCGCATATAGGAAGGTATGTTGGACTCATATGGAACAACTTTGGGGTTTATGGAGTTTGGATGCACAAGCAGTATTCCCGCTTAGTACAAGTGAAGGCTAGAAAGAGACTGGGAAGCGACCAACTAGAGAGCGACAACAGTCATGAACATGCATTAAAATTAATCAACACTGAATGCAAGCATGAGTAGGATATAATCCACCATGAACATAAATATCGTTAAGGCTATGTTGATTTTGTTTCGACTACATGTGTGAACATGTGCCAAGTCAAGTCGCTCGAATCATTCAAAGGAGTATACCACCCTATCATACCACATCACAACCATTTTAATAGCATGTTGGCACGCAAGGTAAACCATTAGAAAATCCTAGCTAATTAAGCATGGCATAAGCAACTATAATCTCTAATTGTCATTGCAAACATGTTTATTCATAATAGGCTGAATCAGGAATGATGAACTAATCATTTTTACAAAAACAAGAGAGGTCGAGTTCATACCAACTTCTCTCATCTCAATCAGTCCATCATATATCGTCATTATTGCCTTTCACTTGCACGACCGAACGGTGTGGATAATAATAATGGTGCACGTGCATTGGACTAAGCTGGAATCTGCAAGCATTCAATTCAAGGGAGAAGACAAGGTAATATGGCTCTTGGTTAAATCAACAATAATGTATATAAGAGCACTAAACATTTCCATCATGGTCTTCTCCTCTTGACCCCCAAAGAAAAGAAAAGAAATAAAACTATTTACACGGGAAAGCTCCCAACAAGCAAAAGAAGAACGAGAAATCTTTTTGGGTTTTTCTTTTAATTACTACTACTATAGGCATGGAAAATAAACTAGCTAAAATCTACAACTAATTTGTTTTTGGTTTTTCTTAAGGTTATTAAAACACACAAGAAGAAAGCAAGAAAAAGAAAATAAACTAGCATGGATAGTACAATGAAAAAGTATGAGCACCGACAACTAGGATGAGTGTGTGAACATAAATGTAATGTCGGTGAGAAATACGTACTCCCCCAAGCTTAGTCTTTTGGCCTAAGTTGGTCTATGCCCATGGATCATAACTACCCTCTTCGGTGTACTGAGGAGTGTCATCAGACTGCCACTGGCTGGCGATCTCCTCCGGATCCCACTGATAAAAGGACGGACGATAAGGGTCAAGTGATGGTTCCGGCTCAGGCTCTAGAGCTGATGTCTGGCCTCGGTACGCATAGACGGCCTCCGGCAAAATGAGGTACGTGCCTGCAAATAAGTCAAACAAAGAGGGTGCATGCAAGATAATAGTCTCACTGTGAGTTTTATGAAATCTCAAATTATACTTAAGCATCTTCTCATCATTTTTAACAATAAACTCATGTGCTACCATACTCTTATAATCTAGAAAGGTAGGGGGCAGCAGCTTTTCTTCTTTCTCATAATGCCTAATAGGTATCCTGAAGTGTTTAGCAAGGCATGAAGCATAGATACCTCCAAAGATGGGGCCCTTTGTACGGTTCAGACTTAATTGTTTAGCAACAATAGTGCCCATACTAACAGTGTTACCACGAAATAAAGCATGGAACGAAATAACACTATCAGGAACACTAAGGTTTCCACAGTTCCCGCGACCAATTAAGCATCTACTAGAGAATATTGCAAAGTAACGTAGAACAGGAAAGTGTATGCTAGTAATTCTTGCATTGGAAACCTTCCTCGTTTCCCCTACAGTAATCATATCAATAAATCCATCCACATCTTTACGATGTGGTTCCTCTAAGCTGCCCTCAAAGGATATCTTGCAAACCGCACAGAAATCACATAATGACATCTCCCCATCCTCGTCATATAAATGAAACTCTATTGAAGGAGGTGATTTCTTAGAATGAAAGTAGAAAATTTGCACAAAAGTATTAGTGAATAAGAGATACTGTTCGAGCTGGTCGTGGAGGAAGTTGGTGAGGCCGGTATCATTAGCCAAAGAATAAAAATCGTCATGAATCCCGGCTGCTCTCAAGAAATCATCACAAGGCCATTCACACGGCAGAACTTCCGCGACGCGAGGGAGATTATACTTGGGCTTTTTATTCTCCTTACTTTGTTTCTCCTTCGAGCTTTGGCTAGAAGAGCCCCTCAAAAATCTCTTCATCATTTTCTGAAAATTTCTGAAATTTTTAGTAACTCAAAATAAAAGTGAACCAAACTCAACAAAATTGATAGCAACTACTCCCACAAGTTCCTAGAGACTATATCATGCATTAGAACTACCCGGGACCTTATAAATTTGACATGCAAGCTCAAGAACAGGGTCACCTAGGCAGCAAAAATTTGCAATGAATAAAGCACTAGAAAAAAAACTAATTGGACCACTGGAGGAGTCACGTACCAAAGAACAATCATCCAAAGCAGTTTTCTGAATGGAGCTTTGAGCAAGGAGATCGAAAATGGCCCATCGTGGGCCCACGAGGTAGGGGGCGCGCCCAGGGGGGTAGGGTGCGCCCCTGACCCTCGTGGCCAGGTGCTTGCTCCCCCTGCTATGTTCTCAGTGCCAGATATTCTCAAATAATCCATAAAAATCATACAAAATTTTCAGGGCATTTGGAGAACTTTTTTTGGGGGGTTTTTTTATTGCATGGATAAATGAGAAAACAGACAGAAAATACTATTTTTGCTTTATTTAATCTAAATAACAGAAAGTAAAAGGAGGGTACAGAAGGTTGTGACTTCTAACTTCATCCATCTCATGCTCATGAAAAGGAATCCACTAACAAGGTTGATCAAGTCTTGTTAACAAACTCATTCCGAATAACATGGAACCAGAGAAATTTTGAATAACACTAGGTTACCTCAACGGGGATATGTACATCCCCAATAATAAGAATATCAGATTTTTTTCTTGACAGTTAGAAGAGGAAATTCAAAACCTCCAATAATAATCGATGGAATTTTTCCAATAGAATTGATACTGTGAACTTGAGGTTGTTTCCTCGGAAAGTGTACCGTATGCTCATTACCATTAGCATGAAAAGTGACATTGCCTTTGTTGCAATCAATAACAGCCCCTACAGTATTCAAAAAGGGTCTACCAAGGATAATCGACATACTATCGTCCTCGGGAATATCAAGAATAACAAAGTCCGTTAAAATAGTGACATTTGCAACCACAGCAGGCACATCCTCACAAATGCCGACATGTATAGCAGTTGATTTATCAGCCATTTGCAAAGATATTTCAGTAGGTGTCAACTTATTCAATTCAAGTCTACGATATAAAGAGAGAGGCATAACACTAACACCGGCTCAAAGATCACATAAAGCAGTTCTAACATAATTTCTTTTAATGGAGCATGATATAGTTGGTACCCCCGGATCTCCAAGTTTCTTTGGTATTCCACCCTTAAAGGTGTAATTAGCAAGCATGGTGGAAATTTCAGCTTCCGGTATCTTTCTTTTGTTTGTAATGATATCTGTTGGTGTCAAAACCGGTGGATCTCGGGTAGGGGGTCCCGAACTGTGCGTCTAGGCGGATGGTAACAGGAGACAAGGGACACGATGTTTTACCCAGGTTCGGGCCCTCTTGATGGAGGTAAAACCCTACTTCCTGCTTGATTAATATTGATAATGTGTGTTACAAGAGTAGATCTACCACGAGATCAAAGAGGCTAAACCCTAGAAGCTAGCCTATGGTATGATTGTTGTTCGTCCTATGGACTAAAGCCATACGGTTAGACACCGGAGAGGGCTAAGGTTACACAAAGTCGGTTACAAAGGTAGGAGATCTACATATCCGTATCGCCAAGCTTGCCTTCCACGCCAAGGTAAGGCCCATCCGGACACGGGACGAAGTCTTCAATCTTGTATCTTCATAGTCTTGGGGTCCGGCCGATAATGATAGTTCGGCTATCCGGACACCCCCTAGTCTGGAACTCCCTCAAGAGTCTCCCCAACCGGGCTTTAGCGACGACGAGTCCGGGCGCCAGATATTGTCTTCGGCGTTGCAAAGGCGGGTTCTCCTTCAAACTTCATGTTCCCGTCGAATAGTCTCCGGCTTCCTTATAAATGTTGCGCTCCTTGGCTTCTACGCCCAAAGTAATGGTCTTCTTCCACGTGTCGCATTTAATGCGAACGGCTGGGATATTTTTACATTTTACCCCTAGCTGCGTGCGAACGAGCCGCCTATAAGAGAGGCGAGGATCTAGATCCATCTCACACCATCCTCCATCCGCAAGTTCTCATTGAAGCGCCTCTGACAAAAATCCATTCTATCATGGATAGCCGACGCGGCTCCTCCTCTCGCGCTCCCAGCCTTAAGCCAGGAGATTGGGGGAGATGCTCAGTTCCACACAGCAAGCTAGTGGTACTTCAAACCGAGAGATATCTTCCCCCAGCTTTCATGGTTCCGGTTCGAGCCGGACTAGCCACCTACAAGGGTGGAAAGCAGGCGGAGAGCATCCCCAACCCTTCCAAAGGGGAGTGGGTATGCTTTGTCCCCTATCTAATAAGGGGACTCGGATTTCCCATACATCCGTTTCTCCGGGGGCTCCTAGAGTTCTACGGACTCCAACTTCACCACCTCACGCCCGCCTCCATTTTGCACATCGCGGGCTTCAGAAGCTTTTGCGAGCTGTTCTTGGGCATCGAGCCCCATTTTGCCCTGTGGAAGAGATTGTTTTGCCTCGCACTCGTTCTCATGAGGGGTCGATATATCAAGTGGGCGGAGCCAAAATATGGCGCATCGCCGGACCGGATATCTATCCGGCACTTAAAGAAAGCGTCCAAGACTGGCCTTCGAATGGTTCTACATGGAGGACGCCTCTGCCGGATCTAGTCCGGATCGGCCTCCCGGAGTTCAACAATGCTCCCTTGAAGAAACGCCTGAGTTGGCGCCATGAGCCCTCAACGGGAAGATGATAGGAGCGTCCATTATCCGATGGGCCGGATTAGGTTATCGCCCACTCCGGATTGACCATGATTGGAGTCATGGCCACGTGCATTATGCGAGGGGTGCAGCCACTCCAATATAGGGGCCACCCTATGTGGGATTTCAACGGGAAGATGACGCCACCCGTCATGGCCGCAAAGGGCGAGGCTCGGCAGCCGATCCGCAAAGATCCTGTCCGGCTTGTACAAGGGAGAGGAGGAGGACTTCCTCCTCAAGAATCCGTTGAATAGATTTTCTATGAATAACCCTCGGAGCTGGGTAAGCGGATGTTCATCTACCCGATCCATAGTTTTTTGAAAGTCAAGTATCTTACTCTGTGATTTCGACGCAGGAGCTGCGCCGGGACGTGGAGGGCATACGAAGCCTAACTCCACAGCCCGAGGATCCGGAAAGATCCCTTCATTCGACCTCCGAAGAGGATCCGGACATAAAGGTGGAGCTGATTGACGGGGTGTTCCACCAACGTAGCATGGACAATGCCCTAGTCTCCATTACGGCTGACTACCCCGGTTTGTTTCCAGCCTCCCAGGTGACTACGATCGAGGTCTTGACACCATCATTTGATCGGCGCTCAATTCTGACCATCCCATACTGATGGTGTATCGCAGGAGGTGCCTTTAAGGCGGGAAGCCGAACCCGCGACGGCCGACCAACAAGGGTCAGTCCGGCCCAGCGGGCGGAAGAGGAGTACGACGCGAACCGAAATGTCGCCGCAACGGTACGGAGTGCCGCTATTTTTAAGGGAAGGATCCCTAGGAGGTATATTAATGCTCATAACTTTCCCAGAAAGAGCGCTCGCCGGAAAGTGTCCGGAGAGATTGCCAATCAAGCCTCCGCCAGCCATGCTCCAACACATGGTCCGAGAGGGGAGGCGAATACAAGGCGTGAGCCGGACGCTCCTCCGACGGAAGATGCCGACAGGCTGTCCGCCACCCGGTCTGAGGTGGAGAGCGCCATGAATCACAGGCGTCACCGGACAGTTCTTCGTGACGCGTGTTTCTCCCCGGAGCCGTTAAATGCCTTTGCTGCGGGAAACGTGCACCTCCGTGCCGCTCAAGATGGGTTAGCCAGAGCCACGGAGCAGTATGTGAAAGACATACGGGTAAATAATTTTAAGAGTTTATATATACCAGTAGCCCCCGAGACTTAAAATAGTTGAAATAACTGATTTAAGGATCAATTACTATGCAGGATCTTACGGAGAAGAATACCCATCTGTCCCAGGACCTCCAAGAGTGCAAGGCCCAACTTGAGGCCGCATTGGCCGCCGCAGGGGGAGCCACAGAGACCCCCACTGGTAAGACGTACTTTGAAAAGATAATTATTTAACAAAGTGCGGCGTGAATCTGACAATAATATTGCAGAGTGCGCCAGACTAGATCCGGACAATCAACAGCCATCAAGGCGCCTAAAGGCCTGTGAGAGGGTGCTTATGAAGGTGCAGCAGGAGAGAAACAAGCTCCAAGATGCCCACACCCAGCGAGGAGAAGAGCTGAAAGGTGTTCGGGCCCAGCTGTCTGGCTCCGTGAAGGAGAATCAGCGGCTTCGTCATGGCATTTACAGTAAGTGCTTGAACTAATTCCTTTGAAAAGAAGAATTCAGTGAAGAAGTCGATTGACAGAAATACGTCTTTAGGTGTGCTCACAGGTCGCCCTGCGGAGGAAATGCCTGAGTCAACGGGTGACCAACTTCCCGAGCTGGTGCAATTGCTCGAACGTGTTCGGGCAGCGGCGAGTGGCGCTGTTCATGCTTTATGGCCATCCGCCTCCCTACCCGAGGGCCTTGTTGAGCTCGCCGAGAAGCTTCAGGAGCACGGTGACGCCTCCGTTTGTGGAAGATATCGGCCTGCCGTCGAGCGCCAGTGGAAGCCCGAGCCATGGTGAAGACACGTTACCCAAGGCTGACCCAAACCACATGGCCGAGGTCGCACTGCGAGGCCTGATGGGAAGGAGATCCTGTGAGCTTGATGTACGGCCAAGTAGAACTGGCGCGAAATATTCCCAACAGGATCAGAATTAGACATCCTGTTATATGGGATTGAGGAGGAGTACAATCAGTTGGTTTGACGATGTAATTTGAAATGACATGAAAAATGCCTTCTAGCCGGATTGTAGATCGTTTGTCTTTGCGGACCGTTTCACTTCAACCTCAGGACCCAACAGTCCGGAGTGTGTCCGAATACCCTTACGGTTATAAAAGAACCGGGGCATGCATGGAGACAAGGCGTCGGGGTCATAATTGCTTTATCAGAAAAGTGCCCAACTAGTTATGTTATATTACATGGTTAGTAAGAAACATCTTCCACGGAGAATAGTTCCGTTAAGGGTTCCTTTCCTCGAGGCATGCCCTAAAGTGCAATGCCGGACTGCAAAAATAGCAGAAAAAAAGCATCCGGGGCAGATAAATAAGTAAGTAATAAATCATCTTTCGATTCACCGACCGAATATTCTCTTAAGAACGCTTAGCTTTCGGCTTCACCCGGTCGAGGTACACATCCGCTGACCCGGCAAGAGTAATCGCAGATGTGCTCCCTTTACCTCCTAGCCGAACAAACGGGAACGAGGGGTAAGCACAGAGCCGAGGAACCCAGCTTGGCCAAAACTTAAGTCATATCGATGCATATAATGGTGAATAAAAGGTACATGCGTAAGTATGACACATGTATTGGGCATGAAGCCCGTATGAATAAGCTTCATTAAAGAAGCCCCGTGTATAATGAGTGCGAGGAGCACATCAAGTGTGTGCGAACAAAGTGCAAATCAGCCTATAAAAGGTAAAAAAAAGAAAGTAGGAAGAAGGAGGGGGACAAGAGACAGTAAAAAATATAAAAAGGGTGGACGGGGGAGTGAGACGAACCCGGAGTCCGGCGTTAGGCGTAGAATCTTCGGAGATGGGCTGCGTTCCATGGGTTCGGCTTGAGTCGGTTGTCAGATGCGTTACGTACACGGTATGCTTCGCCGGTCAGGACTTGGTCGATGATGAAGGGACCTTCCCACTTGGGCTTAAGTTTGTCCTTTTTCTTGTCCGGCAGGCGTAGAACAAGTTCGCCAACATTGTAAGTTTTGGCCCGTACTTCTGCTTTGATATCTTGAAGCCTGCTGGCGATAAAATGCGGAACAAGCCTTTGCCACGCCCCGCTCCTCCTCTAAGGCGCCCAAACTGTCCTGCCGGTCCAACTCGGCTTCTCTTTCTTCGCATGCGCACACGAGGTGAGTCATGAATTATATCGCAGGCAGAACTGCCTCTGCCGTATACCATAAAAATGGTGTGAATCCAGAGGTTCGGTTTGGCGTGGTCCGCAGCCCCCAGAGTACGGAGTCGAGCTCCTCTACCCAGTGCGTGTTAGATTCCTTGAGGGACAGCACTAGTCTGGGCTTGATGCCGCTCATGATTAGACCATTTGCTCGCTCGACTTGACATTTAGTTTGGGGGTGATAGACTGAAGCATAATCGAGCTTGATGTCCATGTTTTTGCACCAGAGTTTAACCTCGTCGGCTGTGAAGTTTGTGCCGTTATCGGTGATGATGCGTGGGGGCGTAAAGCGGTGTACTACCCCGGATATGAAGTCTATCACCTGTACGGATTCAGCCGTATTAACCGGCATCGCCTCAAACCAATTGGAGAATTTGTCAACCATGACCAATAAGAATTTGTGCTTGTGGGTTCCCCCTATAAGGGGTCCAACCATATCAAGCCCCTGCATCACGAACGGCCGTGTAGTGGGTATAGTTTTGAGGGCGGTGGGTGGCATGTGGCTCGATTAGCAAAGAGTGGCAACCAACGCATCGTTGGACTAAATCCTGAGCATCTGCCCGGCTGTCGGCCAATAAAATCCTGTCGGAAGGCCTTGCCTACAAGGGCCCGGGCTGCAGCGTGGTGCTCACGAGTCCGGCGTGAATTTCAGCCAGAGATTTCGCCCTTCCTCTTCGGAGATACACCTTTGAAGGACTCCGGTTGTGCTTTTCTTATAAAGTTCTCCCTCATGGACCTTGTAGGCTTTAGATCGCCGAACTATGCAGCGGGCCTCATTTTGGTCTTCGAGAAGTTCATGTCGCATTAAGTAGGCTAGGAATGGTTCTGTCCATGGGGCAATTACTGCCATTATTTCGTGAGCTGAAGGTGTTATTTCATTGGCTGAGCCGCCGATTGTGTCAGAATGGTCTGAGTTAGGTGATGCAACTGGCTCCGGATTGTTATTTCCGGACTCCTCTTCCCATAATACGGATGGCTTAAAGAGCCGTTCCAGGAAGATGTTTGGTGGGACGGCGTCTTGTTTCGCGCCGATGCGTGCTAACACGTCTGCTGCCTGATTATTATCCCGTTCTACATGATCGAATTCTAGTCCTTCGAACCGAGCTGACATTTTTAGGACGGCGTTGCGGTAATCTGCCATTTTTGGATCTTTGGCGTCAAAGTCTCCATTTACTTGGGATATTGCCAGGTTTGAATCCCCGCGCACCTCTAGGCGTTGAATGCCCATGGAGATTGCCATCCGGAGGCCATGTAGAAGGGCCTCAGATTCGCCACGTTGTTGGAGTCCGTGTACATTATTTGAAGTACGTATTGGATTGTGTCTCCGATTGGGGACGTCGAGACGACGCCAGCCCCCAAGCCAGCCAACATTTTGGATCCGTCGAAATGCATGATCCAGTTAGAGTACGCGCCGCATTACTCTTTAGGGAGTTCGGCCGTCCATTCGGCCATTTAAGTCAGCCGTAACTCGCGACTTTATAGCTAAATGCGTGGTTTGTAGGTTATGTCAAATGGTAAGAGCTCGATAGCCCATTTTGCAATCCTGCCCGTTCGTCGCGATTGTTTATAATATCGTTGAGAGGTACTTTGGAGGCCACCGTTATTGAACACTCTTGAAAGTAGTGTCGCAGCTTCCGGATGCCATGAACACCGTGACACGCTATCTTTTGATAATGTGGGTACCGGGATTTGCATGGAGTTAGAACAGTGGATATGTAGTACACTGGTTTTTGAAGAGGGAATTTGTGCCCTTCTATTTCTCGTTCAACGACGAGTACCGCGCTGACAACTTGATGTGTTGCTGCGATATATAAAATCACAGGTTCGCCCAGGTTGGGCGCGGCCAGAACTGGATTTGTTGCTAGTATGGCTTTTATTTCTTCGAGTCCGGCTGTGGCAGCATCCGTCCATTCGAAATGTTTGGTGCGCCGGAGGAGGCGGTAAAGGGGCAGAGCCTTTTCTCCCAAACGGGAGATGAAGCGACTTAAGGCCGCTACGCATCCGGTTAGTTTTTGTATCTGCTTGAGGTCTTTTGGAATATCCAATTGTGACAGAGCTCGGATTTTGGCCGGGTTTGCTTCAATTCCTCTACTGGATACGATGAAGCCCAAGAGCTTTCCGGCTGGTACGCCGAAGACGCATTTTTCCGGATTGAGCTTAATGTCATATGCTCGGAGGTTGTCGAATGTCACCCTCAAGTCTTCTACTAGAGTTCCGACGTGTTTGGTCTTGACGACCACATCGCTCACGTATGCCTCTACTGTTTTGCCTATCCGGGTAGCCAGACATGTTTGAATCATGCTACCGATATGTTGCGCCGGAGTTTTTGAGTCCGAAGGGCATTGTGTTGAAGCAGAATGGCCCATATGGAGTAATGAATGCCATTGCGGCCTGATCTTTCTCCGCCATCTTGATTTGATGGTATCCGTAGTATGCATCGAGGAAGCACAATGAATCGTGCCCTGCGGTAGCATCGATGATTTGGTCGATGCGAGGGAGGGGGAAAGGGTCCTTTGGACAGGCCTTGTTAAGGTCTTTAAAATCGACGCAGAGGCGCCAGGATTTGTCCTTTTTTGGTACCATTACTAGATTGGCTAGCCAGTCCGGATGTTTTATATCTCTGATGAATCCGGCTTCTAAGAGTTTGGCTAGCTCCTCTCCCATTGCCTGTCTTTTGGGTTCGGAAAATTGCCGAAGAGCTTGTTTGACTGGCTTGAATCCTTTTAGGATATTTAGGCTGTGCTCTGCCAGCCTGCGTGGGATTCCTAGCATGTCTGAGGGGTGCCAGGCAAAAATGTCCCAATTTTCCCGAAGGAATTCTCGTAGTGCGGCTTCGACATCAGGACTTAATTGTGCCCCAATGGAGGCCGTCTTTGTGGGGTCCGTTGGATGGACCTGAAATTTGACTATTTCGTCTGCTGGTTTAAAAGAGGTGGACTTGGACCTCTTATCGAGTATCACATCATCCCTATCCACCGTGGAGCGCAGCGTAGTTAGTTCCTCTGCCGCTAGGGCTTCGGATAATGCCTCTAAGGCCAGTGCGGCTGTCTTATTTTCAGCGCGGGGTGCTGTATCTGGATCACTGGCGAGAGTGATTATCCCATTAGGTCCGGGCATTTTGAGCTTCATGTACCCTTAGTGGGGTATAGCTTGGAAGATTGTGAATGCCTCTCGCCCTAACAAAGCGTGATATCCGCTGCCGAATGGGGCCACTTGGAACGTGACCTCCTCGGACCTGTAATTGTCCGGTGAGACGAACACTACATCTAGTGTGATTTTTCCTGTGCAGCGTACTTCTCGACTAGGGATTATCCCTCCGAAGGTTGTCTTTCTTTGCGCTCAACGCGGCTCGATCAATTTCCATTTTTTGAAGGGTTTCCTCATAGATGAGGTTTAATCCGCTACCGCCATCCATGAGTACCTTAGTAAGACGGAAACCGTCCACTATCGGACTGAGGACCAATGCGGCTGGTGCTCTAGCTGTTCGGAATTTAGGTTCGTCACTGGCGTTGAAGGTGATAGCCGTGTCGCTCCATGGATTTGTTGTTGCTACTTGGTAGACTTCGGCGAGGCTGCGGATTGTTCGTTTCCGCATGTTATTTGATGTGAAAGTCTCGAAGACTGTTAATACTGTACTGGTACTGCTGGGTTGGTCGCCCGGGGCTAAAAAGCCTACGCCACTTTTGGCCACCTGTCGTAGTATCCAACACGCTCGAAGGCTGTGTGTTGGAGTGGCGCCCTCCGTACTGTGGATTTTGCAGGGTCCGTTGAGCCAACCCTCCAAAGATGGTTCCGTACTCTTTAGGGGTTTTGGTTTTTGGTATTCAACCCGGTGCTTGATAATGATGCACCCTTTTGTTTCGGACTAGGGATGTATTCGGGCCGGATTATCCCAAAATTTACTTTCGGTTTTCCAGCGCTCTCCATCGCACAAGTACTTTTGTACTATGGTCACCAAGTCAAGAAAGCATGTAACTTTATGCGACGACTTATGGCATTTAGGATTCCTTGTCCGTGCAATTATTGTAGAAAATTGGGATTACGTCCTCCTCTCGGCAGTCCTTTATCCTGTTCATAACCGGAGGAATCGCCCAAGAATGATGTACTGTTTTCAGCGGGCTCTTGCCAAATTCAAGAGAGATCGCTAATGTTTGGGTGGGCGGGTGGAACTAGATCCGGAACCCCGTCCAATTTAGGACTCAAGGGCCGAGAAGTTTCCGAACTTGGAAGTTTGGATTTTTGAGTGTTATCCCATGGGTCCAACCCACCGCCTGACTTTAAGTTCAGGGCTTGATCGACATCCGTCCCTCTGCGGGAATCCGGCAAGGAGGGATCGGGAATCCGGACGTAACTAGTCCTTAAGATACAAGAAGAATCGCCGCATTTCTGCTCTATCACAGCAACATGATGGGTAGCCTGGGGAGAGTTGATCTCTCTCAGATCGGTTTTAGGCCCGATCCGGTCGTAGTCTGTGGGGACTCCCAGGGCGGCGATGTGATCCAAGAGCTCGTTTATGGAGGAGAGCTCGATCGATCTAACTGTTCGGCAAGTTCGAACTAACCTGGAGATTGGTTTCGATGACTCGAGAGGTCATCGTCGGCGTGATGGCCGGATGGCGGTCATAAGAAAACCACCTAGTCAAGATTCGCCAGCGCCAAGGCTCCTTTGGCGATAGTATCGTCTTTTAAAGACGAGATGAGGCATCCTACCCGACGGCAACGGCGACGGAGGAACTCTCAATGAAAGCACCAATGTCGGTGTCAAAACCGGCGGATCTCGGGTAGGGGGTCTCGAACTGTGCGTCTAGGCGGATGGTAACAGGGGACAAGGGACACGATGTTTTACCCAGGTCCGGGCCCTCTTGATGGAGGTAAAACCCTACGTCCTGCTTGATTAATATTGATAATGTGTGTTACAAGAGTAGATCTACCACGAGATCAAAGAGGCTAAACCCTAGAAGCTAGCCTATGGTATGATTGTTGTTCGTCCTATGGACTAAAGCCATCCGGTTTATATAGACACCGGAGAGGGCTAGGGTTACACAAAGTCGGTTACAAAGGTAGTAGATCTACATATCCGTATCGCCAAGCTTGCCTTCCACGCCAAGGTAAGTCCCATCCGGACACGGGACGAAGTCTTCAATCTTGTATCTTCATAGTCTTGGGGTCCGGCCGATAATGATAGTTCGGCTATCCGGACACCCCCTAGTCCGGAACTCCCTCAATATCCTTCATATATTTAGCATACGGATTTACTTTAAGCATATCAGTCAAACGCATACGCAAAAGATAGGTCTAATCATTTCAGCAAAGTGCTCAAAATCGTCATCATCCTTTTTCTTGGATGGTTTTGGAGGAAAAGGCATGGGTTTCTGAACCCATGGTTCTCTTTCTTGACCGTGCTTCCTAGCAACAAAGTCTCTCTTATCATAATGTTGATTCTTTGATTGTGGGTTATCAAGATCAATAGCAGGTTCGGTCTCTACATCATTATTATTGCTAGGTTGAGCATCAACATGAACATTATCATTAACATTATCACTAGGTTCATGTTCATCACCAGATTGTGTTTCAGCATCAGAAATAGAAATGTCATTGGGATTCTCAGGTGCGTCTATAACAGGTTCACTAGAAGTATGCAAAGTCTTATCATTTTTCTTCTTCTTTTTAGAAGTACTAGGTGCATCTACATTATTTCTTTGAGAATGTTGCTCAATTCTCTTAGGGTGACCCTCAGGATACAAAGGTTCCTGAGTCATTTTACCCGTTCTAGTTTCTACTCTAACAGAAAAGTCATGTTTATTATTTAATCCATCGGGCAAATCATTTTGAACTTTAAGCACTTGTTCTACTTGGGTGTTAACCATAGAAGCATGTTTACTAATAAGTTTAAGTTCACCCTTAACTCCAGCCATATAATCACTCAAGTGTCCAATCATATAAGCATTACTCTTCAAATGTCTACCAACATAAGCATTGAAGTTTTCTTGTTTAGCCATAAAGTCATCAAATTCATCCAAGCATTGGCTAGCAAACTTACTAGACGGGATTTCAACTTTATCATATCTATAGAGAGAATTTACCATTACTACCTATGCCAGGTTATCAAGACCATGTGTTTCCTTGATAGGTGGTATATTAAGGCCATGTATTTCTTCAACAAGAGGTAAATTCTAAACATCTTCAGCTTTAATACCTTTTTCTTTCATAGATTTTTTTGCCTCTTGCACATCTTCAGGACTGAGAAATAGAACACCTATTTTCTTCGGAGTTGTCTTAGGAGTTGGCTCAGGAAGTGTTCAATTATTTTCATTAGTCAACATGTTATTCAATAACAATTCAGCTTGATCGATTGTTCTTTCCCTGAAAACACAACCAGCAAGGTGATCTTTGGAAGCATCGGTTAATTAGTCCATTATAAAAGATATCAAGTATTTCATTTTTCTTAAGAGGATGATTAGGCAAAGCATTAAGTAATCTGAGAAGCCTCCCCCAAGCTTGTGGGAGACTCTTCTCTTCAATTTGCACAAAATTATATATTCCCTTAAAGCAGCTTGTTTCTTATGAGCAGGGAAATCTTTAGTAGAGAAGTAGTAAATCATATCCTGGGGACTACGCACACAACCAGGATCAAGAGAATTAAACCAAGTTTTAGCATCACGCTTTAATGAGAATGGAAATATCTTAAGGATATAATAGTAGCGAGTTTTCTCATCATTAGTAAATAGGGTGGCTATATCATTTAACTTAGTAAGATGTGCCACAACAGTTTCAGATTCATAGCCATAGAAAGGATCAGATTCAATCAAAGTAATTATCTCAGGGTCGACAGAGAAATCATAATCCTTATCGGTAACACAGATAGGTGAAGTAGCGAAAGCAGGGTCATATTTCATTCTGGCATTCAGAGACTTCTATTTCAGCGTAGCTAATAACTTCTTAAGATCATATATCATTGCAAGCAAGAAAATCTCTAGCAGTTTCTTCATCCATAACATAGCCCTCGGGAACAACAGGCAATTCATATTTAGGGGGAGAACCTTCATCATCACTATCATCAATAATATCAGTTTCAATAATTTCATTCTCTCTAGCCCTAGCAAGTTGTTCATCATGAAATTCACCTAATGGCACAGTAGTATCAAGCATAGAAGTAGTTTCATCATAAGTATCATGCATAGTAGAAGTGACAATATCAATAACATGCGACATATCAGAATTAATAGCAAAAGTAGGTTTAGGTGTCGCAAGCTTACTCATAATAGAAGGAGAATCATGTGCAGAGCTAGATGGCAGTTCCTTACCTCCCCTTGTAGGTATGGGAGAAATCTTAGTTCTTTTGTCTTTCAAGTTCTTCATAGTGACCAGCAGGTATAAATCCACGGCAACGGCGCCAGAAAATAGTCTTGATAACCCACAAGTATAGGGGATCGCAACAGTTTTCGAGGGTAGAGTATTGATACGTCTCCAACGTATCTATAATTTTTGATTGTTCCATGCTATTATATTACCCCTTTTGGATGTTTATGGGCTTTATTTTACACATTTATATCATTTTTGGGACTAACCTACAAACCGGAGGCCGAGCCCATATTGCTGTTTTTTTTGCCTATTTCAGTATTTCGAAGAAAAGGAATATCAAACGGAGTCCAAACGGAATGAAACCTTCAGGAGCGTGATTTTTGGAACGGACGTGATCCAGAGGACTTGGAGTGCAAGTCAAGAAGCAGTCGAGGCCTCCACGAGCTAGGACGGCGCCCCCCCCCCTATAGGGCGCGCCCCCTGTCTCGTGGGCCCCTCGGGCGGCCACCGACGTCCTTCTTCCTCCTATATATATACCTACGTACCCCGAAAACATCCAAGGGCACCACGAAACACAATTTCCACCGCCGTAACCTTCTGTATCCGCGAGATCTCATCTTGGAGCCTTTGGCGACACTCACGGGAGGGAATCAACCACGGAGGGCCTCTACATCAACATCCTTGCCTCCGATGAGTTGTGAGTAGTTTACCACAGACCTCACGGGTCCATAGTTATTAACTAGATGGCTTCTTCTCTCTTTTGGATCTCAATACAATGTTCTCCCCTCTCTTGTGGAGATCTATTCGATGTAATCTCTTTATGCGGTGTGTTTGTCGAGATCCGATGAATTGTGGGTTTATGATCAAGTTTATCTATGAATAATATTTGAATCTTCTCTGAATTCTTTTATGTATGATTAAGTTATCTTTGCAAGTCTCTTCAAATTATCAGTTTGGTTTGTCCTACTAGATTGATCTTTCTTGCCATGGGAGAAGTGCTTAGCTTTGGGTTCAATCTTGCGGTGTCCTTACCCAAAGGATGTAAAGGGTTGCAAGGCACGTATTGTATTGTTGCCATCGAGGATAACAAGATGGGGTTTATATCATATTACATGAGTTTATCCCTCTACATCATGTCATCTTGCTTAATGCGTTACTCCGTTCTTATGAACTTAATATTCTAGATGCATGCTGGATAGCGGTCGATGTGTGGAGTAATAGTAGTAGATGCAAAAGAGTCGGTCTACTTGTTATGGACGTGATGCCTATATACATGATCATGCCTAGATAATCTCATAATTATGCGCTTTTATATAAATTGCTCGACAGTAATTTGTTCACCCACCGTAATACTTATGCTATCTTGAGAGAAGCCACTAGTGAAACCTATGGCCCCCGGGTCTATCTCTTATCATATTTGCCCCCAATCCACTTTTATTTGCATCTTTACTTTTTGCAACTATATTATAAAATACCAAAAATATATTTATCTTATCATACTATCTCTATTAGATCTCACTTTTGCAAGTGGCCGTGAAAGGATTGACAACCCCTTTATTGCGTTGGTTGCGAGTTCTCAGATTGTTTGTGTAGGTGTGTGGGACTTTTGAGGAGCCTCCTACTGGATTGATACCTTGGTTCTCAAAACTGAGGGAAATACTTACGCTACATTTGCTGCATCACCCTCTCCTCTTCGAGGAAAACCAACGCAAGCTCAAGACATAGCAAGAAGGATTTATGGCGCCGTTGCCGGGGAGGTCTTCGCTCAAGTCAAGACATACCAAGTACCCATCAAAAACCTATCTCCCTCGCATTTACATTATTTGCCATTTGCCTCTCGTTTTCCTCTCCCCACTTCACCCTTGCCGTTTTATTCGCCCTCTCTTTCCCAATCTCCTCCTCTCCTTTTTGCTTGCCGTTTTTCTGTTTGCTTGTGTGTTGGATTACTTGTTGCCATGGCGCAAGATAATACCAAGTTGTGTGAATTCTCGAATACCAATAACAATGATTGAGTCTTGTGAAATCAATACCGCTTTGCTGAATCTTGTTATGAAAGATCAATTCGCCGGCCTTCCTAGTGAACATGCCGCTACTCATCTAAACAACTTTGTTGATTTGTGTGATATGCAAAAGAAGAAAGATATGGATAACAATATTGTCAAATTGAAGTTATTTCCGTTTTCACTTAGAGATCGTGCTAAACTTTGGTTTTCGTCTTTGCCTAAGAATAGTATAGACTCTTGGAACAAGTGCAAAGATGCTTTTATCTCTAAGTATTTTCCTCCCGCTAAGATCATCACTCTTAGGAATGATATTATGAATTTTAAACAACTTGATCATGAGCATGTTGCCCAATCTTGGGAAAGAATGAAATTGATGCTTCGCAATTGCCCTACTCATGGTTTGAATTTATAGATGATCATACAAAAGTTTCATGCCGGATTGAACTTTGCTTCTAGAAATATCTTAGATTTGGCCGCGGGAGGCACCTTTATGGAAATCACGCTAGGAGATGCTACAAAACTTCTTGATAATATTATGGCTAATTATTCTCAATGGCACACCGAAAGATCTTCTAGTAAAAAAGTGCATGCTATAGAACAAATCAATGTTTTGAGTGGAAAGATGGATGAACTTATGAAGATGTTTGCTACTAAAAATACTCCTCTTGATCCCAATGATATGCCTTTGTCTTCCTTGATTGAGAATAATAATGAATTTACGGATGTGAATTTTGTTGGTAGGAATAGTTTTGGAAACAATGCTTATAGAGGAAATTTTAATGCTAGACCGTTCCCTAGTAATCCCTCTAATAATTATGGAAATTCCTACAATAATTCTTATGGTAATTTTAATAAGATGCCCTCTGATTTTGATAATAGTGTGAAAGATATGATTTCTCAAAAGAATTTTAATGCTTTGCTTGAAGAAAAATTGCTCAAAGTTGATGAATTGGCTAGGAACGTTGATAGACTTTCACTTGATGTTAATTCTCTTAAACTTGGATCTTCTTCTCCTAAGCATGATATCAATGAGTCTCTCAAAGTAATGAGAATTTCCATTGACGAGTGCAAGGAAAGAACCACTAGATTGCGTGCTAAGAAAGAAAGCTTTATAAAAGTGTGTTCTTCTAGTTTCCGTGAAAATAATGATGAGGATCTTAAAGTTATTGATGCGTCTCCGATTAGATCTATGTTTTGCAATATGAATTTTGATGATTATGGGACTAATGATGAATCAACTTTGCCTAGAAGGCGTCCCAAGAATTCGGAGTCTTTAGATCTTAATGTTAAATTTGGTAAAAGTGAGTGAGGGAGTCCTGGACTAGGGGGTGTCCGGATAGCCGAACTATCATCACGGCCGGACTCCAAGACTATGAAGATACAAGATTGAAGACTTCGACCCGTGGCCGGATGGGACTTTCCTTGGCGTGGAAGGAAAGCTTGGCGATACGGATATGTAGATGTCCTACCATTGTAACCGACCCTGTGTAACCCTAACCTATCCGGTGTCTATATAAACCGGAGGGTTTTAGTCCGTAGGACGAAGAACAATCATACCATAGGCTAGCTTCTAGGGTTTAGCCTCTTTGATCTCATGGTAGATCTACTTTTGTACTACCCATATCATCAATTTTAATCAA
Organism: Aegilops bicornis; assembly: GCA_021605145.1. Taxonomy (NCBI): domain Eukaryota; kingdom Viridiplantae; phylum Streptophyta; class Magnoliopsida; order Poales; family Poaceae; genus Aegilops; species Aegilops bicornis. The sequence continues at coordinate 28,865,174 of CM038671.1, read as the reverse complement.
GCAAGAGTAGGGTGTTACCTCCATCGAGAGGGCCCGAACCTGGGTAAAAACATCGTGTCCCTTGTCTCCTGTTACCATCCGCCTAGACGCATAGTTTGGGACCCCCTACCCGAGATCCGCCGGTTTTGACACCGACATTGGTGCTTTCATTGAGAGTTCCTCTGTGTCGTCACCGATAGGCCCGATGGCTCCTTCAATCATCAGCAACGATGCAGTCTAGGGTGAGACTTTTCTCCCCGGACAGATCTTCGTATTCGGCGGCTTTGCACTGCGGGCCAATTCGCTAGGCCATCTGGAGCAGATCGAGAGCTACGCCCCTGGCCATCAGGTCAGATTTGGAAGTTTAAACTACACGGCCGACATCCGCGGAGACTTGATCTTCGACAGATTCGAGCCGCAGCCAAGCGCGCCGCACTATCTCGATGGGCATGATCTAACTCTGCCGCCGAACAGTGCCGTGGAGGCCGCACTAGTGTCCGCTCCGAACATTGATTCGGAGCCGATCTCGCCGATCGAGGATGGTTGGTTGGACGCCACCTCGGGGGCTGAAATATCTACGGCGATTGAGCCGAACACAATCCATGTCCTCTGTGAAGACCGTGACTCCAAGGTGCCGGACTCCTCTTCGGACTCCGAACCCTCCGCGCCCCTGCCAATCGAATACGATTGGGCGCCGGTCATGGAGTTCACTGTCGCGGACATCTTTCACCACTCGCCCTTCGGCGACATCCTGAATTCACTAAAGTCTCTCTCTTTATCCGGAGAGCCCTGGCCGGACTACGAACAGCAAGGTTGGGATACGGACGACGAAGAAATTCAACGCCCACCCACCACCCACTTTGTAGCCACTGTCGACGATTTAACCAACATACTCGACTTCGACTCCGAAGACATCGACGGTATGGACGACGATGCCGGAGATTTACCAAGACCCAGCACCTACAGTGGCACCGGAAGGCCACCTCGTCATACGACATATACATGGTGGACATCCCAAAAGATGGGAACAGCGATGGAACAACGGAGGATGACCCTCCAAGAAGCAACCGGCGCCGACGTGGGCCAAGCGCCGCTCTAAATCCCGCCACAGCAAAAACGGTGATTCCGGCACAGGAGATAATAACACCCCGGACAGTGCTGAAGACAACCACCTCCAGCAGGACTCAGCGCATGAGGAGGGAGAAGCAAGTCCGCACGACAGTGCGTAGAAAGAGAGGTAGAGGACGATAATTATGCACCTCCTTCCGAAGATGAGGCAAGCCTCGACGACGACGAATTTGTCGTGCCTGAGGATCCCGCCGAACAGGAGCGTTTCAAACGCAGGCTTATGGCCACGGCAAGCAGCCTCAAGAAAAAGCAGCAACAGCTTAGAGCTGACTAAGACTTGCTAGGCGACGGATGGATCAAGTCCTTGCAGCCGAAGAGTATGAACTCGAACGAACCTCCAAAAGCTACCCCAAACGCAGGCCGTTGCCTCGATCAGAGGAGGAAGCACCCAAGTCACACAGCACACGACATGGCAGACCGGCCACCCCGTGGCCGCGATAGAGAAGCCTCTCGGCCCTCCGCTCAAGCCACACCCCGACGTCGCTCAAAAAGTACCAAGGCACGGGAAAACGCGCCGGACTTGCGAGATATATTGGAGGATAAGGAAAAACATACAAGATCGATCTACGGATCGCGTAGGCGCCCAACGACTCGGGATGATTACCGTCGCGCCGGATACAGCAAACCCGGTCGGGCCAAACACAGTAGACAAAGCTCATCTGAGCTACGTCGTGATATAGCCCAATACAGAGGCGCCGCACACCCACTATCACTACTAGAAAAAGGGTCAAATGTGAGACACATTAGTCCCGGTTTGTAACAGAACCGGCACTAATGTGGCCATTAGTGCCGGTTCCAATGGCTAGCCGGGAGGAGCTCTTTAGTACCGGTTCGTGGCAAACCTTTAGCACCGGTTCATGCCACGAACCGGTACTAATGAGAGTGGTGGAAGGATGTTGTCGAATGGGGCCCTTCCAGCACATTTAGTACCCGGTTCGTGGCACGAACCGGTACTAAATGTCGTCCTATATAAATCCTTCGTCCACCCGCACTCTGTTCTTCCCCTTTCCCCTCTCCCTCTCCTCTGTTCTTCCCTTCTTCCTCTCGAGTTCATCACAAAATTTGCCCCAAATTAGTCAAGATTTGCAAGCCCTCATCCATTCAAATGATCACCAAGGTTAGCAACTTTGTCCTTTCATCTCTCATTGCTAGATTAGCTCTTGCATTGGTTTATATAGTGATTAATTGTGGGTTTTAGTAATTTGGGAGGAATTATATATGGTAGTATTTGATTTATATGCAATTTGAGGTCAAAATAACACTTAGTTTGCATATGTAGGTGTGGTTTACTTAGTGCCTTCTAAATCTCTGTCGTAACCACCGCCGATCGCCTCAAGACCGTCTCTGTCAGCCGGCACCACCTTGTGGTGAGCCTCTTGTTCATGAAATTTTATATAAAAATTGATGTTTGTGTGATTTGGATATATAGTTACTCGTATAATAATTATCTTACCCGCATAATGTTTGTTATACATAGTGCCATGGTTTTGATATCCGTCCCGCCGCCCTCGTCCTTGTTATGATTCGGATGTGGTATATTCTCTTTTAAAACTATTTGTTGCATTTCGTGTTTATGACAAATTATGCCCATCAAGTTGACATAGATATTTTTATCTAGGAGGTATGTGAACCGGAAATTCCAACCGACCCTATTGTCGAGAGGTTAAATTTAGTTTAAAGAGAAAACGAGTACTTGAAAGAAAAATTGAAAAGAATTGAGGGGGAGAAGATGGAATTGGAGTTGCATGTTGCCGATATCGTCGATGATCACAAGATCAAGATGGAGAAAATGCGCTTGAAGATTAGAAAGATTAGAAAATATGCCATCGATAGTGAGGCTTGGTATCATTATGCCGTTGGATCAATTGTTACCTTAGTTGCGATCTTGATCGCATTTGTTGTTGCATTTAAATGCTTTAGCTAGAGAGTTATTTGTTTGTTGCATTTAAGTGTTGTATGAACTTTATGTATGAACTTGTATTAATTTGGTCTATTCGGTGTTGTGTAATGAAGATGAGCCGCAATGGATGTACGATGACCGATGCTCTCCCCAGTTCGTTGAGGGCATGCATACTTTTCTCGCTATGGCCGAGGCAAACAAGCGGGCGGATGGTTTTATGCCTTGTCCATGTGTCGGGCTGTAAGAATGGTCGCAATTACTCTACGCCAAGAACCATTCACGCCCACTGTTTGAGTCCGGTTTCATGCCCCACTATAATGTTTGGACCAAGCACGGAGAAAGAGGGGTTATGATGGAAGACAATGAAGAAGAAGAGGACGACGACAGCTATCCCGCCATGGGTTCCCTGAATACGATGATACAACAATGGGGGAAGAAGCTGAGCCGGTAATGCGGGAAGAAGCTGGGTCGGCAATGCGGGAAGAAGCTGAAGAAGAGGCATCAGATGAGCCCGTTGATGATCTAGGTCGGGACATTGTCGATGCAAAGAGAAACTGCGCAAGTGATTTGGAGAAGAAGAAGTTGCAGCGCATGTTAGAGGATCACAAAAAATTGGTTTACCCGAATTCATGAGGTGACAAGAAAAAGCTGGGCACCACACCGAATTGCTGCAATGGAAGGCGTAGAATGGTGTATCCGGACAAGGGATTTGGAAAGTTGCCGGTAATGATAAAGGATATGCTTCCAAAGGACAACGAATTGCCCGAGAGTATGTAATGGGCAAACAAGGTTGTCTCGCCTCTAGGGTTAGAGGTGCGTAAGATACATGCATGCCCTAATGATTGCATCCTCTACCGCGGTGAGTACGAGGATTTGAACGGTTGCCCGGTATGTGGTGCATTGCGCTATAAGATCAGCCGCGATGAGCATGGTGATGTCGAGGGCGGCGCCCAGAAGAAGATTCCTGCCAAGGTGATGTGGTATTCTCCTATAATACCACGGTTGAAACGCTTGTTCCAAAACAAAGAGCATGCCAAGGCGATGCGATGGCACAGAGAAGACCGTAAGAAAGACGGAAAGTTGAGAGTACCAGCTGACGGGTCGCAGTGGAGAAAAATCGAAAGAAAGTACGGGAAGGAGTTTGTAGATGACGCAAGGAGTGTATGGTTTGGTCTAAGCACAGATCGCATTAATCCTTTTGGGGAGCAGAGCAGGAACCATAGCACCTGGCCTGTGACTCTATGTTTGTATAACCTTCCTCCTTGGTTGTGCATGAAGCGGAAGTTCATTATGATGCCAGTGCTCATCCAAGGCCCTAAGCAACCCGGAAACGACATTGATGTGTACCTAAGGCCATTAGTTGAAGAACTCTTACAACTGTGGAATGGAACAGGTGTACGTGCGTGGGATGAGCACATGGGGGAAGAATTTGACCTAAAGGCGTTGTTGTTCGTGACCATCATGATTGGCCTGCTCTCAAGAACCTTTCGTGACAGACAAACAAGGGATACCGCGGATGCACGCATCGCTTTGGATGATACCGACAGATATATTTGAATAGTTGTAAGAAGAATGTGTACCGACATCGCCGATTTCTTCCGAGCAGGCATCCCAGAAGAAAGAAAGGCAAGCATTTCAAAGGTGAGGCGGATCACCGACGAAGCCTCGCCACCGTCATCGGTGCTGATGTACATGATATGATCAAGGATTTGAAGGTGATATTTGGAAAGGTCCTGCGGACAACCTGTTCCAAAGGACGCCGACAGACGCCGCACTCCATGTGGAAGAAGAAATCTATATTTTGGGACCTGCCATATTGGAAAGACCTAGAGGTCCGCCTCCGCAATCGGTGATGCACGTGACGAAGAATCTTTGCGTGACCCTGCTTGGCTTCTTGGGCGTGTATGGGAAGACAAAAGATACACCGAGGCACGGAGGACCAGCAACGTATGCACGGAGAAGACGGCATACATCGTGGTCATGCAAGCTACGCTCTTACCAAAGAAGAGAAGGAAATCTTCTTTGAATGCCTGCCGAGATAAGGTACCGTCGGCTTCGTCGAATATAAAGGGAATAATAAACATGGCAGAGAAAAAGTTCCGTAACCTAAAGTCTCATGACTGCCACGTGATTATGACGCAATCGCTTCCGGTTGCATTGAGGGGCTTCTACCGGAAAACGCTCGATTAGCCATTGTGAAGCTATGTGCATTTCTCAATGCAATCTCGTAAGGTAATCGATCCAGAAATCATACCAAGGTTACGTAATGATTTGGTGCAATGTCTTGTCAGTTTCGAGTTGGTGTTCCCACCATCCTTCTTCAACATCATGACGCACGCCCTAGTTCACCTATGCGAAGAGATTAACGCTTTGGGTCCTCAGATTTCTACACAATATGTTCCCTTTGAGAGGTTCATGGGAGTCTTAAAGAAATATGTTCATAACCGTGCTAGGCCGTAAGGAACATCTCCAAGGGCCATCAAAATGAGGAGGTCATTGAGTTTTGTATTGACTTTATTCGACCTTAAGCCGATTGGTGTTCTGAATCGCGGCATAAGGGCGCATCGATGGAAAAGGCACGCTAGGAGGGAACAAATAATATGTATGGAAGGACATTCTCTCAATCAAGCACACTACACGCTTCTACAGAATTCCGCCTTGGTGGCTCCGTATATGGATGAACACAAGAATTTGCTACGCTCCAAACACCGGAGCGGTCTGATTCTTTGGATTACACGTGAACAAACCAGGAGTTTCGCCACTGGTTGCGCATACACGCACCATGCATGACACCTCTATTGAAGATGACATGTACTTGCTGTCCCAGTTAACATCTTCAATATAATGACTTTCAAAGGGTACGAGATAAATGGTAATACATTTTACACGATCGCCCAAGATAAGAAGAGCACCAACCAAAACAGTGGTGTCCGCTTTGATGCGTAAAACAAAGACGGAAAGGAAACATATTATGGTTATATACAGGACATATGGGAACTTGACTATCGACGTGGTTTAAAGGTCCCTTTGTTTCGTGCAAATGGGTCAATATGACACGAGGCGGGTAACGGAAGACCCGCGATGCGGAATGACAACAAAGTGGATCTCAACAATCTTGCGTGATGCGCACGAACCATTCGTCCTAGCCAATGACGTGGCACAGGTTTTCTATGTGAAGGACATGTCTACCAAGCCAAGAAAAAGAAAAGATAAGGAAGCGAATGCATCGTACGATGAGCCAAAGCGGCACATAGTTCTTTCTGGGAAAAGAAACATCGTGGGAGTGGATGACAAGACAGACAAGTCAGAAGATTATGAAAAGTTTGATGAAATTGCTCCATTCACAGTGAATATTGACCCGAGCATCCCGTTAAATGATGAAGATTTTCCATGGTTACGGCGCAAAGGGACACACGCGAAGAAAAAGTTTCACACCCAAAGATCTGGGATGTGATCGGCTTCACTAGCTATCATCACTTTCTTCTGTGTTTTGCACCGAGAGGGGAATCTCTGTAATAGTTAGGGTAGTTATGTGTTTTGGCATTTGAAACGCGAAGAAATTTTATGTGCAAACAAATTCACACTAATTTCAAATAATTCAAAATTTAAACTATTCAAATTTGAAAACTACGGGCACTAATGTAAAGTTTGTAATTTTTGTACCTAAAGAGGCTGTGTCAGCCTCCGGTCAAACTATGGCCCCACCATCACCATTTAGTGCGGTTCGCACTACCTAACCGGTACTAATGAGGGTGTGTCATGTAAGGCTGGGGCCCCACGAGCACCTTTAGTACCGGTTCATGGATGAACCAGACGTAAGCTGTTTTTTAGTCCCACCTCGCGAAGTGAGAGGGACTAGGAGCGGTTTATAAGCCCTGAGTGCAGAGACGATGAAGAATAGGATCAATGCTCACGTTGCTTAGCTTCAAGCCTTCAGGAATACGGTAGACTGCACGGAGCTGGCGCGCAGTGCAGTTTACACTATTCAAAGGCTTGAAGCAAATTAACGAGCATTGCACCTCTTTTATTTTTAATAACTTATTACAACTCCGGACTTCTTCTCGTTATGGCAAAAACTAATTGCACGTCGACATTTCTCTTTTTTAAGTTATAACTCCAGACTTTGACCATCAAGTTTTGCAGAAAAGAAAAAATAGCAGAAAAGAAAGAAAAACTATAGCTGAAAAGAAGAAGACTATAGAAAAAAACTACTCAAAAATAAACAGAAGAAAATAAATATAGCAGAAAAGAAAAAACTACTCAGAAATAAATAGAAGAAAAAATAAAGCAGAAAAAAATTATATTTGCTATTTTTCAATCGTTTACAAAATGACCGTGAAACTGAAAATCACTACAAAATGAACTCTGAAAATGTTGAATTTTGGCAAGCTAGATGAAAAACTACTCACAAATAAATAGAAGAAAATAAATATAACAGAAAAGAAAAAATTATACAAAAAACTACGCAAAAATAAATAGAAGAAAATAAAGCAGAAAAGAAAAACTATAAAAATTAGCGCTGCCTGTGGGCCTGATAGGCCACAGGTGTGTAATAACAGGCCTTAGAGGCCCAGCAGACTCATTGTAGGCACACAGAGTTTAGGCCCACAAGCCTGCTATATGAGAGGAGTTGAAGTGGCAGCCGCGGCTGGGTTTATAAACCAGTCTGGCTGCCCTTCGCCCGGCGAGGTGGGACTAAACTTTGGGTGGTAGCGCGATTCTTTAGTACCGGTCGTGGCACAAACCGGTACTAGGGGTCCTTTAGTACCGGTTTGTGCCACCACCCGGTACTAAAGGGGTCGCTTCCGCCGCTTGGCCTGGCCAAAATAGGCCTTTAGTACCGGTTGGTGGCTCCAACCGGTACTAAAGGTGCCTTCTATATATACTCGACTTACGAAATTTTCATTCTTCCTCTGTTTCCGTCGTCTCCGTCGCCGTCGCCGCCCCCGTCCCCGTCGCCGCCCTCGTCTCCGTCGCCGCCCCCGTCTCTGTCGCCGCCCCCGTCCCCGTCGCCGCCGTGGTCTCCGTCGCCGCCAGACCCGCCCCCGTCGCCGCCCGTCCACGCCGCTTATCCCTCGCCGCCGCTGCCTCGCCCGTCGCCGTCGCCCGCTGAGCTCTCCCCTCTAACCTCTCTCTCCTCGCCCAAGCGACCATGGCGCCGCCCTCCCGGCCCCGAGCACACACACACACACAAGCATGAATTAGTATATAATTTAGATTATTTAGATTATTATTGTTTTAGTTATCAAAACACACACACACACACACACACACAAGCATGAATTAGTATATAATTTAGATTATTTAGATTATTATTGTTTTAGTTATCAAAAAAATTTATATGGAACACACACACACACACACACATATGTATGAATTAATGCATGTATATATTAGTATATACGTATTTTGTATGTTTAATTAGTTTAGATTATTTAGATTATTATTGTTTTAGTTATCAAAAAAATTTATATGGAAATTAGTGTTTAATTAGTATGGAAATTTTTATGTTTAATTAGTATATAATTTAGATTATTATTATTAGTATATAATTAGTGTTTAATTAGTATGGAAATTTTTTTTATAATGTTGTTTTTCAGTTTTTAATGGATGTATAGAAGTTGTGTTTTCTGTTTTTAGTGTTAGATGCTTAATTAGTATGAAATAGTATATAGATTTTTGAAATAGTAGAAATGTTAGAAATTTTAGTTATCAAAATCCAATCATTAAAAAAATATTACTTTTTATGGCATATAGCTAGTATTTGTTCTCGACGATGCCGGCCCGCATCCTCGCTGTCGACCATTCGTCTGCGATGACGCCCAAATTAACCCATGTCCGGACTGGCTCACTGGCCGGGCACCGGGAGGTGTTGCTGGAGGCGCGCCGCTTGATGAGGAACCCGGCCCCGGGTCCCGCCGTCGACCCCGATCTCGTTTGGTGGCGTTCGCGTGGGCCAGTTTCGGTCGGAGGGACTGCCCCGGGAGGAGGTACGTCGCCGTGTCGTGGAGGAGGACGAGCACGCCCATCGTTACATGGTTGCGTTAGAGGGCGGCAGGTTCTCCAATACCGGCAAGATCTTCAGGATCTCACTTCAGCTATGATCCCGTGAGGGTTCCTTCTCTTTGGGTGTCCACCGCCCAGCGCCAGGAACCGCGAGTGTCCTAGATTCTTCAGTAGTATTCGATCTTTAATTAACTAGCCAAGTGATGTACTATTCAATATTATATATTATTCGAGACGATGTATTCGAGATTGTATCTATTATTCTAGACGAAGTATTCGAGATTATATCTATTATTCGACCACGATGTAATTTGAATACTAAATTGTTTTATATTTCTTTTGAATTAGTTAAATAAAAGATATGGCGTATAATACCGATAGAGAGAGGAGAATGCACCATGTTCGATGTGATACGCGGGCCGATGATGATCAGAATGAAGAAGATTATGACGGCTCCAAATTTCTAAACAACACCGGAGAGGGTGATATGATATTCGATCGCGACGACCGAATTGGTGAAGTCATGAACTACGATTATGACGATGACGAAGAACATGTTGATCCTGAAACAACAAAGACCGGCGAGGTATATATTATAAAGCAGGTATCTGGTGATCATCACATGTTTTAAATGACTTGAAGATATATTAACGAATCGATCTTTGTTCTTTCAGCCATCCAGATCGAGAAAATCTTCAGGCAAAAGGACGAAACGAGGCCCGAACAAAAAGTTGAAGGAGGGCGTAAAGTACAATATCGAGGCGATCGGACCTAATGGCGAACCATTAGCGCCTAAGAAGATTACGGACAAGTTCGTTTCGTCGGTCGGAGTTCTTGTGAAGGACCAACTCCCGATCTCCCTTCAAGAATGGAGAGAGCCAGCAAAAGACAAAGGACAAAAGGCAAAGAGGACACCGCCCACGCCCAGATGTTACTTTTGTCGACAAGAATCAAAAAGATCTGCTTTGGGATACTCTCATGGAACATTTCACCCTACCAAATCATTTCACATAAGCAGATGTGCAGAAAGTCAAGGACGCTGCTCTTAGGAAGATGGCGGTTGCATTCAAGAACCACAAGAATCGTGAATGGGACAAGTACGTCAAGGGAGGAAGGAAGACTCCGGTATTCGAGGGAACACTAGAGAACCAACGTGCTCATTGGGACGATTTCGTGAAATTCAAGGATTCGGAATTAGCTAAGGAACGGTCGAGAATAAACAAGAAGAATGCCGAAAAAGGATAAGTTCCATAAGCTGGGGCCAGGTGGCTATCGCGGTGGCAATGCCTAAGTGGGATAAGTCCGAGAAAGAGAGGGAGGATGCAGGTGCCACTCCGGTTACTCAGAGCTGGCCCCCTGTGGTCGACTTGGTTCTATGCGCATGGGGGAGTTGGACCCAAGATGTGCAATGTTTCGACGAGGGAAAGTCTGAAGGAGCCGACGATGCGATACTTGTTGCAATAGAAGAGGCACGATCGGGGTGTTCCAGCCCAATAGAGAGAACGACGAGCTTACGCGTGCCACGGGAAATCCTGAACACCCGGAAGAACACGAGGCAAGGGCGCTATTCCGTGGTATGAAGGGTTTTCAGACCGAACACCGACTACGTAACCCGTGCGAGAAAGAAGATTGCGGAGGAGAAGAAGAGGAAGATGGAGGAGGAGCAGAGGAAGCGGGACTATGAACGCCTTCAAGGCCTAGAAGCAAGTCAAGCGGAATTGGTAGTCAAATTCCAGCGGCAGGAGCAGATCGACTCACTTACCCAGCAAAGGGGTCTCAAAGAACTGCAGCAGCCTAGCGAATGATCCAGCATTGGATAGCACCGCCCCATCCATGCCGAGAAGCAGCGTGGGTTCCGCCTCGACGACGCAATGCTGGGTAGATACCCCGTGGATGACATCACGGAGAACACTAGCTGCAAGCTACACGTCAAAATGAAGAACATATCCATGAAGGTGGCCGACGGCGTTGCTTTTCCAGTTACCCCCAAAGCAACCTACCATTGCATCACGATTCCAGAGGGCTATGCTCGTGTCATGGTTGACGAGGTGGTGGACCCATATTCGGGGCTAGAGCTTGACATTCCTGGAGGTGACGACGAGCGCTTTCGGAGACGCCAACCATCGTATCATCCTATGGAAAAAGGATTGCATCATCTTTCAAGGCCACCGACATCACGCCATCCGACTCATCGTCAAGTCCGCCATCGAGTCAAGAGTCTCCCGCCTCCTGCAAGTCCACCAAGTCCGCAAAGTGTCGTGCCACTCCTCCTCCAAGTCCGGCAAAGTGTCGCCACTCCTCCTCCTCCAAGTCCGCCACAGCCGACGTCCACTCCTCCTCCAAGTCCGCACAACCTCGTGCCACTCCTCCTCCAAGTCCGCACAGCTTCAGCGGCCACTCCTCCTCGTCCAACTCAGCCACGCCACGGCGTCTCCGCCGCCTCAAGAATCGCAGAAGAGACACCCCGCAGCTATGGTGAATAGCGGCACGAGTCGAGGTAGTACAGGAAGTACAAAGGAGGCAAGCGATATAAATATGGTCCAAGCCTCACGCCTCTTCCGCAGAGGTCTTATGACAGGTCCGAGGAGGAAATCGCAGCCATATCAAAGTCCGAGGTGGAAGCCCATTTTGCACCGAAACCGCCACCGCCGCCAAGGGAGAAAGTGCTCGAGGAAACGATTGACCACTTCATTCAGATGGCTCAACCACCAGCTCCCAAGCCTGTTGACACAGACTATGAGCGCCACATCGTGAAGTTAAATCAAGCACGCCTACGTAAGGAGGCGAGCTCGGGATCGAAACAAACAAGAAGCAGCTGTCAAAAAATACGGAAAACCATTCCCGGCTGGGAGAACAGGCGGCGAATCGATCCCTCGCTTGTTGTGCCAACAACACGTGACAAGACGCTACGCCCAATATTATTGTGGGCAAACATTTTACGTTCTGAGGTGGGCAATGTGGTAATAACGGAGGACCATATAATGCAAAATGAAGTTCTCAAAATCACTGTTGGACAACTCCTCGAGATCGAGCCCATGCCTCAGTGCTTAGAGTGGATGAAATAAAACGGAAATATGTCCGAGGCCAACCTTTGGTCGAGCTGCATAAGGTCAAGAACCTCCCAATGAGAATGTATGAATTGCATCAATGGTACATGAACATTACCAAGATTTCCGATCGATTGTCCCTCATGGTGAATGTCAAGGAGGAGCATTACTTCCATGAGAAAGCTGTGTCCGTTAAGTATTCTGAAATGTTTCAGTTATACAATCAAGACGCACTCGACAAATCTATCGCCGATTGCTATTGTCTGTAAGTGATTTCTTTACGTAATTTAAGTCTGAAGCTAGCTGTAGTGATCCTTTTGATCAATCATTACCTGTAATTATCCTCACTATATTCTTTTCTGTGGTATTATATGCAGGATGAAGATGTATGAAATGAAAGAAGGTGGATGCTTTGGCATTGGGTTCATTGACCCAAACACCGTTAATGAATACACATGGAAAAAAAATCCACGTCATCAAAAGGCCGTAGAGGACAACATGCTAGAGTTCTTGAAGCGCCTCAAATACAATGAAGATATACTACTTCCTTACAACTTCCAAAGGAGTCACACACCGCCTTGTACTACAAATTCTCTGCTTTTGCCTACTAGCTAGCTACATGTTTTTGCTTACATATGCCCGCTTAATTAAGACATGCAAACGTGTGTGCATGCAGATTTCATCGGGTCTTGTGTATCATTAAAGTTGACGCCTTGAACAGTTGAAATATCGGACTCACTACTCAAAGAAAAACTGACTATAACATCTTGTTTGGGATAGTCAACAGGTAATTTCAATCATTATTAACTATATATCTCGGCCTATTTATTTCGGTCATTTTTCATGATATGAACTATTTAATAACCCCTTTATTCATTTTCTTTTTTTTGGCGGCAGGGCTTGGGCAAGGTTCATCAACGTGACCTCAGGAGAATGGAAACAAAAGCTTAAATGGTTTCACCCAAGGTAAGTAATTAAGTAGTACTAGCTAGCTAGCTAGCTGCCATATCTTTAATTATCATGCTTGATTAATTATTATATGATCAAATTCCATTCTCGTAAAGGCCCTGAAGTAGACGCAGGGGACTGATCTGTGTGCATTCTGCGTTTGCGAGAACATTCGCATGATGGCGTCCGAAAGGAGCAGATCTCAAAGATGTGAATGGGTACGCTTGTTAAAACACTATTCACAATTTTTACACCATTATCGATATCTAGTCACACAACTAATACACATGCATATTGATCTCCTTCTTAACAGTTCACAGAAGTGCGGGAGAAGCTCCTAGAAACGGAGCACGTAGAAGCACTTCAAGAGGAAATAACGGGATTTTTGCTCGACCAGGTCATAAATCTGAAGGGAGAATACTATTACCCGCTACCGCCCCCATGAAAACCACTTCCAATTGTCATCGTGCTCCGAAGGCACCAATTAGGCTAATGCCACTGGCTCCGAAGGCAACATGCATATGTAGGAGAAATTGTATATAGCTATACATGTGTGTATGTGTGAATTAATGAATATGATGGTTTGTGAGACACTGATGATATATATATATATGCATGATTGGTTCTACTAGAAATTCTATTTATATATATTTATATATATATATATATATATATATATGCATAACGTGTACAATGTGTAGTATCGTAAAATACCAGCAAACAAAAAAGAATTAAAATGGAAACACAAAATTAAATGAAAAAGAAATCATAAAACTAAAAACCCCCCAAACCTTATAGTACCGGTTGGTCTTACCAACCGGTACTAAAGGGCTCTGAGCCCTCGAGCTGGCTCGTACACGTGGTTTCCCTTTAGCACCCATTCGTGCTGAACCGGTACTAAAGGGGGGGGGCCTTTAGTGCCCACACTTTAGTGCCGGTTATGGAACCGGCACTAAAGGGCCTTACGAACCAGTGCTATTGCCCGGTTCTGCACTAGTGTATGCTTCACAGATGAAGTAATGGATCATCAAATCCCCGAGGGCTTCGAACCCGTAAACATCGAATCATACGATGGTACCACAGATCCTGCGGTCTGGATCGAGGACTATCTCCTCCATATCCACATGGCCCATGGTGATGATCTACATGCCATCAAATACCTCCCACTCAAGCTTAAAGGACCAGCTCGGCATTGGCTCAACAGCTTGCCAGCAGAATCAATTGGTTGTTCGGAGGACCTGGAAGCCGCATTCCTTGATAACATCCAGGGCACATATGTGCGAACACCAGACGCCGATGACCTTAGCCATATAATTCAGCAGCCAGAAGAATCGGCCAGAAAATTCTGGACACGGTTCCTAACAAAGAAAAACCAAATCGTTGACTATCCGGATGCAGAGGCCCTTGCAGCCTTCAAACATAACATCCGCGACGAATGGCTTGCCCGGCACCTAGGACAAGAAAAGCCGAAATCCATGGCAGCCCTCACAACACTCATGACCCGCTTTTGTGCGGGAGAGGACAGCTGGCTAGCTCGAAGCAACAACTTGGCCAAACACCCTGATAGTTCGGATACCAAGGACAGCAATGGCAGGTCGCGTCGCAATAAGAACAAACGCCGCGTTAACGGGCGATAATGCTGAAGATACGACGGTCAATGCCGGATTAAGAGGCTCTAAACCCGGCCGGAAGAAGCCATTCAAAAGAAATACCAGGTCTGGCCCAACTTGGACCGAATACTCGATCGCCATGCGGATACATGGCACCCCGAAAACCAGCCAATCACACCAACAGGATTGTTGGGTGTTCAAGCAAGCGAACAAGTTAAGTGCGAACTCAACGACAAGGGGCTGCATAGCGATGATGAGGAAGAGCCCCGCCACGAACAATAGAGGATGTAAGGGTTTTCCCACACAAGTGCGAACGGTGAAAATGATATACGCAACCCATATACCCAAAAGGGAACGGAAGCGTGCACTAAGGGACGTATATGCGATGGAGCCAGTCGCCCCGAAGTTCAACCCATGGTCTTCCGGCCCGATCACCTACGATCGAAGGGACCACCCCACTAGCATCCGTCACGGCAGTTTCGCCGCATTGGTTCTTGACCCAATTATTGACGGATTTCTCCTCACCAGAGCCCTGATGGACGGTGGTAGCAGCCTGGACCTGCTTTATCAGGATAAAGTGCGCAAAATGGGCATAGACTCCTCAAGGATTAAACCTACAAAGACGACCTTTAAAGGCGTCATACCGGGTCTAGAGGCCAATTGTACAGGCTCAGTTACACTCGGCGGTCTTCGGATCCCCAGATAACTTCCGGCGAAGAGTTAATCTTCGACATCGTCCCGTTCATGGCGGCTATCATGCACTTTGCTTGGACGAAAACGCATTTGCAAAGTTCAATGCGGTGCCGCACCACGCATACCTCAAGCTCAAGATGACAGGCCCTCGAGGAGTAATCACGGTCAATGGAACGCCAATGCTCTCTCCGAACGGAGGAGCACACGGCGCCTCGCGCGGAGGTGCAAAGCAGCCTCTCACAGCAATTCTCGAGTCCGGCCACTAAGCCGCCCGACACCATCAGCCGCCCCGAGTAACCTACAACAAGACCGCCTGGCACGATTCAAGCATCGCCAGAGCAATCCGCCCCAACCCCAGCCCTCGCGAAATTGCGAAACTAGTACTACGCTGCGTGCATAACTACGCTCTGGAGATACCATGGGCATAAGGGAGGGCACGACCATGGCACGCCCGAATGCGGCTCAACCGCACTGTGGGCTCCGATTGTGTCATTCTTTTTCTTTTTTCTTACTTTTCTTACTTTCATGACTCCGCTTTCCGTAAGTCCTGTCCGCACTAGAATCGCCGAACTCACGATGCAACAGCCAGGAAGCGTAAAGCTACGCCGAGTGTTCAGATGGTCTCTATTACGAGCATTATACCTGTTTTACATACCATCCCGCAGCTTACCCCTCGAGGGGGACATGTTAGATAGTCCCATCCCTTGCTTATCGCACTATTTGTATCGCTCGCTTTCATTGCAGTACCTTTTGAATAAACAATACATAGATTTTGCCTATTATTGCACTCCTTTCTTTATCTATACATATGTTCATTTCATGACATGTTGCACTCAGACACTTTGGTACGGCCAATACACCAGGGCTTAAGTACCCCAAAAGTATGGTGTGATAAGTCCAACACTTTCACAAGTGCGGCACTCCGAACTTATAGCATTATATGCATCGGTTCCGAATCATGTCTTGGGTCAATAGTTGGGTTTGCCCGGCTCCTATGTTTTGGTACCTTACGTTCCGTTATATCGGCTAAGGTAGCACTGGGAGAACCACTGCGATTGTGCCCCGGTTGAGCTGGGTTGAGCACCTCAGTGGAGAAAGCTAAAACTGACCGTCATGATAGGGCGAGAGCCGGTCGCTGTTCAAGAGGTTTTTTCGGGTCCCTAAAGACTTATGCCGCTTAGAGCGAGGAACCGGCATTGTCCGGCCAAGGCGTGGATAGCGCCCCGAACTCGGTCTTCCGAATACTAGGGGCTTCGCCGAAATTTAAAATTATAGAATTCTATGGCTAAGTGAGAGTGTTCAAGCACTATAAGTCCGGTTGCCTTGTTCGCTATGCGTTGAGTGCCTCCTAGATGGACCCAAGAATGGGAACAAGAGTGCTCAAGTTTATCCCGAACACCCCAAAGCACTTGTGGCATGGGGCTGAAGCCAACGACTTGCCATCTCTCAAATTTGATAAACGGCCGCACAGAAGGTAATACTTTAAATTAACAAGCGTTGCTTAGCGCATATGAACAAGTTTTCAGCGTACAGGATAACAAATGCGACTCTATTCAAAAATTACATCTTTGGAGCACTCATCCGCTATACAGCGGGCACCCTTCAGGAGGCCCTCATAGTATATTTCGGGCGTGCGATGCTCCTTGCCCTTCGGTGGCCCGTCCGTCACAAGCTTCTCCGCATCCAGCTTGCCCCAGTGCACCTTAGCACGGGCAAGGGCCCGACGGGCACCTTCAATGCGCAGAGCGCTTGATGACTTCAATCCATGGACAAAGGCCCACCACGCCGTGACTAGCCCAAAGTAGCTCCTGTGCATGGCTTCCAATGGCCACAACTGAACTATAAGGCCCTTCATGGCCTGTTCGGCGACCTTGTGGAGCTCGACCAGCTGCTTCAGCTGGTCGCTTAGGGGCACCGGATGTTCGGCCTCAGCATACTGAGACCAGAACACCTTCTCCGTCGAGCTCCCCTCCTTGGCGCGGTAGAACGCGGCAAAGATCGGACACACTACGGGCAGATCTGTGAATGCTCCCCGGAGAGCTCCGAATCCGGTAAGTAATAGGTAATTCACTTTCACATACTTGCTTTGCATAAAGAATGCCTTACCCGCCGCTATCTTCTTTAATGATTCAATCTCTGGGAGGGCTTTTTGGGCCTCGACCTTAGAAGCTTTGGCACTCTCAAGAGCCGAGGCAAGCTCGGACTCTCGGGTCTTCGAGTCACGCTCCAAACCATCGTGTTTTTTCACGAGACACTGGAGCTCTTGCCGCACCTCCGCCAGCTGCGCCTCCCCCTTCTCTCGCTCGGTGCGCTCCGCGGCCGCTTTGCTTTCGGCCACGGACACCGCTTCCTTCAGGGTCGCCACCTCGTTCGTGGCCCCTAGCATCTATGTTATTCCTATTATTTTTCGCAACCGAAACCTTTCTATAAGGTATTTCTTTAATAAGGTATTACTTACCCTCCTTGTCCTCGATCTGCTTCTTGGCAAGGCCGAGCTCGTTCTCGGACCGCTCGAGGCTCTGCTTAAATGCATTGACCTCCGCAGCTGGCGGCAGAGGTCAAGAACAGAGCCTGCATTCTCATATTGACATACTTATGTTAGACTCCTGCGTATATCTTTTTTAGATCCTTAGTCCGGCTTTTCTTTCCGAAAACCGAACTAAGCATCAGGGGCTACTGTCTATGCGGTAATATTTTTATGTATTCTAAACTTACCTCAAAGCCCGCTAGAAGGCTGGTACAGGCTTTAGTCAGCCCGCTCTTGGCGGATCGAACTTTCTGGATCACCACACTCATAACAAAGGCGGTGCTCCTCCTCGATGGAGAGTGCTGTTAAGCGCCTCCAGAAGCTATCCGGTGCCTCGGTTGGACGGAAGACACCGCGTCTTACCCTTCCTACGAAGGGACCGCTTGCCGGACTCGAACCGCTGAAGGTTCCGCATGGAGTCCGGACGAGGGTCGGGCTTAGAGCCCTGGGGTCTCGCCCCACGCGCTGGAGTCCGGAGGTTGCCTTGCGCGCCTCCTGCGCCACCTCCTCTTGACCAGGCCCCCCTTGGGGCACCACCTCGGCGTCGTCCATGGCGTGAGGCGATGAGGCGGCGGAAGTGAAGTACTCTCCATTTCCGGCGAACTCGGGGACCCGCTCGACGGCGTGGCGAACTTCGCCCTTAGGCGGGCTGCATGGTTGTTCGGCATTAGAGAATACTATGCAATAAAAAGCCATGGGTATCCGGACACTTACGATCTCGCTAGGGGCTTGGCCCTTGTTGGCCAATCCTCCTGGTCGTTGTCTACGTTGGTGGAGAAGTCCGGAGGAAGGGTCCTTCCCTTCTTGGACCCTCCGGCCTCCCCAGTTGGGGCGGCCTTCCTTTTCCTCTCCTCCCCCGCTGGGGGAGAGGCTTCTTTTTCCTCCTCCTCGTTCTCAGGAGAAGATTCTGCTTCAGAATCTGACAGCACCAGGCGTCGGGAGCTCCTTCGAGTTCCCGTTGCCTCCTTCTTGGCCTTCTTCTCCGGCACCACATGAGGTACCGGAGCCAGCAGCCCCGTCAATCGGGCGTCCGCTGGGTCTTCCGGCAAACGAGCCGGACAGTTAACCTGTCCAGACGTCTTCAGCCAGTCCTGTTAAAGGTTAGGGAGTTTTAGATCCCGCATAGAGTCAAACTATGAAAAAAAGAGTCCCATAAAGGGTAAAATAACTCACCTCGCTGGCTTGACGCTGCGAGCTGAATCCGCGATCTTCGGTAGCGGATGTGGGAGCCTCGGCGCCCTTGAAACAACACCTTCCAGGCATCTTCGTACGTAATGTCGAAGAGCCTTTTCAGAGTTGGGTGTTGTGCCGGATCGAACTCCCACAATTTGAAGGCGCGTTGTTGGCATGGGAGAATCCGGCGGATGAGCATCACCTGGATTACGTTGACAAGCCTGAGATTCTTGTCCACCAGGCTTCGGACGCATGTTTGGACTCCGGATAGCTCGTCCGAATTCCCTCATGTCAGGCCCGTCTCTTTCCATGACGAGAGCCGTGTGGGGAAGCCAGATCTGAATTTGGGGGCCGCCACCCATTTGGAGTCGCGCGGCTCGGTGATGTAGAACCACCCCGATTGCCACCCCTTTATGGTCTCCACAAAGGAGCCCTCGAGCCATAGGACTTTGGCCATCTTGCCAACCATGGCGCCTCCGCACTCCGCTTGGCGGCCGCCCAATACCTTCAGCCTGACTTTGAAGATCTTTAGCCATAAGCCGAAGTGGGGTTGGATGCAGAGGAAGGCCTCGCACACGACGATGAACGCCGAGATGTTGAGGATGAAATTCGGGGCCAGATCGTGGAAGTCCAGGCCGTAGTAGAACATGAGCCCCCGGACAAATGGATGAAGTGGAAAACCTAGTCCGCGGAGGAAGTGGGGGAGAAACACCACCCTCTCATGGGGCCTGGGGGTTGGGATGAGCTGCCCCGTGTCGGGCAGCCGGTGCGTGATGTTGCTAGACAAGTATCCGGCTTCCCGCAGCTTTGTGATGTGCCCCTCCGTGACGGAGGAGGCCATCCACCTGCCTCCCGCTCGGGACATAGTTGGAGAAGGTTGAGGTGGGGTGTAAGGACTTGGGCGCTGGAGCTCGAGTGCGCGAAAATGGATGAGCAAAGGAGGAAGAAGGCGTAGGTGAAAAGGTGGATCCTTATCCCCTTATATGGACGGACGAAGCTATGCGTCCCCCACCAGCCTGGTAAAACTCGCTTATCTCCCAAGCGCAGTAATCAATGGCGCGGATGGGTTACCCACGTCCGTATTGATGAGAATCCCGGAATAAGGGGGCACGATCTATGCTTTGATAAGACGTGCCAAGGAAACCGCCTCTCTAAACGCGCTTAAGGTGGAACAAAGAAAACGATTCATATAAAGGCTTGGCCGTGGTGTGATGTCATGCCGCTGAATACGCCAGCAGATCTGTGCAAAAGTTATTCTCTCTACGGTGGTATGTGGAACTTGTTTTGCAGAGCCGACACTATCCTTGTGTTCAAAACCTTCCGTGAAGTGTTCGGAGGAGGAACCCGCCTTGCAATGCCGAAGACAATATGCGCTACCGGACTCGTCGTCATTGAAGCCTGGTTCAGCTGACTCTTGAGGAGTCCTGGACTAGGGGTGTCCGGATAGCCGAACTATCATCACGGCCGGACTCCAAGACTATGAAGATACAAGATTGAAGACTTCGCCTCGTGTCCGGATGGGACTTTCCTTGGCGGGGAAGGCAAGCTTGGCGATACAGATGTGTAGATCTCGTAGCATTGTAACAGAGTATGTGTAACCCTAACCTATCCGGTGTCTATATAAACGGGAGGGTTTTAGTCCGTGGGACGAAGAACAATCATACCATAGGCTAGCTTCTAGGGTTTAGCCTCCTTGATCTCGTGGTAGATCTACTCTTGTACTACCCATATCATCAATATTAATCAAGCAGGAGTAGGGTATTACCTCCATCGAGAGGGCCCGAACCTGGGTAAAAACATCGTGTCCCTTGTCTCCTGTTACCATCCGCCTAGACGCACAGTTCGGGACCCCTACCGAGATCCGCCGGTTTTGACACCGGATAAAGGAGATTGGAGAATCCTCAACTTCTAATAATGTTGAACCCACTATCTCGGATTTCAAGGAATTTGATTATGATAATTGCTCTATAAAAGGTTGTATTTCCTTGTTCCAATCCGTTGTTAATTCTCTTCATGCTTATAGTCAAAACAAAGCTTTTACCAAGCATATTGTTGATGCCTTGATGCAATCTTATGATGAAAAACTTAATTTGGAAGTTTCTATACCTAGAAAACTTAATGATGAGTGGGAACCTACTATAAAGATTAGAATTAAAGATTATGAGTGTTTTTGCTTTTGTGTGATTTGGGTGCTAGTGTTTCCACGATTCCGAAAACTTTATGTGATATTCTAGGTTTCCATGATATTGATGATTGTTCTTTAAATTTGCACCTTGCGGATTCTACCATTAAAAAGCCTATGGGAAGGATCAATGATGTTCTTATTGTTGCAAATAGAAATTTGGTGCCCGTAGATTTTATCGTTCTTGATATAGATTGCAATCCTTCTTGCCCTATTATTCTTGGTAGACCTTTCCTTAGTACGATTGGTGCGATTATTGATATGAAGGAAGGGAATATTAGATTCCAATTTCCATTAAAGAAAAGCATGGAGCACTTTCCAAGAAAGAAAGTTAAATTACCTTATGAATCTATCATGTGTGCTACTTATGAGTTTAGTGCCAAAGTTGGCACTTGTTAGATCTATCTTCGCTTTTATGCCTAGCTAGGGGCGTTAAACGATAGCGCTAGTTGGGAGGCAACCCAATTTTCTTTAAGTTTTTTGTTTTTGTTTCTGTTCAGGAATAAATAATCCATCTAGCTTCTGTTTAGATGAGGTTTTATGTTTTAATTAGTGTTTGTGCCAAGTTAAACCTATAGGATCTTCTTGGACGATAGTTATTTGATCTTGCTGTAATTTCCAGAAACTTTTGGTTCACGAAAACAATTATTAAAAATCACCAGAACGTGATAAAATAGTTATTACAATTTATTCTGATCAATAGACAAATTGCCTAGGTCTTCCTATTTTGGCTGAATTTTGTGAGTTCCAGAAGTTTGCGTTAGTTACAGATTACTACAGACTGTTCTGTTTTTGACAGATTCTGTTTTTCGTGTGTTGTTTGCTTATTTTGATGAATCTATGGCCAATAAAATAGTTTATAATCCATATAGAAGTTGGAATAAAGTAGGTTTAACACCATAATAAATAAAGAATGAGTTCATTGCAGTAACTTATGTGGTGGTTTTGTTTTCTTTCACTAACGGAGCTTATAAGATTTCCTGTTGAGTTTTGTGTTGTGAAGTTTTCAAGTTTTGGGTAAAGCTTTTATGGACTTTGGAATAAAGGGTGGCAAGAGCCTAAGCTTGGGGATGCCTAAGGCACCCCAAGATATTCAAGAATAGCCAAAAGCCTAAGCTTGGGGATGCCCCGGGAAGGCATCCCCTCTTTCGTCTTCGTTCATTAGTAACTTTACTTGGAGCTATATTTTTATTCACCACATGATAAGTGTTTTGCTTGGAGCGGCGTGTATTATATTAGTCTTTGCTTTTTCGTTTACCACAATCATCCTTGCTGTACACACCTTTTGGGAGAAGCCTATTTGATTAGAATTTGCTAGAATACTCCATGTGCTTCACTTATATCTTTTGAGCTTGATAGTTTTTGCTCTAGTGCTTCACTTATATCTTCTAGAGCACGGTGGTGTCTTAATTTTGAAGAAATTGCTAGTCTCTCATGCTTCACTTATATTATTTTGAGAGTCTTTTAGAACAGCATGGTATTTTCTATGGTCATAAAGTTGGTCCTAGAATGATGAGCATCCAAGTTTGGTATAATAAAACTATCATAGGAAGTGAATTGGATGCTATGATCAATTTGATACTTGATAATTGTTTTGAGATATGGAGGTAGTGATATTAAAGTCATGCTAGTTGGGTGATTATGAATTTAAAGAATGCTTGTGTTGAAGTTAGAAAGTCCCGTAGCATGCACGTATGGTTAAAGTTGTGTAACAAATTTGAAACATGAAGTGTACCTGGCTTGTGCATCCTTATGAGTGGCGGTCGGGGACGGGCGATGGTGTTTTCCTACCAATCTATCCCCCTAGGAGCATGCGCGTAGTACTTGATTTTTGATGACTTCTAAATTTTTGCAATAAGTATATGAGTTCTTTTGACTAATGTTGAGTCCATGGATTATATGCACTTTTACCTTTCCGCCTTTGCTAGCCTCTTCGGTACTGCGCATTGCCGTTTCTCACCTTGAGAGTTGGTGCAAACTTTGCCGGTACATCCAAACCCCGTGATACAATACGCTCTATCACACATAAACCTCCCTATATCTTCCTCAAAACAGCCACCATACCTACCTATTAAGGCATTTCCATAGCCATTCCGAGATATATTGCCATGCAACTTTCCACCGTTCCATTCATCATCATCATGACGTACTTTACTTTTGTCATATTGCCATCGCATGATCATGTAGTTGACATCGTATATGTGGCAAAGCCACCATGCATTATCTTTTATACATGTCACTCTTGATTCATTGCACCATCCTGCACATCACCGGAGGCATTCATATAGAGTCATACCTTGTTCTAGTTTCGAGTTGTAATCCTTATGTTGTAATCAATAGAAGTGTGATGATCATCATTATTAGAGCATTGCCCAATCAAAAAAAAATAGAAAGGCCAAAAAGAAAAAAAGGAAGGCCCAAAAGAAAATAAATAAAAAGGGGCAATGTTACTATCTCTTTTTCCACACTTGTGCTTCAAAGTAGCACCTTGTTTTTTCATATAGTGAGTCTCATATATTGTGCTTCAAAGTAGCACCATGTTTTTTCATATAGTGAGTCTCATAAGTTGTCTTTTTCATACTAGTGGGAATTTTTCATTATAGAACTTGGCTTGTATATACCTACGATGGACTTCCTCAAATGCCCTAGGTCTTCATGAGCAAGAAAGTTGGATGCACACCCACTAGTTTTATTTTGTTGAGCATTCATTTATAGCTCTAGTGCATCAGTTGCATGGCAATCCCTACTCCTCATGTTGACATCAATTGATGGGCATCTCCATAGCCCATTGATTATCCTCGTCAATGTGAGACTTTCTCTTTTTTTGTCTTCTCCACACAATCCCCATTATCATATTCTATTCCACCCATAGTGCTATATCCATGGCTCACGCTCATGTATTGCGTGAAGGTTGAAAAAGTTTGAGATTATTTAAGTATGAATCAATTGCTTGGCTTGTCATCGGGGGAATAGAAGTTGGGAACATCTTTGTGTGACAAAAATGAAGCATAGCCTTAACTATATGATTTTGTAGGGATGAACTTTCTTTTTGTCGTGCTATTTTGAGAAGACATGATTACTTTGATTAGTATGCTTGAAGTATTACTATTTATTTTATCAATATGAACATTTATTTTGTATTCATTTGGATCTGAACATTCATGCCACAACAAAGAAAATTACATTATGAATTATGCTAGGTAGCATTCCACATCAAAAATTCTTTTTTTTATCATTTACCTACTCGAGGACGAGCAGGAATTAAGCTTAGATGCTTGATACGTCTCCAACGTATCTATAATTTTTGATTGTTCCATGCTATTATATTACCCCTTTTGGATGTTTATGGGATTTATTTTACACATTTATATCATTTTTGGGTCTAACCTACTAATCGGAGGCCCAGCCCATATTGTTGTTTTTTTGCCTATTTCAGTATTTCAAAGAAAAGGAATATCGAACGGAACCCAAACGGAATGAAACCTTCAGGAGCGTGATTTTTGGAACAAACGTGCTCCAGAGGACTTGGAGTGCAAGTCAAGAAGCAGTCGAGGCCTCCACGAGATAGGAGGGCGCCCCCCCCCCCCGATAGGGCGCGCCCCCAGTCTCGTGGGCCCCTCGGGCGGCCACCGACGTACTTCTTCCTCATTTATATACCCACGCACTCGAAAACATCCAGGGCACCACGAAACACAATTTCCACCGCCAGAACCTTCTCAGATCCGCGAGATCTCATCTTGGAGCCTTCACCGGCACTCTGCCGGAGGGGGAATCAACCACGGAGGGCCTCTACATCAACATCCTTGCCCCTCCGATGAGTTGTGAGTAGTTTACCACAGACCTACAGGTCCATAGTTATTAGCTAGATGGCTTCTTCTCTTTTTGGATCTCAATACAATGTTCTCCCCTCTCTTGTGGAGATCTATTCGATGTAAACTCTTTTTTTTGCGGTGTGTTTGTCGAGATCCGATGAATTGTGGGTTTATGATCAAGTTTATCTATGAATAATATTTGAATCTTCTCTGAATTCTTTTATGTATGATTAAGTTAACTTTGCAAGTCTCTTCAATTATCGGTTTGGTTTGGCCTACTAGATTGATCTTTCTTGCCATGGGAGAAGTGCTTAGCTTTGGGTTCAATCTTATGTGTCCTTACCCAAAGGATGTAAAGGGTTGCAAGGCACGTATTGTATTGTTGCCATCGAGGATAACAAGATGGGGTTTATATCATATTACATGAGTTTATCCCTCTACATCATGTCATCTTGCTTAATGCGTTACTCTGTTCTTATGAACTTAATACTCTAGATGCATGCTTGATAGAGGTCGATGTGTGGAGTAATAGTAGTAGATGCATGCAGGAGTCGGTCTACTTGTTATGGACGTGATGCCTATATACATGATCATGCCTAGATAATCTCATAACTATGCGCTTTTCTATAAATTGCTCGACAGTAATTTGTTCACCCATCGTAATACTTATGCTATCTTGAAAGAAGCCACTAGTGAAACCTATGGCCCCCGGGTCTATCTCTTATCATATTTGCCCCCAATATACTTTTATTTGCATCTTTACTTGTTGCATCTATATTATAAAATACCAAAAATATATTTATCTTATCATACTATCTCTATTAGATCTCACTTTCACAAGTGGCCGTGAAGGGATTGATAACCCCTTTATTGCGTTGGTTGCGAGTTCTCAGTTTCTTTGTGTAGGTGCGTGGGACTTTTGAGGAGCCTCCTACTGGATTGATACCTTGGTTCTCAAAACTGAGGGAAATACTTACGCTACACTTGCTGCATCACCCTCTCCTCTTCAAGGAAAACCAACGCAAGCTCAGGACGTAGCAAGTATTCAACCCAAATTTATTGATTCGACACAAGGGGAGCCAAAGAAAATTCTCAAGTATTAGCAATTGAGTTTTCAATTCCACCACACCTGGATAACTTAGTGTCTGTAGCAAAGTATTTAGTAGCAAAGTAGTATGGAAGTAACGATAACATTGGCAAAAGTAATAGTAGCAGTTTTGTAGTAATTGTAACAGTGGCAATGGTAAAGTAACTAAGCAAAGAGCAATATGTGGAAAGCTCGTAGGCATTGGATTAGTGATGGATAATTATGTCGGATGTGATTCCTCATGTAATATTTATAACATAGGGTGACACAGAACTAGCTCCAGTTCGTCAACGTAATGTAGGCATGTATTCCGAATATAGTCATCCGTGCTTATGGAAAAGAACTTGCATGACATCTTTTGTCCTACCCTCCCGTGGCAGCAGGGTCCTAATGGAAACTAAGGGATATTAAGGCCTCCTTTTAATAGAGTACCGACCAAAGCATTAACACATAGTGAATACATGAACTCCTCAAACTACGGTCATCACCGGTAAGTATCCGATTATTGTCACTTCGGGGTCAACGGATCATAACACATAATAGGTGACTATAGACTTGCAAGATAGGATCAAGAACTCACATATATTCATGAAAACATAATAGGTTCAGATCTGAAATCATGGCACTCGGGCCCTAGTGACAAGCATTAAGCATAGCAAAGTCATAGCAACATCAATCTCGGAACATAGTGGATACTAGGGATCAAACCCTAACAAAACTAACTTGATTACATAGTAAATCTCATCCAACCCATCACCGTCCAGCTAGCCTACGATGGAATTACTTTCGCAAGGCGGTGAGCATCATGAAATTGGTGATGGAGGATGGTTGATGATGACGACGGCGACGAATCCCCCTCTCCGGAGCCCCGAACGGACTCCAGATCAGCCCTCCCGAGAGAGTTTAGGGCTTGGCGGCGGCTCCGTATTGTAAAACATGATGAATCTTTCTCTCCGATTTTTTTCTCCCCGAACGTGAATATATGGAGTTGGAGTTGAGGTCGGTGGAGCCTCAAGGGGCCCATGAGGCAGGGGGCGCGCCCCCACCCTGACCTTTATTCTTTCGCCAATATTATTTTATTAAATCCAAAAAGTTGCTCCGTGGGTTTTCAGGTCATTCCAAGAACTTTAATTTCTGCACAAAAATAACACCATGGCCGTTCTATTGAAAATAGCGTTAGTCCGGGTTAGTTCCATTCAAATCATGCAAGTTAGAGTCCAAAACAAGGGCAAAAGTGTTTGGAAAAGTAGATACGACAGAGATGTATCAGTCACGAACCGGTACCCATGGGGGCATTGGTCCCGGTTCGTGCGGCTAAAGGCATTATTCCCGGTTCAAATGGGACCTTTAGTCCCGGTTTGAGACACGAACCGGGACTAAAGGGTGTGATGCCCTTTAGTCCCGGTTCGTATCTCAAACCGGGACTAAATATTAGACCTTTAGTCCCGGTTTGGGGCACGAACCGGGACTAAAGGGTGCAATGCCCTTTAGTTCCGGTTCGTGTCTCAAACCGGGACTAAAGATCCCATTTTCAAACTCTACCCCCCCCCCCTGTGGATCGCCTTTTCACTTTTGTAAAAAGCAAAAGAAAATGATAAAAACTTCAAAAATTAAAATCCTGCGAGATGTAGTTATGTTACTACATCTATTAGTTAGGAAAATTAAAAAACCTAAATTTGGACATGTTTTGCGAAAAAGTGTTATGAAAAAGAAAATAGCCATATCTTTTGCATACGATGTCGAAAAAAACGCACAATATATCAAAAAAATCAGCACGAAAATCTGCATCCGAGCTGGAGCGGGCCATCTCATTTCCATCCCAAGTTTCGAGATAGCAATATTCACACATTGAGCTCTGATACTTCTCAAATGTGTCTATTTTTCTAAACTCTTTTGCCATTGTTTTGCCCTCTAATTTGAATGGTTTGAATTAAACTAACCTAGATTGACGTTTTTTTTAACAGAATGGCATGGTGTTGTTTCTGCGCAGAAATAAAAATTCTTCAAACTGAAGATTTTTTGTGGATTTATTTCAGAATATTTGAGGAATATTGGAGCAAAGGAAGACAAGAGGGGCCCACTAGGCCTCCACCTGCCCTGGTGGCATGGGCACCCCCGGGCATGCCATGTGGCCACATGGGGCCCTCATGCACCAACTTTCAATGATTCCACCACCATAAAAATCTCCTATATATATATATATATATATATATATATAACAGAAAAAATCACGGAAGCTTTTTACGATACAAAGATGTCGCTCTTATACTTTCTCTAGAGATCTGATCTGGGATCTTATTTGCTGTGGATAGAGGTTTTCGTCGTCATCGTCACCACCAACTTTTCTCCAACAACAATATCATGATGCTTCCACCCATGTGTGAGTGATTTTCCTGTAGTCACATGGAGGTAGATGGGAATTGGATGATGATGTATACTATGCAACTTTATTCTTGTAGACACGTGTTGGGCCTCCAAGCGCAGAGTTTGGTAGGACAGTAGCAATTCTCCCTCAAGTGGATGACCTAATGGTTATCAATCTGTGGGAGGCGTAGGATGAAGATGGTCTCTCTCAAAAAACCCTGCAACCAAATAATAAAAAGTCTCTTGTGTCCCCAACACACCAAATACAATGGTAATTTGTATAGGTGCACTATTTCGGCGAAGAGATGGTGATATGACTGTAATATGGATAGTAGATATTGGTTTTTGTAATAGTAACAATAAAAAACAGCAATGTAGCAAGTAACAAAATTGAGCACAAATGGTATTACAATGCTTGAAAATGAGGCCTAGGGTATGTACTTTAGCTAGTGCAATCTCTCAACAATGCTAATATAATTGGATCATATAACCATCCCTCAAAGTGCAACGAAGAATCACTCCAGAGTTCCTATCTAGCGGAGAACATAAGAAGAAATCGTTTGTAGGGTATGAAACAACCTCGAAGCTATTCTTTTCGATTGATCTATCCAAGTGTTCGTACTAAACTAACACCAAATAATTTCAGATTCATAATACTCGATCCAACATAAAGAACTTTAAAGAGTGCCCCAAGATTTCTACCGGAGAAACAAAGACAAGAATGTGCATCAACCCCTATGCATAGATTACCCCAATGTCACCTCGAGAACCCGTGAGTTGAGTGCCAAAACATATATCAAGTGAATCAATATGATACCCCATTGTCACCACGAGTATTCATATGCAAGACATATATCAAGTGCTCTCAAATCCATAAAAGTATTCAATCCGATAAAACGAAATCTCAAAGGGAAAACTCAATTCATCACAACAAGATAGAGAAGGGAAAACACCATATGATCCGACTATATTAAACAAGCCCACGATACGTCAAGATCGTAACATATTAGGAACACGAGAGAGAGAGAGAGAGAGAGAGAGAGAGAGAGAGAGAGATTAAACACATAGCTACTAATACAAACCCTCAGCCCCGCGTGTGGACTACTCCCTTCTCATCATGGTGGCCACCGGGATGATGAAGATGGCCACCGGTGATGATTTCCCCCTCCGGAGGGTGCCAGAACGGGGTCTAGATTGGTTTCTCATGGCTACAGAGTCTTGCAGCGGCGGAACTTCTGATCTAGGGTAATCCCGAGGGTTTTTGGAATATTTGACGATTTATAGGGCGAAGAGGAGGTACGGGAGGCCACCGAGGTGGGCACAACCCAGGTGCTGCTTTGGCCCATTGGATGTATTTTGGTCCATGAAAAACTCACAAAAAGTTTCGCGGTGTTTGGACTCCATTTGATATTAATTTCCTGCGATGTAAAATACAAGCAAAAAATAGCAACTGTCACTGGGCACTGGGTCAATAGGTTGGAGACATATCAAATGATATAAAGTTGCTATAAAATGATTGTAAAACATCCAAGAATGATAATATAACAGCATGAATACTTTATAAATTATAGATACGTTGGAGACATATCAGCATCCCCAAGCTTAATTCCTACTCGTCCTCGAGTAGGTAAATGATAAAAGAAATAATTTATGAAGCGTGAATGCTAGAAAAGTGCATAAGTTTGATCAATGATAATTTCAATCACTTTCCCTAGCATCATAACAACAACTCTTTCTCATAAAACTCATCATGACAAAGTAGCAACCAATTCACACGTTAAGGTTCAAACAATGAATTCTCTTGAAACTCAACAACCTATATTCTTAGTCACCAAACAATTGCAATTCAACTTATTCAACAGAGTCTAAGTAAGAGCTCCAGATACTCAACCATCATATAGTCTTCTATGATTGCTAACACCACTAGTAGAAAAAGGGTCAAACGTGAAGCACACTAGTGCCGGTTTGATTTTGGCCCGGTACTAATGGTACCATTAGTGCCGGTTCGAACGGATTTGCATTAATGCCGGTTCGTGTTGAACCTTTAGTACCGCTTCGTGGCACGAACCGGTACTAAAGGGGTGGTGGCAGGCTGGCGTCAGGCCGGGGCCCCGCGATCAACTTTAGTACCGGTTCGTGGCACAAACCGGTACTAAAGGGGTTTGACCTATAGTACCGGTTCGTGCCACGAACCGGTACTAAAGGGCAATTTTCAATCCCTACTTCAGATATCGCCATTTCAGTTTTGAAAAAACAAAAGAAAATGATAAAAATTCAAAAATAAAATTCTTCGAGATGTAGTTATATTACTACATCTACTAGTTAGGAAAATTAAAAACTTAAATTTGGACATGTTTTGTAAAAAGTGTAGGGAAAATGTAAACGGCTATAACTTTTGCATACGATGTCGAGAAAAAAAAGCGATAATATATCAAAAATTCAGCACGAAAATCCACATCCGATGGAGACCGCCTACGGCCTGTTTGGAATTTTTTAGAATCTTCAAATTCCAAAAGGAAAAAAAGATATGGTCAAATTTCAGTTTTTTTTTAATTTGGTTAAATCTGGTCAAACTACTTATTCAAGAAGTATTAATGTTACTACATAATTATTCAAGAATATTAGTGTTGCTAAATAATTATTTCAATTTTTTGAATTTTGGTCAAATTTTGGTCAAATCTGGTCAAACTATGGTCAAACTATGGTCAAACTTATTCAAGAAATATTAGCGTTACTAAATAATTACTGTTTTTTAGAATAATAGTTTCAAAAACTCAAACGGTGAAATGTGTGACTTCATGCTCAAGCTAAACTCCTGAGGGTTAATAGGATTGACATCTTACTATTGTCAGGAAAACAACAAGTGCGTACTCGAAACGAAGGAGAATAGAACCCGAAAGTTAAGCGTGCTCGGGCTAGAGTAGTGAGAGGGATGGGTGACCGGTCGGAAGTTAGATGATTTGGAATGAGTGATCCACACCGAGCGCTTAAGAGAGGTGATTAGAGACTAAATCATCAAATAATTCAGAAAAATAAAAAAATCAAAAAAAAATTCCAAAATTTTCAAAAAAATTAAAAAAACCTTTAGTACCGTTGGTAACACCAACCGTACTAAAGGTCCTCTGACCAGGCGTGAGCTCACGCCACGTGGTGGCACTTTAGCGCCGGTTCAGGTTTAACCCAGTACTAAAGGGGGCCTTTAGTGCCCACCCTTTAGTGCCGGTTATGGAACCGGCACTAAAGGCCCTTACGAACCGGCGCTAAAGCTCCGTTTTCTACTAGTGCACTCACCACGTACACATGAGCAAAACGTTTCAACTGAACACATAGAAAGATAGGGGCTTATAATTTCGCCTCCCAACGTATTCACCTCAAGCGTGATGTGAACAATAATAACTCATGCTACCCATATCCAACTGGATATATGTGCCTAGATTTTTCCTCACCACATGATGCTTGCCAAAAGAGAAAAATAAAAAGGAATAGAGAGAAAAACTTTGAATCTTGCATGAAAGTAAATAAATAAATGTAAAAGGTAGGCCCTTCGCAGAGGGAAGAAGAGGTTGCCATGCGCTTTTTGTTTGTATGCTCAATCCCTTAGTGCAAAAGAACATCATGTTATATTGCCCCTTATGATAGCAACCTTTATTATGCATTCTGTCGCTTTTATTCTTTTCCATCACAAGTTCGTACAACGCTCAATTTTCTCTTACACTAAATGATCTAACACTTTTAGAAGCAATTTTTATTGCCTTATTGCACCAACGACAACTTACTTAAAGGATCTTACCCAATCCCTAGGTAGGTATGGTGGACTCTTGAAAATAAGATTAGGGTTTAAGGGTGTTTGGATGCACAAGTAGTATCTCTACTTGGTGTGGAATTTTTGGCTAGCAAAGATGGGGGGCAAGCACCACATGTTGAAGGATCTATAACAATATAACTTCTATGTGAATATGAACAAACATAAATCATTACATTATCTTCCTTGTCCGATGTCAACAATTTTGGCATATAATATTTTGATGGTGGCTCACAATCACAAAAGATTTCCAAGATAGTGTATTTGCATGTGAAAGTTCTCTTCCTTCTACTAATCATTCATGGATTGCTTGTATGACCAATATTGTGATTGTCAAGCTTCAAAAGATTTCTCTTTCTAAACCCAATGTGAAGCTACCACTAGGCATGATATGAACATATAATTTCAGCTTCATTATATTCAATTTATTCAACAATTTACTCATAGGATATAAGTGAAGCACAAGAGTAAATGACAAGCTACTCCAAAAAGATATAAGTGAAGATCATGCGAGTAGTTAAGTAAATGGGTAGCTAATTAAGGACTCTCTCTTATTTAAAACTTTAAGATCTAAGTATTTTATTAAAACAGCAAGCAAAATAAAATAAAATGACATTCCAAGAATAAAACAAGTCATCTGAAGAAGCAAAAGCTTAGGCTCAACCGATACTAACCGATAATTGTTGATGAAGAAAGGTGGGATGCCTACCGGGGCATCCCCAAGCTTAGATGCTTGAGACTTCTTGAAATATTTTCTTGGGATGCCTTGGGCATCCCCAAGCTTGTGCTTTTGTGTCTCCTTAATTCCTTTTATATCGCAGTTACCCTAAATCTTAGAAACTTCATCCACACAAAACTCAACGAGAACTCGTGAGATAAGTTAGTATGATAAAGAGCAAACCACTCACTTTTGGTACTGCCAAAGACAAGATTCATAATTGTTATCACAGAATGCCTACTGTACCATATCATTTCCACAATTTATATTGAGCAATATAAGCCATAGAAACTAGGAAGCAAGCAAACTATGCATTGAAAACAGAATCTTGTCAAAAACAGAATAGTCTTTAGTAATTTGTACTCCAACCATACTTATGTAACTCCAAAAATTCTGAAAAATTAGGAAAGCATAGAGAATTTGTATATCTATCACCTGTAAAAAATTGAGATAAAAAGCACATTCCAATGAATTTTCAAAATTCCTGGACTGAGCGTGAAAGGTTCTGTTTTTGGACAGAATCAAGTCAACTATCATCCACACTATCCCAAAGGCTTTACTTGGCACTTTATTGAAACAAAAGCTATAAAACATGATTAATATAGTAGCCTAATCATGACACACAAAAACAGTAGGTAAAAGTGTTGGGTTGTCTCCCAACAAGCGCTTTTCTTTAATGCATTTTTAGCTAGGCATGATGATTTCAATGATGCTCACATAAAAGGTAAGAATTGAAACACAAAGAGAGCACCATGAAGCATATGAGTAGCACATTTAAGCCTAACCCACTTCCTACGCATAGGGATTTTGTGATCAAATAACTTTTCGGAGCAAGAATCAACTAGCATAGGAAGGCAAAACTAATGCAACTTCAATATTTTCAACACATAGAGAGGAAACTCGACATTATTGCAATACCTACAAGCAAATGTTCCTCTCTCATAATAATTTTGAGTAGCATCATGAAGAAATTCAACAATATAACCATCACATAAAGCATTCTTTTCATGACACAAAAGCATAGAAAACTTATTACTCTCCACATAAGCAAATTTCTTCTCATCAATAATAGTGGGAGCAAACTCAACAAAATAACTATCATGAGATTGAAAAATTAAAATCGTGATGACAAGTTTCATGGTTATCATTATTATTTATAGCATACATGTCATCACCATAATCATCATAGATAGGAGGCATGCTTTCATCATAATAATTTTCTCATCAAAATTTGGGGGACTAAAAATATCATTTCATCAAACATTGCATCCCCAAGCTTATGGCTTTGCATATCGTTAGCATCATGGATATTCAAAGAGTTCATACCAACAACAATGCAATCATGCTCATCATTCAAAGATTTTTTGTCAAACATTTTATAGAATTCTTCTTCTATCAATTGAGCACAATTTTCCTTTCCATCATTTTCACGAAAGTGTTGGGGAACGTAGCATGCAATTTCAAAAAAAAAATCCTGCGATCACGCAAGATCTATCTAGGAGATGCATAGCAACAAGAGGGGGAGAGTGTGTCCACGTACCCTTGTAGACTGAAAGCGGAAGCGTTAGGTTAACGTGGTTGATGTAGTCAAACGTCTTCACAATCCAACCGATCTAGTACCGAACGTACGGCACCTCCGAGTTAAGCACACGTTCAGCTCGATGACGTCCCTCAAACTCTTGATCCAGCAGAGGGTCGAGGGAGAGTTTCGTCAGCACGACAACGTGATGACGGTGTTGATGATGTGATCCGTGCAGGGCTTCGCCTAAGCTCTACGATGATACTATCGGAGGAGTAAACGGTGGAGGGGGTGTAACACCCCAATGTCATGCTACAGTAATCCCCTATTAATGGTGCCATGTCATCATGTTACTGTTGCTAATCTTCACTTGATCCAAATCACCATTCAAATTCAAATCCAATCTAAAGTCAAAAATTCATATTTGTTAGACATGAAATCTAAAATGTTCATCATGTGGCACATATTCTTTTGATAATAATGGTAGTGAACTAACATTTTTCCAAAATGTCTATGTGCCCCAAACTAGTTAAAACAGTGGCTAAATCATTTATTTAAGTGCTTTTTAATTTATAAAAATACCAAACTACTTTATTTTTGGTGCCAAGTTAATTATAGCAGTGGCCTAAGTTAAAGTGGTATTTTCTGTGCGAGATTAGTTTTATAAAACTATTTTGCTTTCTGCAATTAAAAGAAAACATAAAAGTAAAAAAAATGTGAAAGAAAAGAGAGGGAGCGAGAGAGCAACCCCCGGAGGACCTAACTCACTAGGCCACTTGGCCCACCTATCCATAAATGGCCCAGCCCACCCCCTGTTTTCCCCTTCCTCCTGCTACAGGAAGCAGAGGGGATCGTGGAGGCCATCCGGCCATCCACGACCTTCCCCATAGTCTACATGACCCTGGCGCCCCTCACCCAAACCCTAATCCCCTCCCTAGCTGCCCCTGCATCCGCTTTCCCTCTCCTCACTCGCCCTCTTCTCCGCAGCGATCGCAGCCACAGCTGCCACGGCTTTGCCGTCCTCATGGCCGCTGCCGTCCCTCGCGTTGAGCTAGGACGCCCCGGGCTTCACCACCATCGCCTCCTTCGCTTCACGCTTATTGGGTTGGACCGGAAGGCCTCAGACGCCCGCCATCGCCGTCGTCCCGTCACAGACATCTCCGGCCGTCATCGTCGATTCCGACCGCTCCAGTCCACCCCCGGCCTCCTCGACCGCGCCCCCGAGCTCGCAGTGAGCTCCTCTCCCGATTCCCCTGCTTTTCCCCTTCGATTTGTCGCCGTATGCGTTGCCCCACGAGGAACAGCCACCATGGCCGGAGTTGGCCCGTCCGTGCCCCTAGTCGGGCCCTCGCGCGTGCCGCGCCTCCATGCCCGCCCGTTTGCGCCTGGACTTCGCCCGTGCGTGCTCCGCGCCCCCTGGTCGCCCTGTCCGCGTGTGAGAGCTCCGGCCGCGCCCCGTGCGTGCTCCCGCGCCCCTGGTCGCCCTGTCCGCGTGCAGGAGAGCTCCGGCCGCGCACAACGCGCACGCGGCTGTTGTCCCCGCTCGCTGCTGCCGCCACGTTGCTGTTGTTCCTTGCTGCCGCAGCTGCGTGTGCTGCTCGTTGCCGGCTGCTGCTATGTGCTGAAGCCGCCCGTTGCCGCCGTCGCTGCTTTGCTACTGCTGCTTGCCACTACTGCTTTGCTCTGCTTGCTTTTGCTGCTAGCGATCTTGGCCATGGGCGCCAAGGCCCTGTACATGGCCGTGTGTGGCGTGTAATGTGTGTGCGTGAGTGTGTGCACAGAGGTGTGTGTGGCCGGCCCTTGTTTGACTAGTACAGATTAGGATTTAAATTAGTAGATCAATTAGCCTAATGTGTAGAAGACATGTGGGCTCCATTTGATTAGGTTAATTTTTATTAATTTGGCTAGGTGTAGCCTATGGCATGTGGGCCATACGCCCTGTTGACTGGTCAACCTTTGACAGGGTCAACCCAGTCCCCTAGTCCCACATTTCAGCCTCTTTGGGTGTGTACATAGTGGGTACACATAGCAATTTCCCTATTTAATTTGAATTAGCAGTAATTTCAGAAAATACTAAAATCCAACCTTTGACTGGGTCAACCCAGTCCCCTAGTCCCACATGTCAGCCTCTTTGGGTGTGTACATAGTGGGTACACATAGCAATTTCCCTATTTAATTTGAATTAGCAGTAATTTCAGAAAATACTAAAATCCTTAGAAATTCATAGAAATTAAACCATAACTCGGATGAAAATGTTTTCTACATGAAAGTTGCTCAGAAAAATCCAACGAATCGGAATACGCGGTCCGTTCATCTGTCAGATGCCTCTAACTATCTGAACATGGAACATTCCCCTCCGGTCATCTGTCTGACACAGGTCTGGGACCAGGAATACATTCCCTGTTGACTTCCCCTTCGCCGGTATCGTGTAGCACCGCGTTAGAACACGTCTAGATCTGCATGTTGTCCTGTTATGTTATGTTTGCTTTATATTTACTGTTTCTTCCCCCTCTTCTCTCCGGTAGACCCCGAGACCGATGTCGCCTCGTGATCGACTACGCCACCGACGACTCCTCCTTGCCAGAGCAACCAGCAAGCCCCTTTGAACATCCCGATATCGCCAAAACCATTCTCTCATGCATGCATTAGATTTTGCTACTGTTATTGTTTGCACCTATTCTCGATGCATAGCCCGCTTTTGTATCTCTTTGTTGTTTCCTTACCGCTTATCCTAAATCGCTTAGTATAGGTTGGTTAGTGACCCATCAGTGACCCCCACCTTGTCCTTGTTGCCCCTGCTTCATCATTGAAGGCCCGATCAACGGGATCGAAGACCAGGCCCCGACACCGCACATCACTTTCCCTTAGTTGCTTGACACTATTGGGTTACTATCGAGTACCGAGGGTGAGGCCTCATCAGCACTTCTGATGTTAACCCTGTAGTGTAGTTATTCGGTCGTGGTCATCGAGGGTGATTTCCTCTTTAACC
Organism: Aegilops bicornis; assembly: GCA_021605145.1. Taxonomy (NCBI): domain Eukaryota; kingdom Viridiplantae; phylum Streptophyta; class Magnoliopsida; order Poales; family Poaceae; genus Aegilops; species Aegilops bicornis. The sequence continues at coordinate 28,827,690 of CM038671.1, read as the reverse complement.
ACTTCTCGACACGACTGTCAGGCAACCCTCAAGTGTGGACCTCGAGGGTGAATCCTCTTACGCTCACCTTGATGACTACATCGAGTGGAATTCACCGGTGATTCCTCGGTTTTCTCCTTGATGTTTAGCCACAGCTACTATGATTACTATGACTTTACACCGAGCCATGTTACTAAAGACGGGTTGACCACGAGGGTGCCCGCGAGCTTAATTGCGAGTGATGTGGAGTCGGGTTGACACGGAGGGTGCCCGCGAGATAATTACGAGGCGTGGTCGGCATTCCTAGCCCTTGCCGCAAGTCCTCGAGATCGGGCAACGGGTCACATCTTTCGTGAGCCTCTCGCTTGTTACCGCTGTTCCTAATCCACTACGATTTGGATATTTGATCCGAGGGGCCTCGCCCGATAGCACTAACCATCACTTGGGCATAGTATGGGCGTTCTGCGTCATATACATCACCGAAGCTTAATAGACGCCGGCGATCGAGCGGCGCTGCCGGGTTGGACTGCGTAAGCACCGCCTTGTTGAAGGAGGTAGCTAGGTTCTGCTCACCGGTCGCAGACGCAACGTGCAGGAGTTCCGCGAGATGGCCCATGACCCCCGGGGCATAGGTTTAGTCCGGCGTCGGCCTCTCTATTAAGCCTAGGTTGGGTTGCGGCGTATTGTTTGGCCGAGGCCGGACATGACCCAGAAAGTGTGTCCGCCGGAGTTAAGCGGCGTGGTGGGTAAGTTGGTGCACCCTGCAGGGAAGAAAACATCTATCGATAGTCCGTCCCACGGTAACGGACACTTGGAGTTGTATCCCGATCGATACAACTAGAATCGGATACTTGTGATGAGAACTGGATGGTGATGAGAACTGGATGGTGATGAGGATTTGATTGTGATGATAACCGGATAGTATGGCTCGGGATGCCTTTTCGCCGGAGTCGAGAAAGGATCTCCGCCGAGGTTGATAACACTTCTACTACTTTACTTTATGCTACTCTACTCCCTCCTGCTGTCGCAAGATGGTGGTTTCCAGAAGGTGCTAGTCTTCGATAGGACTAGGCCTTCTCTCTATTCTGGCATTTCTGCAGCCCAGTCCACATATACATCCTCCCTTTGATAATGTTGCATATGTAGTGTAGATCCTTGCTTGCAGTACTTGATGAGTACTCACGGTTGCTTTGCTTCCCTGCTTCCCCTTTCTTCTTCTTTCCGGTTGATGCAACCAGATGCCGGAGCCCAGAGCTGATGCCACCGTCGATGCCTACTACTACGTGAAGACCGCCGACGACCAGGAGTAGTTAGGAGGCTCCCAGGCAGGAGGCCTTGCCTTTTCGATTGTTGCTACTTTTGTGCTAGCCTTCTTAAGGCAAACTTGTCTAACTTATGTCTGTACTCAGATATTGTTGCTTCCGCTGACTCTTGTGTTTTCAAGCTTATCTATTCGAGCCCTCGAGGCCCCTGGCTTGTAATATAAAGCTTGTATTATTTTATTTTTGTGTCTAGAGTTGTGTTGTAATATCTTCCCGTGAGTCCTTGATCTTGATCGTACGCATTTGCGTGTATGATTAGTGTACGATTGAATCGAGGGCGTCACAAGTTGGTATCGAGCCGATCACTGTAGGTAGCCCCTTTCCAACTCCTTGGCGAAGTTGAGTCTAGTCACTGAAAAACTTTTACTAACATTGGCTGTGTGGCTTACGGGCCCATGTCGCCATTGGGTGGCATTAGGATCTTTTACTCCTCGTATATACTCTGGGACTCTGATCTCTCTTCCATTCGGGTTAAAAGAATTTACTAACTCTGACATTAGGTTCTCGTAACCACTTCATCCCGGAGAGCCCCTTCACTACATATGGTCGCTTGCTTCGCCACAAGATTCTGCAGATACTCCTTGATGTTTCTCGAGACTCTATGCCCACTGCTTTGCAGTTCCTGACCATCGATAATCCCCGTGAATAACATCCTTGCCGTTAGTACCTTCATCCCCAGTTGTTCATATGCTTTCCAAAAATTCTTTAAAATGCTATTCGATCTCCCGAAGATCCTCTGCAGCCTATTGCTCCCGAAAGTCTTGTCAGCCTGCTTTATGGATACATCCATATGTATCGCAATATTCATTGCATTCCTTGTCACCGTCTTTCTGAGTCTAGTGACTCAATATAAATAAGAATAATCCTGATCATCCGTTGATTCCTAGAATTCATCTTTCCGGCTCGTACATCATTCTCGATATGAGTTGGTTCTCGATAAATCAATCCTTGATTGATTGGCCATCTAATTCTAATCAATATACTCATCTTTTATCGAGCCTCGCCTCGGATCCCCGATTTTGGGATCAGAAACCTTCAGATCCAAGCTTCGCTTATTCAGGTGTTTCCATAAACCGATCCCTTTGCATCCCTTCTTCTCGTTGAGTACCGATACTTGCATCAGATCCTTTATGACCAATTCGATCTTTTGGTGGATTGCTATCCGGCAGCTCCTTCATATTTTAAATCATTGACCACTTTCCTCGATACAAAATGCCTCCGCGAATTGTATCATCTACTCAGATCGCCAACCCTTTGCTTTCGTGGCGTGTACTCGTCACTCCTGTTATTGTGTTGTATAGCTTCAGAAATGTCCCGATGGGTTGAACCTATGCCTTTCCTAAATTCGTGAACTCGAAAGAGATGTGAGTCATACTCTTCTGGTGCTTCACCAGGTAAATATTTCGGACTACAAATTCTTCGAAAACGAGGAGTGAATGAAAGTTTATGCATTGAAGAAGTGGGAGTCGACCTTGAACCTTTGTGTTCATGCCCATGGACCCGATGTAGAACTTATCATGGAAGCTGCTCGTAAAAATATTTACCCCTTGTTATAAGTTCATCTTGTATCGATGGTTTGATCATTCATAATCATGGTTCCGACCATAGTTTCTCCTTAATTCCATTTCCCGGACAAGTTAAAATACTTGTCTCCTGCAAGTCATTTCACCTGTCCACCTCCAATTTGATCTACCTCTTGTAAATTCTTAATTGGAGTGATACTCCGTCACATCATTCCTAGCCTGATCGGATATATCATTATCGTGCTAAATTTTAACTGTTACTCGTCCTTATGCCCGGAGCAACTTTCGACGACGAGCTAAGCTTACGTCGATCTTCCTCATCTTATCATTTCACCTCGAACAACAAGCTTGACTTTGAGCTTGTGTCGAATCCGTGGATCTCATAGCCTTTCACTTCATCCTTCATTTTCTGCTCGATGGCATCTTCAAAGAGCCTCTCGACAGATGTGTCATGATTAGCATCAACATTTTGACTTCCGTTGAGATGACAATTGAATTCATGGTGAGAAATACCATCCTTGACCTTCGATGATTTGAGTTATCATCGACAACCCCCTTGTCTTCTTTCCAACACATGTTTGATCATGTCTTGGTTATACCTTGGAGTGTGTCCACGTACCCTTGTAGACTGAAAGCGGAAGCGTTAGGTTAACGTGGTTGATGTAGTCAAACGTCTTCACAATCCAACCGATCTAGTACCGAACGTACGGCACCTCCGAGTTAAGCACACGTTCAGCTCGATGACGCCCTCAAACTCTTGATCCGGCAGAGGGTCGAGGGAGAGTTTCGCCAAGACGACAACGTGATGACGGTGTTGATGATGTGATCCGTGCAGGCTTCACTTAAGCTCTACGATGATACTATCGGAGGAGTAAACGGTGGAGGGGGTGTAACACCCCAATGTCATGCTACAGTAATCCCCTATTAATGGTGCCATGTCATCATGTTACTGTTGCTAATCTTCACTTGATCCAAATCACCATTCAAATTCAAATCCAATCTAAAGTCAAAAATTCATATTTGTTAGACATGAAATCTAAAATGTTCATCATGTGGCACATATTCTTTTGATAATAATGGTAGTGAACTAACATTTTTCCAAAATGTCTATGTGCCCCAAACTAGTTAAAACAGTGGCTAAATCATTTATTTAAGTGCTTTTAATTTATAAAAATACCAAACTACTTTATTTTTGGTGCCAAGTTAATTATAGCAGTGGCCTAAGTTAAAGTGGTATTTTTCATGCGAGATTAGTTTTATAAAACTATTTTGCTTTCTGCAATTAAAAGAAAACATAAAAGTAAAAAAATGTGAAAGAAAAGAGAGGGAGCGAGAGAGCAACCCCGGAGGACCTAACTCACTAGGCCACTTGGCCCACCCCTCCATAAATGGCCCAGCCCACCCCCTGTTTTCCCCTTCCTCCTGCTACAGGAAGCAGAGGGGATCGTGGAGGCCATCCGGCCATCCACGACCTTCCCCATAGTCTACATGACCCTGGCGCCCCTCCCCCAAACCCTAATCCCCTCCCTAGCTGCCCCCAGATCCGTTTCCCCTCTCCCTCACTCGTCCTCTTCTCCGCAGCGATCGCAGCCACAGCCGTTGCCACGGCTTTGCTGCCCCTCATGGCTGCTGCCGTCGTCCCCTGCGTTGAGCTAGGACGCCCCTGGGCTTCACCACCATCGCCTCCTTCGCTTCACGCTTATTGGGTTGGACCGGGAGGCCTCAGACGCTTCCCGCCATCGCCGTCGTCCCCGTCGCGTACATCTCCGGCCCTCATCGTCGATTCCAACCGCTCCAGTCCATCCCCGGCCTCCTCGACCACGCCCCCGAGCTCGCAGTGAGCTCCTCTCCCGATTCCCCTGCTTTTCCCCTTCGATTTGTCGCCGTATGCGTTGCCCCACGAGGAACAGCCACCATGGCCGGAGTTGGCCCGTCCGTGCCCCTAGTCGGGCCCTCGCGCGTGCCCGCGCGCCTCCATGCCCGCCCGTTTGCGCCTGGACTCGCCCCCGTGCGTGCTCCCGCGCGCCCCCCTGGTCGCCCTGTCCGTGCGTGTGAGAGCTCCGGCCGCGCCCCCGTGCGTGCTCCCGCGCGCCCCCCTGGTCGCCCTGTCCGTGCGTGTGAGAGCTCCGGCCGCGCACAACGCGCACGCGGCTGTTGTCCCCGCTCGCTGCTGCCGCCACGTTGCTGTTGTTCCTTGCTGCCGCAGCTGCGTGTGCTGCTCGTTGCCGGCTGCTGCTCTGTGCTGAAGCCGCCCGTTGCCGTCGTCGCTGCTTTGCTACTGCTGCTTGCCACTACTGCTTTGCTCTGCTTGCTTTTGCTGCTAGCGATCTTGGCCATGGGCGCCAAGGCCCTGTACATGGCCGTGTGTGGCGTGTAATGTGTGTGCGTGAGTGTGTGCACAGAGGTGTGTGTGGCCGGCCCTTGTTTGACTAGTACAGATTAGGATTTAAATTAGTAGATCAATTAGCCTAATGTGTAGAAGACATGTGGGCTCCATTTGATTAGGTTAATTTTTATTAATTTGGCTAGGTGTAGCCTATGGCATGTGGGCCATACGCCCTGTTGACTGGTCAACCTTTGACAGGGTCAACCCAGTCCCCTAGTCCCACATGTCAGCCTCTTTGGGTGTGTACACAGTGGGTACACATAGCAATTTCCCTATTTAATTTGAATTAGCAGTAATTTCAGAAAATACTAAAATCCTTAGAAATTCATAGAAATTAAACCGTAACTCGGATGAAAATGTTTTCTACGTGAAAGTTGCTTAGGAAAATCCAACGAATCGGAATATGCGGTCCGTTCATCTGTCAGATGCCTCTAACTATCTGAACATGGAACATTCCCTTCCGGTCATCTGTCTGACATGTGTCCGGGACCGAGAATACGTTCCTCGTTGACTTCCCTTCGCCGGTATCGTGTAGCACCGCGTTAGAACACGCCTAGCTCTGCATGTTGTCCTGGTATGTTATGTTTGCTTTATATTTACTGTTTTTCCCCTCTTCTCTCCGTAGACCCCGAGACCGATGTCGCTTCGTGATCGACTACGCCACCGACGACTCCTCCTTGCCGAGCAACCAGGCAAGCCCCCTTGATCATCCCGATATCGCCCATTCCATTCTCTCATGCTTGCATTATATTTTGCTATCGTTATTGTTTGCACCTATTCTCGATGCATAGCCTGCTTTTGTATCTGCCGTTGTTTCCTTACCGCTTATCCTAAACTGCTTAGTATAGGTTGGTTAGTGACCCATCGCTGACCCCCACCTTGTCCTTGTTGCCTCGCTTCATCATTGAAGGCCCGATCAACGGATCAAGACCAGGCCCCGACACCGCACATCACTTCTATCGAGTACCGAGGGTGAGACCTCATCAAGACTTCGATGTTAACCTCAGAGTGTAGTTATTCGGTCGTGGTCATCGAGGGTGATTTCCTCTTTAACCACTTCGATATGACTCGCTGCTCAACCCTCAAGTGTGCACCTCGAGGGTGAATCCTCTTACGTTCACCTTGATGACTACATCGAGTGGAATTCACCGGGGGTGATTCCTCGGGTTTTCTCCTTGATGTTTAGCCACACAGTTACTATGATTACTATGACTTTACACTGAGCCATGTTACTAAAGACGGGTTGACCCTGAGGGGTGCCCGCGCGAGCTTAATTGCGAGTGATGTGGAGTCGGGTTGACTGGAAGGTGCCCACGAGATAATTACGAGGCGTGGCGGGCATTCCTAGCCCTTGCCGCAAGTCCTCGAGACGGGCAACGGGTCACATCTTTCGTGAGTCTCGCTTGTTACCGCGCTGCCCTAATCCACTACGATTTGGATATTTGATCCGAGGGGCCTCGCCCGATAGCACTAACCATCACGTGGGCATAGTATGGGTGTTCTGCGTCAGATACATCAGCCAAGCTTAATAGACGTCGGCCGAACGAGCGGCGCTACCGGGTTGGACTGCGTAAGCACCGCCTTGTTGAAGGAGGTAGCTAGGTCTGCTCACCGGCCGCCAGACGCAACGCGTGAGTTCCCGGCGAGATGGCCCATGACCCCGGGGCATAGGTTTAGTCCGCGTGCTGGCCTCTCTATTAAGCCTAGGTCGGGTTATGCATATTGTTTGGCCGAGGCCGGGCATGACCCAGAAAGTGTGTCCCACGAGTTAAGCGAGCGTGGTGGGTAAGTTGGTGCACCCTGCAGAAAGAAAACATCTATCGATAGCCTGTCCTACGGTAACGGACACTTGGAGTTGTATCCCGATCGATACAACTAGAATCGGATACTTGTGATGAGAACTGGATGGTGATGAGAATCGGATGGTGATGAGGATTTGATTGTGATGATAACCGGATAGTATGGCTCGGGATGCCTTTCCCATGTGAGTCGAGAAAGGATCTCCGGCCGAGGTTGATAACACTTCTACTACTTTACTTTATGCTACTCTACTCCCTCCGGTTGATGCAAGATGGTGGTTTCTAGAAGATGCTAGTCTTCGATAGGACTAGGCCTTCTCTCTATTCTAGCATTTCTGCAGTCCAGTCCACATATACATCCTCCCTTTGATAATGTTGCATATGTAGTGTAGATCCTTGCTTGCGAGTACTTTGGATGAGTACTCACGGTTGCTTTGCTTCCCTGCTTCCCCTTTCTTCTTCTTTTCCGGTTGATGCAACCAGATGTCGGAGTCCAGAGCGGATGCCACCGTCGATGCCTACTACTACGTGAAGACCGCCGACCACTGTGAGTAGTTAGGAGGCTCCCATGCAGGAGGCCTTGCCTTTTCGATCGTTGCTACTTTTGTGCTAGCCTTCTTAAGGCAAACTTGTCTAACTTATGTCTGTACTCAGATATTGTTGCTTCCGCTGACTCTTGTGTTTTCGAGCTTATGTATTCGAGCCCTCGAGGCCCCTGGCTTGTAACATAAAGCTTGTATTATTTTATTTTTGTGTCTAGAGTTGTGTTGTGATATCTTCCCGTGAGTCCTTGATCTTGATCGTACACATTTGCGTGTATGATTAGTGTATGATTGAATCGAGGGCGTCACAGGGGGCACCGCACATGGCTAAGACAATGTTCTGTCTTTGGGATGCCCCCTGCCCCCGTATATAACGGGGGAGAGGAGGAGGCCGGTCACAAGGGGCGCACCAAGGGGGGAGGAGTCCTACTAGGACTCCACTCTTAGTAGGATTCGCCTCCCCCCCCCCTTTTTTCCTTCTTCCGGAGGTGGAAAGGGGGAAGGAGAGGGAGTAGGAGAAGGAAAGGGGGGTGCCGCCCCCTTTCCCTAGTCCAATTCGGCCTCCTCCCTTGTGGGGGCGCACCAGCCCCTTGTGGGCTGGTTAGCCTCGCTCCTATGGCCCGTATCTTCTACCGGGGGGTTCCGGTAACCCCTACGGTACTCCGGTATGTACCTGATACACTTCGGAACCCTTCCGGTGTCCGAATACCACCTTCCAATATATCAATCTTTACCTATCGACCATTTCGAGACTCCTCGTCATGTCTGTGATCTCATCTGGAACTCCGAACAAAATTCGGTCACCAAAACACATAACTCATAATACAAATCGTCATCGAACGTTAAGCGTGCGGACCCTACAGGTTCGAGAACTATATAGACATGATCGAGACACATCTTCGATCAATAACCAATAGCGGAACCTGGATGCTCATATTGGTTCCTACATATACTATGAAGATCTTTATATGTCAAACCGCATAACAGCATCCGTTGTTCCCTTTGTCATCGGTATGTTACTTCCCCGATATTCGATCGTCGGTATCTTCATACCTAGTTCAATCTCGTTATAGGCAAGTCTCTTTACTCGTTCTGTAATGCTTCATCCCGCAACTAACTCATTAGTCGCATTGCTTGCAAGGCTTATAGTGATGAGCATTACCGAGAGGGCCCAGAGATACCTCTCTGATACATGAAGTGACAAATCCTAATCTGGATCTATGCCAACCCAACAAAGACCTTCGGAGACACCTGTAGATCATCTTTATAATCACCCAGTGACGTTGTGACGTTTGATAGCACACAAGGTGTTCCTCCGGTATTCGGGAGTTGCATAATCTCATATCAGATGAACATGTATAAGTCATGAAGAAAGCAATAGCAATAAAACTTAACGATCATTATGCTAAGCTAACGAATGGGTCTTGTCCATCACATCATTCTCTAATGATGTGATCCCATTCATCAAATGACAACACATGTCTATGGTCGGGAAACATAACCATCTTTGATGAACGAGCTAGTCCAGTAGAGGCATACTAGGGACACGATCTTTTGTCTATGTATTCACACATGTACTAAGTTTCTGGTTAATACAATTCTAGCATGAATAACAAACATTTATCATGATATAAGGAAATATAAATAACAACTTTATTATTGCCTTTAGGGTGTATTTCCTTCAGTATCCCACTTGCACTAGAGTCAATAATCTAGTTCACATTGCCATGTGATTTAACACCAATAGTTCACATCTATATGTGATTAACACCCATAGTTCACATCTCCATGTGACCAACACCCAAAGGGTTTACTAGATTCAATAATCTAGTTCACATCGCTATGTTATTAACACCCAAAGAGTACTAAGGTGTGATCATGGTTTGCTTGTGCGAGAAGTTTAGTCAATGGGTATGACACATTTAGATCTGAATGTATTTTGCAAATTTTCATGTCTACAATGCTCTGCATGGAGTTACTCTAGCTAATTGCTCCACTTTCAATATGTATCCAGATTGAGACTCAGAGTCATCCGGATCGGTGTGAAAGCTTGCATCGACGTAACTCTTTACGATGAACTCTTTATCACCTCCATAACCGAGAAATATTTCCTTAGTCCTCTTAGGTAAGTAAGGATAACTTTGACCGCTGTCCAGCAATCCACTCCTGGATCACTATTGTACCCCCTTGCCAAACTCATGATAAGGTACACAATATGTCTTGTACACAGCATAGCATACTTTATAGAACCTATGGCCGAGGCATAGGGAATGACTTTCATTCTCTTTCTATTTTCTGTTGTGGTCAGGTTTTGAATCTTACTCAACTTTACACCTTGCAACACAGGCAAGAACTCATTCATTAACTGTTCCATTTTGAACTACTTCAAAATCTTGCCAAGGTATGTACTCATTGAAAAATCTTTATCAAGCGTCTTGATCTATCTTTATAGATCTTGGTGCACAATATGTAAGCAGCTTCACTGAGGTCTTTATTTGAAAAACTCCCTTCAAACTCTCCTTTATGCTTTCTAGAAAATTCTACATCATGTCCGATCAACAATATGTCATTCACATATACTTATCAGAAAGGCTGTAGTCCTCCCGCTCACTTTCTTGTAAATGCAGGCTTCACTGCAAGTCTGTATAAAACTATATGCTTTGATCAACTCATCAAAGCGACTATTCCAACTCCGAGATGCTTGCACCAGTCAATAGATGGATCGATGGAGCTTGCACACTTTGCTAGCACCTTTAGGATTGACAAAACCTTCTAGTTGCATCATATACAACTCTTCTTTAATAAATCCATTAAGGAATGCAGTTTTGACATCCATTTGCCAGATTTCATAAAATATGGCAATTTCTAACATGATTCAGACAGACTTAAGCATCGCTACGGGTGAGAAGGTCTCATCGTAGTCAACTCCTTGAACTTGTCGAAAACCTTTCGCAACAAATCAAGCTTTGTAGACAATAACATTACCGTCAGTGTCAGTCTTCTTCTTGAAGATCCATTTATTTTCTATGGCTTGTCGATCATCAGGCAAGTCCACCAAAGTCCACACTTTGTTCTCATACATGGATCCCATCTCAGATTTCATGGCCTCAAGCCATTTCGCGGAATCTGGGCTCATCATCGCTTCCTCATAGTTCGTAAGTTGACCATGGTCTAGTAACATGACTTCCAGAATAGGATTTCCATACCACTCTGGTGCGGACCGTACTCTGGTTAACCTACGAGGTTCGGTAGTAACTTGATCCAAAGTTTCATGATCATCATCATTAGCTTCCTCACTAATTGGTGTAGGAATCACTAGAACTAATTTCTGCGATAAACTACTTTCCAATTCGTGAGAAGGTACAATTACCTCATCAAGTTCTACTTTCCTCCCACTCACTTCTTTCGAGAGATACTCCTTCTCTAGAAAGGATCCATTCTTAGCAATGAATATCTTGCCTTCGGATCTTGGATAGAAGGTGTACCAACATTTTCCTTTCGGTATCCTATGAAGATGCATTTCTCTGATTTGGGTTTGAGCTTATCAGGTTGAAGCTTTTTCACATAAGCATCGCAGCCCCAAACTTTAAGAAACGACAGCTTGGGTTTCTTGCCAAACCACAGTTCTATGGTGTCGCCTCAACAGATTTAGATGGTACCCTATTTAACGTGAATGCAGTCATCTCTAAAGCATAACCCCAATCAGCCCCGAGGGTGGACTACTCCCTCCTCATTATGGTGGCCACCAGGATGATGAAGACGGCTACCGGTGATGATTTCCCCCTCCGGAGGGTGCCGGAACGGGGTCTAGATTGGTTTCTCATGGCTATAGAGTCTTGCGGCGGCGGAACTTCTGATCTAGGGTAACCCCGAGGATTTTTGGAATATTTGACGATTTATAGGGCGAAGAGGAGGTGAGGAAGGCCGCCGAGGTGGGCACAACCCACTAGGGGTTGTGCCCCCCTCGGGGCACCCCCCAGGTGCTGCTCTGGCCCATTGGATGTCTTTTGGTCCATAAAAAAATCACAAACAATTTCGTGGTGTTTGGACTCCATTTGATATTGATTTCCTGTGATGTAAAAAACAAGCAAAAAACATCAACTGTCACTGGGCACTGGGTCAATAGGTTAGTCCTAACAAATGATATAAAGTTGCTATAAAATGACTGTAAAACATCCAAGAATGATAATATAACAGCATGAATACTTTATAAATTATAGATACGTTGGAGACATATCAGCATCCCCAAGCTTAGTTCCTACTCGTCCTCGAGTAGGTAAATGATAAAAGAAATAATTTATGAAGCGTGAATGCTAGCAAAGCGCATAAGTTTGATCAATGATAGTTTCAGTCACTTTCTCTAGCACCATAACAGCAACTCTTTCTCATAAAAATCATCATGATAAAGTAGCAACCAATTCACATGTTAAGGTTCAAACAATGAACTATCTTGAAACTCAACAACCTATATTCTTAGTCACCAAACAATTGCAATTCAACTTATTCAGCAGAGTCTAAGTAAGAGCTCCACATACTCAACCACCATATAGTCTTCTATGATTGCTAACACTCACCGCGTACACGTGAGCAAAACGTTTCAATCGAACACATAGAAAGATAGGGGCTTATAATTTCGCCTCCCAATGTATTCACCTCAAGGGTCATGTGAACAATAATAACTCATGCTACCCATATCCAACTGGATATATGTGCCTAGATTTTTCCTCACCACATGATGCTTGCCAAAAGAAAAAAATAAAAAGGAATAGAGAGAAAAACTTTGACCATAGAAGGTTTTATTCATGTAAATAGAATAACAATTATTCTCTGTCTTAAATGAATGACTGTATTGCAATCAACATGATCTAATCATATTCATGCTCAACGCAAACACCAAATAACATTTATTTAGGATCAACACTAATCCCAAAAGTATAGGGAGTGTGCGATGATGATCATATCAATCTTGGAACCACTTCCAACACACATCATCACATCACCCTCAACTAGTCTCTATTTATTCTTCAACTCTTGTTTCGAGTTACTAATTTTAGAAATCGAACAAGTATCAAATACCCAGGGGTTACTACGAGCACTAGTAAGGTACACATTAATAACATATATATCAAATATACCTTTGTTCACTTTGTCATCCTTCTTATCCGCCAAATATTTGGGGTAGTTCCTTTTCCAGTGACCATTTACTTTGCAGTAAAAGCACTCAGTTTCAGGCTTAGGTCCAGCTTTCTGCTTCTTCACGGGAGTGACAACTTTGTTTGCCATTCTTCTTGAAGTTCCCCTTCTTACCCTTGCCCTTTTATTGAAACTAGTGGTCTTGTTTAATCATCAACACTTGATGCTTTTTCTTGACTTCTACCTTCGTAGATTTAAGCATCACGAAGAGCTCGGGAATCGTTTTTCGTCATCCCTCGCATATTATAGTTCATCACGAAGTTCCAGTAACTTGGTGATAGTGACTACAGAACTCTGTCAATCACTATCTTATCTGGAAGATTAACTCCCACTTGATTCAAGCGATTGTAGTACTCAAACATTCTGAGCTCATGCTCACTGGTTGAGCTATTCTTCTCCATCTTGTAGGCGAAGTACTTGTCACAGGTCTCATACCTCTCGACACGGGCATGAGCCTAAAATACCAATTTCAGCTCTTGGAACATCTGATATGCTCTGTGGCGTTCAAAACATTTTTGAAGTCCCGGTTCAAAGCCGTAAAGCATGATGCACTAAACTATCAAGTAGTCATCATATCGAGCTAGCCAAACGTTCATAATGTCTGCATCTGCTCCTAGAATAGGTCTGTCACCTAGCGGTGCATGAAGGACATAATTCTTCTGTGCAGTAATGAGGATAAACCTCATATCATGGAGCCAGTCCGCATCATTGCTACTATCATCTTTCAACTTTGTTTTCTCTAGGAACATATCAAAAAACATAGGGAAGCTACAACACGAGCTATTGATCTACAACATAATTTGCAAATACTATCAGGACTAAGTTATGATAAATTAAAGTTCAATTAATCATATTACTAAAGAACTCCCACTCAGATAGACATCCCTCTAGTCATCTAAATGATCACGTGATCCATATCAACTAAACCATGTACGATCATCACGTGAGATGGAGTAGTTTTCAATGGTGAACATCTCTATGTTGATCATATCTACTATATGATTCACATTCGACCTTTTGGTCTTAGTGTTCCGAGGCTATATCTGCATATGCTAGGCTCGTCAAGTTTAACCCGAGTATACTGCACGTGCAAAACTGGCTTGCACCTGTTGTATGTGAACGTAGAGCTTATCACACCCGATCATCACGTGGTGTCTCGGCACGATTTAATCAGAAAGCAACAAAGGCATACTGTGGAGAACACTTATACCTTGAAATTTAGTGAGGGGTCATCTTATAATACTACCGCCGTACTAAGCAAAATAAGATGCATAAAAGATAAACATCACATGCAATCAGAATATGTGACATCATATGGCCATCATCATCTTGTGCCTTTGATCACCATCTCCAAAGCACCGTCATGATCTCCATTGTCACCGGCTTGACACCTTGTTCTCCACCGTAGCATCGTTGTCATCTCGCCAACTATTGCTTCTACGACTATCGCTACCGCTTAGTGATAAAGTAAAGCAATTACATGGCAATTGCATTTCATACAATAAAGCAACAACCATATGGCTCCTGCCAGTTGCCGATAACTTTGTTACAAAACATGATCATCTCATAAAACAATTTATATCACATCATGTATTGACCATACCACATCACAACAAGCCCTGCAAAAACAAGTTAGACGCCCTCTACTTTGTTGTTGCAAGTTTTATGTGGCTGCTACGGGCTTCTAGCTAGAACCGTTCTTACCTACGCATCAAAACCACAACGATTTTTCATCAAGTGTGCTGTTTTAACCTTCAACAAGGACCGGCCGTAGTCAAACTCGATTCAACTAAAGTTGGAGAAACAGACACCCGCCAGCCACCTGTGTGCAAACACTAGTGACCGGGCTATAGCAGTGGTTCGTAAGGCACTTTAGTGCCGGTTCTGTAACCAGCACTAAAGGGTGAGGACTAAAGGTCCCCCCCCTTAGTACCAGTTCTACACGAACCGCCGTGATAACCCACAAGCGTAGGGGATCGCAACAGCTTTCGAGGGTAAAGTATTCAACCCAAATTTATTGATTCGACACAAGGGGAGCCAAAGAATATTATTGAGTATTCACAGTTGAGTTGTCAATTCAACCACACCTGAATAACTTAGTATCTGCAGCAAAATATTTAGTAGCAAATTAGTATGATAATAAAGGTAACAATGGCAAAAGTAAAGATAATAGTTTTGTAGTAGTTGTAACAGTAGCAACGGAAAAGTAAATAAGCGAAGCACAATATGTGAAAAGCTCGTAGGCATTGGATCAGTGATGGATGATTATGTCGGATGCGACTCCTCATGTAATAGCTATAACATAGGGTGACACAGAACTAGCTCCAATTCATCAATGTAATGTAGGCATGTATTCCGAATATAGTCATACGTGCTTATGGAAAAGAACTTGTATGACATCTTTTGTCCTACCCTCCCGTGGCAGCGGGGTCCTAGTGGAAACTAAGGGATATTAAGGCCTCCTTTTAATAGAGAACTGGAACAAATTATTAGCACATAGTGAATACATGAACTCCTCAAACTATGGTCATCACCGAGAAGTATCCCGATTATTGTCACTTCGGGGTTGTCGGATCATAACACATAATAGGTGACTATAGACTTGCAAGATAGGATCAAGAACACACATATATTCATTAAAACATAATAGGTTCAGATCTGAAATCATGGCACTCAGGCCCTAGTGACAAGCATTAAGCATAGCAAAGTCATAGCAACATCAATCTCAGAACATAGTGGATACTAGGGATCAAACCCTAACAAAACTAACTTGATTACATGGTAAATCTCATCCAATCCATCACCGTACAGCAAGCCTACGATGGAATTACTCACACACGGCGGTGAGCATCATGAAATTGGTGATGGAGGATGGTTGATGATGACGACAGCGACGAATCCCCCTCTCCGGAGCCCCGAACGGACTCCAGATCAGCCCTCCCGACAGAGATTAGGGCTTGGCGGCGGATCCGTATCGTAAAACGCGATTAAACTTTCTCTCTGATTTTTTTTCTCCACGAGACGGAATATATGGAGTTGGAGTTGAGGTTGGTGGAGCCTCAGGGGGCCCACGAGACAGGGGCATGCCTGTAGGGCGCGCCCCCACCCTCGTGATGTGGTGTGGGCCACTGGTCTTGATTCTTTCACCAGTATTTTTTATATTTTCCAAAACTTATCTCCGTGGATTTTCAGTTCTTTCCGAGAACTTTTGTTTTCTACACATAAAACAACATCATGGCAGTTCTGCTGAAAACAGCGTTAGTCCGGGTTAGTTTCATTCAAATCATGCAAGTTAGAGTCCAAAACAAGGGCAAAAGTGTTTGGAAAAGTAGATACGTTGGAGACGTATCAACTCCCCCAAGCTTAAACCTTTGCTTGTCCTCAAGCAATTCAGTTGATAAACTGAAAGTGATAAAGAAAAACTTTTACAAACTCTGTTTGCTCTTGTTGTTATAAACATGCAAAGCCAGCATTCAGGTTTCAGCAAACATTATGAACTAACCATACTCATAATAACACCTAGGTCTCACATTTACTCATATCAATGGCATAATCAGCTAGCGAGCCATAATAATAAAACTCGGATGACAACACTTTCTCAAAACAATCACAACATGATATAACAGAATGGTATCTCGCTAGCCCTTTCTGAGACCGCAAAACATAAATGCAGAGCACCTTTAAAGATCAAGGACTGACTAAACAATGTAATTCATGGTAAAAGAGATCCAGTCAAGTCATACCCAATATAAACCAATAGTAATGAATGCAAATGACAGTGTGCTCTCCAGCAGGTGCTTTTTAATAAGAAGGTGATGACTCAACATAAAAGTAAATAGCTAGGCCCTTCGCAGAGGGAAGCACGGATTTGTAGAGGTGCCAGAGCTCGATTTTAAAATAGAGATTGAATAACATTTTGAGCGGCATACTTTCGCTGTCAACGCAACAACTATGAGATGGTTGTATCTCCCATACTACATGCATTATAGGCAGTTCCCAAACATAATGGTAAAAGTTTATACTCCCCCACCACCAACAAGCATCAATCCATGGCTTGCTCGAAACAATGAGTGCCTCCAACTAACAACAGCCCTGGGGAGTTTTGTTTAATTATATTGATTTGCTTTGATCTTTTTGGATCATGGGACTGGGCATCCTGCCATCGCCCTTTCTCGTGAATGAGGAGCGGAGTCCACTCCTCTTGAGAATAACCCACCTAGCATGGAAGATATAGGCAGCCCTAGTTGAAACATGAGCTGCTCGAGCATACAAAACAGAATTTCATTTGAAGGTTTGGAGTTTGGCACATACAAATTTACTTGGAATGGCAGGTAAATACCGCATATAGGAAGGTATGGTGGACTCATATGGAACAACTTTGGGGTTTAAGGAGTTTGGATGCACAAGCAGTATTCCCGCTTAGTGCAGGTGAATTCTAGCAAAAGACTGGGAAGCGACCAACTGAAAGAGCGACAACAGTAATGAACACGCATTAAAATTAATTCACACCGAGTACAAGCATGAGTAGGATATAATCCACCATGAACATAAATATCATGAAGGCTATGTTGATTTGTTTCAACTACATGCGTGAACATGTGCCAAGTCGAGTCACTCAATTCATTCAAAGGAGGATACCATCCCATCATACCACATCATAATCATTTTAATAGCATGTTGGCACGCAAGGTAAAACCATTATAACTCATAGTTAATCAAGCATGGCACAAGCAATTACAATCTCTAAATGTCATTGCAAATATGTTTACTTCATAATAAGCTGAATCAGGAACGATGAACTCATCATATTTACAAAAACAAGAGAGGTCGAGTTCATACCATCTTCTCTCATCTCAATCAGTCCATCATATATCGTCATTATTGCCTTTCACTTGCACGACCGAACGATGTGTATAATAATAATAATAATAGTGTACATGCATTGGACTAAGCTGGAATTTGCAAGCATTCAACTCAAGAGAGAAGACAAAGTAATATGGGCTCTAAGTTAAATAATCAATCCTGCATATGAGAGCCACTAAACATTTTCAATATGGTCTTCTACTCTCGACCCCAAAGAAAAGAAAAGAAAAGAAAACTATTTACACGGGAAAGCTCCCAACAAGCAAGAAGAAGAACGAGAAATCTTTTTGGTTTTTCAATTTAATTACTACTACAAGCATGGAAATTAAACTAACTAATTTTTTTTGGTTTTTTCTCAAGGTTTATCAAACACACAAGAAGAAAGCGAGAAAAAGAAAATTAAACGAGCATGGATAATACAATGAAAGAGTATGAGCACCGACAACTAGAATAGTGTGTGAACATGAATATAAAGTCAGTGATAAATACGTACTCCCCAAAGCTCAGGCATTTGGCCTAAGTTGGTCTAATGCCAAGGGTAGCCTGGCTGATATCCGTAGTTGTAACTGGGGTCGTACTGAGATGCAGCAGCAAATGCCTCCTGAGCTGCTGCATGTTGGCGAGCCGCCTCCGCTCTCCCCTCGTGTTCAGCTGCTTCCTCCCTGGTAACAACATATCTTCCTTTTGCCTGGTAATCAAAAAGGAAAGGAGCAGGAAGAGTAACATGGATAGCGTTACGTCTTTCAAAGATTAGTCGATACTAGAGGAGTTGTTCATTCCTCTTAAGAAAATGATGTTGGACCATAGCGTCATAATCTAAATAAACAGGAGGTAACACTATATCCCCTTCTCGTGGGTCTATACCAAGATAATTAGCCACACGGGTCGCATAAATTCCTCCAAATAAATCTCCAGCCCTACCATTGTTATGCAACCTACGTGCAACTATTGCCCCCAAGTTGTAATCTTTATTACCTAACACGGCACTCTTGAGGACACTAAGATCGGGGACACACATATGACATGCTTCATCTTTACCGTTAATGCATCTACCAATGAAGAGAGCAAAATAATGTATAGCAGGAAAATGAATGCTCCCAATGGTAGCTTGTGCTATGTCCCTAAATTCTCCCACGGTAATACTAGCAAGAAAATCTCTAAATTCATATTTGTGGGGATCATTAATATTACCCCACTGCAGAAGTTTGCAAGCAGTTGTAAAATCCTCTAAGTCCATGGTATAAGATGTATCATAGATATCAAATAGGACACTCGGAGAATTACGTGTACATTTATATTTAAACCTTCGCACAAATGAATCAGTCAATTGATAGTACTGAGGACACTTATCTTGTAAGAAGTCCTCCAGATCGGCATTACGCACATACGCGTCAAATTCCTCCTTAAAGCCTGCTTCGACCATAAAATCGTTCGATGGCCACTCACAAGCTCAGATTTCAAGGCCCCTCGGTAGTTCATCGTCTTGCTCCCGTATAGCAATCCTGGGTCCTTTCTTTACTGAGGAACCACCTTGGTACATTCTCCTAGATATAATTCTCTTTCTGAAAAATTTCTGAAATTTTAGTAACTCCAAAATAAAAGTGAATAAAACTAAACAAGCTTGGTAGCAACTACTCCTACAAGTGCCTAGAGCCTATATCATGTATTAGAATTACTTAGGACCTCATAAATTTAACATGCAAGCTCAAGAACAGGGTCACCTATGCAGCAAAACTTTGCAATGAATAAAGCACTAGAAAAAAAACAAAGTGGACCAATGGAGGAGTCACATACGAAGCAACAATCTCCCAAAGCAGTTTTGTGAATGGAGCTTTGAGCAAGGAGATCGAAAATCGCAGCAAAATGAGCTAGAACTCGTGCTTGAGCTGGATGGGGATTTTTTTGGGAAGAACATGGAGTGTGTGGGTGCTGGCATAAGTGGAGGGGGGCCACCAGGGGCCCAGACAGGGGGCGCGCCCTCCACTCTCGTGGCCTGGTGCTTGCCCCTCCTGCAGTGATTTCAGTGCCTAAAATCCTCAATATTCCATAAAAAGTCATACTAAATTTGCAGGGCATTTGGAGCACTTTTATTCTCGGGATATTTTTTATTGCACGGATAATTCAATAAACAGACAGATAATACTATTTTTGTTTTATTTATTCTAAATAACAGAAAGTAAAAAGAGGGTACAGAAGGTTGTGCCTTCTAGTTTCATCCATCTCATGATCATCAAAATTAATCCACTAACAAGGTTGATCAAGTCTTGTTAACAAACTCATTCCAAATAACATGGAACCGGAGAAATTTTGAATAACACTAAGTTACCTCAACGGGGATATGAACGTCCCCCACAATAAGAATATCATACTTTTTTTCTTGACAGTAGGGAGAGGAAATTCAAAACCTCCAATAATGATAGTTGGAACTTTTCCAATAGAATTGAGGCTATGAACTTGAGATTGTTTCCTTGGAAAGTGTACCGTAGGCTCATTACCATTAACATGAAAAGTGAAATTGCCTTTGTTACAACCAATAATAGCCCCTGCAGTATTCAAAAAGGGTCTACCAAGGATAATCGACATACTATCGTCCTCGGGAATATCAAGAACTAGCAGTGTGACCCGCGCATTCGCGCGGCTAGGATTACATAAAGTTTATGTTGCCATTTAGTTCTCTCTTGGTTCCAACATTTATTCTAGTTCTGTTGCTCGTAACTTACCCGAGAATAGAAGGGTGTAGCTGCCTAGATATCTTCCAAAATTACTATATTAATCTATTCCGATGGTGGTACTAATAATTCATCAAGCTTTTGGAACTACATTGCTAATCCTAGATTTCATTAAGTGATAATCTTGACTTCCTGTATTTTACTCAAATCATTTAGTTTTTACCCTTTCAAATACTTTATTGAGAAAATTTTCACGTTGCTTATGGTCTTCAATGGCAAAGCATACATCCTCAATCACATATCCGTAATCACATATCATTCTTAAGTACATATTCATTACCCTACTAATGAAGTTCTTTCGTGGTGTAAATCTGAGTGGTTCGTTAACACCTCAGGATGAACCTGCTAGACCTACCTCTTTTACCATAGCCTCTAGACTTGTGGTATATGCCAACCCTGCCTTGCTAAAATACTTGTGAAATCTCCTTTGACACATGATCCTATGCTAGGTAGACCTCTTGTATTGACTCATCTTAATTACGACCTCAGCCTCAGCATGATCATCATTCGTCAATGAATTCAAGGTATCTTTCTGGATGCATAACTTTTGGTGATGTTTATAGGATGTAGCTGACCGCAGTGTACGTGTGAGATCACCGGTACCATCAGCTTTCGCATGGGAGGCACTCCAATTCTGCAGCATAGATTTGCTACTTCCTATTTTATCGGTGTATGATTGCATTGTTTGTAATTTTTTTAATGTGTTTACCCTGATACTAATCCCAAATTAGGCAGACCTATCTAGTTTTAGTTCTGTGGAGCTCAAGCTGCCCATCTCATTTTCTAGCCACCGCCACCGCTCAAGGGTAAGTAAGTGATGATCGGAAAAAGAGGAGTGAAATTAGTGGTCTTGGTCACCGCCTCGCCGGTGCAACCTCCTATTCATGTCCGCTGCCAACTCGTAAATTTAGGAGTACAAATTCTATCAAACGTAATTTATCTTTTTGGTAGCAAAAGGATGCAATCGGTGGCTGTGTTCGTCATTACAGAACTGGTACGTGTTTTCCCTACTAAGATGATAATACTGCATGACTTTTGGATGCAGTATACTCCCTGATGCGAGGTTGGAGTACTAATTAAGCTTGACCGCTTGATTTGAGTGAACGGATGGCTCATATTTATTTACGCACTCATACAAATCAAACTACTTCTTTGCTTTAAAATGATTATAAAGTTCATCCGCTAGAGTGTATTATTTGTGTACCAAACAATCTCATTCATCTAAGCCTTTGGGACATAAAATTTAGCTTACCAGATTCCAATGGAATATACTCCTTCAATATCCATTCCACGGTAATCTAGACATGAACCAAAATCTCATTTTATGTTTCCTTTTACATGTCCAATGCATGTGAACACGCTCTCTCTATACAGTCCATACCAACCCTCTATAATTCATGTGTTTATTTCATATGCCCTATTCGACTTCCTTTTGCAACTGACAGCATGTAGCATCAAGTTTGGACATTACATATTGCTACGTTTTCTTTCTGGTATGCAAAGAGTCACAAATTCTTCTGTGGTGACACTGGATTTTTCATATGATCTTGCATTCTAATTCTAAGGCAAAATACAATAGTATGTTTGTATTAAGAAGAAAGATATATTCATAGGTAAAACATGCATATTATTATTATTATTCCTGCAAAATATATATATTATTATTTTTATAATTTTTATGTTTATACAAATTTCATATTTTGATTTATTTTTTGAAAAGTGTAGCCGTGCATTATCTTTTTTTCATATACAGAGTATACACGCTATGTAGGTTACCTACTTGGTTCGTCTCGCATATAATCCATAGTGTGAGAAAAAAAAGGGAGAGACTACAATTTTTTTTGTTCAATAGAGAGAAGAGTCCTTATGCATCTTCTTATGGATGACGAATCATCAACGTGTTCTGAACTTTTGCTTCTGGTCGCTTGTTCGCTTTTTTTTATATCTGGGCGCTTGATCGCTTTGCCTATGGGGGAGTCCGAGTAGCAGCGTGTAGATTTGTTTTACAATTTTTTTAAAGGGAGGCTTGATATACTTGGTGCATATGGACCCGTGTAAAGTTTTGACTCTTTATTTCCTAATAAGTACACATGCTCTCTTCTTCTCTTCTTTTGAGATGGAATTGTTTAATCTACATCAATCTCAACCGGTGCTTCCCACCTTATGCATATGCATATTCATGTATATAGAGAGAGACGTGACGGCCCTAAAAAAAGAGACGTGACGGTTCAATATGCTAAAACATACATGTTATCATGTTACGTAATTTTTTTAAAATCTCAGCCGTTATTAATCTGATCAAACGGTCGTAATAATATTAGCGTATGTGGATGAACGTGATGGCTTGTTTGACTCTTGTTTTAATTATATAATAGATAGACTCTTGTTTTAATTATATAATAGATAACAAAGTCCGTTAAAATAGTGACATTTGCAACCATAGCAGGCACATCCTCACAAATGCCGACAGGTATAGCAATTGATTTATCAGTCATTTGCAAAGATATTTCAGTAGGTGTCAACTTATTCAATTCAAGTCTACGATATAAAGAGAGAGGCATAACACTAACACCGGCTCCAAGATCACATAAAGCAGTTCTAACATAATTTCTTTTAATGGAGCATGATATAGTTGGTACCCCCGGATCTCCAAGTTTCTTTGGTATTCCACCCTTAAAGGTGTAATTAGCAAGCATGGTGGAAATTTCAGCTTCCGGTATCTTTCTTTTGTTTGTAATGATATCCTTCATATATTTAGCATAAGGATTTACTTGAAGCATATCAGTTAAGCGCATACGTAAGAATATATGTCTAATCATTTCCGCAAAGCGCTCAAAATCCTCATCATCCTTTGTCTTGGATGGTTTAGGAGGAAAGGGCATGGGTTTCTGCACCCATGGTTCTCTTTCTCTACCGTGCTTCCTAGCAACAAAATCTCTCTTATCATAACGTGGATTCTTATATTGTGGGTTATCAAGATCAACTGCAGGTTCAATCTCTACATCATTATTTCTGCTAGGTTGAGCATCAACATGAACATTATCATTAACATTATCACTAGGTTCATGTTCATCACCTGATTGTGTTTCAGCATCAGAAATAGATATATCATTGGGATTCTCAGGTGTATCTACAACAGGTCCACTAGAAGCATGCAAAGTCCTATCGTTCTTTTTTCTTCTTTTTGGAAGAGCTAGGTGCCTCTAAATTATTTCTCTGAGAATCTTGCTCAATTCTCTTAGGGTGGCCTTCAGGATACAAAGGTTCCTGAGTCATTCTACCAGTTCTAGTAGCCACTCTAACAGTAAAGTAATTTTTATTATTTAATTCATCGAGCAAATCATTTTGAGCTTTAAGTACTTGCTCAGCTTGAGTAGCAACCATAGAAGCATATTTGCTAACGAGTTTAAGTTCACCTTTAACTCTAGCCATATAATCACTCAAGCGTCCTATCTTGAAAGCATTATTCTTTAATTCTCTACCAACATAAGCATTAAAACTTTCTTGCCTAGCCATAAATTCATCTAAGCATGGGCTATGAAATTTAGTAGAGGGAATTTCAAATGTATCATATCTATAGAGAGAATTTACCTTTACTACCTGTGTCGGGTTATCAAGATAATGTGGTTCTTCAACAGGCGGTATATTAAGACCATGTATTTCTTCAATAGATGGTAAATTCTTAACATCCTCATCTTTAATACCTTTTTATTTCATTGATTTATTTGCCTCTTGCATATCTTCAGGACTGAGAAATAAAACACCTCTCTTCTTCAGAGTGGGTTTAGGAATAGGCTCAGGAGTTGGCTTAATTGGTTCAGGAATTGCCTCAGGAATTGGCTCAGGAAGAGTCCAATTATTTTCATTAGTCAACATATTATTCAATAGTAATTCAGCTTCGTCGACTGTTCTTTCCCTGAAAACACAACCTGCACACCTATCCAAGTAGTCCTTGGAAGCATCAGTTAGTCCATTATAAAAGATATCAAGTATTTCATTTTTCTTAAGAGGATGATCAGGCAAAGCATTAAGTAATCGGAGAAGCCTCCCCAAGCTTGTGGGAGACACTCTTCTTCGATTTGCACAAAATTATATATTTCCCACAAGGCAGCTTGTTTCTTATGAGCAGGGAAATATTTAGCAGAGAAGTAATAAATCATATCCTGGGGACTACGCACACAACCAGGATCAAGAGAATTAAACCAAGTCTTAGCATCACCCTTTAATGAGAATGGAAATATCTTAAGGATATAATAATAGCGAGACTTCTCATGATTAGTAAACAGGGTGGCTATATCATTCAACTTGGTAAGATGTGCCACGACAGTTTCAGATTCAAGGCCATAAAAAGGATCAGATTCAACTAAAGTAATGATTTCAGGATCAACAGAGAATTCATAATCCTTGTCAGTAACACAAATAGGTTAAGTAGCAAAAGCAGGGTCAGGTTTCATTCTAGCATTAAGAGACTGCTGCTTCCATTTAGCTAATAACTTTTTAAGATCATATCTATCTTTGCAAGCGAAGATAGCTCTAGCAGCTTCCTCTTCCATAACATAACCCTCAGGAACAACAGGCAATTCATAATCAGGGGGAGAACTTTCATCATCACTATCATCAATAATAGCATCTTCAATAATTTCATTATCTCTAACCCTAGCAAGTTTTTCATCAAGAAATTCACCTAATGGCAAAGTAGTATTACGCACAGAAGTAGTTTCATCATAAGTATCATGCATAGAAGAAGTGGCATCATCAATAACATGCGACATATCAGAATTCATAGCAGTAGCAGGTTTAGGTGTCGCAAGCTTACTCAAAACAGAAGGAGAGTCTAGTGCAGAGCTAGATGGCAGTTCCTTACCTCCCCTCGTAGTTGAGGGAAAAATCTTGATTCTTTCATCTTTCAAGTTCCTCATAGTGATCAACAGATATAAATCCCAAGTGACTCAAAGAATAGAGCTATGCTCCCCGTCAACGGCGCCAGAAATTAGTCTTGATAACCCACAAGTGTAGGGGATCGCAATAGCTTTCGAGGGTAAAGTATTCAACCCAAATTTATTGATTCGACACAAGGGGAGCCAAAGAATATTATTGAGTATTAGCAGTTGAGTTGTCAATTCAACCACACCTGGATAACTTAGTATCTGCAGCAAAGTATTTAGTAGCAAATTAGTATGATAATAAAGGTAATAGTGGCAAAAGTAAAGATAATAGTTTTGTAGTAGTTGTAACAGTAGCAACGGAAAAGTAAATAAGCGAAGCACAATATGTGAAAAGCTCGTAGGCATTGGATCAGTGATGGATGATTATGTCGGATGCGATTCCTCATGTAATAGCTATAACATAGGGTGACACAGAACTAGCTCCAATTCATCAATGTAATGTAGGCATGTATTCCGAATATAGTCATACGTGCTTATGGAAAAGAACTTGCATGACATCTTTTGTCCTACCCTCCCGTGGCAGCGGGGTCCTAGTGGAAACTAAGGGATATTAAGGCCTCCTTTTCATAGAGAATCGGAACAAAGCATTAGCACATAGTGAATACATGAACTCCTCAAACTATGGTTGAGGGAGTCCCGGACTAGGGGGTGTCCGGATAGCCGGACTATCGTCACGGCCGGACTCCAAGACTATGAAGATACAAGATTGAAGACTTCGTCCCGTGTCCGGATGGGACTTTCCTTGGCGTGGAAGGCAAGCTTGGCGATACGGATGTGTAGATCTCCTACCATTGTAGCCGACTCTGTGTAACCCTAACCTATCCGGTGTCTATATAAACCGGAGGGTTTTAGTCCATAGAAAAAACAACAATCATACCATAGGCTAGCTTCTAGGGTTTAGCCTCCTTGATCTCGTGGTAGATCTACTCTTGTACTACCCATATCATCAATATTAATCAAGCAGGAGTAGGGTATTACCTCCATCGAGAGGGCCCGAACCTGGGTAAAAACATCGTGTCCCTTGTCTCCTGTTACCATCCGCCTAGACGCAGTTCGGGACCCCCTACCCGAGATCCGCCAGTTTGACACCGACATTGGTGCTTTCATTGAGAGTTCCTGCGTATGCGTTGCCGATAGGCCTGATGGCTCCTTCGATCATCAACAACGACGCGGTCCAGGGTGAGACTTTTCTCCCCGGACAGATCTTCGTATTCGGCGGCTTTGCACTGCGGGCCAATTCGCTTGGCCATCTAGAGCAAATCGAAAGCTACGCCCCTGGCCATCAGGTCAGATTTGGGAGTTTGAACTATACGGCCGATATCCGCGGAGACTTGATCTTCGATGGATTCGAGCCGCGGCCAAGCGTGCCGCAGTGTCTCGATGGGCATGATCTAGCTCTGCAGCCGAACAGTGCCCTGGAGGCCGCACCAGCGTCCGCTCCGACCCTTAATCCGGAGCCGGATTCCCCGATCGAGGACGAGTGGTTGGACACCGCCTCGGGGGCTACAATCTCTATGGCGATTGAGCCGAACTCCATCCCTGTCCTTTGCGAAGACCTCGACTCCAGGGTGCCGGACTCCTCTCCGGACTCCGAACCCTCCGCGCCCCTGCCAATCAAATCCGATTGGGCGCCGGTCGTGGAGTTCACTACCGCGGACATCTTTCAACACTCGCCCTTCGGCGACATCCTGAATTCACTAAAGTCTCTCTCTTTATCCGGAGAGCCCTGCCCGGACTACGGACAGGAAGGTTGGGATGCGGACGATGAAGAAATTCAACGCCCACCCACCACCCACTTTGTAGCCACTGTCGATGATTTAACCGACATGCTCGACTTTGACTCCGAAGACATCGACGGTATGGACGACGATGCCGAGATTTACCAAGACCCAGCGCCTACAGAGGCACCGGAAGGCCACCTCAAATACGACATATACATGGTGGATATCCCAAAAGATGGAAACGGCGATGGAACAACGGAGGATGACCCTCCAAAAGCAACCGAAGCGCCCGACGTCGGTGGCGCGCTCTAAATCCCGCCACAAAGAAAAGCGGTGATTCCGCACGGGAGATAATAACACCCGACAAGATTGAAAACAACCCTCCAGCAGGACTCAGCGCAGGAGGAGGGAGAAGCAAGCCCGCACGACAGTGCAGCAGAAAGAGAGGTTGAGGATGATAACTATGCGCCTCCCTCCGAAGATGAGGCAAGCCTCGACGACGACGAATTTGCCGTGCCTGAGGATCCCGCTGAAATGGAGCGTTTCAAACGCAGGCTTATAGCCACGGCAAGCAGCCTCAAGAAAAAGCAGCAACGACTTAGAGTCGACCAGACCTGCTAGGCGACAGATGGACTGAAATCCTTGCAGCGAAGAGTATGAACTCGAACGCCTCCAAAAGCTACCCCAAACGCAGGCCGTTGCCTCGATCGGAGGAGGAAGCACCCAAGTCACCAACAAGACGACATGGCAGACCGGCCACCCCGTGGTCAGCGACAGAGAAGCCTCTCGGCCCTCCGCTCAAGCCACACCCGACGCGCTCAAAAAGTACCAAGGCACGGAAAACGCGCCGGACTTGCGAGATATATTGGAGGATAAGGCTAAACATACAAGATCGATCTACGGATCGCGTGGGCGTAACGACGCTGGATGATTACCGTCACGCGGATACAAGAAACCCGGCGGGCGAACACGATGAGACAAAGCTCATATGAGCTACGCCGTGATATAGCCCAATACTGAGGCGCCAAGACACCCACTATGCTTCACAGATGAAGTAATGGATCATCAAATCCCGAGGGCTTCAAACCCGTAAACATCGAATCATACGATGGTACCACAGATCCTGCGGTCCGGATCGAGGACTATCTCCTCCATATCCACATGGCCCGGTGATGATCTACATGCCATCAAATACCTCCCTCTCAAGCTTAAAGGACCAGCTCGGCATTGGCTCAACAGCTTGCCGGTAATCAATTGGTTGTTGGGAGGACCTGAAGCCGCATTCCTTGATAACTTCCAAGGCACATATGTGCGACCACCCAGACGCCGATGACCTTAGCCACATAATTCAGCAGCCGTAAGAATCGGCGGAACAATTACGGACACGGTTCCTAACAAAGAAAAATCAAACTGTTGATCGTCCGGATGCAGAGGCCCTTGCAGCCTTCAAACATAACATCCACGGCGAGTGGCTTGCCCGGCACCTAGGACAGGAAAAGCCAAAATCCATGGCAGCCCTCACAACACTCATGACCCGCTTTTGTGCGGGAGAGGACAGCTGGCTAGCTCGAAGCAACAACTTGGCCAAACATCCTGATAGTTCGGATACCAAGGGCAGCAATGGCAGGTCGCATCGCAACAAGAACAAGCACCGCATTAACGGCGACAATACTGAAGATACGGCCGTCAATGCCGGATTCAGAGGCTCTAAACCCGGTCAGCGGAAGAAGCCATTCAAAAGAAATACCCAGGGCCCGTCCAACTTGGACCGAATACTCGATCGCTTATGCCAGATACATGGCACCCCCAAAAAACCAGCCAATCATACCAACAGGGACTGTTGGGTGTTCAAGCAAGCAGGCAAGTTAAGTGTCGGACTCAATGACAAGGGGCTGCATAGCGATGACGAGGAAGAACCCCGGCCGCTGAACAATAGACGGCAGAAGGGTTTTCCTACACAAGTGCGGACGGTGAACATGATATACGCAACCCACATACCCAAAAGGGAGCGGAAGCGTGCACTAAGGGACGTATATGCGATGGAGCCAGTCGCCCCAAAGTTCAACCCATGGTCTTCCTGCCGATCACCTTCGATCGAAGGACCACCCCACTAGCATTCGTCACGGCGGTTTCGCCGCATTGGTTCTTGACCCAATTATTGGACGGATTTCACCTAACCGTAGTCCCGATGGACGGCGGCAACTGAACCTGCTTTATCGTGACACAAAGGCGCAAAATGGGCATAGACCCTCAAGGATTAAACCTACAAAGACGACCTTTAAAGGCGCCATACCGTGTAGAGGCCAGTTATGCGGGCTCGCTTACACTCAAGTGGTCTTCGGATCCCCAGATAACTTCCAAAGCGAAGAGTTAATCTTCGACATCGTCCCATTCCGCAGCGGCTATCATGCACTGCTCGGACAAACCGCATTTGCAAAGTTCAATGTGGTGCCGCACTACGCATACCTCAAGCTCAAGATGCCAGGCCCTCGAGGAGTAATCACGGTCAATGGAAACACCGAACGCTCTCTCCGAACGGAGGAGCACACGGCAGCCCTCACGGCGGAGGTACAAAGCAGCTTCTCACAGCAATTCTTGAGTCCGGCCACTAAGCGTCCAGACGCCGTCAAGCGCGCCCGGAGTAACCTACAACAAGACCACCTGGCACGATTCAAGCATCGCCAGAGTAATCCGCCCCAACCCCAGCCCTCGCGAAATTGCGAAGCCGATGTTACGCATACATAATTACGCTCTGGAGATACCATGGGCATATGGGGAGGGCAAGACCACGGCACGCCAAGAATGTAGCTCGACCGCACTGTGGGCTCTGATTGTGTCATTCTTTTCTTTTTCCTCTTTCTTCCTTTTCTTACTTCCAGACTCCGCCTTTCGAAGTCCTGTCCGGCACTAGAATCGCCGAACTCATGATGCAACAGCCAGGAAGCGTAGCCACGCCGAGTGTTCAGGTGGTCTCTATTACGAGCATTATACCTGTTTTACATACCATCCCGCAGCTTACCCATGGAGGGGGACATGTTAGATAGTCCCATCCCTTGCTTATCGCACTATTTGTATCGTTCTGCTTTCATTGCAGTACCTTTTTGAATAAACCATACATAGCTTTTGCTTATTATTGCTCTACTTCCTTTATCTATACATATGTTCATTTCATGACATGTTGCAACCGTACACTTTGGTACGGCCAATACACCAGGGGCTTAAATTATCCCAAAATTATGGTGTGATAAGTCCGAACACTTCCACAAGTGTGGCACCCCGAACTTATAGCATTATATGAATCGGCTCCGAATCATGTCTTGGGTCAATAGTTGGGTTTGCCCGGCTCCCGTGTTTTGGTACCTTACGTTCCGTTATATCGGCTAAGGTAGCACCGGGAGAACCATCGCAATTGTGCCCCAGTTGAGCTGGGTCGAGCACCTCGATTGGAGAAAGCTAAAACTGACCGTCATGATAGGGCGAGAGCCGTCGTTGTTCGAGAGGTTTTTCGGGTCCCTAAAGACTTATGCCGCTTAGAGCGAGGAACCGGAATTGTCCGGCCAAGGCGTGGATAGCGCCCCGAACTCGGTCTTCCGAATACTAGGGGCTTCGCCGAAATTTAAAATTATAGAATTCTATGGCCAAGTGAGAGTGTTCAAGCATTATAAGTCCGGTTGCCTTGTTCGTTGTGTTGAGCGCCTCCCTAGATGGACCCAAGAATGGGAACAAGAGTGCTCTAGTTTATCCCGAACACCCCAAAGACTCGTGGCATGGGGGCTGAAGCCAACGACTTGCCATCTTTCAAATTTGATAAACGGCCGCACAGAAGGTAATATTTTAAATTAAAAAGCGTTGCTTAGCGCATATGAACAAGTTTTCAGCGAACAGGATAACAAATGCGAGTCTATTCAAAAAGTACATCTTTGGAGCACTCATCCGCTATTCGGCGGGCACCCTTCAGGAGACCCTCATAGTACATCTCGGGCGTGTGATGCTCCTTGCCCTTCGGTGGCCCGTCCGTCACAAGCTTCTCCGCATCCAGCTTGCCCTAGTGCACTTTAGCACGGGCAAGGGCCCGACGGACACCTTCAATGCAGACGGAGCGCTTCATGACTTCAATCCGTGGACAGGCGTCCACCAGCCGCTACACTAAGCCAAGTAGCTCCCTGTGCATGGCTTCCAATGGCCACACCGCGCTTATAAGGCCCTTCATGGCCTGTTCGGCGACCTTGTGGAGCTCGACCAGCTGCTTCACCGGTCGCTCGAGGGCACTGGATGTCCGGCCTCAGATACCGAGACCGTAACACCTTTTCCGTCGAGCTCCCTCCTTGGCACGGTAGAATGCGGCAGCATCGGGCCTACGGGCAAATCTACGAATGCTCCTGGAGAACTCCGAATCCGGGTAAGTAATAGGTAATTCACTTTCACATGCTTGCTTTGCATAAAGAATGCCTTACCCGCCGCTATCTTCTTTAACGACTCAATTTCCTGGAGGGCTTTTTGGGCCTCGGCCTTAGCAGCTTTGGCACTCTCAAGAGCCGAGGCGAGCTCAGACTCTCGAGTCTTCGAGTCACGCTCCAAAGTCTCGTGTTTTTCCACGAGAGCTTGGAGCTCTTTGCCGCATTTTGGCCAGCTGCGCCTCCCCCTTCTCTCGCTCGGTGCGTTCCGCAGCCGCTTTGTTTTCGGCCACGGACACCGCTTCCTTCAGCGCCGCCACCTCGTTCGTGGCCACTGCAGTACCCATGTTATTCCTGTTATTTTTCGCAACCGAAACCTTTCTATAAGGTATTTCTTTAATAAGGTACTACTTACCTTCTTTGTCCTCGAGCTGCTTCTTGGCTTGGCCGAGCTTGTTCTCGGACCGCTCGAGGCTTTGCTTCAATGCATTGACCTCCGCAGTCAGTGCGGCAGAGGTCAGCAGCGCAGCCTGCATTCCCATATTGACATACCTATGTTAGACTCCTGCGTATATCTTTTTAGATCCTTAGTCCGGCTTTTCTTTCCGAACACCGAACTAAGCATCGAGGCTACCGCCTATGCGGTAATATTTTTACATATTCTAAACTTACCTCAAAGCCTGTTAGAAGGCTGGTACAGGCTTCGGTCAGCCCGCTCTTGGCGGACTGAACTGTCCGGATCACCGCACTCATAACAGTGTGGTGCTCCTCCTCGATGGAGGCGCTGTTGAGCGCCTCCAGTAAGCTATCCGGTGCCTCCGGTTGGACGGAGGACACCGGCGTCTTACCCTTCTTGTGAAGGGACCGCTTAGGACTCCGGAACCATCAAGGTTCCGCATGGAGTCCGGACAAGGGTCGGGCTTAGAGCCCCTGGGGGTCTTGCCCCCCACGCGCCTGGAGTCCGGGAGGTTGCCTTGTGGCACCTCCTGCGCCACCTCCTCTTGACCAAGCCCCCCTTGGGGCCCCACCGCAGCGTCGTCCGCAGCGTGAGGCGAGGAGGCGGTCGGAAGCGAAGTACTCTCCATTTCCGACGAGCCCAGGGACCCGCTCGATGGATCGGCGAACTCGCCCTTGGGCGGGCTGCACGATTGTTCGACATTAGAGAACACTCTGCAATAATAAAAAGCCAAGGGTATCCGGACACTTACGATCTCACCAGGGGCTTGGCCCTTGTAGGCCAATCCTCCTCGTCGTCGTCGACGTTGGTGGAGAAGTCCGGAGGAAGGGTTCTTCCTTCTTGGACCCTCCGGCCTCCCGGTTAGCGGCCTTCCTTTCCTCTCCTCCCCGGGGGAGAAGCTTCTTTCCTCCTCCTCGTCCTCGTGAGAAGATTCTGCTTGAGTCGGATGTAACTGGCGTCGGGAGCTCCTTCGAGTTCCGGTGGCCTCCTTCTTGGCCTTCTTCTCCGGCACCACATGGGGTGCCGGAGCCAGCAGCCCGTCAATCGGGCGTCCTCCGGGTCTTCCGGCAAAGGAGCCGGACTGCTAATCTGTCCGGACGTCTTCAGCCAGTCCTGTCAAAGATTAGGGAGTTTTAGATCCCACATAGAGTCAATCTATGAAAAAAGAGTCCCGTAAAGGGTAAAATAACTTACCTCGCCGGCTTGATGCCGCGAGCTGTATCCGCGATCTTTGTTAGCGGATGTTGGGGCTTCAGCGCCCTTGAACAGCACCCTCCGTGCATCTTCGTGCGTAGTGTCAAGAGCCGCTCAAGGTTCGGTCTTTGTGCCGGATCGAACTCCCACAAATTAAAGGCCCGTTGTTGGCATGGGAGAATCCGACGGATGAGCATCACCTGGATTACGTCGACAAGCCTGAGATTCTTGTCTACCAGGTTTCGGACGCATGTTTGGAGTCCGGATAGCTCGTCCGAATTCCCCCACGTCAGGCCCGTCTCTTTCCATGACGAGAGCCGTGTGGGGAAGCCAGATCTGAATTCAGGGGCCGCCACCCATTCGGGGTCGCGTGGCTTGGTGATGTAGAACCACCCCGATTGCCACCCCTTTATTGTCTCCACAAAGGCGGCCTCGAGCCATAGGACCTTGGCCATCTTGCCGACCATGGCGCCTCCGCACTCCGCTTGACGGCCGCCCACTACCTTCGACCTGACATTGAAGATCTTCAACCATAGGCCGAAGTGGGGCTGATCTGAAGGAAGGTTTCCTACTTTACTGACGATAAACGCCGAGATGTTGAGGATAAAATTGGGCCAGGTCATGGAAGTCCAGGCCGTAGTAGAACATGAGCCCCGGACAAATGGGTGAAGTGGAAAACCTAGTCCATGGAGGAAGTGGGGAGAAACACCACCCTCTCATGGGGCCGGGTTGGAATGAGCTGCCCGCGTCCGGGCAGCTGTCTTGGCGATGTCGCCGGACAAATATCCGGCCTCCCAGCGGTCTTGTGATGTGCCCCTCAGTGGCGGAGGAGGCCATCCACCGCCTCCGCCTCGACATGGTTGGAGAAGGTTGAGGTGGGATGTGCGGACTTGGGCGCTGGAGCGCGAGTGCACGGAAATGGATGAGCAAAGGAGGAAGAAGGTGTAGGTGAAAAGGTGGATCCTTATCCCCTTATATGGACGGACGAAGTTATGCGTCCCCCACCAGCCTGGTAAAACTCGCTTATCTCCCAAGCGCCGTAATCAATGGCGTGGATGGGTTACCCACATCCGTATTGATGAGGATCCCGGAATAAGGGGGCACGATCTATGCTTTGATAAGACGTGCCAAGGAAACCGCCTCGCTAAACGCGCTAAGGTGGAACGGTAAAAACGATTCATATAAAGGCCTGGCCGGGGTGTGATGTCACGCCGCGGAATATATCAGCAGATCTGTGCAAAAATTATTCTCTCTACGGTGTTATGTGGAACTTGTTTTTCAGAGCCGGACACTATCCTGGTGTTCAAAACCTTCTATGAAGTATTCGGAGGAGGAACCCGCCTTGCAATGCCGAAGACAATATGCGCCCGGACTCGTCGTCATTGAAGCCTGGTTCAGGGCTACCGAGGAGTCCCGGACTAGGGGTGTCCGGATAGCGGACTATCGTCACGGCCGGACTCCAAGACTATGAAGATACAAGATTGAAGACTTCATCCCGTGTCCGGATGGGACTTTTCTTGGCGTGGAAGGCAAGCTTGGCGATACGGATATGTAGATCTCCTACCATTGTAACCGACTTAACCCTAACCTATCCGGTGTCTATATAAACCGGAGGGTTTTAGTCCATAGAAAAAACAACACTCATACCATAGGCTAGCTTCTAGGGTTTAGCCTCCTTGATCTCGTGGTAGATCTACTCTTGTACTACCCATATCATCAATATTAATCAAGCAGAGTAGGGTATTACCTCCATCGAGAGGGCCCGAACCTGGGTAAAAACATCGTGTCCCTTGTCTCCTGTTACCATCCGCCTAGACGCACAGTTCGGGACCCCCTACTCGAGATCCGTCGGGTTTGACACCGACAATGGTCATCATCGAGAAGTATCCCTTATTGTCACTTCGGGGTTGTCGGATCATAACACATAATAGGTGACTATAGACTTGCAAGATAGGATCAAGAACACACATATATTCATGAAAACATAATAGGTTCAGATCTGAAATCATGGCACTCGGGCCCTAGTGACAAGCATTAAGCATAGCAAAGTCATAGCAACATCAATCTCGTAACATAGTGGATACTAGGATCAAACCCTAACAAAACTAACTTGATTACATGGTAAATCTCATCCAACCCATCACCGTCCAGCAAGCCTACGATGGAATTACTCACGCACGGCGGTGAGCATCATGGAATTGGTGATGGAGGATGGTTGATGATGACGACGGCGACGAATCCCCCTCTCTGGAGCCCCGAACGGACTCCAGATCAGCCCTCCCGAGAGAGATTAGGGCCTGGCCGCGGCTCCGTGTCGGGAAACGCGATGAAACTTTCTCTCTGATTTTTTTCTCCCCGAGACGGAATATATGGAGTTGGAGTTGAGGTCGGAGTAGGTCCATAGAACACGTGTAGCTCTCCTGATTCATCATATTGGAGCATGCAGATGAACATGTCTCCTAATTATGGGTTGCGCTTGTGATTGTGGCCGCCTAGTACTTCTCTACGATCATTCACAATTTTTCTCCGATCTTTCACTATTAAGCATTCCTTGGTTCTAGAAATCCTGACTGCACTCGTGTGCAATGTAGGATGTCTTGGTCGTAAGCTAACAATTGACGTGCGACCGTTAGTCGAGATCCACTGAGGCACAACTATCATCGGGAGTCCCTGTTGAAGAGAACATCGTATATTAACATACTTAGCAATGAAATTTAGCTTAAAAAATAATGTATGCAAAAGATGCACTGAGGACAAATAGTAAAAATCTTACCATCTTTCCTAAATACATGTGACCGTAGTTCAATACAAACACTATTGGTCGCACGTTTTGAGTACTAAGATTTGCAAGTCTAGGAAAATAATTTCTCTTGACAGCATCAAGATCCTCAAGCCATGAAACATATTGACTTAACCCTCGTAGTTTAGTTCAGCCCCGGGACAGTGGAAGGTCATGTCTACCAAGCGCCGAACATGTTTGCTTGAATGGAAATAAGTTGTCAATAGAAATTAGTTGTGAACTATTTTTCAAATAAACAATATCGAAGACATAAATATGGTTGAGGAACACTCACATAATGGTAGAACTAGAGGCGTCTGCACATCGACCCAGATATCGATATTACCTTCAATATCATCTTCCGAACGAATATCAAAGGTGATAACCAAGTTTTGCATTCAAAATAGGTGTAGTTGTCTGCACTGTATAATTTTGCGTGGAAAGTATAACCATGCTCGGTCTTCAAGTAAACTCTCTTTACCTCCATAGTTTCCATAGTACTGAAACCTATCTTATCCAATACAGAAATTCTTGCATGGCAGGGGATACGCTATAGTAAAATAGTAAAAAATTAAAAGTATAAGTTGAAACAAATGAAGCATATGCTTAATTACGAAAAAAGACTTGTCGTTGTGACTTACTGCATTCACTTCGAAGGTCTCATCCAGCTTGATGCTGAAGCGCCTACCATCAACTAGGAAATTTCTGTCGCACGTGCCGCGCTTGTCTTTGCAGTATTCGCACATAACGAAATCATTCTCGTCGTCAGGCATTTCCTATGTTCATATATATTTGAAACATTAATTGATATAAATACTTGTGCAATTTAAATAGACATACATTTTCACAAATAAATTGTCCAAGGTGAATTATTGCCAATGGATCCAACATTATGTTACTATGGAAATTAGAAATCCTTTTATTTTCATCTATTAAAGAGTATCTAAGTTCTTAAAGTACTTGGAAGGTTTGTTTTAAAGTGTCAACGAACAAATATTTTTTAACAGGATTTTATTATGCGTTAGTAAATAGTAAGATGAGGAAAAATGCGATATACTAGCTACAATAGTGCCTAAGGGCCCAAAAATTTCTCGAATAGGAATTCTAGGATTCCATTCTTTTATCGCATTGGGATGTTTTTAACTCTTGAATAAACCAATTCGAGAACAGTTGGATACCGACAAAATCATCAAAGAGTTGTATTCTTTATTTCGATTCAACAAAGTGCCAATAGCTTCTGGATGTTGGCTAAGTGATTCAATCTTCGCCTTGGAATAAAAATAATTGATATACTAGCAGTTCGATTAATTCAACTAGCTCTATTAATTAATTCAACTAATAAGCGCTAAAAATAAACTAGTTCTAAGCTTCTTACTAAAATCTCATATATAGTAAACTTTTAAATCTTTTAATTAATTATTAGATCATCAAATCTCATATATATATATATGTATATATATATATACACCTAATTCATCTAATTCATCTAACATTTGACATTAATATATCTACATTATTTTCTATCTAATTCATCTATGATATTAATATCTAATATTTCTAACATGCATTAATCTAACATGCATTTATATAAACTAAAAGTATTAAAAAATAAAAAATAAAAAAGAATATATAAGAGTTGTATATGATGTACTGCAGCGGTGACGGCCGGGGATGGTCGACGGCGCTGGACGACGATGGAGATGGCGCTGTGACGGGCGATTTCAGATGACGCGGCGATGGGCGACGACGGGACGGCCGACGCGGGGGCGGCGACGAGCGAAGGCGCGACGGGGCGCAAGGGCGACGACGGACAGCCGATACGGCGTAAGCAAGTATGAAGGGGCGACGACGGGACGACGACGAGAGAAGATGCAGATGGATGAAAAGTAACTGAAATTTTGTAAGTGCTATATATATAGGAGAGGCTTTTAGTACCGGTTCGTCGCTAGAACCGGTACTAAAGGTCAAATTTGGCCAGGACAAACGGCGGGAAGCGACAGCTTTTAGTACCGGTTCATGGCTAGAACCGGTACTAAAGATTACCCTTTAGTACTGGTTTGTGCCACAAACAGGTAGTAAAGGCTTAGGTCCGGTGCGGAAAGTTTAGTCCCACCTCGCTAGCCGAGAGGCTTCCGCACTGGTTTATAAGCCCCAGTGTGGTAGCTCTCTCGAGCTCCTCCTTTAGCAGCCTTTCGGGCCTAACTTTTCTGCGCTGCCCTGTGAGCCTGCTCGGCCTTATGGGCCTGCTTTCAGGCACAAGGCCACGCAGGTTCACTGGGCAGCGTGCAGAGTTTTTGTTGATGATGTTTTTTTCTTTTCTTCTTTATTTATTTTATTTTATTTATTTCTGAGTTGTTTTATGATGTATTTAAAGTTTCTTTTATTTATTTCTGAGTTGTTTTATTTATTTTGTTTTATTTATTTATTTGCTTTCCAGTTTCAGGGTCATTTAGCTCAAAACAAATCTTTAAATGCATGAAAAATAGCAAATGATGTCAGAAAGGGTTCAAAGTTTATGACGTGGCTTTGAATGGTGCATCTTGAGCATAAAAAAGTCCTGAGTTGTAATAAGTTTAAAAAATGAAGTGCCAGTGTAATAGATGAGTTTTCATCCAAAACCCTGATACTTCGAAAGAGATTGTCCAGTTTGTACACGAGGTGCATCCATTTTTTTCCGTAACCCTCTCTACTTTTTCGCACATGCTATGTGGGTGAAATGATGAAACCATGCCAAGTTCCAACCTTTTCAGAGTTCATTTGTAGTGCTTTTGAATTTCAGGGTCATTTAGATCAAAACAAATCTTTAAATGCATGAAAAATAGCAAATGATGTCAGAAAGGGTTGAAAGTTTATGACGTGGCCTTGAATGGTGCATACTGAATGCAAAAAAAGTCTGGAGTTTTAATAAGTTAAAAAAATGAAGTGCCGGTGTAACAGATGAGTTTTCGTCCGAAACCCTGATACTTCAAAAGAGATTTTCCAGTTTGTACACGAGGTGCATCCAGTTTTTGTCGTAACCCTCTCTACTTTTTCACACATGCTATGTGGGTGAAATGATGATACCATGCCAAGTTCCAACCTTTTCAGAGTTCATTTTTAGTGCTTTTCAATTTCAGGGTCATTTAGCTCAAAACAAATCTTTAAATGCATGAAAAATAGCAAATGATGTCAGAAAGGGTTGAAAGTTTATGACGTGGCCTTGAATGGTGCTTACTAAACGCAAAAAAGTCTGGAGTTATAATAAGTTAAAAAAATGAAGTGCTAGTGTAACAGATGGGTTTTCGTGATGTCAGAAAGGATTGAAAGTTTGATGCCGGTGTAAGCTTTCGTCCGTGTAAACATGTAAAAATATACATCAAAAATATATTGATCATCAATGATCTTTTTGTGTAGAATCAAAATTTTCAACAGGAATCTACCCCGGTTTTAGAACAGGCGAAGACTCCTATTGCAGCCACAGATCCTACACATAAAGTTCACTGAAGACCAAGTGGTTGTGATATTTTGAGAAGTAACACATTTAAGGTGGTAAAAACCCTTTTAGCCGAGAGAGGTGGGACTAAAAAAAAGCTTGAACTAAATAACTTTAGCACCGGTTTGTGGCATAGACGTGCTGGGTGGGGCCCCAGCCTGACAAAAGCCTGCCACAGCCTCATTAGTACCGGTTTGTGGCATGAACCGGTACTAAAGGTTCTCCATGAACTGGTACTAATGATCGACGACTGCCTAGCCGTTTGAACCGGCACTAATGTGACCATTAGTGTCGGTTCATCTGCAAACTGGTACTAATGTGCTGAAGATTTGACCCTTTTTCTACTAGTGAAAGCACGTCTGTAGAACCAGTCTCATGAACGTGGTCATGTAATGTCGGTCCGGGCCGCTTCATCCAACAATACGCTGAATCAAAGTAAGACGTTGGTGGTAAGCAGTATGACTATTATCGCCCACAACTCTTTGTGTTTTACTCATGCATATATTATATGCATAGACCTGGCTCGGATGACACTGTTGGGGAACGCAGCATGCAATTTCAAAAAAAATTCTACGATCACGCAAGATCTATCTAGGAGATGCATAGCAACGAGAGGGGGAGAGTGTGTCCACGTACCCTCGTAGACCGAAAGCGGAAGTGTTAGGTTAACGCAGTTGATGTAGTCGAACGCCTTCACGATTCAACCGATCTAGTACCGAATGTACGACAAATCCGAGTTCAGCACACGTTCAGCTTGATGACGTCCCTCGAACTCTTGATCCAGCAGAGGGTCGAGGGAGAGTATCGTCAGCACGACAGCGTGATGATGGTGTTGATGATGTGATCCGCGCATGGCTTCGCCTAAGCACTACGATGATACTATCGGAGGAGTAAATGGTGGAGGGGGACACTGCACACGGCTAAGACAATGTTCTCTCTTTGGGGTGCCCCCCTGCCCCCGTATATAAAGGAGGAGGGAAGGAGGCCGACCACAAGGGGTGCGCCAAGGGGGGAGGAGTCCTACTAGGACTCCACTCCTAGTAGGATTCGCCCCCCCCCCCCCTCTTTTTCCTTCTTCCGAAGGTGGAAAGGGTGAAGGAGAGGGAGTAAGATAAGGAAAGGGGGTGCCCCCCACCCTTTCCCTAGTACAATTCGGAATCCTCCCTTGTGGGGGGCGCACCAGCCCCTTGGGGGTTAGTTAGCCTCCCTCCTATGGCCCATATCTTCCACCGGGGGGTTCCGGTAACCCCACCGGTACTCCGGTATGTACCCGATACACTCCGGAACCCTTCCGGTGTCTGAATACCACCTTCCAATATATCAATCTTTACCTCTCGACCATTTCGAGACTCCTTGTCATGTCCGTGATCTCATCCGAGACTGCGAACAAACTTTGGTCACCAAAACACATAACTCATAATACAAATCGTCATCGAACATTAAGCGTGCGGACCCTATGGGTTCGAGAATTATGTAGACATGATCGAGACACATCTCCGATCAATAACCAATAGCGGAACCTGGATGCTCATATTGGTTCCTACATATTCTACGAAGATCTTTATCGGTCAAAATGCATAACAACATACGTTGTTCCCTTTGTCATCGGTATGTTACTTCCCCGAGATTCGATCGTCGGTATCTTCATACCTTGTTC
Organism: Aegilops bicornis; assembly: GCA_021605145.1. Lineage (NCBI taxonomy): Eukaryota > Viridiplantae > Streptophyta > Magnoliopsida > Poales > Poaceae > Aegilops > Aegilops bicornis. Next base: position 28,786,734 of record CM038671.1, on the reverse strand, counting down.
AATCTCGTTACCGTCAAGTCTCTTTACTCGCTACATAATGCTTCATCCTGCAACTAACTCAGTAGTCACATTGCTTGCAAGGCTTATAGTGATGAGCATTACCGAGAGGGCCCAGAGATACCTCTCCGATACACGGAGTGACAAATTCTATTCTTGATCCATGCCAACCCAACAAACACCTTCAGACACCTATAGAGCATCTTTATAACCACCCAGTTACGTTGTGACGTTTGATAGCACACAAGGTGTTCCTCCGGTATTCGGGAGTTGCATAATCTCATAGTCAGAGGAACATGTATAAGTCATGAAGAAAGCAATAGCAATAAAACTTAACGATCATTATGCAAAGCTAACGGATGGATCTTTTCCATCACATCATTCTCTAATGATGTGATCATGTTCATCAAATGACAACACATGTCTATGGTCAGGAAACATAACCATCTTTGATTAACGAGCTAGTCAAGTAGAGGCATACTAGGGACACGATGTTTTGTCTATGTATTCACACATCTACTAAGTTTCCGGTTAATACAATTCTAGCATGAATAAAAAACATTTATCATGATATGAGGAAATATAAATAACAACTTTATTATTACCTCTGGGGCATATTTCCTTCAAAAAGACATTATAAAGATGAATAATATGATGCAATCTCAATTCCATTTTTTGTAGTTTTCTTTATATAGACCAAACTAGTGATAAAACAAGAAACTAAAAGATTCAATTGCAAGGTCTAAAGATATACCTTCATGTACTCACCTCCCCGGCTACGGCGCCAGAAAAGAGCTTAATGTCTACTACGCAACTTTATTCTTGTAGACACGTGTTGGGCCTCCAAGCACAAAGTTTTGTAGGACAATAGCAATTCTCCCTCAAGTGGATGACCTAAGGTTTATCAATCTGTAGGAGGCGTAGGATGAAGATGGTCTCTCTCAAACAACCCTGCAACCAAATAATAAAAAGTCTCTTGTGTCCCCCAACATGCCAAATACAATGGTAATTTGTATAGGTGCACTAGTTCGGTGAAGAGATGGTGATACAAGTGTAATATGGATAGTAGATATTGGTTTTTGTAATAGTAACAATAAAAACAGAATGGTAGCAAGTAACAAAAGTGAGCACAAACGGTATTGCAATGCTTGAAAATGAGGCCTAGGGTCTGTACTTTCGGCAGTGCAATCTGTCAACAATGCTAATATAATTGGATCATATAACCATCCCTCAAAGTGTAACAAAGAATCACTCCAAAGTTCCTATCTAGCGGAGAACATAAGAAGAAATCGTTTGTAGGTACGAAACCACCTCGATTTATCCAAGAGTTCGTACTAAAATAACACCGAATAATTTCAGATTCATAATACTCAATCCAACACAAAGAACTTCAAAGAGTGCCCCAAGATTTCTACCGGAGAAACAAAGACAAGAATGTGCATCAACCCCTATGCATAGATTACCCCAATATCACCTCGGGAATCCGCGAGTTGAGTGCCAAAACATATATCAAGTGAATCAATACGATACCCCATTGTCACCACGAGTATTCATATGCAAGACATATATCAAGTGCTCTCAAATCCATGAAAGTATTCAATCCTATAAAACGAAATCTCAAAGGGAAAACTCAATTCATCAGAACAAGATAGAGAAGGGAAAACACCAGATGATATGACTATATTAACAAAGCCCGCGATAAATTAAGATCGTGCCATCTCAAGAACACCCGCTGCTCAAGGCCCGCCCTGGTGGGTTGACACCCGCTGCTCTGGCCCGCCCTGGTGGGTTGTGCCCCCCTCGGGGCATCCCCAGGTTCTGCTCTGGCCCATTGGATGTCTTCTGGTCCATAGAAAATCCCCAAAAAGTTTCGCGGTGTTTGGACTCCGTTTTATATTGATTTCCTGTGATGTAAAAAACAAGCAAAAAACAACAACTGGCACTGGGCACTGGGTCAATAGGTTAGTCCCAAAAAATGATATAAAGTTGCTATAAAATGATTGTAAAACATTCAAGAATGATAATATAACAGCATGAATACTTCATAAATTATAGATATGTTGGAGACGTATCAGATGAGATTCCTTACGTAATGGATGTCAGATTTGTTAGGGCTTAATGTCTAGTATCCACTATGTTCTTAGATTCATGTTGTTATGACTTTGTCATGTTTAATGCTTGACACCCGCTGCTCACAGTGAATGCAGCGCCCAACCCGCGCGATGGAGGCCCTCGGCCACGACGCCGCTCGTCCCGGCATGACATCATGGTGTAACATTGTGTGGCCTTGTCACGTCATTTTCGACGCACGACGGCATGTGGTGAAGCCCTTTGGCTTGACCCGTCGCTGCTCCCACGGTGAGCCTACCCACGGAAGTGGCCAATGATAGTGTGCGGTGAAGCCTTCCAGCATGGCAGCACCTGACGTTAGGGCTCCAACCTGTCCTCCGGATCGATGCCCTCTAGAGTGCACGCGCTTTGGTTGCCCATGCGGCACTTCCTAAAGGGGAGATGAACTGCATCTGTTACCCATGCATGTGGGAGAAAAAGTATATTCGGATCTATTGCAATATAGTACTGGGATTTCATGGGCATTGAAGAAGGTGAAGGAGACAAGTGTTGTAGAGATTGGAGAGAAGCAGGAGGTAGCACGGAGAATCCAGGGAAAGAAACAATGCTCCCTCGGAGAAGATTGGCCCCGCGACGGGGAATCGGTTGTGGAAAGGAACTGTCGTGGTTCTTTTTTAGCAGAAGGAAGAAACTTCCGTCGAGAAGAAGAAGCGGTGCGATCGAGCCAGAGCTATGGGCCTTCAAGAGACAATGAAGTTGTCTGGCAAAGAAACGAAACAGAGGGAAATTAAATTACATGAAAAGAAAGAGTGTTTGGAATTGATGGTATGACTAGGCTGTTGAGGTGGACTAGGCTGGATGACTGCACGTAGATTGCTGATGTGGATAGCTTGTATGTCAAGAGAAATCAGGTGATGTGGGGCTCCTATTTAGATATAATAGATTAGAGTGACCCTCTCGATCGATTAGATTTTGTTCTTCTTTTTTTCCTTTCTGAATTAATAGAGGCTCAAAAGGAGTCTCTAATTAGTATATAACATTCTCTTGGGGTGGAGTCTTTTGCACGATAGAACGGGTCGAACGATTGGTTGTCGGAGCTCGTAGAAAGCATGCATGCAACTAATTGATTACCCACCACTTGTCTTGCGCAATATTCTTCCTTCTGAGCCATTGTCCATATAAAGAAACCCCATCATTCACAATCCACAACAAAAGCTAGCATCATCAACAACATATATTTGCGTCACATTTACCAAACTACTCAAGATTGTTTCACCATAAATAACGCAAAGCAAGACTATCATCATCGTGGTGTTCCTCTTCAACCTCGTGATGGTTGGCGTATTAGTGCTGGTGAATGTCGACGTATATACTTGGCCCAAGTTTCTGCCGCAATGACCTCCATGGGTGAATATGTTATGATGCAGTAGGCCTAGTTTATTCGTTGACATTCGTCGGCAATGATGCAGCAACCAACATGAGGGTGACAACATTAATTCCTACTTTTTTGTAACAAAGATACGAGGAGAAAGGGTCACCTTTTTTAACAGGAGAGAGGGTCACCTTTTTTAACAGGAGAGAGGGTCACCTTAGCGTAGCCCTTAGTCAGTTAGATCATCATCTGATGCATCACCATTTATCTTCACTTAATTTCTAATTGTAGTGACACAAGTCATCACTACTTTGACCCATCTTTCATTGAAGGCCATCCACATCATGATTAGTAAAGAAAATCGTTTGACATGATCATAGGCTTCACTCATATACAATTTGAGGAAAAGATATCTTGTTCTTCCATTCCCCATTCTCCGTGAAATATTTTGACATTTCATATGCAAGGATGATGTTATCATAGCTCATGCGATGAGGTGTGAAGGTACTTTGGTTCAAATAAATTATATCAAGGAGGGTAGTTTTTGGAATATTAGTGAGTACCCTCGAGATTAATTTGTAGAGGACGTTTCGAATACTTATTGAACACATATCTTTTTATTATCTATTGCCTGACCATTTTTGGGATTAATCCCATTATTAACATACTACTATTCTCAATTAAATAGTCCGTTATCGTGTGCGTTATTGCTGCAAGATTCGCCGATGGGATCCTTGTATCCCCCCTACCACCACTTTTTGTAGCATGTATACCCATGCATACGTGTTCATGGATTTTTTTAAAACACTCGTGGAATTTAGAAAACACTAATGATTTTAGAGAAAAAATCGCAGATTAAAAATCTTATGATTTTTTAGAAATATCCCCAAATTTATAAAATAATGTTCACATATTCTAAAAATATTAGAAAAATGTTTTAAATTTTTGAAATATACATAATTATCAAAAACTATTCATGAATTAAGAAAAGAAAAAGGGAACCATGGAAGAGACTAAACATAAGAAAAGAAAAAAAGAAAAAAAAAAGAAAAAACACAAATCTTGTCTACCAGAAAAATCTGGGATCCTACTGTATATTAGACACAATAGAGGCAAGGGGTTGCTCGCTACCCATGTTATCGCGCGGAATAGAAAAATCTCGATCCTAGTGTATATTAGACCCACATGTGGGGTGATGGCCTATAATCTAGTCTACCAGTAATGGATAGGCAGCAACATACTTTGACCGCGAGAGCTATATCTATATTTATACGTACTAATAAATTAAATATTTTTTCTTCCCGTCTATCGAGCTTTCACAGAAAACCCCCTGATGTTTTTGGTAATCAACTTGCGGTCTAGTTTAAAGTCAGATTTTCACTTTTGTAGAAAATTCTTTGATGTTTCTGGTAACCATCCTGTAGTCTAGTTTTGTGCGTTTGCAAAAAAAAAAAAACCTGATATTTGGGTTAATAACCCGTAGTTCATATCAAATGTTTTTTAATTATTCATAAGTTTTAAACCGTAACTCCAAATTTACATATTATATATGAAATTTGATTAAAAAGATGTGTAGAATCTGAGTAAGATGTTATTTTACTTGCTAACCATTTTTAAAATGCTATTTAGGGTGCAACCTTAGTAAATAGCGAATCATTTGTCTTTCTTTCGTACCAGTGCAGATCCGGGTTGTAAATGAACACCTCGGCAAAACCGGATTGAAGACGAAATCAATCATCTTTAACCATGCATGCACACCTCGCCAAAATATCGCAGAAAAAAGAAATAGATTATCATCTTATATTGAGAGGTAGACCCCTTAGAATTAACCACATTCAAACGTGTTTTAATTGTGTGAGCACTGAGCCCGCCGTCAACAGGAGCGGGAAGGAGGACAAATGGCAACACATATGGGATGCCATGTGTTGAAATAAAGGATGAGGAAAATAGAACAGGTGGTTGTCTGAGCTTGTAGGAAGCATGCATGCAACTAATTGAGTACCCACCACTTGTCTTCCGCAATACTCTCGCAGCCTCACATTCTTCCTTCTGAACCATTGTCCATATAAAGAAACCCCATCATTCACATTCCACAAGAAAAGCTAGCATCATCGACAACATATATTTGCTTCACATCCGCCAAACTACTCAAGATTGTTTCCGTAGAAACAGTGCAAAGCATGACTATCATTGTCATGGTGTTCCTCTTCAACCTTGTCGTGGTTGGCGCATTAGTGCTGGTGAATGTCGAAGGATATACTAGGCCTAAGTTTCTGCCGCAACGGCCTTCTCCATGGGTGAATATGTTATGATGCAGTAGGCCTAATTTATTCGTTGACATTCATCGGCAATGATGTGGTAACCAACATGAGGGTGACAAAGAAATTTCTAATTTTTTGTAACAAAGATACAAGGAGAAAAGGTCACCTTTTTGTGAACAGGAGAGAGGGTCAGCTTAGCTTAGACCTTGCTCAATTAGAACTGCATCCATTGCATCATTATTTATCTTCATTAATATCGAACTGCAGCAACACAATTTAGCACTACTTTGACCCATCTTCATTGAAGGACATCCACAACATGATTAGTAAAGAAAGATAATTCCACATGATCATAGGCTTCACTTACAATTTGGTGAAAAGATATTTTGTTCTTCCATTCCTCATTCTCCATGATTTTTTTGACATCTCATATGCAAGGAGGCTATTATCATAGATCATGCGACGAGGTGTTAAGTTACTTTGGTTCAAATAAATTATATCAAGGAGACCAGTTTTTGGCGTATCAGTGACTATCGTCGAGATCAATTTGTAGAGCATGTTGCAAATAGTTGTTGAACACATATCTTTTATTATCTATGGCCCGGCCATTTTTGGGACTAATCCAATTATTAACATACTACTATTCTCAACTAAGTAGTATGTCTTCGTATGTGTCATTGCTGCAAGATTTGCCGATGGGATCCTCGTATCACCCCTACCACCACGTTTTGTAGCATGTATACCCATGCTTATGTGTTCACAGAATTTTAAAAAAATGTTCATAGATTTTAGAAAGAACGAAATCACAGATTAAAAAATCTTATGATTTTTTAGAAACTTCAAAAGTTAAAAAATAATGTTAATGTATCCTAAAAAATACTTAAAACGTTTAAAAATTTTAAATATACATATTTTTTTAAAAGAATCATAGATTAAGAAAAGAAAAAGGGTACCACGGAGAGAGCTAAACATAAGAATAGAAAATATGAAGGAAAAACACATAAATCCATAGGGTAAAAATGTCGAAGTTGTGGGCAAGCACAAGAGAGCCAAGGTGTTGCTCGCTACCCGCGTTACCGGGCGGAATAGAAAAATCCTGATCCTGCTATACGTGCGGGTTGTTGGTCTGTAATTGTGTCGACCAGAAGAACTGCTGCAGGCCCAACACGATTATGGATAGGCGACAACATGCTTGGATTGCTGAAATCATTAATTAAAGGGTACCCCTTACAAAGGCTCTCACAAATGGCGCATTTCATGTGCGCCACTTCTCGCAACATGTTGTTTTCTCTTTTTCTGTAGATTCGTATATTCAAAAAACGTTTATCTTTTAAACCGTGTGTCCAAATCATGCACCATTTTCATTATTGAATTTTTAGCTTGGGATCTGCCATGTTAATAGGTTTCGACAAACTTTATTTCACCAAAAAAGGAAAGAAAGAAACAATTTGGGAGCACAGTTTTTTTTCCTTTTCCAAGAGGCACAGCGTAGTAAATTTGTGCCTCTCACGGAAGAAAAATAAACTCATATTTTTGCCTTTTCCGAGAGGCATGCCTCTCGTGGAAGCTAACTTGTTCCTTCACGAGGAACAAATCTATACCTCAGTGAAAGAAAAAAAATAAAAACATGTTTTTTTCCTTTCGATCACGAAAGCAAACCTGTGTCACAAGAAACAAATTTGTGCCTCTTATGGAAGGAAAAAAACACTTTTTTATTTTTTTCGGGAAGCACAGCTGTCACGAGAAGCAAATCTGTGCCTATTGTGGAAGCAAAAAAACACATTTTTTTTCTTTTTCTGCGAGGCACTGCCGTGACTCTTGCAGAAGCTAATCTGTTCCTCCAAGGGAATAAATTTGTGCCTCTTGCAGAAGCAAAAAAATTCAATTTTCGTGCAGAAATAAAATTTGAATTCGTTTTGTCCAAAACCTAGGGAAAATAGGAAAAAAACAAAAGGCTAAGAAATCCAAAAACATATCTAAAACCAAAAAAGGCGTACAAAAAATAAAAATAAATAAATCCAAGGAAGCGCCCAACACATGATACGCGGCGGCGGCTAACAGCGCCAAGTAGCGCGCTCTCAACCCATCAAAAGTGACACTTGTGTGGCTCCGGCTAGGGGTCCCTCTTGGTTAGTTGCTCCTTTGGACCGCGGGAGCTATATCTTTTATCCATTATCTACCCGTCCATCACATGTTTTATAGAAAACCACCTGATGTTTCTGGTAATCAACCTGCCGGCTAGTTTTATGTCAGATTTTAAATTTTGTAGAAAATCCCCTGCTATTTTTAATAATCAATACGCAGTCCAGTTTTAAGTCAAATTATCGCTTTTGTAGGAACCCCCCTCACATTTGCATTAATCAACCCGCGGTTCATACCAATTTTTTTTAGTATTCACATTTTTATACCCTAACTCCAAATTTACATATTATATATGAAATTTGATTAGAAACATGTGTAGAATCTGAATATGATATTGTTTTACTCGTTAACCATTTCTAAAATGCTATTTAGGGTGCAACCTTTATCAATAGCGCAAGATCCATCTTTCTTTCCTATCAGTGTTGATCCTATAGACTTCTCATCTTATGTAGAGAGAGAGAGAGAGAGAGAGAGAGAGCTTAGAATGGACCATATTCAAATGTGTTGTGAGCACTGAGGCCACGGACGAAGGTGGGAAGGAGAACAAATGGCAACATATATGGGATGCCATGTGTTGAAATAAAGGACGTGGACCCGTAGGGTGTGTAGTACTTTGTTCTCTCGTTGCAATGCACGACCTCTTTAGGGTCGCGCTATTTGTCACCCTGGGTGAGGAATAGTTATTCTTCACACCAACCCCCCCCCCCCCCCCCCCCCCACACTCTATTTTAACATCAATGCACCGTAATTTTACGTTTCTTAAATTTTGTCTTATTTAGACGTAAAAAGAGAACGTAAAAAAATATAGCCGCCGTAAAAAATATTTTATGTTACGTAAATTACAAATGTAAAAACATAGTGTAAAATGTACATAAAATGTAATTTTTCTGGTCTTCTGGCCTTTTTGTTTGCCAAATTTTACGCAGTGAACCAATATGACTGTAACTATTTGTATTTGAAACATAATTATTTATGAAATGATCGTAAGATTGCCTCGGGTGAAGAATAACATATTCTGCACCCTGGATGATGAATAGTAACACTATTTTTTTAGTCTCACTTATTGCAACATATAGGCATCCTCGCCTAAAACTTTTCCCCCACATGTAGCTGTTGGGTCGGCCTAGTTTTCTGTTTTTTTATCTCGCTGATTTTGATCGATACGATAGCTTGTGGTGGTCGACGTATTGGTTTCTTCCGGTTTTCTTGTTTTTTATTTTTCTTTTTTCTTTTTGGTTTTCTCTATTTCCTCATTGGGTTTTCTTAAATTTTCTGTTTTTCTTTGTTTTCTCATCGGTTTTGTTCGTCTCTTTCGTGGTTTCCCTGTTTATTTTTATTTTATTTTTCTTCATCTTATTTTATTTCTTTCTCGGCTTTTAATGGTTATTTTGCTTCTCTCCCTTTGTTTTTTTTCTTTGTTTCTTTTTGGTTTTCCTTGTTTCTTTCTCAGTTTTCTCGGTTTTCCATTCTACGCACATATTTTCTTTCTTTTTTATTTTTATCTTTTTTTCTATGATTTTATTTTTTGGTTTTCTTTGTGTTCCTTTGTACATTATTTTAATGCATCAGAAACATTTTTATATACATGTCTAATATTTTTTAATACATGATTAATATTTCTTATAAACTATGTATTTTTCTGATATCTGCTTTTTTCATACAAGTTATACATTGTTTGTGTACATCAGCAACATTTTTTTTGTATACGTGTTCAACATTTTGGGAATGCATGATTAATTAAACATGTATTTTTTATGCCTACTTTTTCATAAAAAATGTATTTTTTTTGTGTACATCAGGAATGTTTTATGTATGCATGTGTAAAATTTTCAAATGCATAACTTATATGTTTCCTTATATTTTATATAAAGTGCTATATATAATATTTAAAGTACAAACTAAAGTAAAAAAATGAAAACAAAAGAATTGAAAAAAGAAAGAAAAAACGTGGTTGTGGCCTGTGACCTCCCGCTCGCCCAGACGAGGCTGCCCTATGTGTCACAGTAGGCGAGACATAGGTTTGGAGCCCAGTTGGATCGCAGTACCGGAGGTAAAGAAAAACTTCCATCTATCAGGCATCAGGCGCCACTTTATTCAGTGACCACGAGCTACTGTAAAAGGCAAAGCATCACCCGGCCGAATCTGAAGATCCATTCATTCGCCACCGAGTTGACATTTGACGCCACAAAGCAGCGAGAAAACGCCGGAATAAACTTAACTACCCCGTCTGTCATGCCGCATTAGTGCTCATCTTTTCCCAAAAGCACCGCCTGCATATGCATCTCGGCACAGTACTGGAGCCTGGTGTCTGGAGTGAAAGCAAAGCAACCACGCTGAGCCACCCACTCCTACGTTGGCATGGCCGCCTGACAAACCCGGGTCAAACGGACAAAGATCAAAGATTTTCGTGACAAGAGGCGAGGCGAGGTGAGGTGGTGACAGTGAGCTCCACGGAGATGCCACGAATGATTTGATCCCACGCACAATAAAATAGGCCAATGATGCGCCTCGTTTCCTTCGTTGGTCCAACTTGGCTGGCTATCTCTGCGTTTTGACTGAGCGCAGGACCCCAGGTCACGATGCATGGGCGCAGGCGACCACGTGACCGACGGCGGGCAGCCTCGTGTGGACGCTGCGCTGCATACAGTGCCGCTGCCGGTCGTCGCCAGGGAGAAGACGTTGGGGAAACGGGCGGAGTTTACCATGCATATGCATGTGGCTCGTCAGACGCTGCTGTGGCAGACGAAACAGATCTCCGTGCCAAGTGCAACTCCATCGAGGGAGGTGTTTCATGTAGTCCTCCGATGTACCTGCCGTCCTGGCCTGGATCTGCTCTTCTGCATGTTTCGTCTCATGGGGAGACTCTTCTGCGACAGCACGTGTCATTAAGGAGTCACTCTTTTTTTTTCTAACTCATGGGTATACAAGTAATACTATTTCCGTCTCAAAATAAATGTCTTAACTTTGTACTAATTTTAATAAAAAGTTGCAGTAAATTTGAGACACTTATTTTAACTTTTTGTGGGGTTCCTCAAACAGTATAGTAGTAGGAGTAGTAAGTATTTAGCGCTAGCACGGGGATTTGGTTTGGGATGTCGCTGGGGACGAGGACTGTCTAATAGCCCGGGGACACGAACACGAGCCACGGGCGTACGGGCCGCGTTGAACGTCGGATTTCATTCTTGCCATCCGATGCGGTCTCATCGTAATAGTACTGCCCGAGCAGATGCAGATGCAGATCGAAGGAGCTCATTCAAGAGCCCTGTTTGGATTCATGCGTTAGAGTTAGTTTGGATTAGTTTGGACCCAACTAACCCAAAAATATTTAAACAAGAGAGTTAGTTTGGATTAGATGCATTTAACCCATCTAAAAAAATTAACCCATCCAAGAGGTACTTATTTAGGTTAGTTCTTCTCGGGACCAGTAAAAAACACCTTTTCTTTCGCTCTACCCGTAGCAGATTCCTCCCCACTTCCTCGAAACTTCTCGTCCTCTCCCTCCCTTCTTTTCGCACCGTCCGTGAAGGCCCCTCGCCATATCCGCGTTCCATCTAACCTTGTCATCCAAACACCTCTTTGATTAGAGTTAATTCAGGGTTAGTTCAGGGTTAGAATCTAACTCTAATCTCTAACTGAGTTAGAGTATCCAAACAGGGCCAAGGACGCCATAACAGTTACTAGTGTGTTGCTACCTGAATGATCGCTCGGCGATCCTGGCTTAATTTGTTCGTTCCCATTGCTTAAAGTCAACTCCACCGCGCGACTCCATGCCGTCCGGTCCTATTCGTTTGAGATAAAAGGGACAAACCGGTCAGCCCAGCGTGTGACGGTCCGGACCCATCTTGTCTGTTTTGTGTCCGGGCCGACCCATTTCGAGAGCAAACATGCACCGGGTTTGGGTCGCGGCGGACAGCAAACGGCCGCGCCGCTCGTCCGCGTCGCGGCCGCATGGCAGACGGCCACCTACCTCCCACCCTGCCAACATCAATGCGCACGCGCGGCCGGCCCTGCCTGACATCCGCCCAGGCGAACGGTCGCGGTCCTTCTTAAATGAGGAAGCCGTGGACCGGTCATCGTCCACACTCCCCACTCCACCCCGCGGCCTCCTCGAAACCCGACACCCCCAAACCCCCAAACCCTAGCCTCGAACTCGCCGGTCGGCCGCCTTGTAGACGCCATGGGCTTCTGGTACCACGGCCGCAAGGGGAAGCACGACCACGAGTCGTCGTCGTCGTCGTCTTGTCACCACCGCGGCTCCGTGAAGGAGGAGACCGCACCATCGCCACCCGCGTCGGACCCCCGCGCCTGCCCCGTTCACCATCGGCCCTACGGCCGGCGGCGAGCGCGACCGGCAGTACATCGCAACGGATGTATGTCGGTGCTATTAGGAGATGAGGACACCGCTCCCATGGAGTGACGTGCACCTCCCCAACAACTGGCACCTCTCCGCCGACCGGGTCCCGATGTCGCCAGTGCAGCACCAAACGGCCGTGCGCGCCGCGAGGAGATCAAGCACCGCCGCCGCCTCCTCCCCGACGACCTGTACTACGACGACAGGTACGCCCCCGACTCCCGGCACTGGGACACGTGGCTCCAGGACGAGTACGACAAGCGGTGCGCGTCATTTTTCGCCGGCACGTCGTTGGGGCCGCGGCGGCCACATCCAGAGCGCGCAGCGCGTGCTTCCTAGGAGCGCGGGCGTACGCGGGTGCGCGGCCTCACGCCCACGCCGTCGCCTTCACCCTCTCCGTCGCCACCACCACCTCCTCGCATGACGGCGGAGGAAGAGACCCGTCTCACGGCGCGTGTCATGGAGGACTCCATGAAGACGCATGACGAGCGCCAATGGGAGGGCCTCGAGGAGATGATGGCCCTATTTGCGGCCGGCGACATCGCCATCCCCGAGCTGGAGATGGTGGCAGCGGAGGAGGCGATGGAGGAGGAGCCAGTGGCCGTGTTCCATCCGGGCCTGTGGGCCAGCACTGGAGCTGGTCGTGCACGGCTCCGGAGATGGCCGACGCCGTGGGGGCGAGAACTGGTGCCCCACGCCGCCGCGGTCACCGGAGGGGGACGCGTCGCCACTGGAGGAGGTGGTGCATGCCCCCGCCTTCCAGCCCGCCCCCGCGTACCACGGACCGCCGCCCACCTCTGGATGCCGCCGGACTACGCCGACCTCGTCAGCGACGACGACGACACCGGCGGCCACTGAAGGCGGCGACGGCCACGGCCACGGTTGGAGCACGCGGGCGGCGTTTTTTTATTTTATTTTTACGTTAATTATGGCACTGGGCCGCTAAGTGAACCGTGAAGCTGGGCCGTTTTATCACCATGACCCTTAACTTATGTTTTATGTTTTTTAACTGCATTTGTTTACTTTTTTTAGTCATTTTATTTAATTTTTTTGTTTTTTTAAGGGAGCCGCTACGCGTCCGCCGGCAGATGTATTAGAAACATCCGTCGCATGGAGCTTCCTTGGATCAGTGCTCTGACAGCCGTCAGATCTAACCACCACGCCCGTGACCACCTCCTTACTTCTTGGAACAACCGCTCAGTTTTGAAAACAAATTCCCCTGTCCGCCGTCCTGACATAGCTGCGCCCAGCGCGGCACCAGCCTCCACAACCGCAAAATCGCTGCCGCCTGCGCCGGGGGAACTAGTCCTTGCCGTGCTCGCCGGAGTTGCTCCTCCTCCTCCATCTCAGCCCCGCGAGCAGCTGCTAGCTCCAACCGAGCAAGACGGCGACGACCTCTCACACCCGGCGCTTCTTCGATGTTTTCTGCCACCAGAGCTATGTTTTTGGAACATGCCTCATGTTGCAATGTCTGACCACTCACTCTTTAATGTCGGGCGCTCCTGCGGTGCGGTGCTGCAACTCGGGCTATGTTTCTGAAACAAGACCCTTGTTGCAGAGAAAATCTTCACAACTGAAACATTTCTTTTCTTTCTGAAACAAAAGATATGTTGCAGAAATCTTTTGAAACAAGACTCCAGTTGCAGAAAAAAAAAACCTTCATCATCGAATCATTTTTTCTTTTTTCTGAAACTAGTCATGTGTTGCAGAAATCTACCGAAACAAAACATTTATTGCAACAAAAAGACTGGTCACGCGAGACTGACTTGTGGCCAGTGTGTCCACTTGATCAGGATTGATCTGACGGCTACGCAAGTGGCGGATGCTCCCGCGTGCATCAGCCGACTGAAGGTAAGCTTTTCTTTTTTTTTAATTACGTCCAACACAGACATGATCGCGGCCGCACCCACAACCCAACGGACAGAAGCGGACATGGACGAACCCATTGCCGCCCCAAAAGAACAAAATCGGGCGAAACCGGGCGTCTGTTTGGGATCGGTGGAGTTGGCCTAACACTCGTGTCGCCATCGACACACAGCGCACGTCCATATGCTACGGAGAGGCGCGCGACACACACCCATGGCGTGCACGAGCTGCCATCTCCCGGCCATCCCACGTACGTGTCCCGATGGGCCGTACACTGTCCTAGCTTCCTGTGCTGCGCAGTCGTTGCAACCTCACCCGGACCCCTCTCACGGTGCTGATTTATGATATCCAGCTCCGATGGATCGATCGATCCACCCAACACCCGACCGGGATCTCCTCGCGTTCACTTTCCAGCTGCCGCGTGCGTACCTGCCGTATGTTTGATGCTTGGCGACACACTACCCCCTTGTTCCTCGGTCCCACGCTCGCAATCCTCCGGTGTGAAAAAGCTCAAGAGAGACGGCATGGCCGGCCGCACAACGCATGGGAAACGCCAACGTGCATGGTACGCGTCGCCGTCCCGGCCGGTCCTAGAATTGATTAGCCACACCGCCCGTCCGTCCAAACACACACCCTGCCGGAGAGGAGGGGTAGTGGCGCCACCGTGGGCACGTCCGTCCACTCCACTTTGGCTGGCTTCTCATCGGCGGCTAGCGTCCAATCCCTGTGCACAAATACACTGAGCCGAGTGTGGCACCGTGACGAGCCACACCCGCACCGCAGGATCGCCGCGATATCGGCGTCTCATCGGGAACCTTGTTTCCGCCTCCCCGCCGCGCCACACCACACACACCGCGATGGCCTTCACTGCGCCGCGGCGGCAGGAGTCTGAAGGCACCCACGAATGTTCTGCTGACCATGGCACCCACGGCCGCGCACCAGCTATTTCGTACTTCTAGATAAACAAAATCGAACGAACACCAAGACGACCAGTGTATCTCCCATTTCTCGACTCCACACGACCTCCCCACCGGCGTGCAGGGTTACTAGATTAGCACCACGACCGTAGCATTAGTATACACACCAATGGTCAAACTATATCAAAAATTAGCAGTAGCACCAAATTAAGGCATCTCCAATGGTGACCCACAAAATTTTCTCTTGCATCCGTCCGCGGAGAGTCCGAGGACACTTATGTGGAAGGCCGCCATCTAACCGTAGTCACATATATTTTGACAACGGTTCAAACCAACTGGACGAAATTCATGCAAACACGGTTGTATTTCATACAAACATGACAGATTTTATATAAACGGGACGAAAACATTTACATTTTGAACATATTTTAACTAAAAAAATAAAACTATGTGCACGTGTGGTCGCGCAGAGCTCCATTCCCACGACACAGATACACTACACTAATCTAGGCCGGCCGCAGTGGATCCCTTTGTCTTCCCCATTTCCGGCAGCCCGCTCACCGGACTACTGGGAGACTCGGAGGTATATGCTTCAACGCAAAGGACGGCTCGTTTCCCAGCGCTGCTCGGAGTGGAACCGTCGGCTGATGCTTCAGCCAGAGAGGAAGGGGGCGCCTCCGCTTTCGTGGAGCCCAGGCGGGGTCGACGATGGTCTGCTCTAAAGAACTAGGCAAGACACAGCTGTGTACGCCAGCGTCACCTAAGCGGTGGCCTTCATGTGACCCAAGCGGCGGCAGCGTCCCTTGTTCTACTTCTCCTTGATGATGACGGCGGCGCGGACGTGTGGTCCGCTACCTCGTTGATGTCCGCGTGACCGGCTACTTTCTTTGCCGGCATGGCGTGGCTACGCGCGCATCTACGGCGGATGGCGCGGTCGTAGGCACGGGAGGTGCGGTCGTAGGCACGGGAGGCGCGGTACGATGCGGCATCGCCATCGGCAGCAAGGGCCGGTCCTGAGAATTTGGGGGCCCGGGGCGGAACAAATACTTTGGGACTATTAATACTCGTAATAATATGTGGATTGCATATGACTATATGATCATGTCTCGGCATATAATTCATGACTAAATTTCTAAAATAATGTTTTGGAATGTTGGATCCTAAAACGCACGAAGACAAAAATAGGAAGTACATAATATAGATACCATGACTTTTTTTAATTGCACGAGAGCTTAAATCTCTTGACTTTGCAATGATGTGATTGAATATACATGCAATCTCTAAACTCAAATCTATTGAAAATAAATGTGCAGCAAAAATACCGCAAAAAATCCTATGCAAATATCTTATTCAAATCTAAGTAGCTTTCAGCACTAAAATTCTACCATTTAAATGAAAAGTATAAGTAGCTTCATCATTGCTCCAATTAATTAGTTTTAACAGAAGTGATATAATTTGTTAGTATGATTACGAGCATGTATACCTCACAAATGGCTGAATTTCGTAACGGTAATTTGATGGTGGTCTTCGCCTTATCCCAGATACAAGATCGCTACAATCATTTTTCTTCCTAACGATCTGTTTTTTAGGATAGTAACAATCTTGTTAGGAAGAAAAATGATTGTAGCGATCTTGTTGTTGGAGAAAATCCTGGCGATAGAAAGGAAAACAAGACAGTCCCCGTGTACTTGACTATCTACGTTTTATTTTGAGGCCTCTTTTATGTTAGGGGTACTTGGCTATCTACGTGACTGTTTTCTAATTGAGGAGAGTGCCCGGATGTGCGTACCTGGGACTTTTTACGATCTGGCTAGTGCGTACCTGGCTGGGGAGGCCCCCCAGGGATGTTGGGGGCTCCGGGGCGGCCGCCCCTTCCGCCCCCCTCAGGACCGGACCTGTCGGCAGCGATGATGCCCATGCCGCCGTGCTCCCCGTCGTGCCGGCCTGGAGCAACTGGCCACTCCTCCGTCAGCAGGCTTGGCGCTGTGAGCTGCTGAACCACGCGCCAGCTTGGGGTGACAACTTGCTCCGTCGTGCTAGGCGAGTGAGGCGGAGCAGCGAGCTGCCTCGCTAGTATCCACCAGGCTCTGCGGGCCATCATCTTGGCTTTTATGCGGAGGACTGCTCTTCCTGCTCGTCGGATGCCATCGAAAGGGTGAAGAAAATGATAGAAGGCGGAGATGGGGAACGGCGGACCTGGTGGTGCGATTCTTACCCGACGTCTAGCCTCCTTAAAATAGAGGGCGGATGAGAGAAGCTAGTCTGGCGTTGCGTTTAATGTCGACCCGCTCGTGAACGAATGTGTGGCTGGAGTAGGTTTCCCAACTTCCACGCGGGTTTAACGGAGGCGTTTGAATGCGGCGAGGAGGCGTATTCAGCCAACGTGCAGCGGGTGGCGCCCTCGATCGAGAAGGCCCCGCGTTTGTCTCTAGCTTACATGAGAAAGTACGTCCGGACTGCGCTGTCACACCGCAGACTGATACAGGACCGTGTTGGATGGCTTCCACGGTTCAGACGGATGCGGGGGATTTAGGGTCGGCGTTAGAGATGTCCTTAGCTCCAACTCTTGTTGCTTGCAACCTTACAAATGGCTTTCTGATCATACAGAGAGATAGAGAAGAATAAAAGAAACGTCATTTGAACCCTGCAAAGCTCGAGTCTGTTTTTTGCAATGACGAATGGGACCTTGGCTTCCACACACATGTCATGCATTCTCTCTCATCCCCCTATCAAACCATTGCTCTGCACAAATCCTCGACATACATGAAACTGACGCACGTGTCGTTTGTTTTGATCGACTCTGGCGGCACGAGCGCCGCCGCTGCAACAGTCCTCTTATTGGCGACTCTCACTCGCCGCCACTTGTCAAAGACGTCGGGGCAAAGCCATGTGTGGTCGCCAGTGGTGGCGGGACATCTCTCCCCTCCGATGCTCCTCTCCCCGGGTGACCCCTGCGACGACCCTTCGTCAGATCTGATCCATATGGCTCCCTCGCTCCGCCGGTAAACTCCTAGGCTTCCACGCTACTGGATCCCTCCTGTACGAGAGATTATGGCCCTTGGGGTCGTGGGCTCGTGGTTGTCTGCACCTGCAACTAGGGGTTGGCTACCGCCAACCTTCCCATCAGGCGAGTCCAGCCAAAGGTCGCCGGGGCGAGCGTGGGATGGTTGATGGAGTGATCCCGGAACAGTCCCATCCAGATCCACGCGGCTGTGCTGGTGTGGGGCTCCTCTGTCAGTGCTAGTCCATGTGGTCGTACGCAATGGCCCGACGTCGAGTAAATGGCATAAAACTACTACTTTACAGGCTAGGGTTCCAAAACACTACCGGTTTTTAAATTTTCTCGGATAACTACCAAATGAGTGGTCGGCTCTTTCAAAAAACCCAAATCGTCGAGTCTTTATCAGTTGATCACGATTCTAATAGGTTGGGCCCACATGTAAGATAACCGTTTGTTTGACCGTTAACTTACATGTGGGTCCCACATGTAAGTTTTGTAAAAAGCAACCTGGTCCCTACAAGTTTTCTGAAAAAGCAACCAGGTCCCTATGAGTTTTCTGAAAAAGCAATCGGGTCCCCGTGGCAGCCTAGAGCTCGATCCCGCAGTGGCAACATATCCTCCCACGTGGCGAGCTACCGCGATGGTCGGGTTCATGCCGGCTGGCCGCGAGCCGCCCAGCCGACCGCCGCTCACAGACTGCCGCTTTAGGCCACGCCACGCTTTGCCGCCATGGCCACAAGGCCATGCCTCGCCTTACCCCACGGACGCCGCTGGCCTGCTCGCCATGGCCGCCATCCTGGCAAGCTCCTCAAGCTCGGACAAGAACGGCTCGCACCATTGAGTGCCGCAGACGAGGCCTACTCATCGCACCTGCCGCCACCAGAGCTCGGCTGTGGGGGAGGGGTTCACGGCTTGGGAGGGCGAGTCACGGCTCGGGAGGGAGAGGTCTGCACAGAGGCAGAGGAGGGAAGAGAAGAGATAGAGAAGAGGAAAAGGAAACTTACATGTGGGCCCCACATGTAAGTTAACGGTCAAACTAAGGTCAAACTAACATTTTGTTTAGGTGTGGGCCCAACCTGTCATAATCGTGATCAACTGATAAAGACTCGACGATTTGGGTTTTTTGAAACAGTCGACCATCCATTTGGTAGTTATCTGAGAAAAATTAAAACCGGTAGTTTTTTGGAACCCTATCATGTAAAGTAGTAATTTTATGCTATTTACTCCCCGGCGTCGGATGTGGACCTCCACTTTGGCGACCACTCTCGCCTGCAGTGGCGGACTCGTTGCGAATTGTGGTGGCCATCAAGAAGTCTTCACGAGGGTTCCTCTCTTCGATGGGTATTGCAAACTATGACCAATGCTTGATGTAGAGGAATAGTTATGCAGCGGTGGCGGTCCACGCGTGGCATAGTGGTGGCAACAACACATACAAGAGATCCATGGTGGTGCTACTCAAGCACCCGGTCTTGAGATTTTGGGTGGTGCTACCAAACACGGTAGGAAGAGCAGAGGCACCTCCTTCCTCTCCTAGCTCGACATCAGCCACCAATTCTCGGTCCACTCCTCCACAATCGAAGACGCCCACACCTGCGTCCCTAGCTAATCGCGATGGACTAGGGGGACACGACACAGTGACTCCCGATGACCACCGTTGAATAAGCCCGGGCCATAGCCCTTTGGCCTTGGCCAAGGCGAGCTCGCATGATGCCACATCCTTAGCCATCGTGTTGATCCATCCATCGACACAGCGATGATCCGACGTCCATCACTGCCCACTGCGCCCATGAGGAGAGGTACCTTACCACCCGCGGACACCACCTAGGCCAAGCCCAAGCATACCACTCGGAGTGACATCCCCGACCCACCTCGGGCCGAGATCTGGCATGCCCGAGCGCAAGCCCTAGCTCCAAGCCACCGACATTGTCGGATCAGACCGAGGAGAAGGAGGTCACCACCACTACCCGCACCCTACCACCGAACGCCAACCACCGCCGTCAGAGCCCCCACGACCGCGCTGACAGCTTGGTGCAACCACAACGAGCTCCCTCCATGGTGCCGGCAGCACCGGAGCAAGGCAGAGCCCATCCAGGAAAATTCCTATAAGGTGCAGGAAATTTGATGCAAGAACACAAGGATAACTTAAACTTGACTAACCCTTTCTGGCGTGCAGCATTAGCGTTGATCTTTTCTAAAAAGCACTATGTGTATGCATCTCGACGCTGTATTAGACTGGGCTCTGGACTGAAAGCAAAGCAAACACCCAGTCACCTACCACTCCTATGCTGGCCGTCTGACGAGCCCGAGTCAAACGAAGATCAAAAGTTAATGACAGGAGGCGAGGTGACAGTGTCTTCCACAAACCTAAAACCTCATCCACGAATGTTTGGTTGCACGAGCGATGAAACTCGCCAATGGTGGTGCGTTGCGCGCGCCTCGTTCCTTCAACTTGTCGGCAGGCTATCTCATCCCCTAGCGTTTTGAGCGAGCCCATATCATCAGTGTTGAAAGATCGTGGATGTCGCCTAGAGGGGGGGGGGTGAATAGGCGCTTTAAAATAATTACGGTTGAGGCTTGAACAAATGCGGAATAAACCTAGCGGTTAATTTGTCAAGCACAAAACCTACAACAACTAGGCTCACCTATGTGCACCAACAACTTATGCTAAACAAGAAAAACTACTTAGGTGATAGCAAGATATATGACAAGAAACAATATGGCTATCACAAAGTAAAGTGCATAAGTAAAGGGCTCGGGTAAGAGATAACCGAGGCACGCGGAGACGACGATGTATCCCGGTTCACACCTCATGCG